>FR997798.1:8390814-9819723 GCA_905475355.2 Clostera curtula
GATATCGGTCTGTAAATGGAAAATGTACGAATGGATACTTTATCGAGTAATGTAACCAGATTAATTCGGTCTCTGTGAAGACCAAATTTAAAATAAGGTTTTATAGAAAGCACATAGGTATGTATTATTTATTACGATTGTCTGCGAGTAACATCGGAAATGTAATTTAGTGTTTTAAAAGACATGTCAAAGTAAAAGTCCTATGAAAGTCCTATGCTGGCTGATGATGATAAACGATATAGGCAGTCACCCCACTCGTCCCTAGAATAAAGCAATCAATTATTGCTATAGAAGAAATTAGCCTTACCCAAGATGGCAAGTCGTCAATTTTCGCCAATATGAAATCTTTCTCGGACGACATCGCGGCGGCCTTGGCTAAATTTCGCCGGCACTCGCTGTCTCGTCGCCATTGATCCCGTAGCACAGACAGAATAACGGGAGTTATTAGCCATGCCACGCTCCATTGCATGTATCCAACTAAATACACCACGCCAACGACGGACACCTGCCGCAATGGTTAATAAACCGTGTAATATATTCGACACATTTGTATACAGATAACGTGAAAGAATGTGTAAAATTAACATTGTTTGTTATCAATTATAATTTTATGTCTAATCAATCATTAATTACTTAGGTACAGTCATTTTATCTTTATTTATTTATCAAATGTTACACAGATTAATCTATGTTATCAAACATCTGTTGGTATGAAGAGAAATCCATTAGTAATTAAAAAATAGGAAATTAAATTTTAATGCTTATTTGATTTCGATAACAATAGCAAAGATTTTTAATGGCAAGCATGTAGGCACGGTGGCTGCCAAGATGACATCATCCTTTCCGTACATGAATAGTTTCCTTTTTAACCTCAATACCTATATGGAATGAAATACATAAAATGCATTAAACAATAGTCTATGGGTTATGCAACCTGAATTAAAATTTTGTGTGTGTGTTTGCGGCATTTTTTCATATTTTTTAATAAGTTTTATTATCATAGGAATACCTTGCATATCTTTCTTGATATATGAAATAAGAATAAACTTTATTAGAATTTAACTTAATTAACCAAATTTGTAACCAGTAAAGTGTTAAAACTTCCTGCCCTAGGGAAATATTTAGATCTCATGACATCATGTTACCATGCAAACAGTTAACCTAATCAAATTTACCTATTGGTGTAAACATAAGTTAATTAAGCCACTAACAAATATTGCATGCTTTCCACAATTACTCATAACTAGTCATTGCTTAAATAAACATTTTTTAAACTTAACAAAAAAAATGTTTTTTAATGTAGCAGGTTGGTTGTAGTCTCATTCTCTAGGCATAATCATACTGTTATCAGCATAATTCCTTTGTAAATAGAAGTGAACTCATTAGAACACTTCTAAACCTTGATAACGACTTTCATGTTTATGCATGTTATTGCTTTCACTAATCTGTCAGACTTGTTTGTTCCACCATCATTGTAACCCTTTTATTTAAAAGAGCAACCTTCTTGCCGGCTCTTCTCTGTGGAATGGCATTCCAAACCGGTGGTAAAAACTCAATGATATTTTTTTATTTTGATTAGTTATAATTTTTCGTTGACTATTTGAAAGCATTCGCAAGAATTTATTTGAATAAAAACATTTTGATTTTGATTTTAATGCAGCTGATTTCATGAGTTGTTAGTTGAAACTAGTATGCCAGTGTCAAGTCATGATGATACCTAATATACCCTGTTCAAGATAGCGTGATCGATTTGACAGACGGGCTAGTGATGGGAAACAGAAAATATCAAGTAGTCCAAAAAATAACGTTTTAAAATACTTGTAACAGTGACAAGTTGGCGCATAAAGAATTTCACCCATAATACACCCTATGGGTGAAATTCTTTATTGCACTAGACATATGAAACATTGGGTAGATAAATTTAAATAGGTGGTTCAGACCATGAAAGTAAACAAAAAAGAAAAGAAAATAATAGTTGTAAAAGTGATAAATTTCAATGCGCTAAAGCCAACGAATTTTATTTCGAAATTAAAATGTTTTTTATTCGAATATTGTCTTTTAAAGTGAAGAAAAAGTGATAAAGAATTTCACACATAATACACCCATACCATCTCGTCACAGTTACAAGTATTTTAAACCGTTATTTTTTTGACTACTAGATATTATCTATTTCCCATCACTATTCGTCATTGCAAAGTAAAGGTATGATTCCGAACTACGTTGCTCGCAGAAGTGCTACCGCGGCACTACTGGTCCCCATTACCGCGACGTAGTTCGGAATCATACTTAATGTCGATCAGAAAAATTGACATCTGTCAAATCGATCACGCTATCTTGAACAGGGTATAGTTAAAAATCTTTTTGATTCCCATAGACATTATTATGTAGCACATCAGTCAACTATATTACTTTTCTGAGAACTGATTCAGGGTCAAATATTTATGTAATGATTCAACAGTGAGTCATGATTTGTTTGTATGCAAATCACTTAAAAAATGATTTTTTAAGGATGTTATATTATAATTTGATTCAGATTATACTACTATTAAATGAAATGTGTGGTTTTAAATAAATACCTACTGATTGTAATGAGAAAATTGATTTTTTTTAGGTGCTGCGTCATAGGTAATATGACTAGAATAATATCAAAATATGAAACATTTAAACATACTTTCTTGAAGAACCTGTATATCATGGACAATATGCTCCCATTTTCTTCACTGCTAGGGGGAAGAGCTGGCTTGCTTGAAGACACCATATTGTTATCACTAGCCTAAAAGAGTTAGTTACACATATTATTGACTCAAAAAACAATTGTTTAAAATTGTAATTATTTCTTAAAATAAGATACATATTACACAGTAAAATATAGTTTGCCGTCAGAAGCTCTCAGCAGATAAAAATAATAAACAAACCAAATTATACTATGGTACAGTAGCAAATTAAAATATTACACATTGCTTAGAACTGGTACCCAGTCATCATTTATTTATAGACTACTGATGTTTCTAAAAATTCAAATTGCACGAAGCATAAACGTAAAAATCAAGACATCACATACCATGCTTAGCTTAGATCCCCTGCAACTCAGGTGTGTGCGGACAAAACTAAAAAGCCTCTATCATAAATTATTTTTAGTAACAGAGTATTGCTGAATACTCAGTACTTGCCTGAGAGATTAAGTTAAAACACAAAATTTAAGTGACAGTCATTTGTCTCGGTGTACAATTACATACAGATGCCACTATCTAATTTAAATAAATTTTCAGAATATGAAGATAACAACAACAACAACAACCGTCCGCCCGTCCGTCCACTGTCCAGCCCAAAATCCAAATTAGCGATGGGTGACTCGAGTCAAATAACCCGGGTAACTCGAGTCAGCCGTCTAACCCGTTTGCCCGAGTTCATGTTTTCATATCACGGGCTGACTCGCCTCGCTAGGTTTAGATTGGCCGTTGGAGACATTGTCTTTGTCGCTACTCGCTCGGTGAGCGGGCGGCCGGGTCGACGCAACTCGGTACCAGCACACCACGAGTTTTCATATCACGGGCTGACTCGCCTCGCTAGGTTTAGATTGGCCGTTGGAGACATTGTCTTTGTCGCTACTCGCTCGGTGAGCGGGCGGCCGGGTCGACGCAACTCGGTACCGGCACACAACGAGTTTTCATATCACGGGCTGACTCGCCTCGCTAGGTTTAGATTGGCCGTTGGAGACATTGTCTTTGTCGCTACTCGCTCGGTGAGCGGGCGGCCGGGTCGACGCAACTCGGTACCGGCACACAACGAGTTTTCATATCACGGGCTGACTCGCCTCGCTAGGTTTAGATTGGCCGTTGGAGACATTGTCTTTGTCGCTACTCGCTCGGAGAGCGGGCGGCCGGGTCGACGCAACTCGGTACCGGCACACCACGACAAGACAAACGCTTAGCTTTGTCTCGCTCATTCACACACAGTAAGTCACAGTTTATGTATGCACGAGCGAGACGACCGACGAACGACGAGTAAGCGGCTCTATTACGATACTATTTCTCAATTCTTATTGTAAATAGAAACGGAAATATAGCTATATTATTATGCACTCAATGCCTTTAATCATTACTGATTAGTGATTAAAATCATTGATTATAATTATTAAACGCATTGAGTTTTACTATTAAAACGTATTTAAGTGTGTATACATTAATATTTTAATTTAGTTCAATAATAAATATGTTGACTGAGATAAAACTTCTGAATATCTGTGATTATTAGAATACATACCTAAGATAAATTTAAGTACTATTTAATATTAATTTAAGTGCGTTTAAGAATATTTGATGAATACTAAGGGTCGGAAAGAGCGGGATCTTCTCTTACAAGTATTTTTTGTTTAATAGAAGACCCCACCATGTTTGATTACTTGCTTGTGTTTTTAAATAAATATTTTCATTTTCAAATATTTTAATTTTTCATTTTGCATGACAAGACAGCCCAACCCTAGCCGAATACGCGCGAGTCGAGCCCGGTGTATACCTAATACGCAGATAACGGGCTAACCCTTATCAAGTTCTCAATTTCATCCACAGTTCGAGTTCGGCCGGCCCACACAGTAGGTACTTTCTCAATTCGGGTCAACCCGAGTTGCGACCCGGGTTACACCAAATATGAACTCGAGTTGCCCGGGTTGATAAAAATGCGACCCGTCCCATCACTAATCCAAATGAAGAACTGACTGAACCGAACTGAACTGACGAACTGAACTGACTGACTGTGAACTCAGTTCAATTCATTCATCTGCCACGAAACAGAGCTATAACCACAGGAGTAGATAAAGGACAGAGGGAAACCTTCTAAGAACAGCGCCACGGTATGTACACCACTACAAGACGTATGATGCGCGTGTTTCCGGGACCGGTTTATACTGGTTCGGCCAGTGCTTTAACAAAGGGCTGCCTCACCGCTCGCTCGCTGTGTGTCGGGTCATGCGTGTTTGTTTAAATTTGAATAAATTATTTATTTATTTATTATTTATTTATTGTTCTGTGTGCATGGACAGCAAGATAATTGCGGCGCACTTATGAGTATAAAGAGGATTAAAAACTCATTACTGCCTGCTCAAAAGTGTAGAAGAGAGAAAAGCTACTTTGCTCCCGCTTAAAGTGGAGCAAAAAGACACTTTTCGAAAAGATGGGATCAAAAGATGCTTTAATCTCTTTCTCAAATTAAACATTTTTGTATGGATGTTGAAACTAAATGCTTTTTAGAGAAACTGTTAATCCAATTAAAAATATATGGTACATTTTGGCATATTTATTTATTGCCCTGTTACTTGATAAATCCATTTGTGCCAAAACGTACCAAGTGCATTTATTTTCAAAATCTAAACTAATGCAGAACGAATTTATACACGTACGCAAGCTCTTTAACAAACCACACAAATTTAAGTAGTTAGTAAATAACAAGTTTTGATTTAAGAATTATTGCTTTCGTAAAACTTAATATTATCTTCAACACACCAAATAAACTACCATAAGTAGCATGTCTAACGAAAGGACTCATCAGTACCAATCTAGTGAAAATTATAAAAAAGATACAAGATGCAGATTTTTTTAAATTTTATTAAGTTTTAGAAAAAAATAGACTATTTATCATAAAAACACAAAATCAATTGTAACTCTGCAGGTGTTGACCCTAAGGACCTCCCGTAGAACAATTTTTTGCTGCTGATGGCCCCATCTAATCGCTGGTTTCGTTTGATCCACGACTTTTTGACCACCCTGTATAATCACTACGTTCGTACGAACTTGCGCAGCGTACGTTTCATATCCAATACGAACGTAGCACACACACACACTAACGCGCGGGAGGCGAGGACGCTTGCGTGCTAGGTGGAAAACGGCGTGCGTGGGCTGGCCCAGCTTCCACGCCCCGCTGATACCTACCCTACCTGATTTTGTGTTCTACGCAGCGTCATGCGGTTAGGTTTGGAGCGGCCTTACAGTTTGGCGAGGACTATCGTTAATATAAGGCTGTTTTGGTTTTACAAAAAATAGATGAAATAATTGCATCACATAGCCTAGAAAAAAAAACTTAAAAAGATTTGTGGCAATACTGATCATAATGTTAACGCAATTTTATGCCTTATAACCCATCAGGCAACGCAGAGAAATGCGTGCTATAACAACGTTATTCTCACTTCTTTTTCTCCTCATGAGGGGGGCTCATATTTAACTTCACATTTTGACTTTCTGTCCTCAAATCACGATAAAGACCTTCGGTCCTCAAATAATCGTCTTCTCTAATTTCCCTCCAACCACTCTGACTTTGTATTTGATTTTGACTTTTAAATTCAACTTTTTTCGTGCAGTCTGTCCTTGTAAGGAACGCACTTCCCCTCGAAATCAGGATGGCTGACAGTCTTTTATGGGGCTGTCCATTAATCACGTGATGTTTTTTTAACCCCTCCCTCCCTCTTGGTGAGGTTTAAGACAACCCCCCCATCCCCATAAAAAATCACGTGTATTTTTTAGTACCCACAAAGAAGCTTAAACACGCCGCTTTTTGGTTCAGAAATGACGCGTTTGACGAAAAAATAAATATACGTGATATCTTACTATATAACCCCCCTACACCTTGTGACATTTCGTGATTTTTGCCGAACCACTCCCTCCCCCTTTCGAACCTCACGTGATTAAGGCTGCTATATACGGCGAAGAAGGCGGAAAACTGGGTTTCTCATATAAGTGGTTTACGTATTTAGTATTAAATAACGGTGTTACAAAAAAATTATGATATAGATAAAGGTATTGTCCAAAGAATGTGCTAATTAGTTACAAGATAAAATATACTTCACTCGATCGAAAAAAATCTCGAAAATCGTTTAATTTATAAGTCTTAATCGAGTTACTTATTAAAGAAATTTTCAATATGATACACATTTTTTATATGGATATATTTCTCTTTACGTACTCCAGAGGTCCTACTAAATTTTGATTTCGTTTTATAATCCTTTAACTAATAAATACATATTTATGCCAATATTCGAACGTCGTCCAGCGGTTTGTCGACACACCGCGCCGCCCGCAGCTCCGCCAGTCGCAATCGGGCGCTTGCCAACGTCGGGTCTGTGTCAAAATTACTCCACTCTTACAAATACGTTTGCGCAACGTAAAATAAATAAAATTGGCCAATAAAAACACAAAACCACGAAGAAATCAGTGTTATTATCTAAAAAGAATACGGAACTGTAAGAAAAGGTATGTAAATGATCTCTATATATAGTAAAATTATTTACATTTACACCTTTTTCAAAGTAAAATACTAGGTAAAGCAACTATACATATTTCCAATAGTGGTTCAAATCATTTTTCACGAGAAAATTTATTCTCATTCATAAGCAATTTGTAAAACATGTATTATTGGTTCTAAATTACTTGTTGACACAGACAAAATGTGACAGTATGACTAAAAGTGTAAAGTGTTTTTTTCTTTATTTTCATTTCATTATTATTTGACTCATACTAAATACATAGACATACATAGACTACATAGAGACAAATAAGTGCTTAGTTGCATTTTCTGCATTTAACATTTTGTAAGATTATCTACTTATAGTTAGGGATACAATACAATTCGCGTTAAAAACCCACCATCAAAATAAATGCCACAGTGCTAATAATACAGCAAGTGCCTCACGTAGTTACGCTTATTATTTGGCGGACGGTTTGTTAAGACACGGTAATATTATCTATACAGTAGTTTGACTTCATACAAACGGACGAAGCGCGAGCTATGCCTACGCGCCTCGATTACGGGATGCGCCTGGGATGCGGACAGTCGCGACTGTGCCGCAGTGTCGAACGGACGGTGTGTTGTTTTTTAACAATAACCGCGCAGTCTGAAAATAAGTTAAGTACATATTTAATATGACGAGTAGGAAATATTGTGCTGTTTTTGGTTGCATGAATTCGTCATTATCGCATCCAGGGATAACTTTTTTTAAATTACCTGGAAATATTGAAAGGTAAGACTATAAAAAAAAATTACTTACTAAGTAGTAGGTAGCTGCGTACCTAATGTGTGTCTTTTTAATGGATACATATGTAATTTCCTTTTATAACCCGAAAAAAAAGACGTCTGGACGTCTCGCGTTTGAGGTAGTATAAGCTCTTAAACATGGTTTATTTAATAAAAATCTATGAATAAAAAAACAACACGCATTATTATTGAACACTTCCTATTCAATTCACAAAGTATTTTATTTGTATAAATAAAAAAAGTATATTTACAATCACAAAACTAAATGGAAACACAAAGTAGGCAAATGTAATAAAAAAACTGGAGGTGGCAGCCCTATCGCATGCTTACGTACCGCGCGGCTGTAGGCATTTATTTCAAGGACACGGCCGAGTCAAACTACTGTATAGATAATATTACCGTGGTTAAGATATCTACTAATTCAATTACTTCTGAAATTTTGGTATTAATGTATCTTAAACTATCATTAAACAACAAATACTGAAAATGCCGATTTTTAATGTACTTCATTAGAAATCGGCATTTTCAATAATGTAGTTGTGACAAAAACCAAGAAAAAATATTTTCTTTCACGGCTTTTATTCTGGTCGCATGGTCCGAAACACAATTGGCCGGTTTTTATGTATGCTCCTTCGCATTTAAGTACTCTCGATCTTGATTTTTATATTGCAGATCTTATCTTTCTAATAGTTCCACTACAGAAAAAATATGCAACAGGTCCTTCAGCTGAAATAGAATCAGCAATTCTTCTCGAAGGCTTTAAATGTTACATACCCATGCATGGTATGTTATATGAAAGAATGATTAGCGATGGAGATTGTACTACTTATTTCAAAGTAATTGAACTCGGCCTTATTTATGTAAGTAAGTAAAAATCACATTATGCGAAACGTGTGCAGCAAACTGACAATAATACAACAGACACAAAGTATCTTGTGCACTTTAGAAAAAATATAACATATCAAAAATCAAAGCGACACGATTGTTACAATTCAAAATAAACAAAATATTACATTTGAATTTGGAATCTATCATTTTTATATGATTCTTCATTGAGTTTTCTCATTTTGGCGCCTATACATTGTACAATATTTTGCGATATTAAAATAGAGTGGGGCGATAAAGAGATCCGAATTGCTGTGATTGCATTACACAAAGCAGTTATGGAGCCAAAACCAATTTTTAAAACTCCATACGCTTGGTATTAGTAAAATGTTTGTGTACCGATCGAAAAAGATCTGGCCGTCCACGTAGTGTTCGTACAAAAAAGATTTCGAAGAAATCCTGTCCGAAAGCAAGAGATGTTATCTCGGGAGATAAACAGCTAGCTAACCTAGAACCATGTCGCGTATAAGAGACGTACTGGTCATTTCATAACTGATATTTAAAAAAAGAATACTGTGGTAAAGACCTCAGATCACCCCTAAATTATTTTTCCAATAATTTTTGTTATATTTTCTTTCATTTAAAACGGGTTTCATCCTACACTTTTCTTTCACTTTTTACCATTTTCTCAAGCTTCTGCCCAGGTCTACAGTCGTACAGGTTTAGGGGTCGATAAAGCGATCTAGCTAGGCTTTCAAACCGAGCGAAGCTCGGTCAAACCAGGTATTATTTATTTATATTTATTTTCCCATACACAAATTATATTGTACGTAGTATTATCAAACACAAAATATAAATTTATCTTTTCAATTACTGAAGTTGACTTGAACAATAAACAGCTTTATAAATACATACTCATAAAAATATCATTGACTATAATATTGTACTACTGTAATCTTGCTACTCTGTGACACTCCAACATAGACGCGGCAAGCGCCGCCGGCCGACCCAGCGCGGCCGCACCAAACGATCTCTACGATCTTTTAGAGCGAGGGGCGCGGTGAAGCGCGGGGAAAAATATCTAGCTCCGCCCGATTGCTCAAGGACGTTGGCTTGGTCAGGCGCCTTAATGGACAGCCCCTAACGTTTTAAGTCAAGCTACGTAACCACTTTTATGCCAGCAATACACGCTGGCCGAGCTTAGGCCAACGCGAGCGTAGGCAATTTAATACAAGGCAAGTGCTACTGCCTATACGTTGGGCAAGTGTATCGAAAACCATTGCAAATGGCCAATGTAGACGAATTTTGAAGAGATGCCCACACGTTGGGCTCAGTCATTTTGTATTGTGACTTGAAACAGGATGGATGACGACGTAGAAGTTATTGCAGCTGCTGCTATTTATTTAATGAGCGCTTATAATTATTATGTCAGTGTATAGGTACCGCACGAAAGTTGTGAAAATGTAAAGACAAAAAGAAGGAGGTGGATGTAGCTTGCAATATTATTTATTGAATTTTCTTTTTACATGAATTGTATGAAATTCACCTATCTGAGCTTAGTATAGGGTTCCAGACAACCTCTTTATTCTGGTAAAATTCCAAAAATTTGGATACATATTTTGCTTGATTTGTAGAGTGACATTTTGTACGCGTACACACGACCGAACTCGTCCGACGCCAACCGCGTAATGACTAATGGCGCGCTGGCAAACGTGTGGACACTATTGGCCGAGTGCGCGCGAGCGCCTTTGATCTGTGCAGAAAAACCGACAGCGCTCCGAAGTGCGGCAAGTGGTCGCGAGCGAGCGCGAGTGGTGACCACTACGCCAAAAGAGTTCTATACACGTTGGCGCTTGCCTTTACTCGGCCAACCAACTAGGCGAGCGACACCGAGCGATGGCCAGACAATGCAAATATACCGTCTATACGTTGGTATTGGCGTTCACTCGGCAATGGTGGGCCAACGTACTTGATTACACCTAACGAGTACAGTGGCGAGTCAGTGTCCTCGGGTGGTATAAACACTTTAACGAGTGCTCGGCCGAGTGCTAGGTCGAGCAGAGAGACGAGAGAGTCACTAGAAGGCCAATCTGTTTGCTAGGCCGAGTACCCACCTCCCCGCTTCGTTATTCTGCCCCCGCAGCGACTCGACATCCCACTCGGCACGTATGAACACGCACTCGCTTGTCACTCGGTCACTCGTTCGTTAGTCGCCAAGCAACGTTGGTGTTTGTTTTCAAATCGTTTTCAAATTGAGATTATCAATTAAAATGTCCGCTAAATGGAGCTTGGAAACAACGATACAATTTATACAGTATTACAATAGTATATTTCTTCTTCTTCTTCTTCGATTATGGCGATAGGCCGCTGAACGCGATTCCGCCAATGTCAAGTATGATAGTCGTGACCAAATTGATGGGACAGAGATATTTAAGATTTTAAATTTTGATACGAAAAGTCTGAATTTACCTAGAACGACAACACAGACGTCACACAAAGCACACAAGATAAATGCAACATTTATAAGACAGGACACTTCGAGACAAATACAGGTTATTAGAATAAAAAGAAACAAACTACAGAGATAAATGGTTATTCACGATGAATTGAGATAAAATATTAACAAAGGGAGAGTCAACTAAGGAGAGGATGGAATTAGAATTGGTAGGACGGGGGATGTGTGGCGGAAGGAGTTCGTACAGTGACGGCTGAAATCTGTTGCAATTGAGAAGTAGGTGGTCTATCGTTCCCTCCTCTAAACCGCACTCGCAAAATAGTATATTTCATTACAAGTGCGGAAAGGCTGTCATTGCAAAGAGTTCCGACAAATGTCTACCCGAGCCGATGCGCAGCCGAAGGCGAGGGTTGACAGTCGGAACAAGTTGCAATGACGGTTCCGCACGTGTACTGAACGACTATTTTTAATACAGTTGCGAAAAAAATGAAGCAATTTAATAAAATAAAAAAACTTGAGAGGTGATAAGGGACATCCGGATGGAACGAAGTTCCTTTCGATTAATTAGTGAAGGAATTGTAATAATTTTAACAGGCGCGCTGTCGATGTGTCGTTTTGATCGGTCTAGCCCCCTTTAGCAACGCAGTTCCAATAAAAACCAATAATCATCATAATTATTATGTATATTTGAGATGAAATTAAATGAGATGAAACCTAACCTAATTCTTTCAATCAAATAATTAAATCTGATATTGAAACAAATAAGTAAGTAGTTTCTTTTTAGAAATATACGTATTTGCATGAATCATAAAAACTTCTATGATTTTTTTTAGTAAAAACTTCAATTTCTTCCCAGGGCATTGCTCCATAACATCCATGTTCTGGTCCAAATTTTTCGGTCTTTATCTTCTAATAAATCCCACAATTAATTAATAATGCCGGGTAACAGCCGGTTGAAAACTAGTTAAAATTTCTTTTTCTTGCAATCCATTGCAGACGGTGCCGTGATGAAAACTGAACTGACTCGCCACCATAGAAAATACGTGTGACCACCCACTGGGTACTCGGCCTAGTAAACAGATTGGGATTCTAGTGACTCTCGCCTCTCTGCTCGACCTAGCACTCGTTAAAGTGTTTATACCAACCGAGCACTCGGCCGAGGACACTGTACTCGTTAGGTGTAATCAAGGCCTAAATTGCTGGCTTTACAATAAGCTCAATATGTCTCAAGTTTAGTGGAATATATTTTTTATATATTTACGTAAATTCGGTATGAGTATGTATCTTTTATAAATACACATCTATTTACGTATATTGTATGTTTATATAGTTATGTTATTTATTTAATTTAAGTAATATATATCTTTAGGTTAAGATTTATCTATAGCACTCTTTCGTAACCAGCCATTGCATCTACCGTAAGCCCCTCTCTGCACCACCCAAAGGTTGACTGGGACAGAATGCCTCTTGGCATTAAGTCCGCCTGTGTAAATGTTTGCATGAAGTAGGTATTAGATAAATAAATATGACAAATCCGGACGGATGGCAGCCCTACCTAAGGGCAGTATTTTTGCAGGGTGTTTGTTATGTAGCCTGTAATTCCAGATCTGGTAAAAACTATAACATTTTAGGTTTCAATATTGCAATTATACACACCGGAATGGCAGCGTCGGGCCGAGCACTTACAGTGTGAAATATTTGTAACTTTATCTACATACATAAAGGATCAGTATCGCTATCACCACCGGCAAGACCTACGTCTGTTCGCTTCACCATGCCATTCCGATGTGTCTCGGCCCTAACAGTACGATGGATGCTCATGTCATGGAAAAACAAAAACCATATATTGTGATGAAATTTTGCATAAATAGACGGGTATTTATGCAAAATTTCATCAAAATGTGTTTTCCTTTAAACAGTGACAAATATGCAGCAATCTAAGCTACCAAATTTATAAGATCAGTAACATCGTGTGCAGAGCTCATATGCACTCGCAAATCATAATAAAACGACAGATTAATCGCAAAGTTTATTAAGAAAAAATCACAATGTAAAATAATAAAACGAGACATTATTAAAACTTAGGCGACAGCTATTAACAATCGCTGCGGTATACATTCATTACATATTTACTTGCAGCACAATAAAGTACTCTTAAAAACTGACAGCTGTGGAATGGTTAATAACATTTCATAAAAATGACTATGTAAAAAATACACTGGTACTGTATATAAATCGAAATCGGTGTAAATTACACTAATTTTATTAATTTTAATTAAAAATGCATCACATTACCTTTGAAAACACAACTGTGCATATAAACAATGGAATGTGACAAGAGGTTAATATATTGTAGAGCAAATAAAATCTCACATTATACCCATATTTAAACTGTAGAGGTATTAAAAATCTCAAATATAATCAACATCATAATATTTTAACTATAATTCTTCTATATCACTTAAGAAAATATTAGAAATTCATCATTAAGTATATCTTTAAATCATTCTAATATAAAAACTATAATGTATATATAGCTTCTTAAAATAGACTAGTTAAGTCATGACAATATTAAAGGCACTAAGATCCTACTTCTAGGTTAAAATTCATCAGTCGAAAATTACAATAATAAAAAGCTACATTATGACACAATATGTCACGGAAGACATCACTACATAGTATAAAATAAAGTCGCATTCTTCTGTCCGTCCCTATGTATGCATAAATCTTTAAAACTACGCAACGGATTTTGAAGCGGTTTTTTTTAATAGATAGCGTGATTCAAGGGGAAGGTTCTTAAATATAACCCACCCCCGCTTTGCACGGGCGAAGCCGGGGCGGGCCACTAGTATAAAATAAAATAATAATGAAATTTTGTTAAATATTTAGAGCGCTGTCTATTTTAATAGAGATTTGAATATCATCCTTACATGCTAAAAGTCTTACCCAGTTGAGCCGCACACTGTAACAGTACAGTTACTTGTCTCATTCTCATATTCATGCCTCATTCATTTTCAGTCTGTTCAGAGTTGAAAACTAACTATGTGTTACCTCAATAAAAATAGCATTTAATTGTTAAATTTGCTATTGGGCTACCTGCGCACTAGAGCAATTGTAACAACATCGCAATAAAATGTATACTATTCAAGTTGACTATCCAAAATAGAAATACTATCTGTACTTAAAGAATAAGATCAAAAACACCACTACACTACGAATATAGTGTTATTCAGAACGAAATGAATCCATATCATTCTTTAGGTGTTTGTTTACAGGATTTAACAAAAAAAGGGCCTACTTCCAAACTAGGCACAGGGTAGAAGCACTTCTGTGTTCCATCGGCAATAAACCCACTAGCTATTAAGATTTATAATATAATATGTTTCCCTCTATATTTCTTGAGGGTTCTGTGCATATTATGCGAAAAATTACTACTAAAACTTATTTTTCGTGAAAAATGCCACAGTAACTGTATTAATAGAGTATATACTATCGATCCTATTGTTATTGTTACAATATTACTACAATGTTCCGTGTGGTGAATTTAGAATACATAATGTCACCAACCGATGCCTTCCTTATCGTGTGACGCAAGAGACAGATCACTTAGCCGAAAGAGAAGCACACTTGGTACAAACGAACCCATCTCGCGAGCGTGACACAGTAAGCTAATTTCCTCTCCATGATTTTGGAGGAGGCTCGACTTAGTAGTGGGTAATTTATGGGCTGAAACGACGACAATATTACTAGTAAAAATAACACCAACCTTATTGTCTAAGCAGTCATTTGTCTAATTTGGTAACATCGATAAATCTAAGCACTAAGATGTTTAATGCGTTCAAGCAGCGCGTCGCAAGTCTTCTTAGCGTCACCAAGTAACATGGCGGTGTTGGGGTTGTAGAATATGGGGTTATCGACGGCTGCGTATCCCACACCCATTGACCTCTTCATGACAACCACCTATTAACAATAGCATGTTTTAGTTATACAATTCACATATACATGTGCAGTGTCTGCCATAGCTGTTATCTACAACCAGTTACAAGAACAACAAGTTACAAGAATCAATTTATTCATACAAGAAGCAAAACTTTATACCTCTTTTTACGAAAATTGTGCGGACGGAAGTGAATGGAATTTCCCACACTTATAGAAGAGTACAGAATGCTAGTACTTTTTTAAAATTATGTTAAAAATACATTAAACCAATAAAAATAGATTACACACCCTACCATATTTGACGAACACACACGCATGACGCAATATGTACTCTTTTGTTTATGTTAAGTCTGTGGTCAAATTAAAAAGAGAACTATAATTTAAATTAATATTGTCGAAAATCGACCGCTGGCGAACTCGGTCGGTCGCTGGCTGTACTCACTTGGTTTGATTTCCAAACTTTCAGTACAGGCATACCAGCGATAGGAGATTCAGGATCATCTTCAGCTGCGCTGTTAACCGTGTCATTTGCTCCTAAAAAAGAAATAAAAATTTGAAACAACGAGTATGCACTTCCACGGCAAAAATCAGAAGCGAATTTCATTTTATTAAATTGTGTAAGTTATCACTTCCAATTCTCATAAATTAATAAAACTAAAATTAACCTAAAGAAAAATACATGTAGCACTCATATAACATAGGTTTCTGCACCAAGATCAGGCATAATTTTGGCTAAATTCAAAGAGCAACAAACATCTATCAAATATATTTCCTAGATTCTGTGAATGTGTCTCACCAATGACAAGCACTAAGTCAGTTTCGGGGAACTCATCATTGATTTCCTCCATCTCAAACACGTCGTCGTAAGGTACTCCGGCTTCAGCTAACAGCACATTCAGTTGTCCTGGCATACGACCTGAAAACCAAGCTTAGCATTGTATACTGTTGGTAAAGACATGAAGTGATACTCCATCTTTTATGAAAGTAATGAGCCGAAACATTACCTGCGACGGGATGAATAGCAAAACGGACTTTCTTGCCTCCATCTTTGAGAATTTGCACAAGTTCTGCAATGGGGTATTGTGCTTTCGCAACGCAGAGACCGTAACCTGTAATGAATTAAGTTCTTAATCACCTTTTTCGAAATTACATTGGGTTCTTCACCTATCTAGTCTATGTGGCTAACTACTAATATTTGCACGGAACGATTGCCATCTACCCTCTACGACCCATCTAGTGGGACCACCAGTAATTATATGGATAGACTAGCTATTCGTTTTCACACTACTGACTAGGTGACTAGGTGTACCGACTGTCATAGATGGTGGAATAGCAGCCGCCGCGGCTTTACGAACCGTCTGAAGCACAGAATAGAATAACATATTTGAAGAACGATTACACTCACGTGAGAATTGTAGAGCATTATTAATGTACACAATTTTTCTTGTCTATTGGAGAATTGAACAATAGAAAAATAACGAATTTTATTGGATAAAATTCGTTATTTTTCTATTTTGATACGAAACCCCATGCCAAGCTGTCTGGCCAGGCTAGACAGCTAATTACCCTCGATGTACTTGAGGGGGCACGATTCGACAGTGGGTCAGGTATATTTTAAGTCTGTCCTGTGTGTTCACAGGTACCTAAAAAATACATTGAATAACATGAAATAGGGTTAGCGTAGTGCTTACCCGGTGTAATAATAATATTAGATGCGCGATGGATGAGATCCGCGACAGTGTCCACGTTCATTTCGGTGTGGGTTGCGCCTGCCGGACGCGCAGTGCCAGTGGATGTCACACCATAACCTCCTAATATCACATTCGGTAGAGATCTGTTCATAGCCTGCAAACAAAATAGTTACGTCAACACATTGTTTGACAATCCCCAAGCAATAGAAATAATACAGTTTATGCTCCAGGGTTTTGGAGCATGCTAATGTGAGGTCTTTGTCACAGTCTGAAGCATCTCTAGTACCATCATTGCATCCCAGTAAGCACAAGGTCAAAATGGAATGTGTACAAATAACATCACATTACCACCAACTGTCAATGTCCGCCGGTGTTTAATAAGATCTATTGTTTGGAGATACACTAATACTTGTTACATATAATTTATATCCCAGTTGATTCCTTGATATGGTCTCATTCACAACCTAGAGTTATGCGATAGAAAAAAAAACAGGTCGTAGTAATAGAATTTCCCCCACTTTATATAAAAAAAACAAGTTAGGCTGAACCTATCTGAATAGGGTAAGATGATGGTGATTCCTGGCAGCACTTACCTTGCACATAATGTACGAAAGGATAGCTCCAGAGCTGCCAATAAGTGCACCCACAATGGTCATGAGAGAGTTGTTGAGCATGAAACCTTCCGCACATAAAGCCCAGCCTGAGTAACTGTTCAGTACGGTGATAACTACTGGCATGTCAGCACCTGTGTGAAGTCACGTTAAAAGTAATATTATCATTGCCAAAGTTTGTCTTTAATATTTCATAATTACCCTGGTTATTCATAATCTTGGTGAAATTTTAATTATGGTAAATAGGAAATACCAGTTTGTATGCAAATAAGTAAATCTGATCAAAAATCTCAATATCATCATCACAGCCTATCAAAGAGGTGCTACTGAGTCTCCTACTGTACCATGCTGGCCACAGGGCTTCGTTTCATTTTACGAGGCCGAGTTTTCTGACTTGTCATTTCTTTAGTCTAATGACACCCTCAGCTAACAGTGGGATGCTAACACTACGTATTCTAGACCCATAACCACACAAAATTTAGCACTGGCTCATTATAGTTTGAGGACTAAAACCAGTACCAAAAAGCTTATTTCCATAGACTATTCATTACTATAAAATAAAGTAAAAAAAATTTGTATAACCATTGATCTCACCAAAGTCATATATTTGTTATGATGACATCATGCTTACCTCCAATAGCAGCTGTGAGGGTAAGCCCTTGAATGCCACTGAGTACTGCCGCGGTACCGAGAAGAGGCAAGCCAGGCATCTCAGGGAACGCCAGTAGAGCTCCACCGCAACCCAAGGAGCCAGCCAACAAGCCAGCATTGATGGCATGGCGCCCGGGCAAAAGCAAGGGGGCAGATGACAGACTGCCTTGCAGTTTACCATATGCTACAAGGGAACCCCTGCAAGTTTACAAAATACTGATGATATACAATATACATAACAAACACAGGGTTTGTCTGTGTGGAAATTTAGCTCAAACTCAAAAGGAACTTTATTTACGTAGGTTTCATCACAAAACTCTTATAAATCGTCATATTTATAAACACCATTATCATCTTACGGCCCCTGTCCCACACTAGGTGGTAGTCTCCACACACACCTCTCAGTCGTCATACCTACATTCACACCTTTCACACACAACTCTTCACTCCTACAATCCCTCCATCTCCCCTGATCGCTCACAATCCCTGCGTTCACTCACATTAGCGTCAACCAAATGGAGAGTTGTAAAATGCAACTTACGTAAAAGTGATTCCACCGATGTAGGTGCCAAGGAACAACGAGGTCTTGAGCGTGGCGGCAGTAGGGTCCAGCGCCATGGCGGGGAAGTCGTGCATGTACGTCGCCAAGCATGTCAGTACCGCTGCCATGCCCACGAGGCTGTAAATTGTTTTATTACAAAACTAGTGGCCCGCTCCGGCTTCGCCCGTGCAAAGCGGGGGTGGGTTATACTTAAAAACCTTCCCCTTGAATCACTCTATCTATTAAAAAAAACCGCTTCAAAATCCAGTGCGTAGTTTTAAAGATTTATGCATACATAGGGACGGACAGAAGAATGCGACTTTGTTTTATACTATGTAGTGATGTAGTGATTACTCTTTCAATGAAGTGGTTGATAAATTGAAAACAACAATACAGGCAACGTTTTACTTTTGAATACTTTAACATGTTATGTTCAAACTATCATCTACTTGCGAGTAATGTAGGTTTTCTAACATATATAAAACTGAATTTTGTTTTTTTATTATTGCTATTTACATATCTGAATGTAAATAAACAACAATAATAAAGTCACATAATTGTGCTCAGAGAAGTATTAATTTTCTTTGAGATCTGTGAATATTTTCGATAATCTAATAGATTTTCTGTTATTTGGGGTGAAGACAATCTAACAATTCAGAGATTGGTCCAGCCGTTCATACAAATTACGCAACTATGTTTTAAATAGGTACATATAGACAAGCTGTGTGCGTCTCGGTCGACGTTATATTGGGTTACTTCGTTTTTTGCAAACACCTGCCATATTTAACGTAATGTAAATATGTTACAATTTGTAGCATAAAACAGAATGATTAACTATTCATCACTTTAAAAAATGTAGTATTGCAGGAAATAACTTCTTAACGGTTCTGATCGTTTTATTTTATTCCCAATGTTTCAGACACTTTCCAGTGTCCGTGGTCGCGGGACGACTGGATGGCGGTTATCGTTGCGAGCATTTATATACCGAAGAAAGACTAATGAGCTCTCACGCTATTGGTGCGCACATTATGACGCACATGAGTATTCGAACCCTGATATTAAAATTCACCTGTGGAAGCCCGCCACTAGCTGAGGCAAGTCCGTGATTTCAATCTTCTTAGCAATAACGCCGCCAATGAGACCACCAACGCCTGCGACTCCCAACATCTGGATCAATACTTCAGTGCTCGGAGACAAAGCACCTAGGGTTGCAGCAATTCCACCCGACACACCAATCTAGAAACAAAAAGCCTATGTACAGTTCTTTAGAGAAACTATTTGAATGTTATATCATTTTAATGTTTGCAACCTCATATTACTAAAGTTTCATCAACATATTGTAGTGGCGAGCTTAGCCCAAGTTGCCTCGTTAGAAGTGAAAATGTACTATTATCTATTTATAACATTAGTTTTCACTTCAAAACTAACGTATGTGTAAGTTATAGTCGAACATGACCAAACTACTGCATTATCTTGAAAAAAAAAAACAATAATTAAGTCACATTTTAATGTAAAAGATGACTTACAATTAACTAAATATTAAATGTATGCATAACATAATAAACAAAACCAGTCTAGAACGGTTACTGTTGTAAAAGTTATATTGCTATAAAATAATTTAAAACATTACATAAAAGAAATCTGTATAATGATGTAAATGCAGGAATTTGGTCATAAATTTCAATAATGTCTCAATGCCTTTACAATGGTCAATAGATTAAGACTAAAGCCATCAAGATTACAATGAGCGGGTCGTGGGCCGAGTCTTAGCTACGCGCACTTGATAATAGTTGAATTATGAACGCCTTTCTAATCATCAGTTGCAAGTGTTGTTAATTTAATCGATAATAATGTAAATCGAGTACAGACGAGCGAAATAATATTGATATGAGTTCAGATAATTGTTCCACAGTGTGTAATAAAAAGGATCTATAATATTACCAATTTTTGCGACCTATTTAGAAATGTGTCTTAACTACAAAAACACTAGCATACATTGCTTAACTATAAGCGAAATAATCTTATTAGCTATCTTGCTCGTTTCCAAAGAAACACTTTGCAGAGAGTTATCAAACATTAATTCAGAAAAACATCAGCTTTTCTTTCATAATTTATGACAGAAACTAATTTTATAAACAGAACTGATAATTTATGTTAACTCTACTGTAACCTGACTTTGGACGTATTAATCCTTTTTATTACATTCTGTATTATGAAGAGACAACAACTAGTTTTTATCTTGTATAATCGCCGCCTGTACTAGATACACTTGAGAAATATCTATAACATACTAACCATGCCCAGATAATTTCCTTTGCGGGCGGTAGATTGAGAACTCAGACCGGCGAGAGCACCAACGCAACAGAGAGAGGATGCCAAGTAAGCCATCTGATGTACTTCAGGGTATCCCTATCGAACAAAACACTGTTTTACTGAAATAAACAAGTGCTATTAGACAATAACATTAACACTGGGTCTACATTACACATAAGACCATACTGGAAACTCTAGTTGTTTTTAAGTATAAATCTCACTCATGCTGAGACCTCAATTTGAAATCTAAGCTTAATCTTAAGCTAATCTCAACTATAAAGCGACATTGCATGGTTTATTCAATATATTCAAGGGAAACTAGGATTTAAATACAATTAAATATAATAAAGGGAAGAAAAATGTACTCGACATCAATAATTCTTTCTTTAATCTGGAATCTAGCAACAAGCCCATGAATTGTTTCTAAAAGAGCACACATCGATCATTTGTAGATTACGATCAGATGAAAACATAATAGTTTCTTAATTTTATAAGAATGTAAGTTCTGGGGCATCAAATTAGCTATTATGCCTTGATAGTCTAGGGGTTGGATGTGCCTCCTTTAGATTACGGGTCTCCGGTTCAATTCCGGGGTCGTATCGTATCGGGCAAGTATATTTGTGGAAATCAGAGGCGTCAGTGTATGTGTCAGTTGGGTTCGTGAATTTCATGTTTCTAAACTGCCCCGCGATACAGGGTATACTTGGTGCAGGAGTTTCACATAAAACACAAAAAGAAAATAAATTTACTCTCGACATGTTCATCTGACATTAACCTGCTAAATTAAAAAGATTTGCGACTGTGTGTGTGGCTTGCGCCGTGACTGGCACTATATTATTAAGTTACCAAAACTGACAATCAAAAGCATGTAGATTGTCAATTTGGACTCTATTGAAATAGCAGGCCAGATACCTGCATTGCTGTCGTAAAGTAGCCTCCCACTAGAGCTGCAGCCGGTATGGCGTAGAGGTAACCATATTCTGGTGGATCACCAGGCCTTTGGAAATAAAACATAATATGACATGATTGTAATACTAACGTATTAAGAATCAGTTTATCAATATTGGCTATAAGTGTACTTACCTCTTGAACATATCAAGCATCCGCTGAGTGACTAGGAAACCACCGAACACGTTCACAAATGAAATAAGAGCCGCCGTTGCAGCCAACATCTAAAAATAAAAGATATCACTACATAGTATAAAACAAAGTCGCATTTTTCTGTCCGTCCCTATGTATGCATAAATCTTTAAAACTACGCAACGGATTTTGAAGCGGTTTTTTTAATAGATAGAGTAATTCAAGAGGAAGGTTTATAGGTATAACATAATTGCACCCGTGCGAAGCCGGGACGGGTCGCTAGTAAATGTATATAACTTTTTTGATTGTTCGCTGAAAGTCTCATGGCAGTGAAGGCGAAAGGCGAAGACTGTCACATACGCCAATCTTGTGAACAGTTGCCATTACTGGGGGGTCAGTCGGCTCAGGCATGCAGTTCTGAACTCAACTCAAAAGGAACTTTATTTACGTAGGGTTTATCACAAAACTCTTTTAAATCGTCATATTTATAAATACCATTATCATCTTACGGCCCCTGTCCCACACAAGGTGGTAGTCTCCACACACACACACACCTATCAGTCGTCACTCCTACATTCACATCTTTCATACACAATTCTTCACTCCTACAATCCTTCCATCGCACTGTTGACATTTGGCCCTTTGTGACTATTGCGCAGGCTTGCGCTCACAAATCTGTCTTAGCAGTCTTTGTATACAAAAATGACGCAATAAGTTTCGTTGTCGGCTCTACTCTGTAGAACATGCTTCCAAATCTATATCAACGTGTCAAAAGAGCTCAAATGAGCCAACTTGAATAAATAGATTTCTTATTTGACTGGAATTAACGTCATAACGATCAAGACAAGATCCAGTCCCAAATAATGTGAGCTCTTCACAATCAAAGTAAAAACCTTTTAAAAGCTTCATTTCATGAGACTCGTATGACTGCAATATTAGGAAGTAATCCAAGCTCTTTGAACATTTCAATAAGGGTAACTAGGCTTCGCATAAACCATTTTATATACCGTCATAGTTTATTACATACATACTATTTTACTGAATACCAGTCCTCTAATGATGTAATCAATAGTACCTGAACAGGAGTTTCGGGTACGCAATTGCCGCCCATAAGCAATAGACCCCCGACGGCTGTGATGCCAGAAACGGCATTGGTAACCGACATCAATGGCGAGTGTAGCGCTGGCACTACTCCCCACACCGTGTGGTAGCCCACTACACCTGCAAGATATTGAATAGCATAACCTCAAAGTCGAAGCCTTGTCGTTTAAGCCCATAAACGACTCGCTACTGAATCGGGCCTCTTCCAAATTCATGGAAGAAAATTAGCCCTTAGAAATTACCCTTAGATAATAGCCCTTAGAATTATATAAAGGTACTAGTAATCCATCACCACCACTCGAGCCTAATAATAATTAATTCCTCAAACGTTTTGGTACAATTAAAGCTAAACAACTTGAGCAATGCGAGAAAGTGGCTTTGTGTCTTACTGGCGGTGATTGGCGCAGAAGGGACGAGGGAACGAGGGAAGTTTATAATTAGGTACAACTTTCAAGAGACATAAATTAAATTACCTGATAAAGCCAGTGTTGTCGTCATAGTAGTAAATGCAGGATTAGGCGACACCATCCCCAGTCCGATTACAGACGCCAAACCTAAATAATAAGAGAAAAATCATTAAGTTAGCAGTTAGCAAAGATACAACATAAATTTCGGTTTAATAAGAAACTATATTTTAAAACAATAAGATTAACTAATTATACTTTAAAATAAGTCTATGAATCATACAGAACTTACCAGTAGAATATAAGAAGGCGTCCTTCAAGGTGTCATTGAAAGGATTCGGTGGTTCAACCTTGGCTGCAGCCGCCGGCTTGGCAGTGGCTTTCACTGCTGCCACACTAGGCGGTGGTGGCGGAGGCCACAGCAGCTCGCCCGCTTTGAGAACAATGGCGCCACGAGTGACCTCGTCTTCAAGATTGATATAGAAGTGGTCATTTGTGCCTGAAAGCCCCACGAAATTCAAAGTACATCTCTGTTAGCATGGGTACAAATTGTAAGTTCTTATTTTTGTTCTCAGTGTATATGTGTAACCATTCCATGTTCCAAGTCGTATTTGCAAATTTAAGCTGTATATACATTTTTTTTTACTGGTCTTCAAAGTTTCTTGCTACACTACATGCTTAGATTAGCAGTGGACGTCTTTTGGCTGAAATGATGATGATGAATTTAGTTTTATATTTATAATCGGATGATAATGGTGCAACCAATCAAATATTTCGTTGTGTTATAAAATTCTAAATTAACATTTCGGCCTCCCCATTATTTGGTACTGGTCCTGGTTTCAACGTGCTCCCCTTCAGTGTGGGTCCACTGTGAATGCGCGGTTACTGGAGCCTGTGGCGGGCGCGGCGAGCGGGCGCGTGCGGTGGCCACAGTGAGGCGCGAGCTCTTGTAGCGGTTCGATTTATTTCAGGTGTTACAAACTATGGACGAGGATTTGCCATTTTTATTAGATAGACCGATCCTGAGATGGGAGGTGTTGAAAACTAGAGACGGTGTTAACGAAATAATTTCACGAAATAAAACGCAGTGAATGTGTGAATTTTTTAACTTTTACTTACTTACTTTTTAATAAAGAATTGAGATTATATCCTACAAAATTCAGGAAACTGTTCATAAATTTCACTCCAAAACTTTCTTATTATTGTGCGATTACTGTGGTGTGGATGTTTGCTTTGCCATATAGGTGGTTTAGATTGAATTGCACATATAAACAATTCAGTATTTACCGCCATTTTACGACAATAGCAAATAGGGACGCGCATACGCCGAGCGGCAAGACCGAACTGGTTTGATACTCCCGCCACCCGCGCATTGGGTCGCTCGCTGACTAGGCCCGTAGTGTGGCCATAACGTGCGGATAGGAACGTTTGAAATCTACGCGCGCGATCTCGCTCGGGTCTGTCGCACTAGGCGCCCGCCTTAGCCACTTCACTATGGACACAAATGGCGGTTTCATATGTTTGAAACTTCGCGCCCGTCGTCGCAACCGCGCTAGGCTCGCAGTGTGGACGCACACTCAGAGATTTAAAAGAAAGATGGGTTACTACTGAATTATGCTAGTCACACTCATTACAAAACATACAATTCCCAAGACCATCGATAACTGGTTTGGCGCATCAGGTTAACGACATCATGCGGCAAGCCAGCGCGACATTTTTAGCGATCCTAAGGTCATTCGCGTATGCATATATCGCGAAACGTTAACATTTCTGTGTATAAAAATAATTGTATTTGTACAGAATCCGAATGCGTTTACTAGTAGTATACATTTTTGACATTGTTTCTTCCCCGCTCATAAAAAACGGAGGAAAAGACATCTGGCTCATACTATGGCGAGCTAATATACCTTGCCATACGCGAAGCAATGTCACCAGACTGCCTGGACACCCTTACTGAGTGGGGGTGCCCAGAGCAGCCTGGATGAAATATTTTATATCTAACTAGTGGCCCGCCCCGGCTTCGCCCGTGCAAAGCGGGGGTGGTATATACATATAAAAACCTTCCTCTTGAATTACTCTATCTATTAAAAAAAACCGCTTCAAAATCCGTTGCGTAGTTTTAAAGATTTATGCATACATAGGGACGGACAGAAAAATGCGACTTTGTTTTATACTATGTAGTGATAGTGATACTAGCGACCCGGCCCGGCTCGGTACGGGTGTAATTATGCATGTATATGTATACATATGGACGGACCGACGACAGCGACTTTGTTTTATACTATGTAGTGATTACTTAAATAAATATGAAATATTTTATAGTATTTAGTTTATAAAACAAACACTATAATTAATAGAAAAAAAAAATTAAAAACCAAACGCGTAAACCTTTAGTAGATTGTTGAGTTATTAGTTTTCGTTTGAACAATTTTATTTCGGAGGGAAACCGCGAGTGCCGAAAATGGGCGTTGGAACAGTAACACTGCTAGTACTGGGACCAAAATTGCGATATAACTTACCTAAACTAAATAGGAATCCTGATATATTGTTCGCGTAGAGCGTCGACGCGTGCGCTGGCATCCGGCTAGGCAAGTCCGTCAGACCTATGTGTGTGACTCCATGCACCTTTGCGATTTCACCCTTCTTCGTTGTCTGGACGTTGCCGCCCATTTCGGCCGCTAAGTCCACTATCACGCTACCGGGAGCCATGTCGCGGACCGCATCCTATCGGAATTTATCCGAACTAACAGTTTAAACGATAGACCAGTTAACAGGTTCTTGTACTGTTATTGTATAACTAAAATTGAAACATTTTATTAAACTCTTCTCTCTCTCTCTTCTCTCTCAACGTTCAAACGGCTGAGCTGATTTTTAAATCATATTATGATAAATAATACATAACTCTGTCAGTTGCGTTTTCACGATTCTGCTCAAGTGATTATTAATCGCAAAAATAAATACTAAAGGGAAATGGGAAATAAAAGTCGATATGAGCACGAGTTTGAAATCGACGCGGGCAAAGTCGCGCCAGAATCAATGTTCCAATAAATAAGACCTTGATGCCATGTGATGACGTAAAAGCGTCGTCAGATGTTTTTATTCAGAACAAATGAAACATATTTACTAATAACATTAATAACAACTTATCAACATTAAGCATCAACACTGCTAAACTTCCAGTTAGCACGCACATATACATTGGTTCGACAAGTAATGATCGAATAAAGAAAACTCATCTCCTTAGTCTTTTTCCCAATTTCATTAGGGTAGGCACCGTTCTAAACGTGATTTGTCTGACTACCAGTATTTACACGGAGCGACTGCCTTCTGCACTTCGTGGCCCATCTAGTACGACCACCGGTTATACATGATATAACCGCTTAATGTTTAAAGTTTTACGTAAGTTAGTTAGTTTTAGTAACACTCAAATCAGACATTGCTTAACCTACGGATAGATTAAGTTACGCAAAGTCCGCTAGACTCATAAGAAAACTGGTAGACATTTTTTTTTAAATTTCAATTGTATTTACATGACTTGTCAAACTTAGAAGTAATATACTCTTGTTAGTCGAATATAAAAATAACTGCCCAGTGAATTGTCACGTATGTATGAAAACAAGGTGAGAAATATTGACCTAAACAAAAAGTAACCAAGTTAAAAATCTATTAGAGCAATCCCAACTGAAATGTAAATTAGTAAGGAAGATATAAACTGACTCCAGGAGGTATAGTCAATTCGGCAAATATCTAAATAGCCTAATTTTAAAATAGACAAATTTTATAAGTTTGAAATAAGTCGTCACGTCAGTCACGGCTTAGAAGGGGCATAAAATGTGTATAGTTTTTAAAAAGATAGTTATGTGGATTGTATTTAGGGCCATCATCAATGCTCTATACATTTCTGAATTTCTGTTCATTGCCTATTGGAACCATAAGAAATGTAAGACATACAAGGGCCTGTGGAGTGATAGATAAACATATAAATATCTCGTTGTATTATTTGCTTATCGCACCGATTCACTGACTTCACAGTATCCATTTGGGAGTCAAAGCGGTCATGGCCTGTGATAGCAAACCGGTCACATGGCAGAATACTGCATTACTTAAGAGAAATGTGCGATAATTACGAAGATAATATCAGATTAATGGCACTGCGTGACTTCGAGTATATTGCTGTGCATATTTGTATTAGGAATTAGTACAACAAGGTGTTGAATGATCTAGTTATGTGAGATGTCGCTAATTGAACGTTTAAACAGTTTCAAATGAGCTTATGCTATAACCGTATTGAAATTACCTCCTTGTTATGATATATTTCAACTAAAAGTTTATTTATCATTATACTTAACATAGGACAAAGTAATAATTGTTATAGTAGTTTTAAGAAAATATATACTTTGAAGAAATAACATTATTATTTCATATACTTCGGAAATTTTAAAATCACGAAGATATAAATATAGTATTCATGCATTATTGGCATTGGAATTGAAAATATCGAATACTAGCTAATGTGTGCCGCTTCGCCCACGCTATCTCCAAACCCGTGCTTATCTCAGGTTCGCATAGAGCGTATGTTGCTCAGGGATAATAAATGGTAAAACATTTATACATACATACAATCGGTCCAGTAGTTTTTGAGTTAATTCGTTACATACAAAAATGTATTCTTTACAATATTAGTGTAGAGACTACACTACACTGTAGTGTAGACAAATGGTTGTTTCGTATCAATGTTGCTTACCTCCATGATTAGTATTGGAGCCGGTTTGCCGGGAATTAGAGCAGTACTGATGACGACATCTGAATTTCTAGTTTCCTTACCGAGCAACGCTCTTTCGGCATTCAAAAACTCTTGGCTCATTTCTTTAGCGTAGCCTCCCTCGCCGGCGCCTTCTTCCTACAAGAGATAAGTAGATCTGTAGTCTGAACAGAAGGCTATGCCATTTTTACTTAGGTCATATCAATTTCAAGTATTCGGGAGCAAGTCAGATGTATTTTGAAATAGAAAAGATATTGAAATTCATTGGAATATGAAATGTATAAACTGTCTGACTATAAATATTTAAAGCGTCGCTTTAATTAGTTTTGATGGTTACTTTTAAAACACTAGGATGCATCTTTAAATCGTACGCAACCCATAGATGACCCCCTATATTTGTTCCGCATCTGCCGCAGCATCATGCTGAGATAGGAGCCTTTTTGGCCTCGCACAGGTCTATAGTATATAATAATTTAATTTTAAGATTCTTTTGTTTTAATTGTTTTATTATTATTTTTGTTTTTTTTTTCTTTTTTTTTTTTTTTATTATTATTATTTGGTTTTGTTTTTGTGGTACCTGTGCGTTGCCCAAATAAATATTTTTTTTCTTTCTTTCTTTCTATTGAGTCGGGCATATTCCAGTTACATGGAGGGTAATAAGCCTACTGTGCCACGCAGGCAGTGTTTCGTTTCGTATCAAGTTTTCCTTCTCTTGCGGCTAGGTGTTTAGCCTTTTCATTTTCTTTTATCGGCTGGATTGGGGCGGGTCATTATGTATTCTAAATCTGTCACGGCACGGAAACACACATGCTATAAACATAAAAACTGGAAAGGAAAAAACAAACTACTTCCACTATACACACATTACATACTTTCATTCACAGGTCTATTTTGGATAACTAAGTGGTGATAAGACAATTGCCGTAATGATGGTGTAGTTAAGGTCATTCGTTTCAAAAGTAACGAAAAAATCTTGTAAAAGAATGTACTATAGGGATATTGTCACCAAACATTACTTGAACAGCCGGTGTATCGGCTTCTAGCGACCTTAAACAGGCCGGCGAAAATACATAAAACCATAAAATTGCACGTATCGCAATGACACCGCGACACAATGCATTATCAGCAATTATCAGTGCATTCAAGGTTGCATAGAGCATACTAAATACATCGTTTAGCGCTACACAAATTGAGCAAATAGTGCTATTATATTACACAATGACTATTCTAACTATGTCGGTTGTATTGAAAATTACCGGAAAATCAAATGATTGCCGCTGTGGATCTTGATGGTCATTGCACCCAAACCAATAGAATAAGGGTGCATTCACCGCTGAAAACATATAGTAAAGTGTACTCAGTTCTTGATCTCGGCCACAAACCTGTTATTTTCTATTGAAGTGCCCATCTGATACGATGTAACTGCTAGCCTTAATCTACTTAATAAAGCTTCTTGCAGAGTGTTTGTCAGAAGCGTGTCGGTTATATTCCGAATTGACACTATACAATTAGTAGGTATTAATAGCCATGTGGGGCTAAACTAAAGTTATATCGTGGATACGACTCGCAGTCGGATGTTAATTTACACAAGTGTTTCAAGGGTATAAATGATAATCTTTTAAATTATTTGCATCTGAATAATGTGTGCAAGTGCAGAACTACAATAACAATACAAAAGTAGATATAGATTCATTGCGATATGCACTTGGAGCGTCACGCAATTTTTTATTGGTTGGAGAAGATAATGATGATAAACATGTTTACGATACCAAGGCAGACTTCGTTTGTGTAAACAAACAGCCTGCAAACATATTAACTGTGTAAAATCTTCCTTGGGTAAAATCTTTCATCATTTCAGCCAAAAGACGTCCACTGCTGGACATAGGCCTCCCCAAAGGATCTCCACAAAGGCCGGTCCTGGGCCGCCCGCATCCACTGCTTTCCGGCGACCTTAACCAGGTCGTCGGTCCACCGTGTGGGAGGCCTACCAGCACTGCGCCTTCCGGAAAGCGGTCGCCACTCGAGGACTTTTCTGCCCCATCGGGCGTCGGTCCTGCGAGCTATGTGCCCTGCCCACTGCCACTTAAGTTTGGCAATCCGGTGGGCTATGTCGGTGACCCTGGTTTTCCTGCGTATCTCCTCATTTCTGATTCGATCTCGCAGGGAAACTCCGAGCATAGCCCTCTCCATTGCCCTTTGGGTGACTTTGAGCCTTCTGATGGAGCCCATAGTGAGCGATCACGTCTCTGTTCCATAAAAATCTTTAGCTCAGCTAAAAAACATATGGGTATCATCATCATCATTATTTCAGCCAAAAGACGTCCACTGCTGGACATAGGCCTCCCCCAAGGATCTCCACAAAGGCCGGTCCTGGGCCGCCCGCATCCACTGCTCTCCGGCGACCTTAACCAGCACTGCGATATATGGGTATATATCATCGTAATGTCAGCCCATAAATAACTCACTGTTCAGACAAGCCTCCTGCAAATTTATCAGCGAAATTTGCCTATTGTGAATGAAGAATGAAGACTACGCCCAACAAGGGCGCAAGCTTTGTATAAAGTTTTCCTTCTTTTGCGGCTAGGTGATCTGCCTCTTGGGTTGCTTTAGTCGCCTCTTACGTCGGACGGACGAGGACAGTATATATCTATTCAAAATCCGTAACCATACGGACTATAAAGGTATAAAAAATATAAAACGTTTTAGCAAAAAAAAAAATAGAACAAAAACAACCACAAAACAACCTTACTTTCATTTTTGAAACCCATTTTTAATCTATCTATTTGGCAGTGGTTGTCCCAGAATACCCAAATTTACCAAAAAATCCCAAAACCAGTATGAAGAGAAGAGAAAATACAATCGAATATATTTTTCCAAAGTGGTTTACAAACGTAACATAACAGATATATTAAAAACATAGACGAATAGACAACATCCTCCTTTTTTAAATCGGTTATCACTACATAGTATAAAACAAAGTCGCATTATTCTGTCCATCCCTATGTATGCATAAATCTTTAAAACTACCCAACGGATTTTGAAGCGGTTTTTTTAATAGATAGAGTGATTCAAGGGGAAGGTTTATATGTATAACCCACCCCCGCTTTGCACGGGCGAAGCCGGGGCGGGCCACTAGTAAATCATAAAAATGACATAATAGTTCCTATTTAAGAAAGATAAACGTACGATATAACGTAAACATATCATATGTATTTATTTATTGTTAAATGATTTATTATTAAATTTGTAATAATCAATATTATCTCATTGAGTTCAATCATTGGCCCCGGGGTTTAATTGTTTGCTACGTAAGCGCGGCACAGTCGATTACACAACATGTATCAAGTATCGTAGTACATCTGTGATGCCACTGTTACGACGCTTTCACACCCCTTTCAGGCCAATAATGTTAAGCTAGCATACCTTCATGTCCATAGTGATGAACTGCGCGCCAAGGCTCTCGATTTGTTCTCGCACTGCTGGTCGGGTGTCGAAGGCCCGTACTGCGGCGCCCATACAACGCGCCTGTGCGGCCGCAGCTAACCCTGCTACTCCTCCGCCGACGACTAGCACTCGGCATGGCGGCACTCGACCCGCGGCGGTCATCTGACCTAGGTACATTATAAAAAAATAGACAATGCGCCCAACGTATCCGCCAAATTATGTTATTCATGTTACGTAACATATGAAAAATATAAGAATATTTATCTAGGTAAGTTTTAAAACTATAACATCCTTATTACCTATGTACCTCCATGAGAACGTAACATGATAGTTTAATAGACCATTCGTATTTGTGTAGCAGCCCGGCAAACATTTTGAGTAAAAAGTGATGTGGTGGTGGAAAATTCGTGCATGTCATTCATCTACCAATCGGGTGAGTTTCGTTCCCCGTCAATGTGTCATAACAATCAACTTCTGCACAGTTAAGGTCATCGTTCAAGTTGTTTGCCGGGTATTATAAGTACGTATATGAGCCAAGTTTTTAATGCGCACTTACCAGTAAAGAACCGCGGGAAATGGGCTGCGGCTTCAATGACAGCACGATAACCAGCCACATTGGCCATTGAGCTGAGTGCGTCGAAGGCTTGGGCGCGACTGATGCGTGGAATACAGTCCATTGCTAAAAGTTTTTTTATGTTAATTACGTAAAATCTCCCGTTTCCCTCCATGAATTTGGAGGAGGCCCGACTCAGTAGTGGGTCATTTATGGGCTGAAACGACGACGATGACGTAAAATCTGCCATTCCCAGTGGCAGTAGATGCACAATATCAGTAAAGTGAAAAGTTAACTGTTATTTTTATAATATTATTATAGTCAACCTGGTAAAAGAATACCTATGGTAATTAATACTTTGATTTACTACGTCACGAGCGTAAGATTCGGCAGTCGGATCTTGTACCAATAATTGATTATCGGAAAACTCATTTCAAGAGCCTTTAAGACGACCAATAAGGATGACTATTGAATAATAATAAATAATAAATAAATAATATCCTTGGACATTTCACACAACGCCATCTCGTCCCAAGCTAAACAACTTAATGCTTGTGTTATGGTAACGAGATGGATGATAAACTACTTATATACTTTTTTTGTAAATACATACATATTATAGATAGAAATGACACCCAGACTCCGAGCCAGTGCCTCTGGTTTTAGACAAAGACACTTGCCCGACCCCGGAATCGAACCCGGGCCCCGTTGATCCAAAGGCGGCACATCTAACCACTAGACCAACGAGGCAGTCGGGGCAATAGCAGATTTGTAATTTTTTTAAACAAATAGAGGTGCACGTACCATGAATGGCATAAAGCATATTCACTGTAGTACATGTTTTTTTATTAATTGAAATAGTATATTGATAGGATATAAAGCAGTCCATAAATGACCGGCTGCTGAGTCGGGTCTCCTCCCATCACAGGGAGCGTTATTAGCCTACTGCCCCACGCTGGGCAGACGGGTTGGCACAGGGTTTCGTATCAAGTTTTCCTTCTCTTGCGGCTAGGTTACATTACACCATCAGGATAGAATGGGATGGTGACACTATGTATTCTAAATCCGTAACCTCACGAAATAGTAATGGGATATTATATACATTATCCTATTACCCCTTTAAGTTAATGTCTGCCCATGTATTTGGGGGAAGCTCAACTCTGAAGTGGGCACTTTACGGGTTGATACGATGGTGATGTTATTTGTGTGATTTTGAATTTCGCCTATTATTAGCTAGTTGAGTCTAATGAACATACAGAATATAGAAATATTCGTAAGTCACGAGTGTACGATAATTTCTTTTTAAATCTACTTTTCTATATGTAGAACGCGAATCGATAAAGATAAGGTGAAATAATCTTTTGTTATTTATTACTTACCAAAAGCATTGACATTTTTAGCAGTCAACTTCTTTATCAATTCTTGGTTTTGAGCAGGGTACAGGAATGATATTAATGTACTCGCGTCCTTCAAGTTTTGTATTTCATTGTCGACTGGTGGACGGACTTTAAGTATTATGTCTGAAACACAAATGTATATCAGGAACACATTTTTGTAGACCATTCTTAGATCTCCATAAACATATGAACATAAATACTACACACAAAAATAAACTTGATTACTATGATATAAAGTTAAATACATAAATCGTTTATTTCATTAGAGTAGTTACATCGACTGTAGGTTTACATTAAAATAAAACTTAGAAACAGTCTGTGATAATGCCGTTGTATCATAAGGACGTCATAAGTTACCTTTGCTGTCGCGAGTTTGGATTACACTAGCTGTTACCCTCAGTCTTCGTAGACATTTTTTTGCTAATACATGTCGGCTAATAAGACGAAATCGAACAATGAATACCTATACTAAGCTGAGCTGGCTATTGATGATAAAAACCGAAATACCTTTCTCTGATCTTTCTATTAAGTTTCTCCAACATTAAAAAAAACCTATCATAAGTAAAACAAGAGTAGTCTGCATAGTACTTACCAGATTGGAAAGCATCCTTTAAACTGGTAACTTTTGCTCCTGCCTCCTCATAGGTTTTATTGGGGAAATTCGCTGCAGCGCCGGCATTTTCTTCTATATTTACACTAAAGCCTTTTTTCACTAATTTGCTAACTACCGCCGGTACTACTGCAACACTAAAAAGGTCAATGTCAAGTCAGGCTTACTTGGAATAATTCCTTTTTTTATAAGACCACTTACTGTACGCACTAGCGGCTGCCAGCCTAGGCGGCTAGCCGCGGGGCCTACCGCCACAAAATTTCAACCGCCAGTGCGTACAGACATAAGCGGTTGCATATTAAGGTGGATGCTCCAGGGTAGCCCGCGAAATTCAAATTTTCTTACGTTTTTTGCAATTTGCAGATCAGTGCTAGGTTGTATGATGATGAACATTTGATTAGCGGCTGTAAGACGTATGTAGTTACAGAGTTATAATCATCAAACTCATCAACACAACCCTCCAAGCTCATAAAGGTACAAGAATGACTTTGACGTTGAAAAAGTTTTTCTTGCACCTTTATGAGCTTGGAGGGTTGTATTGATGATTTTGATGATTATAATTCTATAACTACATACGTCTTACAGCCGCGAATAACATTTTAATCAATATACAACCTAGCACTGATCTGCAAATTGCAAAAAACGTAAGAAAATTTGAATTTCGCGGGCTACCCTGGAGCATCCACCTTAAATTACAAAAGCGGCAGGGCGCGCGGCTAGCCGGTTCAACCGCTAGTGCGTACAGGAGCTTAATAACCTGCATCGTGAAGTGTACAGACACATAATTTAAGACCACAAATGACACCTAGACCAAGTATCACTGGCTTACACAAAAATATCAAAGACCAGTGATGCAAAAAATGCGACTTTATGATAATATTATTCTTTTTGGAAATATTTAGGGCTGGTTCTGGATTCTTTTTACTAATGACACGTCATTTTTAAAAAAGGGTTTCTCTAATTTACAGCCATACTTTTTAATATAGGAGCAGGACATGCTTTTTAATATGGTTTGATTTCATTCTGGGCATGATGTGATCTGCTGAATAATGGAAAAAGAATAATCATGAACATATACATAGATGGAACTCCCATGTAGATGGCCTTAGAGGAGGCCTATGTTAAGAGACAAGCAGGGAACAGCCAAGGCTATGAATAAACAAATAAAGTGAGTGCAGATGACAATCACATTGAGTAAATCTTTAAGTCAGATGAATCACATTAGACTAGTGCCAAATCAAATTGTGGAAAAGGCAATAATAATTTTGGGTTCTTAATTATAAAACAAACAGTCAATATTAAAATGTTCCTACCGTCTTTCATTTTCCCATATCTCTTTTGGTACACCAATACTGAGCTTTGTATATGGAACTCCGGGGTTGGCTGGTGATGGTGCAGAGGTGCTGGAATGCCGGAAGTGCCATGACCGCTGCAGTGGCTTGCACACATTCAACAACCGCACACACCCACACATGTTAGCAGCTAAAACAAAAAATTTATTGTAGGTAAAAAAAATATTAAAAGGGTAAGATGTTGTATGAAAATTATATCAAGTTAAGTGTCTGTAATATCTGACCATCTCTATGCTTTGGAACTCACATAAAGCCGTTGGTTCCAGCTGCTATCCATCTCTCTATAGATAGCCAGTAGTAGGGAAACTGACAGCTGGTCTAACAATATACTTACCAGTTGCCTCGCTTGATTCCTACATGGAGCACACAAGTGGAGGGTTCACTCCAAGCCTTTCCCCAAGTATCCACGAAAGTTCAGTTTAGTAATAAGGAGCTTTTGTGTTTTTAATTATAGGTGGTCACCAAACTGATCACGAAAGTAGTAGTATTGAAATAGCCACCGAAAATACATAAAATATATTGGAACAAATTGAATAAATAATCAATATTAAGTTTATTTTTTTCTATGTACTCCACACAGTAAAAAAAGAAATTCGAAATCTTATTAATTCATATAACTTGAGTGTCACTTTGTTTGTCTCCCATGGACTCCCTAAACTTCTTAACCAATATTAGTTAAATTTTCACAGTGTGCAGTTTGACCCAACTTGAAAGATAGGATAGCTTACATCTCAATTTGGAGTTACAATATTATTTTAGTGCAAATTATTTGTCTAAATGTTGTCTAATAGTCACAAATATATGTTAGCTCCAAACAATTCTACCAGATGGCGATATTTGTTGACTGGATTGAGTAAGTATTTCAAATCGTGCTATGTTAAAATTCAGCATTATCATTTCATGGCATATGCCTCCACAAAGGCCCTCATCAATTGTTTTCCAGCGACGTCAACAAAAGTTAATTTATGCTAAATGTAATATATGATAGTGAACGTGAAGTGCTGGAAATAATAAACACAAACCAAAAACTAAAAACTGAGATGGCAAGCCTATTCACTGAATGTACTGAGGCGCTAAAAAGTCGGGATGAACTCCAACTTATCATAGACGGATTTAATCAATGTAGCTCTGAGTATGTTGCGGCACTTAATCGCATTGATTCATTGGAACGGGAGCTTGGTAATGCCTATAAAAAAATAGATCAACTAGAAATTTCCAACTTAAATCTAACCGCCTCTAACAACCAAAGTCTTTTTGATGAGTTGGTGGTCAGTGCCCCGAGTAAAGGTTTTGCTCCTATTCACTCAAATTCCTGCATCACATCAGATTTGACTGGTGATCAGTCCTGTAAAACAGGCAGGTTTGTCAATAGTAGCAAAACTAAGTTATTAAAATATATTAAGATTAATAAGTACATACGGAAAACACAGAAATTGGTTAAAAAACATAAGTTTTTTATAAAAAATGTTAAGCTTAATAAAGAACGCTTGCAAATTATTGACACTTTAAATGTGTATTCATCAAAGTTAGATTTTATGAGGCAAAAGTATAAAAATGATACCAATAGCTTACAGCAAGATATAGCTAGTCTTGAAAGCAAACTAAAGATAATAAACAATAAATATGAGAGTTCCCAGGTTCAGATGAGGGAGTATGTTCTAGCGATGAATGAGCTGGTAGTCAGCAAACAGCACCAGGACCTCAACTGCTCACCGGCTCAACCGTCTGCAGCCCCCTTACCCTCATTACTCGTAGACAGTCTACCTTATTCTGGGAGCTTGCTTAATGTTAATTGTAGTGTTGATATAAGGAAAAAACATAATATTGTAATATTTAGTGACGAGATTGGAAAGGATATTTCATCTTTAATAGCTTGTAATAGGGATGAATATTTAGTTTGTAATATGTGCTACCCTGACTGGCCTTATCAAAGCATAATGTCTAAAGTATTAGAATACAGCTACAGCCCTAATACAACTATATTGATCTTAATAGGGAACAGAGGCGATGTAAACAAAAACCAGTTATTGACTTATTATGAACATTTCTCGCAGTTAAGAAATGTTGTAAAGATTATTATGTTTACATTTCCTTACAGTAACAGTTTGCCACAGGCGGAAAATGATTTTAGGTTTAAGTTGAATACTAAATTATACAATTTAATGTCTCGACATAGTATGATGAAAGATGAAAAGTGGCATCTTATTGACTTAAATAATTATATAAAAAAGCCATTTTTTTTGACAAACCATAGATATCATCTATCGTTATATTATAGGAGACAGATAGCAGCTTCGCTATCTTATTTATTTGACATTACAGCCAAAAACTTGGCTAAAAAAACTTTTGGCTTTATTGAGCCTTTGGACAAAGCCATTATTGTTAAGGATAATGGCTGTAACAATTTATATTCCGACATTGACATGTCCTCTTCTAATTGTGACATTTTAAATAATTTAAATTAGACATTAAGACAACAGAGATTATCTCTTGCATAAGTACAAAAGAATGTTGTGGTAAGCAATTCCACCACAGTAAAGAACTGCAGTATGTCAACTTGGTTCATCAAAATATTCAAGGATTATTAAATAAGGAACTGGAAATTGATTTATACTTGAATTGTAATAATATAGATATTTTATGTATTACTGAACATTGGCTTAAAAGTCATGAAGTGATGTTAAATTTCAGTAATCACCAGGTTGCTAGCTCATTCAACAGAACAAGCATGATCCACGGCGGCTCATTAATAATAATTCATAAGCATTTAAAATATAAACAGCGTGCAGATATTGTGGGTCACTCTGTTGAGCGAGTTATTGAGATTGCGAGCATTGAGCTTGAACAGTTTATTGTGTTAAGCGTATACAGACCGCCGACAGCCTGTTATATTAAGTTTGAAAGCATAATGGAAGAAATTTTGTTTAAGATCTCTCAATCCAATAAAACTATTGTCATCTGTGGAGACTTTAATATCAATTTGCTGGAGAAATGTTCAGCGTCAGTTAAATTAATCTCATTGTTTAAGTCATATAACTTGTACAACATTTTTTTAGAACCTACAAGGATCACGGCCACAAGTGCCACATGTATAGATAACAACTTTTGCAACATAACACCCTGTTATAAATCAGTAATTACTGTCTTAGATTCTGACCATTGTGGCCAGCTGGCCATATTTCCAGTAAAATCTATACCAATTCAAAGGAGAAACATTACTTTTATTCCAGTTACAACCAAACGCCTAGCACATTTTAGAAATAATCTTTTGTATACGCTACCGGAGCTGCCTTATCACGATACCAATACAAACAAGCAATACGATAAATTTTTTGAGTATTTTAAACGCGAGTTTGCGACCGTCTTTAAACCTAAGAGTGCTATGATATCTGACAAAGTCACTTTTAACGATTGGGCAACCCCCGGCATATACAAAAGTAGAAAACGTTTATTTGATTTGTACAGTCAAAAAAAATACAATCATAGTGTATCGTTTCTTGAACACGCTAAGATATATTCAAAAATATTTAAAAAGGTTTGTGCCTGCGCGAAGGCATTATTTCTAAAGACTAAACTGCAAAACTCCGATAATAAAATAAAAACGACATGGAATATAATAAATAACGAAACTGGTAAAACGAAAGTGCCGAAAAGTAATTTTTATTTAAAAATTGATGATCGATATGTCAAGTCAGACTCGGAAGTAGCGACAGAGTTCGAAAACTTTTTTACCAACATTCCTTTATTAACGACGAAAACTCTGGACGCATCTCCTAGTTTGGCTGAATCGATCTTAAAACAAAGTGTGGGTACATCGAACAATACATTTAGCTTCTTGCCTGTAACTCACAAAGATGTCACAACTGCCTTCAAAAGTTTAAAAATGAAGAAGACTTCCGATGTCTGGGGAATGTCTGTATATATTATTTCCTCAGTTATAGATGTCATAGCACCCGCTTTAGCAATAATTTTTAATAACTGTATTATGAATGGGGTGTTTCCTGACCAGTTGAAACTCAGTAAAGTTTTACCTTTGTTTAAGGCTGGTAGCACTGAAGATCTTTCTAACTTTCGACCTATATCTGTGTTGCCAGCCTTAAGTAAAATTTTTGAGAAATTAATTTTATTACAAATGATGCAATTCTTTACCAGCAATCATCTATTTCACGGCAAACAATTCGGGTTCACTAAAAACCTCTCAACCATAGATGCAGGCATTGAGTTGATGAAACATATATTCGGGGCCTGGGAACAGAAACAAGATGCTCTTGGTGTTTTTTGTGATCTGTCCAAGGCATTCGACTGCGTTCATCATGAGATTCTCGTCAGAAAACTCCACCATTACGGCGTAAAGGATAGAGCTCTTGCTTTGCTTAGTTCTTACCTGAGTAATAGAGTCCAGAGGGTTGAAGTCAATGGTAAGCGTTCCCAAGGCTCTCGAGTGACCATTGGCGTCCCTCAGGGCTCTATTCTCGGCCCATTTCTGTTTCTTGTATACATCAATGACTTACCATTCTATGTTCAAAATAGTCATGACATTGTTCTGTTCGCGGATGACACATCTTTATTATTTAAGATAAGTAGACAGCTAAAAGACTATGACGATGTGAACAATGCACTGTCCAAAGTTATGCATTGGTTCAAAACTAATAATCTACTACTTAATAACAGTAAAACCAAGTGTTTGAAGTTCTCAATGCCTAATGTTAAACACTTAGCAACCAATGTGCAACTAAACGGAGATGAATTGGGATCTGTGGAATCCACTGTTTTCTTGGGTATCACTATAGACACAAAATTGCAGTGGAGACCTCACATCGATAGGCTGGCAAGCAAATTGAGCTCCGCAGCTTACGCCGTGAAAAAAATTAGACAGTTAAGTGACGTGGCTACGGCCAGAATAGTCTATTTTAGTTACTTTCATAGTATAATGTCCTATGGTATACTACTTTGGGGGTGTTCTGCAGATATAGACAGAATTTTTGTTCTCCAGAAACGAGCAATAAGAGCTATTTATAACCTGGCTCCCAGGACATCCCTCAAAGATAAGTTTAAGGAGATGGGTATTCTTACCGTAGCTGGTCAGTACATCTATGAAAATATATTGTATGTCCGAAAAAACATTGAGAAGTTTGATAAATTAAGTGACACTCACACTGTGAATACTAGGAATAAAAGTAATCTTGTTTTACATGCTACTCGTCTCCATAGAATAAGTAATTCATTTGTAGGTCAGTGTATTCGCTTCTACAATAAGGTCCCTACAAATTTGAGAGGACTTCCGATCCATAGATTCAAAAAGATAGCTAAATCTCAACTTTGTAAGAAAGGCTACTATAGCGTTACTGATTACCTGACTGACCCCGTAGCCTGGGATTAAGCTGCTCGAGCTCATGTTACCACATATAAAATAGAAAAATAATTATATATTTTTACTAGTTTGGATTCAAAGCGGCAAGCTTACTGGAAATGAATATTCGAATTTAACCCCATTTATTTTTGTGCGTCTATCCTGTGAGTTGTCATGCTCACTAAAATACTTTGAACAGTGGTAGCGACATGTGGCGGGTCGAACACTTCCCTTTGATATGGTTGAGGAGATCGATGGCTGCCACATGCGTTATGCTTGTGAACAGGTGCCGCTGTTTGGGGTTGGTCGACTCACTGGATTCATGACTTATAATTTCATTTTTAATTATTCTTTTTTTTATTATAAAATTCATATTTCAGTTGAGCGCCTTTTGGAACCAAACGAAACTAATTATAAGATAACGGTTATTGTAATATGGCGTTTAAAAAAAGAGACAAGCCCACCGAGTTTCTTCCGCCAGGTCTTCTCGGTTGGTGCCGCGTTCCGACCTGGTAGTAGTATTTTATAAGTGATGTATCCGATGACGATTGTGAACGCCATAATTGGTTTATACAATAAAGCATTTTTCTATTCTATTCTATTCTATAACAAATACCTTAGCCACAGCTATTCGTGGCCGGGTCTGCTAGTATTATTAGGTAAAGGCTTTTTTCATTTGCTCTATGCCCACAATTCAGAAGGCTATACTTATGGTATTTGTTAAGTCCTGCCCTATAATAATTATTGTATTATATAACTTAGATTATGCAAATAAGTTATAAATACTATAATACTGTGATCTTTAATGATAAGTAACTATTAAAAATTCAAGTTTTTCATTTTGGTATGCTCGACATAAATATTACAATTTAATGACGAAATGCTGGGCCGACGCTGGACGACGTCCGCCGCACAGTCATTCCCATACATTTGTGGGTCTAGTTTAATATAATCTACCCTACCAGTGTATGTTGTTTAATATAGCCACGTTTTGTCTTGTCTAGGCCCTCGGGCCTCCGCTACGACGTAGCAGGACGTCAACCTATCGCCTAGAATGAAACGGCCGCGGCCGGTCAGCATTAGAGGGAGGGAGCAGGCGCGTGCTATTATTGGATTTAAAACAATTACAGTTAGTCAGCAGGTTCAAATTTCTGCGTTCACATCAATAAATTTCGTTTCAAAATCGAGCAATAATTTTGTTTGGTTACTTAAAAAAAATACCATCTTCCAAAGAAATATTACAATATACACGCGGAGACTTAATCATGAGTACAGACATGCAATGATGTATTTATATTCTGATACAGATGAGATTTAAGCTGTAGGGACAAATTATCATTTTTCTAATCTGCATTAAATTATCAAGTTAACGGCGCAAGCACAGTCAGAGCGCGCCCATCCATTTTAATAAAACAAAACGGATTTATTACTACATAACAAAATCAAGAATTTTACTAACCGTCACGGCGGCCTTTGTGGTCGTGTTAAACTAGATGGTAGATAGAATATAATTTTGTTGATATTGATGGCACGATCTCAATAGTTCACTTGTTGTAAGCGACTGATCCCGAACAATATCACTATATTAGCGAAGAAACAAACAACCATGACCCGCCGACCGACCGGCTTGAAGTGCCACACCACACACACACATAGACGACGACGACCGGCCGGGAACCAACCAACAAACAAATAAATGCGACAAGCAAGAGGCAGCCAGTGCCAGCCAGCCCAGCCAGCCAGCTAGACTTGTGTAACTCACGAGTGATTCGTTCCACTGAACTGCTCATTGGCAGTGAACGAATTGAACTAAATCAACTCTGTGGAGTATTTTAGTTCTGCAGTTCACCGGCTCATCGCTCCCGCTCTGATTCGAAACCGGGTTGCCGTGATGGTACTGTTGTATTCACGCGAACTGTAGTTCTGCAGTTCACCGGCTCGTCGCTCCCGCTCTCTCTGATTCGAAACCGGGTTGCCGCGATGGTATTGTTGTATTCGCGCGAACTGTCAACTATAAAGCGCTTTCTTTTTCTATATGTATTCGTCTTTTTATGACGATTTTGTGCCCGTTATGTTGTTTGTTTGTGAAAAGAACTTCAAAAGATTTCCGAAACTAAACTTTATTAGTATTATTGTTTTTTACTAATAGGTAATAACGTTCATCGTAATTAGTATTTGTAATTAATATAAATTTTAAGTTAAAAAATTAAATTGTCATACAGCAGTGAAAGTTTATAGGAAATCAAAATGTCTAAATCGTTAAACTATAAAATAGACTCTCGTTCAAAGTTCATGTTCAAGACTCACAGAGTCACAGAGCGAAATGAACTGTAGTGTAGAGTGATTTAAATGAACTCGTACATTTTACTGAACGAGATTTGGTGAACGATTTAGGTGAACTCGTTCATTTTACTGAACGAGATTTGGTGAACCGAGTCTATAGGAACTGTGTTGCCCAAGTCTACAGCCAGCCAGGAGGGAGGTGACATGGGTGACAGACAATGACAATTGACAAATGCGACATTGCGACAGAGACAGACAAACAATGCATGCATGGCGGGCATTAACGTAGTTTTGGTGTTGCTAGGCTATAAAACGTTGGCCATGATTCAAACTAAACCATACGCACGCTATAAATATTACGTCACAACATATTTTTAAGCGTTAAAGTCACTAAGACTTTATTTAATGACTTTTATCTATTACAAGCTGACCCTGCAAACGTTGTTTTGTCATATTATATTTAACGCTATGAAAAATAGTGGTTTATTGTAGAGGGATGAAAATTTAGAGCTGTATGTATTTTTGTATGCTGTATGTATCCAATTTAACATAAGAAAATAAAACATAAAAAAATCCTTAGTTTCCCCTAACATTTCCATATTGTCCGATTGGCAGCCCTAACCCATAAACTCACAAAATTTCACGAAAATCGGTCGAGCCGTTTCGGAGGAGTTCAATAACAAACACCGTGACACGAGAATTTTATAAAGTAGATATATTTCTGGAATGACTATTCTTTTATAGTAACTGTTGTATACTCTTTCTTATCCTTGTCTATGTACAAATGTTTTACCTTTAGATTTGTCATTATTAAAACGTCATTCTGTAAACTATCAAAATGTGTTTGCATTTATAAAATTGGCGACGAGGATGGGATAAAATGAACGATGAACAATTTGCGTTGTTTCTTCGCGCACAACAGGCGCAGCAAGAACAATTACAAGCACATCAAGTGCAAATAACGGACATATTAAAATTGTTGATACAAATTCAAAATGGGAACGACGCCCAATCTACAAGGAAAAACGTGACGAACGATTTTCATGAAAATTGCGACAAAATAAATATTATCAAAAATTTTAATCTTCATTACGACCCAGATACACACAGGATTGACGATTTCATTGAATTTTTTGAATCGAAATGTAAAATAATAAACATAAATGAAGATAGTTTGAAAAGAGATCTTCTCTTGAATACATTGACACCCGAAATTTTTCACGAGGTGAAAATTTCATTAACACCGAACTTTGCCTCAAGCAATTACACTGATATTTCTACAAAGCTTTTAAATTTGTTGAGTGTTAAGAAAACAAGATACAGAGCGTTGTCAGAATTTTGGTCTTGTGTCAGAGAAACAAATGAAACTATGGAACACTACGCCAACCGCCTAAAAGCCCTCAGTCGGGATTGTGGATACAAGGAAGAACTATTGGAACGCCAACTCCGGGACCGCTTTGCGACAGGGCTGAACCACCCCGAACTTGAGACGGACCTGAAACAAAAATGGCCTGAACTACAAGAAATTGATGAAGGTATAATAAGCGAAGTTACATTCAATAAAATATTTGCTATTGCACAATCACGAGAACAAGCCGAACATGATACGCCAACAAATAATGTAAACAAAATTAAAAGACGCATACCAAGAAAACAATCAGCTGAAGACAAAAGTCCACGGAAGCTCCTAACAAACCAATGTTTGCGTTGCGGTGGTTCTGATAAACATACAGCCTCTAAATGCAGAGCAAGAATCCACGTATGCCGCGAATGCAATACAGAAGGACACTTCGAAAGTTGCTGCATTAAAACAGGACGCGCTTATATCTACAAACAAAACAATATCAAGAGAATTAAGGAAAATCAGAAAACATCTGCAGCGAATACTTCTGAAAGTAGTGACGATGAAGAAGATTATGTGTGCAAAGTAGAAACGATTCGGAACAAAGATTGCAAACAAATTGATATTCTTATCAATGGAGTCAAGTGCACGATGGATTGGGATCCCGGTTCAACATATTCAATTATTGATACTACATTATGGAGAAGAATTGGATCACCGACACTCAGTCGCGGTCCAAAACTCAAAGCGTATGGAAATAATATTTTGAAAACAAAAGGGATCACAGATGTTGATGTCAAAGTGAACGGACTACAAAAAATATTACCGGTTGTTGTAATGAACAACGCTAAACCTATGCTTTTTGGTTTGCAATGGAGCGAGATGTTTGAGATGAACTTTCCAAAAGCCGTATACTCAATTAAAACCTCCGTTCCAACAACATTAAGTCACGTGATAAATCAACATAAACAACTATTTGACGGAAAACTTGGAAAAGTAATGAACTATCAGGTCAACATACACATTAAACCTGAATCTGAACCTGTACATCTACCAGCAAGACCAATCAAATTCAGTTTAAAGAAAAATGTTGAAAGAGAACTCGATCGACTTGTTGATGAAGGCATCATTGAAAAAGTAGATCCAAACACTACACCAATTGACTGGGCTACACCAACGGTAAATGTATTGAAACCGAACGGAACAATCAGAATCTGTGGTGACTACAGAACGACATTGAACCCAGTCCTTATAAAACACCTACATCCAATACCTATTTTTGACCAACTTCGTCAAACGTTATCAAATGGAATTATATTTTCGAAAATAGACCTTAAAGATGCGTACCTACAGTTTGAAATCGCTCCCGAATCAAAAAAAATATTTAACATTATCTACACACAAAGGCTACTTCCAGTACAATAGAATGCCATTTGGAATCGCAACAGCACCTTCGATCTTTCAACACTTTCTTGATCAATTACTTGGAAACATCCCAAACGTCGCAGTGTATTTTGATGATATCGCTATAACGGGACTAAATTTAAAAGAACATCTACAAACACTGTCCATCGTATTCGATAAACTACAACGAGCCGGATTAAAGGTGAACCTTAAGAAATGTAGTTTTCTACAAAAGGAAATTGAATACCTTGGTCACACTATTGACAAAAATGGTATACGCCCAACACAAAACAAAATAGATGCCATCACGAAAGCTATTCCACCGACAAATTCAAAGGAATTACGATCTTTCCTGGGATTAGTAAATTTCTATGAACGCTTCGTACCACATCTACACGGATTATGTGCAGACCTACACGAATTAACTAGTGGTAGAAAAACATGGAAATGGACTAAACACGAAAACCAAATCTTTGAATCAACGAAAATATTCATTGCTAATTCTAAACCTCTGATTGCTTTTAACGACCAACGTCCACTATTTTTAGCTTGCGATGCTTCTGAAAAAGGAGTCGGTGCTGTCTTATTTCACAAAAACAAAGACATTGAGCAACCAATTGCATTCGCCTCTAGGAAATTAAGACTAGCGGAAAGCAAGTATTCGGTTATTGATCGTGAAGCTTTAGCAATTCTTTTTGGCGTAAAGAAATTTGATCAATATCTACGTGGAACAAAATTTACCTTAGTGACGGACCACAAACCACTTATACATATTTTGGGAACGCAACGTAATCTCCCAAAACTGGTCAACAACAGACTAGTCAGATGGGCTCTTGTGATCGGGAGCTACCAATACGACATTTGTTACCGAAAAGGAGAAAACAATATTTTAGCAGACTGCCTTTCTAGATTGCCAAACCCAGAAACTCTACCTACCATAACTGAAACAAAAGTTAATAGGATCAATACAAAGCTATTTGGTCACCGAATAGCAGATCTTCAACTATCGGAAAAAGATTTAAGTGACAAAACAACAAAGGATCATACTCTCTCTAAAGTAAGGCAATGCTTAAAGACTGGCTGGCGAGAAATAGACTACAATCAAGACATGAAACATTATTACAGGAAACGATTCGAACTGTCTACAGAAAATAACATTTTAATGTGGCAAGGACGAATGATCATACCCGATGTACTTCGAAAAACAATTCTTACATACCTTCATAGAGGTCATCCAGGAATTTCTGCTATGAAATCACTTGCACGGTTTTATGTCTGGTGGCCGTCACTTGACGATGATATTAATGCGTTTGTCAAAAGATGCTCAAGATGTCAACAAAATCGGCCGAACAACTCAGAACTTCCTGTATTTTCTTGGTCGATTCCCGAAGAAGTATGGGACAGAGTTCACATTGACTTTGCAGGTCCATTTGAAGGAACATATTGGCTAATACTGTGTGACGCCTTATCGAAATGGATCGAGATCCACTGCATGAAACAAATAACTACAAAGAAGCTTTGTGACACTTTAGATAAAATATTTTGTACATTTGGTCTCCCACGAACAATTGTATCTGACAATGGACCCCAGTTCACATCATTTGCATTTCACGAATACTGCAAAAGCCAAGGGATCGCTCACGTCAAATCATCCCCGTATCACCCACGTACAAACGGACTAGCTGAACGACTTGTTAGAACGTTTAAGTCGAGGATGACTGTTAATGCGAATGAGTACAATGGAAGTGATGTTAAAAAGCGTTTAATGGAATTTCTTTTCACTTATCGCAACACACCCCATACCACGACTGGTAAATCGCCAGCTCAGATGATGTTTGGCAGACAGATGAACTGCTTACTAAGTAACATCCGACCAGACAAGAGAAGGACCCTACAACATAAACAAATTAAGGCAAACATAGAAACAGCTCCTGGAAATTATTATCCCGGAGAAAGCGTTTATGTAAAGACACATTTAGAAAAGTCATGGCAGCCGGCAACTATTACATCACGAACACATAAATATTCGTATATTGTTCATACTCCAAGAGGAGGCGAAAAGCGAAGACATGCTGATCATATCAGAACCAGAATCTCTCCTGAATATCCGCAAATACGGACCAGTGACATAACTCCGAATACCTCTCCGGCAAACAATGATATAATGAACAGAACTATTTCTTCAAATATATCCACACCGCCGATGCCTACTTCATCCTCTACTACTTCACCGTTTACTCCTGAACCAACGTCCAGTGTTCCGGGACCACCACTTGTGTGGTCGGGAACCCAGTTCGCAACGCCCCAAAGTACACCCATCGTCACAGCACCTCAGCGACGTCGCAGTCAGCGTAGAGTCCAACCACCGCGGCGGCTCATTGACGAAATGTGATTGGGGAGAAATGTTGTATACTCTTTCTTATCCTTGTCTATGTACAAATGTTTTACCTTTAGATTTGTCATTATTAAAACGTCATTCTGTAAACTATCAAAATGTGTTTGCATTTATAAAAGTAACGAATTTTCTAAGTTAACAGCAGGAGGCGCCACCACTCGCATATCTTATATATCCAGCCTTCTCTCGGCTCATTAAAGTTAGCCACCCAAAAAAAAGGTATTTTTACTTAATGATTACTTAGTATTTTTACTTTTTTCGACTTTTAAATTAAAGGTTTCCCTGACTTTAAAAAATGTAAAAATCGCTACATTAATTTGATACTGGTAAAGCAATAATTGCGAACGCCACAGAAGAAAAAAATCACCAATATTCAGCAAATTAAAATAGTTAATTAAACAAAAAATGCGTAATTTCGAAAGAGAATAAATGAATTTTTGTATGAACAATCGAAAATTAATATTTACGAGTTATTATTGACGGAAAATATTTTAAATTGCAATAGGGGGCAAACTTGAAGGTATATTTTAAATTATATTTTTATAAATAAATAAATGGAGAACAAATAATAACAAACGATGGACAAACGACTTAATAGAAAATAGTAAAAAATTTTTTTTTTTGGGGGGTTAACTTTAATGAGCCCTTTCTCTATGATATGAATCACTCACTCACCGGTGTCGTTGTATTTTATTTTACATGTTATTTTATTTGAACTCAGTCAGCCGGGCTTGACTCGAGTAATTCTCTAATAGTTTTCGGTGTATTATAATTAATTGCTTGCTACGTATTAGAGTAAGCTATGGCTAGTAATGGAAGAAATTTTTTGAGATATTTTGCTGACTTCAACAGAACAAATACAAGGAATTGTAAGTTCATGAATTGCATTTTGGTTAGGTAACTTTTAATTTTTTTATTTTGTAGATACATTTTATACTATTATTATACCGATATGCATTCAATTTATTCTTTGTCACGATGTAACTTTTCGACACTTAGTTCATTGAACTTAGGAAAGTCAGACGTCACCTCTAAAATAATTGTTTTTACGTTAATTTAACGGTTTCTTAGTGTAAGAACATATTAGTAATTCGTTTGCCGTATTTTATTTACGTGCGCTAGATTTTTTGTATAACTTTTTTGACGAATGTTCGATCGCTCCTAGCAATAGCCATGTGAAGTGCCACATTATAATTATGTACTATATTACCCTGTTCGCGTTAGGAATGCTGTGAGCCTAACCAATTAAATAAATACTTCCAAATTGAGAATGTCATGTTCCCAGTGACCAGTCTTCAACAACAAGCATACAAGGCATACCTTTGAATGCAATTGTCTCCCATCATTTACCCTATTACTACCATGAACATATTGCATTCTTAATGTGAACAAACTATAATACTAAAACCACCACCACTTCTAAAATGGCTGCTCTTCGATGCAAGGTATAAATCCTTCTGGTTCCTAACATAATTCATTGTAATTTTGTGTTGATGATATATGTGCCCTTAGCCTTTCTAAAAAAAGCTTGAATTTCGCATAAAATTGGTTATAGCTTTTAATTAACCTATAGCACATTTTATTTGACATTTTTATGTCATTTGTCCTTTTTAGGGACAAGAAAATAAAAGAGACATTCCATATAATTGTACCAGAAAAAGTTGCTCATTGAGATAAATTTAATATCACGACAAAAGATACCCATATTAATATTATCATTACCCTCTGAACCAAATATTTTAAAAAGATTGAAGAAATTTAAAAAGAGCAACTTAAACAGCTTTAGTTTTTTCCATTACATACATCTCCCATGTTTTGTAAGATACTACAATATCCTGTTTAAGCAAAATAATTTGCTAAACAAATGACCTTTCATAATATAATCAATTGAACTGATAAAGATTTATTGATAACCTAGAATACAGTCTCCATTTAGCTTAATATACTTAACTACTTTGTAATTATTCTAATAATGGTTTTTGTAAAAATATGTCAATGTCATATCATCGCCAGGTCTTTGTTCAAAGATTTGTGTGATAGATGTATACTTTATGATATAATTTTAATAAGAGAGCCTTCTCATACAGTATATGACATACAGAAATATGCTCCGTTACTCTAGTACATTCATTTTTTTTTATTAAAAAGCAACTATTTGACTGATTGCAAGTTTTTAATGTGCACTGTGGTTTGAGTTCTGACCTGTTTTGTCTAACAAACAGTATGTACATGGAGCAATTTGCAGTCTGAAATATAGTTACGACTGGCTCTGAGTTTTCACATTACTGACTAAGTGTAAAGACTGCTGTAAATGGTAGAATGGCAGCCAGGACTGGTGGATTTATGTGTCCTCTGGAACATGGATGAGGTCAGATATTAACCAATTTTGAAAATTCTATTGGAATATTTACTGTATAGTGAACACCAAGAATTTGCTCACAATCAGTAACAAGTTTGATAGGAAGAATATTTAAACTGTCACATTAACTTTTACCTGTCCATATAAGACATAACACTACCCTTCTGACAGACTCACAACCCTTCCACAAATCATGATTATGTGATTTACAATATCATTGTGGTGTTTGAGGCTTGCACTACTAAATGATGTTGCCTAAGAACATAATACAACCCATGTAAGCGCTGCAGAACACTAACATCAACAAATTGGGAATGTCAAGATGTCACAGGTTCAAAATCCACGCAGGAGAAACAACTAGTTAAATCAATCCGTCAATCAGATAATAAAATCGAAATTTCAAGGATTTTTTATTTTTGGAACAGATGCAACGACAAAGCGAGTGGTGGCAAAGAATCCGGTGGTGGAGATGGATGGTGATGAGATGACCCGTATCATTTGGTCTATGATTAAAGAAAAACTAATTTTTCCTTACGTGAAGGTAAGTAACAAAGATTTTAATCATCATCAACGTAATTTCAGCCAAATAGAGTTTCGGCTGCGCCTCGGCTCGGGTAGACATTTGTCGGAACTCTTTGCAATGACAGCCTTTCCGCACTTGTAATGAAATATACTATTACGTCAATAGTGTTTTTTAACTAGCTTGTGTCCTACTGTTGAACAAAGGCCTTGCTAAATCTCGCCAATCCATCCCGATTAAATCGGGGGAATCATCGCGCATTCTCAAGAATTACCCTAGTTACCGTCGGTGCTGTCTGTAGAATCTGTGAGAAGTGGTGGAGTCGATCTAGCTAGACTGACAACTGAACGTTCCCCAAGGCGTAGTCGCGCGACTTGTCGCGTCATGAGGCGAAATTGGCGCTTCCATTCCATTCGGCGGCGATGAGAATTGAGCCATAGGCCTCCCACAGTTTTAGTACAAACTGTTTTTTTTTTAAAAACTAACAGCATACCAAGCAAGCGCCTCAATATTTATGAGCTTCTGAAAAGCGGGGAGGGCGTGTCATTAAAAGTAAGCCTACTTTACTCCTTGTTACATCCGCTATCTGCCAGTGAAAGTCCCGTCAAAATTGGTCCAGCCATACAGAGATTAGCCGAAACTTAGTAAAAAGCGGTTATTTTAATATTACGAACAGACCCTCATAATTAATCTATTTGTATAGATTAGAAGTGTATGGTGTAAGTATGGTGTTTTATTCTCTTGCTACCAGATAATAAGAAAAACGTCATTGTTGTTTTAAAAATCGAAAACCTAAAAGAACAAACCTTCCAGAAGTTAGCGGTAGCTCTGCAAAATTATCTCTTCTTTTTGCGGAAAACATCATGTAACTAAAGTTGTGTGGTATTTCAGCTATAACTATTTCTATAAAAATGAAAACTATCTATAAGTAGGCAAATACTTATTGACAATATCTCCGGCAGTTGGATTGTCTCTACTACGACTTGGGTCTACCTCACCGAGATGCTACGGAAGATCAAGTAACTATTGACGCGGCACATGCAATACTCAAGCACAATGTCGGAATCAAATGCGCCACTATTACGCCAGACGAACAAAGAGTTGAAGGTAGGCAATACAAATGACTCCACCTCATTCAATCCTCTAGGTCCCAAACCTCATTGCATCACTAGGGAACCGTAAGAGCGGTCTAAAGCAAATTACAAGAGACGGAAACATAAAACAAACAGTAAATTAATTTCCCTCATGAGGAGATTGGGGATTGGGCTTCAACTTTGCTTAGGTCATTGATTTTGGATACGTAAGTGTAACGTCCTCATTTGTTCTTGCGCTATCAGTTACTAGTAACTTAACTGATGCCTTTGGAAAAAAATCTAAAATGTGTATCGGTATGTGCGTTCTATTCATGCAAAATTAAAAGAGCATGAAGCTCATCACGACGCCTCCACGCGCCTGTGCATTTATGCGAGTGACAAGATTGAAATTTAATGCGAGACTAGAACACCATATTAATCATGCTAGTTTGCTTATTCACATGAATAATAGGTTTGGCATTGCAGAGAAAATGATCTTTCGTTCTTGGTTTAGTAGAAAATATTGTGTTATGGCATGGGAAAGCTACCGACAATTTCACGCGGGAGAGGTTACGAAGTAGGTTTTGCGATCGTGGTGTATTACAGGTACGAATGTATTTATTTAATAGAATGAGGCCAGAACAACTAAGTTATCCTAATTTTTAAACCTCAGTCTGTGGCATCATCATCATTTCATAAATATTGGGCATAAATGACCCACTACCACTACTACTCAACCCATAGCTGGACCACTGTTGAGTCGGGCCTCCTTTAGTTAGATGGAGTGTCATGAAGCTTTCGTTATCTTGCGGCTAGACTGTCGGCTCTTACGACACCCACAGGATGGTATGGGGTGGTGAAACTGTGTAATCTAAGCTAATCTAAAAAAAACTTTATTTTTTAGTAAATTACGTACAACATTATGTATAATATACATTATAATATAATGAATGTATAATGAAGAATAATAATGAAGATTTTTTTATATATTATATTATAATATATTTTTTTATATATTAAGTATATTATAATATATAAAAAAATCTTCATCAGATTCATTGTATTTTGTTTATTAAACATTATATCTTGTATATAAAATTCTCGTGTCACAATGTTCGTTCCCATACTCCTCCGAAACGGCTTACCCGATTCTCATGAAATTTTGTGAGAATATTGGGTAGGTCTGAGAATCGGCTACTATCTATTTTTCATCCCCCTAAGGTTTAAGGGGGGGTCCACACCAAAAATAATTGTTTATTTTTTAGACAACATTTTTTGCCTTTATTTTTTTAAGATGCGGCATACAAAAATACAAACAACCCTAAATTTTCACTCCTCTACGATCAACCCCTATTTAATTACATAGAAAAACAACGTTTGCGGGATCAGCTAGTATTGTATAAAAAAATCTTCATCAGATTCATCTTCATTACACACTGCATTCTGTGATCAAAATATACATTTTGTAGGATAATTAGTGTTAAATAAAAATTTGAAAATTATACATATTAGTTTTAATAGAAGAAACTCAGTTAGGTTATTACATTTTGGAGTATCATCAAATCTACATTTTTATCCCTGCTACCCCTATTACATACTTATCACAATCGAGAGATCCTTGGATCCTAGACCATATATCCTGAACTATTATAACGATATTAATTTTGCTTGTCTAGAGTTCAAACTGAAAAAGATGTGGCTTAGTCCTAACGGCACTATCCGTAACATTCTCGGCGGCACTGTCTTTCGGGAGCCGATCCTGTGCAAGAGTATACCGCGCGTCGTCCCCGGTTGGACCAAGGCTATTGTCATCGGCCGTCATGCCCACGGCGACCAGTACAAGGCGCAGGACTTCGTTGTCACTAAGCCTGGGAAGGTCAGTGTTTTTGAAGGTGACTTTTTTATACAACAAAACGAAACCCCTGCACTAGGCAGAACCTGTATCGCGGGGCAGCTTACAAAGCTGAAAATCACGAACACAAATTAGACCCAGAGCAAGTGTCTCTGGTTTACACAAAGACACTTCCCGACCCTGGAATCGAACCGGGAACCGTGATCCGAAGACGGCACATCCAACCTCTAGACCAACAAGGCGAGTGTGCAAAAAGAGTATGCAAAGATATTACGTATATAGAATATGTATTTTAACACGGGAGTCAAGGTACAGCGTTTAAACTGTAATTGGATCTTTTCGGGGGGATCCCGAAAAGATCCAATTTTGTCCTTCATTCCTTTTTTTGTTGTAATTCATAAGTTTAATGTATAATTGACTTTTGTCTCTAGGTGACGTTTAGCTTCTGTACCGATGAACCGATTTTTATCTATTCTACGCTTAGAAAACAATCTGTTCAACCGTTTAAATATTGATCACTTTTATTCATAATAGTTTATTAAGCCTTTAATAACTAAAACGTGTATTGGATCAGTGGCTATCCCTTTTGTTTGGCTGTCCAATGAAAATATTTGATGTTTTTTTAAGCCTCAATAATATGACAGCTATTTTGAAAGAGACGGTCATATTATTGAAAACAAGTTGTGTCACTGTTGCAAATAGGTGTATTGCCCTCTCTTAAATTTGAGGAGCCCAGGCACGACAGGGGTCATATATATCGGCAGGTTAATAAGAATAATATGACTCGAATCGAGTAAAAACTCGATCCGCAGACCAATTCTATTTTTTAATTCATAGGTAGAACTAGTTTACACAGCTGAAGACGGCAGTGTTGACACGCGATTGCTGTATAATTTCAAAGTGCCCGGAGTTGCTATGGGCATGTACAACACAGACGAGTCCATACGGGCGTTCGCACATTCCAGTTTTCAAGTAAGTATCTTTGTTTTTTAAGCCGTCGAGTGAGCAATGTATCTTTTGTTTGTACTTAAAATATAAAGGTGGAGTGATGGTTTCTTTGTTTGAACGCGATACTCTCAGGGAGTACTGATACGATCCGATTTCTTTTTTGTATCTGACCGTTTATTGACGAGAGCTCTAGGTCTATATGTCTTTACGCTATTGTCCATTGGAGCGGAGCAGTATGTATTAATATTAAAAAAGTCGAAATAAGCACTTGTTCGAAATCCACGCAATCGAAGCTGCGGGTAGAAACTAGAAAAGAACTAGAAAAAAACAAAAGGAAAGGAAATCCCTGTCGCAAGAGAAGAAACATTTGATACGAAACTCTGTGCCAACCCATCTGGCCAGCATGGCACAGTAGAGCACCCTCTATATAACTGAAGGAGGCCCGACTCAGCAGTGTGTCGTCTGTGGGCTGAGAAGTAGTATTTAAATATTAATCGTAACTCTATAAATTATTTCATAGAACTGTAAGAGATTAATTTTATAACTCTGTATTTTATTTGATCTACCAACAATATACATGCGAAATAAGAGGCGGTCCATTAACGCGTAATTACAATATACTGTAATTAATTTGTGTGGATTCGTATGAAATGCGATATGCAACAATATGATATGCTATTATATATTATGATATGACGCCTTCGGCCTCAATAAATTGACAAGCGCTTTACAACTTTGTTGAACGAATTGATCAGTTTTAGAGCATATTGAAATGTGGAATGATTACTACGTGTAATCTACCAAAATATATTATTGAACAGGTTTTAGAGTAAACTTAATAACAAAAAATTTAAGCCGACTCCAAAGTAGGCACTGAAAATCGAAAAATAAACAACCATTTTAAGTCGGCCCCTTAGGCATACCTATATCCTAATTAACGTCGGTGTCAAATTAAGCTGTCACTGACATGATGATAATGATGAATGATGATAATGAATGAATGATGATGATGATAGTTTCTTTTTATTGTTTATTGCCTATTTTGGAATCGGTTTAACATTTTTACTTGTCGATTTTTAGTGCAATATAAAGTATTATTTGTAAAAGAGTACTCGAATTGCCTTTATTAATCTTTTTGATCACTTATTTTATCTTAATGTTCTGCCAAACTGCTGAACTGCTTACGATAAAATTTGTCTGGAATCAATATGGATAGAAATTGAGAACCTCCTCTTTTTGAAGTCGGTTTAAAATAAAGTTAATCGACATCCATAAGCAGTTATTTATTATTACGAAATAATTTCTCAAATTTTATGAGTATATCAACCAGTACTTACTCAATAGTAGATATTTGCTATTTGAAATCTAAAATATTTCATTAAAAAAACAATCACGAAACATTAAGAGGGCCTTGCCCCTATCAGACTAAACACGAAAGAACTGTGTACAGAGAGTCAACCCAATTCGTCAGGTATTTGAAGATCGGTACACTATACTATGCGATTAGGTATTAAAACTGTATGCAAATCGCGAAAATATAAAAACCAAAAAAGGATTGTTATAATATAATCAGCGTGAGTTATCGCCTCCAAACGGACAAAGTTTAAATCTGGTATAACTAAAATTAAAATTTGACCCTACTATGTACTACTGTATGTCGGGCCTCCTCCAACTACGTGGATGGTAATTCTAAGCCTTCTTTGCGAAACCAAACACGTTTAAGCCTCTCGCTGCCGGATCGCGTTAGATCCATGGTCTGGAGCGAGAGGGCTTGGAGGGAGACGGCCTCATTCTGTGAGGTCGTCATGACAGCCAAGGAGGAGGCTGAACGGGCCAGAGAGTTGGCCTCCCAGGGCCCAAACCGCCAGCACCGCAACAGGCGTCGGAGGGCGCTGGCTGACCTCCGTCCCCGGCCATTTCCCAACGGCCGGGTATCCATGAGGATCCCCGACGTAAAAAAGGTAGCCCGCGAAGTTCAAATTTTCTTGCGTTTTTTGCAATTTGCAGGTCAGTGCTAGGTTGTATGTTGATTAAAATGTTATTCGCGGCTGTAAGACGTATGTAGTTATAGAATTATAATCATCAAAATCATCAATACAACCCTCCAAGCTCATAATGGTGCAAGAAAAACTTTTTCAAAGTCATTCTTGCACCTTTATGCACCACTGCCCTGCAAATTGCAAAAAACGTAAGAAAATTTTAATTTCGCGGGCTACCCTGGAGCATTACCCCTAAGAATAAATCTTGGAGTAAATGCAACTATAAATCGTAGTGCAGTGATATTACCGACAAAGTGACTCTTTGATTACTCTGTGGTTTGAGGTCAATTGCCTTCATTCTGACCTTGCTGGTATCGTTTTATTATTCATATCTCATTGAACCGGTTCAGAAGCAAGATTCACGCTTCGTTTTTGCTTTGAATTATTTATGACTGTCGATCGAACGTGTAATAATTCGTTATCACAATGACAACTTTACGATCATTTCTTTGCCATGCCTAAGATTATTCTTAACTAATTTGCGAGATTCATAGCATTAAGGTGCACTTACGACTCCAACAAAACCTTACACACACCTAGCACAACTCATTTTACACTCACCACACCCACACCCATTCACCCCCTCACCTCATAGCTTAATGTAAAATTCATAATTCATAAAAATTGTCCTGCACTATGTTTATGGTTTTCCTTGTTTTTTATGTTACTTATTTTGTTATTATTATTAATCATTTAATTAAATTAACTATAATCACTTTTTTATGGAACATCATTCCATTCTTATCTAAAGAAGGGCGTTGGTAGCTGCGCTGCAGTTTATACTTTTGCGGCTACCATCGTTTTACCTGTTTACCATGTCTCATGTTCTTGTTCCGAAATAAACTTTTTAAACTTTTTTTTAAACGATAGTTCATTTTGTTTATTTAAAATTGAATCATCATCATCAGTCCATAAATGATGTACTAGCCTAGGAAATTAAACTACTGTGCCATGCTGGCAAGACATCCCGTCTTGCAGATGCAGAGGGTTTGTATCAAGTATTCCTGGTCTTGCGGCAAGGTCATCTGCCTCGTGCGTTCCTTTAGTCGCCTTGTAATTAGCGTCTTTCAGTTTTTTAAACCCTGATATAAAACGAGGTTGAAATGTCTGACTATGGCAATATAGCCGTTGAACGGATAAACCGGTTTTGGTTACGTTTTCTTTTGTTTGAAAGAGCAAACCTCTTTTCTAGGTGTGTTAGATTGAAATTGAATTTTCAACCTTAAGAAAAAGAAACAAGTTACTTGAGCCTTTTGTTTACGAGTCATAACCTAGCCAGTGCAGAATAGAATACTCTTTATTGTGCACTAAAAAGGTTAACATGGCATCAGACAAATACAAAAAAAAAGTGTAGTGTGGTCTTATCGCAATAGGCGGTACTGTTGGACGGTTATTTTTTTTAGTATTATCCATATCCTTTGTAAATGCTCGCAACTGTCGATTTAATTAATTATTTATAAGCAATAATCTATTATTGTCTAAACAGGTGGCACTGCAGAAAAAATGGCCGCTCTATTTGTCGACCAAGAACACCATTCTCAAGCGGTATGACGGGCGTTTCAAGGACATCTTTGAAGAAGTCTACCAAAGGTATGTATTTATAAGTCTGACTTGTCTATGTCACTCATTCATTGCTCCTGAGTAGACCGAGTATTTTTTTGTTTTGCTGGGAAAACCCTTTGTGTATACCGCCGCTGCCCCTCGGGGGTGGGGTCGGTGATTATTTGGGACTCCGGCAACTCCTCGTCTACCCACTAAACCCCCAGCGGTATATCTCTTACACGACACGCTTGGGACGCCACAGGTTTTCAGAAGGAGGCCATCGCTTCCCATGAGTAGACCGGCCTATGTCATAGTGAGCGGTTATCGTCCATGGAGGTTTACAACACCAGAGACGACGGTTATGCGTCGCGGACCTTAAAAGTGCAACCATTACGCTAGTAACATAAAACTGAGGTTTCTTCCGACCTACCATGCCATAGTTTGCCTGATAGAGCTCTAACTACAATGCTCACGCGCAGAAAAACAAGATAGTGGTTGTGTTATTAAGCTACGTTATTTAAACCGGTTTTGGTTATCTGACTGTTGCTAAAAGGAAAGTTTTGGAATTAAATATTAACCAGCTACTCTTTGCAGCCTGTTAACAAAAAAACGATACTCAATATTTAAATTAGCATGACCTCCTTTTCGAGGACTCGAGGAGGTTATTGACAACATAAACACCTAGGTGTTTATACGTAGGTACTGAAAGCGAAGTACATACTTACTCCGCGAGCCCGTTAGCAACAGTTGCATTAAAATGTCTATGAAAACGAAAGTAGATACGACTACCTGTTATGTAACGTAATGCACTAGCTGTGCCAATGTGCGAATTAATATAGTGTAGAGAAACATAAATATTAAAGCCGGCAAGTATTTTTATTTGTTTTTAATGTCAGTTAGAATTTTTTGTCAATATGACGGCGCGTCTACAAATTGATGGTATGAAAGAAAAAGACCGGAACGCCACCTTGGCGGTACGTCGTTTCGAAGTAGGTGGGGTGGTCAATGGTCACTTGAAGCACTTGACATCGGATGGAAGTGATCTTAGATCTTTGAAGTGAATAGTTAATTATGCCTTGATAGTTACAAGACTTATATTTGATGGCTAGTATTGTATATGACACCCTATTGTAATTCCATTGAGGTTCATTAAAGTTTGACTGATATTGGAAGTCATTAAAGTTATTCTTGTGGCAAAGTGATTCTGAATATGTGTAACGAAACTAATAAAGATGACCCTCCTGCCATCTTAAATATTTGTTTTAAGGTCTTTAATAAAGAAATGCGTGTGGCATACCTCCCGAACTGACACTACAGTATTAGAAACTTACCAAAATAATCAAATCCTACCTAAACAATCAGAATCACACTAAAACAAGCAATCAACGTATTGACTGTCGTTTTTTTTTAAATAATACTGTACCCCTGCATTTTGTAAAACCTGTATTGCGGGGCAGTTTTATTATTAGCCTTTATTGCTGATAATAAACAATGAATTTACACACATTAGCAAAATTGTTTTAACTTAAATCTAATAAGTACATCGGGTTTCCCGGTTCAGTGGTCAGCGTGTCCAGTGACACATATGCCTCTTCCAGCTGCTTCCATTCTTCTCTATTGACAGATTTTCTAGACCAGATTGTCCCTCCGATTATCTTGATATCATCTGTCCATCTTTTAGCTGGCCTGCCTCTTTTTCTTTTTCCATCACGTGGCTGCCATTCCGTTATAATTTTAGTCCATTTCATTCTGCTTTCCCTTGTCATATGTCCTGCCGGGGCAGTTTACTAACATGTAATTCACGAACACAAATGACACCCAGACTCAGAGCAAGTGCCTCTTGTTTGGGCCCGAGCCCGGAATAGTTGTTGGGAAGTTTGGGTCTGAGATGATGATATGTTGAACAATTTGTTCAGCGATTACAAGGGACAGTTCGAGGCATCCAAGATATGGTACGAGCACCGTCTGATCGACGACATGGTCGCGCAAGTGATCAAGGGCTCCGGCGGATTCGTGTGGGCGTGCAAGAACTACGACGGTGACGTCCAGTCCGATGTGGTAGCACAGGTAATGATTTTAAAATGACTTTAAAAATTCTCTAATAGGAATAGAATAATAGATTAGATTAATAGAGACTTTAATAAGTCTCCATTAATAAATGAGTGTGAATGAGTCTTCTCATCAGTATGAAATTTATAACTTTTTTAATAGTTGTAATATGATCACCCAATTCATATATTTCTTTAGATCATCCATTAGACCCTAGCGTTGTGAGTATGTGTGCGTGTGGTAGCGGATTAAGAATCATGGTGTCACCACCACATTCCATTTTGCGCGTCGTAACAGCAGAAGGAAATGTCAAGACCGGAAACCTAGCCGCAGGAAAAGGAAAACCTGATACGAAATCTTGTGCCAACCAGTCTGGCTAACTTGGCGCAGTGGGCTAATTACACTCCGTGTAATCAGTCTAAAACGACGATGTGAAAAAGTTACTACGTTGGTTTGTCAAAAACGCGCCTTGTTGGTCTAGTGGTTAGATGTGCCGCCTTTGGATCAACGGGTCCCAGGTTCGATTCCGGGGTCGGGCAAGTGTCTTTGTCTAAACCAGCACTGCACAGCACTGGCTCGGAGTCTGGGTGTCATTTCTATCTTTATTATGTATGTATTCACAAAAAAAAATGTATATAAGTAGTTTATCATCCATCTCGTTACCACAACACAAGCATTAAGTTGCTTAGCTTGGGACGAGATGGCGTTGTGTGAAATGGCCAAGGATATTTATTTATATTTAACTAGTGGCCCGCCCCGGCTTCGCCCGAGCAAAGCGGGGGTGGGTTGTACATAAAAACCTTCCCCTTGAAACACTATCTATTAAAAAAAAACGCTTCAAAATCCGTTGCGTAGTTTTAAAGATTTTATTCATACACAGGGACGGACAGAAGAATGCGACTTTGTTTTATACTATGTAGTGATGAGGCAACTTGATTAAATGTATGGGCTGAGTTGTAGTTGTGAATACATCATTATTACTCAACATGGCACGCTTTGTAGTGTGCTGTCATTTGATAAGACGTACGGCAATAAAAAGTTATCGAGCTGCGTCATATATCGCAAAGGCACAAACAGTAAAATTGTGTTAACGGTCAATACTACTACTACTCAGTCGATAAATAACCCACTGCTGCTAAATAATCACAGGGATTTGCAGGGTTGGCACAGGTTTCGGGTCAAGTACTCCTTCACTTGCGGCTAGATATGCGGCCTAGTCATTTTCTATTGTCAACTCTTACAACACCCCTGGTTTGAGTGGTGTGCCATTTGGTTCTCGGCACCACCTATAAGTTGACAGGGAGAGAATGCACATGGCATTAAGGGTGCTTTTCCACTAGAGATGTGCTATGCTACGTTGATATAGATGCGTGTAAAGGACGAGAACTAAAATCGGCGGGCTTGTTAATTAAACATGTTGAGACAGAACATTAACACACTTTATTGGCACGTGCACATCTTACGACATTTTACAAGAGACTGACTAAAAACAGAAAAACAAAGCAACTCCCATATAAAAAGAACACTATTTCAAATTTTAATAAAAAAGTATACAAAATACTAAAGAGGTTGCGGGTCGCCAACAATGCGTTTGATATCCACCAATCATATTCATTGGTGCACATAGCTTGGAACTGGTGGTGGATTCAACTAAGATATGTTTTTATATGGATGGGCAGCGTTCGGGAAGCTGAGAAACATCTTCTCGTCCAAAATACCACAGTGTTTGAAGACAAAAGTCTTCAACCTATGTGTGTCGCCAGTGATGACATGGCACGGAGTCGTGGTCGCTCACTATGGGCTCCATCAGAAGGCTCAAAGTCACCCAAAGGGCAATGGAGAGAGCTATGCTCGGAGTTTCCTTGCGAGATCGAATCAGAAATGAGTAGTGTTGCCCAAATGCAAGAACAAGACGAGACTTAGCCAGTCTTGGTCTTGGTCTTGCGTCAATACACCTGGTCTTGGTCTTGGTCTTGCGCTCCCAGTCTTGGTCTTGGTCTTGCAGCAAGAGTCTTGCAAGTCTTGCAATTACCTATTAGTCTATTACTATTTATTAAAGTGTAACGTTATTGTTACATATCTCAATTTCTAATTAATAATATAATAATAATAAACATTAAATCAGAATTAAATCAGTTAAATTTCTTTATCAACACGTTCGTTTTGAATATAGCGACAAAATAATTGCTCTGAATGCAGCCTCAGTATAGCAGATCAGTATAATGTATTCATTTTCATTCTAAGCACTCTGAAACTTATTTATTCTTTGGAACACCTGTAGGTACTCTACTAGGAAATTATTTTGCATGAGTATACCTACGCCCTATGGCGGCAATCAAATAGTGTCAAATGTTATGATTTGGCGTGGCGGCAACGATTGTTTTAGATTTCAAAAGAAGCCGCCGGCGCGTGTATCATAACCATGTACTTCCGAAAAGCGGCAAATTTCTTTGAGAAGTAAGTACAAAACCTTTGATGCCGCATTATCAAAGTGCCGATGGTTAAAACATAACTATGCATGCACTCAGTTTGATTTTAATAGATATTTTTTTATTCGCTATGTTTATGGTATTAGTCGTAATGCGCATAGGTCCAGTTTTTCATATTCTTTGATACAGTTTTTTGGGTCTCATAGAATTCCTAAGCGTACCTACCTATACACCGCACTGTTACACCTAACTACTCAGTGAAATAGCGCTAAGTCCTAGCTGCAAGACCCAAGAGTCTTGCAGGCTATGTCTTGTTCTTGCTCAAGTCTTGCACGGTCAGTCTTGGTCTTGGTCTTGCTAAAAATACGCGGTCTTGTTCTTGGTCTTGGTCTTGCAAAAACGCAAGAACAAGACCAAGACTGCAAGACCAAGACTGAATTTGGGCAACACTAGAAATGAGGAGATACGCAGGCAAACCAGGGTCACCGACATAGCCCACAGGATTGCCTAACTTAAGTGGCAGTGGGCAGGGCATAGCGCGTAGGACCGACGTCCGATGGGGCAGAAAAATCCTCGAGTGGCGACCGTGGAGCGGAGTGCAGCTAGGCCTCCCACACAGTGGACCGATGACTTGGTTAAGGTGTGCAGCAGTGGACGTCTTTTCGCTGAAATTATGATGATGATAATGGAAGGGTGCGTGCTATGGAAGACTGCTATGGGTCGTCGCGAATGGTGTAGCTATGTGCAGAGCGGAGTATACCTACAGTATGCCCGCGTTTGTCGCTTCCTCGCACAGCTACATAGCTTAGTATTGGTGGACACGGTCACATATTTTCGTATCGTAGATTTCACATCTTCGCATTAAAGCACATCTCTGGTGTAAAAGCACACTGAGGCCGCCTTTGTACACGTTATGTGCAAAAAAAATAAATAAATGTATGTGACTGTTTTTTAGGGCTACGGATCGCTGGGCATGATGACGTCAGTGCTAATGTGTCCTGACGGTCGCACGGTGGAGTCGGAAGCGGCTCACGGCACGGTCACGCGTCACTATCGCATGCACCAACAGGGCAAGCCCACTTCCACGAACCCCGTGGCCTCCATATATGCTTGGACCAGGGGCCTCATTCATCGCGCCAAGCTGGATGACACGCCTGAGCTGGCACGTTTCGCGTTGGCTCTCGAAGAGGTAAGCAACAGCTATTTGAGTCATTTTTTCACTTCAACGCCCTGCACGTGGTGACCACAAATACATCCCATTCTGAGGGTGTCGTAAAGTACGCAAGAGGCAGACAACCTAGCCGTGAGAGAAGGAAAACTTCTTTAACCAAAAGCTCCCTGGTGGGGAAAGCATCACCACCAACGAGATCCAAAAATCGAATATTGCGCAGTGAATGCATAGACTACAATCTTGTTTTAGATATATGTAGCATTCGCGCATTTATTTTGTCGCCTTTATTTATTTTGTAAACAAAACATCTACAATAAAACGTATCGTCAATAATCCAAAAGATAAGATAACGGTGCGAGGCGCGGCCCCCAGACATGGAAAAAAGCAGTTATCAAGAGATTAGCAATGATAAATAAATGGCAAAATAAAATACCGACTGTGTGGTGACGGGTTTAGAATACAGTGTCACCACGCCATTCAATCCAGAGGCTAAAGGAAATTATTAGACAGAAAATCAGCGTTGGCATTATTGTGCCATTTTGGTAGCTTATGCTCTTCTCAGTCGACTCGTTTCCCTCCGTGTAATTGGAGGAGGCCCGACTCTAGCAGGCTCTTTCATGGGTTAATGAAAATAGAATACGCCCAACTGCGCGTTGTTACATTGCAGCTAAGACAGGGCTTGAGATATTCGTACCGGTTTATCGTTTGCACCATCTGGTCAAACAACATGGTGTTAAACTGGATCCAACGGTATTTTACTATCGTCTGTGAACCGTTATTTCACCAGCGCAATGTTATCTTCTTTGTGCCCTAAAATGTTATGTTACGAACACTGTACCTATTACGTAGGATTTAATTAAGTATATTAGTAGTATGCTCCCGTTACCAATATTGTACATATTACAGAATAAATTGATTACAAAAAGTAAGGGGTAGTAATGACGTCATAAATGCCAGAATTATGTTAAAAATCGCAGTGGATAACGCAACGTGAAAATGAAAGTAGTTCTACGACTTTGCCAATGTTTTATTTTTGTTATTTTTGAAGTATGAATTTAACTACTGTTTAGATTTACACAGCTGAGAAGAACTGTCAAGGAACACAGAGGGCTTATCTTTTTTTAGATTGTTTATCTTTACTTTGCATACTTAGTTACAATGTAATCTACTTAGATTAAATAGCTATTTTGAACTCAACTTAATAAAATAATTTTCTACAACAAAACAAAACTGATTGACGGAGTAGAATGATGCGGACTTAGATGCGAGGGTGTTAGCCAGCCGGGCGGACCCAAGATCCTACCACCAAACAAGAAAATTGTTCTATGTTTAGTATGTAGGTTCTTTTTAAATGAGCCATTTTCTCATGCTGGTTAGACGATAGATAGATTTGAACAGTTTGAAGAAAATCTGCTCCTGATTAAAGCTAATATATTTTTTGTAAAACTTTCAACTTTGATTATTCAGGCTTGCGTCGAATGCGTCGACAGCGGCAAAATGACGAAGGACCTGGTCATTTGCATCCACGGTCTGGCCAACACCAAGGAGGGAATGTATTTGCACACCGAAGACTTCCTTCTAGCTATTGCTGATCAACTTGAACGCAAGCTTGCTAAGTAAATAATTGCTGTCGCAGTCCTATTTAGTATAAGTCTACCAGTGATTAAGTGCATGGAATACCTGTTAATTTGTATGGATGAGGACCTCAATAGATTTGAGCTGTATCCGCGCAATGAAACATTTTGTAACAGTGATTGTGTTGTGTACTTTTAGAATTCCCAATTCATTTCTTTAACAGGCTCATTTTTATTGCAGACTTCTTCAAGTACCTTAAGAAAATGTGCAAGTACCTTTGACCTTACGTACTCTTATAAAAAAATAGGCGTCAAACATAATAAAAAAAAGGCCAATGACAAAATAAAAACTCATTTTATTCCGTGTTTCAGACACTACAAAATATGCATTAAAAAGTATGATTGTAAAACATTTGGGTAGGAATTCTTTTTTAAAAATTCAATATATCGTTTAGACAAGTTTTATTGTGATTTATATGAGACATTAACCTCATGTTGATATTTCTATTCAATATACAATCCCTTAAACAAAGTTGTTATTATTTACGAGGAAGAATGACTACAAACTCTATATAATATACTTTATTGAAATACTACTATCGTTAAAATCAAATCAAAATGTTAATATAAAGTGAATTTTGCGCTATCACGGTAACCGTGAAAGCAGAACGCAGAGACGGAACATTATTCGTTAGGTACTAACAATTATTTTTTATTGGTACAATTGTTTAGATCAATCTAAATTTGAAGTTTACAATTGCTTTCAATGTCGTATCTCTAATAGACGTGTGGTTCAATTCAGTAAAATCGCATGGGTACAGTAATATACTATTTAAAAATGATTAATAAACATTAACATTAATAAACATCAATACTACATATATGAAAATTATATAACGGAATCTAGTTTTAACTGTTGTTATGTCAATTTGTAAGGGTTTATTGGCATTCGTGTTACGAGAAATCTACCGTGTCTATATCTACTCTACTATTCACTAAAATCCTTATAAATTGACGTAACGGTAAAGTTTTAAAAAATTGCACTCAGAACTGAATTCGGTTGTAAACAAATTGTAATAATCAATTAAGGCAAATATGTTTTAGCTGTTAACACATACATATTTTATCTCATCGTTATCTATTACTTAAACAAATACCTTTGATAATTTATGCGTATTTGCCGGTTGAAATGTTGAGACTGATAACATTTAATGGCCATACTTGAAGACTGAACTAAATTAGCATTATTATAAAAAAAAACATCAAATTATTCTATTTAGTAATACATGCTAAACTGTCTCCCCGCATTGTCACATACATATTTTGAACATCGTAATATTTTTTAAAAACAGTGTTTATTTATAGTAAAAGTCGTTTTAATATTTGTAGAATATTATCTGAGATTCATTTTTTATTAGAATTAAGTAAATATCTCTTATGAATCGAGATTATTATGTATTCTTTCTTGATAAATGATTTGCATGTCTGATTTGGAAACATTGAAATATATGAATTATTTTAAATATTACGTTGTATTTATTTCCACTGTTGTTTGAAACCCCATCGATTTGCAGGGTAAGCAACGTCTGTCTCTACTTTATGTATATCCATCATATCACCTTTGACCTCCTCCATGCTTTGGAAGGCATGTAATGACGTTGATACCGGCTGCCAGTAGGATGGCATATAAGGCAGTCAATAGCGTGAAAATATTCAGCTGGGTCCAATGAAGAAAGATTTTCCCATAGATGGTCGAGTATACCAGTATTTCCAGTGATCGCCATCTGCCACCCGTCACACGGATGGCGATCACTGGAAATACAGGTAGTAAGCGAGGCTGATAGTGCCGACTATTTATTTATTTCCGCGGTTGAGTAATTATAACTTATCAGTAAGGATTCTTCTTAAAAAGTACTACATAGAAAAACTTAAAATACCACATACTAAAAAGGTGCAAAAATATGCCAAGTTGTCCTTAAAGTCCTCGCCAATCTTTATGGCCGGTCTGAATGTAGCCGCATTACACTGCGCACAACACAAAATCGGGCATCAGCGGGACGTACACGGGGCGGGGAGGCAGCGGTCACGCCCACGCGCGCCGATTCTCACCCGCAAGCGCCCTCGCCACCCGCATATTAATGGTTACGCAGCGCACGTTCGTATTAGTTATGAAATGTACGATGCGCAAGTTCATTCATACCCGCGCGCTAGCGAGGACCGTATTTACCTATATAAAATAAACCTGCACCGCGAATATCTACTTTTAATCTTCTTATATTTATACTAGCGACCCGCCCCGGCTTCGCACGGGTGCAATATTGACATATAAACCTTCCTCTTAAATCACTCTGTCTAAAAAAAAAACCGCTTCAAATCCGTTGCGTAGTTTTGAAGATTTAAGCATACATAGGGACGGACAGACGACGGCGACTTTGTTTTATACTATGTAGTGAAGTAGCTGATTATTCTTACTGATTATTACATTATTCTGATGAGATCACTTTGTTTCACAACTTCATACTTTATTAATTTGGCATATTTCTTTAACAATTTTTTCCAATAACATCTCACGTCCTTGTCCCTCAAATGAGCCCAAACGTGCTGGTACCCACTTTCCGCTATTTCTTTCGCAAGTGCGTCATCGTTTTTAAAGAATGTTATCATCTTTTTAATCTCGTCCCGTGTTGCTGTTGGGCTAATGGGTATATAATGAACCCACGGTTTAAGAGATGGATAGAAAAATTCGAGCCACTGGTCTCCTACGTGAAAGACGAGAGATTTACACAGGAATAGATGCTTGAAACGAAAGCTCGCGGCGACCCCTCTATAATTGAAGAGGTATTTGTATTTGCAATGCTCTTCAAATGGTACTTCTGATGCGGGAGGCGCAAATAGTGTGTCCTGAAATAAGAAAGAGTTGGAATACATTCGAAATCAATGAAGTGGTTAAAATGCTGTATTTGTCAGCCTCAAAGGCTTTAACAATGTTTTGTATAGTGTGTGAGTAATAATGTACAGATTATCTGTGTAAACATTAAAAATACAATGCCTGTAACTTTGTAATTAGATGAAATCTTTAATTCCCCTCACATCACCTTACCTATTCCCAATTTCAAAGCACATTAAATTAAGAGTGGTACTGAGCATTTTGAGCTTTAGTTGTTAAGGTGTATAATCCAACGTAATTTTGCAATTGCAACATTATGTTAAAAGTTACAATAGTTTACACTATCGTTCCGAGCTAGTCTCCCCTTAAAAACTGCTGCGGTAGGGCCCAGCCTACACTAGGCTGAGTAGTACTAGTAAATCCGCTGTTGTAGGAATTAAATAAACAAAATACATAGTGTCTTACCTTGTCAGACTTCCAAGCCTGGTTTTTTGTATATTGGGCATCAACTAGTTCGGGTTCTGCCCGGGATAATAGGATCAAAGAGTCCCTTTCTTCACTAGTCCTAGATCCTCTGAAAAATCCTTTGTTTTCTTTTTTCTCCCATGGCCACCTATACCATTTAAAAACACCTTACTGATAAAATACAAAATGAGTATTTAACTGAATGCTGTTTGAACTTATTTCACACAGCATTAAATTAAATACTGTTTCTATTGTACATACATAATTAGAATGAAAAATCAATATGCTTTCTTATATTTCTATAGCAATCTACAGTTGTCTTTGGCAATGCGACTATGTCTTTGAGCTAAAGTATCAACTTGTTATCAGATGGCATGGATTGCATGCTTGTTCATTATCTGCATAAAGAGCAATAATGCCCTTATAAGTCCCTAAGAGCTCAATTACAATTATTGTGCTTAATTAAATGTGGTGATGGATTTAGAATACATTTTATCACCCGATTTCATCCTAAGAATATTGTAAGAACTAACAAAAGGAAATGACAAGTCTTACTAAAAGGAATACTTGATAAAAAAACCCATCTGGCCTGTGTGGCACAGTAGACTAATTTTATTACCCTCAATGTAATTGGAAGAGGCCCAATTCAGCAGTCATCTATGAACTGAATGTAACAAACTACAACTACTACTTCTTCAAACATACTAATGTTTACTAACTTTTCAGCGGCTTTGGTAATAGATATTCTATGTTCATCCCATCTGCCTATTCCAGTTGGGTACAAGGATATTGCTGGTCCACCTTCCCAGAAACTCCAGGCTGGATACATTATGTCATAGTAGTCATCAGTCTAAAAACAAAAGTAGTATGTAAATGATATAATATAGTTTGTTATGACAAAATATAGTTTGTGTAATGAATGACAGTTTTAAGAATACATATGACATCAAACTTTCCTTCTCATAAGGTGAGGTATTGCCTGTTGTATGCCCATTCTGTCCTGAGAGTGTCATGAGGCGGCTTGAAGAATACAAAAGGCAATACCACTTTGATACAAACCCTGTGCCATCCTGTTTGGTTAGGTCCATGAAATTGTAGGACGCCCAACTCACCAGATATTCATTTATGGGCTAAAATGATGGCTCTAAAAGTCAGTGTGGTGATGGATTTAGAATACATAGTGTCACTGCCCCATTTCTTCCCCAGGATGTTGTAAGAGCCAACAAAAGGGAAAGACATTGCCAATAACCTGGCCGCAGGAAAAGGAAAACTTGACACAAAACCCTGTGCCAACTCTTCTCTCCAGCGTGTTACGGTAGGCTAATAAGTTTATCTTCCTGTAATTGGAGGAGATCCGACTCAGCAGTTGGTCATCTATGGCCTGAATAGTAGTTAACCACTTAAATCTCTGCTCCAGTGTGTTTAGTATATTGAGGACTTGTTTCTTAATAAATTATGTATACTTTACTTTGAAACACATAATAAACTGTTTTATGTGTTGTTTAAAGCCCTCTCTAAGAACAGAACCTAAGAAAATAAAAATTGTACTATGCACTAAATATTAAATATCCTTGGACATTACACACAACACCATCTCGTCCCAAGCTAAGCAACTTAATGCTTGTGTTATGGTTACGAGATGGATGATAAACTACCATTATACATTTTTTTTTTGTAAATACATACATATTATAGTTTGTATGTATTTACTACACTTGTCATTCATTACACAAACTATATATACAATTAATTAATAAAGTTTTAACCTTACTGAATGAAAATACTGGTGCCTTGGTTTGACCCCAAGCATGGTTAACTTGTGGCCAGTCTCTAGTATTCAATGCAAGCTCCATATTTGGTAGTGTGGGTGCCAAAGCAGTTAAATAGTGTTCCACACCAGTACATCTTGCTGGGAAATGGCAATCTTTTTCCCTGTAAAGTTTGCCATCTATGATCTGCAATAAATACTATTATTTTAAAATTATGTTCTAGATTTAAAATTTTTAGAATTTTTTATGGATCAATAGAATATCCACAGCAATACAATACTGTCTCTATGTTGGTGTTTATTGCGAGTAATTAATTTTGTCTCTGTGGTGATCAGACCAGACTCAAATGAAATGAGTCACTCATGGGTTGAGATAAAGACAAATTTATTTTCAGTACTAGTTTACATCACCTGGTAAAAAGTCCCTTTAGTCCGTGCTGCATTAAATAAGTCCTTGTTAATACCTTCTTTAAATGGAGCCAAATCTTTTTGGATTACATCTTTGTGGCAGCTGCAATTAGCAGTTTTGCAAGGGACATATTGTTCAGTGGCTATTTTTATTTGTTTATGAATAATGGAAGCCCATTCATTTGCATCTGCGAATATAATTATTTTATCAAATACGCATAGTTTACTTGTGATAATGTTTTGAAACTGTTTTGTCATTTTCGAACTGTTCTGTGTTGAGAACCTGAAGGTACCTAACCTAAAAGTAAGTTATTGTTTATGGATACCTATCCTACTTTTAGGCAAAAATGTTTATTATGCAATATAATTCTATTTTTTCCCCGATTGCATACTTACCTTTGCTATATTTGTTTATATCTTGGTTGCAACGTTCATCAGAACCGGTACAAAACTGGTCTCCAGTATTCAAGGTAATTAAGTAGATAATAACAAAGAGTAATGTATAACTGAACTGACACATTTTAAATAAATTGAAGGAATAATTTATATTCAAAATATTGGTGTAAAGAATGTTGTAATCATATTTTTTTACGAGAAAATAAGGAAGCAAAGGGGGAGGGGGGAGTAAATAAATAAAACAGCTTTTTAAATATTCTGACAGTTAGTGGGTGGCTTAGCGTCAGAAGTCTTTAAGTCATAAGGTCAACACACATTATCTAACGCGTCCGATGGGTTAGTTCCGTAATTGTATGCACATGCAAGCCATTGGTAATCGTCATTTCTGATTCTATCACGTAGAGTAACTCCGAGCACAGCTCTTTCCATCGCACGTTGAGTCTCAGCCGTCTAATAAGCCCCATTGTTAACGCCCACGTCTAGGATCCGTATGTCATCGCTGGCAACACGCACTGTTTGAAGAGTTTTGTCTTCAGGCACTGAGGAATAATGGATGAGAAGATATGGCGTAGCTTCCCGAACGCTGCCCAGCCGTGTTGGATTCGACGATGACCTATTTCTCGAAGTTGGACTTACATAATCGGACTAATTGTCCCAGGTATACATACTCGTGATACTACTCAACAACTTCGAGACGAGAATTCCCAACGGCAATCGGTTACGGTGCAACATGGATATTAAACAAGATTTTCGTCTTATCCGTGTTCATTTGTAGAGCCACTTGTTGAGAAACTGTATTAAGGCCTCCGAGAATTGTACTTAATTCCTGCAGCGACTCCGCTATCACCACAATCTCATCTGCAAATCTCAGGTGAGTGAGGTATTCGCCGTTGATGTTGATGCAAGTCCGTCCCAATCCAGCAGCTTGAACACATCTTCCAATGCAGCGGTAAACAGTTCTGGAGAGATCACATCTCCCTGTCTCACTCCTCGCTGCAATTGGATAGGCTCAGTGCTCTAGTTCTGGATTCAAACTGACCTAAAGGCGTTTCTATACAGACACTTCGATGTATCGCTGATCAATGCGGCAACACTGCAGGGAATGAAGCACGGCCCAAGTCTCGATCGAATCGAAGGCTTTCTTATAGTCCACAAACGCTAAGCAAAGTGGCTGGTTATACTCCTCGGCTAAAAGAAATACATATTTAATAACATAATAAGGCTGGCCACATACACACGTTTTCATAATGGGTAATTTCGATTTGAAATTCCGTGACACTACCGCAGACGTTCATTCGGAATATGTACGTGTGATAGTGTTGTGAATAGTTGTACTGTGACTGGCGTTGGAACTAAATGGCAATTTCCAAACGTATGCGCCCACACAAACAAAATGTATGCAAGCGCTGCTTTCTGTATGACGTCATTAGGATTTTGCGGAAGGGTTTCTCCGAACGCGCGGGCGTGCTTTCAAAACGTACCTACGGAATTTGTTCCGTACGGAAACAAATCGAACGTGCGTCAGATAATGTATTTTATATTGATTCCACGCGTTCGGATTTCCGAATACGTAAAACGAATTCGAAAATCGAATAAGGAAAACGTCGGTATGCGGCCAGCCTAACGCCGTTTGTCCACCGCCGCCGTCACCGGCACGTCACCGAGAACGAGATGACGGCGCCGAGTTAGCGATACATACATTTACTATGGCCGTGTGTCCACCGCACGCCCGTCACCCGAGATCCGTCATCCCGGCCGCCGATTTTTCCAGTAGATCGGCGTGACCGCTAGAACTCGGCACGATTTTATGACGGGCCGATGTGCCGGCAATACAATAGTAGATTGTATGACAAGGGAGTAAAGTAATATTTTTACGGCGAGGGCGCTATTTTGAATCCAGAGCGAAGTGAGGGATAAAACGATCCTGCGATGTATCGTTCACGTATTAGCGGATGAATCCAAAATTCTTTGCATCGCCTACGCCTTCGAAAGTACAAAAGCAGAAGAAGCAATTTGTTTATTTCTAATAAAAAGGGAAACGCGACTACCATGCGCAAGACATCTCTAGAACTGAGCCACCGAGTTATCGGTAGTAGTGGGCGTTATTTAACTTAGCTCGTTTAGTCAACGTTGGCGCCAAATGTAAACGCCAACGTTGGCAAGAAATTTGTTAAACATCTAAGTCCCAACGAACGATTTATCTCAGAAATAATACATATTTATTTTGCAATTAAAAAGTCACATTCACAAATATATACTCATCCTTGTCTTACATACTCACTCTGACCATTACAATACAATATCGAAAAATAATCACTGTACATTGCGTTGTATTCAGAGAACTAAGAATTCCGTTGCGCTTTAAAGCCAGTAATGGTTGCTATGATATTCGTTGAGCACTCAACGTTGCGATTCGTTGCGATACAGCTAAGTCGATATTATTCTATAGTACTGAGGAGAAGTACGTTGCTTGCCATAAACAATAATGTAACGTATTTATTCAATTTTGCCAATATAGATTGTTGGCAAAAAATAATTCCATATACTTAAATATTTCTCATACTAATACATGCCACGTATCGCCTTTGCTTTGCAATATAAATTAGCTTGAAACGGAGGTTTGTTAATTTATCCAGATTGAATAAATTACACCAACCTAGATTTATTTATTAGTAAATAACATAGGCAATATAAATAACGCCACTATACAATACGTTTCATTAAAATATTATTGATGTAATTGTCCATCAGTTTTGAAATATTATCATTCCTTCATGGACGTTTATACGTCCATGCATTCCTTATAAAAATATCATTGCGTTAATATGATATTTTTATTAGAACATATCATAAAGTTAGGTTTCTTTGTTTAGACTTTTTAAAATCAAACATGTTATCTTGACATAAACCTTTGTTTTAATACATAAAATGTAATTTAAAAAATATAAATCAAAATGAACTTATTAAAACTCCAGCGCTCCAGAAAACCTATCCTTATTATTTAATATGGTATCCCTGTGTTCAAAACGTGCAAAATATTATTACTCTTTTGCACTATTGATAAACGGTATAGTGTGAATGAAATACTTAAATGACGCTAAACAGCAGCCAAATTTTAATGACCCATGAGATGCTGAAGATTTGTATGCGGAACTCTACCTTATTTATATGATATTAAGGTCAAAATTTTGCTATAGTGATTAAGAGGCAATAATTTATGCCGAGTACCATTTAAATTGGATGTAATGGAATATTAGACTATCGTATTAAGTTAGTGTGCCTGTAATCACTATCACTACATATTATAAAACAAAGTCGCTGTCGTCTGTCCGTCCCTATGTATGCTTAAATCTTTAAAACTACGCAGCGGATTTTGAAGCGGGGTTTTTTTAATAGATAGAGTTATTCAAGAGGATGGTTTATATGTAAATACATGCATAATATTGTAGAGCAACACTGATAAATTTCGATGTTCATCATTGCACCCGGGCGAAGCCGGGGCGGGTCACTAGTTTCGGTATAAACTAAGGTACCTATAACGCAGACAAAGCCATTTTTAGACAGTGCGCCAAAACTGCTCGTTTAATCGTTTATTTCGCAGTTTATTTTATTATAATGGCGTTTACTGTGACGTCACAGCACAAGTTCACAACTAGGTAAACAAAAATAGACGGATTGCAAAAATAGACGGTTTTGCCAACGTTGGGAAGGCTGTCAACGCGTTTAGTTGTGTTGGCTAAAAATCACTCAACGACACATGTCTAGTTATCGGCGCGGTGGACAAACGATCGCCGTCACGTCATCTTAAACTCGGCCCGAAATAATCTCGTTCTCGTAGACGTGCCGGTGACGGCGGCGGTGGACAAACGGCGTAATGCCGTTGGTCCACCGCCGCCGAGAACGAGATGACGGGGACCGAGTTAGCGATACATACATTTACTATGGCCATGTGTCCATCGCACGCCCGTCACTAGAGAACCGTCATCCCGGCCGCCGATGTTTCGTGTAGTTCGGCGTGATAGACGGCTAGAACTCGGCACGGTATTATGACGGGCCGATGTGCCGGCAATACAAAACAGGTTTGTTCTTGTCCACACACCACTGTCGCACCGCGCCGTTCGCCCGGTTTTTGTTTTAACTGAACCACCGATATATCCGCGCGGTGGACAAACGATCGATGTCACGCCATCTTAAGCTCGGCCCGAAATAATCACGTTCTCGGTGACGGCGGGGGGGGGGGGAGGGGGTTGGTGGAAAAACGGCCTAACTGAGGCGTTAACGTTTCTGTGTAATGGAACTAGCGCCTCAAACAAGCCAAATAACGTGCGTTGACATTTACACGTCATTTTAAACACAAATACATACTTTACACAATTTACCTGAAATATTTGAACTAATAACATCAAGAAATATCGCCTACAAATGCGAAAATTACCACCTTTGCACCTGAATATGTATTGTTTTATAGATGAGACAGGCATTCAAATAAATCCTCATATGTACTTAAAATAACTTTATTAACAAAAATACGGACATTACAGACATTTAAAGCATCGATTATAATATAATTCTACTTAATCTTAAAATAATATATCGAAAGTTAAGAAAAGAATATATGACAGATAGAAAAGTTTTAATTATGTTAATCATTCAACAAAATAAAAATGAGATCTCGATTACAAAAGGTTTTCAAGAAGTCTAATTTCAACAAGAAGATTACAGACTTTATAAAGAAGCATTACTATAGAATATATTTGATAAAAGTGAAGTATTTATGGGGATATTGTGAATTAATTGAAGAAGTCCCTGTCGGGGAAAATGGCGGGCGCGACCAAGGTCCACACGTAAAGACCAACGCACAGCCAAGACGATGTTATCTTGATCCACATCGAAGCCATGTTTTGCTTCGACAGCACCGAGCTAGGGCTGAAAAATAATGACAAACTATAGATATATTTTTCCTAACATGTGCCATGGAAATACTGACCACTGTAACTACTTACATGGTTATTCGTCCACGCAGAGCAGAGAGAATAGAGCTAGACAGCTTGACAACTAATCTATAATCTAATTTCTACGTACACGTAGAGATCAATAGAGCGCCCTATTGCAGTTTTCGCCCAATCGTAGGGTAGCTCTAACCTAGTGACATTTTGGCCTGCATACACTACACTACTCGTAGAGTAGATATTCGTTTAAAACAGTAAATGTCAGTTGAGTAAGTCTAATTAAAAATACGACTATAGCTAGACTGATCTATGACATGTAGATAATTCGAGAGCTCTCTATTCGTATCGCTTGTCTCGCTCTCGAACCTGCGTCCACAACGCCTTCCGAGAGTAGCCGAGCCTGTGTACGTAGACTGTAGTGACACATTTGCTAGGGTAGTCTCGCTAATGTGTACACGTCGTACATTGCCGTACGAGAGTCGCTCTAAGTAATTTTAATGTATAGTGGACGAGGCGATTTAGCCTTATCCCACTAATATTATAAAGGAGAAAGTTTGTATGGATGTATGTTTTCGCCACAGGATTGCCAAAGTTAAGTGACAGTGGGCAGGCCACATAGCTCGCAGGACCGACGCCCGTTGGGGCAGGCTGCGTTCCGGAATGCGCAGTGCTGGTAGGCCTCCCACATGGTGAGCCGATGACCTGGTTAAGGTCGCCGGAAAATGATGGATGCGGGCGGCCCAAAACCGGTTTTTGTGGAAATCCTTGGGGGAGGCCTATGTCCAGCAGTGGACGTCTATTGGCTGAAATGATGTTGATGTTTTCGCAAAAAACTACTGAATGGATTTTAATGAAACTTTACAATAGTATAGCTAATACAGCAGAATAACAATAATTATAAATAATTAATTTATGAAGGTATGTGTAAATTGCCGATGTACTACTACTGCCCAGACAAAGTCGGGGGCAGAAGCTAGTTACGTATCTGGAGAACTTATTAACTTGATCACTGTTAGAAAGAGGGTGGGGGTTCTACACCTATATTAGCATTTTAGACCTTAATGGTAATGAGACACTCACTTGAACCAATTGGTAAGTGTCATCATGATGTAAAGAGTGGCGAGTGCGAACACGACGTGGAAGAATGTCCAGGAGTACGCGACGCCATCGCCCTCGTTGTCAAACACCTTGGCATCCTCGCCGCGTCCAGCCTCTCCGCCGTCACCGCCCTCTATGGAATCATAACCTGTGCTCAGTGAGCAGAACATGCAAGCCATTGTTAAAGATCGTCACAGTATAAGCTTCACCTTGGTTCAAATAGGGAACCATATTAAAAATGTTGTATGAGTGATTTTGGATCAAGGACTTTTGTTACTGTATGAAAATGAGCTATTAAATTACGCTGCTGGGGAAAATGGGGGGTGATAGTTACGTGTATTTTGGCTATTTCTTTTTTTTTTTTGTCGGATAGTCAGTGCTACCATAGATTAGGGCACAAAAAAGGATTTCATTTACTTAACACGGGTCGAACGAAATACGCTAGGAACAAAGAGTTCCAATAGAGTAATTTATTATAAGAGTGTTTTAAATACATATATGAAAAAAACATCGCCATACTTATGTAACACAAAGCCATAGTTAATCTACTAGCTCTAAATATGTCAAGGTTTTCTTCTCTTGCAGCTACCACAAATTTAAGTTGCTTGTCAATGTCTCGATGTATGTACAAGGAAGTGTTTATATCAATCATAATAGTAAACTGCTGTGAAGTTACTAGATGCTAAAGTATGTACCATACCATACCATATACCCATAAACTTCACACGAAAGTATCAAGCTCAGTCCTTCACATAAGTGGCATTATTATTTGTTACGCTAGTTCTACATTGCACAGTAAAAAAAACCCAGAAATATCTATTACATTTAATAGTACTGATTTGATTTGATTGAGCAAACTACTTTCAGTATTAATATAATAATACAATTCCAAGATATGATGTAAAGGAAATACAACCTTGTATGTTAGTAGTGTTAAGTCGTATATAGTTTCTAACATGACCGTTCACCAGTGATGATATAATGATTCCCATAAGCGTGAGTATTGTTACCTTCGTTAGCAATGAGCCCTCCTTGCCCTGAGCGGCGCCGTTGACGGACAGGTCGTGCGTAGGAATGCACAATACACATTAGTGTTACATCAGAAAATAAATGGTGTGCGTGTTGTATAAAATAAACGGTACTTGAAATAATAGTAAGTAATAATACTTTTCATAGTAATAGTAATTAGGTATGAGGCAGATAAAACTAATACAGATAATCAGTACACTGGGAAGCTTCACAAGTTCTTAACAGTAAATGAGTGATGACCCGGATAAAACATGCAAATTGCATATAATTAAGGTTACTAGCATGCTACCATATAAAAAACACACTCGGGCCTTAAAAGCTTGAACCAAACAAAACGTAAAATAATATTAGTAACTTATAAGACGCGGCATGCACGACTTTCCTTTACAGCATGATTGAATTCATTATACTAAACTAACTAAAATAATATCCCATATAAATAATGTACCATAAAATATACCGAAAAACACTACAAAGTTGTGTTATTAATGTAACTTCAAATAATCAAAACACCAGTGTGCCGTGTCTCACCAGTAAAATGTTCTGTGTAAAAAAGAGAAAGTCGATATTCACCTCCTTGTCCATCTTTGGCGAGGATGTGCTCGGACATGGTGATCTTGGAGGAAGAGGACGCGGTGCGGATACTGGAGTACAACACACTGCATGCCCAAATGACCAGCCCCACGATCGACTGCTTGTCGAATGATGGCTGCATCACAAATACATTTTGAATTAAACGAATAGTAAATAAACGAATAAGTTTATTAGACGACAAAAATAATATATTGTATATTGTCCAGTCAGTCTAATTATTATAATAACTTCCAGATTCACACATGTTATTAGATAATACACATTTATACAAAATCATCCGTGAATAATAATCGCGTAAGGAACCAGCTTGTTTTATACAAGGTTTGACAAAATCCCTATAGCCTGAACAAAAGGATTGATAGTACAACTGATTTTCTACAACATTGTGGTATCATTGGTAACGAAATTGTGAAAAAATCACAGAGAACCTAAGAAACATAATGAAGTCAAATTACTAGGCGTACAAGCATGACAACAATTGCTAGTTGGTTAGTTCTCACCCTGTTTTGTACCCCATTCTTTAAGATAGAAACCATTTAAAACATAACTGATCCATTTGATTATCTCCATGTCTTATGCCTGTATGGATGAAATATCTGTCAAACAAGCCATGTGAATATTGTAGATACCAATAGCCACGTGAAGTTGCTATTAAACAAAAAAAACCCTGGTATAAATTGGTCTAAATTTTAGACCATGCTAATCTGATAGGAGTATCAGTAACTATTTGGTTACACAGGCTGTCAGTTTTCCCGCTAATAACTTCGCGTATCAACTGCCATAGGTTTTAGAGTGACAGATAGTAAATTATGGACGCCCATCCTATGTAAAAGTTGCCTAAGCACATTATTGTGTTTCGCACTATCCGCTAAGATTATTCATATACATACATATATCATTTATTGTATTGGAAAATGGTAAATGATGGTAAGGCCAAAGTGAACAAGACTTCTAGGCAAGAGTGTACCGTCCTAGGCCTCATCTTCGCCTTCCATCATGCGAGATTGAGGTCAAACGAAAGCTTGTTATTTTATGATAAAAAAATAGTAGTTTTTATGTTTAGAAGTTAAAAATGGACAATAGCCTTCTAGTCTTTTAAGCTAAGTACATACCCAATACATATTGCCTTTTGCTTCCTGGATGCGTATTTGTACAAAAGTAAATGTATATCAATATAGTAACATATACATACAATACAATTTATATTTAAATACTTATTACACCTATGATTATTCGAGATAAAAATTAGGTCTAGGTTTATCAACATTACAGATACATAACAATAGTGTCAAAATTAAACGGTAAAAGATAAATTTCTTCGTAAAACTTACTTTAAATATAGAAATAAAAAAAAACATAATCACTATCACTACATAGTATAAAACAAAGTCGATGTTTTCTGTCCGTCCCTATGTATGCTTAAATCTTTAAAACTACGCAACGGATTTTGAAGCGGTTTTTTTTATTAGATAGAGTGGTTCACTAGGAAGGTTTATATGTATAACAAACCCCCGCTTTGCACGGGCGAAGCCGGGGCGGGCCACTAGTATAGTATAAAACAAAGTCGCTGTCGTCTGTCCGTCCCTATGTATGCTTTAATCAACGGATTTTGAAGCGGTTTTTTTAATAGATAGAGTGATTCAAGAGGAAGGTTTATATGTCAATATTGCACTCATATGTATATAATATAGGAACTTCCATTACCATCCTATCACTAGACTTGCGCAAAACTTAACGTCACCACCATCACCACTTTTGCCCATAAATGACCTACTGCTGAGTTGAAGTTGAAAAGTAGGCTAATGCCCTCCATGTAAGGAGGCCCGACTCAAGGGTGGGTATTTTAAATGTTATAAACATTTAAAACTCATTCATGTTATCAACCGCACACTTTTAGTGCATATATTCTATACATACATACTATCTTTTCATTTCATTAATCACAAAAGTGAAAAAAAAGTTTTACACATTTTTAATGGTTAAAAACTCTGCTAAACTGACCTCGTTAGACCCGGGAAAACTGCTGCATTCTTGCGACGCGTTGGAGAGCGCTGACCAAGTGAGGTACATCACGTAAAGCGACACAACAGAGGACTGAAGGAGGCCCGAGCGAGGCTGGTGCTCTTGTACTGCTGGCAGGATAGATATGCCACTCGCGATTACCACCAGGATCAGGTTTATGGAGATGAAGAACTTTGACAGGTCGCAGCCGCTGGACTGAAAAAGAAATAAGAAGAATAAAATAGGAAGAAGAAGAAGAATAAAATATTTGTAGTCAGCTCTATTTTTTTTTTTTTTTTTTTTTTTTTTTTTTTTTTTTTTTTTTTTTTTTATATCTAAAACAATTGTAATACGTTAGTATCTTTCTTGAATAAATTATTATTATTATTATTATTATTATTTGTAACGACTGCTAAAAATGACTACTTCTGCCTGGCTATTGCCAGGGTCCGCCTTCCGAGCTTAGTTAAACTCATCTTGTCCATTTAATATTTGTCTGACCAGTCGTCTGACCCCCAAAACCCTACGAGAAGGAAACCAGGTTCGCCAGAGCCTTGTCCGTTGGACAGCAAGGTGCACCGCTAGCAGGTAAGGTTGGCTTGGGTCCTTAGGATGTTAGCGGACCCCATACACCCCAAAAAAATTACTACTACTTGTCAGTTCATAAATGACCCACTGCTGAGTCGAGCCTCCTCCAACAACATGGAGGGTAATTAGCTTACTCTACCACGTTGGGCAGACGGGTTGGCAAAGGGTTTCGTATCCACTTTACATGGCGAATAATTAGCCTACTGTGCGACGCTGGCTAGACGGGTTGGTATAGGGTTTCGTATCAAGTTTTCGTTCCATAGTTGCTAGATTTTCAGCCTTATCATTTTGTCGGTTACGACATTTTGAGGCTGAAATAGGGTGGCGACACCATGCATTCTAAATCCACACAGAATGAACGTCAAAATAGTATATTTCATTACAAGTGCGGAAAGGCTGTCATTACAACGAGTTCCGACAAATGTCTACCCGAGCCGAGGCGCAGCCGAAGGCGAGGGTTGACAGTCGGAACAAGTTGCAATGACGGTTCCGCACGTGTACTGAACGACTATTTTTAATACAGTTGCGAAAAAATGAAGCAATTTAATAAAATAATAAAGACACAATAAACTCAACTAACTAATCATATCTGAAAAATGGCGCCGACCGTAGAATATAGAAGCAGAGATTTGTTTTTCGTCACTCATTCTGGTAGGCAAAAGGAACAATGCCATGCCATACAGCCAAGTCTTCAGTAGAATTTTTTTATTGATATGAAATGAAATTTAATTAGATGAAATGAAACTCATACAATCAAATCATTAAATCTGATATTGAAACAAATTAGTACGTAGTTTCTTTTTAGAAATATACGTAATTGCATGAATCATAAAATTTCTACGATTTTTTTTAGGAAAAATTTCGTGGTTGGTTTTTCCTTATAATAGATATTATTTTGACAGTTGGGAAAGAAAACGCACTAGTGCGGTAATGGTAAAAAAAAGCACGCGTGTGTAATAGCCCACTTCCCGAACGCTATACGTCCCTGCAATATGCCACTTTTTGAGCAACTGTATTAAAAAATATGTTTTAGATAAATAGAAATGTAAGCACACCTTTGTGAAGTAGACATACAGCAACACTATGCCTACAAGAGTGAGCGCATAGCATGTCAACATCGCCAGGAGCAGAGCCGTGTACCAGCCGCGGGATTGACTCTCCTCATAGTTCGCTGCATAAAACAACAAACATATTAGTGACTAGCGATAAAGACGAAATGTTTGTATTTTTGTTAACAATTTTGAACAGTCCAAGGGATTGTTTACTAAAACTGATTTTGATAAAAAAAAAATGGGACAAACTGCACACAATCTGAAGGCGAACAATTTGCAAAAGAAAAAGCATAAAGGTTATAAACAAAAGACATACAGACGAATTGATAACCTCCTTGAGTTGTTACGCGCGATTCTGAGCGAAATTTGCGTTGACCCAAATTAAGTTACTTCCTTTTAACTATTTTCAACGGAATAAGTGATTAATTTGTTCAGTCATTTTCGAAATCTTAATATTGGTGGCAATACAGTTCAGATACAGGGGAATGAGATGACAGAAGGCTAGAATTAAAATTTTAATACAATCTTGGTACTTACAAACCCATCTTTCCGCCCAGGAGTGAGCGAAATCAATAATAAGGATAAGCTGTATGACAATGAAACAGAATCCACCGATCATGCCAAACACCATCCACGTGGAGGCAAACTGGCCTTCGGGAATGAAAAAGGCACCAACAATTCCTCCTATGACTAGCAAGTATTTGATGCCCCAGAAACTGTAAGAGAAGGTCATAGTTAACATTCAGGCAACAGGCAATGGAGGGATGTTCGGAATTGCCCTACGTGCAGGTAACTCAGGACTGAGGAAATGAACAGAAGCAAAAAGACCATAGTTCAAAAGATGGCTGGCTGTTGGGGTACCAAGCCTTCAAACTCGAACGGAACTTTATATAAGTAGGTTTTATAACAAAACTCTTATAAATCGTCATATTTATAATGATCTTACGGCCCCTGTCTCACGTTAGGTGGTAGTCTACACACACACACCTATCAGTTGTCATATCTACATCAGTCCTACTACGGTAGGTGAGTGACGTAGGTAAGTGACATTTTGTCCTTAGGTCATCGTCATCACGCGGAATCATCTATATAAATAAAAATTAATTACTGTTCGTTAGTCTCGCTAAAACTCAAGAACGGCTGGACCGATTTGGCTAATTTTGTCTTGAAATATTCACGGAAGTCCAGGGAAGGTTTAAAAGGTGAAATAAACATTCAGATTTCTTATTTATTGATTCTGAGGCGGTACGAAGTTTGCCGGGTCAGCTAGTCATTAATAATTATTTATTTGTGTTTTCACAGTAATTGCCCTTTCTTATTTAACATATACGATGTGGCCTTTTTTCGATAAAAATCATAATTTAGAGAGAGCCATAGCTGGATGTGTCTTGACACATGTGTCTTGACACATCCAGCTGCTGCCCGCAACCTTTCGCAGATCGTAACTTACCCGTTCTGAATGCCAGCTCGTGGATCCTTAGAAGATTTCACACCAATCATAATAAGGGCCATGAGAACGAAGAAGAGACATGTTGCAAAACATATTCTGAAAAAAAAAAAAAATTTTTGAATGAAACTGTAACAGGGTTTTTTTAACTCCACTAGTGTCACGCCTAGGAACACGGCCTGCCTGACTGGACTTTTATAGCACCGGGAGCGTTCCTCACGTGTCGCCGACTCTCAGCAGAGATAAATATTTTCTCCAGAGAGAAGGATTTATTATACATAGTGTCAACACCCCATTCCATACTGTGGGTATCGTAAGAGCCGACAAAAGGAAATGACAAGGCCTTAAACCTAGCAAGAGAAGGAAAACTTGAAACGAAACCCTGTCCCTACCCGCCTCGCCAGCGTGGCGCAGTAGGCTAATCACCCTCCCTGTGACAGGAGGAGGCCCGACTCAGCAGTGGGTTATTTATGGGCTAAAGTCCATAAAGTGGTAGGATCTAATGGTCCGCCCGGCTAGCTATCAGCCTCACATCTTAGTCTGATGCTAGGCAGTTTTACTGTGTTCTGTCATGTGTATGTGACAGCCGGTGCCCGACAGGGCATTTCCTTGAATTGCCTGCACCATCTTAGACCCTTGCATTGCTTTCCATCACGCAAGCCTAGCGCTAAAGGCATTCAAGTCACTAATAAAAAACAAAAAGTATACCTGTAAACTGCTAGATATCCGACAGCTTGATCACAATCCACTTTGAGATCACCCGGTATATAGTGTGTGGAATTCTTACAAAATGGAACCTAAAACAAGGTGCACAATGACTAATTTACATTATCACTGTCAAATAAATAAACAGGCCAATCAGCAAATAGCCAGTAGTAACTAATTTTGCGACCCTCCACATAATTAGAGAACGCAACTCAGCAATGGGTTATGTATTGGCTGAGTACTGGCAATAATATGACGAAAAACGATGCGGTTACAATGGCGTCTTAAACGGTAGATAAGAATGCGAAGAACATAGAAATGCAACAGTAATTTCTGATTTAAATTCAATATTTTGGATCACAGGGTCCCAGGTTGGAGATTCCGGGGCTGGGCTTGTGTCTTTGTGTAAACCAGAGGCACTTGCTTGTAGCCTGTATAATAGAAGATAAGATGTATGTGATTACTTTCACAAAAACAAAAAAAAACAACTATCAGTCCATTTAGTACAACATCATATCCCCAATTCCTTGGCCACAGTTACAGCCAAATTTGAAAACTGTACATAGACAAGCTGAGAAAAGTTTTATTAGCAATAAGAAGTTTGGTGGGTCACATAATATACAATACAAATGGTGGCCTTGGTCTACCACACAACCAAGCTATTACCTTTTTCATTTCATCTTGCAAACCAGGAGCAAGTGTTATAGCTGCAGCTACCATCATTAGTAGCAGCATGACTGCATACATGATGCGAGTTGATGTGGAATTGGCACATGATGGGCATGCCGAGCAGCACAGAGAACATGCTGTACTCCCGCAACAGCATGCCAGCTGTAAATTTAGAACATGTTATGATGTGTTATGTTTTTTAAACTTGTGTTTAGATATTAATGCAGTAGATTTAAGTAAAAATGTGTTCGGGCTTTATTATCTTAAATCTTTGTATATATTATTCTACTGTATGAGTGTATGTCACTGAACTCCTCCTAAAGGGCTGGACCAATTCTTTATATTGATAAAATAGAAGTAGGAAAAGTCTAAGTAATGAAAAACAAGTCACCCACTGACCGAAAATATTAGTTTTATTTTTGGCAATCTGCAGTTTTTGGCAAAATTTGCCTATGTTGCATGGTATGCACTATTTGATGGGAGATCCTTTGGGGACTGAGACAAACAGAGAGTGAGAGTATTGATTGTGATACTGAAAGAACAAAAAGACTTATACATGCTTATCCGAAATATTATGGAGTAGTTCAATAGTATAATGTTTAAAAAACACCAGTAATTATCAATTGTTATATCAGTTACAAGGATACCCACCAACAGTAATTTCAATACAATAAATATAATGGTTCAAGGGTAGCGGAAGTTTCGAGTAGTTTTCTTTTATATTCCTTGATATGAATTTCACAATATCAATAAATTTGTTAAACATGGTGTGCTTTAGGTGTTTACATAAGGAAAATTACAATTTAAAAAAATAGAAAATATTAATCGTCATCTTCATCAATGACCTCATGCATTGATAAAGATATTTGTTTTGTGAAATCTCTCACTTAATCTATGCGTAAACAACTTTACTAAAACAATACCTACCTGTGCAGCAGAACAAAGGCCTAATACTGCCCCCATGTCCCAATATTATGCGATGCGACACGACACGACAAACTCACTAGAAGCACGTTTGCAACAACAATATACTGTTACGGTATTAAGCGTTCTAATATAAAATCAATAATTTCACCAGAAAAATAAAGTATTATTAGGGAAGGGAATCGCAGGGGAAACCCAGTGGGTAGATACATCCATACAAGAAAAGGGTTCATAAAGTAAACTGTCAAAATACAACCTTACCTTCCTTACAACAAGGTCTATTTTACTAACAGCCATTTTGCAAAGTCACTACGTCCCAAGGTACCACAATTGCAAAAAAAAATAGTTGCGATATGAATGTTGGTATCATTACAGTTTGACATTCACAAACCACAATTTTCAAACTACATTTTGCTTTGTTATAAACTGACTTTCACTATCTTCTCCATTTCTATTGAATTTCTGTGTTTGATAATTGTTTTGAGTTGATTAAGTTCCTCCGTATCAACGTGATTGTTTTGTGTGTTTGAGATAGAGGCTCTAATTCACTTGTGTATGTTTGGTAAGTGATTTTATTAACGACACCTGTTATTTTTTATTGTAATTAGTAAATTAACACATGAATTTGTAATACGGCCTTAATACAAATCTTAACATGTGTTAAGTTAACTCCAGACATTATTTCTAACTCGCATAAATCTTAACCAAATCTCAAAAGAATAACTAAATCAAAACAGAGGTTTCATAGCGTCAACCAATTTTTGAATAATATTAGCATTCATCACACAATTTCATTGGCTTTTCAATAGCCATTGAATAGACAAATATGTACAATACTATTTGAAACATTTTTATTGGTTGAAATAAAGTTATAAGAAATATAGGAAAATATGCTAAGTAAGTATGGAGAGTAGCAACAACAAGAAGTGTGCTAATTGCTATAATGGGAGAAACTGTGGATCAAATGTATTTTTAAGTAAATTTCCTATCAATTCTGAACGGTGAGATCCTAAAATGAAAAAAAAAAATGCCTAAAATGTACTTTTAATTCTTATGTTATACAATTCCAGTTGTGCATGTGGGAATGCTGCAATTGAAGACTAAGCTAATTGACCTATTGAAAAGCTACACCAGATTAAGTATATTTTTGGGTCATACTTCTCCAGTCTCTTGCAATCCAAAAGGCACCCACTTGAAAAAGACTGCTATTCCCACATTGGAACTGCTCAATCCTATTCTGCCTGATGAGATTTTAACTGAATTTCCATTTCATATAAAAGATAGCAATAAAGAAGGTCTTGAATCAGGTAAAGAGAATTTTATATTGTGAATAAATATACACTACTATTCAGCCTATAGATGTCTTACTCAAGGAGGCTAAAATAAATACTGATTCAATATACATAATTGGTTTTTGTTGCGGGCAGCAGCTGAATGCGTCAAGCAGAAGACCGGGCGCTATGGCGCTCTTTAGGGGAGGCCTTTTTATGACAATTTGATGTAATTATTTTCATATCTGACACATATAATTACATCCTTATTGTATATGTTAATTTTGTGATATTTATTTCAATAATAAACATTTATTGTTGCAGTACCGATGGAACATTCTTATTGTATTGAAAATAAATCAAAACCAGCTCAACGAGATATGTCTTTATTCTGAATAATATCAGCGATGTTTGAGATCAACACATAATAATCATATGGGTCATATGAGAAATCGTCAAGGTTGAATGTTGCGATGAACATAAACATTTGTAAATTTATATTGACCATTTGTGGTCTAGGCAAAGTACCTAGCTAAGCTAATTTAATTGCCGTTCTAAACAATTGCTCTCATTGTGTCTAAAATATGCAGCACTTTGATTACTATTGTTCGATTTCAATTAATTATCATCACTACATAGTATAAAACAAAGTCGCTGTCGTCTGTCCGTCCCTATGTATGCTTAAATCTTCATAACAACGTAACGGATTTTCAAGCTGTTTTTTTTAATAGATAGAGTGATTCAAGAGGAAGGTTTTTATGTCATAATTGCACCCGTGCGAAGCCGGGGCGGGTCGCTAGTAATTAATAATTGATAATTATCAATGCATTGATAATCAATCAGCAATGCTGTTGACTTAGGAAGCTAGTCATAAGTTTTTCAATCATACTTCTAGGTCCCATTACATGTTAAATTATGGTAAAACCACAAACAACAAAAAATCCCTGGTTTATCCAACAACTGAATTAGATGTCGCTGTAAATAAAGTAAAAGAATTTTATGAAGCCACCATCGCTGATCTACACTATCAGGCACGCAAAATATAGCGCGATCTAGTATTGTGTTGCTGAGTACAAATTGTGATTTTAAGTGGTTTAAATATAAACCGCATTTTCAAGAAATGCATGAATTTTAATATGCAATATTATGTTATCTTTTCAAGTAAAAGTTGTAAATGATAGCTTTGTAAAGAATGAAAGTGTTTCTGCTGATAAAAGTAAAAAAGCTCAGCAAAAAGTAAAGAAAAATATTTTTTTGACCCACAGTATTGTAATGCCTTGTTACTTGTGAACCAACTTGAAACTTAATTATATTATGATAGATATTTAGAGAACATATCATTATTAGCTATATTTCGTTCTATTCGTTGCTGTAACCTGTTTCAGGAACAAAACAAATACCAAAACATAACATTATTGTATACTGTTGGAAGCTATGTGTATATTGTTCGATCTTTTACGTCTAGTTATCATTTTCTTTCAGTTACCCTGTTCAGCACCTTCAGGACAGAAAAAAATCTAATTCATCCTATATATATTCTTACCACAGAAGCATTGTCTTTTTACATCAATTGATAATTGATATTATATTTTCTTAATTGAATCTTATCGATTCCAGCCAAATAAAACACTTTTTTAACGTTAAGCTGATTACTATTGCTTATCATTTAGTAACTAAAATTGTAATAAATGTAATAAAAATATATCTAATTTCTAAACATTTATTTTTAATTTTATGGTAATAAAACCACTGCAAAAAACCTATGAGGTTTCGATATCGGCTATATCGATAAATACAGCTCTAGCAGAAGTATCGATATTGTACAAACATCGTACTTATTACATCTCTATTTTATTCGGTATGTTGGTAGCTCCTACGAATATTGCGCTGTTGTGTTGTTAGAATTAACGGCTCAAAAGATTGTATATGTGTGCGTGAGCTAAAGCGATATGTACGTAGTGCCGTCTCTTAGAACGTAGTGATTATATACTCTTTGGGGAAACCCGTCGCTGTCACTGTCTGTCATGCTCAACTAGAACCACAGAACAAAAATGCCTAAAATGTACTTTTAATTCTTATGTTATACAATTCCAGTTGTGCATGTGGGAATGCTGCAATTGAAGACTAAGCTAATTGACCTATTGAAAAGCTACACCAGATTAAGTATATTTTTGGGTCATACTTCTCCAGTCTCTTGCAATCCAAAAGGCACCCACTTGAAAAAGACTGCTATTCCCACATTGGAACTGCTCAATCCTATTCTGCCTGATGAGATTTTAACTGAATTTCCATTTCATATAAAAGATAGCAATAAAGAAGGTCTTGAATCAGGTAAAGAGAATTTTATATTGTGAATAAATATACACTACTATTCAGCCTATAGATGTCTTACTCAAGGAGGCTAAAATAAATACTGATTCAATATACATAATTGGTTTTTGTTGCGGGCAGCAGCTGAATGCGTCAAGCAGAAGACCGGGCGCTATGGCGCTCTTTAGGGGAGGCCTTTTTATGACAATTTGATGTAATTATTTTCATATCTGACACATATAATTACATCCTTATTGTATATGTTAATTTTGTGATATTTATTTCAATAATAAACATTTATTGTTGCAGTACCGATGGAACATGGAACAAAGACTAGAACTGAACTACAATTTATTTAATAAAGATGTGCGCACTTTATCGATAGTATCTGATGAGCTTGTTCCGTTTTACAGAAATGGTAATCAAGCTTGGCTCTTATTCGCCCGCAAAAGACCCACTGCTGAGTAGGGACAGTAGGGACTTAAATTAGCCTACTGTGTCACGCTGGCCAGACGGGTTGGCACAGGGTTTTGTCTCAAGTTTCCCTTCTCCTTCATGGCCACAAACTTGCCGTAATCTGTCACGTAGGTAATCTCTTTTAGTCGACTCATACGAAACCCTCAGGATGGGGTGTGGGAGTGGGTGGTGAAATGATGTATTTTAAATCTGTCACCATACGACCTTGGCTATCGTTATTATAATTTAGATACACTAAACATGTGTGGTTTGTCAGCCGTAGGCATTACGCTACATTACGCAGTTATGATGCATTCAAATGAAATGAAAATAAAAGTCCGGAATCAGTACTTACGCGTCGTTTGATGCCCAGTAGTGTAGTGCGACCGCGCTCTCACGTGGCTGTAGTGAGTGGCCGTGCGTGACTTTAGAACTCGTTGGGGCCATAACGGCTCAGGGTCACCGATGCTGGACGGGCCCACGGAGAAAGCCCAAACGATTTTGGGTCCCGGCTGTTCTCAGAGTTGCTTTGGCAGTTATATACTGCCGCGACCCACGGCCTATTCAAGACCTCTTATTGTGGCAGGCCGAGGGAAGCAATGTCTGGGAAACAATGCATACGCGCTTTGTGTGGGGTCTTTTTATGGATTAGCTGGAGAAATTATCTAATCTTATTTCAGTCAAGAGACCTGTCCACTGCTGCACATAGGTCAACCCCAGTGTGGGTCTTTTCGGAACACCCAGGGATTACCATGAAGGCCGGCCCTGAGCCGCCTACATCGATCATTTTCCGGCAACCCGTCGTCGGTCTACCGAGTATAGCACTGCGCTTTCCGGAACGCGGTCGCCACAGAAATTTTCTGCCCCATCGGATGTCAGTCGTGCGAGATAAGTGTCCTGCCTACCGACCGCCACTTAAGTTTGGAAATCCTGTGGGCTTGCTGATATCTACGGTTCTCCTGCGTGTCTCCTCATTTCTTATTTGGTCTCGCAGGGAGACTCGGGGTATAGCCTTCTCCATTGGGCGACCTTTTGCTGGAGCCCATAGTGAGCGACAACGTTTCTGCACCATAAGTCATCACTGTAACACACATTAATCGAAGTGTCTTGAAACACTGCGGTATTGTGGACGAGAAGATCTTTCGCAGCTTCCCGAACGCTGCCTAGTCGAACTGGATTTGACGATTGACTTCTTTCTGGAAGTTTAAACTTACTGCCTTTCGTGATAGACTAACAGCCGGGACAGACGGTTTTACGTACATGCCCTCTAAAGCATCGCATCTAAAGCAAGCAGGTCGTAAAATAATAATCGCAGCATAAATTTATTTATGTGAAGTCTGATATTTCCGAAAGCTAAGTTCTGTTTCTGTATGTATTATTATAAAGCTTATGAGCATGCGTATTTGGTTTAAGGCACTCATAACTGATTCAAATAACTCAAATGACGAAATCGGGTGTAATTCTAAATAAGCGTAATGATTTTAAATAATCCAACGTTGTTGTTTTGATAGCCGGGATCATGACTGGGTTCGGATTTAACAAACCACATCCATTTCAAACACTCACCGTATATCTAAGGTCGCTCTATGATTTTAAGACCAGTTTGAGGCTGCTGTAATTGGTCAATGTCAATCATTCGATGGACCAATAATCCAATTACGACAAATACTAAGGTTAAGTAAACAGAAAATGCCAGTTCGGTTCTAAATAATTGAAATATATATTTCAAGACACACAAAATTCATACTAAACTTATTGAGGTACAATATTCAGGCAAATAGTCTACTTTAAGTAGCACATAATAAAATAATAACCTTTTAATAATTTTCATCAATAAATCATGTTACTTTTATTTTTCAGTAGGTACAATATTCACAGTCAAGTAAGAGTTTACTATGAAATGCATTATTATGTACCTATCTATAGTTTTATAGATAGAGAGCTCAAGATGCACTAGACGTAAGGCTGTTTTGTGATGTACAACATTTTCCCCTGATATTTTAAATATACATACGACACATTCATATTAGGTATATATTCAACACTTTAACAAAAACGATTCACGATAAAATTGTATTATCTACACTTCATAAAAATCAGTTTGGAACACATTATGGACCTTCACTTTAGACACATTATAAAATATAACATTACCTAATCTACGACGATCTCAGTAAAATATAACATGCTCTCTTCATCATTCAACATTAAAATCATAAATAATAATTTAGAAAATAATAAATAAAATTATTAATATCACAGTAGAATAACTGCCCTCTAAATTCATGAATAAATAACTGATCTTTTAACTCATGTGATACTAATTATGGCTGTAAAAACTGCTGTGATATTGACAACCAGTGGAACTTTCTCTGTCAAGTGCATTCGGTTTCAAAAGCATTACGGGGGCGGCAGCAATGAAATTCATAGAAGGGAAATTAAATTGAATACCAACACAACTTACGTAAAATACAAACATGCAACTAATACACGTGTTAGAGAAAGTCCCTATTCTATAAAATATATCCAATCCAAGAGATAAACAACACATTTGATTATGTTGCAACCTTATAACTAGTGGTAACTATCATACGACGCATTAATGCGTCTTGGGATGTAAGTCATTATGAAATTGTAGGTATACATATCAGAATTTATATGAAAGATATAATGTAATACTAGATACAAAACAACATTCGCCTTGCAGTGATAATGTTAAAATATTTTTTTAACGTAAAACGCATAATATACATTTGTCTCACGTCCGGTTCAATTTATCCTACCAGACTTTAAAATATACAGGGTGTAACATAATCCGATATCCACAAAGAGAGAATTGACGGTACATTTTGTTGTTAAAAGTTCGATCAGAGAGTCGTTGGTTTCTTACTATTACTTCAAAATAGAAAAACAACAAATATAGGTATTCGAATGGCTATAGGGTATTTGACACTCTGTATACACCAAAAGGTATTGTAAAAATCGTTATCATTGTTTTACGTAACGTATGGTTAAGCGATTTATTCAACAGTTTGTATGCAGTTACTATTAAAGTAAAATATTATAATTAATTAATTGATGATACCAAACTGATGCCTATTAAGCATTGTTGCTAAATGTTACAGGTTTAAAACGACAAACCCTTATAAAAGCTGGAACTTATATCATTAGAAACGGTCTTTAAGTTAGGACAACGTAGGTATTCATTGCATGAGTATAACAAGTTTTCGAGTACACAAATAATAGATATTCCAAATACATAACACGAAACAGTATCAACGTTTACATAGGAGACATATTTTTATATAAACTATGATTGCCCACATAATTGATAAAGTACTTAAACCGACAAATAAAAAAATACTTATAAATATGATGTACTTAATCCAATTAAATTGTTTAAGGTGAAATGTGTCCTTAGTCAGATTTCTTTGTTGGAATTTATTAGTTTTGAGTGGAGGCTGACGATCAGCAAGTGGAGTTAAATCTACTGCATGCGTAATGTCGAATGATTCACAGTTTCAGTAATTTCTTTATAGATCGGCATTTAATATAACAGCATGTTCCAACAAGCTTGGCTGAAGTAGATTAAAGGTAGCCAGTTACACCATGTCTCAGTTACCATTACCAAGTAGTTACCAAACAACAAATAAATGGGAATAATACGACTGGTCGATGTGAATCCCGTACATATGTTTTTTTATTACACCAAAACGTACGTTTCGAACGTCACTTAGCATTGCGCGTATTGAAGTTTATATGAGTAGGTACCTACCTACATAATATGAATTTTATAATTCATAGTTATCTGATCTTTTCGGCCAGTTAATCAGATAAAAAATCTCCGTAAGATAATATAATTACTTGATTTCAACACGAAGCATGACTGCGAGTATCTGCAAATACTCAATATAGATTTTGTTAATTGTAATATTAATTAGAGTAACGATTTGTGTTATTATATGCCTGCTCTAGAAGATGCGTTGTTAGATCAGAACATTTGTAGGTTTATTTCATTTTGTTCTTGCTTTTTTACAGTACAATCGATGACAATTTTTTTTTTTACATATATCTACGATTGAATTAATTATGGTTCATACATGTCTTAATGTATTATTGGTGAATTTATATATTTACATACATTATTTTTTATATCTAGATGTACAGGAAATTGTATAAGAAGTGAGTTGTAGGCACAATAGTTCATTGTAAAAAGAGGTACCTGGTTTAAAATGAAGAATGCAAATAAATGTGAATATCGTTATGTATAATCAAACAGTGAGGAATATTAAAGACTTATCTATAATTATTAACCTATGTTTATTGCAAGAATACGTATAAAATATTGTGAAGGCGTATTATATTACAAAAATAATCTTTGTTACCTACATTTTCTTTGATTTTAGAACGGATGTGTTGATTGTTTATAGCCCAACATAACCCATAAGCTAATAATAGTAGATTATCTAGTACAGGAAAATTTGTAATCAAACAGTTTTTACAGTCATTGCCAATTAAAAAAAACTATTGAAGATCTTTTTAGTAGTAGTCAGGGAAAGATGTGTTAATTTCGCAACGAATTTGCTATAATGTGTGATTTGAAATGTAAATAAAAATGGTTAAGACCACCGATACGTATGTTCCTAATATATATTTGAAAGATTTTATAAGGGTGTAGTGCTATACTGGAACTCATGCCTATGTAATACCTAGATAAAAATTATAAAGGGAAAAGTTTGTGGAAGGAGCTTCAGAACCGTTTAGTACTTGCGTTCAATAATGTTAATTAAATTATGCTGTTAGGTACTGGTATTATTTATGCGTTTTGTACTGATATGTTGTTTCTGTTTTAGTATTATAATGACTTTGGTGTTGTATGCATACAAAATTGAGCAAAAAAATTTGGCTAAATAAATTATTAGTGATACATAAAATTATGTACATATGACTTAATAAAAATAAAATGTCTTTAATTCAAAATAAACATTTCTACTATGATCTACTATAATTTATATAAAATAAGAATTCCTCTATCAAATATCTAAACATAAATCTAGTAGCTTCGAAAACAATGTTGAGATCGGTACCGTAATAATGTATTATGAAACTAGCTTGCCACTTCGTCTTGGCTTCGTCTGTGGGGGTAATGAGAATTCGGGGAAACATAATTACTTTCCATCCTTAATGCTATTATAGTATTAAAACGAATTATAGAAAAAAAAACCTGTAATTTACAAATTAATGTTTAACCCAATGCGTACCAATGAATTAACAACGCAATAAAGAGCCTATAGCAATAAGGATATTTGTAATGGAAAGATCATTTCGAAGGATTTTGTGATTTCTATTAGGTATAGTGTCTGGAAATATGTTATTTAAGGTAGGCATTCTGTTGTGTTGTTGCAATGCAAGAAATATGAACTAATCATACGTAATACGTTTTATTGTACCTATGTGTTATTAAATACTATTATTATGACTTCAACTTAAAATACAACTTAGTACTATTTTATAAATTTACGCCGCAGTTATTTATACCTAGATCCTTACAATATGGCAGTTGTCAAATCGCTAGCTGAGTTGTTGCTTACGACTATACCTAGGTTTTTCATTTGGTGTGGACGCGGAATTTCATCGCTTTTATATGACAACTTTATGATTTTATCACAACCATTATTGCAATGAAAATGTGTATTTGGTAAGATTCGCAGGTACATCACATAAATTAATAATAATAATTTAGCACAATTGCTCTGTATTTGCAGTGTGTGACCTGGTGAAAGCACCTAATTTGATTTCAATTTTGAAGTTGATTATTTGGTCACGAATATATCTGGCAAGAAAAATGTGAAATGTATTCTAAATTCGATTTTGGTATGTAAGGGAGTATTAGGTAATTAGAGAAAATGCCAATCGAATAATTGGATAATCTTTTGACGTGTTGTACACCAGCAAATGTAAATTGAAGAGGCACGTATGTTAACAGTTGCATTCAAAATGTGCGTAATCGTAAATCAGCACCGATTTTGATATACTCACAGAAAATTTATCTAATCACCACCTTTAAGACTCATTTGTCTTATAGTAAGTATATACTTAAAGATGCTTATTAATATACAAGACACGTTCTGAGCATAGAGATCAAAACTTCGATTTCAAAGCAATTAAATTGGCACACTGAACAGCTAACAGTATCTACGTTTAAATACGAGTATTTAATTGTGTGTGTGTTTTAATAAGACACATGTTATTGAAAATAGCTTTCAACCAATAAAAAATTAACAACGAGCCTAGGAAACCATGGGATCAGAAATACCGCGCTGCGATGTATGTATTGTATACCTACTATTTAAAAACAAACTTAACGCGTTTTTTTAATTATTGATACAATTCCTAATTTTAACGTGATATTTAAAACTCTTTATTACGTAGCCATACAAAAGTTTCGATTTAAATGATCACAATTAAGTAACAATAATAATATTCTCATTTAATATAATTTATGTACACATCCGAACAATGCCTTTTAATCTTTAAATAATATAAAGAATAATATGTTTCATATAATTCACTATTTAGAAATTTATATTTACATATTTTATAAGTAATACTTAAAATATAATATTGCAGCTTGCAATCGCCTTAGCTCCTTGTTTCTATCACTGTTAACACCACGCGCCAAATTGTCCTTCACAAAAAACCTTTCACGTTATGTACACACAGAACGATTTTGGTGATTGCCAATGTCTAAAGAAGAAGAAGTCATCTCCTTTAAAATGCTTTAACACAGGATCTACGTTCTTTATCTGCGTTCTTTTCCTCACTCCTGAAGTAGCAGCCTGATCTTATACCTGACAGCACAAGTGTCAGCCGCAAGAATACTGATCGTCTCAGGGATGCCAAACCCGCTGCAAGAACCCTTGAGTATTGTCTCCTTGTTCTAGTAGGACCAATTTTGTATACGACATAGATATGTTCATAAAAATTTAAGTCTAAACATGTTTTGTGTAGTCTTTTCGTCGAATCTGAGATAACTTACGAGACTAATTCATATATTATTATGTTTATTAATATCTAATAATTCAGTCAATATACATTATATTTAGTGAATAATATCACTGAATTTATTTAAATGGAATACCTAAGCGCTAAATCAGAGTTGTCGGTAGACGAAATAATTGGGTACACGAAGTATAATGAAGATACGTATATGAGCAGTGTGAAAACATTGCATTGGTACAAGTAAACAAATGAATGTGGCACATTCGAAAATGTGGACGGAATGAACTGACTTTTTAAATATTTATGGCGCGGAAACTATACAGTATTCCTACGACCGCTGGAAAAATATTTGTAGTAAAATTACTAATCGTAGTGCGTGTATCGTTGTTCATAATTCAAATGTTTTATGATTTTTGTCTCCATAGATAGGTACTGTAATAATTCGAAAGGCAACGTTTTTATCATAATTTTATTTTTGTGTTCATCCTGTGTAATATTTATGTTTGAGAACGTAAAGTGATCGAGAAGCAATTGTTTTCGCAATACTCATCTCAGTCTAATCTTAAAACTACTTAATTCTAATATTCACAGTTTTCGGATACCTACAACTACGATCTAATACGGTGTTCTGCACAGGGTACCTCTTTCGTATTGTGTAAATATTCTTTGCACGATTTATTTATCCTAATACACATGTATCCGACAGTAGTTAGCGGTCATTAGGTATATTTTCACATACAAATACAGATACATATATATTGGCACGCGTAGCAAAGTAACGGCAAAGGTATTCCATTGGGATTTCGCAGTAAAAACAAACCTACAACACTACAAAAATACGTGGGCAATGTCCATTATGCAGTCATAACACCGGCCACATATAAAGAGAAAAAATATGTCTCCTTAGATTTTTATGTTCAATATAATTGTATATTCCATACTCCGTCTTCACTAATATTAAATAAAAACTTCCATTCATAGCAATATACTTTTTAAAAATAAATCACTTCTCCCACGCGGAATAGTCATCGCTCACTTCGAACAGTCTGTAAAGTCAGTTCAGGTGAATTATCAGTTTATTTTAAAAGTCTATTTGGGTTGCAGTGGCCGCGAATACGCGTGCTGTCGGCGTGGACGCTAGTCGCCGAAACGCGTACAAGCCTTCTTCCATTTGCACTGAGTGCACCAAAGGTCGCGCTGGTCCATGCCGTACACTTTACGGCATTTTTTGTTGTCGGAACGCGGCCTCCGACCCGGGCTGCCCGGGGATCCGCTGGCGACTGTCAGCCGCATGTGCTTCTGAAATAACATTCTCACGTCAGTATTAAAGTAATTATTGCCATTTTTTAAGGATAATATGGAGCACTCGATCTAGTCTTGCTATAATTGCCCGAGAGGATTGTAACGGGCATCGATGTCTCCTCGGAACACCGTTGATGAATTTGTGAATTTAATCTTAATTATCCGATAGTAAATTTCAATACTATGTGGATTATTTTCGTAATAACATTATAGTAGGTAACTGTCCAGAAGAGAAGGACTGTATTGATTTTGATTGTCTTAGATCCTGCACATTATATGACATATCCAAATAGAAATATATTAACATACCGGTGAGTGAGAGTTTGTCCAAGAATGTGTTACGGGAATGCAGATAGGCCTCGCTGATCCGTTTTGCATAGTAGAGAGCACTTGCCTGGAAAAAAGAGATGTCAGTATAATTCAGAGACTAAGCACGACCTTAACGACACATTTGTGCCTATATCGTTTAGTTGCTTCACCGTTTCCGTCCTTAAACTCTATGCTTTATTTACAAATTACGGTGCAGTCTTCACACATACAGTTCAATAAAAACTGAGTAGTTGATTCCATGAAACGTGGTAATGAAACAGAGGTTAGGGTAAGGCTGCGTTGTAATACCTGTATGAGCCTACAAGTTGGCGTTGGTACTCAGGGTCCTCGTGCGGAGGACGGCACATGTCTCGGTGGGATAGCGTGGGTGGAGGTGGAGCAGCTGTTACCTCCCTTTCTGTATAGTAGAACTCCTCTTCATGGTCACTATCGCCTTCCTTCTTTGGCCTGCAAGGAAATTATATTTAGGTCAGCCAGTTGCCTTGATTTGCTTGTATCGCTGTAAAACGATTATGCGGACAGAAGATGCAGTGTGGCCTAGTATATGGCAGCCAGCGTGTTTGGCGTGTCGCTCGCAGAGCTGAACGATTTGAATTTCCCTCCGCTGCCAGCGTAATTCTTTCCCGTCTCAGTGTCGACAACGAGCGAGTAACAATCTGGTGTCATAAAAGTCCATAGGTGACAGTAGCCGGTTACCAGCAGCCAGGTAGTATGATTGAACTCCGCCCTATGGTATAAATTATATATTTATACTATAAACAACTGTTGCGTCATCGGTTCATCACCCATGATTTGTTGGAGTGAAATAACTGGTTGGTAAGATTTAATGGGCAAAAGGCAAGGGAGTAAACTGAAAGAAATGTGTTTAGCAGAGCGTGGTCTATTTACGAATAAAATAGAATATAATAGAAAATATAAAGAATATTAAAAAAAAACAGAGTGGCCATTAGGTGGTTCACATTGTTAACCAAAGAGGTTTAAAAAGATTGGCTATGTTTAATGCTTAAACTCAAGTTGTTTTTTTTATTGTTAGCAACATCATCACTTCAGCAATAAAGTACCCATTATGAAGGCTATCTAATTACATAGAGGGAAAATTTGTGCCACGCTGGCCAGATGGGTTGGCGAGGTTTCCTTTCAAATCTTCCTTCTACTGCGGATAGGATTTCTGGTTATATACTGGAATATAACCTCCGTTAAATTATCTATTTCCAATTTCCCCTCTTTCGAGATTTCCATCGCTGATTAAATGTATTCTAAGAAATAGCAGCAGTTATCTAGTTTTTTATTGCGTCACAATGCCACGTCTTTTTACACGACGATCCAATGTCAATGTCGGCTGATATAATTTATAAATAACCTTCTGAAGGTTCTGGCGTCATTGTTTGGATGTAATTATCATCCGTTTCCTAGGAATGTGGTTTTTGCTGTGCACCTATCTAAATTAAGCTATGCAATATAGTTACAAGGATTAATTACATTTGCATTATTATATTATTCTACCAGTGGAAATTAATGTATATTTTTTTGTACACGTAAACTTGGTGATGTGAAACTGCACACTACTATTACTCAGCCCATGTATGACCCACTGCTGAGTCGGGCCTCCTCCAGTTACATGGAGGGTGCCACGCAGGCCAGACGGGTTGGTACAGGGTTTCGTATCACTCGAGACCGAAACAATAGTGACAGGTTTTAGTGGATAACCCGGGCGCACTTCACCATCTTCCTGCGCCCGTGGACTCCCATACACCCCAGCCCCGTCACCTTGGCTGGGGACCTATATAAGGTTTTCCCGACTATTAAAAAAAAGGCTTTCGTATCGAGCTTTCCTTATCTTGTGGCTAGGTTATCGGCCTTGTCATTTCCTTTTGTAGGCTAGGTAACACTAACACTGTGTAATAAATACAATAATGTAAAATAGTATTCCATTTTATTGCAAACTCTTCTTCTTCTTCGATTATGGCGATATTGCAAACTCGTATTGTTTAATAATGACAATGACAATCGAACGTTTATTTCTTTCCTATCTATGGTTTGTCAACCACTATGTAGCAAAAAAGTACGAGAGTTCTAAATCGGTCACCCCACTACAACTGCACACTAATAAAATTAACATTCAATTTGAAATGTAGTAACGGAATACATAAAAACACGGGGTCGGTTAGAAATGTCGGCTATGAGTTTGTTCAGTAATAAAACCCGTGATGACAACGATTATGTATCATCGATATAACTAGAAGTGTAGGGCAGTTACGTAAGAGTGGGCACGTGACCTTGCCCGAGCAGTGCGGGCGCGGCGGGAGTGTGGAGTTGGCAACCTTGTCGTGAAGCCTCGTTGCTTCCGGGCCAGAGGGCCGACCTTTCAGAGTTATATGTACCGAACTCGAGCATATTTATAATTTCTAATGTTTCTACAAATGTGACAATTATTGTTCATTTACAACTATTGGCATAGGTACTTTGTGTTAGGCTTCGTGTTTTTACATGTGGTGACGGATTTAGAATACATTCATTCTATTCTGAGGGTGGCGTAAGAGCCGACAAAAGGAAATGACAAGGCCGATAACCTAGCCGTACGAGAAGGAAAACTTGTAAGACACTCTGTGCCAACCCGTCTGGCCAACGTGGCACAGTAGGCTAATTACTTTCCATGCAACTGAAGGAGGCCCGCCTCAGTAGTAGATAATATGTTTAAGGGCTGAGTAGTAGTTTATAGATTTAATTGCTTTCACTAATCTGTCGGACTTCTTTATACCACCACAATTGCAAGCTTTTGATTTAGAGGAGCAACCATTGAGTTTATTCCCGGCTCTTCTCCGCGGTATGGTATTCCGAACCGGTGGTAAAGACTACCAAGGAGATAACCCACGGGTGATGCTATATGACTGCGGTTTTCTGTAAGGTTGCGGTTCTTCCCTAGTCGAGGAGCTCCAGTAAAAAAATGTTATTTTTGTTATTTTATCCATCCACGTAACTACTACTATTGATACTATTGAGGTGGAGTATAATCATATGTTAATATAAATTTACACCATGTTCTCGAATACTTAATGGTTATGAGTAAACCAAATATAAAATATATTTTGGCCTAAGTTCGTTGTGTTCCTATAAGTACTTTCTCATTAATAAAGGAAACAAAATGTCGTTCCGGACAGCCTTGCTAGTCGGTTTACATTGCGAAATTGCAACGGCACGTGTATCGCAGATGACGCACGTGACTTTATTGCGCGTGCTATTGTTCAGAGGGACTTTCATACTAAGATACGTTTCAGGATGGCTTGACGTCATCGTTCCTACAGATAGGACTGGAACATATACAAACATTCGCTTAAGTACATACGCTTAAGTATATACGTACATAATATTAGATTCCTAATAATTGTTGAACCTGTTTAAAGTAAACTCATGTAATGACGAATTTGGAACGCATACTGCTACCAATAGATTGTATCCGGAATAATAAAACTGCAACCTAACTTGTAACACTCAGTAGAGGTACTTTACCGTATTTTGATTATCTTATAATTTTACATTAAAGTAATCTGCTGCTTTTTATGAACTACAGGAAGATTTTATTTCTATCAAAGAGTTTGTTAACAAGGCGGAGGGCGCTTAGGGTAAGTCATTTTGTGTTTACTTACCCCAAATGCGTGTTCCTGATATGCGCCTCAATGGCTGAGCAAGTATTTGTATTGTACCGGCAACCCCTCCACGTGCATTCAAACACAACGCTGTTGATCTGTAACAAATAAAAATCCATATTACAAAACAATAATGGCAGAGAACCGCGCGAAAAAATCTTTGACCGTAGAAAAAGATACAGTTTGACAAGAAACCGTTCTGTGAATTCAGTTTCAGATAAAAATGAAAGTTCAACCATTTAACAGTAATAAGAGCATTATAGTTAAGATATAGAGAGTAGAATCGCGCGATGATGTGAAGACGGAAGCAATACTAAGGTCGCGGCCTTGCAGACGCGCAGGCGAGTTATTCTCCCGCCAGTTTGCGCAAATCTCCTAACACCGTGACGTGCCCAATAGCGCAATGTATTGTTCAAAGAAGGCGACCTTCTTCGGATTTCTTTATCGTACAAAAACAACCATATGGCAATCATTAATCCTTGAGGCAATACGGTTTAGATTACGATGGTATCATAAACTAATTGTAATCTTTATATAGGTTGGTTATTTTTCACTCAGTAGAGTACAATCGCAAATTTCAAGCAAAGATAACGAGCCAGTTGTCACACAGGGTCATGCACGTAAATATAGTAATCTCTTAACGTAACAGACTTCCTACTACGGAGGATTTAATCGTGCGTAACTCTAGTACGTGCATTTTCCACGATTTCACAAAATTGTATTCTGGTACATATCTACAAACAACATGATAAGGCAGGTTATAGTTGCCTCACGTCAATATTGTAAGGAAGCAACATTTATTTTCTACACGTGCCGCTTAAAACTCATCACTACGCTAATATTAAAGGGTTGCTAGAAAATGGAAACAATTTAAATTCAAAAGGAACTTTATTCATGTAGGTTTTATCATTTAACACCATCCTCATACACTCCTATCTGGTTAGTCTCCATACACTCCTATCGGCGTAATATCTACTTTCATGTTCTCATTCAAACAATCCATCCATCTCTTTTCCCACAACCCTTACGTCCATCCAAGTGCATACTTAAACTGCTACTAATAAAATTACATTGGCACTAAGAATTCCACTTAAAAAGGGATGTTATGAGGTCTTCCTATAACAGTTTGCAACCAACCATACTTTCGGCTGTAAATTTAATTAAGCGAATGATAGTTTTATTTTTAAAATAATAAAGGTATATCAACGCCTTTAGTAGGTAGCTTTAATATTTTCAGGTTATAATGTGAAGGCGGGTATTTAAACCAGGTGTTAAATTCATGTTAGCAACCCTAAATGGTCGCGAAGCGTGACGAGGCATCACAGGGTCGCTGTTTGCGTGCGTTGCCAAAGTTTCTGCACCGACCTTCTGTCCAATGCCACGATAAATCGGCCACCCGGCCCAGGCATACCGCTCGCCTCGCGTGCTGCTGATTTGTAATCCTGTGTTACCATGCTGAAATCGTTTAATTACAGACTTCTAATCGATTGGAAAACTAGATAATTGATACAGAAAATCGAAATCCGTATCTACCCTAGTCTACATTTGTCAGTTTGTCGAAATTCTTTTATGACTAAGTATTTGTTATATTTACGAGTAGATGGAGAGTTGCCCGAATTGCCATCCTTGATGCTTAGATAAAATAGCGCAGTTACATGCCAAGACCTGCTTTTGTATCTGATATCTATATTAAGTGCATTCCCGACTAGGTCAGGTCACGAGGCAAGTAGGTAGAGAGGTGCTGCCAGTAGGGGGAGAGGGAAGGCCGCGAACTAGGTCGCACCACGGCCAAGGGTGATCGGCGAAGGTCTTCAATCTTTGTCTCATGATATCGTCAGTAATTATATTATCGGTATTGTAATTTTATTATAAAATAGCGACCCGCCCCGGCTTCGCACGGGTGCAATGATGAACCTCTAAATTTATCAGTGTTTAATTGACTGTACAGCTAAAAGTCCAATAAAATTATATTGCATTGCAGCGGGTATGATAAGTTTTTTGGGTCAAATGTAACGTTTGTACAGTTATAGTTAACTATAGGAAACTTACAACCTCAACATAACGATATTACCCAACCAACTGAGATCTTGTTGTCATCAGTAAACAACATCACATCAGTGAAAAATACATTTTATTTGCTTTACACAGAGGTGAAATTGGCATAGTGGCACTATCGTAGCTTGTAAAACTAGCCGGCACAAACTGCCGGTTTGTTGTTGCGCCGTCCCTCTCTACCGCGAAACGCCGCGAGATCTCTATATTGATTTGTTTTCATTGCATCTCTCTTGCCCATGAGCGCACAAAATAAGTCTGTTTCGTCCGCGTGACCTTCCTATTTACACCCACACATGTGTGTTTTACTCAACACCGATAGACAAGTTGTTTTCGCGTCATCTCCTTCTAGCTCTAGCAACAAGGAAGACGCCATTTAACGAGATGCGTCGTGTAATAGTGTGGCCCTGTGTGAGCTGACCGGCAATGTAATGCGCAACTGCGCTCACTGTGTTACAGTTTTATTGCAATGTAGGCCACAACAAAGGGGCGGTATTACTAGACAATTTATCGCAGGATCGCCCAACAGTTCGAAGTATAAACGAATTCAGGCACGTGTATTGAGTCAGATGTTCAGAACTGCGACTGTTTCTAACAATGACATAATCATATTGAAGTCTTAGGTTTTCAGGATCTTTGCACATTGCAATTCCTACAGGATATCCTTCACGCGTGGTGTAGTATTTGTTTTATATTAGATAAAAAAAGCCACAATACATTTATTTTACGTGTAGATTTGGAATCAGTATCGAGTAGCTCCAAAATGTTGCTTTTCAACTTTCAATAATTTGTAAACAGACTCTGTAGAGAAGTTTACAAACAAAAGATTTCCCATTGACCGACTTGTTTAAAAAGTGAATGTAAAAAAACAACAATCGTTTCCGTAAAACTGAACAGAAATGAATGAAAAAACATGAAAGAGCTCTTTGTGTTACTCATTAAACGCCTTTAATAAACGATATGTTTTTACTAAGGTTTTCTTTGGCCTCTACAAATTTCTTATATTGGTACTCGTATGTCACTGTCCTGTATTGTCTATGATGTCTTAGTGAATGTTGAAAATTCAAAATAAAGATTGACAGTACCCGTTTCCCTCGGGTAAATATTAGAAGAGTCATTTGGATCGCACAAAGAAATGAGCTGAGATAGCGAATGTGCAGAGCGAGAGAGCGTAGCGCGTGCACCCCATGAAGCCAAGGGACAACTTGGAACAGGTCACTGAACCGATAGTTTACCCCTACAGGCAGGCAAGTGACAATGTCCTGATATCTGACCCCCCGGTGAGCTCTGTTTAGGGAACGTTTAAGTCAAGGAATAAGTAAAACGAAGGAGACTAAACAATTTAGTTATTACACTTAGTTCTGAGACTAAACACGTGTATAGAAAAGTAAGGCGATATTATTTTGTCCTCTTCAGGTTACAGGTATCAACCAGAATCCAGAATAGAGAGGCACATTTTTCATAATATTACGCCGTATAGTAAACGGTACTTGGAGTACTACTTGGACATTAACCTCGTTATTAATTATTGTTGTAGTAATCTAGTAATCTATAATATAAAAAAGAATCGCAAAATGTGTTGGTAAGCGCATAACTCAACAACGCCTGGACCAATTACGCCAATTCTTTTTTTTTAATGTTCGTTGAAGTTCAAGGATGGTTTTTACGGCGAGAAAATATAGAATAATCCCTAAAAACAGCCTTTTTCTTTTTCCCATACAAACGGTTTCTAACTAAATGTACAATTTGACACACGAGACAATTTGAGCTTTGTATAAATAAAGCTTTTTTTATCTATTGTATAAAGTTCACATAAAAATTACAAACAATCACTGGTTGTCTAAGCAATGTAGGTGTGTTCCTAACGTCAAAGAGTCATTTTTTTGACAGGACGAAGTCTGTCGGGTCCGCTAGTGTATAATAGTATAATAATGCTTACAATCAATCATTTGTAATTTAAATTTCAATATTTTAAACCAATTTCTTTGAATTTGTTTAATTTCTTATTATTATTGTTGTATTGTAATTAAAAACCCGTAATATTCATTAAAAGCATTTTTAAATCACGTATCTACTCGGCTATAGCAGCAATCAAACCACAATAAAAGTACAAAGTTGCATCCAAGAATGCTCTACAGGTGGTGTAGATGCATTGAACTCGGAGCCAAAACATTCCCCTCACAAATGCTGAACGCCCGAGAGGCAGAGTATACACACCCTCATCACTTGGCTTTTTACACTGAGACTGCATACACACACATTCACGCATCTGATACATAACATAACACAATATACCGTATAATCTACGATAGTGTTGGGAAAAAGGATTTATAAATGACTCAAAAACGGGACCAGGCAATCTGGGTATATTCGGAAGATTATGGCTTAAATATGCTGTGTGCCGAAACAAAACTTGGATTTAAAGAAAAAATATTAAATAGTATAGTTTAATTATTTATTCTTTAAGCAACAGTAAGATGAACATAGGCGGACATTAATGCCATAAGCATTCTATATACTCAACCTTTGGGCGATGTAGAGAACAACATGGTAGGCAAAAATAATATATACATTAAATATAATACATAAATTATTAAATGGTACCTATATAATTAAATATACGGGTTACTGATCATGTCTCTCGCGTAGCCCTTTTTACCCGTTTAGTGGCAGAACAAATAAAAACCACCGGCGCGCGGCGTTAAGAAACTACGCAGTTCGTTTGCCTCTTTGTGAGAGAGCTCCGTCCTATTGTTTGCCTTTGGTATTCGGATTATCAGAAATCGTTTGTATTGTTAATTTATTTATTTCTATTGAACATTCGTGGTATTGGTTTTCGTTTACAGATAAAATAAATAAAGACCTCTTTTTGGTGAAAATAAATCGGAATGGCCAGTCAAATAAGGTTCCCGTGAGTCATAGAGACTTGTCTGATGTCGAAAAGTGGTCAGAAGATGACGAATCGCAGTTAGGCCGTTGCCACGTATCGAGCCGTCATCGATGTCTATACTGGTCACCGACCTTTCTGCAAGTCCCAACTTGATACAATTTCACTTTTTATGTTTATAATTATTTATAACATCATTTTTCTTTGTCTTATCCACGTGGAGTCATATAGGTAGAGTCGACCGAGTTGAGTGACATCAACTGGGGAATTCCCCCCACCAAGGCCCAAAAATCGACTTAAGCGCATTGCTCAAGTTGTTTAGCTTTAACTAATTGCGAAGAGCTTAAGGCAGGTTTGTGTGTAAGATTTCCGTAAGTAAACACATTTTTTATTTCTTCAAAGAAGTAGCTATTTAAAAATAGAAAACTTAAACGAAGGCACTGCATAATGATGGGAAATATTAGATATTTTTTCGTTTTTATCTGACGCCCAGATTTCACATAATTTTCCGGATTTTATTTTGTCGGACATCGGCACAATACTATACATTGCACAAACAAAGATAATTATTTGTGTGACTCCGATTTTTTTTATACAAAAGTTGGCAACATCTCAATTTCTGCAAACGACACAGATTTAAGTCATAAAAATTGGGTCGACAATGGAATTTGATGTTTCAGCAATCACGATGTTGCAGCTTCATAGCTATATCAGCCATATTTTTTTTTGTCTGGATTGGATCATGAAATTCAGCTTCATTTTGTTATTATTACATTTTTATTATAAAAAGCCTGAGAGAAAATGTCTATATTGGAATTCGTATGGCCGCGGTAATGGCAGCATGAGGTAATCAGCCTGCCAGGTATAAAAATATTATTTTAATTTATCCCAGATGCTTTAATTAAATATTCATAACTTTTTCTTGCAGATTAAATTACCAAATGGAAATTATTGTCTTGCAAATTATTAAGAGTATGTTGCAAATAATAAATTGATGAAACTTTTTAATAATTAAGAAGATAAATTGTTGTCATTCCATTGCGAAGGGTACATAGAGTATCTAAATTTATATTTTGAGTGAAATATACGTTTCTCTCAAGCTTGCTTTTGTATCTCTGCTAAATTTGATATAGTTTTATATCTACATCAGGAATGATTGCATTATTATAGTGTCCCGATTCTTGATTATTACGACGACACCTATAAACATTATTTAGTGAAATGGGTGAGTTTATTGAACCCGCGGGACTGCTCATTATCGCGTCTGATGAACTCGTCATGCCATTGTTCGACGATGATGCACGGCGCCGCCGCATATATAGGTATGTCATTTCGTCATTAAGTGTCCACTTACACGATTAAACGCATCCTTTTACCGATTTAATACAGTCTTAGCACAATGCTATCTGAAAGCGATATCGTCAACGTCAATACCTTGGACTGTGTTAGACTGGGTATAATGATTCTTCTTCGTCTTCTCAGTCCATTAATGACCCACTGCTGGGAGTATGGTGCCACGCCGGCGGGTTGGCACCGAAACAATGGACAAATATTGTACACACCGTAAATGTGACGTAATGTATTCGGGACACGTATGGAAAAAAATCAAACTACTTTTTTTCGAACACAGATCTAATGAAGACAAATCTAAGGCCCTATAATAATACTAGTACAAGCAGCGTTGGCCAACGGTAAAACGCCGTTCACCACGCCTGAGGTAAACTGAAACCCTGATCCAGAACAACGTGAAGTGAGGCGCGAGAGATCCTTCTAGATTTAATGCACAAGTGTAAACATTTGAACTGTCAAGAACGGGCAGTGAACCGGCCTCGGTGTCGTTGCCCTGCCAATGCCGGTTAAAAAAAAACGCATTGCCTCCATCTATCCGCCGACGCGACGCTGAGGCCGAGACGTGCGTTTATATATCAAGAAAAACCGGCTAAGTGCGGCTACTGTTTCTGAAATTGCGTTACGTGCCGCACACACTGACATCAAAATTAAAACAGAATACATACATTAAAATTCGTACATCGGTTCGACTTTAGTAACATATTTAGGCTGTGAATGGGAAACCAGATAACACTAGGCCCCCAAAGTCCAAGAAGGTTACATATCCGAACAATTTGAATGAATCCTAAATTGTTGAGTGAATAGGATGACGTCATATGACCCTTCTCAAAGAATATTTAGGAATACCAATAAAAGCTTTGCCAATATCAATAGCATGTATTTTCGCTTCAATTCAATAGTAGTTACACTAATTATGCAACATTAACGTGTGCGCGCGAAATAAGCGCGGACATTGGACTATTTTCCAAACTGAGGTTATTGTTCTGAGACAAATATAGCTCAGGCATGACTCAGTCATGTAAAGTTAAGCACCAAATCGAAATAGGAAGTAGCTGTTTGTAAACAAAGACAACATTATGTTCAAATTGTTCATAACAATTCAATTGCAATGCATGAACATACCTATTTAATATTAACTTATTTAAATCTGATTATGTAACAAAATACGACTACTACTACTCACCCCATAGATGACCCACTGTTGAGTCGGGCCTCCTCCAGTTACATGGAAGGTAATTAGCCTACTGAGCCACGTCGGCCTGACGGGTTGACACAGGATTTCGTATCAAATTTTCCTTCTGTCGGCTATTACGACGCCCTCAGGATGAAATGGGGTGGTGACATTCTAAATCCGTATTCTAAATCCCTCACCACACGGACGATGTAACAATGTAATGTGTAAATGTAATACAATGTAATGTGTCAAAAGTAATGTTGACTTTGTACAGCTCAATTAAAAATCGCATATCAACATGCATCGGCCGTGATGTTAATTTATAATAAAAACGTGTTAATTATCATATTTAATGTCGATAACTTCAAGTCTGCATTAATTAGCCGTGAACATGCAGTATAGTCTACGCGCATATCTGTGTTACAACATCGATTAATAATTATTGTCATTGTAACATTGGATCGGAGACCATCAATTAGCTAATTACCACCCACCTAATGTCGTGTGTCACGCAAAACGGTAACTGTAGCGCTTCCTTTGTTCATTTTAATTGTGCAAGGTGGTAGAAGTAATTGGCTAATATGGTTACACTAGCATAACGACTGAAACCACAGCTGGCGTTGGTGCCCGAAAACAGGGACACTTAATCTGTGGGACACGACAATATTTACTGACCATTGGTTTAGAAGATTCTCAGGTACAGGGATTGGTACAGGGTTTGTATCTACTACTACTACTCAGCCCATAAATGAACCCCCGCTGAGTTGGGCCTCCTCCCATCACAGAGGGGGGGGGGGGGTTCGGCCGTTTCATTTCCTTTTGTCGGCTCTTAAACTCAGGATGGAATGGGATGGTATTTTAGAAGGACATAAAAACTGATTAGTCATAATGTAAGGAATGAAATATAACAATATAAGTGAAAATGAAATGTTTTATTTAGACTAATAATTTAAGAGGAAAGATTTGTTTTTATGTTTGTAACGAATTAGCTCGAAAGTACAGGACCGATTTTAAAAATTCTTTCACCATTTGTATCCTACTTTATCACTGATTGATATAGGCTATTTTAATTACAGCAAAATTAAAAACATAAAAGTCCACCCGTGCGAGGCCGGGATGGACCACTAGTTTACAAATACATATATGTACTTTGTTAATATTTTAAATCAAAATGTTATAATGATTGCCTTTTCCTTTCTGGATAAAGGTCTATTGCGTGACGAATAAAGTGGTCAATGTCTTGTCGGCCGGTGTTTTTGACCGCGCCAAGGTCGCCAGGATAGGGGTATGTGAACTTTATGGCGCCTATTATACGACGCAATCTAGTATCCAATTGTGCAACAGGGCTTTTATGATTTTTAATTTAACCGACTTATACAAATGGTTTGTATTTACATAATAAAATATGTCAATCACTTTGGATGTTATTGAAATAGTAGTTATCATACGGTCTTGGAACGTATTTAAAAATTTTATTCAGTGGATTGTATTGCGCCTCTATGATCAGTTTGACGGGTTTCTAACATAGAAAATTTCGCACAAAACGATAAAACGGTGGTATAGCAGGGTTATTGGAACGAGGGAGCTGCAGGGCGATGACCGCAGAGCGAGACAGAGAGACAACAACTGTGAAGTTCGTGTGGTTGGCGGCTTTCCCGGTTTGAGGCATAGTTTAATGTCGTACGTGCCTACTAAATATTCGTAAATGTCGTTAACGAACAAAGAGGGAAAGAAAAAGTTTCGGGTCAGTTGCATTACCGAATTACCAAAATAGATTATGAATGCTTGAGAGCTTCGTATTCATATGTCTTTATGGTCGTCCGTGGATATAACCTTTTTACTTAATTGCACAACCCGATCTCATAGAATACGCCATAAGCAGTTGATCAGTTTAGTTCACAGCAGCTTAGTAACTGCCCCACTTAACGTCCCGGTCAATAATTTATCGAACATACCCATTGTTATCGAGTTTATCTGTAACCACTTACTCCTGCGAATTACTATAATTTATTGGTATCATATCCAACGTCTATTGTTGCATATTGGTAATGTTTTCTCAAACTATGGCTAGGGTGGTGGCGAATAGGTTTTGAATTTGTGCCTGTGGGTAGAGTCTAACAATTTAGATATAAAGTAATACCTGTCTAATAATCTAAACATTAAAAGTATAGTAAATAATAATAAATAAATAAATAAATAAATATCCTTGGACATTTCACACAACGCCATCTCGTCCCAAGTTAAGCAACTTAATGCTTGTGTTATGGTAACGAGATGGATGATAAACTACTTATATACATTTTTTTTTGTAAATACATACATATTATAGATAGAAATGACACCCAGACTCCGAGCCAGTGCCTCTGGTTTAGACAAAGACACTGGCCCGACCCCGGAATCGAACCCGGGACCCGTTGATCCAAAGGCGGCACATCTGACCACTAGACCAACGAGGCAGTCAAAAGTAGGTACCTAAATAGTCTTTGTTAATTTTATCCGAAACGTCGTAAATGCTTTGTAATACTTTTGATATATGTTTGAGAAGCGAATTTCTAAGAGTAAATGGTCGTAATACCTAGTGTGTTAACCCATTTGTAGTTACAAAAATTTAAACGTGCAGAATTCAGGTAAGTATTTATAAATAAGTAAAAGTGGATTGCCTGCTTTTGAATTAAAGTAAATACTTTATTATAGTAATTACCGGTGGATGTGCTGTTTTATGTCCGTGACATATATTGATAACTAGTAATCATTGGAAGCGTTGACTTTGTTATGTACCTATTACAAAATATTTTATTTAATGACAGTTAACTTGTGCTCAAGAGATTATAAAACCCATATCAACTTCGCTTTAACTACACAGTTATTCTTCGGAATTTTGAAATATTTGGAACCCGATCTATAAGATACACTACTTATCCATAGTATCCTATAGTACTAGGCAGTCAACAGATATTAATTTAAAAGAAGGTGATGTACTGTTCAGATGTCATAAATGAATGTTTTAATGCTTCACTATCACTACATTATTATAAAACAACTAGTGGCCCGCCCCGGCTTCGCCCGTGCAAAGCGGGGGTGGGTTATACACGGACAGACGACAGCGACTTCACTATCACTACATAGTATAAAACAAAGTCGCATTCTTCTGTCTGTCCCTGTGTATGCTTAAATCTTTAAAACTACGCAGCAGATTTTGAAGCGTTTTTTTAATAGATAGAGTGAATCAAGAGGAAGGTTTTAACTATAATAAATTCATAATATTGTAGAGAAACACTGATAAATTTAGAGGTTCATCATTGTACCCGTGCGAAGCCGGGGCGGGTCGCTAGTACTCAATAAATTACGTCACAACTATCAAAAGAGACGTACCTGACGGCAATGGTAAGTTATTGATAAATGTTAAAAAGGGATTCAGGAACATATTTTTCATTTTCTAGAACAACATTTTCCGTATTAGTAAACATATCGATTGTGTACGCTTTTAAATTAGAGATATGAAATGCTTAAGAGGCGGAACAAACACTTGACAAAACAAACTATCGATACGTTTATATTTTTCCAAAATATTTGTACCGCTACCGCTGTGGATGGAGCTATACGATACTATACTATACCGATACTACTAGTATTCGTAATACGCAATTGGCGTGTTTGAGAGTGACGTAAGCCCCTCAATGTGGTGTGCGCGATACGAATCTGATGAACGATAGTGTTAGAACCGTGGGCCGTAGTACTTGTATCACCACGGTAACTGAGATAATGACCCGTGAATTGACGAGTAATTGGTTGACAAAGGGAAGTGTCGGCGGACCGTGATGTCAATACGCAGGGGCGATGTGAGGTCTCGCCCAAAGGTTTAGGGGGCCAGGCCGTGGAACGGTGTTAATTAAAAAAATAAATTACTTGATAATGTGTGAGAAATAGTATACTATTTCTCTAATAGCTTGAATTAACGTGTACGTTTTAAACAGTGATGTGTGACTTACTACGTTTACGTATAGCTACACTAGTTACCAAACCGTCTTGCCAGCATGGCACAGTAGACTAATTTCCTTCCATGAATTTGGTGGAGACCCCACTAAAGTAGCAAGTCATTTATGGGCTGAAACGACGACTAGTTTCACCATTTAATGGATTTCAGCAAACTTCTTATAAGTTAACTCTAGTTTAACACTAAATCGATAGAACCAGCCCTAACCTTCAGATCTAGTAAGAAATTGTTGCATACCTATTACGGAATATGCAATATTAGTAATTTATCTAAGAAGGCAAACAAAAGAAATTCACGGCACTATATTCAATCACAATGTTAAATACCCCTTAACAACTGACTAGGACGCCTGCAAGCCGGCCCCGGTTGGTAATTAAATATGATTATTCTACTATACTATGATTATTGATATTGTAACAAACATTTCCCCATAAGATTAAAAACATTCCCCACCTAAAACATCTGGTTTATGTGGGAAAAACGATAACATATGCAAATGTGTATTATACACAAGTTATTAGTGATAACTAGGACAGATAACAAAAGTGTGTAAACAAAATTTGTAGTTTATTAGTGGTATTTATTTCGTTATTGGACATTTTTGTAGTTTGGCTTAATTCAGTGGACAGAACGAGTATTTTTTTAAGTAGCGGATGCATTTGTATTAAGTAGCGTTCAATGCATCTGGTGACGGATGTGAAATGTCACTAGATTATTGCAAAATGTAGATGTTGTAAGAGGCGACTAAAATCATTACATATTTGACCAAAATATCTGGCCACAAAGAAAAGAAAACTTTGATATGAAGTCCTCCGCCAAAGCAGCATGCGCGTGTCGCAGTAGATTAATATCCCCTTATAAATTGGTGGAGGCCCGACTCAATCTGATACGATGATGATGATTACTATGAAGGATATCAGTGTAGTGTCAAACATGTACAAAGGTCAGGGTACCCACGCCCAGCGCAACCAAGGATCATGCGTGTATTGCGTGGTAGATTGACTTGGTAGCCAGTCATATAACCAGTTCCGCGGCTGCTATTTACGCGCCTAATGTAACTGTTTACTGAGCGGGGAGTGATCTGCGCTTCTAGTCCCGCAAGCCTTCCGCGTTTTAAATATAGAACGAGAAGGTCGCGCCTTTATTTGTGTTGAAACAGCGGGCACTGCGGGCAATATGAACACATTTAATGCAACATAAACCTTGAATTTGCACGCACGCTGCCCATTGTAACGGGTTAACGTTTTTGCACACACTACGGTTCAGCTATGACTGAATTGTGAGAATAAAGTTCGATTTACCGTGTCTGGAAATGTAGCGCTTTGTCCATAATTTAAAATAGTTAGCTACTATGGCTTAGATAATGGGTCGAATGTATTGCAAGCCTTGAATTTGCACGCACGTTGAGCACTTGAGTATTTGCGCATACTGCTAGATGTTGTGAAAACGGAATGGCATGCAACTACTGCAAAAAAACTCACAAGGTTCGTTGCGCGGATTCGTTTGCCTAGGTTTTCAAATCTCTATATTCAATTATGAGATTAAAGCTTGAAGCGATGGTGTATTATGTTATTACAGGAGGATTTCCATAAGTTAAGACATGAGGCGTAATTCAGATTCTCCAAGCTATCTGTTGCAACAAAAAGTCACACATATCCTCTCATGCATATATCTATATAAGAACTCTGGTTAAGATGAGAAAACTCTAGAGATAGACTGAAGAAAAGAGTTCGTGTGAGACAAATTTGAGTGATGGATGGCCCACTACAGTCGGGTCTCTTCTAATTACATGGAGGGTAATAGGCATAGATTTCGTATCAAGTTTTCCTTCTTAGCGACTAGGGTTTCGGCCTTGTAATTTCACTTTGTCGGCTCTAAAAACGTCCTCAGGATGGAATGGGGTGGTGACACTGTGTATCATAAATCCATCATCAAATTTTAACATTATGAGCTAAATGTGAATGATATATGAGATACAAGGTTCGTAGTTACAAAAAAGCCCAAAAGTTACATAGTAACCTATTCACGAAAACTTAGATCCCCTTCCATGTAGACTTTTTTTTTTTAATTTTAATTCATAGAAGCGATGTACTAAATAGTAGCGCTGGCAATAATCTGCCCTTCTGGCAACATTGATCCAAGAGAAACTGACACTCAAGGTCTTACAATCGCTATACAAAAGAATTATGTAATGTTAGATCGTGGATCACGTTGTAACCGACGGTTGTTTAGATCATTCGCGTGAGCCCTTTTCAATCATTGATCTATTTAAGGGAGCTGATGGAAACTCTCTACATCATCTATTACGCAGAAAAATCGTGGACAACATGACGTTTCTAAACGCTTATTTGTCATTTCGATTTGCCATTCTTCTACATTTCAGTGTTCCGAACTCCATCGCCATCATTAAAGTAGAATTGAGTAGATATTACCCTAATTCATTTTGGTCCCGTATAATATACTAGCTTTTGTGCGCGGCTTCGCCCGCGTGGGCTTCGAACCCGTGCTTATCTCTGCGCATATTTTTTATGAACATAAAAGCAGTTATTGCGACTAAACTATGATAGTTAGATATGTGCTCTCGCGGACTTTTTTGTAGATCTTTATAAGACCTACAAACCCGTAGTACATCATTTTGTTCTATTGTCAATAGTTTTTGCAGCGCACGCATAAATAGGTTTTCGATTTTACACCTTGGTTTACAAAATCCCAATTTTCATACGGATCCCTAATTCTTATGAAAATAAAATATAGCCTATAACCTTCCTCGATAAATGGACTATCTAACACTGAAAGATTTTTTGAAATCGGACCAGTAGTCCCTGAGATTAGCGCGTTCAAACAAACAAACAAACAAACAAACATACAAACAAACAAACAAACTCTGCAGCTTTATATATTAGTACAGATGTATTTTTGTATATTTTCTAAAGTTAATACCACTGAGATGTTAAGTCACGTTGGTACGTTCAGTTTAATTTCAAGTCACGTGAACGCCTTACCCTCGTGTCCCTGACGTTGAAATCCAACTTATCATATAGATAATCACATATTGTAACAATAGATAACGCACGCATATATAGGTGTTGCTACAGACTGCTGGAAGTATGTATACTTTCATACCTTAATATAATGTTTTCAATACAGTTTAAAATTAATCCATCGTGCTTCTTTTTGTTATAACTATTTCTATATTAAAATACATATATTCAACAGAAAAAGCGCGAAGGCGTGCGAAGTGAATTTGTTTTCTGTAAATAAACAACAGTGCTCGTTTATTTTTTGAATTGTTTCATTAATATACATACATGGATTAAAAAAACAATGCAATTTTTAATTATATGTCACGAGGATCATTTTTAAAATGTTAAGTTAAACGGAATAAGACGATAACCATCTTGGTTCTTTCATATTTTCCTAGAAAACAAGTAATCAGTTTCCTACGACCGAAGCCTAAACGTGGGCCGCTTTCTTCAAAGATTGCCAATTAAAATGTTACAGAAAAATGGCAAATTAACAGAACCATTTTCTGACACGTGGAATGTACAAATCTGTTGAAGAATCTGCTATGTCGTAATAGTTGAAACCACAAAATAAGTATGTTTGTCGACAAATTAAAAGAAATCTGGAATTTTGGCGTAATCTTAAAAAAATACATATTATCAGTGTCTGGGATTTTACATGACAGACAGTATTCGAGGTTATTTATTTTTATATCATGACCCCGATATGAGAAATGCACAAATCGCCAATTTATTAGTACACCATTTTAAGAATATCGTATTAGGAAGTCTAATTGTGATAACGACTGCACAAAATTTATGAATTTCATATTTTGTAATTAGGAAATGTAGCACAGGTTGTATTTTAATTAATATTATCAACAAAATAATTATTTACGTAAGCGGAAGGTTATAAAATTGACAATTACAAATTAGCTTCTAAATATTTAGTAAATTATAAAAGGAAGTCTTTGTTTGCAAAGCGTTGGTTTTAAAATGTCGTATCACCTTGGCACATGCCACATTATGCAAACTCCTGTGTAGGCAGATTTCTGCTATCTGTACACACAGTCTGATGATTCTAATAAGTAATTATAGTGGCCGTGAGGCACACGCGGAAGTCACAATTGCAGATAACGTTTAATATCAGCGCGATAGCATGGCCTTCGCGCCTCACGTATCTACATAGCTATAACTTGAGTACGCCTCTAATTTACGTAGTTGGTATGTAATTACATAAAAATGTAGGCCGTACAATTAGGAATATGATGCAATGTTCTTATTTTGAACTAGCGGATCAATAAAAAAAATACATTAATCCTAATCACTACATAGTATAAAACAAAGTCGATGTTTTCTGTCCGTCCCTATGTATGCTTAAATCTTTAAAACTACGCAACGGATTTTGAAGCGGTTTTTTTTATTAGATAGAGTGGTTGACGAGGAAGGTTTATATGTATAACACACCCCCGCTTTGCACGGGCGAAGCCGGGGCGGGCCACTAGTAATATTATAAACGTGAAAGTTTGTTACTCTTTTCACGAAAAACTACTGAATGGATTTGATGAAAAGTTACAATAATAGGTATAGCGTGTACGTCAGAATAATACATATGATATAATTTATAAAGATTTTTGTATTTTTTTTTGTTAAACACCCGTGTGAAGCTAGTCAATTTATAAGTGGAATAATGCATAATCTTAACCTATTTATTGATCAAAGCTATAGATTTTCGTCATGATTTTTTTTCAACAGAAAATATGTCTTTAATTTTTGGTCAGTTGCATTCTTATTTACAACAACTAATCGCAAAACACATGGTGAGTTACCTTTATGAAAGAATACGACTATCGTTTCGGGCTATTAAATCGGTTCGCTGCTCGTGTTCAAACAATAATCTTGTTTTATGAACGTTATATATAACACTATTGTTCAAACGATGATTTAATTATGACAATTTATGGCGATAGACATATGGCAATATGTACATACATTTAACTCAATGAATATGTATATAAAAATACGTATCCATTTGCTTATTATGTGACCGATTCGCTATATTTTAATATATGCTTTAATAAAATGCCTTCGATGCGAGCCAGCGCGATATAATTATGATACCTTTCATGCTCATGGCTTAATTAATTTTAGCTAGATTCATTTGTTCTTTATTTGCGCGTCCCTTAAATTTTTAATTCATTTTGGCGGGCCTAAAACCGTATCGAACGGGCAAAAGTTAGTGTTTAATAAATCGTTGGCCTTCATTTTCTAGTGGAAGCCCTAAGGGTAAATTGCCAAATGGAAACATACATGTGTAAAGTTTTTATAGCTTCATACTTAATTTATGTTTGTTTTCAATATCATGTTGGTGGTACCCGTAAAAGGTATAAGGCTTAGTAACCGTAAATACAGTTCCGTAATTGTTTCACCGTGGTAAAAGGTTAGTTGCAATTTATTACCATCTTATATCGGCATAACGTTGTTTATCAGCAGTCCGAGGTTACACGTGCCCTAGACAATTATGGAACACGTGCAGAATTAACTTCTGCATAAATTACAGTATATCCTATGTTAGGTCATATTTAGTTTGGAACAAGATCTAATTTGGGCATCCCGTCGTACCTCAATCCTTAAGAGACCCACTGCTACTGTACCATTGTCAGACAAATTGGAACAGGCTTTCTAGGAGTATTAGGTTGATTTACTGTATACCAAGATCCAGATAAGATGTTTGACAATAAAATACAATATCCGCCCAATAAACATATTTAGGACTAATAGCAATCTTAGTCCATATTTAGTTTGAAGCGAGTCCTAGTTTTGGCGCCCAGACTCTTGGGTCCTGGAGAGGGCCAATTCTGCGTCAATGAAATTGACGATCATAACAAATTAAGATTTTATTAAATTTATTTTATGTATTTTTTTTAAATTTACTTTGTATTGGGACAATTTTTAATCGATAAAGACACATAACAGCGCCCGCCTTGTGATATTTCCGTGTCAACAAGGTTGCAAAAGAATGTCTCTTTTGAAACTAAAATCCGCATTCATGTTTCATGTCACTTGCGAAGGTGAGATGTCCTGTACACAGTGGGGTTTGGACATTATCCAGATCTTTAAACATAAAGTCTTATCTTTGATTGATGAATCACGATAAAGTTAACAAAATGCACGGTACTACATATATTTTTTTTATAATGAAGAAACGCGTCAGAATAGTGATATTAATTTGATGAATAAGTACTTTATTATTAATTTAACTAAGAATATTGTAATGTAAACACTGGTTTTAAGACACAAACAAATGAAAAAGACTAGATTTAAAAAATGAAGTTTAAAATAAGAGTGAAAAAAATGCATTATCTACTTAGTAAATATTTTTTAAATATAAACTAAAAATTGTTAAGATCGTTATGTTAGTTGGACTGATTTTTCAAAAGGATTGTGTTATGAAACAGTTTCGTTTGGTGCGTATGTGTGATGCAACGTGCTCATTGTTACGATGGAAGCCAAGCGACGTCAGCGCATCCACTGCTAATCCAAACACAGGTTCATGCAGTATGACGAATGGTGATAAGAATCGTTATCGGTTGACGCATGGACCTGTTTAATGTCCATAGCATATGACGCCCCGCCAACACGTCGCATAAATGGCATTTACTTTTTTTTGAAACTCACTTTCGTTTTTTTTATCTGTATCAATTAAAATTAATAACGTTGCCGTAGTCATGTATTTTTAAAGTCGTTTCAGCCCATAAATGACCCACTACTGAGGCGGGCCGCCTACAAAATCATAGTGGGATATGTCATGAAGGAATAGCAAATTAAAAAAAAAATACATCATTGGATACCGGCACTCGTAAGTCTTCATTACATAGTATAAAACAAAGTCGCATTCTTCTGTCCGTCCCTATGTATGCATAAATCTTTAAAACTACGCAACGGATTTTGAAGCGGTTTTTTTAATAGATAGAGTGATTCAAGGAGAAGGTTTATATGTATAACCCACTTTGCACGGACGAAGCCGGGGCGGGCCACTAGTTCTAAATAATGCCCGGGCGCGTTCAATTATACATAGTTTACAATAAGAATATTATTTAACAATCTGAGGCTTTTTTAATTATTGTTGTTTCCCCTTAGAAATATCAGTTTTTACAAGAGAATGTTAAATGGTATTTATTTTTATGTACAGTTTATGACTTTTATATCCAAGTATGATTACATTTTATTAATATCAAACCGTACCTACACATATCTCGTTTCAGTTCCACATGATGCAAAGGGCGGCGTAAGGCATATGCAGCAATAATATAATAATCCGTATGAGCGCAAGATATATGATTTATGAATTGCGGTAGTTAAATATTGCCATGTACAATATACAGAGATAAGAAGAATATTCGTTGTGACGTCATTATTGATGCATGCAATTTTAAAAAGAATATGTAAACGGCCGTGTTGTATTAAAATATATACATACCACGAAGCGAACAATAACATTTCTGTTTTTACCTATCCTAATTCCGTGTGGTGACGGATTTAGAATACATAGTGTTCTACCACCCCATTCCATCCTACTAAGAGCCGACAAAAGGAAATGACAAGGCCGAAAACCTAACCTAAAACTTGATACGTAACCTGTGCCTACCTGTCTGGCCAGCGTGGCACAGTAGGCTAATTACCCTCCTTGTGATGGGAGGAGGCCGGACTCAGCACTGTCATTTATGGCCTGAGTAGTAGAAGTACCCTAATTATTATATAATACCCTATAGACCGCACGAGTCAATAGGCAGAAATGCAAATTGCACTTTTGTATAGTAATCTCTAATGGATAAAATTTTCGTGTCATGGTGTTTGTTATTGAACTCCTCCGAAACGGCTCTACCGATTTTGATGAAATTGTATATTCTTATTTGGTAGGTCTGCGAATCGGACGACATCTATTTTTCATCATTCTTATATAACACTAGCGACCCGCCCCGGCTTTGCACGCGTTAATTATGCATGTATTGTATATATAAACCTTCCTCTTGAATCACTCTATCTAATAAAAAAAACCGCTTCAAAATCCGTTCCGTATATTTAAAGATTTAAGCATACCTATGGACGGACAGACGACAGCGACTTTGTTTTATACTATGTAGTGATGATAGTGATAATGATACACACAAAAATACATACAACCCTAAATTTTCAACCCCTATTTGCTAATAGCGATGGGTACTTATAATGTCAAAACAACATTTGCCGGGTCAGATAGTTTTAATATATTTATATTGCTATAAATTACAGTCTTGATTGGATCAGTTTAGAATTTTTAGAAGGCACTGCAACTTTACGACTTACGAACAATTTTGTATGTAATTTATTGTTGTGTATGTACAACAAAATGAAAGGACCTTACATCTGTAATTACTACAGGACCTGTATGTATGCTAAACAAAGAATACCTTGGGAATCCCTGCTGACCTTACCGTCCCATTGTCATATAATTATGAGAAGAATACATTCCGATGAGGTCGCCGTTTGTTTCCGAGATCCTAATATTTTTTTGAAACTTATGTTTGCAATTAGCGAAATAGTAAAAACGTACTATGACAAAATGTTTAGCAAATATTATGATTTATGCTGCATTCAGTAGGTATGTGGGCAAGGCCTTGCTTCGCTCTAATAGCTGTGTCCTCAGCCAAGGTCTACCGGCTGACGTCAGGCTCCTACGCTCGGTAACAAGAGATTTTGTATGCAGTTTATCTATTCTTGTCAGTTGCCAACCCAACGCGATACAGATTATACATAATGCACCCGATTTCCGAATGTTGATGTAAATTTGACGGTTTTTAATTATCATTCAATCATTTGAAAGAGTAACAATCGATCTAAATTGAAATAATACCATGACGTCAAGCCATCCTTTGTTGACTGAAATAGACAATGCATTTAGTTCGCTAAGGCAGTGGAAATTCACGTTGTAGATATGCCCTTCTTTATGGGCGAGTATGGGACGTGACGTAGTTATGTTTTTGAGGTTAAGGCACCGTGGGCAGTGGCCTGCGTAAGTGGTGCGCAGGAACAGGTTTCGTACCGAGGTACCGATCACATGTGGGTAGGTCGGCGACCCCGTGGACGATAATCCGAGGAGGGGCAGCACCCGACCCGGTCCGTTCTTATTAAGAACTCGAGAAAAAAATAATTACTACCGCGAAACACATCTTCTGATTGCATCACCGTTGTTAGAATTTGAAAGTCATGCATTCATATTTTATCACGTTCTGTTCAATTACTTTATACTGTATCTAATGTGATGCAACAATTGTTTAAGAAATCATGTCACGGACTTAACCTCGGTCCCGTTTGATATGTTTCCTATACACGCTCATTATTAAAAATATGTCCATGGGTAACTTTAAATGAAATTTGGGCAAAGAGGCAATCGACTACGAATGCTGAGACACTTGGCAACTGCAGTGACTGGGTGTGATAATTCAGCTTGGCGACACCGCGTCTGGGGCATGCCATTGTTCTGTTGCACCAATAATAGCCTGCAGAGCCGGCCAACGCGTAGGCAGCCCGCACATATCCACTCAGTTTAGCAATGTATTATACCTACCTCGGACAATACCTGCCAAGAAATTGTGCACAAAAAACTATACAGGTGTATTAGCACTGTATTTTTGCATAGATTCAATGTAGCATAGCATTCATAACACAAGCATTAAGTTGCTTAGCTTGGGACGAGATGGCGTTGTGTGAAATGTCCAAGGATATATATATATATATATTCATACATACTACGCGGAAGGATTTCAGCACTCATCAGTCGGAGTCTTTGTTTTTTATCACTTCTAACACTACTATGGTAACAACGTATTGTATGACATTGCAAGGACTAGAACTGCATGAAGCCGGATAGTCATACGTGCGGATCCAATATGGACACAGTAATTATCGTCGGTACTCAATAACCAATGCACGCCCGTGGAAAATGCATAAGTGTATCTATGCGGATCTTGGAATAGGTATGACGTAAAAATGCTACGCGAGGCCAAGGTGCCAGGCATTTGTTTATAAGTTGTGTTGCTTTCACGGAATATTCCGCGTGATTAGGGAACAATTAGTAGCATATAGATTTACGCGGCTGTAGACTGTAAATATAATGTTGCGTAATTGTACTGAAAATATATAACCGTCGGTTGCTGTGCCGCCCACCATGGCTTGGCCGCCAGCAGGGCGAACGCAAGGTTATAATGGTAGGAACACACCGTCTCATGTTCCACGCATCATTGTAGCCGCACAAAGCGTGGTCTGTGCATATTATTATAGCGCAACTGCAGTGCCTTTTGTTGCATTACACTTATTATCTAAAAGTAACAGGGTTTGTTAGAAACCTGTATCGTAATGTGTACTATTGAAAGCATAGTACAAAATAAGAGCATTGCTGTTTTACTTCGATAAGCGAAAGCAAATTGCCCTAAAGATTGTTTTTACAGATATTTGAGATTTATATAGGACTTGCAGTAAAATTATTTACAAGTAATTTGAAACAAAAGGTGTGTCGATACCATTAGTGAAGACAACTGCGTAATGGGCTCCGACGCAATTAAAAAATGAAGCTAAAAATACACAACAATAGACAATAACAAATTAGTTTTCAGAGTAACGAAAACAAGTGAAGAAAACATTTAAAAAAATTCATTCATATTCTATCAACCAAATGTAATGACCTGCCAAATTTACGTCAAAAGAACTCGCCATGGAAGGATAAAATGATGATTTAGGTTGAGTAGGTTAGTTATTTAATTAATTACGTTATTTTAGCATTCCATTTTATAGAAAAACTGCTAAGAACATCACATGAGCATACATTGAAATGATTTCAAACGTCTCTTGAACTAATTTTACTCATTTAAAAATAACCATCAAATAATATTGTTGTTACCAAGGTGTCAGGTAAATCACAATTTCTTTGCTATTAAAACAAAACGCAACGTGAGACAATGTTCTGAATATTAACCGTATTTAGTATATTCACTGTATTTCCGTATTTAGCTCCGTATAACAAAGTTGCCAAACAACTCATCTCTATTTGCTGCCGTGCTACGCTCTTTGTAATTACTGAAATCAGTACAGAAAATAATAATTTGATCTGTAATTAAATACTACAATGGAATATATCTCCATTATGTCAGAGATCAATGTAATGTAACCAAGGATTGAATTGTTTTCCGCGTGAGGAGGCGCGTGCGTGCAATGATAGAGTAGCTAGCTACTGCGCAACGCGACGTACAAAAACAAACCTCTACAATTAATGCAGCACGATTTATTCTAATGTCTTTCTAATTTTGTAACTGAATAAAAGTTGGAAAATCTAACCTAGCCTTTTTCGTAGGAGAGAAACCATATTTGGCGGGGATATAACCTAACCTAATCAATTAAAATAGATTGCGAAAGTATTTACTAGTATTGCGAAGAAAATAAATGTTCACTAGCAACACCTAATCAGGTGTCACTTTTCATAAAAAAGACATCTCGTCTGTTACTATCTTAAAATACTGACCTATACAAAATTACTGCCCGCCCGGTAATAAGATCCGTCATTCTCAGACGAAGTCATAATCGGTTGCGGTCGCAATCGCTCACGCAGTCGTACATATTTATTTATGTCAAATTTACAATGGCATTGCATAACGCGGTCGCTTGCGCCTTGACATTGTACGGGCGAACTGCACGTGGATCATAAATCGTAGTTATGCGCTCATATGCGCACCGCGGTTACATCTTATGCGACATTGCTGATTGAGTATTTGTTTCTTTGTTAATTAGTTGTAGTAATTATACGCGCAAATGACACTAATGAAAGACATTTGTGACGTGACGTCCTAATAGCATTTAGGTTTTTTTTTAATAACTAAATGTCTTGGTCTTTGCATTTGTATTCACCATTGACAATATTTTTATAAACGCGCCTAAGCCTAAGGGCCTGTCAATTTTCTTTCCACGTGACATTTGACGTAAATAATGTGTCGGACAATGAACAATGATATTGAACCCGCTTTTCAATGTATGTTTTGTTTTCTCTGGCATATAAAACATAACAAAGACGTCTGGAAATTTCTATAAAATCAAGTTTTAATAGCACAAACAACACGAACAATAAACATAGGTACTTGTGACACGTGCTGCATATAACCACTGTGTACAGTATATAGACAAACAGTGCATGCATACTGTGTCGATGACTTCTTATCTATACACGACTTTTGAGTAAATACCTACTTAGAGCCGATTGTTTTATTAGGTGTTTACTGTTCTACGTCTTTAATACAATGTTATATGATGTTCGAGACAACATTTACAAATAGCTGCGTATTCCTACGTAAAAGTATAAGGCGCTCTTGTTCCGATTTGTAACCAACGATAATTCGTATTTTGATAGGTATTATAAAATCTGCAAACTCAATAAAGTTTAATGAATATATTATCTAGTGAACGTCAAAATTTGCTTTTGACGTTGACCCATGATTATAATTCAAAACTGCACTACTTATCACTTTAAAACATTGATTACCTACATAAAATGTAGATTTTAAAATAGCCTCCCCGTTATTATTAACATTTAATGATTTCAATGTCAAATTATTTTTGAATATGGAACAAAATATACTTGAAAACTAAGCAGTTTATTTTTAATGATTTTAGATATTCATTGCCAGTATTCTTCGCTCTCGAAATACGCCTGCCAGAAAAAAAATTGTGTAAAAATAACACGAAAGTAATATTCACATACATATCAATTTTTATAACAAGTATTTTTTGTTGCGGCAATCATTTTTTTTAGTGTTCTCGTCATTAGTTTCTAATTGCCCAGGGATTGTTGGCAGTAAGTCAATTTACAATGCCGGATGTCCCTTGAGTAGTGGCAGCCATGTTGCTATGACGTAATGCATTTGCCTAGGCTGGCTAGGCCCACACCTGTTGGTGAAAGTGGTTGCCGACTTCGCTAATATACACTTCGAGAACACTAAAGACTACTTTAGTATACTAATACTGAGTAATAACATTTATCCTTAAGCCGATCCATTAAGGTTTAGCTTTGCATAAAAGATTTCTTGGAGTTAAGCCTTCTTTAAACTAGAAATGGAAGCATGTAATTTTAGGACACGGGCGGACGGGTAATTTTGCTAGAACTGTTAACTGCTAAGCATTAAATTTTAAAGTAGAGAGAATGGGAATAAAACCTCAATATGCAACAGAACATGAATTAACAACAACAGCTTAACATTAAAGTGAAACATTAATAGACAAAGAATAGAGTGTTATATGATGCTATAAAATATCAGTCAGATTTGCATCTGGGCTCTGAGTCACGGGTTACATGGAAGCTTAGCCCATGCGTCACAAAGGATTTCATAAAATGCAGTACAATACTTGAGACTAATTGCCAAGTTAGTCTACAGGTTTTTATGCAATGCCTATTTTGGATTGCAGGTGTGTATTAGTAATTGTATCTAGGAATGTAAATGTGGTGTTATTCTGTTTTTGATCAAATAAGGAATTTAAGTATGGGTTAGACTTTGCGAAAGTGCTTAGTAAGTATTGAATTTCTTTATTAAAAGTGTTTATTTCATGAAATAGCGTTAGGCACGAATTTACCTAGTTAGGCCATCCTTCCATATTTTCCTATCACAACGAATCTTAGTGATTGTGATTTCATTTCAAAGCAGACGAGTACGTAACCCTCATAAATACGCACACATTATCTGCAGTTTGTAATACGAAAGCAAGCACAAAGTGTGTCACGGTCTAATTGAAGTCTTACTGGTGACTGGCTACGTTCCACACGACATATCTATGTAATTTTGACGCTGCACCGTTAAACCACACAGAATTTGAATTTTGATTAAAAAAATAATATTATAGTTAAACTTAAACTGATGCGTGCAAATGGAGAAACGTATGAAGACAATCAAGGAAAAGAATTATCTTCTTAGTATTGTCTATGTTAAATGTAAGCCCTCAAAGGACTAGTTAACCCTATGCCATTATTTTTTTAAATAATTACTAAAACTTATTTATTAATACTAAAGCCATGGACGTATAAAAAAAGGCGGACGGAACTCTTGCTAAGACAAAAGTGAGACGCCAAGATGGCGGCCGCTCTTTATGTGTGAGTTAATTTTGGGGTGGCCAAGTTACACAAAAATTTGCCATTAAAACACGATCAACGTAATAAAAAAAAATGTATTGTTCGAAATTGTAATGTTTAAGGCAAAGTCAAATAATTTATTTTGTATAGGACACAATGGACGATTACAAATTGTCAACATATTAAAAAAAATTATAGAATGCAAAGTAATATATTGTAGTTTACCACCAGTTCGGAACACAACTGCTGAGAAGAACTGGCAAGAAAATCAGAGGGCTTGTCATTATTTTTTTAATAATTTGCGGTCCTATTTAGTTTAATTTAATATCCCAAATGCTGAGTATTTTTTTTTTATAATAATGTCTTTTACTTTGAGAGGTTCTTGAAGGTTCTTGAATTTCCTCTAATTTCGAGATGTGGTGAAAAATTAAAAAAAATGCTTTCATTACCAAAATTTTTTTTGTTATATATTTATATTTATGTTATATAAATTTAAAAAAGTAAGCGGCATAGGTTCAATTTTTTTTATAATAATCATGTCTTGGTTGATTGCTAATTTACCATTTGAGGTACTGCATAAGTAACAACACGGCGGAGTCCTCCTTTAGTTGTATTTATGTCATCCGCATCAAAATGTATACTGCAAATGACACTGTATTTGTTTGGAATCCAATCGTTTTCACCATTACAATTTCTAAATATTTGAATTAAATCATTTCTCCATACTTCATTTTCCTTAAAAAATCTAGCAAAAGTAATCACTACATAGTATAAAACAAAGTCGCTGTCGTCTGTCCGTCCCTATGTGTATTATTATTTATTTATGTATGCTTAAATCTTTAAAACTACGCAACAGATTTTGCAGCGTTTTTTTTAATAGATAGAGTGATTCAAGAGGAACGTTTATAGTATGTATAATACATGCATAATTGCACGCGTGCGAAACTGGGGTGGGTCGCTAGTATAAAATAAAATACCCTGTAGTAACTATTAAATAATTAACCATAATAATATATTGATTTTAATAAAATTTAGTAATTTTAGTTATTTAATTTATTTTTATTATTTAATTCAGTGTTTTTTGTTATGTATAAGTTATTGAAATTAAACAATTAACCCTTTTTAATAAATAAACGAATAATTGCCCATATTTCGGTTAATTTGCACACGTGAATATTGGCAACACTGAACTTAAAATTAATTGTTTTGTTCTTTCAAATGCAAATTGATTTTAATGTCTATAATCTGGAAATAAGTGATTAAATTATTCATTTACGTATGAAACGTAATTCCTGGATTGTTTTTCTTTCGGTCACTACGGTTTTTACACAATTTTAATACGCAAGACATGATTTATATTTATATTTTTTCACCGCATATTGCGTCTCGATGCATCGATGTTTGCGCGCGTAATGGCCGACTAATGTGTGAAAGTGTGCGTACTGGCGTGTACATACAGGCGAGCTGGCCGACTATGATGTCACAGTTTTTAGTTAGCGAGACTCTGTCCGACTTTTTTTATACGTCCATGACTAAAGCATGCTATTAGCTGATTATTATAAACACCATCATGTCGATATCTAAAGCGTGGCCATGGAGACGCCACGCACCGTTTTAATAATGGATTTTTATGGAAACGCATGCGTTGAGTATACAATTCGATTTAAAACAAAGCCGATGACGGGATCTTGTTGTCTTGATTACATAAATATCACGTTAGCATTTGTGAGGACACGGTAAGGTAACATTACAAAATAATGAAATTCGTTTTGAGTCATAAACGGTATCGTTGAAATAATTTACTACATTTGTTTACAGAAATCAATTTGATATCGTTTGTTGAACATTAAGTCAGTCTAAAACCTAGAAAGGCAAATTACACATTCTTAATATAGCCAATTCAAATTATAATTAAGGAATTATCAGCCATACGCAAACTCAGAAAGGAAGTTGATAAATGAAATGCCCAAATTGCTCTTTTCCCACCGCACTAAATCACGTTAGTGTTGATAAAATATCAGTTTTAGCAATGGCTAATAAAATGAGCTCGTGGTAATTGTAAATTTTACAAACCACATCCTAGTCGTATTTTTTTTTAGCTAAGTATTCAACTATTTAAGCCGTATAGTATTTAATAATAATTTAATTAAACCTCTTTTTTAGGCTTATTCCCATACATCCACAACCCATTGTTCTCGAAAAAAAAAACTTTCATACATTAGTTCCCGCCACCTCCACGAGAATTAAAATTAAAATATAAAATATTATTTTCTTTCCCACGACATCCATGCACAAGTTTTTAAGTACGGTCAGGAAGAAAATCGGAGAGAAAAAAAATTAAGAACCACTTACATGTATTTAATGAAATAAAATGCGTATATATATATTATGTAAATAAATTATTATTCAAAGCATTTCTTAGAAGTTTCAGACTTCAATCACAGTCCTGCCAATCACAGATAATCAACCATAAATAATATTAAATAGCGACAGTAAATACTACTATTATTTATAAAATCACACTTGTTATTATCACTACATAGTATAAAACAAAGTCGCTGTCGTCTGTCCGTCCCTATATTAAATCTTTAAAACTAGGCAACGGATTTTGAAGCGGTTTTTTTAATAGATAGAGTAATTCAAGAGGAAGGTTTATATGTATAATACATGCGTAATTGCACCCGTGCGGAGCCGGGGCGGGTCGCTAGTTTAACATAATCAAAACAGTTTTTAAATTAATATCAATCATAATCAACCTAATAAAAAAATATATTGAAAAATCTCAGTTTAACTCTTACAAATATAAGATTTAATAAATCAGTGTAAATAGTTGTAATAATATAAATAGGATATGCTTAACTATGATTTGCGTTATAAGTAGTGACGATATGCAATTTTAGTGCTACAATATAATCCAACTCCGATTTTTATCACAGTCCAGATAATCACTTGTATAAAACTTAATGAGTAACTACAAAAAAAAATTGTACAAACATACAAATATAACGGTTTAAAATTATCACTTAATAGAAATCACAGACCTTACAAATATTTTTTATAACATCAGTGTAAATATTTTACTTAACTACTTATAACTTACATATAAATTGTATCTAATTAAGATTTTGTCTTAGGCACATTTATTAGGTACTCACTAATCACAGACAAAACAATACGGGCTAATGTCCTCATCTCACAAAAAAAGTTAGCTATAGGAAAACTAAATTAAAATTAAAGCAAAGTTGATATTTACAAGGACCATCAATAACATGAAATTCTGTTGGTACACTGAGCCCAGCGTCGGCACTGTCTTGTTCATCTCTCATTTTCACACACGGCTAACAAGTACGAACGTCTTGACTTGACACATCCGGGTTAAAAGACGTACTGATAAGAAATTGCATTTTTGTTTCGAAACTGTTCGCTCTCAAAATCAAGGGTTGAGCGCTAACGAATTGTGCGTGTTGTCGCATGAATTAAACAACTATAAAAAGCTATTTTCATTAAACAAGAGCTTTTATTTTATTTTTTTCAATAGGTACAGAAACAGACAACATATCAGAAATTACACAATATTATCTTAAAAAAAATGAAAGTTAAAATAAATGGAAGATGATTATTAGTAAATCGATATTATTAAAAAAAAATCTTCACGATTCATTATCTAAATCATAAAACCTTTTACATGTTGACGGTACTTTAAATTTCATGGATGTCCTGAGAATTAAATGTGTACACAAATAAAAGTCGTGGAGGTGGTAGTAATAAAATTATGGATGTATGGGAACAACCCCTTTTTTATTGTAGGTGACCTAATTCAACATTAAATATATTATTCGGCAAGATAATATTTTTTTCCGAATGGTACCTACATTAAGTCTAATTAATCCCAAGGTGACTCGAATACAATCGTCAATGTACTTACTCTTTTCTTGCGAGGCGGGTGAGTTTGAAACTCCTCGTAATCCATAGCAATGCCCTCGTCGCTGAATGATGAAGAGGCAGGCGGAGGAGACGGAGTGCCCGAACGCCATGATGATCCTGAACTGCTACTGGCTCCAGGAGACACTGACGATCTACCTCCCCACGCACCTGTGAGTTAATATGTATTATAGACAAAACCAAAACCTTATTTTGCTGCTTTTTGGCGTAAGAATTAAAGAGAAAAAAAACGTACAAATTATGAAATTGATGTAGAGTCTACATCAATTTCATAATTTGTCTTTCATAATCTTCCACTTATTCGTGTCTTTCAAATTGTTGATTTATTATTTGTACCACCCGGTACTCTCATTTAATTTCGATAAAAAATATAAAATAGAAGACTTTAACAAAATACGTGAAACTTAAAAAAAACAATAAACAACCATTGCTAGCCGTTGCCAACTTTAATTGACACCGACGTTAATATGGAAATAAGAACATCTTTCTTCATTTGAAGTTTAATTTTATAATATATTTTATGGTTTGTTTAAGGTTCGTTTATTTCATAATGTTCATTTTATTGTGGCGATCTATAAATAATATTTGTTTAAAAACTAAACCGCTGTAATTATTAACCAGAATTTTATGGCATTTGTAATAGGTGCTATATGAACAGGTTTTTTTTACTACGACGTGTTATGCGACCACAAATTACACAATGGTTGGCTGCTTTAGGAGTATTACAACAGTGGTCTTTTGTGATCGTTTTCAACCTTCGAACACAAGGATAGATCGTAAAGCCCACGCCCACGTTGTGACTCTATTATCTATTCACTAATACCGGTAAAAAATGGTTATACCTCTTTTTTGGTACACGCGATGGAGTATGTAAATCAGCAAGGTTTAAAATTATATAGAGAAGAGCGCAGAAACCTTATACATATAATGTTTATATGACTGACTAAGAAGAAACTTTATCATCGCGTGTGATTTTTTTTTATATACACTTTAGTTTATTTCCACATACACGGCACTCTTTGGTCTATAGTTAAATTTCCGCGACTCGAACATTATTGCAAATTAAAAGCAAAATGCTTTTAATTTGCAATAAAGTTCGAGTTAGTAGTAGAGTTTAGAATTATACAGATGTAAATCATATAGCAGTAATTCAAACGTCTACTTTCTCTTTATTGTCTTAGGATAGAAATGAACGGGCATGCATTGAATCGCATTTATTGCAAAGATGAAATTATTTATACTGCGCCATGAGCTTCAACAGAAGATCTAAAGCAGTTTGGGGTTAAAATACACCAGAAGGCATAGTTATGTCTTTAATGCAATTTTGTTATTAATTAAACTAGCTACTAATAGCTGTATAATATAACAGCGCGCTGAGATTTGACGTTACGAAGTAATTACGTAAATAATGACTTAATTACGATAAATAGGAATAATATTATGCAGGCTCTTTTATTTATTGTTACAGTTATTTCGCAATTTGCTGCATTTTAAATAAATATAATATTAGAGTAGGTATTTTTTAATAATTTAAATGTAGAGTTTTGTTGTACCTGTTCTAAAATAACGAATAAATCAAAAACTGAATTGCGAAACGGACGTGGTCAGCCACTTTCACTCACCACCGGCTATTTTCTCGCGACACACATGCACCAGCGCATTAGACAAAATGTCGGTGTTCCATTAGACAAGAGTTTGCCAACTGATGGCGGGATAGAGAAATTTTGTATTTTTTAATACTGGAAATAGTGTATTGTATTTGCCTTATTGATATAGTTTTTTCTTAGATTATTAGATATCCAACTGGCGGCAATAAATCTTAAGTGTTCATTTCAGTAAAACACCCCGGGACCGTTGCTGATCCCGAAGAAATAAAAAAGGAAAGAAAAGAGTAGAGATTTACAGGGACTGTGGCTATTGAACCGACTGCTACTCCTGAACACTTTCAAGAATCTACAGTAGAATCAGGCTTATAAAACTTATACTCGTAAGCTCAGCAGGGCGTGCCATTAACTGGGACAAGATACTAGTTAAGCAGTCAGTTCCAAATCGAAAGTACATTACATTACTAAAATTACTAATTTCACCTGTGCGCACTCGTAAAAAATATTGGGGTCCTGACTTGACGGTTGATTGCGCAGCCCATTTGCAGAGGCAGATTTAAAAAAAAGCAATTCTAACATTCACCGTAGTCAATTAAGCACTTAACGTTAGCTATAGCAGCTCTCCTCTCGCTGTAAACGTCAAACACTCAGCGAATAAAGTTTCGCCTCTGCAGATGCACAAAATGGTATTAAGTAAAACAATTTAGAAGGTATCGCTTCAAATATGCTATTTGAACAAGAGCACATTAGGTCTGGACTCATCACGAGAGCTGTTATACGAAATACCTGTCTAGACGCCGTCTAGACTACGGTCTAGACGCTATCCACTTTTTGCAGATTTTACACAGAATTTGACCGCGCCCGTAACTGTCAAAGTATAATTTAGATTAATAATTCCCACAACACTAATACAGCAAAATCAGAATCTAATGAATATAAATAAATATCCTTGGACATTTCACACAACACCATCTCGTCCCAAGCTAAGCAACTTAATATGCTTGTGTTATGGTAAAGAGATGGATGATAAACTACATATATACATTTTTTTTTGTAAATACATACATATTATAGACTAGCTTTTTACCGCTCGCATTATGAAGTATTATTATGAATTAGTTGTAGTTTTTGCAGCAGGAATTTATCAAAATCCCGATCTGTTTAAAATTAACAAATTTTCATCCCCTATTTTATCCCCTTGGGGGTAGAATTTATCAAAATCCTTAATTCTTAGCGGATGCCTACGTCATAACATCTACCTGCATTCAAATTCAGCCCGATCCGTCTAGTGGTTTGGGCTGTGCGTTGATAGATCACTATGTCAGTCAGTCAGTCACCTTTGAGTTTTATATATATATAGATAGATAGAAGATAGATAGAAAAACACCCAGACCCGAAACAAATACTTGTAGGTCGTACAAATATTTCTTCCGTGCGGGGATCGAACCCGCGACATGCTGCGCAGCAGTCGATCGCTCAATATGACTGTACTTGTAACACATAATGAATAGAAACTTGCATTTTTAACCGACTTCATAAAAGAAAATATGGAGTCTCAATTCTACTGTATGTAGATACATATGGGTTGAGTAGTAGTAGATACTGCTACTACATACTACTTAGCCCATACATGACTACTGAGTCGGGCCTCCTTCAATTACATGGAGTTAATTAGCCTACAGGCCAGACGGGTTAGCACAGGGTTTCAAGTTATCCTTCTCTTGCGCCTGGCTCTCCGGCCTTGTCATTTTCTTTTGTCGGCTCTTACGACACCCTTAGGATGGAATGGGATGGTGACACTATGTATACTAAATCCGTCACCACACGGACAACTAACTACTAATACGCATATTTCATTGTTCGTAGCTACAATTCCGTAAATCATTACCGTACACATACTCCTGGAATTTTGGATTACCATGGCATTTATATATAATTCTGTTACATGCAGGCATGGTCACCACGAAGCGTGGAGAATGCAGCAGCGTACGCAAAAGTGATGTAATGTCGATATTATGAAATGGCTCGTGCTGATATCGGCGTATCAATTTAAACGGGTCTATCTTTATAGCGATTCAACGTAATCTCTTCCTGAGGCGATTAGATTAACAATCTGCAAACGGTGGTTAAGCCATCCTCACAAACTAAAAGTAAGTATGTCTCAAATATGAAGATGTAACGTTTGTGCGAATGTTTCACATTTTAATATTTACTTCACAGCAGTCATTTTACTGTACAGCATTAAAAACTTCAGGAGTTAAGTAACAATCTGTTAATGAATTAAATACGAATTGTAACGTGACCTTGTGGTGACGGATTTAGAATACACAATGTCACCAACCCACACCGTCTTGAGGGTGTCCTAAGAGGCGATTAAAAGAAAGCAAGAGGCAGATCACCTAGCCGAAAGAGAAGAAAAACTTGATCCAAACCCTGTGCTAACCCGTCTTGCCAGCGTGGCACAGTAGGCTAATTTCCCTCCATGAATTTAGAGGAGGCCCGACTCAGTAGTGCGTCATTTATGGGCTGAAACGACGACAACGAACGACGTAACTTGAGTGCAGACAGAAAACCAGCTGATTGTATTGAGTCCTAGAATTGTTATGAGCGAATGGAAATAGTTCAAATTTCTTGGAATTAGTACTTACTGGGTCGAGGTGAGTTTGGTGAGCAACTTAGTGACATCAGTACTAGAGCAGCATTGCACTCATTCATTTGGTCATCGCGCTCTCCATAGCCTAGGTCACACGAGCTGCTGGGGCCGCGCTTGCGAGATCTGCAACAAAATTAAAAAAATAAGATAAACAATTCCCCCATTTCCTAATAAATACTCGTCTCACGTACTCACTCGGATTTGTGTAAAATTCAAAACAAATAGTACAATAAATTCATACAACAGTAAAATAAATATCATAGGTAGGTACGATTAATCTATATGACTAGCATTCGCGAGAGGTCCGAAGCAATGCGATGAATAATAATGCTATCAGTTTTGTTCCTATGGTTCATGACCACATATTACATATTGATTAGGGCTTCGTAAAAAATAATTCTCGGTGATTACCAAATTACTTCGATGTTTGCGGCGAGAAGAGAATCGATTGCCAATACTGGCGACGATTTATTCTTCATCATCGTCAGGCTTCTCTCAAGGTACACCACAGAGCCCGGTCTGTTGCTTTGTGCATCCAGTGGCCCTCTTATGCAAGTCACCCCGCCTTCTTGCCAGAGGGCGTCGTACGCTACGTTTGCCAAGACGCGGTCTTCACTCCAGAATACGCTTACTCCAGCAATTATCGGTTTTGCGACGTATGTGGCCAATTATTAAGGACTAAATAATTGCTCCGCTGCAGGTTACACATGCTCCACCTTTGAGAGAATACCAATTTAACGAATTTTAAAAAAGAAAGTGTAACGACGATTTAGAAATTAAACATCAATTACATCATAAAACTTAAGGGTAAAATAGTACCTTAAATACGATTGCAATTTGCAATTAATTGCACCGAGTGAAGAACTGTTTGATCAGAATTGTCAGATTCAGGGACAAATTATTCAATAGTCTAATTTGAATGAACGAAGCTAATTCGTTTGAGGAAGTATTACAGAATATTGTCCTACATTTCAATGATTAATCGGTTAAGTATGCAAAATACCCACATTGTCAAAACAACTCTGTAAATTATTCATCGTAAAACAAAATATTACTTGGTAATGTCGAGCAGAATGCACCGATATTTATGAATACCGGTTAATCGTAGCGTGTAAGTAGAAAAAGAATCGATACTTCAGGGGACACTAGTTTTCCAGGAAAAATCAATAAGTTTAATCCTATAGAACAGTTAGTGCATTGTACTGAAGGCAGTCTGTAATCCAAACCCTTTGTTAAGGTTTAATATTAGCCAGCAGACATAAATCGCCGGCATAAAGGGATTGAACGTCATTCAGATTCAACAAGTCTAGACGTCTGACGTTTGGTGTGTTGAAGACCGCGGGATTTAGGGGATAGGGGTGTTGGGAGGTTTGGTTACGCAACAGTCGGCGACCCACAAACGTAGACGTTTGCCAGATGCGAGACGGAGGCTTTCGCTCTGACCGATCACCCTGCACCACCTTCTGAAGGAGGGTCGTTCAACTTGCGCTCAGCTAATGAACCGAACGACCGAGCCCAATAACCCGAGCCGTCTAGGCGTCCTGATGTCTTGCTATTTATGTGAAACTAATTGTTTTATTTTCAACTATAGGCATTAGCATCTGTGAAATATACTAGTATTTAAAGTACTTAATCGTTTACATAAAGAGCGTCAGTACACTTAACATACAAGCTGCTGCACGAGACATTGCTCACCTTGACTCAGATCGCGATTTCTGAATTTGATATTATAATTTTTTATATTGACGGTGGTGATATTCACTACGTACCCGCGGGTCGTAGGCAACACAATTAATCCACATAATTTAATAGAGATGTCGCTGTCACGATATTCTATATAATTAACACTAGGTGTCAAAATGTACAAATGACTGGTTAGCATGAGGTTTTCATGAGTTGCAGTCAATTTCGAAATTATTTAATTGTGTAGGTAAATTCATTTCCTTTTGACTTTGTCGCAGATACAGAACAAAAGAACAATTGTAGTAGACATGAATTCTAAACAGCCGCTTGTTGAGTTTTCATAGACACCAGTACTGTATCAAAACATGTTTATCGACTGACTACAGTGACTATTAAGTATTACGTAGAAGAAATACGTCTGACGTCAGCGCAAAGAATAAACGTTATGCAGCGTGCTGTTTACGGGATTAATTAATAATGGATTTAGAATTCACAATAATATTTAATGTTGACTAATTATTTTAACTAAATGACTCATTTCTTCCCGTGGGTGAAAAATCACATATTTAGTACCCCGTCTTCGATGAATTTTGACGAAGATGCTCTCAAAATTGAGTCCTTTATATACAAAATTGGTATTATGTAAAACATAACGTCTGCTCTATTTCCAGTTCATTTTTTTCAGGATAAAAAGGGCCATGCCCGCGCTCCACGATGTAGGGAGGCTTGAACTTGGCAGAGTTTATTTCGGGAGGTTGTTGAACGTCCTTGGCACCGAGGCGGGCAAAATCCTACCGCGCCTTCAGCAAAGCCGAGGAAAAGAGATAATTCGTCCAATAATATGCTATTCTGTTTTCGGAATAAAGGGTTCATTTCAGATGTAAATAAACAAATGAATGGGAAGCAAGCGGAAGCGGACGATTTTCACTGTCTAAAAATGGTTATTTCGAAATGACGTTTATACTTTAGATTGGCGAAATTATCTAATACTGTGACGTGACGTGACTATAATTAAAAATGATAGAATCAAGTAAACGGAGATTGAATAAATATAAACAATATCTATTAAAAAAGCGTAATTATTTTGTTTCCTCAAAATACCAAACAAAAATATGTTATCATTTCGCTTGCTGTGAATATCAGCAATAATAAATTAAAGTGTTTTTGGCCGCCAGCCAATGAATGCTAGTCAACATATAATAAAGACGCTTTAAAAACGGTGATACGATATATTGTGCAAAAATATAAACACGTCTCGATAATCGTACGAATGCACCCTAGAAACAAAGTTTGTTCACCCGCGCCGTTCGACCTTCTACTAGGTTCGATAACCTACACTGCATAGATAGAATCAACGAAAGAGTGCACCTGTAGGTCGTTTATTGCACTTTTTCATGTAACGAGATCCTGCTGCGTAGGTTGATAAACGCGCCACGACGTCGATGCAAATAAGTGTTTGTACACACAAGAGAGTGTCGTGTAGCGACGCGCATTGCGTATGAGTGGGCCGCTTTAAGACGTCACTATTCAGTTACTTTATTTCTTGCATATTATTCAATTGCATACATATTATTTAAAAACAAACAGAAAGCGAAAATTATTAAACGCTTTGTAAATACCGTATCCGTAGAGTAGTCGCTCTACACAGTTGGGCCGACACAACACTCTGTAGTTGTAATGTTAGGTTGCTTTCAAAACCGAGTAATACATGATAGAAATTCGGTGATTCAATAGAACTTATATCAATAAACCCATTTCAATAAAGAAATATTTTGCATCCTTTACACCTAAACGATTAAAGATTATTAGTGGCCAGATTTTGACATATGTAGCGCCATATTACTATTTATTTTTGATCAAAGAACTTGTTAGATGCATATGCCCCGTGTGAACGTGAACGTCAGTGAACGTCGGTGGCTGAAAGGTACTGGGTCAAAATACCTCATGAATGTAGTTCACCAAGACAAGGCGAAATTTAGGTTTACTAATAGATTCGGACCTGAGATTCAAGAACCACATTAATGCATGCATAAAAAATTGTTTCTATAGATTGAAAGTACTTTACAAATTGAGACCATATCTAAAAGAAGAACTTCGAGTCCAATTAACTGAATCATTAATATTGTCAAGACTCAACTATATGGATATAGTGATAGGACCTAGGTTATTGGCTAAAACTCAAAATTTAATTCAAAGGGTACAGAATGCTTGCGCCCGTTTTTGCTTTGATATCCCACCGAGAGCTCATGTGACCCCGTTCTTAAATAAACACCTCTTACTTAAAATGCAGCATCGGCGTAAGCTTCACTTAGCCTGCCTCTTGTTTGGTGTAATAAAAAGTAAACAACCACGATATCTTTATGATAAGTTATCGTGGAGAAATGCTCGCAGATCTGTAGCCCGTCAATGCTCGGTGCAGCTAGCAGTTCAACGCCACAAATCCGTAGCTTTTAGGGGTAGTTTTCGCTATGCTGCATCGAAATGTTGGAATAATATTCCACCACCAATAAGGAGCCTGCAAAGTTTACCTGCTTTTAAACAACACGTTAGGAAATTTATTTTTGAACATCAAAGCAGTGAAGAATCCCTAAAGGTTGACACTAGTTTATTATAATGGTTAATCCCAAACCTGTATACAGCAAATTAATTTTCTGTAATAATTGTGTTTTCACTATACCCAATATGTTTATTTCCTTCTACTTATCATTATTTTATGTTATAATTATTTAGATCACTATCATTTCTAAGATGGATTAAGTTATGCCGTATGTACTATTTTATTCTACTTTTAATATATTTTTTTAGTTATGAACAACCTATGAACAAGCATGTTTGGCTGCCGTAATTGTTTTAATTTTTTTGGCGCAATATGACCGTGCGTGACGTCACCTGCCGTCCCCGACGGAAGATCAGCGTTGGTTGGCAACAACCAGCATTATGCTGAGTCTGGGTCGGTTTGTGGCAAGACTTAAAAATACTATTGTTGTTTAATCTAATTTTAAAATCTTCTCATGTGTTTGTTTGTTTGTCATTGTATTTTTTTTGTCTTGTGCCACAATAAAGAATATGTCTATGTCTATGTCTATGTCTATCTTTAGGTGGTAATGAAGCTAGGTGAAGTCTCGGACGACGGGGTCATTATCGGCCTCCGTGCTGTCGACCGCCAAGAGGTGACCTTCCTTTTGTTTGCTGCAATGTGAATATTCTACGTCTGGCTACATTGACTCAACTTGGCTTTTCCCAATTTCATTGCGGTCGTTTACCAGACAAATTTGACACACTACAAGTATTTGTACATTGCATGCCTTCTGCTTTCCGAAACTTTAAATCGATTGCTTATCGCGAACGTAACGCATTGGCAAGACACATTATAAGTCATTTGGAACAAGCATAGCAACACTCAAACATCTACAAGCTCCTGCTGACAGCGCTCCTGGAATATGTGAAAACTGTATTGTTCTCCGTGTGGTGACGGATTTAGAATGCATTGTGTTACCACCCCATTTCAGCTTAAGGGTGTTGTAAGAGTCGACATCAGAAAATGACAAGGGCGAAAACCTATTCGCAAAAGAAGGAAATCTTGACACTAAACCTTTTTTTTTTTTTTTTTGTTCGCCCGGGGTAAAATCCTTTATGGACTTCCTCGCCGGCCACGGGGATGGCCAGCGAGGGGAGTGTGGGACTCTCCCCCATAGTGGGGGCCTACCCACTAAAACTCCCCGGGGTGTCCAACTCGCGTCCTGTTGCGGCATTGTGTGACACTAAACCCTGTGCCAACCCTTTTGGCCAGCGGCACAGTTGGCTAATTACCCTCCATGTAGTTCGAGGAGGCCTGCCTCAGCAGTGGGTCATTTATGGGCTGCGAAGTAAGTTAGTATTTGGAGAAGAGGAGGACGAATAAGGATAGCGGGACGGCACACAAGATCCGGAGCGGTCGAAGTGCCCGATCAGCTGTAGCCCGATCAAGAGAAGAATAAGAATTGGTAATCGTTTGGTTATAACAGCTGTCAATTTTCAAGTTACTGACTTCATATGTTGACTGCCATTATATTTGAGTGGTGTCGATGTTACACACGTGTCATTTGAGGCGAGATTTTATAATTAAGGCAGACGTATCCATAACCTACATATACATATTATAGTATAGCATTCCACACTATCTCATATTACGAGCCCTTCAATGACAAAGCATTAAATTGATAATGAATAAAATAGGCATAGACCAATTAAAAACAATCGTTCAACTTGCTAACTGACTATCTTATCTACTGTTGATATGATTCGCAGTACGAAGGTAACGTAAAAATTCCTTTTCAGGGTCACGAATATTGTGTCACAAAGCAGCAGGAAATGCTTTTGTGCAATTTGTTTAAAATGGTGACTCAGAAGGATAAATCGTTCCACATATCATAATGACGCAATATCCTTCGATGATTCTGTTACGTATGTTATTAGTGCAAGGCTGCAATCAGTATCGTCATTTCAGCCTAATGGATATAGGACTCCCAAGGATATCCATAACCACAGGTTCTGATTCCTGAGCAGGTATTACATTGAAAACTAGATTAGAATAGTATTTCTCAGTCGATAACAATTTTAATATGAATCGGCCTATAGTGCTTTGTCCCGAGTTCTTTGTCTTGTTGCCATATGTTTGCCTTAGTCATCTCCTACGACACACTCAGGGTAAAACAGGTTGGTGATCCAACAGGGTGAACAGAAATCCTCCTTACTTCGGCTAAAGGGCCTACTGAAAGGAGAACTTCTGTGTATAAATTATTGTCCCATTTTGAACCATGAGGTAAGTATTCCGATCCAAAATTTAATCTGTTAAACATACAGCAAAAACCGGCGATTTTTCTGTCTGTTTATCTTAATTACTTATTTATGAATATATAATTCATAAATAATGAATGATTAACTGAAATATAATTAATATACTTTTATACCGTTACCTGTGATCTATTCTGTCTCTTGGAGTTTCTTTGCTTATTTCTCTAGTTATGACAATGTTCGAGATACTTATTTTTTTGCTGACATTTTATACATAGTATCTATATCAGTCCTTTTTGTTACATCCTATATATCCGTCAGCACGCGGACAAGTACATTACCGTAGGCCAGTGCACCGAACGAAATTCGAATATCGAAAATAATCATTACGTAATTTGCAAATCGATTCAGAGTTACAATCGCGTAACAATCCTAACCAAGCCAAATAATTCTAGTATTGTTTTTGAACACGGCTCGTACTGTATTAATTATCGGGCCACAATGATTGACGTCATCAGCTCATCGGTCAAGTGTTAATCGTGCTCGCAATTAAAGAAATCGTTCTGATAGGTTTCGCCACGCTCGCCGGCCGGCGTCGACAACTGTGCACACACGGTACAAACGTAACATTGGGCGCGACCTTGCCGCCTGTTGCTTGCTACACTGTGACATCACAGAATATACTATTACAAACAGCATAGTAACTTCATAGTGATCTCATAAACTAGTAGTAGGTATGCGTGGAGACGGACTTAAAATACACGTGTAAGAATAAGGAAACGTGATATAAACCCTGTGCTAACCTGTAGGCCAATTTCCCTCCATAAGCTTGGAGGAAGCTCCGACTCGGCAGTCAGTAATAAACGGCATATTTAGAACACGCGACTAAGGTACATATATATAAGCGTCACAATGGAAGTTGAATTCAGGTCTTTTAGCGTTCATTATTTCATATGCCGAGTAGACCTACTGCAAGCCTCATTTCGACTGTGGTGACACTGACTTACGCATAACCTAACCACTGTTGGCACGCTGATAATGAAAACGCTTAAGGCACAGATAATAAATCTCCCGACTGATAAAAACTCGCTTAGTAAATAAAGAAAATACCGATATCTATTTAAAGATACAGATACTAGGCTTTACGTCATCAGCCGAGTGATAAATTAAGCCGCGGCGGGCGTGCGATTTCACTTGTCTTGATTGCGCGTTCTTTTTTTGCGACGCACGTGAAGGCGCGATACGCATGATGTCCTATTAACTCGAAAACATTTTCAAACCTTGGTACGTATGTGCTAACTTATAAATAATTTATAACGATGTTGTGTAGTTTAAAATTGCTTAGTTGTATACCAACAAAGCATGACTATTTACCAGTTTGTATTTTTTTAGAATGGAATCAGGCGATTTGATTGTAATTTGTGAATAATCCAAAGTACTCTTTGCTCTGACGATTACTGGCTCTTATATAACAATCAATGGGTAACAAAGTGCTTCCTACTTGAACATTCAATGTCGTATGATAATGAATTGCGATTTGAAAAACAAACAAAAGGCCTTCAGATGTGCCCGTGCTGTGTAAAATTCGCCGTCGTATCATTATAGGTGAACTCGACGCTAATGCTTTTTTTGCTAGGTTGATGTAGGTCGGGGCGCGTTTTTATCTGTGAATAAAAAGTTAGATCCGCCGCGAACTAGCCGATTGCGTGTTGGCCTGTCTTGGGCCACGGTTGCCCCTCCCCCTCTTGCCAGGAGTGAGGTCATCGCTGTTCTGATCTCAGTTATGTTTCCAAGATACGGAATATTTGTGTGTTCGATAAAACAAATACTTATTCTGAATTCATACATGGTTTGTGGGGCTTCTGTTAAAATAATTGCAGTAACTAAAACTAGTTCAGAAACAACATGTTTCACTTAAAAGTTTTTGCTTATTACTGCTCACCGCTTCAAGGGCTTGACATGACTATTCGTAATCCGATATTTGCGTAACACGGAATAGTAAATGTACTACTGTATTATTTTTTATTTCGCGATAAAACTGATAAGCTTGAGGTGATAAGCTGTTTTTGAACGCGATTATTTCTTTATGTGCTGGCAGTAATTGAATATTTTTGTTATTGCCAGGCAGTAAGGGTCGAGGTGACCTATGCGCTGACTGGCATTTCAGTCGAAGCACAATGGCTATTAACTTATAGCACGACTGTCGTTATTATGTGGATTCGAAGAGTAATTACCCTTGTTTTTGTTCCCGTCAGTGAGTTTAACAACCCGCAGGTAGGTCGACGGAAAGTCAACGCAGAGGTGAACATTTCGGGTGAGTAATCGGTGTTCTTGACTCGCCTTTGTCTGATAGAGAAATTCCGTGAAATGCTCAAAAACGGATATACATTTTTATACTTCGAAGAGATGCACTAATTAGCACAACTCATTTGTAATATTGCAAGATTAAAGGTTTCGAGAAAATAAGTCTTTGTTAAAACGTAACAAAGCCAATTATACCATTGTTTTATTTAAATTGTAATATGTAATTATAAATTCTGTCCTTACTACACCCTCAGGATGAAATGGGGTGGAGACACTATGTATTCTAAATCAGTCACGACACGGAAACCAACTGTAAGTTACATTTACTAATCATCCTCTCTCATCATTTACTTATTAAAATAATATGTTAATTGCAGTGACTTTTTTACTTCTTCTCAATGGTTCCTTAAAGGACTTTCGCAGGAGTTCTACTATGGCACAATAAATCTCTACCCAGTAGCAGAACTAGGTCATGACATTGTTCAGGTGAGTACAGAGAAATTTTCCAATTAAACATGTTGCGTAACTATGAATACAGTTCTGTAACACTTTCTCAAGGTAGAAGCAACATAACTGCACCTGCCAAATGAGATAACGGGCCTTCAAGCTCCAACGAAAGCAAACGCGTACCAATGAGAAAGTGCCGAACCGACCCCCCACTCTCGGTACTGTAGTTGCGTTCGCGCCTTACTACTCGCCATGTTGCGCAAATACCAGCGGAATGTAAGTTAATTAACTTGCAGAATTCTACAAAATTTGTCTTCCTACCTCGAATTTATAAGCCATTGTTTTTTTTTTCTTCTTTGGCGATTGCAAGATATGCATTACCATTATCAAATTTACAGGATAACATGTTCAAGAAGAGGCCAATGTTTTGCTTTTTTCCCGTACTACGCACATTATTTGCAAAGCTGTGTTCAACAGTTGGTTTCACAAAACAACATAAGCCTTGTCCACGACCGTGAATCTCAAATTTCGAATTAAAACAAAAATTTCAAAAATGGAATTATCCCCTGTGATCTTTCTTCGGGTACGGTGGCAAGAAGGGATAGTAGCATTGCCACGTTGTGCAAAGCTAATTCACTGAGCGAAGACATAACCAGCATTCTGGTCAACGGTTGAATTATTAATTAAAATCTATAAGGGGCATCGTACCCCTTATAGTCTATTACTACTCAGCCCATAAATGAGCCACTGCTGAGTTGGGCCTTGTCCCATCACAGGGAGGGTGATTAGCCTACTTTGCCACGCTGGGCAGACGGGTCGGCACAGGGTCTCGTTTCACGGCGTGGTTCTGCATCACATCCCACAATGCCGCAACAGGACGCGAGTTGGAGCACCCCGGGGAGGTTTAGTGGGTAGGCCCATAGGAGTCCCACACTCCCTTCGCTGGCCATCCCCGTGGCCGGCGAGGAAGTCCATAAATGATGTTACCCCGGGCGAACAAAAAAAAAAGGGTTTCGTTTCAAGTTTTTTCTTCTCTTACGGCTAGGTTTTCGGCCTTGTCATTCCTTTTGTCGGCTCTTAGGACACCCTTAGGATGGAATGGGGTGGTGATACTATGTATTCTAAAGCGGTCACCACACGGACAGTCTGTCATATAGTCTGCTAGACCACAATGAGTTCCATTTTGGACGTTGAAAGCGTTGAAGACATTTGTATGCCCATTGGCTATGCGCTGACTTAACTATTCCGTGTATGGGTGCGGCCTGTATTTGTACTGGGTCGATCCATGCGTCGAATCATTTGTATATCCTTGACATATTTACTGTGTTATTTGCGGCTTAGGACTAAAGTCAGTTGTATGTTTGTGTTTACTGTAGGACTAATATATTATTAATAAATAAATAATAATAAAAAAATCCTTGGACATTTCACACAACGCCATCTCGTCCCAAGCTAAGCAACTTAATGCTTGTGTTATGGTAACGAGATGGATGATAAACTACTTATATACTTTTTTTTTTGTAAATACATACATATTATAGATAAAAATGACACCCAGACTCCGAGCCAGTGCCTCTGGTTTAGACAAAGACACTTGCCCGACCCCGGAATCGAACCCGGGACTATTTAGTCCATAAATTACCTACTGTGCCACACTGACCCGACGGGTTGGCACAGGGTCTCGTATAAAGTTTCCCTTTTTTGTGGCTAGGTTATCGGCCTTGTCATTTCCTTTTGTCGGTTCTCACGAAACCCTCAGGTTGGATTGTGGTAGTGACACTATGTATTTTAAACCTTGTATAAGTTGGTTGATCGGTTAGGCATAGAAGTTTATTCACATACTCGCAACAACAAAATTTATCTGGTGAAAATAAAATAAAAGGTATTGGAATTCATTTACTACTGCCCTATAATAAGTATCCACTCAATGAGATTGTCCGATTGTCATTTTGTTGTAAACACAGGTTTATGATATGACACTCAATTGTAATACGCACAATTCTAATCTAACTCTATCACATGCGTTAGTGTGCAAAGTGCGAACATTTTATCTAATCAGTACCAACCGCTGGCCAGCCCCAGCTTTGATAGACCCATCTCATCTAAGAGACAAATATACAGAAGAATCTTGTAACACTAGCTTCCATAGATACTTTTCTTTTTTTTCGCGGGAATAAAATCCTTGACTGTATACTGTATACCCATAGATCCTAGAGAGTGCAGCTTCCTCGGCCACCGAATGAGTATGGCCATTGAAAACGGATATATGCTAGTATTATGGTCAAATTTTAAATACCATTGAACTTCTTATTTCTACTGAACCACTGGCGAAAAAAAATAATTTTGCAGTGTCTGGCTGTCAATTAATGAAGGGACGAACGCTCTATTAGTATTAGCTATGTTTCAAGAACATCTGCACAGTCATTTGTAGGTTATGACCTATTTTCGGATTGTGTCGGGTTTACAATCACTTCACTATTGAACATAGTTTATCTTCAAGTGGGTTTAACTTTGTTTCGATAATGTCAATTTAGTTGTTATTCATAGATTAGTTATGAAATGACATTGGACCGGCAATTGACATTGATCAACGCGGAGAAGCAGTGAGTAGGTAGATTGTGACACCAGAATGCTGATCGTATGGTTGCCTCACTGCCCGACTGATGTCCTGATGCTGACGTCTTAAGGTCATTCAAACCAATCAACAAAGTATCAACCTGAAGAAAAGATGGATTTAGGTCATCGAGTAACTATTGGCCCATCTCAAGCTAAATCCCTTCGTGTTTCAAATTAGCCTACTGTACCACTGTAGCTTGCATTTCGGGTAGGTAGAGGGTTTTCTTCTGATGTGGATAGATTTACTGTTTATCTATTAAATACTCTTTGGTATACTCGTAAAATATCCTCAGGGTACAATGGGTTGTTGTCTATACCCGGCACAGACACAAAATTAACTGCGGTTGCTAGTTGCTAAGTGAAAGCTATAATGAATAATCAAGGATATCTTGTATATAACATAATAGGTTTTTTCAAAGTCGTATTCATTACATACATTAAAGCAATTGATTAGGTAGCCCAATTAGTTGGTGGTGGTGTTACATTCGCGGATATCGTTGTGCTGGCATTACTCTAGTGTGCGTGGCGTTCCATTTCGAAACTGGGTCACTGTGTCACGCGGCGGCCGCGCCAACTACCAACCGAATAGGACGCCATCTTTGAATTTAGTTGATTCATATACCAAGTAAGATAGTCGCAGGATATTGTAGGGTCCGGCAAAATTGTTGGTAAATGTATTATTGGGTTTACGCGTTAGTCAGTAACTTTGGCATCCTGTTTTGCTGTAGTTTGGCACAGAAATAGGTACAAATTCAGCTTAACAACCTATTTAAAAACCGACCTTAGATTTGTCAAACTAACGTATTTGTATCCGTTCTAGGCTCTCCTCTAAAGATTTTCAAATAGGAAATGAAATAATAAGTATAGTTTTTTATTATCTGTTGCATCTAAGTGCGGCAAGCCGACAAGGTAACGTTAGTCGACGCCAACTAAAAGAAAATGAATGTTGTCAAACTTTCACTTTGCCATGGCCCGGACTGTAATTGCAAAATTCTGTTCACGAACAGAATATCTATCTTAACTATCATTACAATTGCTGAAAGAGAGCAAAAAGTTACGTTCGGTATACATTACTGTATGCCAAATTGTATGTAAGTAATCTATTTACTCGTGTTTGAAATACGGTGTAATTAATTGTTGTAATAACTTGTAACTATCGCAAGTCATATCTGAACAGGTTTTATGCAATCGCTGTCTCCATGTAAAATGACTACCAGTAAATAACTTATTTGCATTTCCGTGGTTAGGTATAAGATTTTGCGAAATTGACGAACAAATATTGCAATAAATTATAGTAAAAATGTGCCATAAAATATTTAAGAGTAGTTTATGCTCTGCTATTTCTACTAATACTACTCAGCCTTTAAATGCCGATGGTAACACTCTGTATTCTAAATCCGTCACCACACGAAAAGTCCCTATAATAGGGACTTTTGTCATTTCAGATTGCTAGCAGTACTTAACGTATGAAACCATCCGTTGTTGCTCAAATTTCGATTATCTTTCTTCGCTTACCGAGTCGTTAATCTTGTTTCCCACATCATAATAGTGTAATGTGAGCAGTTTAATTTGGTCCGCGATTACAATCTGTAATGTATCTCGCTTTGTGGATCCGAAAGTGGAATTCTCCTTTGAGAATCTGTTTGGCTGTGTTGTGAAATTTAGAGCACTAAGGAGGCGAGGCCTCTCACCACGATCACGATGAAAAGTGAAACCGTCGACTATCGTCATCGCGCCATTCGATGCCGTTTGTTCCGGTTCCAACGCCACATTGTAATGTGCCAGCTCTAGCCGACCAACGCCAATGAATTTAAGAAAGTGACTTTTGTAAAACACATTGACGCGAAAATTACATGGCTTCCATTTGTGAAATTTGTGTGCTCGCAATCTCGTAATAATGCTTATGGAGCTTTGGAAAGCGAGATCAATTTGTATAGCATTTAATGAGACTTATATTGATATAAATGCACCGATAGCACTTTGCTTTTGGAATAGTATTCATTTTCACGAATACACTCAGGAACATGAATCGCCTTCGAAATGACTGTCGTACAGGTTCATTATTTAATAATATTGTTAAGAACGCTCGAATTGTGTTTCCTTTGGACCTTCTTTGTACATATCTGCAAATTGCGGTAATAATGTCGCTTGAGCAAGAAATGAGGCATAATTCGTTTATCTCCAATACATACTTGTACATACACCATCTACATCTACAAAATCCTTTGAACAAGATACACTATGCATTGTCAATATATGCTAATGTCGATTCCTAGTCAAGACAAATCGTTTCACCGTAATCCATAGGTTTTTTTTTAATTCTCACATAGTTGCATGCGTTTGCATTGTCTGTCCCAGAGGCGCGGCGTGGCGCGGGTGCAGAATGTAGGCAAGTGTGACAAGGACACGCCCGTACTTCGCCAGCACTTCCATCCAGTTTCTAACGTGGTCGGTGGCGTTTCGCAACGCTCGCCTGCGCTACGCGTTCAGCCCCACCTTGCCGATGCACTGAGTCGGCCAGCAAATAATTGCCTCCCGCCTTGTGTATATGCCGGCAATTCGAATATAGAACACGTATTGAACTTTGTTTCATCCAGGATTGTGTACTTTAAGCGAGGAATTCGAAATAAGAATACTGTCTGTAGGTTCTGTTATAGCTTCTGCCAATGTTTCTGCTGTATTATCCTCTATCTTGTAGTAAAATAGAAATGATTGGAAGAATGTCAACACTGAAATAGGAAATTCAATGCAAGGTTGCTGGGTAAGGCTAACGCTAGGACCTAATCGCTCGTTTTTCTTGTAAAACGTTGAATAGCTCAAACTAGGTTGAATAGTAGCCCGTTTTATCTACTTTTAAGACATTAAGAGAAATGATGAAAATATTCCAGTAATGTTTCGATAATTCAAAAATTTTATCATCCTTTGTGTAAAATACCGTACTGCATTAAGCACTTATTTTCAAATAGCGTCTGTAGAAGTAAGTAGCTAAATAGGCAACAATGCTAACGGTTCCTCTAATGTAATGGAGCGCCAAATTAAGGTCAGATATCAGCTCGAGTCTTTTGCAGCTATTGAATGTATATAGTACTTATTGCGATGGTTATAGAGTATATTCTCGGGCGACCTACTTCCTGTTGTTATAGCAAACTAGATAGAGATTTTGCAAGGCAGCGAGCGGGTATTAGAAATGCAGCGGCCTTCCTCGGCTCAGCGAGGTGAGCCGGCGAGGCGGCTCAAGGCAAAATCGCGCCGATATTTGCTAATTAAGCTCCCTGATCTCCTGCGGCTTTGATCGATCGAACGATCGGCTCGTGACTGTATGTTTGACGGCTATGTGACACCAAGACGTGTGTCCTACAATGAATGACATTTGGCTAAGGCGTCGATACTCGCGTATTACGTATTCCATGGTTGTACTATTCACCTAGCCCCAAGAGAAGGAAACCTTGATACAGACCCTGTGCCAACCCGTCTTCCCTCCATGAATTTGCAGGAGGCCCGACCCAGTAGTGGTTCATTTATGGACTTTAACGACGACGACGACTACTACTGGTCGCCGATGTAAAAAGAAACAAGAACATCAATTTTTTTGATACTTAACTAATCTCTTTGAAAATTAAATCTGGGCTTCGTAACTTAGTAGCAGATTACGGAATCGATTATAAGCAGAACATAGCAATGGACAACTTGGTGGTAGATGTTCTTGCTGGTTTCTCTGTCTTCTTTTGAGTGTATGTACTTGCGTTGTGGAGTTAAATGGTATTATGACACTTACCCTTGCATGTGATGAGCAGGTACTTCGATGGTAGCAGAGGCTCGGCGGCGGTCGCCGGCCATGTCAGCCAATCTGGCGAAATCAGTATCGACGTCAGCCAGCCTTGCCGATTTGCGGGACTCGAGGAGTCTTATTTCGTCTAGTCTTTTCTTCAGTTCAATGGGGGCCTAAAACAATGAGAAGGTTTTGATAAATATTTTTTTTACTAGTAAACGCCTTACCGACCTTAATTAATTTAAATTATAGTTCCATTCTCAATTTGACCACAGACTTTAACAACAAAACAAAAGAGGATCTATGCGTGTGTGTGAAATACATGTGCTTGTTATGATTTATTTAGCATAGTTTTTAAGAAAATATTAGCATTCTGCACTCCTTCTTTAAGTAAACTATACGTGTGTGAAATTTCATACTTCTCCGACCGCCCATTTTCCGTAACTTTTAAACAAAATGGCAAAATAAATTTGGAATCTTATCAGCGATTATCAGTGCATTTTAAGTCCTAATTTGTGTTTCCCTTCTGTATCTTTTTTCTTAGAACGGTTCAGATTTCAATGCCACTGAAGCAATTCACCGCGTATTTTGGTATGGGCGCGGAATGTAGGTACTGTGCAGTTAGGCAATTGCATTTTTCTAAAGACCTTGGCCGGTTTGGCGCTGTGATAAATGCAGTTACCAGCCAACAGCCTGCATAGCAACAATAGAATGCAGTGCTCAAGTTGACTGCGAGATCAATAAGGGCGACCTTCGCAGCTTGTATGAACGGTGGTCGGGGGTGTGACGTCACGGCAGCGGGTGAAATGGAGCAGAATGCATAACCAGAGACCATAGGGTAATTTAATATTAGAACTTGAAAAAGGTAGTATATATATGAAATTAATCCCTTATTAACAAATACAGCCCAGTTATGTTTTAGTCCATAATAATACCTCGCCATTTACTCAAAAAAGAGCGTTTACGGCGGAATTCTTCAAGCTGTGTGTTCACAATTAGGTCAGTGAATTGTAAATGGAATCTTACTCTTACTAAATAGGAAACACTGGTCAAACGGTTGTTCTGTAGAGGTAAACAGGTTTTATTTCGAGTTTGGTAATCTGAGGCGCTTTTAAATTTAGCGTACAGCAGTAGATTGTGAATGGTACATTTCCGCATATTTTCAGATCAATCGTACCTCGGTATTTGGGACTAAATGTTTAGATGCTAATGCAGGTTAAATCTTGTGATTTAAGATACTTAAGCCATAATGTAATGGTTTGAATGGCTCTGTATTTTTGAACTACCGAATACTTAGGCATTTTTGATTATAGTATAATCTTGCGTTTAGTATGTATTGTCTCAAAACAGGATCGATAAAACTAATTAATAAAAATATAACTTGAACTACTTGAACTACTTAAAAAATATACATTTATACTTTAGATTACTAAGATGTACAGAACATGGTTAAGTATTAAATTTGCAAAACATTTATGCAACCGAATATATGTATAAATAGCGAGGACGACTTTAAAAAAATGAGTTCTTTTTCTAAACAAACGTAATCATAGGCACAAAATTTCACTCTCGCAGCTTGGTGAACAAAGGTTCCATTTAAAATGAGGGTCTTTACAAAGCCAAAGAGAGTTACATATTTGTTTTACATAACAGTTAGAATTTCATTGTTCATGTGACCCGAACTTGCACTGCAACTATTAGGAGGCGCGTATGACGCATATGTTATCGTAGTAGAGTCGTTCATATCGCGGTCACTATGCGGCCGTGGTAGGGTTGCCACAAAATGTAATTTATGCTGTTATTTCTCTTGGCTATATGTATTCGTGTATTTTCCGTATTTGCTGGTAAACATCATCATCATTCATCATCATTTCAGCCAAAAGACGTCCACTGCTGGACATAGGCCTCCCCCAAGGATCTCCACAAAGGCCGGTCCTGGGCCGCCCGCATCCACTGCTTTCCGGCGACCTTAACCAGGTCGTCGGTCCACCGTGTGGGAGGCCTACCAGCACTGCGCCTTCCGGAACGCGGTCGCCACTCGAGGACTTTTCTGCCCCATCGGGCGTCGGTCCTGCGAGCTATGTGCCCTGCCCACTGCCACTTAAGTTTGGCAATCCTGTGGGCTATGTCGGTGACCCTGGTTTTCCTGCGTATCTCCTCATTTCTGATTCGATCTCGCAGGGAAACTCCGAGCATAGCCCTCTCCATTGCCCTTTGGGTGACTTTGAGCCTTCTGATGGAGCCCATAGTGAGCGACCACGTCTCTGTTCCATATGTCATCACTGGTAACACACACTGGTTAAAGACTTTTGTCTTCAGACACTGCGGTATTGTGGACGAGAAGATCTTACGCAGCTTCCCGAACGCTGCCCAGCCGAGTTGGATCCGACGATTGACCTCTTTCTCGAAGTTGGACTTACCTAACTGGACAGTGTGTCCCAGGTAAATGTAATGGTCAACAACTTCGAGGGTAGAACCTCCGATGTTAACAGGAGTGGCTTGAACATGGATGTTAGACATGATCTTCGTCTTCTCCATGTTCATCTTAAGGCCGACTCGTTCGGAGGCTCCACAGAGGCCATCGAGCATCGTAGTGGTAAACATCAATGTAACCCAAATCAGATGTTTGTAACAGAAAATATGATTAAAAGGGTGTCCATGGAGTTTCTTGCCTGGTCTTCTCCATAGGATCTACTTTTTGGAACAAGCAACTAGCTTCCTAACTTCACTTTTGACCTTTCAAAAACACCTGTAAATAGGTTCAATTGAAATAAAAAAAATAAGTTTTGAGTTTAAAAAAACAACGCTATATGTGGATGGAGTATTTGTCAAAAAATACATAAAACAAACACGAATTCCGAACACTTTCGTGTCTTTAATTTTTGTTTATTCCTCTTTTTGTTACTACTTTTTATGTACAAGTTATTGATTCCTTCGTTGTATTAGGAAGAGATTCCACTCGACTGTGGGTCTGAGCCGATATAGTGAGGCTAATGAATTGTTAGTACATATTAATGAGGTAATGGCAACTGCCACTGATTATGAAATGACAGTTCAGGCTATAGATAACTATACTGTTGCACATTTACACTAAATTACACCTAACTGTTCAAGTGTAGACTAGCCACAAGGTCCTATTAATTAAAATTTTGGATGTTTTAGTCATGACTGTTGTAAGGCAGTATTCGGGTTCGAAACCGATGAGTTGTATACTTGACGCTTTGTAAATTAAGAACGCTTCCATTGGAATATTTCATTTAATACATCATGACCTACTACTGAATCGGATGTTCTGCAAGTACATGGAGGGTAATTAGCCTACTGTGTGACGCTGGTCAGACGAGTTGGCACAGGGTTTTGAATCAACTTTTCCGTCTATTATGGCTAGGTTATAATTTTATTCTGTCGACTCTTACGACACTCGTAACGGAATAGGATTGGGCACCATGTATTCCTGATACGTCACCATACGGATGTATTTTTTCATTTGAATGTTAGGAATGTCGAGTGACAGCCCTAGCTGATGAGGCAACCGTGGCTCGCCTGTCGCCGTGTGCCTACGACCGGGCCACCGGTTGACATTGGCTGCGTTTTGACGACGGCTTCCTTCTGCGCGGCCACCATCGTGATTGACAACTTACCTACTTCCACATAATGAATGCGCTACGTTCCTCAATGCGTCAATACGTATAACCTTGTAATATTTAGCACTAGTTTAAGGTGACGATTGTTTTTATCTATCGTTTACCACATCATGATCGTGTTGTTTGCACGTGCTAAGTTGTACATTTTGTGTAGATGTTTGACTAGTTATGTTTACTAATGATACCATTTAGCCTCATTTGCTAACGAACGTAATGACCTATTTTTGTTGATAAATTAGTCTGAATAGTTGACGAGTTATTTCATTTTCTGATATAATCACTTTAAAATATCTTGAATTATTGGCGCCCTGGTGGGGAAAAGTTCGCGCATGTCATCAACCATTCGCGTGGCTTACACCTCCCCTCTCCACCAATCATCGCTTTAGAGATCCAAAATCGACTATTACACTTTTTAAATTTTGTTAAGTACCTACTTTAATGGTTAATTTTATCCTTTAGGCAATTGTTTAAAAATATAACTGTATTATTTAGTGACTGTTTATTACATTTTATTACGTAGACATGTAGAAATGCGATTAAGATTGTAGCATTAACATATTGAATGGTATCCGTAATGTTAATCAAAGTTTTTGAGAAACAATAAATAAAACAACAGAGTTGAACTGTTAATATGGAACTTTGTCTAAGCCACGAATGTGTATACATTAATTTCCCAAAGAAAACCTGATCGACAAAGCATTTCTATCGTCGGTGCCATGCAGCGATGGGCTCACGTAGAAGATTTCCCTATTTAATTTATGGCTTGGCATTCCAATGTGCATAACATATTCAGTTGGTGATGGGAAGAAACAGTTAGCATCGCTCGGATTGTTGATCACATCATACTTTCACTTTTACGTTGTTTCGTGTGTGGCTGGCGTCAGTCGTCCGGCTTGCCCCTCACTTGCCGGAACAATGAAAGTTACTTTAATGAACATCTCGAATGTACCTGACATACTTTCAATTCGCAAACAGTTAGGAATAAGCGACTACTTACTGACTTAAACATACTTAGACCTCTACACATAGTAGCCGGACTATTTTTATATGAGAACAGTAAAAGCGGCTGTATTTTTGAAGATCATGTATCCAGTGGCAGGACATATATCAACCCCATTAAAAATGTATTTTTCACAGCTCCATACATTTTGGAATGTCAAACATTTTCGGAAACCGGTCTTTATTTCTTTGACCGGTGTCATTTTGTGATTGTTTTTTGTTGCTCATATCCTTACAATGTCCCTGCCATATTTAAACATTCCGAGTTTCTTATCATCCAATACATATAGAATGGCTTACTCAGCGATATGGGAAATCCACCACTGATATTTTCTGCCGTCCTACACAGATTAAAAAACCCACTGTGTTAAAATACCAGAGACACCGAAGAACAATTATTACTTTCAATTGAGTGTCGATGATGATGAATTGCATGCCATCAAAAACACTGGTCAGTTCCGTTAGCTGCCTATCGGCAGCGCGGTTATGTAAAAAGTGACAACCATTGCACAATTGCTTTATTCGATGGCGAAACGACTTTGACATGCCAGTGAAAGTCGCCGGGCGACTTCGCCAGCCGTGATAACAGCGGCTCTTGCCGAGTTAGATGTGAATTTTATTCAACTTTGGGTACTTGGGCTAGTTAATTTCCCTAGTATTAACAGATTAAGTATGTCATAATCGCGGTGGTACTTTAAGTTTATGAAGATTTTTTTACGCAACACATTCTCATCTTTTTGTCCTTATTTTATGAATATACACTTATGTTGATAATTTCTAGAATAAAAAAGACGCAGTGAAAAGTACACCTTGTTTCGTCTTTACTTTGTCAAGAGTTAGTAGTATTATATGTCAGCATTTAAAAGACCCATCGCTGAGTCGGGCCTAATCCAATTATATAGTGGGAAATTAGTCTAATAGAGAGTATTAAAATCAGTCTTGTTTTCCTCCTTTCCCAATATTGTATGATATCCAGTTAACCGTATTAGGTACCTACATTATGTAAAATATGTTATGGGTGTATTACTGTGACGGAATTACAAGACATAACGACTTAAATGTAAACATATTTAGAAGTATTTTTTCAACAGTTTTTTTTATTTAGGTCGCGTACCGCGTACTGAAAATAATATTTCTACAATAAAAGAGGTTATCGACGTCACGCTTTCTTCATTTAAGAACCAATTATTTTTATTAAACATAACACACAAAAAAAGCATTCGTTAAGATGTCATCGGGAAAAGTATCAGAAAACCGCCAGGAGATTGCCAGTATATTATATGTACGTATTTAACAGTGAAATGAGTACGGTAAATAAAGAAGGCGATACAGAAACACTTCCGCAGAAGAACGACCTTGATCCATGTACTGACCATGATTTTGACATTGGAGTGGGCCGTAAACATTGTAATGGAAATCCATATGATGGATCGCGGCAGTGATTATTATGTCATGCACAATTAACAGGAAGCATTTGATTGTTTTCATTGAATGAACGACGTATAAGTTGACGAAATTATGAAATTCCGCTTTAGATAATAGGAAAACGAGGTTCATGGTCATTAGGGGCAATGTTCGGGTATTGTTCTTTCCATTTGTGAACTCATTAGGTGCAGGAACCGAGAATTTAATAAATAAGCTAATAGTTTTAACAGCACTTATAATTAGTTATTTTAGGTACTGTAACAAAAAAATACATATAAAAATGTCACAATATCAAAGTATCACTACATAGTATAAAACAAAGTCGCTGTCGTCTGTCCGTCCCTATGTATGCTTAAATCTTTAAAACTACGCAACGGATTTTGAAGCGGTTTCTTTTAATAGAAAGAGTTATTCAAGAGGAAGGTTTATATGTATAATACATCCTTAATATTGTAGAGAAACGCTGACAAATTTAGATGTTCATCATTGCACCCGTGTGAAGCCTGAGCGGGTCGCTAGTTTTTAATAAAATGTGATAATCTTTGACATGGTTTTTTTTAAATTTGTTTTTCATGAACCTTCATAACGGCAACAAATGACTAATTAGAGGTTGCTCTATTTTATTGTAGGGAAATTAACTGGTTGTGCCTCACGAGCGCTCACCTTACAACTTTCCTTATTTTTACTTAAACTACTACACTGTACGAGTATAACAGTAGAGTGTACAACTGTACAGTACAGAGTACAGAGAGTTGGTCTCTGTACCTTTCGCTCGGTTCAAGACAAATGAAAATAATTTTCGAAAGGTACACAGCCTTCCAACGTCACTAGAATTTCGGCCCGTGTCAAAATAATTATTTTGTTTCGCAATTAAATGTCAAAGGAATGTTGAAACACAATATTTGGGGAGCCGTTTGTCAAATCAATTTGATGTAATTAGTCACGTAGGTCACAGCTCTTCGTCCGGAGCTTCTCTTGCGAAAACTTCTCGCTCTACTGAGCATCGATGTTGCAGTACGGATTATCTATGCTACTAACACCGCCTTTGTGGCGAAACGCGTTTTCTGTTTTCCAAGTCATCAGAAATTATAACAGGCTTATGCCGAAGTGAAACTACGCACATGATGAGGTTTAAAAGCGTTTGTTAAGCGTAGTACTCGTATATTATGGTGCTAAGGTGAAACTTTGAGAATATCTAATCAAAAAAGGCGTCATGTAATATTCAGAAGATCATCATCAAGCCGAGTTTCTATATGTAACCGACTTGAAGAAAAGAAGGAGGAGGACTTCTTAAACAAAACAAAAAAAAATACTAAAAAGCAAAGCAGCAAGCAGAAATATAACAGTAGCTATAACCACGACAAATGGTCAAATGAAACAACCATTAGGACATTTTCCGCTTTTTAGTTTTTTAGTCGTATACATAAATTATTCAAATGCCTTTAGTCGGGAGAAGGAATTAAGCATAATGCTATCCTCTCTTGGTCAGGGCATTATCTTCTCCCTCTCTTACGTTTAAGTTGACTACATCTTATGTTATTTTAGTGGGCTTTTACGACACTCTCAGGCTACAATGCGCGTTGGTGAAATCATGTATTCTAAATCCGCCATCACACAAATATAACAATGCTTGTTGGCGACCGGCAACCTTCTTAATTGTAAAATAAAGTTTAAATAGTTATTTGTCAGTTTTCTTATTTCTCCATTGCTTTTCCTATCAGCTAAGTTGCCAAAAACTGAAGTAAATGCACGTGTTAAGTGAAATGTGTCACACTCTTAATTTCTAAGCCTTGAATAGGCCATTTGCCATTTGTCGTCAAAAATGCTATCTGGATAATACCAGAAACTGCGTACAAATTATAAAACTCCGTTCTCATTTATCGCAATGTCATTGATAAGTTTTATCATCGAAAGGATAATACACCTAATGTTGCTTTATTATCTTTCTTTGGAAGGTTAAACAACATGCAAGTAAGTATATGACGTGCGTTGATCGATTTAGAACACAAATTGTGGTGGTATTACATTTTGTGTTCTAAATAGAACAACGCATCACATCAAATATCATCACATCAAATAAAGGAATTAGACGGCAGAAAAATATAGTGTAACACTAGACTCTAAAAACAGCAACAGAATATTGAGGTGCGTGAGAATTTCATAGAATTCCAAGCGTTCGGGGAAAGTGACGTTGGCGCTGAGCGTGGCAATGACTGCACCAGCAGTCAATGGCTGGAGCGAGCGACCGATGACGTTTGGATGACGCGCCATTACATCAATGGTTTTCGTACTAGTGCGATTACACCTACGTATTAAGATACGCATCGAATGAGTAAATCAAACATTTTTAGATGGACCGAATGATTCAGATCATTCAGTTTTGTAAACTGTTGGTCATTCACATCTGCCGTAAATTTGGTTCATTGGGTATATCAGCTGCCAAATAACTTGAAACATGACCTAGACTGCGCAGTGTTCAATTTTTGTGTGGCATTGGCGGAACAGGGAAGCGAAACCCACGCGATAGGTAAAAGGCATGCGCAAACGACAACGAAATTTTTTGCTCAACATGTTTGCCGGTTACTATACCTATTTTGTAAAATTGATACAACTTCGATTCAGGAGAGTCTAGAGAACTGCTTTTATATAGCGAAAACTATTTCCAGCCGGTATTCTACAGATTCTACGACGTCGTAATTAATACTAGTGTGTATACATAGTGGCTATAGAAAGTCCAATGTACCTTTAAAGTTTGCCAGAATGAGAACGCAGATTATGTAAGAGTCGAATAAATCCATAAAATATGTCTACCTGCCCTCCGAGCTTACATCTTATCGGTAGCAGGACTATGACAGGACAACGCACTTATCATTCACTACCTTCCGAGTAAGAACAATAGTCCTCGACGACCGATAAAACAGCTTTGGATTTATCAATCCAAGGCTCGACACTGAAATAACTGATAAGTAATGTTTTGCTCAACAGTTTACTAATACATACTTGAAACGTGATTGCAAGACGAACACAACAAATTATATCGTAAAACCGAGAAATTACACATTCGAATGCGTCCCATTGTTGTATAGTTATAAATTGCTATCGTGCACGTGTTAATATTTCTATTATCTTAAGTAATTGGTCACTACTGACGCTTCAACACGATATAACTATGATACTTTGAACTGCCCATAAAAGATTTGCTGAGTTGGGTCTACTCAAATTCATTGCGCGAAATTAGCTTCCGTGTTGGTGTAGGGTTTTGTATTTTGATTTCTTTTTGCTGCAGCTAGGTAACACTATGTCTTTTAAATCTGCCACCACCACCATAAGCAACTGAACTTTCAGTAAGGTTGTCACGTATGTTGCAGACATGATGACCGAATCGAATTTCGACGTAATGTGACGTAGTTCTGCTAGACTGAGCAATGATTTGTGCAATTTGCGGACATGAATTGGACTGTGTACTCTATTTTTAAAGGTAGTGAAGAAAAAACTTTGGAGCGATTGGAATCAAACAAGGCCCGAGCCACATGCTTTTGACACAATCACTTGAATTTAGCAGATGAGTGAGTGTGGCATGAGCACGTTACAAGATAGCAAATTTGGGGTCCTGGACTTGTGATCTTAGAAAAGACAGATTGATACACAATGGTAAATTATGCAACGGCAGGGTGGAGATAAGGAACGAAAGTTACCGTGATATATGGTGGTCGTTTAGCTGCATTAGATATGCAGCGAAGCTGCAGTGGCAGTCACGTAGACGCGCATGCATAAGCAATCGGTTGCCGGCAAACGATAGGCGATCGTGCGCCAATAAATAGGTCAATAGCTCCACACTAGCCGACAGACTATTGTGTCGTTGCAATTGAATTGACAATGTGAACTTTCGATTCACATTGCTCAACTTAGATCATAGTGACGCACCCGTGCTGTGTCGAATTTCGGATGTCTACTTATATCGTAATAGCATGTCAGGAATGCTTGACGCGATCGCACAATGGCGTGGGTGGAGCTACGATTTTGACTATGCAAATACCGCGATCGTTCAGCGGAATTATGCGAGATAGATGTGTATATCTTTTGCATAAATTGTTTAGTCTTTTGTTTTTTTTTCGTAAAAACAATATCGTGGTTGTGAGTTTGAATATTTTGATTAACACACTCCAGTAAATGTTTTTACATAAAATAAATCGACATGTGTTATGTGGGATTTAGAATACATAGTGTCACCACCCCATTTCATGCTGAGGCTGTCTTTAGAGCCGACAAAAGGAAATGACAATCCCTAAAACGGATATGTTTTAGGGATTGTCATTTCCTTTTGTCGGCAAGAGAAGGAAAATTTGATACGAAACTATGAATTAACCCGTCTGGCCAGCGTAGCACAGTAGGCCTTCTATGTAATTGAAGGAGACTCGAGTCACCAATGGGTCATGGTTGGGCTGAATAGTATTAGTAGTGCTGTCTAATCGATTAGTATTAGTAGTGATGTGTAATCGATTAGTAGATTTGATCATTTATCTCACCTCGGTTGGTTGCTGGATTATCATACAAGAAAGTATTCCTTAATCATAAATACTAGCTTCGTACACTTGGCGAACACATAGTATTGTTTGTAGAAGCGTAGGCCTGCCTGAATCACTACCTTGATTTAATTTAGCGACCATGAACTCATCCCATACCAAATCCATTCCGAATACAGAGACAGCAAACGTGATGATTAATTATGTGAATATTAAACATTGAAATAAGGATTGCCACATTGCATTAAACACTAACCATCCACTTGTTAAGTTTATGAGAGTTATAAACAATGCTTGTTACGATAAAATGGTAATTAACATTTGATTTTAAATCTCCGGCGTTGCAATATTATGTGATTTAGAAACGTTTCACCGACAAGTCACGTACGGAGATTGATAAATTGATGTACGTGGCGATTGTGTTGTCGATCGGATGTAAATGGTTAGGCTATTCGATCAATCGAAAACGAAAGGAACTAGTAATCGACAGAATATTACTACCAATAATATGAAGGTAAGTTTCTCTAAGATTAGAACACAAAGAGTCAGTACTGAGGCTGTCGTAGTAGATGGATTTATTAGTTCGTTCGTTCATTTCGTTCTATAATGATGGTTCTAAAATAAAATAAATAATTGTAAAGAGCCATGTAGGGAAGTCTAAAACATACTTCTATTGTGAATACTTGTACTTACTAATACTTACAAAACTTCAAAGTATGTATAACCATTTTGTTTATGTAATGCGTATAAAAAGACTCTTGTGATATGGATCTTTTTTAAGTAGAGTAAAATATTCGTTAGACATGACAAAAAATAAAGGTTCGAGTATATTAGAAGGGGGAAAAACGGATGCTGAGGAGGGCGCGCCACTCCCTCTTCCTCCCCGCTAGCTGCAGTACAACCTTGCCCCAAAATCCGCGACCTACATTTCAATAGCCAAAGAGTTCGTATATGATAAAATACCAAATTGTGAATTATATTTCTAACCTCTGCAAGTACCTAATCCTATTTTAGTATGTATTTTAATTTTGACACAGCAAGATTATACTTCAGGTGAATTCTTTGAAACTGACCTTATTCACTCACTGTCATGTGAGATCACATGACAGCACGGTAAAAAGGAAAGCAGAGCTCAAGACACTTGTACACCGAATCGAAAGTATTTAATTTACTCGAGTAAAAAATGCATTAGACTTTTTATGACCGTCATTCTCCTTGGAAATAGACGTTGAATTTTTTGGTTGCAGGCAAATTTGGCTAGTTAAAAAACATAGTCTTTTAGAATGTTGACAAACGTTAGTTGCCGTGACAAATCCATGCAATGCTCAAAATCAAGTGATTGGAAAACGAACTGCCTTGTCTTCCGCCTACCAAGTAAGCAGCTAGATCTCCGAGGATTAAATCCTGTTAAAGGTACAGGTTACTTCTCATTATGGCAATTTCCGGATTTCGAATACATAGTGTCACCATCCCATTTCATCTTGAGCCGGAGGAGCCAATTAAAATGACAAGACGTAAGAGAGGGAAAACTTGATACGAAACCCTGTGCACACTGTTCTGGCCAGCGTGGCACAGTAGGATAATTACCCTCAATGTTATTGCAGGACTATGTCGGTGACATAGCCCACAAGATTGCCAAACTTAAGTGGCAGTGCGCAGGGCACATAGCGACCGATGCCCGATGGGGCAGAAAAGTCCTCGAGTGGCGACCGCGTTCCGGAAAACGCAGTGCTGGTAGGCCTCCCACACGGTGGACCGATGACCTGGTTAAGGTCGCCGGAAAACGATGGATGCGGGCGGCCCAGGACCGGCCTTTGTGGAAATCTTTGGGGGAGGCCTATGTCCAGCAGTGGACGTCTTTTGGCTGAAATGATGATGATGATGATTATTGCAGGAGACCCTACTCGGCAGTGTATGAGCCGAGCAGCAGTAGTAGATTTAAAACGCATGCGGAAGATAATGGCTATCCTGTTAGCTCCCCAACTCGATAGCTCGTGCCCTATTACCTGGTTAAGTGCAACTAGGTCTGGCGCATCGATTGCACAGGACGAGCGGCCTAGTTGGCGCGACCCTGCGCAGCGTCGGGGCCGCAGCTGCGTCTAGGCGCCCCATTTGCAGCCCGGGTCACATCACTGCTCTATTTCTAGATGTAGTACGGTCAACAATTGCTCTATTTATAGAGCTACTACAGTTACTGCGGCACATTTTATCCAGTGATTGTCCGTTGTTTTATTTTTGTAGCTAGCATGTAAGTGTTGCAAGGTTATTCTCGTGAAATTCCGCAGTAGGATTTCTATTACTGGTAGCTTGTTGTTAAGTTGTTCTCGAAAGAGGTCTTCAAACTTCATTGAAAGCATGTCGCCATGTCATGTTGCCATCGTTATGTCCAAACTGATTGGACCTTTGTGAAGAAATGTATTACGTTTGAGATTGTATTGTGTGCGTTTTGCATTTGCAATAGCCAGTTTAAAAATAATAATAATGGCAGCAAAGTATCTAATTTATTTGGTAAAGCGTTAATCAATTCATCGGAGCTGACCTACATTTAGATCTCGCGCCGGCGAGTTATTGTTGCATGACAGCGACGATGATGCAAGGCAGGTTGACGCGAGGAGAACAACGTTCATCAGTCAAGTGAAGATAGGTTGGATTAGATGCCGAGCGGTGACGTCACGGCCAATTTGGGTTCTAAGAACGGCTACGTCACCGTGCGTTGGCGTAGCCGCGTAGGTGCGACCGTGACGTCACAGGAAAAATGCGCGTAGGCGGCCGCGTAGCACTGCACGAGTCCACGTAAATAAAAATCGCAAGCCATTACGTAATTGAACGTGAAATCTGCACAAGGACGGCTCGCGCCGGTTTCGACACGGTCGACACCCGGCGTGATGCCATAATCGCATCATTTACGTGCGACGCTTAGAAGTGAGCGTTTCACCTTGAGATGCCTGCAAGCGCGGTCGCCTCTCTATTCTTAGGTATCGAAATGTACAATTGAGGGGGCAGGCGGTTTCACGCACGCGTCGTGACCCAACGTGACCCAAAAACGGCCCACCGCGCCCGACTCACCAGTTGATTACGGATACGGGACGCTACCCATACCACCGCTGCATCATACTGCCGCTATTCACCGGCCTTACTCTTGGGAGACAATTGCGAAAGATTGACATTGGAATTTGTGACCTTTGCGACTCGCTTGCGATTCATTAGCTGGTTATGTGTAGTTAAAATACATGCGAGCACGCCCGAAAGTAACTATAAAGGAATAGAATGATTAATTTTAGTGAAATAATGTTCGATTTCAATTGGCAGGGTTAGACGTTTTATTTATCCTACGTATCACGTATAACGGACAGCCGCATAGTTACTTTTTTTTTGCAAATACATTTATATGACACACGAGTTGACCGTACCAGGTCAAATTCCGTAACGCACACTTCAGATACTACTTTTACACAGAACCAGGTCACTTGATCAGCATTAACAGACCCATCAACTGCTTCAACAATAGCAGGTTTTAGCTAAACAAACGAGCGATATATTAATCGTTAAAGCAAATATAATAAGCAAAAATTTAGAAATTAACTGACTATTCATTCTAACATTTATGCAGAAATTGGTAAATAGCCGCGTTCAAAACTGAATCAGCGCCATCTATTTACAAAAAAAGAGCTAACCCAATTTAAAATCAACACAGACTGAGGCTGCGGATAACAGCTAGTAGTAAATAAAAGCGGAGGTCGAATTTCGAATACGGGTTGTGCGTACTGGTTCAATATCAGCGATTCTGGGTCAGTGGGTCAGCGTGCCAGCGAGGGCGGCGCGGCGCCCCTCGCTCGCTTGTTGCAATTAAACTTGCTCTTCGAACGTTTTGAAATAGTACAATGCATGTACCGGGCTTCGTTGCGACACACAAGAAGCAATACTAAAAGATGTTAGATGGGTGTCGGTCATTTGTGTCTAATATCTGTGCTCCGTGCTTCGGCAACTAAAAAAGTCGTTCCCGGCTGCCATTCTACCAACTACAGCAGTCTTTACACGTATACGGTAGCGTGACAGCTGGTCTAACCATATAATTACCGGTAGTCCTCCTTGGGAAAAGGCGTGGGAGGCACTTTATATCTAAGGAAGCCTTAAGTCAGAAAAACTAGCGAAACAGTGAAACTAGATAGGCAGAAAATATAGCCCAGCGAGCGGGACACAGTGGGCTATTTTCGCTCCATCAAATTGGAGGAGACCATCCGACCGACTAGGCTTAGTTTCAATACGGCCAACGAGACTTTGATGGACGTGGAGATCATGAATTTAAATTCCTTTGTCTATTTGCGACGGTGAACTTTGTACCCGAAGTCTTTAGTGTGTCAAAAGTAGCGAGTAAACAATTTGTACGAAAAAAAAACCCTAAACACATATCTTTGCAAATAATTTAAAACTGGATCTCTCGTCCCTGTATATGGGAGAAATTATTTTAATATGAACTGCTTGCATTTTGGTTTTTGTTCATTTATAGCCTAACCTGTTTAACCTTAAGATATTGCCCAATACAATTTGTATCATTGTAATGTAAAATGAAAAAAACTCCATTGTGTGTTTTATAACAGTTCAAGAACGGTATATGGCGCGCCAGATTGTTACGACAAACGCCTACGTGTGATCTTGATCTCAATTCATTATCTATGATTTGTTAACAAGTGACATCTTCTTCCTTTGTTTATGTAACACGATGTGTGTAGAAACCGTATTCGCCTTTTCATTCATCAACACAATGTTGATGAAACAAAATTCTTAAGAACGTCGTTGAATTTATCCAAAGAACGAGAAGCGTTCTACTTTAAAAAATAAACAATATCACTGTTAAACACGCTAGTCTCACCTTGGCGACGAAATAATAAATCTATAAACGTGACGTAACAATTTGTCCAATGAACTTGATCTTTACAAGGGTTGCGTTCAGTAACGTTTTTTTCTCTCACGATCTAATAGCCTAAATGTCCATTGTGTACATTCGTAATATGACCTGCTCGTTCAAGAACACGGCACTACTTTAAATGCTATTTAAGTCGATGCGTAGCCTGCATACAAATGTAGAGGACATGTCTTGTGTAGTTGTAACTGTAGACTCATGACACCCACGCACTAACGGTTGCGGTGTGTTACTGTTAACCCAAAACCGAAAACGAGTTATTTTGCGTCGCTGAGTCAACGTGCGACGTGCGTGACTCCTGAATCTGCCTGCAAACCGACGCGCCACGCTGTCAGTTCTGACATTGATTATAAATAAACTTTTTCACAAATTAATACAGCCGTGTCCCAATTTCAATTCCACGAGATTGTTGACGCATTTTGCCGAGTGCTTAGATAAGAGTACCTATATAAATCATGCAACTATTTCAAGGCGAATACAATGAGGCCACTCACAAAGGGCCGACCTTGCCTTCTCTGCTCTCAGTGGGAGAACCCAATTTCCAATTGCAAGTACTCGGTTCAGCCAATTACAGATCGCGTACTAACTTTTTATATACTCGTCGTACTTTTTTATGCCAGTTTACGGTGTGATGACGGAAGATTGTTGTTTTTTTTTTAATTTACCAGTGTCCGCATATATCTATTATTTTTCTTTATTAAATGTTCATCGCTCGTTTCAGCCTGTAAATAACCCACTGCTAAGTCGGGCATCATCCAATCACATGGAGGAAAATTGGGCCACTGAGCTTTTTTTTTAAGTTTGCCTTCTCTTGCAGCTAGGTGGTCCGCCTCTTGTGATACCCTCAGGATGATATGGGTTAGTGACATTGCTTTCGAAATCGGACTACACACCCCACTGAAACAACACTTATATCGGTCTGAATAATCATCTACCATAAAAATCGTAAGGTTAATCTAACGAAATTCGCTTCAATTTTCAACTGCTTTGTGACACGTATAGTCAAGTCACTCGTTTTTCATACAACATTCGGTCAAACACATGAGTCGAAATATTTTATATCGCAGCGGGAGAGGTATCGTGATGATAGATACTTGTCAGTTATGATGGATATCAGACTTAAGCTGTTTCGATCATAATAATATAATGAATACTCGCAAAAATGATGTAATTATTATTTCCGTAGCCTGTGATTATATTTCCCGTAAACTATGGCATCAGTAAAATATTATAGATGAATAGGTTTATGAGATTTAAGATTGGATCATTATGCCGGCAACCTGGTTAGGCTAACGGTGCAATTGGTAATAGAATTTGGGAAATAGTCACGGATTACACTGTGGTTACGACAGTGTCCGTAATTTTAATACCGTTAAGATTTTGTGGCTTGAAAAGTACTTTCATAAAGCTTCATAGACTCACTAATAGCCTCCTTTAAACCTATAAATATTCTTTAGGAAACCTTTGACTTAATATATAAATTTAATATTAAGTTAACTCTTATAACGACTACTATATTAATGATGGCGTATATAGATACTGTGTTTGTATTACAAAATAAACTCACGGCTACACAATGAAAGTGAACAAGACAGTTATCGCATGTAAAATCGTACAATGCTGATTGCTCGCGGGATAAAATTACTACATGCTTTATTAATACTGTAACAGAGGCAAGAAATATTTAAGAATACATAAATTAATCATTACTTCGCCAAGGATTTAAAGTACCTTTTGTAACGCTTTTTAAAATCATCGGCATCACCACTGCGCTGGCCAGAAGAGTTGGGACAGGATTTAGTACATATATAGTTTTCCTCCTTTTAATTCTGTAGGCCGATTACAGGACTGTATTTTAATACGATAGATCAATATAATCTTGCTAGATCGATTCTTCGTAAGTTTTATCTTATCAAACTTGATTTATTTAGAACGAAACCGACAGACGTCCTCAGCTGTGAAGGAAAAATATGGCGCTGTCGGAAATCTGTCTCAATTCTATTACATTATCAAAATGAATTGTTCTAGTTTTTAAATGTGTTAATAGTGTTAAATTTAAGAGATCTATTTAAAATTTGTTGCTTCATTGTGTTCGAATTCTAAATCGTCATGTACTTTTTTTTTCATTTTCTTGTTTTAAACTTTATCGTTGGCAATTAGGAGAAACAATTTTACTTGAAAAATGATTATACAGACAATATATCAATGTTATGGCAGCGTAGTGAAATTTTTCTTTTGCACGCTATACCTCCACGCAACACCAGGCGCCGCCATATCACATCAATGACTTCGTTCCAAGTGAAAAAGAAAACTACTGGAAAATCTGGAAAATGCGTTTGTTATACGCTTCTAAATCGTAAAGAACTACTTTCTCTATGCACGAGTTATGTGATATAATTGCATTGTTAGCAAGTTATTACTGTCCGTAGTTTTATTAATTTAGCGAGTAGCTTAGGTACATGCTATTGCGAGTACATAATAGAAATATGTGTACAATTACCAAAGAAGAAGAAGAAGAAGAAGAAGAAGAAGAAGAAAGAGCTTTAAAATTGGTATTTACGCAAATTAAAGTAGGAAATGTGTATTAATATACGTTATTAATAGGTACACATTTCCTACTTTATTTTGCGATAAGGTATTCTTATGTATTTACAACAGTTACAATCTGAGTTCAGAATTCTTAAATGGCTTGAGGAACCTACAATCCATGGTATCTTCCTACAATATGAGAATCTTCGTGGAAATGGTTTTACAAGGTTCTTTTTTTAAATAACGGTATACCACTGTACTATGTATAAACCGTGTCGCGAGGGCTGTTTACAGACACGTCTTTTTTAACAAAACAATAAATCATGTAATCTACCTTGATTCGAGATCTAGAGGTTTTACTAACTTGCTACCGCTTGCTCTGTTCTTTTGCTATCCAATAAAACCACAGGAGAGATTTCCTTATTTTTATTAAGAATAATTATCAAACTATGTCATAATATCAAAAAATAATAAATGTTCGAAATTCAACTTTTCAGTCTCTACATATTTTATTTGCTGTCATCTTTTTTATCGAACATGTATATTTTAATGCGATAAAATAATGTAGTGTTTGGTCATTCGAAATTCAACATAAACGTATAACGAAACAAAACACAAGTTTTACTATCAAATGTGTTGCATGTCTGTTCGATATTTAAATATCAGAAAATGTTACGCTATTACATGCGGCTATGTATATGATCTTACTCAACTGTTGAAATGCGAGTGGCGAAATCGATTTGAACGTAATAATGCATCGAGATTGCTGCATCGCTGCAAGCGGTTATTTAGAAGCAAAACAATTAGGTTGGTTTGACCTGAATTAGGGTTCATGATTTCTCGAGCTTTTCAATTTCTCGGGTCTCGAGAATTCTCGAGGCTAATTTCTCGGGACTCTCGGGTTGTCGAGAAATTTACATTTACGTACGTTTTCTCATATTATTTGGTTCCAATTGCGTCTAAAAATCAGTGGTTTACCTCTCAAATAAAAGTATTAAATTAATTATAAAACTTTCATCGATGTTATTCAAAAACGTTAATCTTATAAATATTTTTTTATAAAATATTACAGAAAAAAATATTATTCAGGCTCATAATCATAATGACAGCACCATTTTTAGTTGGTTATTTAGAACTTAAAATAAACAAAAAATCAACATGAAAGAAAACGTAAATATTAGGTTGGGGAAAAAGTCTTTACGCATTATAGTATGTCTGAACTTGTAATAAAATCTTCAGTCCTGATCTTGCACCTTCAGATTTCCACATGTTTCGGTCTCTTCAGAATTCTTTAGGCAGTGTCAGGTTAACATCACGAGAGGACTGCCAAAACCACTTGTCGCGGTATTTTGATCAGTAGTCCCAAAATGTCTATAGCAATGGGATCATGTGCCTACCTACAAGATGGCAAAAAGTTATCGAACAAAATGTACATGTCCATACTTTAGTTAAATTTAAATAAACGATATTAAAAAATGTTTTGAAATTTCTTAAAAAATGCGACGAAACTTTTTCCCCAACCTATTATCTTAACTTACATTAATTACATTAAGATCACAGCACAATTTTGGGCTGGTTATTTAGAAAAAAAAATCAACATATATCTTGTAAACAAAATAGCTTCTATAAAACACGAAAGAAATCTTTAATATCTTAAAGTCAGGTAGAAAGTAAATGTAAATTATAATTACATTACAATCATAGCACCATTTATGGCATGTTAATAGAATATAAACAAATTAAAACTCTGCAAGTTTATTTTCTACAAACGTACATGATTTCTCGAGTTCTCGAGCTTGATTTCCCGGGAACACAGCCTAACGATTTCCCGGGAATTCTCGGCTCGAGAATTCCCGGGAATGAACCCTAACCTGAATCAACAGGTAACGTTGCGTACTGTGGACTCATCGTATCAAAATGCTAATAACGAGGTCGACTTTGTTTATCTATCTGTTTAAGACACCGACCTAATCTTAATGACTCGTTTTGGGAAAAGTTTATTTACATAAGAAGTTACATAAATCATGGGTTATGCACCGTTAAGTTTATGTACCGTTTATTAAAAATAAAAATTTATATTTCAAGTTCAGAATAAAATATTCCAGTATTTTTTTTTTTTTTTGAGTATCAATATTCGCGTAATAAATTATGAACTATGAATTTAATTGTTTAATGTATGGCAAGGTCGCAGATTTATTAATTAGTCATGTTTTCGCGAAGAAATGTTATATCAATTATGCGTGTTATTGAAAGAATGCGAACAGCTGTTCAAGTGGCCTATGTAGTTCATGGTTCATGCAAGTGAATCTGAAACTGTAGTTGGACAATACAGGTGCGCGGCACTTTCACACTCAACGCTCGCTTCACCGCGTCGCCCGACGTCGCGTCACAACGTGACGTAGGGTTGACGACTCTTCGTGTTGGCATAGGACGCTTTCTGTGCCGTGGTGACACTTCACTGGGACACTCGTGTTTGTATATGAGTTATTTTATTAACATTTTGATGAAAATTCCAATACCTATGTGACAACTAGAGAATTATAGTCTTATTTTGTCCAGTAGTCCTTATTTAACACGTTAGCTGCCATTAAAAAAGTGCACATTTTCCGTTCAGGCCATGGGGGACAATGTTGAGCGACACTAAAGCTTTCCATTCAAGCCGCGTCGGACAATGTTGACCGCGCGTCAGGCCTGTGTTCAAAACTCTCTATTGCGCCAACGGGCAGCAGTATCGAGAGAATTCGCTTATAACGTGACCCACGCGGCCCCCTAGTTTATCCTACATCGCTTGGTTTTTACCAGGAAATTTAACTTAGAAAAAAATGTATAATTTTTTTAAACGCTCCGCTCTGAAAAATGTTAATCACTAATAAGGTATTTTTATATTATAATAAAATAAAAATTGGCCAAGTGTGTGTTAGGCCACGCATAGAAAAGGGTTTTGTAGTCACCCATAATGGTTTACCTATAATTATGGCTGAGGGGACCCCCGATTTTTAGAAAAAAAATGCGGTTCCAACTTGAATAACTCACAAACGGACACCTGAATCGAAAAATGACTTTAGGAACCTCACAATATTTTTAAAAGATCAAAAGAACAAAAGTCCAATAAGGGAAAATAATTATGTAGGTACCCATAATTATTTTCCCCTAATGGACTTTTGTGAAACATTCAACACAAAGATAGGGTTCATCAGGACAGTTGGCACAAAAGGTCTTCGTCGGAACATAAAAGGAGACTGCTATTCAGCAAATCGAACTCGATATTTTCAATCTGTGTTAAATCTTCTTGCGTTATAACAAAGTCGTCAAAACTATCCATGTTGTCCATAATAATTAACATAAAAAACTTCGTAAGCAATCAGTCGAATATACAACGTCATGTGCACGTCATTAAGACGTTCGCTGCGGCGTCATTTTTAGTGTACTTTCATTTGGTGCGTGTGTGGTCACATTGACTCATGGTGGACTTTTCAATGGTGCGTGTGTGGTCATATTGACCCTTAAAAAAATCAGTTTTAATATGGGTTTTATTCAGTGGTGATAGCGATTATGGAAATTTATTTTCTTGCAGGTCATAGACCTCTATATAGAGTATATGTGACTACCGGCGTTTTCAGCTCCTTTGTTTCGTTTATGCTATAGAAGAGAAACAATTTGTGAGTTCATTTTGACCATACAACGCACTGAAGACATCGAAAAGCTAGTAATGGGAAATACTTCTGTTAACATTCAGATCGATAAATTCTGCAGTATAAGTTAAACTAATACCATTTACATTTTAGAGGCTTAAAATTAAAAATCAAATACTTATTATTTTAGTATAACCGCACGTTCCTCAACAGTGCTGCATTCCTTCCTCGGTAAATTAATTACAGCAAAACAAAAATGTTAATTCAAAAAATTCAATCGAATTGACTACATGGGCCATATAACTATTTTTTGACATTTGACTTGATTTGATTTGACATTTATTTATAAGTCTCAATGTAATGTTAAACATCTAACTGTTTTTGCGGTATCGGATCCTTAACTGAAGCAGGCCTAGCTATTTTGGGTGAAAAAAATATATGCGGGCTATAAAACGTATTCTTCTATTCGATATTTTGGGTTTTTCTTTCATCTTTTGTCCTTTCCTAAGTTTCTACCTCACTGTCATAATTTAGTTTTGGGATTCTTAGACTTGCTGAGAACATCACAATACCTAACTATAAAATTCAACGTTGCGGGTAAGATCGAAAATTTAGGCGCGCAAACGACGTATCGTCTACCCTGTCATGTATTACAACACTAACTGCACAACATGGCGCCAGCGGATCGTTCAGTGCGGATGTGGGGTGCAGGGAGTGTGTGGTCATATTGAACTCATACCGCACTAGAATGAAATATTTTTCTTTTGGTGCGGGTGAGGTCATATTGGTTCACGAGTATTTAAAAATGCTGGATTGTTCACAATAAAGCGGTAATTATAATGGTATATTCATCTCATTCCTGTAAAAGAAATTCTTAAAGTTATCCCTCTCGCACCAGAGGAAAGTACGCTATTTTCGCTCCGCACCACACAAAAGTTAGCTATGAGCGAATGACCACACAACGCAGCGAACGTGTTAATCGGAAATCACGGCTGCAAGCGCAACAAGACGGGCGGCAAATTCGCGGGACGTGAGTCGCGGGCAGGGTGGGCGGCAACATGACCGCGCGGCCCTATTCAACGGATTTACGATATTTCGTCCGCTGAGGCCATGGGGGTCAATGTTGTGCGATGCGTATTAACCAATATTAAAGGCTCAAAATCATTGTGTGTTAATTAAAACATTTTATTTAAGTATATAATAAGGCTAAAAAGGGAATAAAAACAATGTGGGAAAAATGATAAAATATAGGATTTTTACTTGGCTTAGTAGCGTATATAAGCGTCGCCCAACATTGACCGCGTTGGCAGTGAACGTGTTAAAATAATTAAACACATATCCGTAGGTATCAATAGAGCCTCTCAATGGCAATCAAACTGAACTTAAACAAAAAAACCTCAGAAAGCGATAACGTAGGCACAAAGTCAATGGGAAATAATTATGTAGGTACCCATAATTATTTTCCCCTAATGGACTTTTGTGAAACATTCAACACAAAGATAGGGTTCATCAGGACAGTTGGCACAAAAGGTGTTAACTTTTTTTTAGCTATTAAACGTCCTTGGCAAGCCACCAGTATGTCATGCTCGCTTAAAGGTCATGCTGGTGGTGTCGTGTGTGTCGGGTCCTTCGGTTCCCTAAAATATGGTTGAGCTGGGGGATGGCTGGCACATGCGTCATGCTCGTGATCGGGTGCCGCCAGTTGGGGCCGGTCATCCCTTAACTGCTATTGACATACCTACATAGCTTTATATTGATCTCCTGGACACTTCTGTTGTGCAATATGTTACATTGTCCTCACATCTTAGCTTACTATAAATAAACACGAAATCGATGTAACCCAATCAGATGCTTGTAACAGAAAATATGATAAAAAGAATGTCCATGGAGTTTCTTGCCTGTTCTTCTCCATAGGATCTACTTTTTGGAACATGCAACTAGATTCCTAACTTCACTTTTGACTTTTCAAAAACACCAGTAAATAGGTTCAATTGAAATAAATGATTTGAGTTTGAGTTTGACCATATTCTTATAGCATTGTTGGCACGCACGGCGGGTTTAGCTCGAAGGTCCTTCCTTTTTCTTCAATTCGTGCTTTACTCTTCTCGATCTTTGATTCGATGAAGTATCACCAGTATCTAGTCAAGCAAGCGCAACAAAACGGGAGGCGAATTCGCGGGACGTGAGTCGCGGGCGGGGTGGGCGGCAAAATGACCGCGCGGCCCTATGCAACGGATTTACGATATTTCGTCCGCTGAGGCCATGGGGGTCAATGTTGTGCAATGCGTATTAACTAATATTAAAGGCTCAAAATCATTGTGTGTTAATTAAAACACTTTATTTAAGTATATAATAAGGCTAAAAAGGGAATAAAAACAATGTGGGAAAATTGATAAAATATGGGATTTTTACTTGGCTTAATAACGTATATAAGCGTCGCCCAACATTGACCGCGTTGGCAGTGAACGTGTTAACTAACGACACGGGTCTGAACTTGGAGATTTTGCTCTGGCTATGAATCCATAAACTATGTAAACTTGAAACTTTGCGGCCGTACGATATACTCGTTTTCTTCTTGCACTAATTGGTAACCAAAAACTGTTTTTAGTGAATAAAGATAAAAAAGGGGCGTCGTTACGCCCCTTTATTATCTTGCAATTTAAAATAAATATTGTTAAATTACGTTATTGTTTTACGCTTAAAGTTACAAACACAATCATAAAGGAACATATAAATGTTAAACCATATCAAATCTGTAATATTTATGGCAACCCTGGCTGTGCCAAATCAAAATCGTGCTGTGTATAGGCGAGTGAATGAAAGGCGTTCTGATTACCAAAACGGGAGAAATCGGATTCATTATAAGGCTTACGTAATTACAAAATGATCTCTCTTTAACGCGGTCCGGAGATTGGCTTCTGGTGATTGTGACCTTTGGCAATAAAAAGGCTCATTTATAAGGTCTATAGAAATTTGTAAAAGGAATTATATTTTTAGATATCATCAACTCAATATCTAAAAGACCGTATTAAGTAATAAGCTATTTACGTATATATTTATTTAATGAATAGTTATTTTTGCTACCACCCGCGCGGTGACCGCTTTAGAATAAAAGTAAGTCACCACCCCATTCCATCCTGAGGGTGTCGTAAGACCGACAAGGCCGATAATCTGCCCACAAGAGAAGGGAAATTTGAAACGAAACCCTGTACCAACCCGTCTGGCCAGCGTGGCATAGCGTGCTAATTTCCTCCTACGGAATTAGAGGAGGACAAAATGAATAGTCTGGAAGACCTTTATGGAGTAGAATGACGTTGTGTGTATGATTATTTTTATTTACAGTAAACATACACACATAGGACAGTGACGGATTCAGAATACATAGTGTCGCCAACCTATTTCGTCCTGAGGGTGTCGTAAGAGCCGACATTAAGAAATGATCCTAGCGGCAAGAGCAGGAAAACTTGATACGAAACCCTATGCCAACCCGTCTGGCCAACATGGCACAGTAGGCTAATTTGGCACGTTGGTCTAGTGGTTAGATGTGCCGCCTTTGGATCAACGGGTCCCGGGTTCGATTCCGGGGTCGGGCAAGTGTCTTTGTCTAAACCAGAGGCACTGGCTCGGAGTCTGGGTGTCATTTCTATCTATAATATGTATGTATTTACGAAAAAAAAATGTATATAAGTAGTTTCTCATCCATCTCGTTACCATAACACAAGCATTTAGTTGCTTAGCTTGGGACGAGATGGCGTTGTGTGAAATGTTCAAGGATATTTATTTTTATTTATTTACTAGGTTTTGGGCGCGGCTTCGCTCGCGTGGGCTTCTAACCCGTGCTTATCTCGATTCCTTTTTTTTATGAATATAAAAGTGGTTATTGTGACTAAACTATAATAGTTAGATATATGCTCTCGCGGACTTTTTTGTAGATTTTAATAAGACCTACAAACTCGTAGTACTTCATTTTGTTCTATTGTCAATAGTTTTTGCAGCGCACGCGTAAATAGGTTTTCGATTTTACACCTTGGGTTACAAAATCGCAATTTTCATACGGATCCCTAATTCCTTTGAAAATAAAATATAGCCTATAACCTTCCTCGATAAATGGACTATCTAACACTGAAAGAATTTTTGAAATCGGACCAGTAGTTCCTGAGATTAGCGCGTTCAAACAAACAAACAAAATCTGCAGCTTTATATATTAGTATAGAGTATAGATGTAATTGGAGAAGGACCGACTCAGCAGCGGGTCATTTGTGGTAGTAGTAATAGACTTTACTATATAACTACTTTAACAACTAAAACCTTAAAGTTTACTTTAACTTTTTAATATTTCACTAAACTACACTAATATCCCTAGTATAATCCCTGAATAACCTATTATAAAATATTTAACGGGAATCCGCATCAGGTGCACAACCTTCTGTATCTTGACCTCGAATTCACGGTCCGAAACAAGCTTTGCTAACGATATGATATCTCATCCAACCTATGCCATCGCAAACAATTCGGATGGACTTGGAACGGGTGTGGGTGTGCTACTTATTCTCAAGCCTGCGGCCATTGTAGGGCTGACACTCATTGCATACCAACATTTAAAACAAAACATAAACACACCTTTCTTAAGATACATAAAGATTGATGTCGATATAATTATCACTTCATTTATAATATTAAAAACGGGTCATATAAAATATTAGGCGACCTATTTTAGTTATTTTGTGAGTTATGCTATTTAAAATCGCAGAGTTATAGCGTTATTTGCAAATAAATAAAATACCGTGCCGTTTCGTCACCGGTGTATGTAATTGGAAAATACACAAGTGGATTGTATAAGAACTGCGCTAATCTTTTAGAGACGAGTCCGCGACGACGGCTTTTTATTATCCAATAATTAATGCATGGAATTGACATCCAGACCCACTTGCTCTGCCTTAGTCAAAGACACCCGAATCAAGAACCTGGGACCTCTACACCTTGTAAAGATTACCAAAAGGTTGTTCATTTCGAATCTTCTCACAAGTGCCAACCCTACGTCATTCTGGTGTTGGCCAAAGCTAACGGTCCACCGGCGTCGACGCTACGCGCACGTGAAAATAATTCTTGACGCGATTTTGTAACCAATACCCGTTAGCCGGTTCCGGGCCTGCCGGTGACCTTATTTCAAGCAGTACTCTTTATTTTTATATCTTATTGCCTGACATTATTATAGCTGAGCTCTCGAGTTCTATCTGGCTATTTTAAGGCATGAATGCCTCAATATTACACGTGTGTACTCTACGAGTGCTGTTAACCAATTTATGATTTACTATTAAACGTACTCTTGAATAGATTAGGTTATTGAACTCCATAATGGGGCATTATGATTCAGCTTCTGATTTAGGTCTTATTTTACCGTAACGAAGAGTATTGCGCAGTATTTGTTTCCATATCAAAACAGTGCGCATTTACTTAGCAATACAATGTTGAGAATGAGTTTAAAATATGTATTGTCTATGAAACGAGATTTGCGAGAATATTGTTTTTTGTTCATTACGTAATACCGCTGCGCGGTTTTGCCGGTAAAATAATAGTTGTTTACGAAGCGGCGCGGACGCTGGCGTGGTGAGTCAGTGACTTGATTACTCTCGACATGGAGAGCGAGTTGGACCTCTGACGACAATCGCATGTACCAATCCGGTACGTGGGGAATACCGCACGTCATTTTAGTGATAATACAAGCAACGTATTTTCTACATTACAAAAGTGTAGATATACCGTTTTTTTTAATACCGATGGAAACTACATCAGTTATGTAAAACCTATAAATATTTGTGCGTAGTTTACTAGAATATGTTCTAACAATGCTCTTTTAAGAATTTACTACAAATATTTATTTTGATACGCAGGTAGAAACATTCGCGTCACAACACTATCGCGCTCTACGTCACAATTTACGCACAACTAACAAGGTTGGACTCACGATTATAACTTCCTTATTTTTATTGGCCGCGCATAAACATGCGTCGTAACTTTCGCAATAACATCAACATATTTAAACACCAGATCAGTTACAATAACAGTCTCCAAATAAGCATATTTTAATCGCTTTACTCCAAACCAGAGTGACCCAATTTCTTTGTTTAAACCGAATTAACGTATTCGATCTCTTTTTAATGTTTCATCTGGAAGTCAATAAACGGCCTCAGTAACTCGGCTTTATGAGCGGTCGAACTTCTTTTCGACGATAAAATAAAGGTTACCGATAAACCTTTAGTGAGCCTTGGCTGCCAGTCAACATTCGATGCAGGTCGACTGGGTAATTATCGGCTGCGTAATTTTAACAAGAATATAATATTGTTTCTGGTAGCGGTAGGCGATAACGGAGTATATGGAGTAAACGATGACGCAAATGGACGTACGCCGGCCGGCGAATACTGGACAGGAAAACAAATCACAGCAATTCCAACTAGGACCTGTTTAGTGGGGTTTTACTGTGAGTTTTTTAATCTGTGAAATTTCGTACAATTTAAATTTCGAGATTCGAGATTCCGATAATTTGAATTTTAAAAAACACAACATAGATAGTCTGTAGCCGTAGAAAGTTATAAAAAGCCTGAACACTGAACATCGGTCTCAGCATGGACATGTAACGTCCAGATCTTCTTCTTCTCAGCTAACTAATGCCTGCTGAGTAAATTCTGCCGACGGCGGATTAGCGTACTGGTAAGGATTGGTATGGGATTGTTTTTAATGATTTCCTTCTTTGCCTTCATGCATTCATTTTCCCTCCTACTATACCCGTTATATGTTGGCGCCTCTGTATTTTCTAAGTGTCCCGCTAAAGAGTAGTTGATCGAGGTAAACTTAAGTGGAACCAACGCAATTTAACCCTCTACCTGCGAAGCCATTACTGTAATGGTGGGCTACCTGTCCCGTCCGGTACGCAGAGTAACGGTTTGGCCGGGTTACACGATTTAGCGCGTGCGTGCCTTGGAACACGCCGACGACGTGATGCGCATTACCCCACTCTATGTATATGCACTCTCTACACTGTATATCGACTGGCCTATGATCGCCGGCGCAGTGGCGACACGTGTGCCTTTGTTTATCTAGCCGATAGTGCTGCGCAACTACAATGTATATCCTTCAGAAGTCAGATGCTTTGTGGTGTGTGATCATTCGTTGTATATTCCTGTTTGGTTTGTTTGCATTGCCACTACACGCAGTAGTGGTAAAATCCCATTTGAACTACTTAGGTGTGTAATATTGTTATGAGTAATATAGAAACTGTAATTGTTTTACTCAAAAAATATTTACGCATCACTTTTCATCAAACTTTATTGGGAATCGAATATAAAAACTCACACTACCGTTGTACCTATTCATGTTGGTTTATTTTTCTAATAAACAAGGACCATCTGTCCATATCCACACAAACAAATGCAGAGCCTATTGCCAGCCGTAATGAAGAAGAAGACAGCCTAAAAACTAGTAATAAACCAAAAACTTGTTCCAAGTTTAAAATATCGTCGTCGCAAATGGCAGCACTAAATTAAAACACAGTGTAAGGAACGTAGAGTCAATTGAATGTGCCTTCTGCACATTTGTCTTGTTCGATGCCAGCGCAATTAATTGTATTGGTGTCACGACCCAACTCCTTTATCTAATCTTTGTGTTGTACAACGATTCGAGTGCAGTTGGCGCTTGCCATGATGAACAGAGCTGCTGTTTTTTTTAAGATATTGATTAATGGTATCTTTGCCCTTGAACATATTTCAGTTTCATATTAATGGATTTCAAATGTGAATTTTACTACTGGATTGGCATTGACGTTCAATTTTGACAATGATAATTGAGATTTTTTGCGCAGTTTGTGGTGAAATCGTTACGCCTTTACGATCAAAAGAGTTTTTTTTATTGATATCTGTATAATAAAAACAATAAATAATATGTGTTTGAAAAATTACAATGTATCTAATTTGTGAGAACGGGATATTGGCTGCCGGAAACTATTTTATAACTAATCGTATATTAGCTAACATGCAAGATCGTTACATAAATTGTCACAATAAACAAAACAAGATTTTTAGCTACTTCCTATAATGGTCCCATTTTATATTAGTTTGAGCTAAAAAGTAATATTAAGAAAATATGTGTTCAATACTTTGCGTGAGACACAGGCCGACAAATGATGATGGTAGATTTATAAGAGTTATGTGATAAAACCTAAGGAAATATAGTACTTTTTGAGTTCGAATAAATTAAAAATTCTACTAAAATTTTCTACCAAGTAGGTCGTAAATTTACTTAAAACGATGAGATCATACTAATTTATTCGAGCAATAAGTCACGATGCGTTTCAAAGTTGCAAGTATGCATAAATATTGCTGTATCACTTCAATCAATCTGGAATAACGCGATTGCATTGGTTGCGTGATGCGTCAGGCTGTCGTCGTGCAGTGAGGAGGGGGGGGGATCCCGGAGCTCACTGCACGTGTCCCCGGGGTCAACAGCCAGTGTTGCTAGCATTGTCTTATGAAATAACCTTCATGGCACTTTGATTTCTAGCTATAAAAGGTTTCTCTTTTTTAAGAGGCTGCTCCCGTATTACTAATTAAAAATACATAGTGCCACCAACTCGGACTATCCTGGGCGTGTCATATGAGGCGATCATCCAACCTAATAGCGAACGTGGTACAATAGGCTCAATCAAATTGGGAGTCCCAACTTATTGGTGGGCCATGTATGGATTGAAATGGTGAGGATTTTTCCTGCCCATTTGGGTTCCTGAATATGTAAATAATAAATAAATAAATATAAATATCCTTGGACATTTCACACAACGCCATCTCGTCCCAAGTTAAGCAACTTAATGCTTGTGTTATGGTAACGAGATGGATCATAAACTACTTATATACATTTTTTTTTTGTAAATACATACATATTATAGATAGAAATGACACCCAGACTCCAAGCCAGTGCCTGTGGTTTAGACAAAGACACTTGCCCGACCCCGGAATCGAACCCGGGACCTGTTGATCCAAAGGCGGCACATCTAACCACTAGACCAACGAGGCAGTCAAGTATATGTATAATTCTTTATTTTTTATTGTATCTAATATTATTTTTTATATAAAAAGAATACTGCACTAAGTAAAGTTCATTGAAACTCTAACATTGTAGTGCGTAATATCGTATGTGAGAACTGGAAACACTGGAAATCTCGTTCTGTGCATGCGCACAACCCTACCTCCGTAGGCCGCTACGCTACAAAGCCAATACACACTAGAAAACTACAAATCTACTGCAAGTGACTTTTAATCTTCTTGAATTATATTAACTTCTAAGGTATAAAGAAGTGCCAAGTTTATGAAAGAAATCTAGTATTAAATTTGTTTTGTTTAAAAATCGATTAGATGTTCCAAAAAAACACGTATTTAATTTAGATATTGAAAGCAATGTAACGTTGAAGTCTTTTGATAGAGATCCGCGGAAAGACATCAACGAACGGTCTCAGTCTCTTTCACCAGTAGAGCACAGAAAAAGAAAAATTTTAAAGTAGAGACTGTAGATTATGGATGGTAGAGACTCACCTCAGCGCCGGGGGTATGGATGTGGACGCGCAACTCGTCAGTTTCGTAGTCATGAGTTTGTACGTCAGCGCGCACTTCACGGCCATTGTGGGTAAGGAAGACGCGCTGGCCAGGTCGCAAGCGTACCCCGGCCATGCCACGGAATCCCGGCCCGATCAGCTCGGCATCCCGGTACTCGCGCGTCAGCTTCCCACCGTCAAAACGCACGGTGTAGCGAGTGTTTGGTGTCAGATTGATGCAGTTGTTGTTCTCCGGAAAGGGCGCCGGCGTCTTCACCGCCTGGATCATCCCGGAGTAGTAGAGTCCGTCGTCACCGAGCGCGGCCACGCGCGTCCCGATGATAGAGCGCTTTGCGAGGCGCTTTCCGGTCGACATGATGGCTGAGTCCTCACTCCTCGACAAGAACGTCACACCACTGGGCCCGGCGGAGTCCCGTGGCCCTTCGGAAAATTCGAATCTCACAAGTTCACACAGAAAATTTCAAATCGCTCGGCGTACGCGCTTCGCGGGATAACCGTCACAAAACTTTGGGGAACTGACAGGATTTCGACGCGATTCGGCACGCTGCACGCGGTCCGGCTCCTCAGAAGGCCGGGACTGGTTGCGGATCTCGCGTAGAAACATAATACGAGGGCAGGGTCCTCGAGGATCGGGACAAAGGAAAATCCTTTCGCGACGACAAACTTCGCAACGAGCTCGGTACGGACGACCTCAATAAGCGCGGTTCGCACACGAACTGGCGTCGGGCGTGCGTGCCGCGCGCCGCGGCCGGCGGCACCGGCCGGCCGGCGAGCGGGAGCGGCGACCGTCCGTCTCGCTTCTTTGTTTTGATACTCAGCTGTTCGTGCGAGCGTGAGGGCCGGGACACCGGCGATAGGTGTGAGTGAGATGGCGTTCGGCCGCCCTCGTGCGTCGGACGGAGTTCGGACGGCCTCGCTATTTCTATCGGGCGGGCGGGAGTGGAGGGCGGCCGCCCACGGGCGACATTGAGGCGGCCAGCTAGGTACGCACGTGGAACGCTAACGGGATTGCACAACGCACCTCGCGACGCCGGCAGGCCGCGTCCGCTTGCCACTTAATACGTGACACAGTTTCTATTCGGATTCGGGGTCGATTCAAATGTCAAGCAGATGCATCCACTTATGCAACTGACTCGATGGTCATTATGCACAATACATGTCTCTGATAATATTGTGCCGACTCGATCACAGATTATCTTCATCATCATCTATGACCTACTGTTGAGTGGGGTCTCGTCCTACTATGCCACGCTGCTTAGACGGGTAACGGGGTTTGTATCAAGATTTCCTTCTCTTGTGGCAGTTGGTGCTGTTGCGCTCCTTTAGTCGGCTCTTAGGGTGTCTAAGAGCCGACTAACTCTAAACTCATGATAAAAAGGGTTGGTGACATTATGTATTCCTCGCCTTTAGATCACGGGTCCCGGTTCGATTCCGGGGCCGATCGAGCCAGTGCCTTTGTGTAAACCAGAGACACTTGCTCAAAGGCTGGGTGTCATTTGTGTTCGTAAATTTCATCAAAGAGATGCTGCGATACTAGTTCATTTATCAATGGGGATTCATTTAAAAAACAAAATCGTAACTAGTCATGGATTTTATAGATTACATTATGAGTCTTCGTAGATACCTATAACAAAGTAATCGTTGACACTGTTCACACTGTAATAGTTTTATCGCAACAAGTGCTTACGAAAGAGAAACAAAAATGATTAGATCCTTAGCCTAGGTCATAGACAGTCTAGTACTACGCCTTAGGCTATTCACTTATCTAACGCGAACCACTTTTTGGGGAGGCCTCAGGACAATGACTTTTACCTCCTCTGAGTCACTTTGCGAAGGTTGCGAGGCTGCAGGGTTGAACGGCCCGTTCACCCTGTCTAGGTAGTAATTTCGTAAGTGTTTTACATTACTTAGTGACTTGATAAAATGGTAATGAGCGTTAAAGATTAAAGTTTTTGTCCCCTTGTGGGGACGGGGCAGAATATTACACTTCCTCACCGCATGCTGGGAAAAAACGCGTGTTGTAAAAGTCAACAAAACCCAGCACGCTTGATGTTAGGATCTAACGGTCCACCCGGCTAGCTACCACCCTCACATCCAAGTCCAGCGCCAAGCAGTTTTACTGTATTTCATCGTGCGTGAGTGTGAGTGTGTGTGTGTGTGTCACAAGTTCTTAATACTTAATTGGTAATTGGTTATACAAGCTGTCACTTAAAATAAGCACCCGCGAAACAAAAGGAGGAATGAGTTTGTATCTGTTTTCCTTCTCTTGATGATACCTAAGCTACTCAAGCAAGGGCGGATCCAGGGGGGGGGTCATGGGGTCATGACCCCCCCCTGAGCTGGTTCCAGGACTTAGGTGGACCACTAATTGAACATAATGATTTTATTTATATATTTTGTGACCATACAGATTTTATGTAACTACATACCTTCAATAGTTATTTAATTAATATAATATACTAACTTTGTATGATGGTAAATGTTTGGGAACGAACGTATCGAAAATTTGAATTTTACCGCGCCACACTTGCGCGCGCTTGTCCACTAGCTCTCCACGCGTCTAGCTGGTAGACCAAAGAGTAGAGTAATAATAGCAAAAAAGGACCTAACCTCAAGTATTTTTTTTTATACTCCGCGGTCTTCTGTATAACCTGCCGTAGCGTTAAAATATGGTCTAAGGTACTGAAGCCTTTTCGGAAACCGGCTTGTTCGGGAGGCTGGGAATCGTCGAGCCTGCATGCGAGACGACTCGTGATGACCCTCGAGAACAACTTGTAGACATGGCTCAGAAGTGAGATGGGTCTGTAGTTCTTCAATAAGGTGTTATCTCCCTTCTTGAAGAACAGCACCACCACACTTCTGTTCTATGCCTTTGGCGTTCGTCCTTCGAGTATGACGGAATTGAATAACTTCTGAAGGGCCCTGAGGATCGGTTCTCCACCCGCCTTCAGAAGTTCTGCGGTAATTCCGTCATCACCCACCGCCTTGTTGTTTTTAAGTTGCTCGAGAGCCATCCCGATCTCACACAGGCTGACGTCCGGGAGGTCTTCTGTGTAGTGCTGGGTTAATCTAGCTCGTGGGTCGTTTGCTAGATTTATGACGGGTTCCTGTGTAGACGTGTACAGTTGTCCATAGAAACTCTCGACCTCACCCAAAATCTCGGACTTCGCCGTGACGATCCTGCCGTCATCAGTCTTCAGCCTGACGAGCTGGCTTTGCCCAATAGACAGATCCCTGGCAAAAACCTAAGCAAAAACCTTGATATACGAGCGTGATATACGCCGATTCAACACGATTCGTGTTGAATTGGCGTATATCACGCTTCAGGGACTTTGATATCTGTCTATTGAGCATCCGAAGCTGCGTCGCATCATCTGAAGACTGCAGGACCATTTTCCGTCGTTCGTCCATGAGATTCAGGGTGACGTCCGAGAGCTTTTTGGCCGTTTTCTGGCGTTGGGTCTTCGACCCAATTTCGACCCAACTTTGCGGACAGTCTCCACGAACCCGTCATTATAACGTCCACGTCAACGCCTAGGCTAATATAGGTTACTCGGTTTTGCTGTTCGAGCTGGAAGCTTTCCGGGTTTTGAATTTGAACTGGCACGGGACGCAGCGTAGACCTCACCACGCGCGACCTTTCAAGCTTAACGTCGATATTCAATGTGCCTCGTACTAAGCGGTGATCGCTTCCGGTTTTGACCATATTGATCACGGAGACATCATTCAATATGTGCTTTTCCGTCGACATGATGAAGTCTATCTCGTTTTTTGTGGTGCCATCCGGACTCAACCAGGTCCATTTCCTCTGTTCTGGTTTTTTGTAGAAGGAATTCATCATATAGAGTCCCTCCTTCTCTAGAAAACCAGCCAAAGTCTGGCCCGGTTGGTTCCGGTGTCCAAACCCAAATTGCCCCACTTGCAGCACATCTCGGCTCCGCTTGCCCAGTTTCGCGTTAAAATCCCCCATGACAACGGTGTAGTGCGTTCTAGAGCTATGTATGGCCGAGGAAATGTCCTCATACATTATCTCTACCGCTTCGTCGGGGTGTGCCGAGGTCGGTGCGTATACCTGTATGACCTTCAGCGAATAACGCTTGGTTATTCTGAGTATAAGGTACGCCACCCTGGTCGACACACTCTCTATTTTAACAACGTTGTTCACAAGGGACTTGTGGACGATAAACCCAACACCACCTTGGGACTGTTGGTCGCCCTCCCGGAAGTAGAGCAAGTTGCCGGATTTGAGGGTTATCATGTCCTCTCCCTCTCTTCGGACTTCAGACAACCCCACTATATCCCATCGCAACTTGCTCAACTCTTTCTCGAGTTCTACGATCTTCTCATCAGTCCGCAGTGTCCGTGTGTTATATGTTGCCAGGTGTATCCGTCGTTTTTTATGGTAGCCGGATCTCTGCCGGAGATTTTTAGCACCCCCTGCCCCACCGTTACCTTGGCTGCTACCGTGGCCGAAGGAATAGTGGGGCTGTCGGGGACTGGGGGCCGTTTTTTTAGTTGTGTGCTTCATTGGGGGGTGTTTGCCATAATCGCCACGCTTGGCAGGCGGGTTGGCGATCGCAGTACGGATGGTGCGTTTTTGGACAGAACGTCGCTGCTGCCCAACGTCTGTTGTCCCTTAGTCGCCTTTTACGACACCCACGGGAAGATATGGGGTGGTAGTATTTTTACTCCGCTACCACACAGAAACCACGGCTATGGAATATAAATAGGCTGCCTCATTCAGTGCGTGATAGTGGTTCTCTGGGTGTCTTCAAGAGGGCAATATGTACAAGTTATTATGTGTGGAGTTTTTCAAGTGTACAATAAAGAATAAATATTTTTAAGTACAGTACTTACGTACATTAATATAATACCTACTTTTTACTTGTATATATTGTTATCAAAATTAAATTGTAAGTTCTTGACTTGACCACGACTATGTGACCCCCTCCTGGCGCCAAAGCTGGATCCGCCCTTGTACTCAAGAAGGAATGGGTTGGTGACCTTGTTTACTCTAAATCCGTCATCAGTGGTCACAGAGACTAGAGACCTATAGGTACTCAGTTTCTGGGGCCTGGAAGACTGATATTCCACGCGGGTCAGACCTAAAATAACTTTTCCCAAACTTCGATTTTGTACATTACGTACAATAACGGCCTATTTCTTGTACAATAACTCTGTCTGACCTATTTTACTGTCTAGCCATACCCGTACCCACTTTGCAAAGGTTACAAGGTCGTAGGGCTTGGAGCTGGCAATTAATCATTGTCCCGAACGCTGCTACCGCAATCCACGAGTACGACGCAGACAAAATACGATCACGAGCTAAAATTATAGTTGTGCTTTATGTCTATCGATGTATGTCTGTAATAGAAATCCGTAGGTAATTCGGTATCTTAATTTAACGTAGTGCCTGGAGCCTAGTAATATTATCGAAATGAAGCATCGTCCTGCGCCTGCGTCTGGATTGATTTTGAAGCCGAACGACCACCGCCAGCTAAAATGAGTTAGTTTAGTTTAGCTTGCATAGTTGAGCCATATATGTTAGTTCACCGTCGGTGGACGCACATGTATGAAAAACTGGCTCTACTATGCTATAATATGCATGTCTATACTATGTTATAAAACTTGAAATAAGTTATCAACAAAGGTTAGAAAGGTTAATATGAAGGGAAAATATTGTGTTTAACGACATTTTTGTAGTTGCTTATAAGCATACTTTTTTATGCTAAAATATCTAAAAACAAAATAAACTAAAGTTGTCGGAGCCAACTTGAATTATAGTAGTAATTACGACCAAAGTATGCCCAAGGCACCGAATTCAAACACTTGCTTGTTGATATCTTTACTTTTTAGTGCTTATTTTATCCAGGTGGTGTCGAAGAACCGACAACCGCTGGGGTAGACGAGTTCTTGAGTGGAGACCGCGAATCGGCAATCGTAGTACGGGACAGCCCTCTGCTAGATGGAGCGACGATCTGCGAAATGCTGCGGGCAGCAGCTGGATGCGTCAAGCTGAAGACAGGGCGCTATGGCGCTCTTTATGGGAGGCCTATGTCCAGCAGTGGACTAATGTGGGCTGATGATGATGAAATGAATAGAATACATAGTGTCAACCCATTCCATCCTGAGGGTGTCATAAGGGCCGACAACGCCGAAAAACTAGCCGAGAGGAAAAAACAATTGAAACGAACCCGTCTGGCCAGCGTGGCACAGTAGGCTTCATGGCCCGAGGCATGTATGGGCTGAACAGTAGTAGTGCATATTTTGAACAGCTTATATTTTTTGTTTAAAAGATTTCCGACAATCCGCATTACAGCTCAAAACATCAGCCAGCAGTGAAAAAATACGTCCTAATGCCCGGCCGCACATGCTCACACTCGCATTGGATGTCACGCGCTGCGTGCGAGTGGCAGTAGTTAAAACCTATGGCGCAGTACCAAGCCCTGCATTTGCTATCACGTGTCTACGCACACGCGTACATGCGGAGTTTGGTACTGCGCCTCGCACGCGGCTCGTGACATCCAATGCGAGTGTGAGCATGTGCGGCCGGGCAATACGTGTAAAAAGGATTTTTCCTATACACTTTAAATGTTCATCACTACATAGTATAAAACAAAGTCGCTGTCGTGTGTCCGTCCCTGTGTATGCTTAAATCTTTAAAACTACGCAACTGATTTTGAAGCGGTTTTTTAAATAGATAGAGTGATTCAAGAGGAATGTTTATAAATATATAATACTAAATATTGTAGAGAAACACTGATAAATTTAGAGTTTCATCAATGCACCTGTGCGTAGCCGGGGCGGGTCACTAGTATTATATTATAAAGTAAAGATCAGTGCCCCAAACCTGACAATTCAATAGAGTCAAAATCGGCAATCCGCGTGCCTTTTATTTTCGATTTTGACATTTTTGGCTACTTACTCTTAGTGTCAGTTCAGCACTTGGCAAGAACTTTTAAATTTAGCAGACTAATGCTAGCAATTGCATCGTGGCGGATGGGCAACTGGGAAACGAATACAAATTTTAATGTTCGCTGCGCGAGTTGCCGCTAACGAAATTAAATTTGAAGGAAAGACAATACAAATTTTTTTTGTTTGCTCGGAAACCTTCGTGGGCACATGCACAACATGATCATCACATCAAGCTTCAAGAACAAATGCATAGTTAACGATTCTATAAAGGACACATAGACAAACATTCATTTTTATGTAAAATATATTTTTACAATCTATTCTTAAATTACCAGGGGTCCAATGCCCAGATACCTTTAGGGCGTAAGCCGTCTGGGATGGAAAGGGCGGGTCATGGACCCTCGCCGTCCAAAAACGAGCTTCATGACCCGGTTTTATCCTATAAGCTTCGCCAGCCCTGGAAATTTCGTGTTGTCTATGGTTGCTACTGCTATAGGTGGTGATTATTTTCAAACGCAATTTAACCTTACAGTTTGAGAACATAAAACGGTTCCATGAGGAGTTTTGGTAGTTTAACGATAAAACAGGCATAGATGTGCCATTCACATTATTTGTTCTTGATTGAACCAAATTACATTTGGTGACGAACTATTTTGAATTTATATATTTTTAAAATGTGTGTTAATATGTTATTATTTTAAAGCAACATTCCGTGCGGTGACGTATTTAGAATACATAGTGTCACCACCCCATTCCATCGTAAGGGTGTCTTAAAAAACTGACAAAAGGAAATGACAAGGCCGGAAAGCTTGCTGCAAGGCAAAACTTGATACAAAACCCTATATCAACGTCTGGCCAGCGTGGCACAGCAGGCTATTGCCCTCAACGTAGTTGGACGATTCCCGACTCAGCAGTGGTTCATCTATGGGCTAAGAAGTAGCTGCTACATTTTTGACCCAAGTTAATGATGATTGAAGATTTCTTTGAAACCAAACCTTTTTGACCACATTATTTATTAAAGGCGCGCGAGTTCATGTCCATCGGGGCCTGAATAAATAATTACTAATCACATTTATTTTATTTCATAATTCGCAAAATTACCTTACAATATACCAAATTGAAAGCTGTTGAATACATCGGTAGTTATTAACGACATTACCCTAACTAATTAGGTAACAGCATTCCTCAGGATGGACATGAACTCGCGCGCGAACTATTTATGTATGTATATATATATGTATTTTATACTTTTTGCATTATTTTTACTATACTCTTAGTATTGGGATATTAAAATAAAACACGTAACCAAGAGTTCGCCACCAAAATGTTCCCCAACCAAATAATTAAAACTCGTAAGCATCTTCTTGGTGATGCTGTGATTGCTTCTTTTGTAAATTTAAAGGTGTGTAAGTAAAAGTACATAGCGGAATTCCAACAAATAACAAAGTGCGATTACAAACGGAGTCACCGTAAATTTCACTGTCATAAATACTTATTTTTTATTGTTAAAACGTTCTTAAAACATGGGAAGTGAGCTTCAAGACATTTATATCAAAAGGTAGATGGAAAATATTAAATAGATATTTTTAGAAACACTAAGATTAAAAAAACTGGCTACAGAAACTGAAAAGTATAATATAAATTATAAAGATTTGCTGCCAATTTATAGATTTGAATATATACTAAAATTACATCACGCACGTAAAATGTTCATAAAATAAAAAAAGTTCAAAAAATAAAAACTACTGGGCCAGGCTATGGTTTTTTTTATGGGACCAAGTGGCAAATAATCCACATCAAACTAGAATCACGTAAATCATAAATTATAAATTCTCAACGTAATAGGTGCTATATATAATTCATGTTTTTATATTAGTCCCTGTTTTGTTTAAAATTCTATTACATAACAACGACAGTTGAAGCCGTATGGAACCGTTTCACAACAGTTGAGAAACTTTTATTATAATCGGAAGTACTTTTACCTAGAAATGTTGAAATTTCTTAAAATTTCCGTTAATTTTTACTCATTGTAATAAACTTACAGAAATATTTCAGAAACTTCCAAGGTAGGAGGTACGTGTATAAAATCTTAGGTATATGTATGTCTATAGGATTTCACTATTCTATGACTTTTTAAATTGCATTTTAATTGTTTTAAATTGCAGAATTGTTATTTTTAAACTTATCTTTATATTTAAAATCAGATCAAAAGCGCCTAAGTACTTTTTAGAATCTAAGAAATGGTTAATATCGTTCGAAATACTCTTAATGCAATTCAAAGAAGTCTTAAGCATGGCATTAACGTAACGACTAACGTTTTGCCCGTAATTATTTTTTATAAATTAATCCGCCTTGGTATTTTTAAAGTATCCTTAAAAATACCACATGCTATATCATTTTAAGTGTTTAGAGCTCTTTTTCAATTAGCTTAAATTAAATTTATTTTATTATTTTGAAATTAAACAATACAATTTTCATCAGCTCTAAAAAATGCCAGACTACAACGCTAAGTAAACGTGTAGGATCAGAAATATTACCTGCAGAAAGTCAAGCGGACTAGTTTCAATAAGTCTTCAATGCAAATACCGAGGTAGTTTAGAGTGATGACGCATTCTATCATTACATCACCAAACTATTTCATGCGCGTAAATTGTGCGTGTTTATCAAGTTTATGGCCACATTTGTTTACAACCCAATGTAAACAAGTAGACGCGAATCGATGCGTCGTATCGGGGTCACTCTATTTAACAGACGCGTGAAAATGAAACAATTGAAAACAAACCCACAGTTTCCGTTCGACATTGACTTTGGAACCTAGTACCGGATTCACACATTTGCCGCCAACAGACTATTCCAATTTTGCTGCCCGTACTGACGTCTACGTCAACGTCGTTTAACCTTGTTCATAATCATATTTCATTTTTATTAACTGTGCATATTTTCATATTTTTTTGTTTAAACAAAAAGAGCTTGCTTTGGTTTTAATTTCTGATTTCATAATCATTTTACCCTACTCAGCCTGCTGGTAAATCCACTACTGTGTGCCTCTCGTTTACACAAATAAACTTGCCCCACCCCGGAATCGAACCTCACGGGTGTGAGGCGGTACATCCAATCCAACGAAGTCAAGATAATATGAAAATATATACGTTTAAGAAACAAAGTCGAGTTCCTTTAAAAGTTAATGAGCTCTGATTTGTTTTGTCTCCGTCTCTAATGGCAGAAAAGGTAATAAAGTATAGGAATAATTCATTGAAAAAGATATGAAATAATTAACGGAACCCGCTGAAAACTATGCGGTTGAAGCTCCAGGGGAACGTTATCTTTAAACCATAATTATAGGCGGTAGATTTAACTGTATTTGTACTCGTACTTTTGAAGACAACTGTCATCTAGTCTCTCCCGCGAACACGACTACTGCAAAGCATTCGAAACGTCTGGAATTAAATAATGTAATTTAAACGCGATAAATCCGTTAGAAAAGTGTTTGATTTCAATGTGTAATAATCGCGAATACCTAAGAAATCCGTATCCGTTTTTCTCGCGTGAGTACTAGCGGTTTATCAGAAATATCGTTCTTGTTGCTAACAATTCAAAAAGACATGCGTATGTTTTCTTTGTGCCTATTTTTTTTATTTTGAACGAGTTCATACGTGATTCTGTTGCGTTAGTGGTATATGGTAGGACGTGACATGCCTCTCGCTTAAAAGTGGCTTATTGTGAAATTGTATATAAAATATGTACATACTTAATTGGACTGAATAACACTATTTTAATGTAGCAACGCAAGTTAATCTGTCGGCTATGTTGGTACATTCCAGTTAATAAGTGTGTTAACTGGCCTGTAAATTTACATGCCAAGTTAACTTTGTGCCGGCATTTCACTTCGCTATTCGTATTTATGTATTAGCCACACACATCTATACTCTATACTTACTAATCATGGACGTATAAAAAAAGTCGGACAGAGTCTCGCTAACTAAAAACTGTGACATCATAGTCGGCCAGATCAGCTATATGTACAGGCCAGCACGCACACTTTCACACATTAGTCGGCCATTACACGCGTGAACATCGATGCTTAAAGACGCAATATGCGGCGAAAAAATAAAAACTATAAATCATGTCTTGCGTGGTAAAATGGTGTAAAAACCGTAGTGACCGAAAGAAAAACAATCCAGGAATCACGTTTCATACGTTAATGAATAATTCAATCACTTATTTCCAGATAATATACATTAAAATCAATTTGTATTTGCTAGAACAAAACAATTAATTTTAAGTTCAGTGTTGCCAATATTCACGTGTGCAAATTAACCGAAATGTGGGCAATTTTCGTTTATTATAAAAATCAATATATTATTATGGTTAAATATTTAATAGTTACTACTGGGTATTTTATTTTATATTCCTTTTGCTAGATTTTCTAAGGAAAATTAAGTATAGAGAAATGATTGAATTAAAATTACTTAGTAGAAATTGTAATGGTGAAAACGATTGGATTCCAAACAAATACAGTGTCATTTGCAGTCTATATTTTGATGCGGATGACTTATAAACAACTAAAGGAGGACTCCGGCGTGTTGTTACTTATGCAGTACCTTAAAAGGTAAATTAGCAATCTACCAAGACATGGATAATACAAAAAAAAAGTAACTATGCCGCTTATTTTTTCAAAATTTAAATGTTCATTGTAGCTGTTGTGTCGGTATATAATAATAATAAATATCCTTGGACATTTCACACAACGCCATCTCGTCCCAAGCTAAGCAACTTAATGCTTGTTTTATGGTAACGAGATGGATGATAAACTACTTAAATACATTTTTTTTGTAAATACATATTATAGATAGAAAAACACCCAGACCCGGAACAAATACTTGTAGGTCGTACAAATATTACTTCCGTGCGGGGATTGAACCCGCGACATGCTGCGCAGCAGTCGATCGCTCAACCACTGCGCCAACCGTGTCGTCAAATGTTCCTTCTATCCAAGTAGCTATAAATAAATAAAAAAGATATTGAGAATAAAAGCCACATTAAATTCTACGTTTTAATTTTATAGGCAATCCATACTGTACGGACAAATTGACGTGGATATAAATGTATGTTGCGCAAATTCACAGATGTAAAGTTTATTTCTGTAGCTTAGATTTAACGTAGATATTTTTTGAGAACAGAAAATGATTAAAACAGTTTAATCAAATAAAAAAATGCATTAAAATGATATGAAAAATGAATTCATCATAGTATTCATTTCTTTCATTCATGTACCTACTTCCCTCACCCCCTGTTTCATCATTTGAAGGTATACATTTTTAAACGTACGTAATGAAAATAGATTATTACTTATATAATTCAACAATAAACGTTTGATTTCTAAATAATCCACAGATATAACTTGCATGCTTACCATATTGGGATTTCCGTGAGCTATGACAACAGACGTAGAAAGAAATAACTTGAATCAAACCATCGAATTCATTAGTGTGCGTTTGAGCTACACATGTGTGCATGCTTGCTTCGGGTCGACAACTTTAAAATTAGGGTGACTGTAGACCAATAGGAACTCGGCAGGGGCCACGTGGTTTTGTTGTCCCGATCAGCTGTTTGGAGAATGCTCACAAAAAATATCAACAAACCGGTGCTATCTAAGCCCGGGCACCGGCTGGCAGGTAACAAACCTGACCTGTAATAATAACAATACGCCTATGGAATTCAAAGCAAAAACTCTATGCACCTTTGTTTTTTTAGAGCCTTCGATTACCCCCAATGAAAGTAACAAAATAATATTGTCTTTGTTAAAAACAATAAAGGAGCCTTTAAATATCGAGGCTATTGAAAGCAAGAAGTTTCACAGATAAGCAGCTTCAGTGTTGTTCATTTAGTGATTTGCAGAAGTTCTTTTTTATATTTCGTGTTCATGTTGCCGATAGTGAGGTTGAGAAAGTAAATTTGAAGTGATTTCGAAAGATATTTTCTTCCATAACTGATCGACTGCTGCGCAGCATGTCGCGGGTTCGATTCCCCGCACGGAAGAAATATTTGTACGACCTACAAGTATTTGTGCCGGGTCTGGGTGTTTTCTATGTATAATATGTATGTATTTACAAAAAACAAATTTATGTAGTTTATCATCCATCTCCTTACCATAACACAAGCATTAAGTTGGTTAGCTTGGGACGAGATGACGTTGTGTGAAATGTCCAATGATAAATTAAAAAAAATTATATATGTTGGGCACCCAGATTGCAAAGACAAAGAGAAGAATGAAATCGTATTAAATTGTTAAAGTTTTTTAGAAAGATAATTTAGATGTTTAAGCATACTACTACACAGCCCATAGATGACCCACTGCAGAGTTGGGCCTCTTCCAACTGGAAGGGCCCCACAAATTATGGGCCCCAACATTAAGGGTAAATAACCTAGCACAGTAGGCTAATTACCCTTAATGTAACTACATTAAGGGTAACTGCCTCGTTGGTCTAATGGTTAGATGTGCCGCCTTTGGATCAACGGGTCCCGGGTTCGATTCCGGGGTCGGGCAAGTCTTTGTCTAAACCAGAGGTACTGGGTCGGAATCTGGGTGTCATTTCTATCTATAATAAGTATGTATTCACAAAAAAAAATGTATATAAGTAGTTTATCATCCATCTCGTTACCATAACACAAGCATTAAGTTTGCTTAGCTTGGGACGAGATGGCGTTGTGTGTAATGACCAAGGATATTTATTTATTTATAATTAGCCTACTGTGCTACGCCAGACGGGTTGGCACAAGGTTTCGTATGACGTTTTACTTCTCTTGCGGCTAGGTTATCGGCCTTGTCATTTCCAATGTCGGCTCTTACGACACTTTCAGCACGTGGTGACGGTATCCACCGCATTCCATTCCGCCACCACACGGAAGATGTTAGTAAATAGTAATATTCCCCAGGGTTACGGAGCGTGGTACTCGAATGGGGAGCGCAACCCGTTGCCCCAGCGGGCAGACAAGTGGCTCTGTGGGTTTGGTTTGTAGATTGCGGCACAAATGCGAAGGTGTCGATAGACGTTACTTACACAGGCACGATGAAACAATTGCATAGGGTTGAATAAACTCTGTAGCAGAGAGTAACTTAGGAATGACATCTATGTTATGTTTATCTTCAAAATACAAAAATATTAATACATAATTATAAATAACTACTAAACTGATTACTAAATAAATATACAGGGTCTCACAAAAACCATTCGAAGTTTAAAATATTGTTCTATCTTGACGTATGGGCGAAAGATCATCTTTCTAAACTATACTTTTAATACAAAATATAGGTTCCAGTTAAAGCGACCCGTTTCTCGTTGTTTCGGCGGTACCTTAAGATTTAAGGTTTTGGTTGAGCTTTCAATCAAACTAAATAAAAATGTTAATCTGTTGGTTATCTGGCACATTTACATGTTTAGTCTTTTTCTGCTGCGAATGGGCGAATGACTTTTATCTCTTGGCCACATGACATGAAACGATTTTGTTACGTGAAATAGTTATAGTGTGTGCCCCGGTTCCTTGTGTTTCCGGGATAGGACTAACCCACTTAAACCAGAAACATATACAATTCCAAAATAGTCACGAATCTTGGAGTAATAACAAAAGATTCGTAAGTTGTATACAAATATATTTTTAGGCACAAAGGGATGAGCCAGACGAGGTGTGATGACTGGCAGGGTTCGCAGCGCATATTCCCCGATAGTTGTAATGGGGATATCTTAACCTTGCGAATTGCTCTTGAAATTTCGCTATCGCGGTGTAGGACTATTTCGTAATTATCGCATTTGTAGGCGATTTTAATTACTTCAGTATCTAATATCTATAAACCCTAATTAGCCTTATGAGATACGTTGGCCAGTCCGGTCGTATGAAGATTTCCTTCTAATAATTCTATCTTCTCTGTAAAATGGCGTTTTATAAAAACACAATCTCACTGGGTCTTTCCGCTAGATTTCGACCTGGTAGTCATTTTATAAAAAACATACCATTACCCATTGGTCTATACAATAAAGCATTTTAAAATTCTATTCTAGAATGGGTTTATGGCATTGTCTTTTCTAAACCTGACACGTGACGATCAAGGAATCCTTTACGACTCTCTTCGAATGCTTATCCTCAGGGAAACTGAGGCTACCATTCTAAGCCTATCACTTCTTTGTCACGAATGATGTTGCGGCCGTAAAAACGGTATTTATTCCTCGGAATCCCGTTAAGTGGATTTTAAAGACCAGAGGTATAAAATGGTTTCGTCAAACCACTCACTTCTCATAAATAAAAAGTTCTATGTGTTGAAATGTGTTGTTGTTTATGTATAAAAACTAATCAAATAAAACAGTCTTCTATAAAGCCGATAACCTAGTCACAAATGAAGGAAAACTTTAAACAAACCATGTGCAAACCCGTCTGGCCAGCGTCGCACAGGCACAGTCTAATAACACTCCATGTAGTTGGAGGAGGCCCGACTTAGCCATTCCGGCCATTTATGGGCTGAGAAGTAATGGGATGAGGCCCGGCCCGGCAGTAGGTGTTCTACGAAAAATAATTAAAATCGGCACTAAATATAGTAAAACGTTAAATGAAAACAATCATGTTATTCAATTCCTTTATTAAATATTGGTACTTTTTTCCTTTACGATTGGTATAGTAACAGTTTCGTAAGTACCCGATAGCTTTCTATTTAAAGCGTTTACGATTATTTACTCGCATGGCAATACTTTAGTAGCTCGCTATTTTTAACTATTATTCAGTTAGTGATTCATCCTACGCGGAAATCTCTGTGTAGACATAAATCTCATTTGGTAGGCAGGTACCCTTTAAGTTCACGAGCGCGCCGTGGGTTTGTGAGGCTCTAGGATATTACAAATATAGGGTCTGTTCAAGTTATCAATTAAAGAGTTTCCTGTCGGTCCTTCTCTTTAGAGCAATATTCCGAACCGGTGGCAGTAATATAAAATACATGGGTCGCGAGAGACCGAAAAAGAAATCGATGGATTGTGTGAATGACGACATGCATATGAGAGGTGTTCATCTAGGTCACTACTATTACTCAGCCTATAGATGGAATAACATGGAGGATAATTAGCCTACTGTGCCATGCTGGCCAGACGGGTTAGCACAAGGTTTCGTTTCAAGTTTTTCTTCTCTTGCGGCTAGGTTATCTCCCTATCCGCTAGCTTATCATTTCCCGTTGCCGGCTCATACGACACCTATAGGAATGGAGATACTATGTATTATAAGTCCGTCACCACACTGACAATGTAGGTACTTATGTAAACGTATTTGAATTTGCATATCTACCTACACCTACCGGCGACAAAAAACAAATGATACACATGTTTCTTGTTTTGATTTTATCAATACGATAAACAAATTGTAACCGCTAAACCACAAATTGCCAAGTGTACACCCTTACCACAGATAGAAGCCGTTATCGGGACGCGGACGCCGCTGTGTCCGTCCAATGATTGAGAAGTAGGTCGATAATACGGAAATACAAGCCGACCTGTGCGTAATTTCTGCCGACATCAAAAAAGTTGGTGGTTCCAAACTTGTATGTAAGTTTTTTATTCGCTATCGTAAATTATCCCTGATAGGCGATACATTTTCAGAAAAGGTTTTTGTTTAGTACCCGTGCGAAGCCGGGGCAGTCTCTTATTTACTAATAAATAAACTTGTGAACATTATCCAAAATGTAGAAAAAAAGGATTGGAGGCGCCGGGTATCGATCCCGGTACCTCTCGCATGCTAAGCGAGCGCTCTACCATCTGAGCTACGCCCCCTATGACAATTTGTACCAAAATATCCTTCCATTTGCAAGACATACAAAAATATATAGTATTAGGTTGAACTGTTAAAATTGTTCGCTCGCGATCAAGTCCTTTTGAAAGAAAATAGTAATTATGATGTAACAATTTATAGTAAGTAGTATAGTATTAAATAGGTACGATGGATGCGGGCAGCTCAAGACCGGCCTTTGTGGAAATCCTTGCGAGAGGCCTATGCCCAGCCACCGCGGACGTCTTTTGGCTGAAAAGATAATGATAGTATATGTGACAGGTATTAAATTATTATGAACTAGCGACCCGTCCCGGCTTCGCACGGGTGCAATGATGAACGTCTAAATTTATCAGTGCTTCTCTACAATATTATGCATGTATTATACTTTAAAAACCTTCCTCTTGAATCACTCTATCCATTAAAAAACCGCTTCTAAATCCGTTGCGTAGTTTTAAACATTTAAGTATACATAGGGACGGACAGCGACAGCGACTTTGTTTTATACTATTTAGTGATGAATTGGTATGCCTCCCACACGGTGGACCGATGACCTGATTAAGGTCGCCGGAAAACGATGGATGCGGGCGGCCCAGGACCGGCCTTTGTGGAAATCTTTGGGGGACGCCTATGTCCAGCAGTCTTCTGGCTGAAATGATGATGAGTGATGAATTGTTGAAGAGCTCGCACATAACATAGCAAACCGATACAACGCAGAAAATTAGGTAACAGTAGGTAATGTGTGTATTTTGTTAATGTCTTTATTTCTTTTTTGTACACATTCATAAAAAACAGTCATTAAAAAATCTTAATCTTTCTCATGTAAGACAATTTCTTGTTCAGACGTGGGTTCCTTCCTACATAATTGAGCATAGCAGGAGTCTATGAGAATTCAATTCCAAGACTGTATTTTATTGTTGTTGATATCACGGATATCTTGGACGTAGGCGTTTGTGGGTATGAGATAATAGAAAAATCACTTCCTTAGAACAAATCATTTTTTTACTACCAACAACAAACAAAATTACAATATGAAAATGTATAAATACATTAAAACTGGACCCATGGCAACAATATCGTAAAACGTATTATAAAAGTATATATAACAAAAATATTTATAAATATAATTTGGTATATAAAATCTTATAAAAAATAACATATATGTATCAACAATTCTACTATAGTAACATGTTTTTATGAACAATTCAAATTGAACACATTGCTAACAATGAAGCAAATTTTGGATGTGACTAGAGTTTCATTTATTACGTTGCAATATAAACTTTTTACTGAATAACGAAAACTTTACTGAATAAAAAAACTCCCTCTTTTTTTTCCAATTTCATTGGGGTCAGCGCCAGTCGCCTGATTTGACTAACTACCAGTATTTATATGGAGCCTATTTCCGTTTGCCCTCCGCGTAATTACCGGTATACCCTCTTGTGGGTATACCGGTAATTATATGGTTAGACCAGTTGTAAGTTTTCACGCCATTGACTACGTGTAACGACTGCCATAAGTGGTAGAATAGCAGCCGAACAACGCCTGTATAGTGGATAACGAGACTTATTATAGTAAATTACAGAAGCCAATTTGACAACAGAATATTTGTGAAAATTTAGAGTTGATTAAATTAAACATTGAACTGGTATATATGTAATTGCATTCAATGGTACAAAAAAGTATAAAAATATTTAGCTAGATATTGTAAAAATATATTAAAATACTTAAAATTATTTGCACTAATTCATGTATTCTTAAAATTAAGTGCTTGGCAAGTATAAAGAGTGTCAATAACTTATTAATACAAATGCATCAAATGAACATTTTGAGATTTGGAGATTCGGAATGTATAAAGAGTTGAACAGATTAAACAGCCTTGAACAGACACAAAACGCTTAATGTTAGTAAAAACAATTTTATTTTAACAATTCGTCATTTTTAATTACCTCTTCACTTACATAAAAAAATGCTTATCATAGAGAATATCCACCCACCCTTACAGACTAGAAACAGACAATATTCAAACGAAAAAATCAAGAATACAAAATTAATTTAACATCAGTTAAACTATAGAAAAAATAATAGAGCTCCATTTCCCAAAAACAGCTTACACCTTTCTTTATTACAATGGCATTAAAGTTCACTATGGTAAACTTTTTGACGGTGGGTTAAGAGGTTTTTGGAATAATGATCCCGCATAACTATAATGTATGGCCCGTTTAATTAGCTCTCCAGCATGACTACTTGAGCGCCCTTTCCGACGAAGTCACCGAGTTTGAATGGCGCCAAATCCGCGACAACGCCATCTCTCGGCGAGCGAACTACATATTCCATCTTCATTGCAATCACCACGAAGAGCGGCTGCCCTTTGGTTACCTGCGTCCGAGTAAAATATGTATTAGTTTTGGATTAGTTAATGAGCTAGTTTTGATTTAGACGATAACTACACTATCGATCGCACTGTTCTGTCAGCGCGTGTACGCATTCAGTTAATTACGAAATAATTCTACGGAGATAATTATGTACGTGAGAAATAACAATAAATTGTAGGACACATTTTAATTATAATCAACTGAATGAATGATTATCAATATAATACATATTATTTGTAAGGGGGTTAGTCTTTAATTTATTTAAGTCTCTTAGCTGTGTATGTAGGAAAAGCGGAATATCAAAGGTACGTGATTATTCGCCAACATAGGCGTTTGTGGATGTAATTAAAAAATTTTCGATCTTAATTTAAAATATAAACCTAAGTTTAGGACTATTTATAGCACAAATTATTCATCTATCGGAATCATAAAAGCCAGGACTCTATAACGCGCTGTATCGTTAATGTCACACGAGACTAGTAATGGAAAGTACGGGGTATGGAGCAACAGTAGGGCGCTTCTTCAGCCGCCGCTCGGAGCTCGCGCACATACTATACATAGAGAAATAAAAGTAGTCGTCAGTAAAGTATCACATCTTGACAATAGATGGCGCTCCTAACAATTATTTCAAACTTGTTAGAAAATGAGTAGTCATTTATGTGTAACTTCATCACCAGCACCACACTAGTCTACTGCTGCGAATAGGCCTCCATTTATGAGCATCATAGTGCCCAGTCTTCGGCTTCAAGCATTTAAATAATAATAATAGTTTATTGGTCTAGTGGTTAGATGTGCCGCCTTTGGATCAACGGGTCCCGGGTTCGATTCCGGGGTCGGGCAAGTGTCTTTGTCTAAACCAGAGGCACGGGCTCGGAGTCTGGGTGTCATTTCTATCTATAATATGTATGTATTTACAACAAAAAAAAATGTATATAAGTAGTTTATCATCCATCTCGTTACCATAACACAAGCATTAAGTTGCTTAGCTTGGGACGAGATGGCGTTGTGTGAAATGTCCAAGGATATATTTATATATATTTATCATCCATATTTGTTAGTATATAAGCGATATAAAATAAATAAAAAGTAAAAACATGGCATCAGTGGCAGGTCCGGGTGGACTTCCCCATGCAGGTGCCAAATCACTATACGACTGCGTGCAGCCGTATCCAGCGAGCCAGCATAGGAGAGCCCCACTGGTCCTTGAGCGCGCAGAGGATACTGTTGGGACTGCCACGCGTGCGTTGCATGATGGAAGCGCACCGCTTATTGATGAAATTTAGGGTTGTTTGTATTTTTTTATGCTGAATATTAAAAAAATTATCTCTAAAAAATAAACATTTTTTTTTCGAAACCCCCCCTTAAAATTTAGGGGGATGTAAAATAGATGTTGTCCTATTCTCAGACCTACTCAATATGCTCACAAAATTTCATCAAAATCGGTCAAGCCGTTTCGGAGGAGTTTGGCAACTAAAACTGTGACACGAGAATTTTATATATTAGATAGTGTCACCACCCTAATCCATCGTGTGAATGTCGTAAGAGGAACAAGGAACACAAGATGCAGACAATCCAGCCGCAAGAGAAGGAAAACTTTCACGACACACTGTGCTAACACGTCTAGCCAGCGTCCCCTTTTTTGTCGTCCTCAAATCCTCATGCGTACCCACGATGTCCGTGTGGCGGCGGATTAAGAATACAGTGTCACATACCATTCCATCCTGAGGGTGTCGTAAGAGCCGACGAAAGGAAGTGACAGCTGGTAACCTAGCCGGAAGAGACGGAAAATTTGATAGGAAACCCGTCAACCCGTTTGGCCAGCGTGGCACAGTAAGACAATTACCCTCCATGTAACTGGAGGAGGTCCCACTCAGCGGTAGGTCATATATGGGCTGTTTAGTAGTAGTGGACTACCCATGAGGATTTAGCTATCCACATACCCCGGCTAGTCGCCAACGGCCGTTGGGTATGTGGGACTCCGGGGCGCGGAATGATGGTAATTGACGACACGGTTGGCGCAGCGGTTGAGCGATCGACTACTGCGCAGCATGTCGCGGGTTCGATCCCCGCACAGAAGAAATATTTGTACGACCTACAAGTATTTGTTCCGGGTCTGGGTGTTTTCTATCTATAATATGTATGTATTTACAAAAATAAAATGTACCTATACAAGTAGTTTATCATCCATCTCGTTACCATAACAAGCATTAAGTTGCTTAGCTTGGGACGAGATGGCGTTGTGTGAAATGTCCATGGATATTTATTTATTTAATTGCGGGGAATCGAGGCGTTCCTCGATTGCCCGTCCCGTTTCACAGAGCGCAACTGGGGAAACATGCTCTGCGACCTAGCTAATTTCCCTCCAAGAACATGGATGAGATGTGACTCTGCTGTGGGTCTTATAATATGATGATAATATATTTAAAAAAACACCGATACATTTTTTTATTATTATTGCTGTAGCTATTGAGGTGCAGATCTAGGCAGACGTTACGAGACAAAATCAGGGACGTCTTGAAAAAAGGCCAGGTCAAGAGTACCCTACACCGAAGAGCATGTATGATGGGAATAATGAAAGTGCACGAAGCGAAACAAGTATGTAAGGATCGTAGCAAGTGGAAAGAAGTGGTCTCTGCCTACCCCTACGGGAAAGAGGCGTGATTATATGTATGTATGTATGAACATGGATGAGACGCAACTCAGCAGTGGGATATGATGATATATAAAAAAATTAAAAAACACTGAAACATTTTTTTTATTATTCCTGTAGCTATTGAGTTTTCTACTTCTAGGATTTTAAATCAAACACGTTCTGTCATTGATACGTGCTCGTCACTAGGTGACACTTGGGTAAACACAATCATAATTACTCCGCCGCGCGTCTAGCCAAATATTTGTATAGCCAGTACCGTATTGTATAAAAACGATAATACTTTATTTGCAATAGGGTGCAATGAAACTGTAATTTGTATCGATTCATTGTTGCTGATTGTTTGTCTGTTTCGTTTGTTACAACCATTTATAACCCTCACTGATAATATCGTGAAATCAAATCTAAAATTTATTTAACCAAGTTATCTTGTTCTTCTTTTTAAACGAATCTGTTTAAGGTCGTCGGAAAGTGATGCCTTCGTGGAAATCCTTGGGGGAGGCCTATGTCCATCAGTGGACGTCTTTTGGCTGAAATGATGTTGAAACGAAACCCGAAACTAGCCTATCAACTAGTTAGTTCATATAAGTTCTTTTGATAGATCGAAAAAACATGTATCGTTTGCGGTCCTATTGAATAATTTAATAACTGCGACTATACATTGAGATGTAAGCTATCCTATGTACACGGTGTGCAAATTTGATTAAAATCGGTTAAGTAGTTTAGGAGTACATCGCGGACAAACAACGTAATATATATACAGTACCTGGATGACCGAGATTTGCTCGGTATTTTTTTTTTATAATTTTTTTTTGGAAATTATGTTTAGGTACGAATTACTAACTTCCCTATTTTGGAAGAATCCTTTTCTCCTTTTATTGATGAAAAAATTCAAAATTACGCTGATGTGTCAGTCAGACTTTCGGAAATTAATGTACATTCAGCTTTTACTATTATCCGGTTTTGCTTATTTATGCCAAAATTTATTTATTATATTCGCTGCAGTCCTTTATGGAAGTTCAATTCTCAATTGGAAAAAATCGACGAAATTATACGAGTTTCAGTGCAATCTGTTTTAAATTTAGACTTCAATGATCGTGCCTGGCTTCAAACTACAATGCCTATACGTTTAGGAGGTCTCGGTATACGCAAAATTTCTAGTATAAGCTTACCAGCTTTCCTATCATCTGTATTTGGTACTGAAAAATTGGTAAAGAACATTTTAGGTCGTTCTTTAAATAACTTTGAAGTACCATTTACCCAGGAAGCATTGCAGACATGGAAAATAGCTTGCCCCAATTCCCAATTACCCGCATTTCCAAGCTCTCAAAGACAGTGGGATGCGCCGCTCTGCAGTTTGGTACGGAACAGTCTCTTAAATTCGTACACCAATTCTGCAGATCGAGCTCGCCTACTGGCTGTGGGAGAATGGGAGGCAGGTCTTTGGCTCAAAGCCATTCCTTCTCCAAATGTTGGGACATTACTAGATAACAACACTTTCCGCCTTGCCACCAGTCTCCGCTTAGGGATACAATGTATTGCCCCTCATCGCTGTCGCTGCGGTAATAATGTCGATCTTTTGGGACATCATGCCTTATCCTGCTGCAGAAGTGCTGGCCGTATACCCCGCCATGCCAGTATTAATGACATCATTCGTCGGGCCCTTGTTAGCGTTGGTGTACCAGCCGCTTTGGAACCTAATGGTTTGGTGCGCAGCGATGGCAAGAGACCTGACGGGATGTCATTGATGCCTTGGAAGATGGGACGGCTGTTAGTGTGGGATGCCACATGTGTCGACACTTTGGCTCCTTCTCATCTTCCAAGTACATCGGTTGCACCCGGTACCGCTGCAGCGGAAGCGGAAAACATCAAGCGGCATAAATACAGCAGCTTAACCAGCGGTTATATATTTGTGCCGTTTGGTGTGGAGACGCTTGGGGCTTGGGGCCCTAATGCCCAGTCTTTCTATAAAGATCTGGCAAAGCGGCTGTTTGACTGCACGCGTGACCAGAAGTCTGGCCTCTATTTCGCTGAGCGAATAAGCATTGCCATCCAGCGTGGCAATGCCGCCAGCCTTCTGGGCACTTTTGCAAACCCCTGCAGCGCTGAGGATACGGTGCCTAGTTTAATTTAGATTTATTTAGTGTTTAGTTTCTCTTTTCTTTTGGGTATATATTTAAGTTGTTTCTTTTTTACTAGTTTTAGACATTGTATATAATATTTTATTACATTTTTCAGAAATTAGTTAGAAAAAAAAAATAAGCCAACATTACTAATAAAATATGAATAATATTTTTCGATTTTACCGATAGAATAATAAAAAAATATGAACTGGTTATATAAAGAAAAAAATCATGAGTGCAAATGTTTAAGTTGATAAAACACGAATAAAATGACTTTTTCTTACAATGATTCCTAGCTAGATCGATTTATCGCCCCCGAAACCCCCTATATACTAAATTTCATGAAAATCGTTGGAGCCGATTCCCAGATTCCAATTATATGTATATACAAGAATTGCTCATTTAAAGATATAAGATATATCGGGAAGATAGATAACTGGTCGGTAGTGTGACAACTTAGTGCTGGTCCTATCGTTCATGTTGTTGTTACCTTGTCCCCTTTGTTGACGAGCAATCTCTCCAGCACCCCAGGCGTGGGTGAAGCTGCACTGTTAGCGGAGGACGCTCCTTCTTCAGAAGTAGCGGCTAAGTACTTTGGCTTGGGTAGCTGCACCACAGTCTGACCGTTCTGTAATAAATTGAACATACATGTGTAATATGTGAATAACACACATTGGTTGAAGACAAAAGTCTTGTGTGTTGCCAGTGATGACATATGGAACAGAGACGTGGTCGCTCACTATGGGCTCCATCAGAAGGCTCAAAGTCACCCAAAGGGCAATGGAGAGGGCTATACTCGGAGTTTCCCTGCGAGATCGAATCAGAAATGAGGAGATACGCATGATACCGATGACCTGGTTAAGGTCGCCGGAAAACGATGGATGCGGGCGGCCCAGGACCGGTTTTTGTGGAAATCTTTGGGGGAGGCCTATGTCCAGCAGTGGACGTCTTTTGGCTGAAAATGATGACATGTGTAAATCAATCATCAATTCCGTTTGGTGACGGATTTAAAATACATAACGTCATTCCATTCCATCTTGAGGGTGTCGTATAAGAGCCGACAAAAGGAAATGACGAGGCTGCAAATCTAGCCGCAAGAGAAGGAAAATTGATAAAAAATCCTGTGCCACCCCGTCTGGCCAACGTGGCACAGGGGGCTAATTACCCTCCCTGTGGTAGTTTCAGCATGAATGTGAGTGGACGCATGGATTGTGAGCGATCAAGGGAGATGGAGGGATTGTAGGAGTGAGGAATTGTGTATGAAAGTAGGTATGATGACTGATATGTGTGTGGAGACTACCACCTAGTGTGGGACAGGTGCCGTAAGATAATAATGGTATTTATAAATATGACGATTTATAAGAGTTTGTGATGAAACCTACGTAAATAAAGTTCCTTTAATTTCTATATAAAATGAACCGTAACTCCTTTAAAAATCGGTCGAATTTACATTACGTGAAACGACCACGGCGGGGACTACGGTATAAGAGTCACCCACTCTTATACTTACTTCATCATACACATGCACTTCTTGGTCGAACGCTAAGAGTCCCACATTGGTCTTCTGGTTTCCTATCAACGTGTTTAACCGCAGCCCCTTCTCAAATTTGTTGAGAGACGCCTCAACGTTCCTCCACTCGCCATCATTCACTCGTACCTTGTAGGTGTTTGGAGTGACATCGTACTCCACAATTACTGTTATATCTACGACAAATCAATCAATTTTTATGTGATCTATCCGTGGATTGAGAACACATAGTCACCACCCCATTCCTTCATGGTAGTATTCACAACAAGTTTAGTGCCACACTTAAAATAAGAGAGAAAGCAAGTTATCATATTCTTAATGATGTCTTAGGCGATTGTCGCGATATTTAAATATTTTTTTATTTATTCTAAAAAAACCCTGTAAACCTGTATGTGTACAGGTTTTTTTATTATAAAAAAGTATTATTACTATTATATATACAAGCATTTTTTTACTGTATATTCTATACTTATTCATATTTTTTTTACATCATCATCAGCCCACATTAGTCCACTGCTGGACATAAGCCTCCCTTAAAGAGCGCCATTGCGCCCTGTCTTCAGCTTGACGCATCCAGCTGCTGCCCGCAACCTTTCGCAGATTATTATATATTTTACATAATATTTATAAAAAATTGAAAAACATTATTTAAATATTATATAAAAATTATAACAGCCCTAGGGGCGGAAAATGTTTCAAGCCGCCTAGTGGTTAGTGCTGTATAGAGAGGAACCGCCTAACAATGCGCGCCGTCTCGAGTAAAACTGCCTTTTGCATCAGACGCTTCCCCCAGCCGGATATCGAGAGTTGATATACAGGTATTATTAATAGTACGTATTATTAGTATTGATTGACACATGGAAATTAAATACTTTATAACGGATATTTCACCTGTATATTACATTATTTAATTTCCGACTCTCTCCTGTCCCGTGACCACGGCCACACAAACTTAATGACTTACCTTCCTCTTTGAACTTGAGTGACACTGTTTTCTGAAGTTGATAGTTCGGCCGCCATGATGAAGCACTGACGGAGATGCCTTTCCATTGGTCCGTGATAGCGTTAGATGCTTGAGTCATGAGAAGCTAAAACCAAAAACATTAAAAATAACATGTTAAACATCTCAACAAAATCTCTCTGGATTAAGGGTCTGATACAAAAGGCTGTAATCTTGGATTCGGCATCGTGAGGAGGTTAATCTCTCTGGAGCCCTGAACCGTCAGTAGCTTAGGTCATCGACCTCATTTTCGACGGTTTTTGTCTATTTTATGTATATTTTTTTAAAACACTGAATTTTTTTCTCAACAGGAAAATCGAAACACTTCCATTTTTGTGGTTGTTAAACAAAATACGAAACTTATGAAAGTTTAATTTGAATTTAGAACAATAACATTAGGATTTGAACACCTTTTAATGTTCACTATTAAACGACATTTCGTCGGGGATAGTGCAAATCCGCGAATCTACCATACGTAAAGTGTGCGTATCTGCACAGCCTGTAGGTTTACAGGAGATGGTTTTAAGTTTATATTTTTTGTTATTTCAACGGCTATTGATATCATTTTTACAGAGAGAGTAATAGTTTATGTGTTCTATTTATTGTTAAAAGTAGAAATATATTAAAGTCTTATAAAAAATTAGGATATTGCGTGCATTTTGTGCGACATTTCTAATTGGCTACATTTGTCAGATACGCGGAATTATCCAATGCTAGTTCCGCGGATTTGCACTATCCCCGACGATTTGACATATAAGTCTATTCCTAAATTTATACATTTTTCTGTTAATCCTTACAAAACATAAACTTGCAAGGTGTTTCGATTTTTCTGATGAGAAGTGTATATGTAAATATAAGAAATAAAGAGACATGATAAAAGCCCTTCGAAGAAGGTTGCCCCTCATTCCGCGGGGTCGTAAAATTCTTAATGGAGTATCCACACCGACGTGGGGTATCTGGAACTCCGCCATTCAATAATATGAACGGCCTCACCATACCCACTAAACCACGTTATTTAATTCCCGATGTTTCGAATGCTTTGCAGCAGTGGCGGTCACGGGAGAACAGATGACAGTTGTCTTCAAATTCAATAAAACAATGTTTTAAAGTCGGTAGATAACTGTTTCTTTGTACCCTTGAAGAAAGCTGTCATTTAGCCTCTCCCGTACACGGCGGAAAACATAGCCACAAGAGAAGGAACTTGATTTATAAAACCTTGTGCCAACCCGTCTGGCCAGCGTGGCACCGGCCCGACTCAGCAGGGTCATTAATAGGCCGAGTGGTAGTAGAGATGTATGCACTCACATGACCCAATGCCGCTTGTATAGCGCGAGTTTCACTTAGCAGAGAATCCGACTTGGGAAAGAGTTCTTCCTCGTGTTGAGGTATGAATGACGTGTGTACGTCGCCCGACACGAACGCTGAGGCGCCACTCAGGCGCAGTAGAAAGTTGACGTTCGTTTCCAGACCGGCAACCTGATGATATACAAAAATAAAAAAAATATCCTTGGACATTTCACACAACGCCATCTCGTCCCAAGCTAAGCAACTTAATGCTTGTGTTATGGTAACGAGATGGATGATAAACTACTTATATACATTTTTTTTTGTAAATATATACATATTATAGATAGAAATGACACCCAGACTCCAAGCCAGTGCCTCTGGTTTAGGCAAAGACACTTGCCCGACCCCGGAATCGAACCCGGGACCCGTTGATCCAAAGGCGGCACATCTAACCACTAGACCAACGAGCCAGGCCAAAATATCGCACATCTAATGGTATGGAACATTACGTCACCAACCAGCTCCATTCTAAGGGTGTCATAAGAGGCAACTTGTTAACAAAATAACAGTCTCAGCAATGTATTTAACATTCACAAATTTTCCGTGTGGTGACGGATTTAGAATACATTGTGTCACCACCCCATTTCGCCCTAAGGTTATCGTAAGAGCCGACAAAAGGAAATGATAAGGCCGAAAACCTAGCCGCAAGAGAAGGACAACTTGATACGAAACCCTATGCCAACCAACAAGTTTGGATAACCCCACAAAAAATAATCCAGTGGTGTTAGATCACACGATCTGGCTGGCCACTCAATTCAGATCTCACAAGAATGATTATGGTGTCCGAAAATATCACGAATTTTACGAAATGTAACTTTAGGATAACCACCATTGTCATAGTGGATTGTAAAGCGAAATTCATCGTAACAATTGCCAAAGCATCTACTACGAATACGTCAAAAACTAAATGTCAAAACTGTCATGTTGTTGGTGTTTCCCCCAATTGAAAAACAAAGTTCTTGTTAAAAATCTCTATGTATCCGATATTAGTAGGTTTTTGTATTTTACACTTACCTGGTACTCGGATAGCTTTGCTCTAGTTTTAGCAAGAGCTTCGTTTCGGTCGCGTCCCCACACCACGAGTTTAGCGATCATAGGATCGTAGTGAACAGACACTTCTTGCCCTTCGCGAACGCCTGTTTCTACCTGATGGATTGTATAGAATCTTTTAGACACATCATATATTCAGCATATCCCTCTTTATGAAACTTCAAGAGACCTTAAATTAACCTTGAAATTAAACACTTTTTAACGGATTCATCGCGTGTATATTACATTATTTAATTCCCGACGTATCGAATGCTTTGCAGCAGTCGTGGTCACGGGAGAGACTAGTTGACAGTTGTCTTCAAAAGTACAAAATGTTAAAATCTACCGCCTATAACTTTGTTTTATTGATAACGACAAAAGACCAGTTTCAAAAGACCACCTTACACAGGAAATAAATATTTGTAACGCACATATTGTTTCTGCTGTCACAAATCACTTTTCACTTAGGTACTTGTTAAGGGCATTTCTATTTATTTGAGCAAAAATAAGGCAATTAAATAATCGGGCGGCAAACCAAATCGGCAAATCGGACTATCGCAAGCGGCAAAAGTTCATTGTCCTCCAGCGGAGGCATTGAACTCTTACTGTCATACTGCGTTCCAATTTCCAATTTCGTTCCGTGTGGTGACGGATTTAGAATACATAGTGTCACGACCCCATTCCATGCTGAGGGTGTCGTATGAGCCAACAAAAGGAAATGACAAGGCCGAAAGCCCAGCCGCAAGAGAAGGATAACTTGATACAAAACTCTGTGTCAACGTCGGGCAAGCGTGGCACAGTTAGCTGATGACCCTCCCAGTGATTGGAGGAGGCCCGACTCAGCAGTGGGTCATTTATGGGCTGAGTAGTAGTGGAAACGTATGCTTACCCGTACGAATTCTTCGGGTATGGGTTGAGTCAATCGGTGCAATGTTCCAGCTCTGGGCAGGAACCCTGCGCCGGGCTCTTCAGCGTATATACGACATTCCACTGCATGGCCACGTCGGACCATCTCCTCTTGAGTAAAAGGCAAGGGCTCGCCAGCGGCTACCCGCAGCTGCCACTCCACTAAGTCCGTCCCTGGCAAAAGTGTGTGTTGCCTAATAGCCGCAAAATAACTCGATCAAGACCCTTGACCATGTAGTAGTCGAATTTTGTGTCTCATCCGCGGAGAACGGCAGCAAAAATCACGAATTATCACAAGGGGGAGAGGGGTATAGTAAGATTATCACGTATGTTACGTGTGTATGTTTTGGTCTAGTGGTTAGATGTGCCGCCTTTGGATCAACGGGTCCCGGGTTCGATTCGCGGGTCGGGCAAGTGTCTTTGTCTAAACCAGAGGCACTGGCTCGGAGTCTGGGTGTCATTTCTATCTGTAAAATGTATGTATTTACAAAAAAAATGTATATAAGTAGTTTATCATCCATCTCGTTACCATAACACAAGCATTAATTAATCACGTGTCTTTTTTGTACCTACATAGAATCTTTCACTCAAAGGTTTAATCGCTTTTCGGTTTAGAATCTTTCTTTCTTTTTCAACCCTTCACCACCCAATGCTGAGTGTAAGTCTCTTCCAATGCACGCCATTCTTCTCGGTTTTGCGCCTTTCGCATCCAATCCTTTCCGGCCACTCCAACAAGGTCGTCGGTCCAGCGCATCGGTTGCCTGCCCACATTTCTATGCCCTACTCTAGGCCTCCACTCAAGCACCCGATTTCCCCACCTGTTGTCTTGTCTACGGCATATATGGCCTGCCCACTTCCTCTTTCTGCTAGCGACAACATGGGCCATGTCGACTACATGTCGGTTTAGAATAAATAATAATAAATAAATATATCCTTGGACATTTCACACAACGCCATCTCGTCCCAAGTTAAGCAACTTAATGCTTGTGTTATGGTAACGAGATGGATAATAAACTACTTATATACATTTTTTTTTGTAAATACATACATATTATAGAAAAAACTAGTATTTAGCACTCAAATCATACGGTTAAAGAGTGGGTTCGAATCCTTACCAGTAATCATCTCAGTGATGGGATGTTCCACTTGCAACCTGGTATTCATCTCCATGAAGTGGAACTCGTGGGTGACGCGGTGCAATATGAACTCTACCGTGCCAGCACCTACGTAGCCTACTGCTTTAGCGGCACGTACTGCGGCATCGCCGATCGCGCGCCGAGTTTCCTCCGACAAACCAGGCTGCAAGTTTCAAACCACAGACATTCGGTAAACAAAAATCAGCAATTTTCACCAATCTATTCCATAATTAAAAACTTATCGGGACTTATCGCGCACAGAATGAATACCTGTTTTTGCTCGACGTTTCGACCATGTTACAATGGCCGTGGTCGCGAGCTGACTGCAGACCGCAAGTTTTTTCGGTGGAAAAAAAAAAAAAAAAAAAATAACAATCTATTCCATCCTAAAAGTCTTGTATGAGGCGGAAGTATATGTCGCCGCCGCAAGAAAAGGATCTATCATGACACGCCTTATACTGAGCACTGTTAAACTTTTACACATTATCGAATTATCTATAGAGGGATATAGGTTAAATCGACCTAGATCCTTAATCCTATCTTGATAACGGTTTAGTTTGGGGTATGATGTTTCTCAGTCAAATTAGTCAGACTGATGGAAACTAAAACCTCCTCAAAGATATAGGTCGATTTAAGCTTTAACCCTGTAGATACTGTAGAACCATAATTTTAATTATAGGTCCATAAGTATAGTTCTATTCTCAATTTGACCACAGACTTCACTACACAGTATAAAACAAAGTCGCTGTCGTCTGTCCGTCCCTATGTATGCTTAAATCTTCAAAACTTAGCAACGGATTTTGAAGCGGTTTTTTTTTTAATAGATAGAGTGATTCAAGAGGAAGGTTTATATTTCAATGTTGCACCCGTGCGACGCCGGGGCGGGTCGCTAGTTAAAAATAAAGAAAAGAGTATATGTATATGAGTGCGTATGTGTGTATGTGTGTCAAATACATGGTAGTGTGTATAATGTTTTTTCAATTTTTTATTTAACGTATTTTTATAAAAAATATAATCTACTCCGTCCATACTACTCCGTGCGCGCAATTTTCCTAAAAAGAGGTACGTAAGTTTTTCCTTCACGTATTAATATGAGCCACGGGTGGACGGAACATTCGTCAAAAAAAATGCATAGTCGGAAAGCGCACACAAATGCCGCATACGAATAGCGCGATGAGAAGCGACGGCATTAAAATGCCCCCATTGGTACTTAATAAGTAAAATATCATAATAATTATGTAAATCGCTGCCCTAGTTCAACAGTAAATATTGAACAAAGTATGTTTTGAGTTACTCATACTTTTCTAATTTTACTGTCATTAATTCCTCGTTTTTGAAATGTGGTTTTGAAATTCCATGAAAGGACATTTGAAGAAGTCTCTGTGTATAAATAAAAGAAAAGTAAAAATCTTCCTGACATTATAAATATCTTAAGTTATCAGAATCTTGAACTAAAGGGCGGTAAAAACATTCGTATTTGTCTCAGTGAGACATTAAAATTTGGTTGCGTTTTACAAATATCCGATTTTCGAACTGAACAGAAGAGCTTCACATGAAGCAAAACTACAAAATCTCAATTTTGTTTCTTTTTAACCCCCGACGCAAAAAGAGGGGTGTTATAAGTTTCACGTGTCTGTCTGTGGCACCGTAGCTCGCGAACGGATGATGCGATTTTAATAAAGTTTAAAAAGTTTTTGTATGAAAGGTGAGTTACGGGCGAGTGTTCTTAGACATGTTTGATGAAAATCGGGTGAGCCGTTTAAAAGTTATGAGGGGTAAAAGTGGGGAAGAATAACCGAATGTCCGCAAATATAATCGAGTGGGGTCTCAAATGAAAGCGCATCACGTGCAATTTAACAAAATCTACATTATAATAAGTATGTACCTATAAAAAGTATAAAATAAAAATTAAATTTAAATAAACCCCCGACACAATAACCTTTAAAAAGTAAAAAATAAAAATAAATACTTCGCGTTGGGGGACCAGGGGTCAGGTAATAAATAAGTGGGAGTGGTCCCCCAACGCGAAGTATTTATTTTTATTTTTTACTTTTTAAAGGTTATTGTGTCGGGGGTTTATTTAAATTTTTAATTTAATTTTTTAACATATCTTGCTGTGGACCTAGAGCGGCAAGGAAATTAAGTTTGAAAAAAAAATGTGATAGTGTTTTGAAGACCTACCGCTGGCGCTTCTTCGATAATCTTCTGATGACGCCTTTGAACTGAGCAATCCCTTTCGAAAAGGTGAACGGCATTTCCGTGCATGTCTGCAAATACCTAAAATGAAACCACATAGGTTTTTAGCTCCATTCCTCACACTTGATGTGTGGTTCTACTACTAATTCTCAGCCGATTCATGACCCACTGCTGAGTCGGGCCTACAGTGCCTGGGTAATTAGCCTACTCTGCCACGTTGGGCAGATAAGTTGGCACAATGTTTCGCTTAAGTTTTTCTCTTGCGACTAGGTTTTCGGCATTGTCATTTCCTTTTTTTCGGCTCTTACGACACCCTCGGGATAGTGTGGGTTGGTGACATAGTTTATTAGTTCATATACTAGTGGTTAGATGTGCCGCCTTTGGATCAACGGGTCCCGGGTTCGAATCCGGGGTCGGGCAAGTGTCTTTGTCTAAACCAGAGGCACTGGCTCGGAGTCTGGGTGTCACTTCTATCTATAATAGTAGTTAGTTTATGTAGTATTAAAGTAGTTTATCATCCATCTCGTTACCATAACACAAGCATTAAGTTGCTTAGCTTGGGACGAGATGGCGTTGTGTGAAATGTCCAAGGATATTTATTTATTGTAAATATATGTAGAGGGGGACATAGGTTGCGTTTTGTTGCGATAACAGTTGAAATGGTTGAATTTATAGTCACCTGTACTTCCACGTGTCTCGGATCTGTAATATATTGCTCCAAAAGCATGTTATCATCACCAAAAGACTTCAATGATTCTCTTTTTGCAGATTCCAATTGTGGCGGGAAATCCTCTTCTGTCATTGCAATCCTCATACCCTGGAATTACAAACAAGTTGAGACTGACGAAGACTAGTTGTTTTTATAGTCATTTACATTTGGAGAGCTGCTCCCGGCACTAAAATACTTAGTACTAAAACTAGGTATACGAAATCTTCTACTAGCTATTTAACTTTAGTCAAACTCAAAAATAACTTTTTCATGTAGGTTTCACCCACAAAACTCTTGAAAATCTTAATATTTAAAACTACTATCATCATCTTTCGGCCTTTGTCCCACGTAAACTGGTAGTCTCCATACACCCCTATCAGCTTCATAACTACATTCATACCTTTACACATGTACTCATTCACACAATCCATCCTGCCCGCAACTAACACGCGCGAGGACGCTTCCTCACGTTCCTTCACTTCGTTCCGGAAGGCGCAGTGCTGGTAGGCCTCCCACACGGTGGACCGACGACCTGGTTAAGATCGCCGGAAAGCAGTGGATGCGGGCGGCCCAGGACCGGCCTTTGTGGAAATCCTTGGGGGAGGCCTATGTCCAGCAGTGGACGTCTTTTGGCTGAAATGATGATGATGATGGCGCAAGTTGGTGCCCACGGCTTCATTCTGAGCTGCCATAAAGATTGGCGGGGACTGTAGTATTAGTACCTACCTATTTTCCAAATAAATATAATTTTCCAAATATATGTATAGCATAGTGAGAGTAAGTACGAAAAAGCCAACGTAACAGGTACAGTAAATATATAATTTATATAAACCAATCCGCTCGTGTGTAGACGTCGTTAGTGTGGTGTGTCGGAATACCGACAATTTACAAAACCTAACAAATTGTGAAGAGCAAGCGAGGGTAGGCATGGAGACCCGAGCTTCACGAAGACGGCGCTGAGCTACATCCATCAGTCAGCCTGTGACCACGGCTGGTGTAACCCACGCCGAAACGTCAGGCAGTATAAGGTATTTACCTTCAATATATAATGTTGTTTTATACACTAACAATACAGTTTAAAACATTAATTTAAAAAAACAGCGTTCATTGTAGGTACTACGATGTTCATTCATCAGTTCCTACATCGATTCTTACTTTTCCACCGCCACCACGAACAGCTTTGATCATAAGGGGAAATCCGATCCTTTTAGCTTCAGCTGTCAACTTCTCGATACTCTGCTCGGCTCCGTGGTATCCTTTCACGATTGGCACGCCGGCTGCTGACATCATTGCTTTTGACGTACTGAAATGTTTAAAGTTTCGCACTAAGTTGGTGTCCAGATAACGTTAATACCCGGCCCCCCGTGAAAGGGCATTGACCTGGTGCCGCTTGCGATAATCACCGTCACGTGATATTGCGGGTGAATAATACTCATGTAATGCCACCGAAAAAGTTAAAAATGTATACTTAAAAATATTTTATTCATTATTAGATGTTGAGTCCGTGTGGTGATGAATACTTGGTGGCGCCACCCCATTCCATCCAGGGGGTCTCGTATGAGCCGACAAAAGGAAATGAGAAGGCCGATAACCTAGCCACAAGAGAAGGAAAACTTGAAAACAAACCCTGTGCCAACCCATCTGTCCAGCATGGCACAGTAGGCTAATTACCCTCCATGCAATTGGAGGAGGCCTTACTGAGCAGTGGGTCATTATGGGCTGAATAGTAGTAGATATTCCGCTGTAAACTTCATTGTTTATGCTAGTACAAGAAACATAAAACATTATTCCACTAAAAAGGGGTCTAAAGAAATATTGTATTGATTTTATTTATTATGTGGTAATACTTATTCTCACCAGCTTTAGTCACAAGTATATTAATTGAAAAAAAACAAAGTATAAAGTTACATTTACACACCTTTTAATACCCATATCCCTGATAGCGCGAGGAGGTGGCCCAATGAAGATGACTCCTTCATTGGCACATGTTTCACAGAACTCCACATTTTCAGAGAGAAAGCCATAGCCGGGATGTATCGCTTGACTATTTGATTTCTTAGCAATTTCTAGTATCTTATTAGCATTGAGATAACTTTGGCTTGAAGGAGCTGGGCCAATGTGGTATGCTTCATCAGCCTGGACAAATAGGTTACTGATGAAATCTAGGCTTACAAAATGGAACCAATTTAATGTATAAATAGATATTTCTATATTAGCTACAAGAAATATAGTTAATAAATTTTCTAAATTACAATATTTTCTTCGTTTATTCTAAAAGAATAATAATTCATAATAAAATAATGTCAATTACAACAACAATTTTACAAAAACCAAACACTAATATCACTACATAGTATAAAACAAAGTCGCTGTCGTCTGTCCGACTCTATGTATACTTAAATCTTTAAAACTACGCAACGGATTTTGAAGCGGTTTCTTTTAATAGATAGAGTGATTCAAGAGGAAGGTTTATATGTATAATACATCCATAATATTGTAGAGAAACACTGATAAATTTAGTGGTTCATCATTGCACCCGTGTGAAGCCAGGGTGGGTCACTAGTCATATTATAAATTAGAAGCAATATCAATAATATCTGAATAATTAAGGACTTTAACAACAACACCAGATAAGAAGAGAAAACCTACAAAATACTATACCATTTCAACATGCATAGCATGTTTGTCTGCATCTGAGTACACGGCAACTGTCCTAACACCCAATTTTTTGGCAGTTCTCATGACCCGACAAGCAATCTCTCCTCTATTAGCAATGAGGACTTTGCTGATCTGCCTTCTTTGTACCTCTTCCTTGAATTGATGTGCATGGTTGAATCTTGCAGAAAACTGAAGCTTGAGAGCACTAAAAAAAAATATATATATAAATACACTGTACACTGTACTTAATATTGTTGAGGAGGATAGCGGCTGTCATGAGTGAAAAAGTGCTATTGCTGGGGGACCGTCACCACAGGTCCAGTTTGTATGCAGATAATATTGAAATTATGCAATTGCAATTTGGATTTTTAAATGGACTGTTATTCATGTGGTTATATCACAAAACTTGTAAATTATCATTATAAACTACAATCATCCAGCTTTCAATCCTTGTCCCATTATAGGTAGTCTCTGTACACTCCTTTAAGTGTCAAATCTACATCTTTATACACAACCCATAGGTCCATCCACATATTTTACAGAAATTAGCACCAGTTCAGAATATGTTTCATTAAAAAATTGTGATTTCAGAAATAGTTAGGTACTACCAATTTTTATCCTGGTTCTGTACTCTGTAAAGAGTCCTTCTAAACTGGTGGTAAAAGAAAGATATTTTTTAAAGTGTTTATTCTATATTCAAAAGAGCATAAAGGTTTTTTAATTTGACTTAGGTTTGGCTTAATCAGTACTTGATTACCTTGGGCTTACCAATGTTCAAATAATAGTACAACATAACCAATTTACGCTTAATTACAAGCATTTCATTGTGTCTTAATTAAATAGGGTTATAGTTTTGAGAAATCTAGTGCAATTAATTTACTATAAAATTAGGAATTAATTTAAATAATACATAATTTTTGTGGTAAATAGATGGTCATCCTAATTAGTTTAAAAAATAGTTAAATAAATTATTTTGTTTCCATTCAAAGTATTCATAAAAAATGTGGAAGACTAATAAAATTACTATTTAAAAATTTGTAGGTGTTAAATGTTTACAGGAATAAATATAGATCCACGTACCAATTTCTAAGACGGCTAAACATGGTAGGTAAATGTATGACAACAAACAAATCAGAATTTCGTTATCCACGAAGATATTATGTATGACATTGAAAGATTACACGCTCATAGCCCCGCAACTTCAATAATCACTATTTTATAATCAGCTCAACTCAACGTCAGTAAAAGGTTAACGATACGATAAAGTCGATAAACAAAACAAATTTAGTAGGGATGAAAGTTAAAACGAACGACACGCGTGAATGAATACAAACACTTACTCGCTCGATACATTCCTTCCGATACCAAGTACTTTTGGTATCGATACTTTTTAACTAAGTATCAAGTAGGTATCGGTCAAAAGTACTCGTATCGGTAAACCAATATATTTAAAATTGACACATAAAACGTTTCAACTACGCGAAATACTTTTGGCTATCATTTTTTAAATTTTTCCACATCCTTTTCCTTATTTTGTGTAGTTTAGTTGTCAAACTTGTTCGTCTATGCCGAATGAAAAAAAAGTCGCCATCCTATGTTGGGATCAATAGAAAATAGAAAAAACCAGCAAAAAAATTTAGTAATTTCTCAAATTGAATTAACGATCCCGCTAACGCATGTACCCACGGCAACGACCATAGAGCGAAAATCCCGTATACAATTACAATGTCATGTAAAATTTTATTATTCTATTGGCAACTTAAAAACTACTAATTTCAGTCGTGAAGTGACGATATTATGGTTAATGGTATTCTCTTTGGTACTTCATTCATTCATTCAATTGAAATTTGCCATGGATCATGGAATGGAATGGAAATTTGAAATTGTTTTGCCAGTCAGTCAGTAGTTCGCCTTCTATAAATTTGTCACAAAATTGTGTGTAAGAACAATGGGAATAAAAGGTTTATGGGCTGTACTATCACCTTACAGCGAAAAGAAATCGCTACATGAAGTAAGTAATAGATTGATTGTTTAAACTGTAGTCACATAAACTGGTCCCCGTAATAAAATATAATTTTAAATATATTTTTCTTACAGATAAGAGGTGAAACTGTGGCTGTTGATTTGTCAGGATGGATTTGTGACAGTCAGAATGTTACAGAGTACTATATTCAACCAAAGCTTTATTTGAGGTAGTACTGGTTAAGTATTCCATGATTAAAACGGAATTATTGAAAATTGTCAAAAAATGTTTGCTCTTAGTGACCCTATGAATTTTATATCAAAATTTTGCCATTGGAGATAAGCCAGAAATAGACTGCCTTGTTGGTCGACGGGTTGGATTTGCTGACTTGGGATGATGGGGCCTTGGTTCGATCCCAGGGTCGGGCAAATGTCTTGTGTAAACCTGAGGCACTTGGTCCAAGTCTGGGTGCCATTTTGTGGTTGTGAATTACATGTTTGTGAACTTAGTCGTCTTTTGGTTGAAATTATGATGATGATGTTGATGAAACATATCACAATACATATTATAACTAGAGCAGGGGTTTCGTGATTATTATATAAAAAAATAGGTGTTACATTAAAAACAGATATAATTGCTAGTTCAGTTTAATTTGTCTATTATAAAACCTGTGTGTCCTTATATTGTTTGCAGAAATCTCTTCTTCAGAACAGCATACCTTGTATTGGCAGATATAAAGCCTGTATTTGTGCTGGAAGGTGATGCACCTGAACTCAAAAGAGATGTGATGGCTGCTAGAAATGCAATTCAGTTCCGCGGAGCTGCCCCAAGGACAGACACTGCATGTAATAAGAGACCTGATGTTGCTAGGAGACGATTTAAAGGAGTACTCAAAGAGGTGATATATAATTACATTAGACAAATGAATTTAAAAAAAATCATAATATTATGGTAGTTAACAAAAATAATACCTGTAAGCAGTGTAGGCAACCAATCAAAATTGAAACGATGAGGATTTTTGTGTTTTTTTGTGACAGATTTAGAATCCATAGTATCGCCACCCCATTCCATCTTGAAGGTGTTGTATGAGCTGACAAAAGGAAATGTCATGGCCTCTGACTTAGCCGCAAGAGAAGGAATACTTGATACAATACCCTATGCCAACCCATCTGGCCAGTGTGGCACAGTAGGCTCATTACCCTTCGTGTATTTGCCCTCATTGCCTCAACTGCAATTGATGAAATTTTATTTTCACATTTAGTAGGTATTGGAATCGGACATCTTTTTTCCCCTTAAATGTTAAGGGTACTCCCTAAACCCCTAAACTTTTTCGATTTTAAAGCCTTGTGTTTAATTTGTTCTGTTTTTCAGTGTGAATCATTGTTGAAGTGCCTGGGTGTGAGCTGTGTCAAGGGGGCTGGTGAGGCTGAAGCAACATGTGCAGCGCTCAATGCCCAAGGTGTTTGTGTTCAACATTATTTCTTCCAAAGCTGAAAAGCTTTGGGGCCCATTTTGACTACTATTCCATCCTGAGGGTGTTGTAAGAGCCGACAAAAATAAATGACAAGTCTAAAACCTAGCCTCAAGAGAAAGAAAATTTGATATGAAACCCTGTGCCAACCCATCTGGCCAGTGTGGCACAGTAGGCTAATTACCCTCCATGTTATGGGTGGAGGCTCGACTCCTCCCATAACAGGGAGTAGTAGTAGTGTAGTATTCAGCCCACTGCTTAGTCGGCGCTCCTCTCAAATAGGTTGGACATAGCTACCATCGCTTTCCGGCGACTTTAACCAGGTCGTCGGTCCACCGTGTGGGTGGCCTACGCTGCGCTAACTACCCAAATGGCCATAGACCCCACTAGTGGCGGCAGAATGCATCATGCCATTCCACAGAAAAAAAAAATTATAACACTTCTTCCTACATCTACAGTTGGTGGACGCAGTGATCTCCCAAGACTCTGATTGCTTTGCGTATGGCGCGAAACGCGTGTACCGCAATTTCAGTGTGTCAAACTCGGCGGGTGGAGGTGCGTTGCAGGGCTCCGTCGATTGCTACGATGCTACTAAAATGTATAATAGCAATGGTAAGTGGACAGTCAGTCCGTGTGGTGACGGATTTAGAATACACAATATCACAAACCCACACCATCCTGAGGGTGTCGTAAGAGGCGACTACTACTACTCAGCCCACAAAAGACCCACTGCTGAGTCGGGCCTCCTCCAATCACACGGAGGGTAATTAGCCTACTGTGCCACGCTGGCCAAATGGGTTGGCGTAGGGTTTGTGTCAAGTTTCCTTCTCTTGGGACGAGGTGATCTGCCTTATACGTTCCATTAGTCGCCTCTTACGACACCCTCAGGATGAAATGGGGTGGTGACACTATGTATTCTAAATCCGTCACCAAACGGAATACTAAGGCTAGAGACGACTAAGGGATCGCAATGGGCAGATTCATCATCATCATCATTTCAGCCAAAAGACGTCCACTGCTGGGCATAGGCCTCCCCCAAAGATTTCCACAAAGGCCGGTCCTGGGCCGCCCGCATCCATCGTTTTCCGGCGACCTTAATCAGGTCATCGGTCCAGCGTGTGGGAGGCCTACCAGCACTGCGCTTTCCGGAACGCGGGCGCCATTCCAGGACTTTTCTGCCGGGCGTCGGTCCTGATAGGGCAGATTATCTAGTCGCAACAGAAGGAAAACTTTATACAAACTGTGCGAACCCGTCATGCCAGCTGGCACAGTTATAACAATATCTACAATTTGATAGCCTAGTTTAGAAAATATTGATTATATTTTCTCCACTGTTGAATATTTTATTATTACTAGCTGATCCCGCAAACGTTGTTTTGCCAAATAATTTTAAATTAAATTTAGGGTTGTTTGTATTTTTGTATGCTGCATCTTAAAAAAATTAAAGCAAAAAATGTTGTCTAAAAAATAAACAATTCAATTATTTTTGGTGTGGACCTCCCCCTTAAAATTTAGGGGGATGAAAATTAGATGTTGTCTGATTCTCAGACCTACCCAATATGCTCACAAAATTTCATGAGAATCGGTCAAGCCGTTTCGGAGGAGTATGGGAACGAACATTGTGACACGAGAATTTTATATATAAGATTTGTGCACTACTGTGTCCTCTAATAATCTTTTTTTAAGATGAATACAGTTTTAGTTCCAATTTGCCGTAATTGAGTTACATTTAGTTTCTTATTGCCTTTTAGTACCTAGTATTTTTTTATTTAGGGGAATTTTATAGGTTTTGGTCGTAACAAAATGGTGGCGTTGGCTATTCTCTGTGGCTGTGACTACGGCGTTGGGGCTTGCGGTTCCTCAGTCAACACGGCTGTGTCTTTCCTTCATACTCTCCCAGAGTCTGATGTTATACCTAGGTAAATGTATATTCCGTGTGGTGACGCATTTACAATACCTAGTGTCACCATCCCATTCTATCCTGAGGGTATCGTAAGAGCCGACAAAAGGAGATTAGAAAGCTGATAAACTAGCCGTAGGAGACGGAACACTTGAAACTAACTCCGTGCCTACCCATCTAGCTAGTGTTGCACAGTAGGCTATTTTCCCTCCCTGTGATGGGAGGAGGCCCGACTCGTAGTGGGTCATTTATGGGCTAAGTTGTAGTAGTAGTAAAACTTTATTGTTACAGTTTTTTTTTTAATATAGCAGACTAGAGACTGTGCTTGACTTTTCACGTTTAGATTTTAAACCCATAGAGAGACCTTCTCAACTTTCCCCCTTCTTGTCGCAACGAAAGTAACCTCTTCTTAAAGCTTTTGTCTACGACAAAGTTAATCAAAATCAGTTGCCGCTCAACTCTTTACTCACCATTATTTCCTCCTCTAATCGCATAGAGGGAAATTACCCTTTTTTTTTTTTATGCCCGGGGGGAAATTACCCTACTGTGCCACGTTGGCCAGGTGGGCTAGCACAGACTTTGTGTCAAGTTTACTTTCTCTTTTGGCTAGGTGGTCTAACTCTTTATTTCCTTTAGTCTCCTCTTACGACACCCTTAGGATGGTGCGGGTTGGTGATATATTCTTAATCCGTCACCACACTCCTATCTTTACTTCAACCACTTACTTGTGTTAGTTTGACGTGTCAGTGTATCTCATCATCATCATCATTTCAGCCAAGAGACGTCCACTGCTGGACATAGGCCTCCCCCAAGGATTTCCACAAAGGCCGGTCCTGGGCCGCCCGCATCCATCGTTTTCCGGCGACCTTAATCAGGTCATCGGTCCACCGTGTGGGAGGCCTACCAGCACTACGCTTTCCGGAACGCGGTCGCCATTCGAGGGCTTTTCTGCCCCATCCGGCGTCGGTCCTGCGCTATGTGCCCTGCCCACTGCCACTTAAGTTTGGCAATCCTGTGGGCTATGTCGGTGACCCTGGTTTTCCTGCGTATCTCCTCATTTCTGATGCGATCTCGCAGGGATACTCCGAGCATAGCCTTCTCCATTGCCCTTTGCATATCTGTCATCATGACCATGTTATGTCAGTGTATCTGCGTAATTTTAATTTGAATACAGGTTTTTTATTGGTGGTTCTTAGACTAGTTTTGTTAAAATTGGTTCAGTCGTTTCAAGGTCATCGGCTCACTTCTAGTTGTATTGGGGCTTAACATTTCCATGTTTTTTTTATGAGTTACTTGAATGCCTTTGAACCTAGGCTTGCGTGATGGAAAGCAACGCCAGGGTTTAAGATGGAGCAGGTAATTCGAAAAAATGCCCTGTCGACACCGGGTCTCACATACACTTATTACACACGACAAAACACAGTAAAACTGCTTGGCGCCGGACTTAGATGTGAGGGCAGTAGCTAGACGGGCTACCACCAAGCGTTCTGGGTTTTGTAGACTTTTACAACACGCGTTTCTACCCAGCGTGCGGTGGGGATATGTAATATGCTGAGTTTGGTTATTATAATATTTTCTTATGTTGCCAGATTGCTGTCATGGGTATGTGACCCAGACAGCTATGAGGAGAAGAGCCGGTGGGTGTCGGCCCCCGGCCGCTGCGATAGATGCGGCCATGTTGGGCGGACGCACAGCAAAAACGGGTGCCCAGTTTGTGCTACACATCGCGGCTGCGAAGATATGGGTCATAAGTTAGTATTTACACCTCGAGTCAGATATGGATTTACGAATTTCTTTATTGAAGTCTTGTCTGCTTCGCTCGCCTTGTCTTAGACCTATTCTAAATCTGTCACGACACGAACGGGAAACTGCTTTGGCCCAAATAGGGTAGCACCTTGTGGAAGAGCGCAGCCAAAAACTATCCGTGGGTGGTGTTTTGGGCCATGCTTCACTTTTTAAATGGTTAGAGATGTGTCACAAACATCCGTAGGCAACAGAAACAGCTTGTCGTCAGGCGGGCTGTATTATTAAGTATCTAACCTATAAGTAGCCATAGGCAATTAGAATTCTGTGTGTCATTCTGTGTGGTGACGGATTTAGAATACATAAGTGTCGCCATCCCATTCAATCCGGAGGGTGTCGTAAGAGCCGACAAAAGGAAATGACAAGGCCGATACCTACTTGAGAGAAAAAAATCTTGATATGAAACCCTTTTTTTTAAAACGATACCCCTGCTCTAGGTTAATCTGTATCGCGGGGTCATTTTACAAATATTAAATTCACGAACACAAATGACACAGACACTCAGAGTAAGTGTCTCTTGTTTATATATCTGACCCCTAGACGCCCTGTGCCAACCCTTCCGGCCAGCGTGGCACAGTAGGCTAATTACCCTCCCATGTAACTGGAGGAGACCCGACTAAGCAGTGGGTCTTATCTAGGCTGAGTAGAAGGCGATTAGAATAGCTTCGAAAATTGTTATTTCGATAAAATACAAATTGTATTTTTTATAGAGCAAAGGTGTCCGAAGTGAAACGTGAACTATCTCTGCGAAGCCGGGCAGTATCCTGTGGCATGCCATTCCCCGAGCCTAAAGTCATGAAGGAGTTCTTAAATAGGCCGCCAGAGCAAATTGACATGGAGAAATTGAAGAACCCAGCGCCTAATCTCATACAATTTGTGGTAAGGTTCACTGCTTCATTGAACTGACTTGTAGTTCTAAGATCAAAATTATGTTTTATTACTTTAAACTCCTTGGATGCTAGAATGGGATGGCTACGAATGGCATGGCTACGAATGGGATGGCTACGAAACCTAAGAAGTCTCATCTGGCGAACTTGCTCTTACTATGCGGTTTAGTTCTGTCACTCACTAGTGACAACTGTGACAGCGATTGACCTGTTTTTCCGGGCTGTTATTAAGGGCCATCCATAAATTACGACACGAATTTTAGGACTCACAGAGGCGTCAGGACAGGAGGCGTCACATTTTTTTAAATGTATGCATGGATTTAAAAATAATCGAAACAAAACAGCTATTTAAAATTTTCACTAAAATAATGACACGGTTGGCGCAGTGGTTGAGCGATCGACTGCTGCGCAGCATGTCGCGGGTTCGATTCCCGCACGGAAGAAATATTTGTACGACCTACAAGTATTTGTTCCGGGTCTGGGTGTTTTCTATCTATAATATGTATGTATTTATTTACAAAAAAAAATGTATATAAGTAGTTTATCATCCATCTCGTTACCATAACACAAGCATTAAGTTTCTTAGCTTGGAACGAGATGGCGTTGTGTGAAATGTCCAAGGATATTTATTTATTTATTTAATAAAATCAACATGAGTATTTTAAATTTTAACACGAAACGATTGACCCCCCATTCCCCTTGCCACACTTCGGTGATACCTCCCCTCCCCATTAAGGTGTGACGTAATTTATGGATGACCCCTTAGTAGTTTCTACCGGTTTGTAAGGCCGTTCCATGGATGGCTCTTCGTCAGTAAGAAACTCCGTGTTAGCTCTTTTAATTAAGTTGTGATAAAGGTGGATATGCTTGCTGCTTTAAAACTTAAACACCCCAATATTTCGTCTTTTTCTGGAGACAGGATTTAAAAAAAAAGTTGTTTTAAATTTATTTTTAATTGACCTAGACTTATAGGCCGATTTCAACAAGGGTCTTTGATGATGTGAAACTAAGGGCATCAATACCAACAGTCTGATGTTTTAAATAAAATTATTATATTATGACATTTAGTGGTTCTTTCGTTTTTAAGCAGTAACATGTATTTTTTGATATTATTCATTTAAAACATACAACTCTCTCCTCTTTATAATATTACCATAGATAGGTGTTTTATTTTTGCAGAAATTGATGACATACAAATTGGATTGGTCGGAGAAATACTGTGTGGAGAAATTTCTGCCAATCCTGACCAAGTGGCATTTGCAAGAACATGTCCCATGTAGGACTATTAAGGCTGCTGCTATTAAAAAAAAGAGGACACCTAGAGGTAAATAAAATAAATAAATATCCTAGGACATTTCACACAACGCCATCTCGTCCCAAGCTAAGCAACTTAATGCTTGTGTTATGGTAACGAGATGGATGATAAACTACATATATATATATATATATATATATATATATATATATATATATATATATATATATATATATATATATATATATATATATTTTGTAAATACATACATATTATAGATAGAAATGACACCCAGACTCCGAGCCAGTGCCTCTGGTTTAGACAAAGACACTTGCCCGACCCCGGAATCGAACCCGGGACCCGTTGATCCAAAGGCGGCACATCTAACCACTAGACCAACGACCTTTTAGAAAAAAAATAATTAAATACACATTTTTAAAGTCCAGTAGCCTTAATAATACAGACCGCGCCAATCTTTATGGCTGGTCTGAATATAGCCGTGGGTACGAACTTGCGCATAGTACATTTCATAACCAATACGAACGTAGCTCACTGACAGAAACCCGCGGGTGGCGAGGACGCTTGCGAGTGAAAAAAGGCGTGCCCTGCCTCCCCGCCCCGTGTACGTCACGCTGATACCAGATTATGCGTTGTGCGCAGCGTAATGCGGCTTCATTCAGACGGGCCACAAAGATTGGCGCTTCTTAGTGCCGTTTTAGAAGTCTGTTTACTTTACTTACTGTTTTCCAGTATTTTAGTGTAAATAAATAATTATAGTAGTCAAACTAAGCTTTAGTACTAGTTCTACTCTAATGTGTCTCTAACACATTAGAGTAGAAACAGCATAGTATATTTGATACTAAAAATTTACTTGTACCATAAAAAACAAATGAAAATACACATGAACAATTTTGTACATTATAAATTTTGTAAGTAAATGTGTCACAGTACGCTAATTACCCTAAATGTAAGTGGGGGAGGCCCGATTCAGCAGTGGGTCCTTGATGGGCTGAGAAGTATGTAAACACAAAATCAGTTGAAAAAGGCAACTACATACTCTCTTGCCTATAGAGCAGCATTCCCAACCAGTCATAGTTTCATACCCACTTGATTATTCAAAGTTCATCATCATCATTTTAGCCAAAAGTCCACTGCTGAACATATGCCTCCCCCAAGGATTTCCATATAGGCTGGTCCTGGGCCGCCCGCATCCATCGTTTTCCAGCGACCTTAACCAGGCATACTAAAATATATTTTATTGACAGGTGTCCCAAGTTTTGAAGTAGTTTGGAGTGATGTGGATGGGCAATACGACTGTCTTATTCCCGACGATCAATTTGAAGGTATTTATAAGTTTAGTAGCTATCTCAATTTTTATTCTATGTGCGTGGTGTGGATTTAGAATAGAATACTCTTTATTGTACACCAATAATATAAAAGGTTAACATAGCATTAGATATATATAACAAAGAAATGTACAATGGGCGGTCTTATCGCACTGGGTGATTTCTTCCTGATTTCACCCAATTCCATCCTGAGGGTGTCGTAAGAGCCGACTAAAGGAAACGACAAGGCCGAAAACCTAGCAGCAAGACTCGGATATCCAATTTCATGGATGGAAATAAGCCAACCTGTCGTGATTGATTGGCATAGGGTTCGTATCAAGTTTTCCTTCGCCTGCGGCTTGAAATTATGTATTCTTAATCCGTCAATCAATACACAGACAAGTGAAGTATATATCGTCCCCGTAGAGCGAGAAATAAGTAAGTCTTCATAACTATGTAATTAATTTTCAACCTAAGCTATCAGCAACTTAAGTTGTAAATGTCCAAACATTTTTCTAAGACTTAGTTACTTCTTTCTCTACTGAGACAATATTAAAATGATGTTCTTTTTCAAGACGGCGAAGACCCGTTGGTTGCGTGGACGACTATAGAAAGGCAAGATCTGATGCGACAGTTCTACCCCGAGCTGGTCAAAGCTTTCGAAGAAGCCACCAAAAAACCACAGAAGGAGAAGAAATCTCGTAAGAAGAATGAAAACCAAGAAAGACCAAAGCGGAAATATAATAAGAAACCCAAAAATTTAGTAACTGACCATGTTAATGTGTCTACCGATGTTGTTAAGTCATCTGAATTGAATACAAGTAAGCTTAATGTTTCGGTGTCTGTGAATAAACTGAAAAGAAAAATTAAGAATAATAAGAAAGGGCAGAAAACTATAGACAGCTTTATAGCAAACAAAAAGAGAAAGACACAGAAAAGAGATATGCGTTCTTTGCGTCTCAGTATGAAGAATTTGTCTATTGTTACCGATAATAAAGCCATAGGAGTATTTGAAGAGTTTAAGTACAGTGACGATTTGTTCGATGGGAAAGTGAATGAAGTTATCAATTTGGAAAATCGCGATGTTAATAAAGAGAATGTTGTTACAAATAATGGTTTAAGTTTTTTAGAAAAGACAGACGATTCCGCGAAAGACAGTGATCTATCAGATATAATCGATAAAATAGTGGCTACAGCTCCTGAAACAAGGACGGCGAAAGTCGATAATCATTTGGTTAGATTAGTATTCGATAAATATTCAACACCTAAAAAGAACTGTGTTAGGAAATCGCTTTTGGCAAGAATACATAATAATTGTTCGACACCCAATGAAAGTCCGAAAGCTTTAAGGTTTAGCAATAGTTGCAATAATTCGATTACTGGTAATGCTAAAGCGAATACGAGTTATTTCTTTGATAAATTGACTGAAGATGGTGATGCGTTTGAGATGTCGTTACACAAGAGTGTTATTAGTCTTGATTCCACTGTTGAGTATAGCTTGCCTGATGTTTGTTTGTAAAAGCTGAAAATAAATATGTTTAAATATTACTGATTTTTTTGTTATCTTTTTTTAAACCATAGTTGGCGTAAATGTTTACAACACCGAAGTCTGCAATTTTCTATTGATGTGGGCCCCATGCTTACTTCTAAACCCATACAAAAAAGACCCGCTGCTGAGTCGGGCCTCTGCCAACTATATGGAGGATAATTAGCCTACTTTACCACGCTGGCCGGGCGGCATAGGGTTTGGTATCAAGTTTTCCTTCTCTAGCGGCTTGGTTGAAATGGGTTAGCGACATTATGTTTTCTAAACTTCTTCACACGGAATGCTATGAATTTCTAAATTTAAAATAAAATAAAATAAATTAAAATTTAGTTTTAAAAAGAATTTCTAAAAAAATCTTCGCCGCAAGACAACCTATTGGCATTAGCCGACCGCCGAAGATTACTTCGGTTCCTGCATTATAATTAATAATGCAGACTTTGTTTTGGACTCAGACAAGGCTTTGTTTGGACAGCACATTCGTCAATCAATCAATATTCTCTATTTATCTCTGCCCTAAAAGGACCTCCCACTAACTATTGGAAGTTCAATTAGTTAATTCTACATACAACACATATAGCAGACATCGCGCGTATGGCAAAAATTGCAGAAGACTGGCAGGTTTCCATAGAAAAAAAAACATTAGTCAAAAACACTCAGATTCTTTTGCTGTCCTAAAATACAATCTTCCTGCTTGATTTCTTCCCTACTGATATGCCTCGTCCTATTAACTTTAAATCCTTCCTCACGCTCTTGGATTATCCTTTTGTTGAAATTATTTCAAAATTTATTCTAAACAACCAAGTAAAGCTATGTTATTTTTTCTTAGGATATTTCAGCTTTATTTGTGAAACCCTGTTTCTAGACCTTTCTCACATGTCCATCGTTTAACTTCAACATCCGACATTGGCAATGTGGTTTACATTTCATGCCACACACTAAAGAAGAACAAGAGTAGCGCACATAAATACAGTAACACCGGCTCCCCACATTGGCCTCAATTCAAAGTTGAAGCAATTCAATTGGTGAGGTGTTCACACGTTGGCTGTTATACTAGTTCCTTTCCGTCGGAGCCAACGTGAAACCCAAACCACTGCGCAAAGCGCCAACATTTGGACGGATCGCGAACGTTGGCACAGATTCCTTTGGTAAAACCGCCACTCGACGGCCAACTGCCAACGATCGCTCCAACGTTAGGGCCTATGCTATTTTCTAGATCCACACGTTGGGCGAGTCGCGTTGGAGCCTATGTTGGGGCCAACGTGTGGAGCCGGCGTAAACGAATAGCAAACACGAATGTGTATGTGAAGGCATTAGGGAAGCTACTATTCAATTCAAAGACAAACGTTTACTTAAGCAAACTTTCATTGAATAATATTTAAGATTATTCTAATGGTGTGGTATATATCTATATATGTGCCGGCCGCGGTAGGTGAAATTTCAGGCTATTTTCCCAGTGGAATCGAATTTCAGTACAGTTAGAGGCCGCTCGTAAATAATTAAATATTTTTCATAATGAAATACCTATTTTGCAAATGGCTTCAAGTGTACCCATTTTACCATGTGCGTTTACCACTTCCACATCTGAGTCCGCAAGGATTTTGTAGGTATACTGTTGACAAAAAAATATCTTTGCAAACTAAGCCCATGTGGTGACGGATTTAGAATACATAGTGTCATCAAGCCAGTCCATAGAGCCTGGCTAGATGAGGCGTTCATCGCGCGAGTCGACTCGTGCGTTTCAATTCATATTGCGTCCAGATTTAACGTTTTACGCGCGGTCCTACGCTGGGAGGAAGTTATAAACATGTACTCGGAGACAGCCGTTGTGTTGTGGCTTGCATACCGTCGATGGAAACGTCGTACATGAAGAGAAAGTCGAAGATTTAACGTACATCCAATTCTACGTGACAGGATGACGCATAGTATGTTTATAACATGGTAACATTTCAGCTGTTTTCTTTTCTTCGGAATCACCAGGTTCACAGAAAATTTCGACTATTTCTTCTCAGTTCCTACGTTTAATTACTCTATTGGTTTGGAACAGGCTGAAGATTCCATATCATATATATCTACCCTTTTTTCAATCTCATCAATAAAAGTTCGGTATCGAAGTTAACACGCTCCATTTTACGATTTTTAAGTAGGTACATCCACTCGCTCCGGACGCAGTAATGGCGCCTGAGTATCTCGCTCGACTCGCGCGGGGCTGGCGTAGAACGCGCGAGTTGAGCGAGAGTCTCGCTCATTACCAGCGTTTTACGCGCGAGTGAGGACACGCGCGCGTAAAACGCCTCATCTGGACAGGCTCTTATTTTACCCGTGTGGGGACGGGTCAGAATATTACACTTCCCCACCGCACGCTGGGAAAAAACGCGTGTTGTAAAAGTAAAAGATCTAATGGTCCGCCCGTCTAGCTACCACCCTCACATCTAAGTGTGATTCTAAGTTTTACTGTGATTCGTCGTGTGTATGTGAGAGCCGGTGCATACTTAGCTTCTCTGACTCCCATATTTTCCGTTACCATTGGTAGTATCAAGTTGCACCCGAGGTTTACGCCCCAAAGATTTTAAAACATGCGAGTATATTATGTTACCTAAAGCTATAGGTAACATAATATACTCTATTCAATATAGCGTGATCGATTTGACAGATGTCAATTTTTCCGATCGACAAAAAGGTATGATTCCGAACTACGTCGCGGTAATGGGGACCAGTAGTGCCGTGGTAGCACTTCTGCGTGCAGCGTACTTCGGAATCATACCTTTACTTTGCAATGACGAATAGTGGTGGGAAACAGATAATATCTAGTAGTCCAAAAAATAACAGTTTAAAATACTTGCAACTGTGACGAGATGGTATGGGTGTATTATGTGTGAAATTCTTTATCACTTTTTCTTAACTTTATAAGACAATATTCGAATAAAAAACATTTTCATTTTGAAATAAAATTCGTTGGCTTTAGCGCATTTAAATTTAACACTTTTACAACTATTATTTTCTTTTATTTTTTGTTTACTTTCATGGTCTGAACCACCTATTTAAAATTGGCGGAAGGTCAAAAAATAACCCTGTAATATTAAATAGGAGCTTATTATGAATATTGACCCACCATCGCTTATCTACCCAATGTTTTTTAAGTCTAGTGCAATAAAGAATTTCACACATAATACACCCACGCCAACTTGTCACTGTTACAAGTATTTCAAAACGTTATTTTTTGGACTACTAGATATTTTCTGTTTCCCGTCACTAGCCCGTCTGTCAAATCGATCATGCTATCTTGAACAGGGTATAGTGTCCATGTGTGCATAATGATGTATTAGGTTAAATAACACGATCAGAACCGTCAAGAAATCATTTCCTGCTATGTATGCATATTTAATATTTTAGAATACGAGACCCATTGCAAACTTACATTTCTGTTTTTTTTATATGTAATTTGTGTGTAATACTTGCAATCTCAGCATAATTTTACGCTCTATAAATTTACAAAATTTTGATTATTTTGAATATGGACCCAGGTTATATGATAGTATTAAATTAAGTTGTTGGTAATTTATTAGTTACACTAATTAATCGTTGTAGGTTCCAATACATTGGGTAAAATATATACGGCTTACCTTAGTTAGTACCGAAATACGCCAGTACCAACGAAAAGGAAACACGAAAAGGATAAATGTCAGAGGTACCGTATATGTCTAGACCGTTAATTCTACTAAAGCGTGTGCTTCGAAAGCCACGCGGCTGCAGGGTCCGATTTGCAGGCCTATTATAAGCCTATTATAAACCCCTATGGTTTAATAAAATCGTCGTGTCTGTGGCATCGGCGCTCATAAACGAATGTTTCTAATTATGCGAACTTTTTATTTTATAGCAGTTTATCTACCGGTGCTTCTTACACATGTTATACCAATATCGGTTCAATTGTTTGAATTTCATCTGTTCTTTTGTAGTTGATATTTAATCATCATCATTTCACCCCAGTGACTTATTACTGAGTCAGGCCCCCTCGAAATTAATGGAAAAATTAGCCTACAATGCCACACTGGCCAGACGGGTTGGCGCATCGTTTGTATCAAGTCTCCTTCTCTTGCAACTAGGTGATCTACCTTTGCATGCTTTAGTAGCCTTTTACAACTGTTACTCAATACTAATACATACCACAGAATCACATTCAATGACGTATTTGTATTTTTTCCTTTCCATGGCAATAAAATTACGCTATTAAGTATATTTAAAGGCATCGAAATAAACAAAAATGTTACATCCTATATACAAAAATGACCCAATTTCAGATAAATACTGTCCCAAATTTATATTATTAATTAGCCGTAGAGTAGCAACCCAGACCGAACGCCCCTTTCATCTTACAAACCGAGTAAAATGCTGTTTGTAGCTTTTAGTTGCGGTTTGTTTCAATTTGAAATGCTGATTGCCGAAAGCCCGGGGTGGCGCAAAGAAGCAATAGGTACAGAGTCTCTAAACTTCCATCATAATAATTTCAGATCATTAATGACACACTGCTGAGTCGGGCCTCCACCAGATTCATGGAGGGTTAAAAATATTCAGCCATAATTAGAATAGCGCGTTAGAGTTTTCTAAAAGCGACATCTATTTCTAAAAACCAAACTTTCTTGGACCCAAGTTAAAGTCAACGCGAACTACGTCCCGGATAACAGATAAGGGGCCATCCATAAATTACGTCACGCGAATTTTAGGACTGACGTGACGTAACACAAATGATTAATTTTATGCACATATATATATATACTTCTCATCAGAAAAATCGAAACACTTCCCTTTTTATGGTTGTTAAACAAAATACGAAACTTATGAAAGTTTAATTTAAATTTAGAACATTAACATTAGGATTTGAGAACCTTTTAATGTTCACTATTAATCGACATGTGACATATGTATATTCCTAAATATATACATTTTTCTGATGAGAAGTGTATTGAAAAATACAGCCATTCAGAACTCTCGTGATTGCACGCTGCTCTTTAAGTTGTTAGTTGGTGTGTGAATGATAATTGCAAGAGCAAGAGTGTTACAGTATAAATAAATATAAATCGAGTTAATTTTTCTAAGCTTTAATTCACATATGAATTTCGCGTTTTAATCAATTGTATTAGATCTTATAACAGGACGTCACAAATTTTGGACCTCCTGCCTCTTGTCACATTCCGGTTATACTCTCCACCTCTATAACTTGTGATGTATATTATGGATGATCCCTAACACAGATTTTCTAACAAGCAGAGCTTCTGTTATATGTTTATAATTATGTTGCACTCCCCGTTCAGTGATATTTAATTCATGTTTCATTATTATTGAGATAACTGTGCCAAACAGACAGAGTCGACGGAGTGAATAGTTTGACGATAATAGCTAAAATTGTATTGTATTATACGGAGAAACGACTCTCTCCGTTTGTTTTTTTTTTACTTTTCGTTGGTAGAGCAACTAAATGCAGTTGTTGTGTTTCTCTTGCGACTAGGCTTTCGGCCTTATCATTTACTTTTATTGACTACTAGCTTCACCCCGCGGCGTTACCCGCGGTACGACAAAACACCGCTGGTAATATCGCACCCGTGCGAAGCCGGGACGGGCCGCTAGTTATATATAATAATAATGATATTGAATACGTTTTAGTTCGAAAACGCTTGTATGTGAAAAATAAATAGGCTTTTAGTGTACTTCCGGCAATTATTCGATTTTTTCTCGCCGTACAAACCATCCTTCAACTTCAACGAACATTTAAAAAGGGTTTTTTAGCCAAATTGGTCCAGGTGTTGTTGAGTTATGCGCTTACCAACACATTTTGCGGTTCATTTTTATATTAAAGAAGATTACGACATTATTTGAATGAAGTGGCAACGACTACTACTATTCAGGTCTATAAATGACCCACTGGTGAAGTCACTATCTCATTCCATCCTGAGAGTGTCATAAGAGCCGACATAAGGAAATGGCAAAGCTGTAAAAAAGCCACAAGAGACGGAAAACTTGAAAGGAAACCATGTACCAACCCGTCTAGCCAGCATGGTACAGTAGGCTTATTGCTCTCAATATAATGGGTTCGACTCCGCAGTGGGTCGTTTACGTGGCACGCCTCTTGTAACACATTTGGTGACATCATATATTCTAAATATAGCACCACAAAACGAAGTTGTCAAATAAAAAAAATCATAAATTAATTCAATTATCTATATACAAATAAATAAAATTGGAGTGTCTGTTTGTAATAATAAAATAATCACTTTTTACTAAATGCGTAAGTATGTATACACAGTACAAAGACCAAAACAACATTTAAAAAAAATGTTTGTCTGTCTATCTGTCTGTCTGTCTGTCTGTTTGTTCCGGCTAATCTCTGGAACGACTGGACCGATTTTGACGGGACTTTCACTGATAGGTAGCTGATGTTATAAGGAGGCTACTTTTTTTTGACTAGCTTCGCCCCCGCGGGTTACATCGCACCACTGCGAAGCCGGAACGGGCCGCTAGTATTTCATAAACTAATAAGTTTATCGCAATAATAATTCAACGGTTGACTGTACTTTTGCAGTCTATTAAAAGTGTACATATAATGGATTTGCTCTAGAAAACTATTCATGTGCGAGGCGTTCCTTTGCTAGGATGTTGTTAGAAATCACTGGAAAATATAGATTGGTTCTGACAAACTTTTAATTAGTCACATGCCGTTCGCAGCTCCGCTTATGAAACGAGTTTGTTTAAATACCGGTGACGGACTTTGAAATGCCTGTCATCTTGCCAACCACTCCGTGTGAAACGACTTTTGGATTTGAAATGCATACCTGAGACGTGGTCGCTCACTATGGGCTCCATCAGAAGGCTAAAAGTCACCCAAAGGGCAATGGAGAGGGCTATGCCCGGAGTTTCGCTGTGAGATCGAATCAGAAATGAGGAGATACGCAGGCAAACCAGTGTCACCGACATAGCCCACCGGATTGCCAGGGGGCAGAAAAGTCCTCGAGTGGCGACCGCGTTCCGGAAGGCGCAGTGCGGGTAGGCCTCCCACACGGTGGACCGACGACCTGGTTAAGGTCGCCGGAAAGCAGTGGATGCGGGCGGCCCAGGACCGGCCTTTCTGGAGATCCTTAGGTGAGGTCTTTTGGCTAAAACGATGATGATAATGATGAACTGGTAGCTTATAAAGACTTGATAACCGATATGAGAAATAATAATCAGTGTGGTATAAAACTTGATAAAGGATAGTAATTTTTTGTTAAAGAGATTTGATTTAAACTAAAATCTAAAAATAAAATCTTGAATCTTGAAATTAATCAGTTCATAACGGATTTAAACTATAGCGTGTATTTTACATTATTCAAGTTCCGACGTTTTAAATAAAATAATGTTAAATGCACGCGATAAATCCGTGAAAAAGTGTTTAATTTCAATATTCAACATAAACATACTTAAACATATTATGTACCATGATCGATTTAAACATTTTACTGGTCACTAAAGGGCGTACACACATATCAACTCGGAAAGGGATCGGCACCGTATCAACTCGAGGCGTTCAGTATTTTTTGTATGAAACTCCCTAATGCAAAGCACACTAATCGGAATCGTAACGTAAACGACTCGCCTCGGGACAAGCTCACGAACGCCGTACGGCGCGTGATCAACCAGCGGTCCTCGCGCTTACGGCTCGCCGTTCACGCGCTTACGCCTCTCCGCCGCCGTGCTTAAGTCTCTTCGTCCACCCTTGCCCCTCTCACCGCTCCCTTAGCCTGCCTGGAGCAAACTTCCCTTCCAAGTGCTGTCGTGTCATTCACCAGGCAACATCCCGTTGTGATGCGCTCGTGTTTTATTGAATTTGTAACTGATCTGGGGCCAGCCATATCAATCAGCGGTCGGCCATCCGTAAGCGCGGCGTCGCCTAGCCGTAGCCGAGGCGACGTATCGGAGCTGCTGATCCGCTTTTGTTACACGCTTACGTTAGGTTGACGCCTGTTTGACGGCGAGGGGAAAGGCGATACGGTGCCGACCCCTTTCCGAGTTGATATGTCTGCTACGACCTTAAAACTACTGACCACCGACCGAGTGATTTATGAGTAAGGATTGGAATATTATAATTCAGTGTCTTTCGCACACGGCTTTCGGGTTTTCATAGCTCTGTCTTTCGACATGGCGGTTTTATGCTCGCCTGTTCCCTCCATGTGGTGACGGATTTTGAATACATTGTTTCACCACCTCATTCCATCCTGAGGGTGTCGTAGGAGCCGTCAAAGGAAAATAACAGGCCGATAACCTAGCCGTGAGAGAAGGAAAACTTGACACGAAACCCTGTGCCAACCCGTCTGGCCATCGTGGCATAGTAGGCTAATTAACCTCCTTGTAACTGAAGGAGGCCCGACCCAGCAGTGGGCCATACATGGGTTGAGTAGTAGTAGCTCGCCTGTTTCTCCTTTCCATTAACACGACAAACTTTGTTTGTGTGCTACGCGCTACGCACTACGTCTTGCTATGACTACGTATTCCGTCGTAGCTTCGTAGCAATATTGTAGTGTTGATAAGTTAGGACATGGTGTCTGTCATAATTAATGATTACAACATAATCATCATAATCGTTCCGTGTGGATACGTATATACAATACATACTCTCACCACCCTATTCCATCCTGAGGGTGTCGTAAGAGCCGACAAAAGGAAAGTTGATAGTCTGGCCAGCGTGGCACAGTAGGCTAATTACCCTTCATGTAACTGGAGGAGGTTCGACTCAATAGTAGGTCATCTATGGGCTGAGAAGTAGTTAGTAAGTAGTAATAGCCCCCGCGATACAGGTTTTAAGGTATATTCTTATCATCTCCTTTTGTTGGCTCCTAGGACACCCTCAGGATGAAATGGGGTGGCGACACTATGCATTCTAGGTCCGTCACCACACGGGTTCATAGCAAACATGTAACTCACAAACACGAATGACACCCCGACTCCGGCATCGAACCGTGGACGTTATCTAAAGGCGGCACTTCGACTGCCTCGTTGGTCTAGTGATTAGATGTGCCGCCGTTGGATCAACGGGTCCCGGGTTCGTTTCCGGGGTGGGCAAGTGTCTTTGTGTAAACCAGAGGAACTTGCTCTGAGTCTGGGTGTCATTTGTGTTCGTGAATTACATGTTTGTAAACTGCCCCGCGATACAGGTTATATATACCTAGTGCAGGGGTTTCGTTTTTATATAGTAATTTACATATCACTAGTACTTTACATCCTTTCGTAACGGCTATAGGGTTTTCGTAATACAGTGAATACAAAAAAAAAAACATTTGATTTAAGTAAACAGGGACGCCGATTATCCTCGGTGTTAATTAAACTCTTTCATAATTAATCTGGTCTGTTGATTAAAAAAATATCCTTCATTATTCCTTTTTCACTTTGTTACCGAGTTCGCAATTGAAATCTTTCTAATATAAATTTAATTAACTCAATCCTCTTTACGGATCACATGTAACCGTTTATAAGTAAATTTTAACAACACTTTATGTATATAAACCTTTCAAGGATTGATGGAAAGCTTATAAATGCTTATGTTGTTTACTGGTGTCTTAGGTTAGGTTAGCTACTAAGGCGTACAGCCAAAGAACTGAGGGTCGAGTTCTGACCTCCCCTCGCCCAGCCATCATCTAGTGAGAAGAATATAAGCTTTCCCGCAGATGAATTGGCTCGAGTCTGGATAAGCAGTGGTTAGGTTTTAGTGGGTACACCGACCGCAATTCACCATCTTGTCGCGGTCGGGATTCCCACATACCCCAGCCCCGTCCCTCGGCTGGGGACCTATAAAAGGTTTCCTCAACTCAAAAAAAAAAAAAAAAGCTACTAAGGCGTGGTTCTGCATCAGATCCCACAATGCCGCAACAGGACGCGAGTTGGAGCACCCCGGGGAGGTTTAGTGGGTAGGCCCCCACAATGGGGGAGAGTCCCACACTCCCCTCGCTGGCCATCCCCGTGGCCGGCGAGGGGAGTCCATAAAGGATTTTACCCCAGGCGAACAAAAAAAAAAAGGTTAGCTACTAAGCCCGTAAATAACCCACTGCTGAGACGGGCCTCCCCTTCCATAATATGGAGAGTAATTAGCCTTCTGTACCACACTGGCCTGACGGGTTCGCATAGGTTTTTTTTAGGATATACAGGGTTGATACGACATAGGGGCAGTTTTTTTAACTGCCTATACTAGGTATCATTTCCAGGCTCTGTACCATAAATCAATTAAATTGGAGCAATAGTTTAGCGGCAAATGATTTTTTAAATTTTTGCCTCATTTGAACATGATGTATCTTTCCTAACTGATGTTTATGCCTAACACATCGTTTATTAACCTTAGGGGCTGTCCATTAATCACGTGGTGTTTTTTTAACATTTTTTAATCCCTCCCTCCCCCTTGGTGATACCTGGTGAGGTTTAAGACTACCCCTCCACCCCCCATGAAAAATCACGTGTATTTTTTTTGTACCGTATTTATACTAATCACATATAGTATACGTAGTGTAATTTAATGCCCCTCTGTCATATCAACTCTGTATACCAAAATTAAAAGAAATTAGAGATTTAAATCGGTGTGTTGACGGAATCAAAGCTACTAAAGAAATCGAACTTGCTCTCACTATGCTGTTTAGTGCTTTCTGTAAAAAAGTCCAATAATAAAAAAGCAACTACACAGCTTTCCGAACCCGTGGTAGTTTCAGCATGAATGTGAGTAGATGAAAGGTGTGAATGTAGGTATGATGACTTGATAGGTGTGTGTGGAGCCTACCACCTAGTGTGGGACGGGGGCCGTAAGATGATAATGGTATTTATAAATATGACGATGTATAAGAGTTTTGTGATAAAACCTACGTAAATAAAGTTCCATTTGAGTTTGAATTTGACTCATCTGCAAGACCTGTGGGCACCGTCAGCGGTTTCTGCGTGCACAGGGGACGTTCTTTCTTCATTTATTTAGGAATATCAATAAAATACGGAAGATTATAAACAATCAACAAAATTATAGGCCGTAGATTTAACTACTTCTTTGTACTTTTGAAGACAACTGTCATCTAGTCTCTCACGCGACCACGACTGCTACAAAGCATTCGAAACGTTCGAAACTACACGCGATAAATCCGTTAAGAATGTTTAGTTAAAATTGTTGTATTGATTTGTACTGTCATTTTACAATTATTTATTAAAAAATATGTAAAGGCCATTCTGCAGCGATAGTGACCGATACACTGTCGCTTCGCATGGAAATTTACGTGTCCCTAACTGGCGCGCGGTAGCATCTCCGGTGTTTAAACTCAATTGAGACAAGTCAGAACTGTGGAGACGTCTAGATTCACAAACTGTTCGTCGACAATCGAACCGTAAAATTCTACGAGAAAGTCTAAATCCTTTTTAACCTCATCACTGTGTTAGAAGGAGAAGCGTGGCGGGTTTGTTCACCCCTGCGTCGGATGGCGGGGAGACGGGAGGATTCGGGAGGCTGCGTCGCAGAGCGCGCGCGCGTGCCCGGCCGCTTCGTCATTGCGACGGAGGCTGTCGTGTGTCGGCGCTGGCCCGTGCGAGCGCTCCTCCCGTACCGTGCCGCGTCCGTGTCTCCCCGTGCCGTGCCGAGCCGTGTCGCGTGCCCAATTCGCCCCGATCCCGTGCAGGCCCACGACTTTCACACGCCGAGCCTTAGTGCCAGTGCTTACCTATAGCTCAGTGACCACGTTCCCCGGACCGGCGACTGTGGCGCGATGTGAGGAAGCCGCGACCGTGAATCCATGTGTAAGTGGGTGGGTTTGTCAGCAATGATATTCCGCCAACATCTTAGCGAATAAGAGTGGATTAAACATCGGCACACGCGGCACTTGATATTAACTTCTAAGCCGACGACATAGAGTCGTGCACGTGCGCTGCTGTCTCCAAACGAGTTCAGCCTTTCTCATTGCTAACGCACAGTAAATATTTAGGGCTTATTATATATGCTGTCAGTCCGCAGCGGAATTTAGGACTGCAATATGTTACAGCATTGCCAATGTAACAGGTGTCGCTTAATTCGCCGAGAGTGGAGCTTGACATTGAGTCGTTGGTCATTGTTTAAAAATCAATAGGCTTAATTTATTAATGTTCAAACGTAAGTTCGCGAAATAAGAACTGAAATGAAACTTTAGTTATGTAAACAGAATTCTACTCGTAGAACAAAAGCTTGCGTGATACTAACAAAGGATTGATTTATTGTTTTCTGTAGTACGTTCACTTCATAGTTCTGCACTTATGATCATATATTTTATCTCTGTACTCTTGACAGCATTACATATATATTGAATTACTGTAAATCGTCCCAGCTGATCTGTTTTGACCGGTTACTCTACCAATTCCCAAAGCTGCGATTCGAATTTAATTAACGCAGGTGTTGCTATTTGTGATCTCGCTCAGCCGAAGATGGAGGACGGTAGGTAATAAGTTTCGAAACAGACAATTACGTTGGGTGAAAGCGATAGGCGAAGAAAGTGCGCGCAGAAAATGTAGATAGCTGTCATAAGAGGCCAAATCGAATGAATTTCCAGGGGAAATGAAAAAACATTTTCGCAGCGTGATCGTGTCGGCACCGAGTCAAACGAATCTCGTGTTTATATTGCTCACTCACGGCGGTTTATGCGATGTTAAAACTGCTTACTGAAGGGAAAATCTTAATATCAACGGTGATGTTAAGGTTTTTTCCTTTAGCAGTCAGTACGCTTCGGTTTTGTAATTTGTTTATCTTTATGTAAATGGGCGTTATGTTTTCTTTATCTTGAGCGCGGCGCCGCGCCGTGGATCATATTCGTTTATTATGCGAACTTTTCTCATTATGTAAATGATGTCTTATATTTTTTATTGTGTCTTTAACATTTGCTGTTTATTTGTTGCGAAAACAAGACGGTGTTTTGTCGACATTGACTGATGATGTATTGTTTTGAAAAACTAAACGTAATTAGTGGTAGGCACGGATAAAAAAGGTCACTATTGTTAATCATCACTATCACTACATATTATAAAACAAAGTCGTCTGTCCGTCCTATGAATGCTTAAATCTTTAAAACTACGCAACGGATTTTGAAGCGGTTTTTTAATAAATAGAATGTTTCAAGAGGAAGGTTTTTAAGTATACCTAATACATCCATAATATTGTAGAGAAACACTGATAAATTTAGATGTTTATCATTGCACCCGTGCGAAGCCGGGGCGGGTCGCTAGTTATCTACTAATAATTTTAAAAAGGCTATTCTAAATTGTTTTCACTATACAAAACCACTTTTGGTAAATCTTAATTTATTCTTTAAACCCGTAGAATAAAGCTACAGATACACATGCTCATAAATAGCACGAAAGTTTGCTATTAATAAGCAAATGCTACTTAATAGCAAGTGTATACAGACATTGCTAGTAATATGCATGCTTATTTCGAGCCTGCTCAATAAGCCGTGCTCAGTTTTCCATTTTTTGCCGAAATATCAAATCTAATTATAGCAACATGTGTTTTAACTTCATAAATATTGTTTGCATAATCCTATTTATTCTACAGTAATAGGCATATAATAATCCCAGCCGCTAAATTACCGACTACACTCGAGAGCAATGAATCCGGGTCACTTAAAGAATCCTAAAAATCTCGGAAACTAAAAATGCTAGGTTAATGCAATAAATCGTATTTAATAGACAATGTAATACTCCTTAAATGAAGGTATTAAAACTTCTTAGTTATTGTAAAGTTATATCATAAAAAAATCAAACTTGAAAAAGGGCCACTTTCGAAGATGGAACTACGAAATTACAGCATTTGGTTTTGCTTTTGTTTGTAATCTGTCATTTATATGGGTACATAAACCATGTTGATAGTGCTCTATATTCATTAATCAAGCTGAAATTATGTCGCTTACGCCTGAAGAATGCACCAGAATACTTACAATGCTGGAAACCGGCCGGAGTCAGCGCGATACAGCCAGGACTGTCGGTGTGTCGCTGTCAACAGTACAAAGAGTTCTCCGACGTTACGAAGAAACTGGTTCCAACCTACGCAGACCAGGAACGGGCAGAACCAGGTGTACCACAGCACGAGAAGACCGATACTTGGTAAACACCATGCTTCGAAATCGCTTTCTCACAGGAACTGAACTTACAAATCAGTTTCGACGCCTCGGAGGAAGTAAACCAAGTGCATGGACAGTAAGACGTCGGCTTGCTGAATCTAACTTAAAACCCCTTAGACCTGCAAACGGCCCTAAACTGGAGCGTGGGCATCGTATTTCAAGACTAAGATATGCCCAGAGCCACGTAAATTGGAGTATTGAAGATTGGTCAAAAGTTATGTTCTCCGACGAATCAAAATGTATGCTCTACAAGCACGATGGAAGACACAGAGTGTATCGAAGACCAGGGGAAAGATTCAAGCAAGCATGCATCTAAGAAAAAGTAGCCTACGGTGGTGGGTCTGTACTTGTGTGGGCCGGAATTTCTTCTGAAAGTCCCACAGAGCTGGTGATCATAGAAAACGGCTCTTTAACTAGCGTAAGATATGTGGAAGAAATCCTCAATGATCACGTTGGTCCATTTATGGTCAATTTAGGTGAGGATGCTATATTTATGCATGACAATGCCCGACCTCATACAGGTAGGATTGTGAATGACTACCTTCAAGAGATGAACATTACTCGTATGGAGTGGCCAGCGCGCAGCCCGGATATCAACCCGATCGAGCATGCTTGGGACGAGCTAGGCAGATGCGTAAAACAACGAAACCCTCCCCCAATCACGCTTCGTGAGCTCAAAATTGCTCTCACAGAGGAATGGGAGAATATTCCCCAAAATCGTATAAGGAACTTGGTGTACAGCATGCCAAACCGCGTAAACGCAGTAATGGAAGCACGAGGAGGCAATACGAAGTATTAAAATTCAAGAAAATCGTAATAAAGTTCAAAAATTTCACGTTTCCTATTTTTGTTTTAAGGAGAGATCAGCAGTTTTTCTCTTTATGTAATTTTGTGTTAATAAAATGTATGGTGGCTCATATTTTTTTTACTTTCATTTAAGGAGTATTATATTGTCTATTGCTTTGCTTTGTGGAGATCCTTGGGGGAGGCCTATGTCCAGCAGTGGACGTCTTTTGGCTGAAATGATGATGATGATGATGACATTGTCTATTAAATACAATTTATTGCATTAACCTATCATTTTTAGTTTCCGAGATTTTTAACATTCTTTAAGTGACCCGGATTCATTGCTCTCAAGTGTACTTAGTCTGCAATCCTCCAATTTCGTGAAGGGAAATAAGCACACTCTGCTACGCTGGCCAAACGGGTTGGCACAAGGATTGTTTTAAGTTGTCCTTCTAGGTGGTCTGCCCCTTCCTTTAGTGACTGCTTACGACACCCTCAAGACGGAATGGTCTTGTGTTATTATGAATTCTAAGTCCGTGAACTAATTTAAAATGATTATGAATCCACTTCAGAATATGGTCACGCCATTTAGCAAAGAGTGTTCTAAAGTGGGGTTACGTGAAAATCAACCACGCGGGTCATTGCAGGCGAGTGGGTAATGCCATACAGCCCTAATGTGTTATAGTCATACACCGACATAGTTCTCGAGTAGCGTATAAATATATTTATTTTTGGTGGCTTCAATGCTTTTATTTTTTATACGATAGATGTTTTTTATTTGACTACCTCGTTGGTCTAGTGGTTAGATGTGCCGTCTTTGGATCAACGGGTCCCGGGTTCGATTCCGGGGTCGGGCAAGTGTCTTTGTCTAAACCAGAGGCACTGGCTTGGAGTTTGGGTGTCATTTGTGCTCATGAATTACATGTTTGTACAAATTGTGAAGGGGTTTCGTTTAAAAAAATAAAAACTGTTACCTTGAGTGCTTGACCATAAATAATGCTACTTCTTTATAATCTACTGCTACAGCTCAGCCCGTGTATGACCCACTGCGTCTGCGTCTGTATTTGGTTGGGGTTTCTTTGACTGGATTATATCTCGTAAAATAATAAGGATATATCGATAGCTTATTCAATTTTACCATGGAACAAGACTGCATTAAAAAAATATCAATAATTCCTTTCATTTGAAATATGTTCTACTTGCCTTCCATTCGGGTGGCTATAAGGTTTTTGTTATACGTTGTCCAAGACAAATCTGGATTCAAAAAATGATATTATATACCTATCTAACAATAAAGAGTCACGTATCTTGCTAACAAAATACAGAAAGAAAAATATTAACGACTCAAAAAACGTCACTAAAAAGTTAACAACTATTTGAAGTGGCTGTGACATTTGAGTAACTGTTCTATATTTTTACAGTTGATTTATATATTTTGTTCAGAAGTTGTATTGTGTTAAGAAGTGTTAAGAGTTTGTACTGCAAATATGTTATTTAATGATATTTAAAACAGCCAAATTGTCTGAATACACACATATTTACTCCCACACATTTTTATACAAATATGTTTTCGTCAATAAATATTCGAGTTTTCTTATTTGAAGTAATGTAGAATACAAAAAACACAACCATAAAAAATCGGAAACGCTCTTTCCTTTGTAGGGCAGTTCAATTAAAATAAACATAAACAGTTTCGATTTTTGTCTCTATCTGTTGGCCAATACGTTTGTACGCGCAACATATCAGAGCTAAATTGGCGAGTAACCATAATGTTGTATATAGCCACTCAAACTGGACCTCTAGACCTTTAGGTAGAAAGCAAAGCAGTTGCTCACTGCCCAGCTCTATATAAAATGGACGTCATAGGAGGATGAGCTATTAATACAAGAGCTAACACTCGCCCTATAATGCATGGGACAGATTATTTCCTACAACGACCATTATCTTCATAACTTATGAGGGTAATATATAAAATGTGAAAGGCAAATACAATTTAAAGAGCTTTACATCTTGGAGAGAATTTGGGTAACAGATTATTCTTTCCGAAAAGGAACCCTAAAGTTTTAGATAGTCAAGAATGGCTTCCATTTTACCCTTTCCATAACTAATGGGATCGATTGCTAGTCTAACCTGATTTCGCTAACATGTGAGCACATTTTCAACAGCCGACCATTACATTCACACTGATAGATCCAAAGAGTATAATAATAATATGGGAGGAGAGACCTCAAATGTTTCAAGAGAAAAAATCGTATATAGCTCAACTTCTGACGATATTAAAATCACACAGCACGATTTACACTGGCATAATGTGCCGTTGGTGACGGATTTAGAATACATATTGACGGACGGTTGACGGAAAATGAGATGACAAAGCCGAAAACCAACTGCAAGGGCTGGAAAACTTAGATACAAAACCCTGTTCCAACCCGGCCAGCGTGGGATGCCAACCCGAGGTTGGCTAAGTGCCCTCATTGTTACTGGAGGAGGCGTGACTCAATAGTGGGTAATTTATGGGCTGATTAGTGGTAGTAGTTTATATTAACGTCGTACAGCCTAATAGATAATCAATGTCGTGTAAACTTTTGGCTAAACTCTTATTATGAGTTTTTATTCCCATAATAAAATGAATAAAAGTGGGAAAATACTACTTCCTACTAATATGATAAACGTGAAAAACTACCTAATGAATTTTGATGAAACTTTAAAACAATATAGCTCATAACTTAAAATAACATATATGCTATAATTTATCACTACATAGTATAAAACAAAGTCGCTGTCGTCTGTCCGTCCCTTTGTATGCTTAAATCTTTAAAACTACGCAACGGATTTTGAAGCTGTTTTTTTAATAAATAGAGTGATTCAAGAGGAAGGTTTATATGTATAATATTATAGTGAAACACTGATAAATTTAGATGTTCATCATTGCACCCGTGCGAAGCCGGGGCGGGTCGTTAGTTAATATATATGTCTAATTATTACACATTTTTGTATTATATTAAAACATAGCATACATATATACAGAATCGTACGCGTAAAATGTTTTTGAGAATAAAACAAATCTATGTGGATCTTGCAATGATTCTGTGGAGATAAAGTCAAAATTGTGGAATGGTAATATGAACGGGCGCAGCTATTTTCGAGATCGTTGCCGTATATTAAGAGAAACGGCACCCACAATGAGAGCAGTCAAAGAAAATAACAGAATACGCGAACGGTCGGTAGATAACGACTGAAAAGGGAGTTGGGGCGCGGAGGCAATGTTTGAAAAAGTGCGACGAATTGTAGAATTCTCATGGAATGCGATGGTGGTTCATCGCGAACGCATGATTCCTATGCCCGATGAATTCGGCATTTTTCATCACTACAGCCCAAAATGTCCCACTACTGAGTCGGGCTTTCTCCAAATTCATGGAGAGAAATGAGCGTACTGTGTCACGCTAACACAGAGTGCATCAAGTTTTCGTTCTCTTGCCGCTAGGTGATCTGCCTCTTGTGTCTCAGGACAGTGTGGGTAGGTGACATAAAGTGACATTGTGTATTCTAGGACTTACGTATTTATCTTTCACTTCTTTAAATGTCTATCTCTTGACCGATTGTGTCCCGGATTAATCCGTTAAAACTATTTAATTTCAATGTGTAATAATTGCGAAAACATATGACTTATCTGGCGTGTTTAATCTTTCACAAAATTTGAAAGGTCACTGGATCAGAACTTCCAACATATTTGTTTGGACCATTTATGAGAAAGAGATACAATATAAGCTTGAGCGCATTGTGGGCAAGTTTAACTGAACTCCTGTTGTGCTCCAGTGAAAACATCCGAAGAATGAGTATGTCAGAACCAGTGTTGGCACAAACAAATGACGTCGTGGCAGACGACATGCGCCGACTGGCCAAAACGACGGAAATTTCAAATGTTTGCTCTCCTATAAATACATTTTTCGCAAGGGTTTCCTTTTGTGAATGCCAAAATGTGTTTTATTTGGTTTACGTAAAGTTTTAGTTTGCAATGCGACAACTTGTGTCGTAACATTGTTAACTTTTTAAATGTTAGCTAGGTACATAAACTGATGAGTTGGGCAATGTTTAGGCACAAATAGATAATCATCCTGTTAGGCGAGGTGATGGGAATGTGACGCCCATCCCGAGTGCTTAATGTCGGGAATTTCTTATACGTGCGAATTGCTCTGTAAACTTGACTATCTCTAAGTAGGATTTTTGGGTATTCTCGCGTCTCTATGCAATATTTGAATTTCTATTGAAGTGACCATCTAACACGTTGTACTATAGCATTAATCTGCTAGATTCAAGCCAGATTCTTGCCAAGTGTTCGTGTCAAAAACGTGAGGGTCCTGTGCCTCTAAACTGGGACTATGGTATTAGAAGTTTAGTAAAACTTTCAAAATTGACAACCAAAGGCAATTTCATTGTTAGAATAAAAGTTTGAAAATGGCAAGTTTGATATGCAATTGCGTATAATTATTGACGGATTTAGAGTGGCCAATGCCACCAAGCCACATCATCCTGAGGGTGTCGTAAGACGCGACTAAAAGAATGCAAGAGAGTTTCATGTTGTCCTTCTCTTGCGGCTATGTTTTCTGTTAGCAATTTCCTTTAGTCGGCTCTTACGACACCCTTAGAATGCAATGGGGTGGTGACATTATGTATTGTAAATCACGGAATACTCAGCTACACACTAGACAGCTAGTCTAAGATAATAATATAATAAAAGCATGTCGCGGGTTCGATTCCCCGCACGGAAGAAATATTTGTAAGAAATATTTGTATTTGTTCCGGGTCTGGGTGTTTTCTATCTATAATATGTATGTATTTACAAGAAAAAAAATAGTATAATAAGTAGTTTATCATCCATCTCGTTACCATAACACAAGCACTAAGTTGCTTAGCTTGGGACGAGATGGCGTTGTGTGAAATGTCCAAGGATATTTATTTATATTTATTGTTCGCGCATTTGTGTCGCTCTCTGGCTCTAGCTGAAAATCAGCTCTAAGTATTATGCTGAGATGCAGCCATTTAGACACACTAATGTATAGGATTGTGTGCTCTGTTTTTTTTAGATTGTGTTTTCAAATCGTCTTCCTAATGTGTTTTTATGTCTGGATTTACGTTTTATACCATCTCCGGGGTACCATTCAGATTTCTCTCTTTTTCTCTAAGATAGTATTTAGTTAAACACATTTCCATTCTATCAATCAGCCACGGAAGTCCTCTGCTGAACATAGGCCTCCCCCATAGAACTCCACAACGCACAATCTCGTCGTCTGTCCACGTAATCGGTGGTCTACCTACGCTTCGATTTCCCATACACGACCAATATAGGACTTTAATGCCCCAGCGGCCATCCATCCTTCGGCTACGTGGCCTGCCTATTATAATTTCAACTATGCAATCCTTCTAGCTATGTCAGTCGCGTTGGTTCGTCTGCGGATTTCCTCATCTCTGATTTGTCACGCAACTTCGAGCATGCTCTCTCCATCGCACGTTGAGTGACTCTCAGCCGCCTAATAAGTCTTGTGAACGCCCACGTCTCGGATCGATAAGTCATTTTCATTACCGTTGGTCTTTTTCTTGATTCCCCAACAAATTCCGGCTACTATTTCTTTTATCGAACTTGTCTTAGGTGTGACATAAAAAATATCTGGGTTGTAAACGGCAAGAGGCATAAACAGAGCCAAGGAGTACCGTAATAAAACTTACAAATACACTGATAGATATATATTTTATGCTAGGGTTGGTAATACTTTGAGTTGATATATTTTTTTTAAACCCTCTACAAAAAGTTTGTTGCGTCTGTGTGTCACATTATAGAGTTTTTTTAATTTAAAAGCAGGCGTTCTTTGGATATATAGTGCTTCTTCTTCTTCTTCGCCTGTTTACCAAATTCATTCGAGTTGGCACCACTCTAACTTGATTTGGCTACTAGTGCTACGCAGTACACTGTTATGACGAGATGAGAGAGTCAGATGTTTGAGCGTAAACCGAAATTGATTACGGGTATTAAAAAGCTTGACAACCTTCATAGTAGATTTATACGATGTGTGTGCTTCTATTTTTAAACTCGATGATAAATTACTTTTTGTCTTTGATCTGAGTGGAACTTATTGCGAAGTTCCTTTCGTAAGGGGGAAGTGATCAAAGAAAGCGGCGAACATCATTATTGCATTTTGTTGAAGGGGGTGTAGAAGCTATGCTCTTTTGTTGGTAGGGAAGTATATCATAGTAGAGAATTCTGTACTATACTACTACTACTATCCTACTATCATTTTCTATACTACTATCCTACTATCATCTTTTAACGTACACTGAGCTGTAATGTATATGATGTAATATTGTTATGATAATAAAGAACTTTTGAAATGAAATGATGACTATCATGACCCACTGCTGAGTCAGGCCTCCTCCATTTACATGGAGGATAAATAGCCCACTGTGCCACGCTGGCCAGACAGTTGGCACAGGGTTTCGTATCAAGTTTTCATTCTCTTGCGGCTACGTTTTGGGCCTTGACATTTAATTTTGTCGGCCGTTATGGCACTCGTAAGATAGAATGGGATGGTCACACCATGTATTCTTACTCTGACCTGACACCACACAGTATTTTAGAGAAAAACTATTTATTTTCAACAAAACATATCGGACTTAAAAACGGCAAGAGCGAAATAATATAACAAGTGAAATTCTAGTTGAAGTCGGTATCTTAGGAATATAATCAAGATCGGTAATAAAATAGGTATGTTTTTTGGTTATTTTTCAGTCACTACTTTTCAATGCTATTTTTGTAGTAGATTTTTTTTGTTAAAAAGAATGTTGTTTTCAGTACAAGCAATTGTTTGTTGTATAATACATAAGTTGGAAGAAAATCGTCAGGATACACAAATGGACCCTTCATACAAATCTATGTTCGTCTAACTGGAACAAAACAGTTTTCCAAATCAGTTTATGAAGGACGGAGACCTGCGGTGACAAAAGGGGGTCCTCCGTTTTGAAGTTGGTTAACAATTATCTAAAACACTATGTAAACCAACCCGCCATAGTATAATAGACTAATTTGTAATTTCAATTGGTGAAAGTTCGACTCGGAGGGTTTCTTACGGACATAGGGTCGGTTCACATCTGACGGAAAATGCGTCGCATATGATCGGTCGCGTAACGCCAAAACATACAAATGTATGCGTTAGTGCGTCGAGCGTACAGCGTCATACATTTGTCTGTTTTGACGTTACGCGGCGCATTTTCCGTCAGATGTGAACCGACCCTTAGTGGTGATTATTATTGGTAAAGTCCAATTGCATAAAACTCTTCGTTTTATGTATTACATGTGAAATGAACTGATGTGATCTTGAAGCATAAAAGTAGAGCCTTCAGCGTAGAGCGACGGCAATTGGAATGGTGATGAAAATTGACACACGGCGCTCGGATAGGGTTTGAAACGGACGTGTACCGATAAACAGCAATAAGGAAAACGATATGAAATGAAATTTAATAAAAGTGCTACTCCTCTATATTTAGATCATCAGCATTCCTCATTTCAACCCATAAATGACCTACTACTGAGTCGGGCCTCCTCCGTTATAAGGAGGGTAACTTGCCTACTGTGCCACGCTGCGCTGGTTCGAAGAGTTTCGTTTTAATTTTTAAATACACTGCAAACTTTGGGGGGCAGAGCTGCTCGCGTCCGTAGGCTTTACTCTAGTTACCCTACACGTGCCCCTTGGGTAGTGCTAAATGAGCAGCCAATCCTGGTGGTAGGTTTCGGCCGCAGCTAGTCACCACCCTCCTGCCTAAGCCATACCGCCAAACGATTTTGGTCGTGTTCCGGTATGAAGACAGGAGAAGCTATTTGAGAGGACGGGTCTAAACAAATACGCCGAGTTGGGAACCGGTCTCAGTGCCATTGGTTTGCCACGCCGGGTGCCTGGTCGGGAGGGTAGCGGGATCCGAAGCACGGTGCTCCGCTGGCCGACCGCAGGTAGTTGGGGGCCCAAGTAATGGTCTCGCCAATCGTGAAAGGCTGCCCCGCCAACTCGCGAAAAATCCCGAAGATGCGCTATCGTGCCGGTTGGCGACCGGATGAGAGGACCCGATAGACATCTTTGGGGGGGTTCGGGCGTCCCCGCAGTCTCCAGCCCAGGCTCCCACACGTGTGGTTGACCTCTGTGCATTGCTGGGTGACCAACTCGGCGCTTGTTTAACTTCCGTCTTCTCCGCCTATTCACACTCACAAAATTTAATGGTTAGACAAAGGATAAAGAGCAAGTGTTTACAGCGGAAGCACGTCCTCTCACTTAAAGTGCACCTCTCAAACATCCGAGGTTTGCACTCAAATCTCGTAGCAGTCCATCACCACCTTGAGACTGAGAAGCCACACTTGCTCTGCCTCACTGAGACGCAAATCAGACGTCCATTAGACGCGTCATACTTGCAATACCCAGGGTATACCCTGGAGCACTCTTTTATACCACACGCTGGTGTTTGCTTGTATGTTCGCGATGACATCTGTTGTAAGCGTCTCCGTAACTTTGAGGATCCTAGTTTTTCTAACTTATGGTTACTGGTGGACACAGGCGTTGAACAGATTGTTTACGCCTTGGTCTACCGGTCGCACAGCGGTGATCAGGAGACAACGAGACTCTTCGAACGGCTCAGTGATATGACTGGTGAGGCTCAGCAGCGGTACCCGCGTGCGCAGTTGGTCTTTCTGGGGGACTTTAACGCTCATCATAAAGAGTGGTTGTGCCCATACCAGTTTACGGACCATGCTGGGAGGGAGGCGCGCAAGTTTGCACTATCGCTAGATCTCACTCAGCTGGTCGTCGAACCGACACGCATTCCGGATGTTGCTGGCCACACACCTAATTGCTTGGACCTTCTGCTGACAACCGACCCGGACAGGTATAATGTGTCAGTGTCAGCCCCTTTGGGAACCTCTGACCACTGTCTGGTGAAATCTGTATCGCACTACTCACCGCCCGATCCCAGCCCAAGAGGCTTACGGCGGGTGTGGCGATACAAGTCAGCAGATTGGGACGAGATGCGGCATTTCCTTGCGTCTTATCCCTGGCAACAAGCCTGCTTTTCCTGTGATGATCCGTCGAGCTGCGCGGAAGCCATTACCGATGTCTTGCGTCAGAGTATGGAATATTTTATTCCTTACTCTGATATCGCACTCGGTGGCAAAGCACGCCCTTGGTTTAATGCTGAGTGTGCCAGTGCTGAGGCACATAAACATTCGGCATACCTATCTTGGGCGGATGCTCGTAGCCGCAAAGCTCCGGATGTACACCTTAAAAAGCAGGCTTTTAACAAAATTGCCAAGTCCTGCAAGAAGGTTTTACGGAAAGCTCGTTTCCTCCATGTTGGTCGCATCGGGACTAAGCTTGCTTCGTACCCAGTTGGGAGTAAAGCATTCTGGTCCCTCGCCAAATCGGTGGAGACGAACTTCTGTCAGTCATCACTACCACCATTGCTGAAACCTGATGGGTCGCTAGCTCACACTGCGAAGGAGAAGGCAAATCTATTTGTCTCCCTCTTTGCTGAAAATTCGCGTCTAGATGCTGGTGACGCTGCACCTCCTTCAATGCCTCGCTGCGACACGTCGATGCCAGAGATACGCATCCGTCAGAAAGAGGTGCTTAAAACACTACGTTGTCTGGATGTGAATAAATCTAGCGGCCCCGATGGTATACCAGCAATTGTGTTAAAGACCTGTGCCCCGGAGTTGTCTCCTATTCTTACACGCCTGTTCCACCTCTCCATGTAGACGGGGCATGTTCCCAAGTCCTGGAAGGTTGCCAACGTCCAACCAATCCCAAAAAAAGGCAATCGTGCCGACCCGTCGAATTTTAGACCCATTTCGATCACCTCCATACTTTGTAAAACTATGGAACGTGTATTGAACACCAAACTCCTTGCATACCTTGAAGGTAACGATCTCCTCAGCGACCGACAGTACGGTTTCCGCCGAAACCGGTCCACTGGGGACCTTCTTGTGTATGCAACACACTTTTGGGGTGAAGCCATCGAGAGACACGGTGAAGCTCTTGCTGTGTCTCTTGATATTACAAAGGCTTTCGACAGGGTCTGGCATGAAAGTCTTTTGGGCAAACTTCCAGCTTACGGAATCCCCGCTAGTCTGTGCTTCTGGATCTCTGACTTCCTGAGGAACCGTTACATCCGAGTAGTCATTGATGGCTACTCATCGGATCAAGTGGCAATTAATGCCGGTGTACCTCAAGGGTCCGTTCTCTCCGCGACTCTCTTTTTGCTGCATATTAACGACCTGCTTAAACCCGGTATTTTTGGGTATGCAGATGACAGCACGGTCACGGAGAGATACGTATCTGATGCCCGGACCACCAGTAATGAGATTCAGTCGCTTAGGGAGGCCATGGTGGAACGTCTGAACCTGACTTTAAAGTCAGTGTCCAACTGGGGCGATGACAATCTAGTCGGGTTCAATGCGACCAAAACACAGGCGTGTCTATTCACCGCAAAGCGGAGTCCGTTCAACTTGACTCCCACTTTCCGAAATGTGTCCGTACCAATTGCGGGTCGACTCGAGCTTTTGGGCATGAGGTTATGTTCAGACCTTAACTTCGGGAGTTCCATAGAGTCCAAAGCGAAAACTGCAGCAAAGAAACTTGGTATCCTATTTAAGGTGCGTCGGTACTTCACACCTGGACAGCTTCTCACTCTTTACCAAGCTCAGGTCCGCTCAGGTATGGAGTACTGTTCCCACCTTTGGGATGGCTCAGCCAAGTATCAGTTAGCCGCCTTGGATTCTGTGGAGCGCCGGGCCTACAAGCTCATTGGTGATACGCGGTTGGTACAGGCAAAATTGCAGAGCCTCCAGCACCGACGACGAGTTGCTTGCCTCTGCGTGTTTTATAGGATACATTTCGGTGAGTGTGCGCAGGAATTGCACGAATTAATTCCACCATCCCCTTTCCATCATCGGACATCCAGGCGTGGGGAGCGACTTCATCCTTATGTGGTTGAAATTCCACATATTCGCACTAAGCGTTTCGCTACCTCTTTCTTGATGCGGACCGCTAAGGAGTGGAACTCGCTTCCTACGTCTGTATTTCCAAGTAAATATGACTTGGATGCCTTCAAGTCTGGAGTGAATAGGCTTTTACTGTCCCAGCGGGTTACACCGTCGGCCTCATCGTCACTTACCATCAGGTGAGATAGAGGTCAACCGCCGGACAGTTGTTAATAAAAAAAAAAAAAAAAAAAAAAAAAAAAAAAAAACTTTTGTCATTTATACAGAGTTGATATGACAAAGGGGCATTAAATTACACTATGTATACTATATGGGATTAGTATGAATTCGAAACGGTACAAAAAAAACACGTGATTTTTCATGGGGGTTGGAGGGTTGTGTTAAACCTCACCCTTGGTGATAAGGGGGAGGGAGGGGTTAAAAAATGTTAAAAAAACATCACGTGAGTAATGGACAGCCCCTAAGGTTAATAAACGATGCGTTAGGCATAAACATCTGTTAGGAAAGATACATCATGTTCAAATGAGGCAAAAACTTAAAAAATCATTTGCGGCTAAACTATTGCTCCAATTTAATTGATTTGTGGTACAGAGCCTGGAAATGATACCTAATACCCAGTATAGCTATAGGCAGTTAAAAAAATGCCCCTATGTCGTATCAACCCTGTATAGGTACTATATAACTAGTCAGGGTGCTGACGGATTTAGAATAGATTATGTCACCTCTACATTCCATCCTGAGGGCATCGTAAGAGCCAACAATACGAAATGCCAAGACTTAAACTCGAAAAACAACGAAAACTCGATACGAAACCCTGCGCCGACAGGACAGGAAGGCACAATTACCCTCCATGTAATTGGAGGAGACCCGACCCAGCAGTGGGTCATGTATGAGCCGAGTTGTAATAAGGATTTCAACCAAGGCCGGTCCTGAGCCTTGACCAGGTCGTCGGTCCTGCGCTATCAATAACATTAATATCAACTGATGTCAATAATTGATCAATCTTCGAAAACATCATTGACTTTGACTGCCCCGTTGGTCTAGTGGTTAGATGTGCCGCCTTTGGATCAACGGGTCCCGGGTCGGGCAGGTTTCTTTGTCTAAACCAGAGGCACTGGCTCGGAGTCTGGGTGTCATTTCTGATGATATGTATGTATTTACAAAAAAAATGTATATAAGTAGTTTATCATCCATCTGGTTACCATAACACAAGCATTAAGTTGCTTAGCTTGGGACGAGATGGCGTTGTGTGAAATGTCCAAGGATGTATTTATATATTTTTTTTATTTTATCGTGTTTTTCTACACGTAGGTCTTTTAAGCCACAAAGTATCCAATCATTAGTATGATTAGCACATTGTAATGTGCCACAAGCGTTAGGTCACTGACCGATTTGTGTTCGTTCACAGGCGAACGACCTGATCACCTTTCTGAAATAACCTTATTATTAAAAAGTAGTGATTCCAGACACTGTTAGGGTGAGGAAATTTTGTGAGTTGTGAGTCGCGTAATTTCTGCTTCATTCATACAAAGGTTTCATACAAAAGTCCAGTTCGTGCCAACAGAAACAGCTAGGCGGATTTTCTGCCGGAATTACGCGACTCACAAAATTACGCTCGCTTAGCAGCCAAACAGAATACTATACTTACCGGTTCGGAAAACTGTTCTACAGAGAAGAGCCGGCAAGAAACTCTGTAGTTGCTTTTAGATTTTATCTTTTCGTAGATAAGAATAATAATAATACGCTTTTTATTGCTCTGAGTCTGGGTTCCATTTGTGTTTGTGAATTTCATGCTTGTAAACTGCCCCGCGATACAGGTTATACCTAGAACCGCTGTTTCTTTTATAAAAAAATATATTATGCAAATCACTATTATTTGTATGTATGTGCTACCTTTTAATCGGTTTGAAGTCGGTGCCACGCCACGCCGTGCATTTATTTTTATTATTTTTATTACAACAATAAATTTTTGTAATAGGTTGTTCTGTAAACTTCAGTAGGATTACATCAGGTAGACTATAACATACTAAAATTACATCGTCCAAGTAAACAAAAACGTTTATAAAATAAAAATAAAATGTTCTCAAAATAAAAACTAAATTTTTATAGGACGGAATGGCAATTCCACTGCAAACTAAAGAAGAATCACATGACTCAGCGTAATCGGTGTACACATATAAAAAAAGTTTTTGAAGTTGGTTAAAAACAATAACACACGACCGAATTGAGAAGCTTCTACTTATTTATTTATTTGCGTAACTGTAAATCATAGAGCGTATATGCCAGTCTTATTGTACCTACAATAAGACTGGCATATACGCATGTATATAACAATAAAGAACTATATAAACAAAAAAAGAAAAAAAAAATAAGTAAACTTGATTTTGATGTTTAGTAAAGTCGCTTTTAACTGAATTTGATGCTTCTGTGTACAGGCGCAGGACGGTGAGCGGAGGCGCGCGCGGGCGCAATGTCCGCGGCATCCAGCTGATAGCATGCGGGCGGCGGCGTACCGCTCCGCCCCGACCTAGCCGACCGGACCACGAGCGCCACATTCACGGGTAACTACTCCACACACCATCTAGCACAGAATAATAAAAAAATAAACAAATATCCTTGGACATTTCACACAACGCCATCTCGTCCCAAGCTATGGTAACGAGATGTATGATAAACTACTTATATACATTTTTTTTTGTAAATACATACATATTATAGATAGAAATGACACCCAGACTCCGAGCCTCTGGTTTAGACAAAGACACTTGCCCGACCCCGGAATCGAACCCGGGACCCGTTGATCCAAAGGCGGCACATCTAACCACTAGACCACTAGAACAACTACACAGTTTAGAGTAGCAGCATTTGAGCAGCATTCCGAACTGGTGGTAGTTTCAGCATGAATGTGTGTAGCAAGAGTTGTGGGAGATCAAAAGAGACTGATGGATTGTGAGAGTGAGGAAATGTATAAGCAAGGTGTGAAAGAAGATTAGACGTATGGAGACTACCACCTAGCGTGGGACGAAGGCCGTAAGATGATATTGGTAATTTGAAATAACTATGACGATTTATAAGAGTTTTGTGATATAACCTACGTAAATGAGTACCTTTTGCGTTTGAGAGCATGTAGGCAAGTGCAGGTCGTAAAAATCCCAAACATGTGTCTTTCTATTCTACCAATGCTCTTGCCTAGGCCTCTAGTTGCAGCATCTCAATCGATTACGCTCCATAAACAACCTATCTGCATCACGTACAGGCATGATATGGTATGTTCTGTATGATTGTTGTAGTGTATTTTATACTTAGATGTTCTATGTCACGCCTTAAATTTTATATTGAACTAGCTGTGAATACCCGCTTCGCTGAGTCCTAATTTATTAAACGTAGATTTTAAAATTTCCCAGATCATTCTAGAATTTTCTAGAACATTTTCATTCGATCATAATCTAGGCATAAATTGTAGAACTTTCTAGATCATTGCAGGAATTTCTAGAACAATACAGACCATTTTAGACCAATGATAGTATCATATTTTTAAACTTAACATGTTTCAACCCCTATATCTTTTACACCCTTATAATTATGGACTTGCAACCGCCATAGTGCACTATAGGATTGTACCTATTGCCACATACAATCAAAATTCGTCTGCGATGTGTAGTTTTGACTGCAAAGTGAAATATCGGGTCACACACCTCCAATTTTATGTATATAAAGATTTTGATTATCTTAGAGTAAATAATCTTTTAAACTAAAATATTCAACCCTCGTAGCGAGTACGCGTTATGGTCGCTTCGTTACATTGATAAGCATTTATATTCACCATCTTGCCATTCGTCACTTATCCTTTGGTACCATCTCAACTCTTATCAAAAACCATAATCAATTCCAGGCGATATCGAGACGAAATTACTCGATCGATGCGACCTTCACTGTATTTGTTGTATTAGTTCGTGTCAGCTTCATCAATGAATTACGTCCTCAATCTTCCTGCTACTGCGTCGAATTACAGATTGCCAGCGGTAATATCTAAAATTAATACTATACGACTTTGATCACGTTGATTAAAGATGTCTCGTGTGATAACGAATCGAGACTCGAGTATCAATTGACGTTGGGTCTGATGGGGCTTACCTCTGTATCCGCTAATAGCCTTTTAGACACTTGACGAGGGAAAGGGAGTGAGTGCTATTATCAATTTTAATAGCTCATTGTCATTTTGTGTAGTCTTTGAGCTGATATGTCACAAAATATTGTAAATAAATAAATTATACTTATAATACTCAGCCCTACACGACCCACTGCTGAGTCGGGCCACCTCCAATTACATGGAGGGCAATCAGCCTACTGTGCCACGTTGACGGGTAGCAAATAATGAAAGGTTTTTTTTATATATGTTGATTGTTGGCGACCCGCAACCTCTTTAGTCCAACCTTTTTAGTCTTTGTATACTTTTTTATTATAATTTGAAATAGTGTTCTTTTTTTAAGCGAATTGCTTTGTTTTTCTGTTCTTTGACAAGAACAGAAAAACAAAGCAAGTCTCTTGTAAAATGTCGTAAGATGTGCACGTGCCAATAAAGTGTGATAATGTTCTGTATCAACATGTTTGATTAACAAGCCCGCCGATTCTAGTTCTCGTCCTTTACAGTTGATATTGTTTTATATATGTTAATTTTAGATGAGCAGGCTAAGAAGTAATGAGCATTTGCTGACACGGCACATTTTACATTCTTATGAGATTCATCATCATCATAATCTCAGCCAAAAGACGTCCACTGCTGGACATAGGCCTACCCCAAGCATCTCCACAAAGGCCGCCCGCATCCACTGCTTTCCGGCGACCTATACCAGATCGTCGGTACACCGTGTAGGAGGCCTACCAGCACTGCGCCTTCCGGAACGCGGTCACCACTCGAGGACTTTTCTGCCTCAACGGACGTCGGTCCTGCGAGACCGACGAGATTAGCTGTTACAAATTGTGGACAAATCCAGATTGGTTAACCTACAAATTGATTGCGTTCTACAATGCCCACTAGGCCACATAATACTAAATATAATCAACATTTAGTAATATAACTATCACTTGTGTTGAAATATATGTTCAGTTGTCAAGGGGCTCATTACAAAACAACTCTACGCCTCATTTCCATTGGCTACCATCACAACTCCCAGCTCGTGCATAACATTCAAAATAATTTATGGTCGTTTATGGCCGCAACTATTCAAAACTATGGGTTCATTATATAAATGTGATATTATGGGGCATTTATAGCGCGTCCCTCGGAATAGTTACGACCTAAAACTATGCCGGTTGCTGTTCTTGACATATGACAGATTGTTCTAATTCTGAAACTTAGTTATAAGGGTCACCAATATCGAGTTATATCCACGAAACTTGGGCCGATTTGCTCACGGTCTACCGTAAATAAGGACCGAACAAAAAGTACTTCAAATCATTTGGACGGTTGAGAGTTTACGAAGCAGCTATAAATCTAATTCACCTTTTACCCTGACCCACTGCTGAGTCAAGCATACCCAAATTACTTGGAGAGTAATTAATTAGCCTACTGTGCCATGCTGCCTAGGCGGGTTGGTACAGGGTTTTGGTTTCAAGTGTTCTTTCTCTTGCTTATAAGTTACTAGCTGTCCCGGCAAACGTTGTTTTGCCAAATAATTAACCATCCCCCGCGCAAACCCCTTCCCCGCGCAAACATTTTTTTTTGACCCCCCCCCCCTTAAAGTTTAGGGGAATGAAAAATAGATGTTGTCCTATTCTCAGACCTACTCAATATGCTCACAAAATTTCATCAAAATCGGTCAAGCCGTTTCGGAGGAGTTTGGCAACTAAAACTGTGACACGAGAATTTTATATAGGGTAAAACCGGGATAGATGCCCCACTTTTAGAAAAAGCCACCCATTTCTTGATCTATGTGTTTTATACGAATAATTTCTACGAATGTAGCTAGCCCAATCCTTTATGCTGAATTATTATTATTAATATTTAACCTATCAAATACAGATTTTGCACAAATTGGCTTTTCGTAGAATGTCTTTTTTGAGGATAGATGCCTACCTGTATGGATAGTTGCCCCACCATAAAAATACTGAGAAGGATAGATGCCTGCAGTGCAGGATAGATGTTCTTTTTACCGTGTAAACTAAAAGCCTAGCCCAAACGTTAGGTATTTCTAATCCTAAAACGAGACATGGGTCATAGTAATGAAAAGTATATTTTTTTATTAATAGTGTATTGTTATTACCCATAATTACTTTTTACAGAGTTTGTTTGATTAAAATATAAATTATTAAGTTTCAACAAGCATTATCATGTTCTTTGTTGAATTAAATTTTATAAGCATTTTATTTATTTAACAAAAATATAAATTCTTAATTGTTTCTACAAAGAGTTTTACTTAAATTCTGTAACAATTTCTGAAAAGTGTACAGATTCAGTCCAGATTCAGATCCTGTTGGATAACGATTTCGTATGTTTCTTTCAAAACATTCAATGCAAATCCTATTTTACTTGTATCTTTAGGGTTATCCTTCTGTTGTGTGGCATAGTTCTACTATAATCTTGAATAGCAGTTTATGGAGGGATAGATGCCCCTAAGGGCACCTATCCCTTGAAAAATCAGGGCAACTATCCTTTGTGATAGGGATAGATGCCTAAGTATTTTTTAAATATTATAATAAACTAAATAGCAATTATTTACACCTAGATGCAGACTTAATGAACCAGTATATCGACTTAAGAAAAAATATAACGGAATTTATTAATAATTATAAAGTTATACAACACAGAATACTAACGTTTCAAACTTTGACGTGTTCGTGAATGTCGCCGCGCAGATAATTACATACACGACCAAAACGCATCCTCCTACACGACTGTCCATGGGTAACTAAGGTATGGGGTGACTGTGGCTCCTACTTATACAATTAACTCTAAGTCACGAGTTCGCGAAGTTAGGTTTTTAGAATATGGGGCATCTATCCCACTGGGGCATCTATCTCGGTTTTACCCTATTAGATAGGTGTTCGGGCTTATGAATTTCCTTTTACCGGGTCTTACAACACCCACAGGAATGAATGGAGTGTCTCTATTTATTCCATCATCATCATCATTTAAGCCAAAAGATGTCCACTGTTGGACATAGGCCTCCCCCAAGGATTTCCACGAAGGCCGGTCTGAGCCCCCCGCATCCGTAGCTTTCCGGCGACTTGACCAGGTCGTCGGTCCACCGTGTGGGAGGCCTACCAGCACTGCGCTTTCCGGAACGCGGTCGCCATTTGAAGACTTTTATGTATTCTAAATCATCATCAACAAACATCACCCACCACACAGACATATCTAATTCACCATTTTTTAACAAACACGTATTTGTTCGTGTGGTGTCAGTTTGAAATTATGTAGTATCACAAACTTAATCGTGGCTTAGTGGACAGTGGTTTAGTAGCGCACAATCATCATCAATTAATTAAAGCATTGCTTGGCTCAGCTCTATTTTGGATGGGTGTCATTTGTACAGCATTTTTGTACAGCATTTGTACAATCTCGGGATTATGCGGGCAATTATACAGGAGGAGGCCGGCTCAGGTCTGGGTCATTTATAGGCGGAAATGATGATGATGAAGAATAAAAAAAAAACGTCGTCTATTAATAGATTCAAAAAAGTATACAGGCTGTACCGAAATGATCGTCAGAAGTACTATATAGATGCTGTGTACAACATTTAAGGATAAAATAAAGCAATACTTTTCTTGGTATTGTTGGTCACTAGCTGGTGAGGAAAGTGTCATAACTACGCTGACTTGCGAGAAATAAGTGCAAAGAGTCGAAAAAAACATTATGGAACTCAGCTTTATAAGCTTTTAAGATAATATCTAACAATAGCTAGTTGACTGATTTTCATTGGAGCCCATGTTGTACATGAGTTCTGCGTGCACAGGGCAAAAAAAAAGAGAAATGTCATCTAGTCTCTCCCGTGACCACGACTGCTGCTGCTGCAAAGCATTCGAAACTTCGGGAATTAAATACAAGCAATAAATCCGTTAAAAGTGTTAATTTAATAACCATGTTTTGTAGTTAAATTTGATTCGGAAAATCCTCAATATATCTCTCATACTTTTTAAACTACATCTTTATATTGTAATTATATAAAAAAGAGTGAGTTGGTTGACTATAGAGAGAGAGAGCAATGTATAAATTAAGTTCGTGTTGATAATCCGCATGTAGCAACTAGTTTAACGTAAACAGCGTAAGTTTGCTCAATACGATAAAGTTCTTCACCAGTTTCTGTATAATCAATTAAAATTATGACGGGCGCTCTCAGGGAATTGAACGTGATGTATCGTTTAGAACGTACGCGTTATACCTGCCTCTTCTTGGCACATTACGTTAGATTATTATATCCATGAACTAGTTATATATTAATAGTCCGTGTGGTGACCAATTTGGGATACATAATGTCATCACCCAATTCCAGTCTGAGAGTGTCGGAAGAGACTAATAAAGGAAATTACATCACGCACTTATAGTTTGTGCGCTGTAGCATGGTGCGGGTGACAGTTTCGGTAACATTTCGTTTCACTCTTGAAAGTTGCCGCGATTTACAAACTATGACTTTCATATTATGACATTCGTATTTCAGCTGTACCACACTCGTATTGGTGATATATTTAATCATTAGTAACTGTAAAAAATTAAATGAAACCAACCAGAATATTCTAGTTTACAAATAAAATCAAATTGAATGAAAAATTAAGCAAAGTCTTATGTGTATAACGTAACGCCATAGACGTATCTAGTGATGGAATGTGCTGCTACGATGGATAGTCGATATTTTTCATAATAAGAAACGTATAGTGCGTAGGTCAATTTTTATTTTTGAAGCTGGTCTCTAATTATACTACAGAACATTTATAGGGTAAGGTTGCTTAAAAGGTTGCTAAGAAAAAAAAAACGTAAACCCGATTTTGATTATTTTATATATGTACAAACATAATTATTTAGCCATAAAACATTTATATCGACAAGTTTATACATGTAGTTACACTAGGCAACTGAATAACACACTAATTTCTATAACAATATTAAAGAGGACCAGATTTATGCTGCGAGTATCGTAAGCGATAAAAATGAATTGCATATCGTCACATCCCCAGTAACGTCATAATGGCAACTGTCACCCGCACCATGCTACAGCGCAAATAGTATAGTATACACAAGCGTATCGTAAGAGCTGAATAAAGGACGCAAGGGCACCTTGATACAAACTCTGTGCCAAACCCTCTAGCCAGCGTGGCACAGTAGGCTAATTTCCCTCTACGAACTTGGAGGAGGCCCGACTCAGCAATGGTCATTTATAGGCTGAAATGTTGACGATGATTGTTTAAGTTGTAATTAAATATGTACTCTTAGAATATATAAAAGTAATCTCAGACTAGAATACTGAATCGGTAACTCGGTAAGAAGCTTAGGTACATATCACTCACACGGATAGTCGTGTATCGCAGCAATTAGATTCTAGGAATCTGAGCTCAGGCTGCAATCTCTTTAACTAGTAACTAAACCTTTGAGAGTGGCATTAGCTGAATGGCTTCCTATTGAAAGTACAACTAATTACTTGGGTGGCATAGAAATAGAAAGTTTAAGTTAGTGGATTAAAGTTATGAATTGACTAACGTATCTTTCCGCGTGAATGAAGTGTTGGCGACCGACAATCTCTTTCGATTACGATTTTTCTATTATTGTGATGAATACAACTTTATGGTTATTTTCTGTTTTACATTGTTCGAGGTGGAGTTGTATTACAGACATTGGATGACATGTAAAATGATTTTTTTTTTTAAAACAGCTTAGCAATTGTAATGCAATGATTAACATCCGCCATCAACGTCGGCAACGAGGATTAAGCTGCAATCAAAGGCTAATCTACTAATCGATGATTTTATTCATATTCTTCACTAGAAAGTATAATGGCAAAACGCTTTATTGTTTACACGAATTAGGCGTTCACAATCGTCAACGGATACATCTTTGTTTATAGGCATGGCGGAAATTCCGTGGACTAAGTTGTTTACATTGGTTCTGAGAGGCGCTCAACAGAAATATGATAAGACATTAAAAATGGAATATAAACTCTTGAATCCAGTGAGATGCCCAACCCCAAACAGCGAGACCTGTTCGCAAGCATAACACATATGGCAGCCATGGATCTACTCAACTATTTCAAAGGGAAGTGACATGTCCGGTGTGTTAGTGTTATAAAGTTATTTCTTCGGAAAAATATCCGACCCATTCCGCTTTCCTGGTGATAGCGAACCAGCTACATCTCATGGGAAATTTTTGTCATTGAACAAAACTTCTGTTCACATGGGATTGGCTGTTTAACAATTTATTTGTATGTCACTGTTAACACATAACCTTCCTCACAGTATTGAGGTGAAAATAAAACGTGAGCAAAGTGCGAGACGCACCATAAAGCTGTGTTCCGTATGTATGCATTATATTTTCGAATCCAGCAATGAAACTAGTAACGCAACATACTTAAACTGAACACTTCAAATATTAATTGAAGCCTTTGCTGGTGTGTCTTTCAATAATTTGATACACAGAAGCATTTCAAAAGCTATGAATGACGAGATAAACACATTGAAATATTATGCACTGATGATTTTAGTAAAAAGAATTTCGAAATGTCTATTTTAATAGGATGTGTTTTTAAAATGTACTTTATGGCTAAGTAAAAAAAATGCTGAAATCTGTTTCATCATCTGAGTTTATTTAATATTGTGGGATTTACGGTTCATAAACGAATGCTGCCGGCTGTCCGTCGCAGATCGTCGCTCCATCTAGCAGGCAACTGGATGCATAGAACCGAGGACCGGATTCAGTGGCGAGCCATAGGGGAGGCCTACGTCCAGCAGTGGACTGAAATAGGCTGATGATGAAACGAATAGATTTTCATGTGAAGCGTCTTATTTGACAACATCGCTAACATGGATATAAAACTATTTCCAGAATTCCTTGTTTAGATAGTCATAATTCAAACAAAACAAAAAAATTACTATAAATATCGTCATCAGCCGTTGCAGTCTACTACAAGACATAGGCGTCTCCCAAGGTACACCACTGAGCCCGGCCTGCGGCTTTGTGCACCCAGTTGCGGCCGGCACTCTTTTGCAAGTCGTCCCGCCATCTGGCTAGTGGTTGCCCCACGCTACGTTTGCAAATACGCGGCCTTCATAACAGAACACGCTTACTCCAGCGGTTATCAGTTCTGCGACTTAAGTGACCAGTCCATTGCCACTTCAAGCCACTAACCTTCAGAGCTGTGTCGGCCACATTGCTTCTCAGATGGATCACTTCGTTTCGAATTTTTCCATTCAGAGAATCACCGAGCATAGCTCTTTCCAAAGCACGTTAAGTATGGTAATACATAACATACAGCACAATCGGATTCCAGGTCTCCGCTCCGTATGTTATTACATGGAGACGCACAGACTGCCTTATTGGTCCAGTGGTCAGATAAGCCGTCTTTGATTCACGGATCCCCGGTTCGATTCCGGGGTCGGGCAAGTGTCTTTGTGTAAACCATAGGCACTTCTCGGAGTCTGGGTGTTATTTGTGTTCGTGAATTTCATGTCATGCCTCCGCGATATAGGTGATACCGAGTTCAGGGTTTTCATTTTATGTAAAACAAATACTTCTGTATTTAAAGCACAGTTCCGTGTGGTGTCATTTATCCTGAGGATTTTGTAAGAGCCGCAAGAGAAGGAAAACTTGATAAGAGACCCTGTGGCAGCGTGTCACAGTAGTGGGTCATTTATGGGCTGAGAAGTAATTAAAGTCCGGCAGAGGTACGATTACGGAACCCTAAAAACAGAGAGACAGGGTTAGCTTCATCGGGACCCCAGGGAAATTTTGTCGATCATTTGAGTCAGCGCGGGCTGCGTACTTTATCGATACGTGAGCATGTGTCGGTGGTTGCTTATCGTTATGCCGTGTTGAGCGATCCCTGCGGCCACAGGAACGTGGTCGGGGTATCCGCAATGCCATGCAGCTTTCGTATTAAAATCAATTTGGTGAATTCCGCAAAAAATTTTTGGCGAAAAAGATCGCGTAGTAGTAAATTGTCCGTGTTGTGAGGGATTTATACAAAGTGTCACCACCCTATTTCATCCCGAGGGTGTCGTAAGAGCGGACAAAGAGAAATGACAAGGCTGAAAACCTGGACGCAGGAGAGGGAGATTTTGAAACGAAACCCTGTGCCAACGTGACACGGTAGGCTAAGTGCCCTTCCTCTGATGGGAGGAGGCCCGACATAGCAGTGTGTCATTTGTGGGCTGAGTAGTAGTAGAAGATATTAAAGATATAACTATATCTTTTAAATATAGATCATCATCATCTTAGGCCTTACAGCCCAGGGTGGGCTTTAGCCTGGTCCAGTATATTCTTCCTGACAGACCATGGCTTTCTCCTTCCAGCTTCTGACACCACTTTGAGGTCCTGTTCGACGCCATCTAACATCTGAGCTTGGGCCGGATTTAGGGGTCTAGATGCCTCGGGGCAACAAAGGAGTGGAGGCCCCCTTGCCCCTGATCCCTGATCAAGGGGTCATGTTACATTTCGGGGGGGGGGGGGGGGGGGGGGGCGATCGAGTGAGCGGATAATTAAGATTAATATAATCAAATAATCATGTATGTATAAAGTACTTTAGGCTGTAGGTAAAGGTAAAAGCGAAAAAAAAATATCAAAGGAAAAGAAGTTTACTAGGTTTACTAGTTGAAATTTGAAAGTTATTTTTTTCCGAAGTCTATTGTGGAGGCCCCGGTGCTTTCGCCCCGGTTGCGCCCCCCTAAATCCGGCCCTGCTGCCACGACTTCTGCGGCTATCCGGTTTGCCGTATATTAGTTGTTTCGGAATTCTAGACTCGTCCATCCTAACAATATCTAAATACCTATAGATATAACTTTTAAATATGGACCTTCCCTTTTCTGAAATGCATTGGCGTGCAGTCTATCCTGACAAAGATGTGAACGCGTTCTACACTAGCATATCTCTTGGCTATTTGCTTGTCTATACTTGCCATAGTCGGCAAATAAGATGAATTTTGTTGGATTGTTCACCAATATATCTTGCCACTACTAATAAATGGAGTACCAATATGTGCAAACTTAACTTAAAGTGATTAAAGTATAAATTAAAAATCTGCTTTTAATTTTGTAATAGCCCTGGGATTAAATAAATAATATCCTTGGACATTTCACACAACGCCATCTCGCCCCAAGCTAAGCAACTTAATGCTTGTGTTATGGTAACGAGATGGATGATAAACTACTTATATACATTTTTTTTTGTTAATACATACATATTATAGATAGAAATGACACCCAGACTCCGAGCCAGTGCCTCTGGTTTAGACAAAGACACTTGCCCGACCCGGGAAACGAACCCGGGACCCGTTGATCCAAAGGCGGCACATCTAACCACTAGACCAACGAGGCAATCAACTTGATTGACATGGTTACTTAGAGGCTCATATCATTGGTGGCGTCGTGTGACGGATCACCCTTTTCCCTGCAATATGGATGAGGAGGGCTGTCACATGCGTCAATCTTAGCGAATATTGCGCGAGTTTGCTCTCACAAATCTATCTTATCACGCCTTGTACCTAAAAATAGCAATCTAAATAAAAACTAGAGAGTTTCTTGCCGGCTCTTCTCTGTAGAGCTGCATTCCGAACCAGTGGTAGATGTTTTAGTTTGAAATTTTATTTTATTGTTTGACTTGTCAAAAGAGCTTAATGCGCCAACTTGATTAAATGAGTATTGAATCCTGTGAACAGGTGCCGTTGCTGAGGGTCAGTCAGCTTAGGCATTCAATTCTAAACTGCATTATTTTATTACTGTACTTGTTATGATGTAAACACGAAGTGTAGAACTCTAAGCTCTGTTTAATGTGTTGCAAGCTTTGTGAGGTTTGCAATAAAAATCTTAAAATTATCTACTACCAAGTATCTAGATACCAAGTATCATTCATCATTATGGGCTCATTAGTAGTATACTGTGGTGTGGTGCACACCACGTAGCGTATCTTTTCTCATTTCTGTAGCCAGTGTATTCGAACTGTGCTTATTTATTTTACGATACATCGGAGTTGCTTCGAGGGAGGAATAATATTTTCGTTGCGGTATATTTGTATCCAGCTGAGTTTAAATCATTGGTTATTGAGTACATAAAAGTTGCTTTCCAAGGAAAATATACTTTTAAATCTTGAATTTAGAAAAATGCTGGATGGATGGTCAATCATACTAACACCTGAACTCCATGCTTCTAAGGGCAACTTAGTTCATCAGACTCAATTAACATCAGTCATTAAGTGGGTAGGAGACACCCCCCACACGAAGGCGTGATAACTGACAACTTTGTCCTCAAACCAGCTAATTCAATAAAGGCAAAATCGATTAACGTGCCTTTCATTATCCATTTTGACAGTTTTGGTGACCCGAAGTGTTGTTATACTATATCAGTTAGGAACCTAAGACACACGTTTTTGACACTTACTACTATTTTTTTTTTACTTGGCAAGAACTTTTGGCAGACTACAATTACAGACTACATTCCGTGTAGTTTTAGAACACATAGGTCCTCATATTATCCTGAGGGTTGTCGAAAGAGTCGACAAACGGAAATGACAAGGTCGAACACCTAGCCACAAGAGAAGGAAAATTTGATACGAAACCCTGTACCAACCCATCTGGCCAGCGGGGCACAGTAGGCTGATTGCCCTCCGTGTGGTTGGAGGAGGCCCGACTCACCTGTGAGTCATTTATGGGCTGCGAAGTAGTAACGTAGTAATAATGGCCAGGTACAGTCGTCGCCAATCTTTATGGCCGCTCTGAATGTAGCCGCATTACGCTGCGCACAACACAAAATCAGTTATCAGCGGGACGTACGCGGGGCGGGGAGGCAGCGTCCTCACGATGCGCAAGTTTGTACCCACGGCTACATTCAGAGTGGCCATAAAGATTGGCGACGATTGTACCTGGCCAATATTACCATATTCAGAGCGGCCATAAAGATTGGCGACGATTGTACCTGGCCAATATAACCTTACTACTTGTCGAGGACTGTATATTTCTATCATTCAGAAGACGTACGTATACTCGCCTGGTTTGTTACCACCGTATGCACGACGAAAAACTCGTGAAGTGCCACTTCAGCCGCGTTTAGAGATCAGCACGCTGCTGGCATACTACCAGCGCCGAAGCGTGAAGAGGCATCTTGCGGGCCGGCAGGGTGGGGATGGCTAATGCTATACTTACAGTTTAGCACAAGGTATCCCCACTTCTGGACGGCATTTCCACTTAACATCAGGCGGAATGCAGTCATCTGCCAGAGCAGGCAGATGACTGCATTCCGCCTATTCCGCTTACATAAAAAAAAAAAAAAAAAAAAAAACTCTGTCAAGAGAAGATAAATTTGATATGATGTCCTTTGTCCATTCGTCTATCAAGCGATACACACAAAATTCCTTCATGTAGCCTCCGTGGGCCTCACTTACCTGTGGAAATTAAGGCGCTGAAATGATGACGCTGAATGTCCGTATCATATTTATAGCATGTCATGACTCAACAAATTGTGTATAAGTACTAAGTGGTATGCTTGTAACCCTTCAAGTACCGTCCAAAAATGAGTTGACAGTCCTTAGGTGGAGGGTTAAAAATATTTACTTTTACATTATACTCTGGAGGCCTTTACAAACAAGGGCAGGGTTAGGCTTTAATTATATTTGCTTGCTTTGCAGGGAATTAAAGTTTAATTTGAAAACATGTTCTCCAGACCGGATTGCCTGATTAATAGCAGAAACATTGCAAAAAATTACAATTATATTTCGAAGAGTACAAAGATTCTTATCATTGGTATTGGGTGTAGCATATATGTGTTTACTTTCTTTTCTCTTCTATAGGCGATAAATATCCTTGGACATTTTACACAACGCCATCTCGTCCCAAGCTATGCAACTTAATGCTTGTGTTATGGTAAGGAGATGGATGATAAACTACTTACTTATAGACATATTTTTTTTGTAAATACATACATATTATAGATAGAAAACACCCATACTACTTGTAGGTCGTACAAATATTTCTTCCGTGCGGGAATCGAACCCGTGAGATGCTGCGCAGCAGTCGATCGCTCAACCACTGCGCCGTTAGCACCTCTAATTTAACTTCAATGTGTTATAGTCAGAGGCCTGATTTAGCAGTCGGTAATTTACGGGCTGTGTAGTAGTGTTAGCGTTAAAAAAAATCCTCCTCGACCACGCTGCCACCTGGCTGTGGTTAAGGGGCTTGCGTACCTTGAGGATCCGTTGGGGAAAAACCAGCGCAGGATCACCCATGACGGTCGCCCCCCAGGGAGTTCCCTCTGTCCTCAAAGTTGCCTTGGGAGTCATCCACTGCCGCGACATACGCCGTGGGGCAGGGTTGTTGGGGCAGACGATAATGTCGATGGCTATGGAACCATCAGTGAAAGTCGAAGGGCGGTAAGGCGGCACCACCTTATTCCATTCTAAAGGTGTAGTAAGGGACAAAAATAAATGATAAGGTCAAAAACCTAGCTGCAAGGAAAATAATATTTGATACAAAACCTTGTGCTTACCCGTCTGCCTAGCGTGGCACGGTAAGATAATGATCTGACTCAGTAGTGGGTCATGTATGGGTTGAGTACGAGTATTAGACCCACAATCTATTGACAATCTAACCTTTGAAATCGTAAAGGTCGCGTCACGTCCTAATCTGCTAAAATGATCTGTCCAAAACGTGAGTTCGCTACTAATATTAATAATTTTAATTAATTGCTTGCGTGAATTCTGGTCACGTCTAAAATCGGTCGCCGTTGGGAAAAGACTTCAAAATATGCAATAAAATAAACAACCAACCATCTGAAGTCGGTGCAAACTTATACTTAAACGTGTTTGGAATACCAACACAGTGACGCAATAACAATAGAAACAGATTCTTACAAACCCTGTGCCAACCCGTCTGGCCAGCGTGGCACAGTAGGCTAATTTCCCTCCCGCGATTGGAGGAGGCCCGACTGAGCAATGGGTCTTTTGGATTGCGCTTTTGGTTCAAGATGTTTTTAAGCTGGGTATATATGGTGATATGTTAATTTTTTACAGTGAGTTTCATCTCTGGTGTTGCAAACGTCTTTAGGCTACGGTTACAGGCCACTATAACGGCAAAAGTTTTGTACTATCGGAATACGCGCTACAGTAAAGTGGCATAACCAATCTTGTACTATGGGAATAGGAAATGTTTTTGTAAATTTACAAACGCAATTCGACTCGTAAATACGGTCAATGCAAATAATATTAGGTAACAATGAGCCAGAAAGCAAGTGCTTTAGTCCTGTGCAAACAAGTAAACTAAATTTCGTGCCCAGCTTTCAGCCAAACTGCTGGGAAATCTGTCATATTCTTCAACAAACGTTTTACTTATTCATAGTCTAAGGAAAAGTTGAGGCAACCAGAACGAATTTTCACTCATGCATACATGAAGAGCCATCGGCCCAAAAGTTGAACGGGCTTTGTAGTGAGAATAGGTTGTAAAAGTTGTATGGTTACGTTTTTATTCCCCCAAGGAGTTGGTAGATGACTGTTGGTGTAAACGCGATGTAATATGCTTACGAGATATCCGCTATATATAAAGCTGTCGTACTCTAAGATTAGGCGATTAAGAGCGAAATTGCCTTATTCGCCTTTTTACTATTCTGAATGCAAATATCTTATTTTTAAGGGGTTGAGCGATCGACTGCTGAGCAGCATGTCGCGGGTTCGATCCCCGCACGGAAGAAATATTTGTACGACCTACAAGTATTTGTTCCGGGTCTGGGTGTTTTCTATCTATAATTTGTATGTATTTACAAACAAAATGTATATAAGTAGTTTATCATCCATCTCGTTACCATAACACAAGCATTAAGTTGCTTAGCTTGGGACGAGATGGCGTTGTGTGAAATGTCCAAGGATATTTATTTATTTATCTAAGTATCTGGTAATGAATTCATACCGTAATATTCATATATAACCCAAACTCTCGAACCGACTTACGACCTTCTGGATATGAAGCTATGGAGGTCTTTAGGAGAATCATGTACGCAGTGGCGTAGCTACCAAGGGGCTAGGCGGGGCAGTGCCCCGGAGCCCTCAAGCTCAGGGGGCCCTCGAATCCTTATCAGAAATCTCGATCGAATTTTCAAAATAAATATGACAGGTTGCAGCCCCACTTTAATCATGACTGAGTTGTCATGATTAAAGTGGGGTTGACAGAAATTCAAAAGTTATGCCAAGGGATTCCCCTAAATTCCCTTAAATTTCTGTAGGTTGGCAGTGTTGTCAATTTGACGGATAGTGATATGTGCGTTTTATTATTCATCGACGTGCGTTTTATTGTTAATTCGAGTTAAGATATTTTTCGAGAACGGTTTAAAAATTAATGCTGTATCAGCAGTGCCGGATTAACCACGTAGCAAGAGTAGCAATTGCAACGGGCCCCGCGCGAAAGGGGGCCCCGCATATTTAAACCCACTCATCTCTGCCTGAGCGTATTTTTTTGAGTGAAACTTATTATGATGTGGTATGTATTAATTACCCAAAAATTGTAACTTATAGATAGCAAATAAACGGATTGAGTATTGAATTGTATTTTTACCACTATCACCCATAGCAGATCAAGGGCTCTTTGAAAGAATTTGCTACGGGCCCCGCGTTTGCTTAATCCGGCACTGTGTATCAGGAACGGAGTAAGTAAGCTAATGTTAATAAACTTTTTTGTACTGGTCAATATAATGGTTTAAATTTATTAGATTTTATCACTCATATTGATATCCATTAGGTCAATAAATCGTGTCAAATCTATAGATTTTAGCTACAACTCATTATATAACGCGAAATCCCGTGGAAAAAATGCAAGTCCCCTGCAGTTGATACGCTAATTCCCGCAGGCAGGAGATCGGTCATGGTCTCCACCGATAAATGTGGTAACACTAACGGTAATAATTCTTTTCCGGAGTTTCCCCACTTGTAGCGTATCATTGTCATCATTACGTTTTATTTTACTTTTAACGTCGTCAATGAACAGTGAGTACCTACATAGTCGAGCACAATCTAATATTGTATTGTTTAAATAAATTAGTAAATTAAAATTATTGTTATAAAGAAGAAACCCAGTAGTGTATTTAAACGCAAACAACGCCAAGAAAGAGAGAAAGAAGATAGTAATTAAAAATTGCCAAAAATTGCCAAGTTTTTTAGTCAACCTTCTGCAAATACACATGGCCAAAATATTTATATTGATAGTGACTCAAATAATGTGGTAACTGCAGTGTTGGTTGAAAAATCCAAAACTTTACAAATTGCGACATCAATTTCGACGAGGCAAGTAAAGTTTTAGGAGAGCCCAAAGCAAAGTTGCTAATTTATTGAAATGATTTCGTATTATTCAAGTGCAAAGCCAGTGAAACTGCAAGAAAATAAGGTATTGATACATTTTCAAGAAAAAAAGCAAAGAAAAGTTAAAAAATATTTTGATGAATTGATTGAAATGATTTAAAATTGAGATTTTTAATAATGTACTAGACACAGTAATGTCTCAATTAGATACACATTTTATTGTCATGAATGCATTGCAGTCTGTCATTTATTCGATTTTCTAACACCATCATTTTTATTACATGTTGATGAAGCAACTTTATTGCAAAAGTGTGACGAATTCCAAAGAAAATATTCAGATATAATAGGCCCTAGTGTTTCACTTCAATTTATTAATATTTGCCACCTAGTTTTAGCTCAACTAACTCAAGCATGTACTGTTCACCAATTATGTAAGGAAACAATAAGCAAATATGGAGTGATACAGCAATGATATTATTCTTTACAATTCCTGTCACCTCTGCAGCAGCTGAAAAGTCATTTAGCAAATTAAAAATAATAAAAAAATATTGAAGAAATAATATGGGCCAAACTCGACTCCGACATTTATCGCTAATAGCAATTGAAAACAAAACCGCATCAAGCATGGATTTAAACGAAGTCATTGATACTTTAGCGAAAACTTGGTTGGTAGGCACAACCTTTATATAATAAACCCTTGAATCTTCTTGCAAGGTTCGTTTTATTAGCCAAACCTACACCAAGCATTAATTGTAATTTATGTTGTTACTGTTTAATATTTTTATATTACCTGCCCTGCAGTGCACAAAAAGAGCCTATGTAGCTTACTAGCATTTTTAAAGTATTTGTATATTTCATAATTTTATTTGATAAGACCTAATCAGTTTACATAGCAGTGGGGCCCCATTTTTTAATTTGCCCCAGGGCCCTTGGTTACCTAGCTACGCCACTGCATGTACGTAGTCTTGTTGCAGGTTACTTATTTGAGACGTTTGTCGTTGAAACATTGGGTCTGTGATACATGGCGACCAACATTCTATGAAAAGAAAAGTTGCTTTATCGAATCGAGTAATATCGATCCATTTGTTATGGCTATAGGGGTATACACAAGCTGTTTATCTATGATATAAAAATGAATCGCAAAATGTGTTGGTAAGCGCATAACTCAACAACACCTGGACCAATTTGGCCAATTCATTTTTTAAATGTTCGTTGAAGTTCAAGGATGGTTTTTACGGCGAGAAAAGCCCTAAAAACAGCGGTTTTTCTTTTTCCCATATAAACGTTTTCTAACTAAAACGTAGAGACAATTTGAGCTTTATTGCTATTGTATAAAGTTCATATTAAATTACAACCACTCACTGTTGTCTAAGCAATGTAGAGAGTAAATTTTTTTGACAGGACGTAGTCTGCCGTTAGTAAAACATATAAGCTAATACATGGCCAATGCTTTCATAACGCTGTCGTAGTGAAAAGTGCTCAGACAACTGGCGTCATTGCCACGCTGGATGGCAAAACAAATGCAGTGAGCATAATGACGAGTTAAAATACACAATATCATCACCAACCCATACCGTCTTGCGGGTGTCTAAGGTAAGGCGACTATAATAACGCAAGAGGTATATAATGAAGCCGGATGAGAACTAAAAATTGATATAAACTGTGCCAACCTGATTTGCCAGCGTGGCCCAGTAGGCCCAACTCATTAGCGGGTCATTTAAGGGCTAAACGTATTTTTTTTAAGGTGGCTGTTGTTTTCCGCGTATTATATATAAACCACGTTGTATATGTCAAAAAGCTAAGCTTTATCTGGTAAACTAGAAATTCATTCCACATTTTAAGTTCTAATTTGCGCTTGCTATTAAAAGAAAATCCTCACGGCACAGTATGGAGGCAGCAAAACAAAGTTGATGTTTAACTTCCCTCCAGCCATCAAATTTTCAGTATTCCGCTGTTTTAAGTTAACAGCCGGTCGTTCTGGGAGCGTTCCAAGCTTTTTGGGGAAACCACTTTTTCGGCCTACCCTAATTAAGGCGCTAGTCATTTCATTACGTAGAGACATCTTCTAATATATAAAATTCTCGTGTCACAGTTTTAGATGCCAAACTCCTCCGAAACGGCTTGACCGATTTTGATGAAATTTTGTGAGCATATTGGGTAGGTATGAGAATAGGACAACATCTATTTTTCATCCCCCTCAATTTTAAGGGGGTCAAAAAAGGGGGGTTGGAGGGGCGGTTTCGCGGGTGGGTTTGTGCGAGGGGGGGGGGTTGTTAAAAAAGCGGGTTTGCGCGGGGGATGGTTAATTATTTGGCAAAACAACGTTTGCCGGGACAGCTAGTTATATATAGATTGCGTATATTATATGTATATACTTAAACATACTTCCCAGTCCGAAAATTACCCACTGCCGAGTCGGGCCTCCTCCCATCAAGGAACGGTAATTAGCCTACTGTGCCACACTGGCCAGATGGGTTGGTATAAGGTTTCGTATCAAGTTCTCCTTCTCTTGCGGCTAGGTTTTCGGCCTTAACGTTTCCTTTTGTCGGCGAAATGGGTTGGTGACACTATGTATTCTGACATTATGTATACGCTGGCTCCCTAGGCTTGTATACAAGAGGACTTCCACATGGTTATTGTTTATAATTTTATTATTTCCTCATCGTCATCATCAGCCTAAATTAGTCAATAATTATTTGAAATTGACCAATAAGATTAGGATATGATTTGTGTGTGCGTGTGAGTGTGTTATGTAGGAGCGAGAATTATGTTTATCATCATTTCAGCCAAAAGACGTCCACTGCTGGACATGGGCCTCCCCCCAAAGATTTCCACAAAGATTTCCGCCGGTCCTTGGCCGCCCGCATCCATCGTTTTCCAGCGACCTTAATCAGGTCATCGCTCCACCTTGTGGGAGGCCTACCAGCACTGCGCTTGTTTATGGTACATGTTTATGGTATTGATTATACCACTATCACCAGCGCACTTTCAGTATTATTCTAATCCTCAGAATTAAAACCTCAGCATTGCGTATTAGTTGAGCTTACGTTATGGTTTCTCGAAGTTGTCCCAATTATCTATCCATATCTTCTCGTTATACATGTTGTCCTTCACGTATGTCTACTTTTTCCATTTGGCAAGAAAGTCTTTATTACGTACGAGTAGGCGATCAGCGGTAATGAGCGCCTGTGAGACGAAGAATAAAAACTACAAAGGACCTGACAAATGGGGCACGTAACTAATGGTGTGTTGTGACTTCGTGAGACATTGTTTTGTCTATGTTGTGGTTATTTAAGAGCAGGTATTTATATAAATACAAGCAGACCCGGCCACGCGTTCTTCTTCCTCTTCTTCTTGTCCTTCTCCATAAATTACAGCAGCGCGTAGTAATATGATTGTACAATCCCAACAACATCTAACGTTCTCTTCGGAAATTGGGAATGATTTTGCCTATGCGTTTCTCGAATTAGGGTTTCCTTGAGTGATTGTAAATACACACCATATATGTGTCTACCCAAATCTTTGAAATATTGGAAAGCTGCCCAAGCAATACACATAAAAGGCGGTATTTGCGTTCACAGAGAAAAACCCATGTCACAGGGCTTACGGAAATCCCTTGCGCTATATTTTTATACAATGCTTTGCAACACACAAAATTCACGTAATTGATGTATATAATATATAACGGGTCCCGGGTTCGATTCCGGGGTCGGCCATGTGTCTTTGTCTAAACCAGAGGCACTGGCTCGGAGTCTGGGTGTCATTTCTATCTATAATATGTATGTATTTACAAAAAAAAATGTATATAAGTAGTTTATCATCCATCTCGTTACCATAACACAAGCATAAGTTGCTTAGCTTGGGACGAGATGGCGTTGTGTGAAATGTCCAAAGATATTTATTTATTTATTTATATTTATATTTATTACAGGCTAACCCATTACGATAGACTACTTATCTTACAAGTAATGTTACGAGTAACAAATTACATACATTGCCACCTTTTTGAATTCATTCAGAGTACAATAAAATATGTATGTCAATCCGTTCCGAAATGAGGATAAAAATAAATAAATATGTTGCGCCATGTTCTCCGTATAGTGAAGGATTTAGAATACATAGATTCACCACCCCATTCTATCCTGAGAGTGTCGTAAAGGTCGACAAAAGGAAATGACAAGGCTGAAAACCTAGCCGCATGAGAAGGAAAACTCTAAACGAAATCCTGTGCCAACCCGTCTGGCCAGTGTGGCACAGTAGACTAATCACCCTCTCCATGTTAGGAGCCGGCCCGACTCAGCAGTGGGTCATTTATGGGCTAAGTATAGTTACGCCATTATGCTACTGTGCATGTTACATGGAATGAGTGTTTTGATTTTTACTACTACTGCTATTATGGAATGGGGTGGTGACACTATGTATTCTAAATCCGTCACCACACGGACACTTCTTTGATTATTACAGTTCTTGTTTGTTTTCAAGATTCTAAATTATTTGTTAATTTCTAAATATGTAAACGGTGTTTGATATTCGAACGTTCTTGTAATATTTTTTGTTTCAATGGCAAACGTAACACTTCAGAAAAAAAAATACTGTCATAACAGACTCAAGAACACTTAAGAAAAAGAATTATAGGATTTTTTGTACAGATAACTAAACTATGACTCACTCAACTAGATCTGAAATTTGATATAATGCTCAATGGCATTGTATGGATAGAGGTTCAATGACGTGTTGTATCGGCATCACTTGAAATCGTGTATGATTTAACACGAACCGTGTTTGGACTCATTGGATCGAAACGGTCTTAGATAAATAATTATTTTTTAAATTATAATTCTATGATTAAAGTTCTGATCTCAATTTTATCCACAGACTTTAATAGTAGACAAAAGACTATAAATCCATGTGTGCATGTTCTGCCTTGTTGGTCTAGGGGTAGGATGCCTTTGGATCACGGGATCCCGGGTTCGATTCCGGGGCCGGGCAAGTGTCTTTGTGTACACCAGAGGCACTTGCTCTGAGTCTGGGTGTCATTTGTGTTCGTGAATTTCATGTTTGTTAACTGTCCCCGCGATACAGGATAAATCAAGGGTAGGGGTTTTATTAAAAAAAAAATACTTGGTAGTGTGTGTAATAGTTTATCAGTGTTTCTCTACAATATTATGCATATATTATACTTAAAAACCTTCCTCTTGAATCACTTTATCTGTTTAAAAAACCGCTATAAAATCCGTTGCGTAGTTTGAAAGATTTAAGCATACATAGGAACGGACAGACGACAGCGACTTTGTTTTTAAACTATGTAGTGATGACATTTATTTGTAAGTAAGTTAATCGCAACTAACTTATCACCCAATAGCGTTCGCGCGACTTTACCACGCGTATTAAGTTTCCTATTTCCTTAAGGAACATAAAACACACGTCTGTAACTATATTTACATATTTTTACAAGATAACTACGCGACTAGCACGCTTCTTTGTTTCCGTTTACATCCGAGGCGCCTCTCCCGCTGTTCGCGTCATATCGACGTCACCTTACGTCACAACACCCCTTTTAGCTTTAGGGCATATGCACACGAAGTATTTTCAACGCGTCGACAACGATCATATTTCTCACTGTACACGAAATTTAGATTTGCACACGATCACATATTTAGCGGTGCTCTAAACTCTATACCGAAAGTTTACAAACTACGATACAGACTAGAACGATTTTAATATATGTTTGTATATGGATACACACACACACAGCGTATTTTTAATGCGGTGAGTATTTCGCCGCATTAAAAATACGCTGTGTGTGACCCTTAGTGCATGATCTAGAACGAGTAGTGCTTACCGACGCATGACGCTGTAAAGGCCGATCGTGTTGATGTGAAATCTCTAGAACATATCACTACATAGTATAAAACAAAGTCGCTGTCGTCTGTCCGTCCCTATGTATGCTTAAATCTTGAAAACTACGCAACGGGTTTTGAAGCGGGTTTTTTTAATAGATAGAGTGATTCAAGAGGAAGGTTTATATGTATAACCCACCCCCGCTTTGCACGGGCGAAGCCGGGGCGGGCCACTAGTTTATTATAAAAATAAGGCTATAATAAATTAATACAAAATCTGTACTGAAATTAAATTATTTAATTTCTATCCGTAAAATACAAAGTTAAGAAACGCAAGAGGTAGACAACATAGCCTCAGGAGAAAATCCTTAAACAAGCCATGTGCCAACTCGTCTGGCCAGCTGGCACAGTATGTTAATATCCCTCCATCCTATACGAGGAGGCCCGACTCTTTGCAGGGGCTTATAGTCTGATAGGACCATATATTCCAAAAAATGTTGCTTAAAGCATCTTTATCAGTAGCTTTATTTAAGACTTTACAATATTTGCATTTACAGGGCGTATTGCTTAATTTGATAATTTGTATAATAAAAAAAGTATAATGGTGTCTATATTATTAATTGATGCATACCGATCTATCTCTACTTATTTAAGTTAGTTACTAATATCTGCAAAAAAATCAAGAAACCATAGAACTAGCACTGTCACATGTAATGGTGCAACCATTTCCCCTCTGCTTCACATGCTTTTTCACTGAACTCAAACCACCTGGAACCCAAGAATTTCAAGCCCGGACTAAATTCCACGAGGTTAGCGGTAAATGGCCTTTTGCGACCCCGTAACCTACGCCCGTATGTTTATGTGAACAAGCATTTACGTCACAACACCCCCCCCTTTTATAGTCATCCTCCTACCGCCCGTGACCGTGTGACGGTTACCATTTCGGATCCATATTAAAACGTTTTTATTGCACTGTCATCCTAAACTGCGCAACGTTGACGATATTGTATCGGCCGCAACATTATTACCGCCCAACTTTTGTGTTACATTGGAATATTTTTTAATACGATTTTATTAGCTTCAGACGTATGTATGTATGTATGTAACGGAATCTTTGAACATGATTTTGACCCCCTTCAAACCGTCGGATTAACTCGAAATTTGGCATACTTATCAAGGACCTATGAAAATTCAATATTTTAAACATTTTGAACCGTTATCCTTACTAGGATAATAATAATAACGGTGATCAAGGTGAAAAACCGCTCTTCCATGCAATAGCTGATAGAGATGTAAATATCATAAAGCTATTGCTATATTTTTTAGTGATTATTTAGATAGCTTTATGATATTTCAACAAGAAATAAATAATAGTTTTATATAATAATACGCTTTTATAGAAAATCGAACTAAAAAATCGAAAAATAATTTGAATTAAAAATAGTGACAGAAAAAATGATTTTATTGTAGCGTGGGGTGCTTTTCAGGATATTATCAAAATAACCTATTTAGAACTATTGATACCATGCACCCCACGCTTCTTTTACAAGAAAATCATTTTTTACTACTACTATTCAACTAAAAAATAACTTGAGTCAGCTCTCCTCCAATTACGTGGGGGATCATACGCCTACTGCGACACGCTGCGCTGGCTAGACGGGCTGGCACAGGGTTTCGTATCAAGTTTTCTTTCTCTTGTGTCTAGGCCTTTTCATTTCCTCTCGTCGGCTCTTACGACACCCCCAGGATGGAATGAGGTGGTGACACTATGTATTCTAAATCCGTCACCACGCGGAATACAGACATTTTATATTACTTTGTCTTTACCTTCACAAAATCAACTACTTCAAAGCAAAGTATCAGAGTATTCAACCTTCAACTCATAAGTAAAACTGATAGACTGAGTACACAAACTTTTCTCATTCATAGTAACTCCAATATGTTTCGTTTATATTATGTTACCTGCGAACAAACCGGTTTCCTCATAAAACATAAATAGATTTATTTATACGCTACTTGTGGGGGCGCGTGGTACTGAATTATTTGATAGTTTATTGCCAGTAGTGTGGTTTGCCTTTATAGCTATAATGGTAGGTAAGTAATTAATTCAAGGAAATAGGTTGTTCTTTTTATGTCCCTGTCTTCGTTATGGCGTATAACTGTTTTGGTTGTGGCGTATAAAGGCGGGGTGTTTGTTTTGTGGAAATGCGATTGTAGTTATCCTTTTATTCATTAGTTTTGTAACACTCAATAACTAATATTTAAACAATATTAATCCTTCAACTGTTATTCACGAAATTCTTTGCGTCAGCTTGTTTTATCTCTGTGTGAATTTTCTACTACTATTGTCGTGTATAGTTGTAGTAGTTGTTGTATAGTTTTCTACCCTATAACTCTAGGGCATAAATGAGACCTTCAATGAATCCACTGGCATATGAATATTTTTTCAATATTACCTATGTTCTTTGTTTTCATTTCTCATACAAAATAGTTCGACAAAGTCATGATAATAAATAAAAATCAATATTAACGACGTTAAGCCGATACAGACAGCCACAGCAAACTCGTAACAAATTGGGTTGGTATATACCTTGACATTTCCCGATTTCGATGGGGTGGGCGACCCCATCGAAATCGGGAAAAGTCAAGGTATACTTAAAAATTACGAATATATAATACCAAAAGAGATGATTGAACGGAAATTAGTTAGTAAATTGAAACACGATCGGAGTTAAGCCATTTCGCCTATAGGTACAGTGCAGTGTCTTTAAGTCGATAGTAGTGCCTGGAAACTCATATCCGCTTAATTAAATGGTAGCGCAGTAATCTGATTAGAGAGGTGAGTGGATACAACGCGTGCCCGGGCACTTCAAATATTCAGAAGTGGGATGTACTTGTGGGATTAAATGGAGCTCGGCCGGATTTTTGCTTTAGTTTTCATGCGGTAGACAATTTCGTGAATGAGAAAGACTTAACCATTTTGTTTATAATTATTACCTCGGTTATAATTAAGTTTTTTTTTGATAAGTGGCTTTTGCGTTAAAGTTTGTAAGAATTTGTATAGTTTGTAAGAAAGCGCAGTGCTGATAGGCACGGTGGACCGATGATCTGCTTAAGGTCACCGGACATTTGTAATAACATGCCATAGTACATTAAATTTTTTTTTACACCGTAGCATATCAAAGTTGATTAAAAGTAAAAATATTCTAAAGATTTAATAAAAATATTGTTTGTGTTATTTTTATATTAAAAAATACAAAATGTTTTGGTCAGATTTGGAACTGCAATTAATAGTTATGTTACTTATGTAGCTAATACAAAAAAGATGTGGGTGTTCACATTTGTAATCACAGTATCTAATCATAGGACGTAGAATATCAATTTTGAGTCACGTTGTATATGTATCGAAACCATACACCTGTTTACACCTGGCTGCGAAGGGGTGCGACCAAGTGCGGAAGGGCAGCCGTGATTTTTTAGAATCTTCATATAAATTGCCGTGATGTAGACGATATTTTATTGAAATAACAAGTGAACGAAATGTCGGAAATGTTTCCCAAAAATCAATTATAAAATAAATATTTTATATAAAAATACTCGCGGCCAATTCTTGATAGGCACCCTGGTAGATATATACCTATTCTCATAATTATAAATATGCATAAAAATTTGGTTTTTGACAAATAACCGATGAGTGCAGTAATCCTGCAGCCGGATCTCTAAGCAGCAATTTAAAAATAGTTATATCGCGTACACAATTAAAGCAGCGACATCTATTTACAAACAAATAACTATTCAATTTAGAGACCACGCAGACGAAGACTGCGGATAACAGTTTCTGCATTCTAAATCCAGATAGACAAAAGAAAAAGGAAATAAAACTGTCACATTAGTTCGCGGTATTGTAGCCAAGGTATCACGGCGAACCAAACTTAATTTGCCATTAGGCGAATAAAGAAATTCAAATTGAATTGAAAAAGGGAAATCCGGGTAATCACATGGAATATAAATCAGTATTGGCGTTTCCAAATTAAGCCGCTGAAGCGCTTGGGGCAAATGGCTGGAATTACTATTTGAAGCGCGAAGCTAGATGTTGGCATTTTTATTTTCAATTTACGATTTAATGGCGACGATTTGGCTGTATTAGACAATTAGTCTATCCGTGTGGTGAAGGATGTAGAATACATAGTTTTACCACCCCATTCCAGCTCGAGGGTATCGTAAGAGCCGATAAAAGGAAAGGAAAGCCGATAGCCTAGCCGCAAGAGATGGAAAACTTGATACGAAACCCTGTGCCAATCCATCTGGCCAGCGTGGCACAGTAATTACCCTCCACGTAACTGGAGGAGGCATGACTCAGCAGTGGGTCTGAGTAGTACTAATAGACAATCAAAGTAGTAACGGAAACCCCAATGATTTATTTAACTGCCTGCCTCGTTGGTCCAGGGGTTAGATGAGCCGCCTTTGGATCATTGGGTACCGGGTTCGATTCCGGGGTCGGGCAAGTGTCTTTGTCTAAACCAGAGGCACTTGCTCGGAGTCTGGGTGACACTTGTGCTCGTGAATTACATGTTTGTAAACTGCCCCCGCGGCAAAGGTTATAACGAGTGCAGGGGTTTCGTTCCTAAAAAAAAAGTAATTTATAGTTAAAGTTTTTTTTTGTCTCTTATTACACTGCGATCTATCGCCACTGGGACATTTATCAGTGGGTTGGTGAAATTTAGTTAAAGTAAAAAAATACAGCAGTGGTTGAGCGATCGACTGCTGCGCAGCATGTCGCGGGTTCGATCACCGCACGGAAGAAATATTTGTACGACCTACAAGTATTTGTTCCGGGTCTGGGTGTTTTCTATCTATAATATGTATGTATTTACAAAAAAAAATGTATATAAGTAGTTTATCATCCATCTCGTTACCATAACACAAGCATTAAGTTACTTAGCTTGGGACGAGATGGCGCTGTGTGAAATGTCCAATGATATTTATTTATTTATCTAATAATATGGGAGTGGTGACACAATGTTTTCTAAATTGTGTCACCACCTCATTCCATCCTGTGGGTGTCATAAGGCTGAAATTTAGTGTGGCCAGCGTAGCACAGTAGGCTAATTACCCTGTAAAAGGCCCGTCGCAACAGTGGGAATGTTTTGTTATATTAATTGTTACTTTTGAAGGACAATACTAGTATCGTTCTATACAGTAAATAAAGTTTCAAAAGATAAACAGAGTTGATATGACAGAGGGGCATTAAATTACACTACGTATACTATATGTGATTAGTATGAATTCGAAACGGTAAAAAAAAATCACGTGATTTTTCATGGGGGTGGAGGGGTAGTCTTAAACCTCACCAGGTATCACCAAGGGGGAGGGAGGGGTTAAAAAATGTTAAAAAAACATCACGTGATTATTGGACAGTCCCTAAGGTTAATAAACGATGCGTTAGGCATAAACATCTGTTAGGAAAGATACATCATGTTCAATCGAGGCAAAAATTTAAAAAATCATTTGCGGCTAAACTATTGCTCCAATTTAATTGATTTTTGGTACAGAGCCTGGAAATGATACCTAGTATAGGCAGAAAAAAATGCCCCTATGTCGTGTCAACCCTGTATATTCTCGTTGAATGGAAATTCGATCAAATAGCCGCTTAATTAATCACATCACTATGTAGATAGTGGATTCAAAGCGGATATCATTCATATCCGGAGTTGAGTGCTCGTTGATTAAAATATAAATTACTGATCCGGCGAATTTTATTACATGTACTGTGTGATATACTACTTAGCCCATAAATGACCCACTGCTGAGTCGGGCCTCCTCCCATGACAGTGAGGGTAATTAGCCTACTGTGCCACGCTGGCCAGACGGGTTGGCACAGGGTTTCATATCGACTTTTCCTTCTCTTGGGGCTGGGTTTTCAGCCTTGTCATTTCCTTTTGTCGGCTCTTAAGACACCCTCAGGATGGAATGGGGCAGTGACACTATGTATTCTAAATCTGTCACCACACGGACAACTTCATCGACGATCACTACATATTATAAAACAAAGTCTCTGTCGTCTGTCCGTCCCTATGTATGCTTAAATCTTTAAAACTACGCAACGGATTTTGAAGCGGTTTTATTTAATAGATAGAGTGATTCATGAGAAAGGTTTGTAAGTATAATACATCCATAATATTGTAGAGAAACACTGAAAACTAGGTTCATCATTGCTTCCTTGCGAAGCTGGGGCGGGTCGCTAGTGTAATATTATATAATTTTTTTATTTATAAGTAAACAGTGTTATCTTTATATTAATACGTGAAGTGTACCGCTTTTTACGACAATTTTATGAAATTTCCCACACTTTATAGTTTACTTATATACTTTTTTAATTTTGCACTAACCATATCTATTCTATCTAATTATCTATCTATTTATATAAATAAAAACGAATTGCTGTTCGTTAGTCTCGCTAAAACTCGAGAACGGCTGGACCGATTTGGCTAATTTTGGTCTTGAAATATTTGTGGAAGTCCAAGGAAGGTTTAATAGAAAAAGAGAAAATTAAAAAAAATATCATTTTGGTTTTTTCTTTATTCATTCTGAGGCGGGACGAAGTTTGCCAGGTCAGCTGGTATTCAATAAAAACAATTACACATGTGACATGCATGTCGCGGGTTCGATCTCCGCACGGAAGAAATATTTGTACGACCTACAAGTATTTGTTCCGGCTCTGGGTGTTTTCTACCTATAATATGTATATATTGACAAAAAAAAATTATATAAGTAGTTTATCATCCATCTCGTTACCATAACACAAGCATTAAGTGGCTTAGCTTGGGACGAGATGGCGTTGTGTGAAATGTCCAAGGATATTAATTTTTTTATTATTTATTATATACTTTTTTCTCTTTACTATTTTAGAAAAGTTAACCTTTTGCACTAGGTATAACCTGTATCGCACATGTAATTCACGAACACAAATGACACCCAGACTCAAAGCAAGATACACTGGTAACAAACATGTAATGCTACCTTAGCAGTAGACAAACAGTTCCAAGTCCACATTAAAATAGTTTCTGTCACCGTTATTGTAAGTTACGTGTTTCAATTGCGGCTAGAGACGATTCAATAGCCAATAGGTCTTCTATATAAGACAACAATGAATTGGTTGCTGTAGGATTAATGAAGTACAATGTTTGTTTTAATCCATTTGAATAGAAAAAAGATGTAGTAGAATAAAGTAGTAAGCAATATTTGACTCTACCACCTGACCCACTGCTGAGTTGGGAAAATTTAGGGTTGTATGTATTTCTGTATGATGTATCATATAAAAAAAAGAAAAAAAATGTCTGCAAATAAAAAATATGGGGTGGACCACCCTAAACCAGTTGTGGGATGAAAAATAGATGATGTCTGATTCGCAGACATACCAAATGTGAATATAAAATTTTAACAAAATCGGTCGAGCCATTTCGGTGGAGTTCAAAAACAAACACCGCGGCACGAGAATTTTATATATTAAATTTTGTGACATACTGCAAATAACGGATCTTGCTGCGGTTTTTTAAATCTCATAATCTTTTTTTTTCTTAAAATTTTAAATGGTTATTTATTTCTTCAGGAGCTGATTTACGTCCCATAATGTTTAACTTCTACTTCTTCTTTAACTTTTGAAAATAGGTTCAAATAATTCGTAGCACGAACGTACGCAATATATTTCGACATGTATGCATGTATACAGAATTATTAATACCAAGCGACGCTTAGTTCCTCTATTACATATATGTCGGCATTGAGGAACAATTTATTACAAGTAAACCTTTTATTTATGGCCAGTTTTCCGACAGAAGACTCTGGCCAATTTCCCCCCTCTTTGTTTAGTTTTATTGTTATCATCTACTTATGTACTGTATTCGCATTCTGGAAGACTTTTATTAATAGCAAATAAGGAACGCCAGACGAAATCGTATAATAAATTTAATTATTACTACTACTCAGCGTCATTCAGTTACATGGAGGGTAATTAATACTGTGCCAAGCTGGCCAGACGGGTTGGCACAGGGTTTCATATCGAGTTCCTTCTCTTGCGGCTGGGTTTCTGGCCTTGTCGTTGTCTTTTGTCGGCTCTTACGGCACCCTTAGGATGGAATGGGGTGGTGACCCTTTCTATTCTAAATCCGAAACCACACGGATGTTTAATGTCACATACATTTTAAGTACCTCCAAATATACCCATGATTAAAGCCTGAAACTCCTGTGAATATGTTATGAGGGAGGTGCCACGCGCCTGTTTTAACCTCAATATCTTTTACTGCTGAAAATCGGAGACTAAAAGGTTATATGGGGTGAAACAAAAACCCTATAGCCGTAACGAATAATCGATAGGAATACTGAAAGTTATTATAGTTCTTATTTTCTTTTTTTTTGCAAGGCCAACACTGGACGCTACACCTCTAAAAATTTGTTCCATTAAATTATCTGCTTTTAAATTATTTTACACGTAAAACAGTAATTTTCTCCATGAAATAATTAATATTAAGTTAACTATTTCCTAAACAAGTGTTATGTGTCAAGTGTTGTTAAATAACTAATATGTGGAGTTTGGAGTTCCTACGCCGGCCAACTGACCGTTACCTGCATACCGCTCAAACAAAACACAAGCAGCTGTTATTGAATCCCGGGAGTATGGTTTTTAAAGCCAGCAATATACGTTGGCCTAGCATTGCCGAGTGAACGCCAATACCAATGTATAGACGGTATATTTGCATTGTCTGGCCATTCGCTCGGTGTCGCTCGCCTAGTTGGTTTCGATACACTAGCCAAACGTGTAGGCAGTAGCACTTGCCTTGTAATATGTTGCCTACGCTCACGTTGGCTTAAGCTCGGCCAACGTGTATTGCTGGCATAAGATTTTGTTTGTAATACCCTTTAACACGCATCTCTATCGCGTCCGGTCGGTTTGAGGAGTTTACTGTATATTTTGACAATAATAAAAATGATAAAATTCAAATATAAATGGAACACCAATTATTATTTTATTACCAGCCAGTAGCCAACAAATTCTGATAAAGATATTATGTGCAAAATTTCAGGAAAAAGTAAGTTTGTCAAGTCATAACTTGAGAAATAAGCACAAACAGTACGACAAAACAGTAAGGAACTCATTACTAAGCTTGTAGGATAATAATAACGATTGCTAGTTGGTGGGTTTTCACTGGAACCCCTATTTTGTAGTAAAATTAAGACTTGATAATCAATTATACAATTAAAATAATACAATTAGGATTTTGTAAGGAATTTCAATATATCATAAGCAACACCTGATCTAATGTACCCAAAATCTATACAAATATGTAATATATTTATTCTATCAAAAAAATTCTGTTAGCAAAATGGCCAATTGCACTCTCGTACTTGAAGAGTTAAAGCCATTTCAAAGGCAGACCTGCATTTAAAAAAAGTTAAATGCTCCACTATAGATGGTTCTAGAATTTTTGTTACGCCGCTATAAATAATTTACATAGCAGTGCGAATAAAATAAACTGATAATGATTAAGAAGAAATTCGATATATTTTCCGTAGGTTGATGAAAGTAAATAAGATATGGATAAATAGTGTTCATTTTCCAGACCCCTTTAAAAAACCAAATTTTTTTTTGGTGGGCTTAATGTAAGGCCACTATTATGATAAATATATTAGGTACTAGCGACCCGCCCCGGCTTCGCATGGATGCAATGATTAACATCTAAATATATCAGTGTTTCTCTACAATATTAAGCGTGTATAATTAATTACTTAAAAACCTTCCTCTTAAATCTCTATCTACTATAAAAACCGTTTCAAAATCCGTTGCGTGGTTTTTAAGATTTAAGCATACATAGGGACGGACAGACGACAGCGACTTTGTTTTATAATATGTAGTGATGATAGTGATGTAGTGATAGTGATAACTGTTTTTTTTATTCATTCGGAACAAGAACAATGTTACAGCTATAATTACGAGTCAATAACGGTAACTTAACAATATACTTGCTGTACCACCCACAATAATGTCCACTGATTAAATGGTATTGGGTCGAGTTATGGACTTGTAATATAGAAGCCCTTATCCTGAAATTATCCCGTGTCTTAAGTTACAAAATACATTATTTGTGTTCTTTAGACACGTGGTAAGGAATAACTACGTTTTTGGATTAACATTTCGGTTTGTGGCGGTTATGTGTGGCAACTGTCTAATACCAACTGAGTACATATTATTTCTTAAATCTCTAGTGTACATACAATCGTTGACATCAAGATGTCTCCGGAATTCATAATATTACCAAATACGTATTAAACTGTATGTGCACAGGGCACATTACTTTCCCCCAAAACTCACGGCACACGGTTTAACGATCCTTATTTCTCATTAACAGATTGAGAGCTAGTTTTATAAAAGCTTTCATGTATACCGTGACGTGACGGATTTAGAATACATAGAGTCATCACCCCATTCCATCCTGAGGGTGTCGTAATAGCTAATAAAAGGAAATGACAAGGCCGAAAACCTAGCCACAAGAGAAGGAACACTTGAAACGAAACTCTGTGCCAAACCGTCTGGCCAGCATGGCACAGTAGTAAGCTAATTACCCTCCCTGTGATGAGAGGAGGCCCGACTGAGCAGTGGGTCGTTTATGGGCTGAGTAATAGTAGTAGTTTACAAAACGGAACATTTCATAGCGCATGCTCCTAGCATATAATAGGAACGATTGCCAACTATGAAGTGTAGGTCGAGTCTTTGGCAGCTGTATACAACATTTCCACACTATGCAAAAGTAATTTTTTTCTTAAATTATTAGTCTGCTTGGTGGCAGAAAAGAAAAGAAACGATATTGGTGCCATTAATTATTTCAAAACCGGCGAAATACAGGTGGACGGCAGTGAATTGATATTTAATAAGTGTTCAAAATCCGAAGGAGACATTCTTAAAAACATTTTAAGTTTACTTAAGGGTCGGTTGATTCTTTCTAAAATATCCAAACCGCCTGTATTTCGCCGGTTTTGAAATAATTCATTGCACCAATATCGTTTCTTTTCTTTTATTTCACGTAAATAACAATCTCGAATTGATATTGCCGCACTCAGCACAATGACCGCTTCGTCTGACATTACGGAAACAACTAAATCAGAATCCTCGCAAATTCAAGTCTCTATTGTATTGTAATGTAATGCTCAAAGTCGAATCTATAATGTTACATTACACGCGCACGCTCGTCGGTGTGGGAGGTAGTATTGTAATGTAATGCTCAAAGTCAAACTGTAATGCTCAGTTCTCCTACCTCACTGCTGTAATGCTAGACTTTGTAACGTTACATTACACGCGAATGCTCCCGGTGAGGGAGCGCCCTTATGGGTGATTTTAGGAAAACTAGTTGCTATTTAAACTAATTATTTAGTAACACATCGTCGTTTCAGCTCATTAATGACCCACTACTGAGTCGAGCCTCCTCCAAATTCATGGAGGGAAATCAGCCTACTGGGCCACGCTGACAGACGGGTTGGCACAGGGTTTGTATCAAGTTTTCCTTCTCCTGCGGCTAGATGATCTGCCTCTAGCGTTCTTTTAGTCACCTCTTACGTCACCCTCAAGATGGTATAAATCATATTTGCAACCAATTATTGACACACTTGTAGTAGTATATTACGCCAAAAGCGTCAAAAGTGAAGAAGAAGATGAGTTTGGTCGACGACATAGCAGACTAGAACTAAGCTTTCCCTGTTCCGCATTAAGTAACTGTTGTTTTTATAATTGTGTATATAATTATCTCTAAAAAAAAATTGCTGTGAGTTTTGTTTTGAAAAGGTTTGTGCAGGCTTGCAATGCATGAAGATAATTAGGTCGAGAGTACGATTCTACAGTTGAATATGTCTGGAACGGGTATGTGTACAAGTTCTGTGAAACAGAGCTCAGTGAGTGGAAAGGAATTCAAATTATATCAAGTGATATTTTTTTTATGGGTATATCATACGGTATCCGGATTTTATGCTTATTGGGATTCCAATCCCTTGTATGATTCAACTAACAAAATTCTCACGATGTACAGGCGAATAAGGTTGGACATTTTGTTTGGACTTCTTTCTGTCCTCAAATATTTAGTCCATGGCGACTACTAAATGAAGAGCCCAATGAAAATGCAAAGTGAATGTAGTCGAAACATTTACGAATATTTGCATATTCAACATTCCCTGCTCGCTACCATTCTGCTGTTCGCTTTTTTAAATGTTCAATTCCAGCATTTTATATTAGTAGCTATTTATTTGCTTAGTATCATAAGGACGCAGCTCTTTAAATAAAAGTTGAATAAGTTATTTTTTACTTTTAATAACGACTAAATGACCCAGTGTTGCATACATTTGAACAGGGAATTAAAAGAAGAAGAAGTCGGGGAGATAAGACACAGAAGAGTCTAATTTTACATTAATTTCCCAAAGAAAAACTGTAACATTTCGCCATTATAGCCAATTAAAATATTTGCCTAAATAATTGTATCCATATTATAAATATCTTCTTTAAATAAAATCTCAAATCCTGATTGTTTGCTTTTACCAATTAGGGAAAGTAGTTCATGGATTAACTTGAAGTAAACAACGTTTCATTTTCACAGAAGATTGTTCAAATAGCAAATTAGTGTCACATTGAGTATGACCTTAATAAAGCGTAACCGGGTTAAGGCAGTATATAAAAAAATCCCCCTCGACCGTGCTGCCACCTTGTTGTGGTGAGGGGGCTTGCGTGTTTTTAGGATCCGTTGGGGCCATACCGGCTCAGGGTATACGGAGAGAGGCCAGACGAAGAGCGACACAAGGGGAGTCGTGGTGGGTTTCGGATCTGGGGACTCCTCTGTCCTCAGTGTTGCCTCGGAAGCCTTAACCTGCCGCGACACACGGCGTGGTGAATGCAGTGGAGGGCGGCCAGGCGGTAAGGCCAGGGCTGCCGCCACTAGCAGCGGAGGGGTGGCCAGGCAGGCATGCTACGGCCGCCGCCGCAATAGCGTGTGTCGGGCGCCAGTTCATCCGGCGCTTGACGGGGCACGCGCAATGACCCGCACGTCCCTCTCGGTGGGTTGGGGAGCGTCCAGAGCTCCCTATCAAAGCCTGGGGCCCGCTTGTGCTGGCGGACCCAAGGCCCCATCAGGGTCACGGAGCCCCGTGGCCCTGTCTAAGGCAGTTAAGGAACACCATTGCTTTTAGTGGGTAGGTTGGGGCGCAACTGCCATCTTTTCGCGCCCCAGAGTCCTACATAACCCGGCTGGCGTCTAGCGGCCGTTTTGACCGTTAACATTTTAGCTTCAATTGAAAGCCAGAATATCTAGGGGAATTATTTAAAGTGGTTAATAATAATAATGTGTTTTATTTTTCGTAAGAACACATCGCGGCACGATCAAACTTCTACACGGCAATTGTAGGACTAAACTACATAAAAAGCTAAGGGTGCTTATACACAGTGCAAGTAACCACGCATGTTGGCAGCAGCGCGGGTTACATATTATATATCGCCGTGCAAAGACACGTACAGGCCCGGCAACTGGAACACGTACTAGAGCGGGCCATTCAAGGAAATCATCCGCACATTGGTCCCTCACGCACGGGTCACTTGAGCATTACTTGAGCAGGTTCCAGTGGTAATAAATCTACAAATTTTTCGGCATTTCTACCGATTTGGCGTTTGACTTACCAAAATGGAATAATCATTCGAAAGTTTATCTGGATGTATGGATGGGTTTTTGTTACTTTTTCTATTTTGCGGAATTACCCTTGTGTCCAAATATTAACCATTTTAGGAGAGCCCCCAGGTAAAATACCTTTTTTTTCAAATGATTGTACAAGAGTCCACGCGAATAGCATGTACAAACAAATAACTTATGAATACTGCTGGTGCAAGTACCCCGCGCCTTTTGTTGCTTCAGTTACTGGCATCAAAAATAAGTAAAGGTGAGTAACTGGTACCAGTAGCTTGTGCAAGTTACTCGCACATGCAATGACTTGCACCATGTATAAGCACCCATACTTAAGTTTGGCCGCGCATCGTTCAAGCTCCTGCAAATTTGCCCATTCTTTTTGTCTTCTATAAAAACCATTGTAAGATAAGAAAAAAAAACAAAATATCATTTAACACGGTGCATTAAGTTTTGTAGCCACATTGCTTGGTGAGTAAATAATGTACGCATAAAAATCGGCCGAAGGAACGAAATGGGCCATTCTGTTACAGAATATTATTGCATCTTAACTTGGCTTACTGGCATTTCCTGGTTCTGGTACGCCACGGACAGTTAAGTTTAACAGCGTATTCAGATAGTAGTCACATATAAGAGTTTCTAAGTATTCGCGATATTGTATGAAAGGATGTCCGCCAAATACCATAGATACCCAAGCTCGGTGTAAATGAAAAGAATCTTATATTTCGTAGTAATAGTGGTATTGTAAAGTGCCAAATTCAGTGGCTAACTTAGATTGTTTTCCGTAAAGCTGCATATAAAAAGAAAAAGAGTTTGTACACTTTACTATGTATATATGCATTTATTTAGATTAATTTTTTATTGAAAATACAACAAGTGTTGCATTTTTATATAATGGGGCGGTCGAAATTTGAGCATAATTAATTCAAATTACAGTTCTATAAAATATATAATAATAGAACTCTATTACCAATTTTACCATAGATATTAACAAAAGAGTGTATATGCATGTGTGTCAAGTATATGCTAGTGTGTGTAATGTTTATTGATTGATTCAATGTATGTATCATCTCAGGATGGAATGAGGTGATGATACATTGTATTCTACATCGATGTAAAAGTATACTGAACAAAAATACACGAGAAAATAACACGTATTCTTTTCCAATACCGCAATGTCGTAAGGCTTTAGTCGCTATCTCTACGATGAGGCACAAGGGACCAATCGCAGTCGACACTTTGCTTTATGACCCCTAATGCGTGGAACTTACGCAGAGCATGTGAGTAGTTACGTGTTTTTAGCGTTTCAGCGTGTTATACCCAACACGCTGAAACGCTAAAAACACGTAACTAGGCTAGGTAAATGTTCTTAATTACGAAATTACCCCTTATTACGAAAATTGCGCGACCAGAGGATTATGAAATGCCCCACACTAACATTTTTTATAGAGAACAGAAAACAATTTTTTAATTATGCATCAAAATACATTAAAGCAATAAAAAAACATTACACATGCTACCATGTATTTGCTACATGCATAAATACTCTACTAGCGACCCGCCCGGCTTCGCACGGGTGCAATGATGAACATCTAAATTATCAGTGTTTCTCTACAATATTATGCATGTATTATAGATATAAACCTTCCTCTTGAATCAATCTATCTATTAAAAAACCGCATCAAAATCCATTGCGCAGTTTTAACGATTTAAGTTTACATAGGGACGGACAGACGACAGCGACTTTGTTTGTTTGTTGTTTGTTTGATGTAGTGATAGTGATCGTTTATTGTTAAAGTCTGTGTTCAAATTGAGAATATAACAATATTTCATATTAATAAGGCAGAATTACGACCGCTGCGCGACCACTCTTTAAAATGGATGTGATATTCGTATCACAGGTGAATATATCATGTCGATTCTGAAATTTAAGATTGCGTAAAAGCTTTTTCATGTTTAATGTCCATTGTTTATATATTTCTATGATGTATGAGCCTTATCTTTTATATTTACAGACTCACAGTTTTATGTATTCTTACGTAAATCTACGCCAGTAGCATTAAACGGAAGGAAGGTAGCACATTTTTTTAAGAGCTCTTCTCCTGTGTCGCATTTCTTTTTGCTCTGGTCCAAAATCTAGTGCTGCACTGGCCGAATGGTTTGGCACAGGGTTTCGTATTAAGTGTTCCTTCTTTGTGGCTGGGTTTTCAGCCGTATCATTTCCTTTTTTCGGCTCTTACGACACCCTCAGGATGAAATGGAGTGGCTACACTATGTATTCTAAATATTAACTCGTCATTAATTTCTTTTTTATTTAAGTTATCTCTCATACAATCCGTTCACCCTTTTCTCTATCTTTCCATCCATCTAACAATTTAGAGACATGCTAATTCATAGACGTTACAGATTATACTTATAACAATCTTTGTTTTTGTTATTTTTAAACTTTCGCGATTTGAACACATGTTACAACACACATGAACCACATGAACCATATTACAATGGCCGTGGTCGCAAGCTGACTCCACGGCCATTGTAACATGGTCGAAACGTCGAGCAAAAACAGGTATTAATTCTGTGCGCGATAAGTTCCGTTGGATGTTTTATAGTTAAATCTTTGTTTTATTCAAAAGCACTTAAGGGTAGAGCGTAGTAGGTAAGGACTGCTCAAAAAGCATCTTATGTGGATTTTTGTTCCTGCGCTTAAGTAAGGTCATCAAAATTCTATCAGAGAAAGCATAATATTGGCAGCGGTAACAGCTTCCAAGAATAATCTTTTTAGTAAAATTTTAGATTAAAAGGATAAAAGATATGGCTGTGTGTTATATGCCTTTGCCTGTCTCATCGATTAATTAATTGACACCGATGTCTCTTCCGTAGTTTTGGGTCAAGCAGACATCCCGTCTGATGGTAAGCGTTTATCGTCGCCTATGGACGTTTGCAACATCAGATGTGTTACTACCGCGTCCCCCTGCAAAAGTCCTTTCTTCCTATGTTAGGTTATTTGGGATACAGGATAAGCGTATGCTGTGTTGCAGGCGCGCTGGAGGGTGGCGCACTGGGCGGCGGCGGCGGTGGCGGCGGCGGCGGCGCGCTGGGCGCGTTGCGAGCGGCCGCCTCGCCGCCCGCGCCCAGCCTAGGCGCCAGTCGACACAGCCTCATAGGTCAGTACATTTTGACGATCGTTGAGCGATCGACTGATGCGCAGCATGTCGCGGGTGCGATTCCCGCACGGAAGAAATAATTGTACGACCTACAAGTATTTGTTCCGGGTGTGGGTGTTTTATATCTATAACATGTATTAATTTACAAAAATAATATGTATATAAGTAGTTTATCATCCATCACGTTACCATAACACAAGCATTAAGTTGCTTAGCTTGGGACGAGATGGCGTTGTGTGAAATGTCCAAGGATATTTATTTATTAGTACCCCATCAGTATGAAGAGTGCCCCACTACACCCTAAGCAGGTCGTAAGAGCCGACAAGGCCGATAACCTTTTTTTTTTGTTCACCGTGGGTAAAATCCTTTATGGACTTCCTCGCCGGCCACGCCTTCCCACACTCCCCTCGCTGGCCATCCAGCGAGGGGAGTGTGGGAAGGCCGATAACCTAGCCACAAGAGAAGGAAAATTTGATACGAAACCCTTTGCCAACCCGTCTGGCCAGCGTGGCACAGTAGACAGTAGTCTATAACTCCCTTATAATTGAAGGAGCTATAGATCATTTATAGGCTGAATCGTAGTAGTAGTATGAAGAGCTAGTTGTTTCGGCATTAAGCACGTTGCAAAAGTGGCTATTGGTATATAACAGAGTATTTAAAACATGTGTTTTTAATTTGATCCATTTATTATTTATATCTTGCGGCCCGTCCCGGCTTCGCACGGGTGGACATTTATTTTTTGCAATAAAAATAGCCTATAGTTATTAATCAGTGTTAATGTACCATTCAAATGGTGAAAGAAATTAAAATCGGTCCAGTACTTTTTGAGCCAATTCGTTACAAACATACATACAAATCTTTCCTCTTTAAAATATTAGTTTATATGAAAAATATTTTAAGTTGACAGTTTCTATTGATTAAGAAGTTATTTCCTGCAATATGTTTCTATTTTCTGTATTTGGTTTTCAGCTTTAGTTTTTGTACTTCACTATCACTACCCACTACATAATATAAAATAAAGTCGCTGTCGTCTGTCCGTCCCTATGTATGCTTAAATCTTTATATCCACGCAACGGATTTTGAAGCGGGTTTTTTAATAGATAGAGTGATTCAAGAGGAAGGTTTATGAAGAAATATAAGGAAGGTATAACACAATCCCGCAAGCCTACGGTCAAAGGTATTCAAGTCACTGATAAAAAAACAACCTTATGTGCAACAAGTGGTACGTGTTTCCATAAATTTCAAATACAAATATACTAATAATGTATGATGCTTTATGACCACACGAACCCCCCTGTCTCTCTATTCTTGTATGAAACCTCTTTTTAGCAATGCGAGTTTCATTTCCCGCGTTTTATAGGCCACATAAAAAGTTTACGAGCCTGTTTAAAAATTCGACACTGCACCAAGTAAAATATACATTATTAATCAGCGTAAATAAATTAAAACTTTCATGGGACTGGTTCGTAAGCAAGTAGGCTGTATATGGTGTAAGGTGAAATGAAACGATGGCGATAGTTGGTAGTTTAATAGTATAGGATACTAGCGACCCGCCCCGGCTCCGCACAGGTGCAATTATGGATGTGTTATACAATATAGTTACCTTCCTCTTGAATCACATCTATTAAAAAAACCCGCTTCAAAATCCGTTGCGTGGATATAAAGATTTAAGCATACATAGGGACGGACAGACGACAGCGACTTTATTTTATAATATGTAGTGGGTAGTGATAGTGAAGTACAAAAACTAAAGCTGAAAACCAAATACAGAAAATAGAAACATATTGCAGGAAATAACTTCTTAATCAATAGAAACTGTCAACTTAAAATATTTTTCATATAAACTAATATTTTAAAGAGGAAAGATTTGTATGTATGTTTGTAACGAATTGGCTCAAAAAGTACTGGACCGATTTTAATTTCTTTCACCATTTGAATGGTACATTAACATTGACTAATAAACGATATTTTTATTGCAAAACTAGCGACCCGCCCCGGCTTCGCACTGCTGCAATGATGAACATCTGAATTTGTGCATGTATTATACATATAAACCTTCCTCTTGAATTACTCTATCTATTAAAAAAACCCGCTTCAAAATCCGTTGCCTAGTTTTAAAGATTTAAGCATACATTGGGACGGACAGACGACAGCGACTTTGTTTTATACCATGTAGTGATATAATGTCCACCTGTGCGAAACTGGGACGGACGCCTTTTAGTCGCCAACAGGACACATATTTTATTACTACAGCGAGTATTTTCTACAAAATGCAACATCTACCACTGGTGGCATACGTTTCCCAATATCACTGGGGTAAGCATCGGTGTGATTTGATTAGGATAAATACCAGTGTTACGGTGATATGGAGTAATTGCCATCTACCCTCCACGATCCCATCTGGTGATACTGGTTATTATACGGTTAGACCGCTACTGATTTCTTTTACTCCGTGTGCTGACGGATTTAGAACACGCAGTGTCATCTACCCATACCATCCGGAGGGTGTCGAAAGAGGCGACTAAGGGAACGCAAGAGGCAGATCACCTAGCCGCAAGAGAAGAAAAACTTGATACAAACCCTGTGCCAACCCATCTTGCCAGCGTGGCACAGCATCTATTCTATTCTATTACTAGCTTCACCCCGCGGCGTCACCCGCGGTACGACAATAACCGCGGGTAACATCGCACCCGTGCGAACGTTTTAGTTAGAAAACGTTTGTATGGGAAAAAGAAAAAGGCTGTTTTTAAGGGGTTTCCGGCAATTATTTTTCTCGCCGTAAAAACCATCCTTGAACTACAACGAACATTTAAAAAAAAAGAATTGGTCAAATTGTTCCAGGCGTTGTTGAGTTATGCGGTTACCAACACATTTTGCGATTCATTTTTATATTATAGAGATAATGATGATTAAACCTACATGTATAAAACCGGCCTTTGTTGAAAAGTTTCCAGTAATATATTAATACAATATTTCAGAAACCTTATATGTTAACGTACTGTTTGGTGTTTTTTCATTTAGAAACTATCTTTTACTAGACCGAGTTGTACCCACAATCTTATTTGTGACAGCTGCAGACGCTTTAACTTGTAACTCCAATTTGAAACTGAGCATTTAATTAAGCGTACTGTCACCAGATATACACCTGCGGTTGTTTACTTGAGCAATTTGTACAAAGTGTACCTTTTGTGCTTATTTATTTTGTAACAGGGGTCGGAGGTTACTCGTAAATCTGCGCAACGCGGAGGCCCTGCCGCTTGATTAATTTATTTCCCGAGAATCCGTGTTACTCATATGAAAAGCGTTATTTAGGTGGGATCCCATTACCGTATTACCCCAATTATCTTGCGCCTAGGCCGTTGAATATTTACGTTTGCGAAAGTCGTCCGGTCATCGAATGTGTTGTTGTATGCGATCAGAAATCAAATTTGAATTTGGAATGGTTTGATCTCAAGACACGACTTGAGACAATTATAACTAAAGACTGTTTAAAGGTAAGTTTATTCCAAATTTAATTAACGTTCGGATTAATACCAATTTTAAAATCAGAAATTAAAAAAAGGATTATAGGTATCGATTGTCTGTGCTCGTATCATCTTATCTTTATCCATTCCACACGTAATTAATAGTTCAATCACTATCAGAATTATAAGTGCAAAATTATAACCACCCTATTCCAACTTGAGGGTGTCGTAAGAGCCGACAGAAGGTAATGACAAGGCCGAAAGCCGTAAGTAGGTACTCTGTATTCCACTTACTTGGAGAAGGCTCGACTCAGTGGTGGATCATCTACGAGTTGAGTAGCAATACTATGAACGTAAGTAAGTATTAGGGCCCCCGCGCATTTAGGCGACCAGGCCGCGCGACTGGCCGCGCGGCCGCATAATGCGCGGATTGGTCGCGGCGGCCAATTGGCCGCGTATGTGACGCGATGTTTTTCGTTGGCCGCGCGACCAAAACTTGGCCGCGCGGCCTGGCCGCGTAATGCGCGCAGCTATATACATCGTAGAAGAATTAGTTGGCCGCAGCGACTTGGCCGCGCGGCCTGGCCGCATAATGCGCGGAGGCCCTTACGGTGAAGTATAGTGAAACTATATAGTTCACGTCGTTCACACTTTACATGTAAATGAAATTAACGTACGCAATTCCAGCAAATTATTATAAACCGCAATATAACTCATCCGCTTTGCGGTTATCTTCTTGCGAAGTCCTGGAATTGGGGCCGAATTAAGTTAATATTAATAACATGTATAAGTAATAACATTAATTATTTATTACAAAACGAGGTGGAAATATTATATAACGAGTATTATATCATTTCCGTGTGGTGACGGATTTAGAATACGTAGTGTCACCAACCCATACCACCGTGGGTGTCGTAAGAGGCGACTAAGGGAACGCAAGACGCAAATCACCTAGCCGCAATAGAAGGAAAACTTCATACAATCCCAGTGCCAACCAGTCTTGCCAGCGTGGCACAGTAGGCTAAATTCCCTCTATGAATTTGGAGGAGGCCCGACTCAGTAGTGGGACATTCATGGGCTGAAACGATATAATGTAAATGTATCCGTCAAATTGACCAATGATGACGCGGTGCTTTTTATTTTATTTATTTATAAATTTTTGTACATGAAGACACTGTCCGTATGGTGACGGATTTAGAATACATAGTGTCACCACCCCATTCCATCCTGAGGGCATCGTAAGAGCCGACACTAGGAAATTGAAAACCTACCCGCAACAGAAGGACAACTTGAAAAGAAAACCTGTGCCAACCCGTTTTGCTAGTTTAGAGTTCCTCCATATAATTGCCTGGAAGATAACAATGGTTAGCATAAGGGCGCCTAAAAGTACCTAAATTGTTATTTTCTAAGTATGTTTTAGGTTTTTATTCATGTACTACTCCTCAAATTAATTAACTAATTAATTTCCGTCCACGAGTTTGGCACAGGGTTTCATTTCAACCCCTCGACTGTGCTGCCACCTTGTCGTGGTGAAGGGGCTTGAGTGCCTCAATAATCCGTGGGGCCATACCGGCCAGGGCCTCCCATGCCCGGCGGGCCCACGGGGAGAAGTGAGATGAAGAGTGGCACCCAGCGCTGCAGTGGACTGGGGCTCCAGGAACTCCTCTGTCCTCAGAGTTGCCCTGCGAGTCCTGGACCACTGCGGTGCACCAACGCCCTTGGGTAGTCGCTAACCCGAGGTCTGACGGGCCTCCTTCTGCGAGGCCGCTATGTCGCAGAAGGGGGCTGCGAGGCGGGTCGCAAAGGAGGGAGCTCCGGCTGACCCTCGCCGCGGGCGGAGCCAGGAGTGGAGGGGGGTCGTGACGATGCGAACCCCTTCTGCCCTCGCCTGAGAGGCCGGTTGTGGGTCGGGGGAACCGCCACCGACGAAAGCCTCGATGACTGAGGGCGTCCGAGTGTACCGGGACGCCTTCTCTGACAGTCGCTTGCCCGTTGCGGGCACCACGCCGGGGCGTCACAGTAGAATGCGTTTACGCGAACTTGTAGCGCCCAAGCGCGCCGTGTGAGGGTATACTGCTGGGGTTTTAGTGGGTAGACGACTCTTGGGTAGACGACCCTTGTCGGAGTCATGTTCGGCCTTTTTAATTCCCTTTGTCGGCTCTTACGGCACCCTGAGGAAGGAATGGGGTGGTCATACAATGTGTTCTAAATCCATCATCACACGGGCTTTTTGATACCTATTAAATATCATCATCATTAATCAATCATCCATCAATCAATAATTTACTTTGTGAATCACGATCCAAATTTTTCGATTTCCCGCTTTGAATCTGTTTCCTATTCTGAATAAAAGATGCGCGTGTGTGAAAAAACGATTTCCTAAGACAAGGGAATATTTGACGAGTTACGCGCCTCAGAGAATATTTATTAACCGTAACCACAACTACCGGATTTCCGTAATGGAATAGGTACTTGTAAACGTAACCTATTGTAAAGATTATCTTCAATATTTGATCCAGTTTACGCATCAATTCATTTGTTTTTTAACCCTAGCGGTGTCTTAAGTCATGTACTTGATACTTTAGGCGCAAAGGCATGATCATCCAGCCAGACGAGGCGGTATGTCTGGCAGGGGGCCGTGGCGCCTATGCCCCCGATAGTTGTAGTTGGGGAATTTTTAACAGTGCGAATTGCTTTTCAAACTTCGCTATCGCGGTGTAGGACTTTTTTGGTAATTCTCGCATTTGTAGGCGATATTTCTTGATTTTAGTTTAGTTCAAAATCTTCGGGTAAGTAGTATGAAGCATGCTGGTCGCTATAATACGAATAGCAAAACTAATCTAAACCTACTATAATAGCTTTGTATGTATTTCCCTTAATTTTTTCCCTTAAAATTCCTTGTTGGTTGATATTTGGTTTGAAAATTGTATTTTATTCGAATGGCATTACCGTTTAGATTGGTCCCATAAGATATTGGTCTAGGGGTTAGGTGGATTCCGGGCAAGTCTTTTCCTAAACCAGAAGGACTTGCTCTGAGTCTGGGTGCTGTGTGGTGTGTGTTCGTGAATTACCCAGCGCAGGGGTTTCATTAAAAAAAGTCATCGTAGTCGGATGTAGTAGTGTAGCATAGTGTACTTAAAAAAGGATATTTAGTATAATAACCCTTCACACAAAGAGATGCAGTTCTGTGCTTCAAAGTTTGACGTATGACGGAGACATAGACTTTTGTCTGAACCAAATTTATAACACAAAACATGGGTTTCAGATAAAATCAATCAACTAGCTATCGTTATTAATATCCTACAAGCTTAGTAATTCAAGTTCCATAAAGTTGATGTTGAAATTTGTTCTCTGAGCTCATTTCTTGAGTTATGATACTATCATTACTATCTATGGCGCCCAAATTAAAAAAAGTGGCTATGGTTTTTCTGAAATTTTGCAGTTGCCTATAGAGACCGACGCCCGATGGGGCAGAAAAGTCCTGGAGTGGGGACCGCGTTTCGCAAAGCGCAGTGCTGGTAGGCCTCCCACACGGTGGACTGATGACCTGGTTAAGGTCGCCAGAAAACGATGGATGCGGGTGGCCCAGGACCAGCCTTTGTGGAAATCCTTGGGGGAGGCCTATGTTCAGCAGTGGACGTCTTTTGGCTGAAAGGATGATGATGATACAGTTTATTTGCTAAACTAAAGCACTAAATTACAGATAATTAGTATAATAATACAGTAATAGTCGTAGTTTCGCTACATTTAACTTTTAAGTGCCGTTTTTGGAGTCTGTTAACATTTTGTATCAAAAGGTATTTATAACTGCATCAATTTGCGATGATTTTATCGCGTCGGGCTTTTATTACAAATACAATATGATATGTGATTACGTGCAATGCCCGGTAGTCTGAAATTGACAGGTACCCGTAAATGTGGCTAACTTGATATTAAATTGTTGTTCGGGGTGGCTCCGCGCTGGGTGGGGAGATAATGGCGTGTTAAAACTTATCATTACATCTCTGGCGGTTTTATAAAAAGGTATTGACAGTGATAGTACTCACTTTACACTAAACTAGTCTATACAGAGTTGATATGTCAGAATTTAACAGAGGGGGTTAAATTACACTACGTATACTATATGTGATTAGTATGAATTCGAAACGGTACAAAAAAAATACACGTATTTTTCATGGGGGGTGGAAGGGTAGTCTTAAACCTCACCAGGTATCACCAAGGGGGAGGGAGGGGTTAAAAAATGTTAAAAAAACATCACGTGATTAATGGATAGCCCCTAAGGTTAATAAACGATGCGTTAGGCATAAACATATGTTAGGAAAGATACATCATGTTCAAATGAGGCAAAAAAAAAAAAAACATTTGCGGCTAAACTATTGCTCCAATGTAATTGATTTTTGGTACAGAGCCTGGAAATCATACCTAGTATAGGCAGTGCCCTTAAGTCGTATCAACCCTGTATGTCATCACCCCATTCCATCCTGAGGGTGTATAAAGAGATAATAACAAGGCCGATAACCTAGCCACAAGAGAAGGAAATCTTGATACCAAACCCTGTGCCAACCCGTGAGGCCAGCGTGGCATAGTAGGCTAATCACCCTCTATGTTCGAGGAGGCCCGATTCAGCAGTGGGTCATTTATGGTACATCATCCAGCTCTACAACCACCAAATCAGACGATTCACATGATAAAACTTTAAGAGCGAGCGTGAAGCGCGTGAAGGACATGGGCGATTGTCATTTATAAAACACATTGAAATATCTAGTACTAGCTGACCCGGCGAACTTTGTTCCGCATTATATTTAAAACAAAAAGAAAGTTGGACATAGGATACCTGAGATTTTTGTCCCGTCCGTATAAAACCTACTTTAACAAAACGCAACTGACAGCGAAACGTTATGTTGTCTATAGTTTAATATGGTCGAAAATTTGACAATCAGAAATTTTGAATTCGACTTGTTTATATTGTTGTAATTTACATAATATCTTTATAACTTGTAGCCTATGTGTTATTCTGATGTATAAGCTATATTATTGTAAAGTTTCATTAAAATCTATTCAGTAGTTTTTACGTGAAAGAGTAACAAACATCCATCCATCCATACATACAAACTTTTAAGCATAATATTAGTAAGAAGTATTAATATTATATTAAATTAGCTAGATCAGAATATTGAACTCAAACAATGGGCACTTTTCATACAAAGCTGTGCAGCTAAAGTAGATTTATTCTGTCCACGCCCATTATACTGACATTGGAAGTTGTGACGTCAGAGAAGCAGCAAACAATATATGGGTCAGTGTAAATCGGAGTCAATTTATAGCACCCGAGGGGCGACTTTATGAAATTAATGCGAACCGTTGACGTAGTCTTTAAAAATCGTGTTCCAAGCCGACGTTTTCAAGATTTTTATTACCAAGACTTCTTGCGTCAACGGAAGGTTTTGCAACAAAAAGTTTTATAGAGACATTTTTGATTTCGTAAGTTGGTTTACAGAGTAAAGGTCTGTGCGTTCCAATTCTGTTTGAGACTTTTGGGAATAAAGTTGTGAGTAATATCACCGATGAGACGTAACGCTCTCTCTTTCTATCTTCTCTAACTTATATTCTCTTTCAACTTCCGTTCGCCTCGCATCACTATTTTCGTAACGCTTTCGTAACACGTGACTCACCAATCACAATAAGTTTTACTTGAAAAGACAAAATATTTTACATTGCAAAGAGGAGCCCGTCTATGGAACAAACGGTTTTGTTTATGTATACACTGTACCGCCAGTCCTCGGAAAAAAAACGTCACGCTTGATCCATTTTCACTTCGTATGGCGCTTCAGTTTCCGAACATTTTATTTTCCTGTCCCTTTTGTGTATAGGATATCTACGCTTTGAAAGGATAAGTGCCACTGTCCACTGAAGTGTGGTATTTGGGACAAAGTGCTCTTAAGTTTTGCTACAAACTGTGGAATTATGGTATTTGGTAATTGAAATTTTGCATAAAATATCATTGGCGCCATGTTTAAAAACCGACTTAGCGGGGAACTTGTAGAGATTTAAAGTGTGACGAGTTTGTGTGTCAGTTTCTAAACGTCCGTTATGATACGTTTTTTTTACTACTATGTACTACTCAACCCACAAATGACTCGCCGTCGAGGCAGGCCTCCTCCAGTTCACGGGGAGAGGTGAGGCGAAGAGCGGCACCCAGCGCCGCAGTGGATTGGGACTCCAGGGACTCCTCTGCCCTCAGAGTTGCCCTGTGAGTCCTGGACCACTGCGGTGCACCAACGTCCTCGGGTTGACGCTAACCCGAGGGCTGACGGGCCTCCTTCTGCGAGGCTGTTACATCGCTGGGGTTTTAGTGGGTGACTCTTGGGTAGACGACCCTTGTTGGAGTCCCACATAATCACCGACCTCTCCCCCGGGGGGAGGTGGTATGCATAAAGAATTTCCCCAGCGACAAAAAACAAAAGAAAGGCCTCCTCCAGTTACATGGAGACTGGTTGCCATAGGCTTACGTGTCAGATTTCTTTCTCTTGTGGCTAGGTTATTCCGCCTCATCTTTTCTTTTGGTCGACTCTTACGACACCCTCAGGATGGAATGGGGTGGTGATGGTATGTATTCTAAATCTAAATCATTGACTGCCTCTTTGGTCTAGTGGTTAGATGTGCCGCCTTTGGATCAACGGGTCCCGGGTTCGATTCCGGGGTCGGGCAAGTGTCTTTGTCTAAACCAGAGGCAAATAATTGTACGACCTACAAGTATTTGTTCCGGGTGTGGGTGTTTTCTATCTTTAATATGTATTTATTTACAAAAAAAAAATTTATATAAGTAGTTTATCATCCATCTCGTTACCATAACACAAGCATTAAGTTGCGTAACTTGGGACGAGATGGCGTTGTGTGAAATGTCCAAGGATATAAAAAAAAAACCGTTACCATACGGAAAACGTTAATATAGTTAATTAACGGATAAACATATTGCGTTGAGTAGTTTTTGTGTGAACGGATAGGTACGAATTATTTCACTTGATGTGAAGCGAAGATGCAGTGGAAGATTTGTCAACGCTTTACCAAAAGATACCTCATCTCGTCTTGAAGACCTGTATTAATTGCGAAAGTTCTCGGCTATTTTTGAGAAATAAGAAACTTTTACAAAGCAAAGCTTTTGAACATTGACGTCAGTTAAAGTTACGTAAACATTTTAAATGTTGTATGCTTAAATATAGAAGTGTTTTTGTCGATACAACATTAATGGGATGAACTGGGTTGCAAGATTTTCGGTTTGCGAATAGTTTAGTATAATACTTTCTAAGGCCAACTTCATCTGACCCAACTCGGAATTAGGCTTCCCCCATCTTAACGTGAAATTAGCCTAGTTTACTACGCTAGCTCGACGATTTGTATCCAGTATTTCATCTTGTACCTGTATTACAAGTTTTTCAGCTTTAAGTAATATGACTGCCTTGTTGGTCTCGGGGTTGTATGTGCTGTTTTAGGCGCCGTCCTATTGCCATAGCTCGCGCGATGATGCGTCCGTCCGACAAAAAATTATCGTGTGACCGTGCGATCAAACATACTGATTTCTAATGAATGTCCTATTGAAGGTCGTGCGATCATGCGATGCGACCAAATTGTTTAAACGCATCGTATTGATCGGACGGCCGTGTGTTCAAATATTCTGATATCTACTAAATGTCATATGGTTCGATTCCGTGGATTCGTAAGATGATATTTGAAGAGAACTTAATTAATAAAATGCGTGCTCATCCCATTGTTTGGAATAAATGGAGTGAAGACTATAAAACAGGCTTAACAATGACAAAGAGTGGGCTATTATTGCAATGAATTTAAATAAAATAAGAAGATTAAGTGAAAATCTATCTTCTATCTTCTATCTATCTATACTTATAATAAATCTGTAGAGAGGTCAATTCTGTACATGAAATATTTTTCCAAAATAACTATCAGCGGGTGATTAGTGATCGATACTGACGCCAAAAATGCAATCAGTAAAATTTTTGTCTGTCTGTCTGTCTGTCTGTCTGTCTGTCTGTCTGTCTGTCTGTATGTTCGTTATAGAAACAAAAACCACTCGACGGATTTCAACAAAACTTGGTACAATTGTTCTTCATACTCCTGGGCAGGTTATAGTATACTTTTCATCACGCTACGATCAATAGGAGCAGAGCAGTGAAGGTAAATGTTGGGAAAACAGGAGAACTTACTCCATTTTTTAAGCTTCCGTCGCGTGTGCAGCCTTAATAGTTAAAGCTACACAGATATCATGTATGACGGAAATGTTCTCCTTAAAATTATATAAAAATATTCCAAGACAGCAAATGTCTATCTTTTATGGTTGACTCACAATAACACGTGTAACTCCCGATAGCTTAGCAGTTCAGAGCTTTCTGATTATATTTGTCTACTCTTACGTTTATAACACTCTCAATCATCCCTAATTAATAAATTTTAACATTATTACCTATTTAATAAAAAAAGAATCATAGAAATCGGTACAGAAACACCAAAGTTATTCATGAAATACGCTAATAAACCATCGCGCGTGATTACTGAATCATGCTTTAAGGATTATTTTTGTGTAACCGTCGCATCGGGTCGTCGCGGGAGGTTTAAAAGGGCGGGGGATCCAAACGCGAACTTCATACAATATTTGGATTTGGCTGATGATGCGAGTAGACGTTCCGAGTATTCGCCCTTATTGACAGGCAATATTGTTTATCAGCGCGACTTTTAGTCTTTACAATAATTTAGTTTATTTAATTTTCTTTTGTTGTTATTTCATAAAATAGGTATTAGTTATTTTGGTGGCGTGTTATATTCGTTCAAATTACAAATTATTAATAGTTATTTCTTTTTAGGTGAAGTTAAGTAGTAGTTAGTTAGTAGTAGGTAAGTTTTGGTTAATTTATGTTCAGTTTTTTTTAATAATAATAATAAGTAAGTAAAAGCGTAGGTACTTTTATTAATTAAAGGTATAGGTATTATTAATTATGTTATAGGTATTTAGTTTTAAGTGAAGTAGGATAGTTTACCCGGAAGCTATGCGCTGAAGTATTTTCGTTGTATAGGTACTTAAGCCTCATGTGAACGTGATCTAAACAATATTACCAATACATTAACTTAATAATACACAAGGAATTACACACTGATGGAGTTGCGGGCACAGCTATCTATATATATAAAACTCTTCCGTTAATGAGTGACTGACAGACAACGCACAGCGGAAACGAATGGCAGTAGAGAGCTGAAATTTGGCCTGTGTGTTTGTTGGGAGGAGTAGGCTACCACTAAGAGAGGATTATTGGAAATTCCCTCCCAACGGGGTGAAAACGGGGATAAATTGTTTTTTTTCCGGAAGTCATTATTCCACGCGGACGAAGTCGCGGGCAAAAGCTAGTATTTTAATAAAACTTACAATATTATTATGAATCATCGTACGCCCGTAATAGGACAAAGGTTTTCTCATCGCGCGATCGGTTTCATCGCACAATAAAATCGCATCGCGACACCGCACGAGCGATGGCAATAGGAAGGCGCCTTAGGATCACGGATCTCCGGTTCGATTCCAGGGTTAGGCAAGTGTCTTTGTGTAAACCAGAGGCCCTTGCTCTGAGTCTGGGTGTCATTAGTGTTCGTGATTTACATGTTTATAAACTGCCCCGCGATACAGGTTCTACATAGAGCAGGAAATAGATTAAAAACAAATTATATTAAAAAAAAAATAATGCAGTTCTCTCTAAGCCAACGATATTTCACAAACAATTGAATAGTATCATTCGATTTTCATTAAACGTATTTCCCGAGGAATCCAATAGTAACATCATTCCATTGTCAAGTGTAACCAGAACGCACGATTGATATGTCTTGTGGGCAGCAATATTGTGTTGAGCATTGTGCCTCCTGAGGCATGAACAATGGTGTGCTGACGTGGGCGGACATTCCGTGACAGGCAAACTCAACCTCCGACTAAAGCGAGCGTTGGACCATAAATGGCTTATTTTGATGTTTGTTGAAACGACTGAATTTATACTTTAACTGTCTCGTAAAAAAGGTATTATCTGGTTTGGAAAGTGAATAGTGTTCTTAATTTGAATATAATTCGTTTTATTTTTAAACCAGATTTTGTACGGTCATGACCCCGTTCCACCCTATACAAAACACTGCGTCAACCCACCTGACCAGAATGGCAGTGTGGGCTAATATTACCTTCTATGTAATTGGAGGAAACCCGACTTTTGGGTCATGTATGGGCTGAGTATTAGTAGTTAGTAAATGTTATGGAAGCGACTTATATTAGTAAACTAGCGACCCACCCCAGCTTCGCATGGATGCAAAGATGAACCTCTAAATTTATCAGTATTCCTCTACAATATTATTGATGTGTTATACATAAAAACCTTCCTCTTGAATCACTCTATCTATTAAAAAAAACCTCGTCAAAATCCGTTGCGTAGTTATAAAGATTTAAGCATACATAGGGACGGACAGACGACAGTGACTTTGTTTTATACTATGTAGTGATAGTGATAAAAAAATGGCGTGCGCTCAAATTACTGATACCCCAAACATTCGTCCGTACTTTGCTTGTGTTTTTTTATTGTTGTCACTATTACCACCACACCTTAGCTACTTTTATGTGTGGACATTTTGTCCGTTGAGGCATAGTGACAAGGGCTGACAGTCAACTCCCCTCTACTACAGGCCCTTGTGCGATCAATCATTGATGATTGAGGACATAATAGGGATAATGTTTACGTCTATTTACAATATTTACTGCTTTCAATAAGATAAAATAGGTATTTGTAACCTTACATCTTTATGTTTTTCTTTTAAATGCAAAATTGTTTGTATCTTACGCAAAATAAGTAATTTCAAATGAAAATATGGTCCGAACACCTAGGTATACCGAAAACATTTTTTTATTATAAAAAAATCTTAGAATGGCTACTAGATCTTTATTTTAGACTGGTGTGCTCATAATGTCTCTAACAAAAAAGAGGAAATTCCATGACAGTATTATATGGTTTACACTTCTACTACTTACTACTCAGCCCGTAAATGACCCATTGCTGAGTCGGGCCTCCTCCAGTTACTAAAAGGTTTCCAGTAGCTGAGTATTTTTTAGTTTCTCTTCAAGCGATATAATACCGTCAATTTCATTTGGAAGTACAATCAGAAGAGATGACTGTTCTCCTTTGTACGGCAATTCTAAGAGCTGCAGTAGAAATATAATTGAAATAATATATTAATATTGGTGACGGTTTTAGAATACAAACCCATCTCAATTTTCCTGTTGCTTATAGACTAAGAGCCCGTGAACCCCAGACCTACGGTATTTTATAAAAGCTAAAAGTTTGTCAGCGCATGCTCCCAACACAGGTAAGAACGATGGACAATTTATGAAGTTTGGGTTACAGTGGCTTTGGCAGGTACACCTCACTAAAGGTGTGTAAAATACCGATATAATTACGTCAAATAATAAAGTGCGAATTTTTGGTATTACCTTTAGATTATTATAAAAAATCATGATATTCATTGTCAGACACTTAACATCGTGGAAACCCCTTGCCAGACACCCTTAATGTTCATGGCAGTATGCATATGGGTGGGTGCGAGTGAGATAGCGAGTTAAATCTACCGCGGTCCCTCACTGCGCAGTTGTTATTTCTACTGATAAAATCAAAATCAAAACTCATTTAATCAAGTTGGCTCATTAGAGCTCTTTTGACAAGTCAAACAAAATGATAAAAGTTAAAATTTACCATTTAAAATTAATTATTTACCATCTACCACCGGTTTGGAAAGCACCTCTACAGAGAAGAGCCGGCAAGAAACTCTGTAGTTGTTCTTTTTAGATCGCCTATTGTCGCATCTTACGACACCCTCAGGATGGGGTGTTGACATTATGTATTCTAAATCCGTCACCACACGGAACAATCTCACTTCTTCTCTTTTCTTTTATGGTCATAATCACAACCGCTGATTTGATAGAATACAAAAGTATTACACTTTGCTTCGGGCTGGTCCATCCGATATTAAATTCTGGAGGAAGGTAAAATTAATAAGCGCTGCCTTTGAGCACGCTTCTCTTTTCCTGTTATATTATGAATGCAGTTGGTAAATAAGAAAATTGTTTTTATTATAGCTTGGTTGTTGGAGCCGCGGGAACGTAATAATAGCTGGCCAATTGTAATTAAGCCAACGACTATTTACTAAGCTTAAGTCAGATATGTAGGGGCGTAGCTACCGCCGTATCTGCCGTATCAATTATACGGGGGCCCCGGGCCACGGCGGCCCCGACGTGCGTAAGCAAGAATTAGTAAAAATTTCCCAAATTTTTTATTATTTCAGAAATGACAAAGGTAACAAAAGTAGTTAATTTCTTTTTTCTCGCGTGGAGCGTGCGTTTCAAAGTTTGCAACACCCCACATCGGTAATTCTTTTACACAAGTGTGTTTTTTTACTAATAATTTTTTATATTGGCACCGTATAAAAAAATATTAGAAAAAAAAAATGCGTGCAAGGCACACTATGCCCCTGCAGATATTATGATTCTTTTTGCGGGAAGCCTCCTGTATACAGAGGAGCCCACCTCGGAGCTTGGGGCTCCATTAAACGAGGCGGGCCAAGCCATAAATGTTGAAAACTACGCAACAGAATTTGAAGCAATTTTCTAGTAGATAGAGTGATTCAAGAGGAACGTTTATATGGTACTAGCGACTCGCCCCGGCTTCGCACGGGTGCAATGATGAACATCTAAATTTATCAGTGTTTCTCTACAATATTATGGATGTATTATACATATAAACCTTCCTCTTGAATGACTCTATCTATTTAAAAAACCCGGTTCAAAATCCGTTGCGTAGTTTTAAAGATTTACGCATACATAGGGACGGACAGACGACAGCTATTTGGTTTTATACTATGTAGTGATAAAACATGCATAATACTGTAGAGAAACACTGATAAATTTAGAGGTTCGTCATTGCACCCGTGGGAAGCCGGGGCGGGTCGCTAGTGATAGATAAACCAATCAATTGGATGAGAACAAGGGCAGTTCCATAAAAAACTGTCTCGACTACACTTGTTACGCGCCATATTTCACGGACGTGCTGCCGTCAGGGTGACCCATGAAACTTTCTACCTTCTTCATGGCTTTATAGCTCCATTACGCCAAGATTTCGGGTGTAACGCCCATTGGAGTAGAATGCCAGTTGCCGAAATATAACATTGGAATTCTCTACGATAATTGGTTGTCAACATTGTATCTCTATATTATAAAACTCAAAGGTGACTGACTGACTGACATAGTGATCTATCAACGCACAGCCCAAACCACTGGACGGATCGGGCTGAAATTTGGCATGCAGGTAGATGTTATGACGCAGGCATCCGCTAAGAAAGGATTTTGAGATGCAGTCTTTAAAAGAGGAAAGATTAGGAAAGGAACGAATTTCTGTATGCTAGCGCCATCTACATAGTTATTTTGGAGAGAACTTTGAATTAATCATTTTTGTGCATAGTGCTCCTTAATAGCATAATTCTCTTTAAAATTATATAAAAAATATTCCACGACAGCAAATGTCTATCTTTTATGGTTGACTGACAATAACACGTGTAACTCCCGATAGCTTAGCAGTTCAGAGCTTTCTGATTATATTTGTCTCCTCTTACGTTTATAACACTCTCAATCATCCCTAATTAATAAATGTTAACATTATTACCTATTTAATAAAAAAAAGAATCTTAGAAATCGGTACAGAAACACCAAAGTTATACATGAAATACGCTAATAAGCCGTGCATCGCGCGTGAATACTGAATTCACGCGCTCGAAAATTCTTTTTTTCCGGAAGTCATTATTCCACGGCAAAACTTAGTTCTAGATATAATCATAATATACATAAATTATGTAAATACTGTCTGTGTGGACGGATTTAGAATACGCAGTGTCACCAACCCATACCATCCCGAGGGTGTCGTAAGAGGCGACTAAGGGAACGCAAGAGGCCAATTACCTAGCCGCAAGAGAAGGAAAACTTGATACAAACCCTGAGCCAACCCGTCTTGCCAGCGTGGCACAGTAGGCTAATTTCCCTCCATGAATTTAGAGGAGGCCCGACTCAGTAGTGGGTCATTCATGGGCTGAAACGAACATAAGTTAACCGATTTTAATCAAATTTGCACACCGTGTGCAGTTTGATACAACTTGAAAGATAGGATAGCTCATCTAGCTCAATTTATAATCGCAATATTATTTTATTGCAAATTATTTGTCTATTATTTGACAGTCACCATTATATGTTAGCTCCATGGACTTTTATACGTCCATGGTTAGCTCCAAACGATTCTAACAGATGGCGATATTTGTTGAATGCATTGAGTAAGTCACTCCATTCCATCTTGGTGGCGTACGAGCCGATAAAAGCAAATGATAACGCCGGAAACTGCGCTGTGAGAGGAGGAAAACCTGAAACGAAACCCTGTGCCAACCCGTCTGGCCAGCGTGACACAGTAGGCTAATTGCTGTCCATTTGATTTACGTTTGTTTACCAAAGTGGATTTTCGTTCCACAGGTTTTCGTATCAACTTTAGAAAAACTTCATACGAAAACTCTTGCGGCTAGGTTATCTGTCTTGTCATTTCCTTTTGTCGGCACTTACGACACCCTCAGGATGGAATGGGGTGGTGATACATACTATGTATTCTAAATGCTTCACCACAGGAACCCGAGTAAGATGACAACCACCCTATATTAAATATCGACCTCTTTTCTGTTTACGAAGTATAAAGTTTCTCGCGAGAATCCACTTTAGTTCAATCAATCATATCTTGCCGCTCATCCCAGAAACCGATAAATAAATTTCTTATGTGTTCCCCATAACTTTTTGTTCAATAAGAATGTTTTTATTTAGTTCTGTTCGTGTGGTGACGGATTAAGGATACCAAATGTCACCAACCCTTGCCATCCTGGAGGCGTCGTAAGAACCGATAGAAGGAAATGACAAGGCCGAAAGCTAGCCGCAAGAAAAGGAAAACTTGATACAACATACGAACCCGTCTGCCTAGCGTGGTACAGTAAGCGAACTTACCTCCATGAATTTGGAGGGGGCTTGAGGCAGCAGTCAGTCATTTATGGGCCTGTTGACATTTATGAGCCTGTGCCACGCTGACCAGATGGGTTGGCACAGGGATAATCAAGTTTTCCTTCTATTGTGGCTACGTTTTCGCCCTTTTCATTTCCTTTTGTTGAAACTTACGACACCTTTAAGATGGAATGCGTTGGTGACACAATGTATTCAAAATCGGAATTTTTTTTTCAATATAAGTAGGTTTTTTGCAATGTGTGTGTGATAATTGATAAATAAAAACTTATTTTTCAATTATCACACACATATTTCACTATTTTTCTAAATGTTGACTCACAATTTTCAGGATTCTTCCAAATTTTGACTCACACATACACGAGTCTAGCCAGCTTGGCACAGTAGGCTAATTACCCTCCATGTTGTGCGGAGGCCTGATTCAGCAGTGGGTCAGTTATGGCCTGAATAGTAGTCATCATTTCATCCCATAAATGACCCACTACTGAGCCGGGCCTCCTCCAAATTCATGGAGGGAAAATAGTAGTAGTAGCCAAATGAGGTTAGTCACCAAATGTAATTAGGAAAAACGTAAAGTACAGTGGTAAGTACACATTTGTATTCTTACTAAAAGCTACATCAACACATGCAACCTCTAGGGATATTCTGGGTTTCTCTTGGACATAAAATCGCCAGTTAATCGTCTGAGTCGCCAAAGGGATCCTTTCCGGATATTGGGGCGGCACGCGCCGTCACATAGGCACTTTTATGTCTTTTATCCGTGGTGTATTACAGCTATGATATATTTGGTCCCCATGTTTAACCAATTAAAAGAAAGGAGAGGTTTTGAATAACCTCGGAGTTATTTTTATGTATCTTTATTTATTCAACCGATTTGGAATATCCATTTCTTATAAATTACTTTTAATTTGAACGATATTGGTTTTGTAGTTTGTTATAAAGTTTGAAATAAGTAAACAACAAGATTTTTATGAAGGTAACATTTTGTGTCTTTATTAGATTTTGTTGTTAATCGAGTCCTTTTCAAAGTATACACTTATTTGCATTGGAGATATAAGAATGAATGCGTTTTAATGAAAAATGTAAACCGAATTTTAATTAGAATTTTCTAAGATATGGTATAAGATTTAAAATATTTGTATAAGCTAAGGCATTTAGAGATGTTTAGATTTAGATTTAAAAAGAAATCATTTGTACTAGATATAAACCTGTATCCCGGGGCAGAATTACTAACATGTAATTCAGGAATACAAATGACACCCAGACTCAGAGTAAGTGCCTCTAGTTTACACAAAGACACTTGCCCGACCTCGGAATCGAACCCCTCCAATTCATTGGAGGAGGCCCGACTCAGCAGAGGTTCAAGTATGGGCTGAGTAGAAGTGGTATGGAAATAATAAGCTTTTCCTACGTTGTAAATTCTCAGCTGGTAAATGTCAGTCGGGTTATGTACGAGTGCGGGCCGCGGAGAGATGGAAATTAACACTCCGGCTTACCCATAAAACTTGGACCAGAGCCACGGGTTTCACTCCCCGATCGGGCTGCATACTCCGCGACCTTTGGGGAATGTAAATAATAAGCCTACCATAATAATAAATCTCGGGCAATAATAATAATAATACAAAAGGCAGTTTTACTTGAGATGGCGCGCATTGTTAGGCGGTTCCTCTCTTCGCAGCACTAACCACTAGGCGGCTTGAATTTTTTCCGCCCTAGGGATGTCAGGATTTTTATATAATAGCCGACCCCGCAAACGTTGTTTCGCCATATAAAAATCGCTATTAAAAAAAAAATGTAGGGAAAATATTTTTTGGGTACAAAAACCCTTAACATTTAGGGCGATGAAAAATAGAAGTTGTCCGATTCCCATACCTACCAAAAATTAATAAAAAAAAACATTAATATCGAATCCGATCGAGAAAAAGAGGAGTTCAATATCAAAAACATGAAACAAGATATATTAGATTAAAAAAAATGCATTTCCTTTTTTTATAATTGCTATGGGGCTGTCCATTAATCACGCGAGGTTCGAAAGGGGGGGTGGGTTGTTTGGCAAAAATCACGCGGCGTGTGTAAGTACCTTGAGTGTAAGATTGTTTGTAGGTACTAAAAATACACGTGACTTTAATGGGGGTGGGGGTGTAGTCTTAAACCTCACCACGTATCACCAAGGAGGAGGCAGGGGTTAAAAAATGTTAAAAAAACATCACGTGATTAATGCATAGCCCTTAAGTAAAAGAAATTAATGAAGAATATATGAACTAAACTCTCGCACTATACTCGACTACATCCAGCCGAGCCAGACGTTGTTGAAACTGCAGATGATTGCGATTCGCACTGGCCGCTAGACTACTAGACGACTATTATAAGTTTGTGCGTTGTAGCATGGTGCGGGTGACAGTTTCGGTAACATTTCGTTTCACTCTTGAAAGTTGCCGCGATTTACAAATTAGGACTTTCATATTATGACATTCGTATTTCAGCTGTACCACATACGTATTCGTGATATATTTAATCATTAATAATTGTAGAAAATCAAATGAAACCAACCAGAATGTTCTAGTTTACAAATAAAATCAAATTGAATGAAAAATTAAGCAAGTGTTATGTGTATAACGTAACGCCATAGACGTATCTAGTGATGGAATGTACTGCTTCGATGGATAGTCGATATTTTTCATAATAAGAAACGTATATTGTGCGTAGGTCAATTTTAATTTTTAAAGCTTGTCTATAATTGTACAACAGAACATTTATAGGGTAAGTTTGCTTATAATGTTGCTAAGAAAAAACAACGTAAACCCAATTTTGATTATTTTATATAAGTACAAACATAATTATTTAGCCATAAAACATTTATATTGACAATTTTATACACGTAGTCACACTAATTTCTATAACAATATTAAAGAGGACCAGATTTATGCTGCAAGTATCGTTAGCGATAAAAATGAATTGCATATCGTCACATCCCTAGTATTGTCATAATGGCAACTGTCACCCGCACCATGCTACAGCGCAAATAGTATAGTTTGAATGAGCAAGGGATTAATTACTTCACGTTATTCCATTCATTAGTGTGCGTAAATTCAGTAGTGTGCAGCAGTTCGTAAATTTCAATCAACTTTTATCTCCAAAGTTTTTAAAGTTAAACATTTATAGAAAACAAAAAAGCGCGATAGACATTCACCGCGTTTATAATTTGTTGTTGTTGTTGTACCTGGAGTACAATGAACAGTTGTTCATTTCGCAATGAATAATATTATTTTTTTATATAAATTTTATAATTCCTTTTTTTTAAAGTAACTCCTGCACTGGGTTAAGTTTAAAACCTGTATTGCGGGGGAGTTTACAAACATGAAACCCACGAACACAAATGACATCCAGACTCAAGCACAAGCAGACTCGCGCAAGTGCCTCTGGTTTACACAAAGACACTTTCCCGGCCCCGGAACCGAACCCGGGACCCCGTGATCCAAAGGCGACACATCCAACCCCTAGACCAACGAGGCAGTCAGACAGTAGTGTTGAGGCAGTAACAACAAAATGTCCGAGAGTATAAAAAGTATTTAAAAATGTTTCCCTTATGAATATTCACCTCACCTCTAATTTAATACGGTGGACGGTTCGCTATTAAGCTATGTTAGACAGCCAATTATTCTAGACTGTTGGTCATAGCGTAGATATGGACGCAATTTGCAAACCTCTATATTGGATACTCTGTGCAATGTTTGATGGTGTTGTAATATTTTCAATAAGACAAGCTTATAGTTTTGAAATAAAGACGGGATTAGAGAAAATCCTTCTAGACGGTTTATTTTTACTGTTTCTTTACACGTTACAAGATACCCGCCCCGGCTTCGCACGGGTACAATGATGAACCTCTAAATTTATTAGTGTTTCTCCACAATATTATGGATGTATTATATATAATACCTATTAAACCTTCCTGTTAAATCACTCTATTTATTAAAAAAACCGCTTCAAAATTGTTGCGTTGTTTAAAAGATGATTGATTTGATGAGTTGTTTAAAAGAAGCATACATAGGGACGGACAGACAAAAGCGACTTTATTTTATAATATGTAGTGATAGTGATAGTAAAAAGACAACTGTCATATAGTCTCGCCATGACTGCTGTAAAGCATTCGAAACGTCGGGAATTTGTTACAAAGTGTTTAATTTCAATGTGATGAATATTTCCGAATATAATTCATCAAAATATGCAGTTTACAAACATGTTAGTAATTCACGAATACAAACGATACATACACAAACTCCTAGCAAGTGCTCCTGGTTTATACAACTTGCCCGGCCCCGGAATCGAACCGGGGACTCGAGATCCAAAGGCGGCACATCCAACCCCTAGACTAACAAGGCAGTCTGAATTTCTATCTCTTTCTCTTGTGGCTATGTTTACTGTCTTTTATTCAGGATGGAATACAGTAGATAGATTTCTTTATTGTCACTTTCCATATTTTTATGGATGAATGAATGACTTTGAAGGAGGCCCGATTTTATCTTAATTAGTCATCATTTCAGCCAAAAGACGTCCACTGCTGGACATAGGCCTCCCCCAAGGATTTCCACAAAGGCCGGTCCTGGGCCGCCCGCATCCACTGCTTTCCGGCGATCTTAACCAGGTCGTCGGTCCACCGTGTGGGAGGCCTACCAGCACTGCGCCTTCCGGAACGCGGTCGCCACTCGAGGACTTTTCTGCCCCATCGGACGTCGGTCCTGCGAGCTATGTGCCCTGCCCACTGCCACTTAAGTTTGACAATCCGGTGGGCTATGTCGGTGACCCTGGTTTTCCTGCGTATCTCCTCATTTCTGATTCGATCTCGCAGGGAAACTCCGAGCATAGCCCTCTCCATTGCTCTTTGGGTGACTTTGAGCCTTCTGATGGAGCCCATAGTGAGCGACCACGTCTCAGTTCCATATGTCATCACTGGCAACACACATTGGTTGAAGACTTTTGTCTTCAGACACTGCGGTATTGTGGACGAGAAGATCTTTCGCAGCTTCCCGAACGCTGCCCAGCCGAGTTGGATCCGACGATTGACCTCTTTCTCGAAGTTGGACTTACCTAACTGGACAGTGTGTCCCAGGTAAATGTAATGGTCAACAACTTCGAGGGTAGAACCTCCGATGTTAACAGGAGTGGCTTGAACATGGATATTAGACATGATCTTCGTCTTCTCCATGTTCATCTTAAGGCCGACTCGTTCGGAGGCTCCACAGAGGCCATCGAGCATCGTAGTGAGGCCCTCCATGGTCTCAGCCATTACGACTATGTCGTCAGCGAATCGAAGGTGAGTGATGTACTCGCCGTTCACATTAATGCCCAGCCCTTTCCAGTCCAGAACCTTGAAAACATCTTCCAGTGCAGCGGAGAACAGTTTCGGAGAGATAACGTCTCCCTGTCTAACACCTCGCTGCAACTGGATCGGTTTCGAGGTCTGGTCCTGGAGTCGGACTGACATGGTGGCGTTTTCATACAAGCACTTCAACACTTCGATATACCGATAGTCGACTTGGCACCTCTGGAGAGCCTGCAATACTGCCCACGTCTCGATCGAATCGAAGGCTTTCTCGTAGTCCACGAACGCCAGACAAAGGGGCAGGTTATACTCCTCGGTCTTCTGTATAACCTGCCGTAGCGTTAAAATATGGTCTAAGGTACTGAAGCCTTTTCGGAAACCGGCTTGTTCGGGAGGCTGGGAATCGTCAAGCCTGCACGCGAGTCGATTTGTGATGACCCTCGAGAACAACTTGTAGACATGGCTCAGAAGTGAGATGGGTCTGTAGTTCTTCAATAAGGTGTTATCTCCCTTCTTGAAGAACAGCACCACCACACTTCTGTTCCATGCCTTTGGCGTTCGTCCTTCGAGTATGACGGAATTGAATAACTTCTGAAGGGCCCTAAGGATCGGTTCTCCACCCGCCTTCAGAAGTTCTGCGGTAATTCCGTCATCACCCGCCGCCTTGTTGTTTTTAAGTTGCTCGAGAGCCATCCCGATCTCACACAGGCTGACGTCCGGGAGGTCTTCTGTGTAGTGCCGGGTTAATCTAGCTCGTGGGTCGTCTGCTAGATTTATGACGGGTTCCTGTGTAGACGTGTACAGTTGTCCATAGAAACTCTCGACCTCACCCAAAATCTCGGACTTCGACGTGACGATCCTGCCGTCATCAGTCTTCAGCCTGACGAGCTGGCTTTGCCCAATAGACAGATCCCTGGCAAAAACCTTGGAGCCCCTGTTGCGTTCAATAGCCTCTTCAACACGATTCGTGTTGAATCGGCGTATATCACGCTTCAGGGACTTTGATATCTGTCTATTGAGCATCCGAAGCTGCGTCGCATCATCTGTAGACTGCAGAACCATTTTCCCTCGCTCGTCCATGAGATTTAGGGTGAGGTCCGAGAGCTTTTTGGCCGTTTTCAGGCGTTGGGTCTCACAGAACTTCGACCCAACTTTGCGGACAGTCTCCACGAACCCGTCATTATAATCGTCCACGTCAACGCCTAGGCTTATAAAGCGGTTTTGCAGTTCGAGCTGAAAGCTCTCCGGGTTTTGAATTTGAACTGGCACGGGACGCAGCGTAGACCTCACCAGGCGCGACCTTTCAAGCTTAACGTCGATATTCAATGTGCCTCGTACTAAGCGGTGATCGCTTCCGGTTTTGACCATATTGATCACGGAGACATCATTGAATATGTGCTTTTCCGTCGACATGATGAAGTCTATCTCGTTTTTTGTGGTGCCATCCGGACTCAACCAGGTCCATTTCCTCTGTTCTGGTTTTTTGTAAAAGGAATTCATCATATAGAGTCCCTCCTTCTCCAGGAAACCAGCCAAAGTCTGGCCCCGTTGGTTCCGGTGTCCAAAGCCAAATTGCCCCACTTGCAGCTCATCTCCACTCCGCTTGCCCAGTTTCGCGTTAAAATCCCCCATAACAACGGTGTAGTGCGTTCTAGAGCCATGTATGGCCGAGGAAATGTCCTCATACATTGTCTCCACCGCTTCGTCGGGGTGTGCCGAGGTCGGTGCGTATACCTGTATGACCTTCAGCGAATAACGCTTGGTTATTCTGAGTATAAGGTACGCCACCCTGGTCGACACACTCTCGATTTTAACAACGTTGTTCACAAGGGACTTGTGGACGATAAACCCAACACCACCTTGGGACTGTTGGTCGCCCTCCCGGAAGTAGAGCAAATTGCCGGATTTGAGGGTTATCGTGTCCTCTCCCTCTCTTCGGACTTCAGACAACCCCACTATATCCCATCGCAACTTGCTCAACTCTTCCTCGAGTTCTACGATCTTCTCGTCAGTCCGCAGTGTCCGTGTGTTATATGTTGCCAGGTGCAGCCGTCGTTTTTTGTGGTAGCCGGATCTCTGCCGGAGATTGTTCGCACCCCCTGCCCCACCGTTACCTTGGCTGCTACCGTGGCCGAAGGAATAGTGGGGCTGCCGGGGACTGGGGGCCGTTTTCCTAGTTGTATCCATTCATTCATGGGGGGGTTTGCCATCATCGCCACGCTTGGCAGGCGGGTTGGCGATCGCAGTGATGGATGGTGTGTTTTTAACAGAGCGTCGCTGCTGCCCAACGTCTGTTGTCCCTTAGTCGCCTTCTACGACACCCACGGGAAGATATGGGGTGGTAGTATTCTTACTCCGCTACCACACGGAAATAATAGTAATAAATATAATCTTAATTAGTAATAAATATAAATTTAAGGAGCGTAAGGATGTTGTCAACCTCTCTGTTGAACGAGTCATTGAGATTGCTTGTATTGAGACTGAGCAGCTTATTGTTTTGAGTGTGTACAGGCCCCCATGCGCGGTATACGATGATTTTGCAAGCATAATGGAAGATGCTTTGTTTATAGTATCTCGCTGTAACAAAACGATAATAGTCTGTGGAGACTTTAATATAAATATACTAGAAAAATCAACTGTAACATCCAAATTTATCTCCTTGCTAAAGTGTTACAACTTGTACAATGTCTTCTCTGAACCGACTAGGATGACTGCTACAAGCGCCACCTGTATTGACAACATATTTACATCCATCAAACCAATTCAGAGCAGAATCTCAAACGTCCTTGATTCAGATCACTGTGCTCAAATAGCATCATTTAGTAGACATCCTAAAAACGGTAATAAGAGAAATGTCAGTTTCATTCCTATTAATGCAAGCCGCCTTGAGCAGTTTAAATCTAATATTGCTGAAAGTTTACCGGGGCTGCCTAGTCACAATGATCCCAACCATCTTTATAATTCATTATTCCATCTGATCAGTAGGGAGTTTAACAAGATCTTCAAACCAAAACTACTATTAATAAATAACAGGGCAACATTTTGTGAATGGGCAACTGCTGGTATCTATAAAAGTAGAAATAAGCTGTTTGACTTATATGGTGAAAAGTTGTATAATTGTGATCCATCATTTCACGAATATGTGAAAAATTATTCCAAAGTATTTAAGAGAACTTGTTCGACTGCAAAAGCATTGTACTTGAAAAATAAGATAATTCATGCAGAGAACAAAATTAAAACAACGTGGCATATTATAAATAGTGAAAGCGGTAAAAATACGAATCATCATATTGATTATCACCTAAAGGTTGATAATCGGGACATTAAAGCGGATTTAGAAGTTGTAGCCTTATTTAAATCAGGTAGTACTTCAGATCCCGCTAATTTTCGACCTATCTCAGTACTACCATCGCTTAGCAAAATTTTTGAAAAAATTGTTTTATTACAACTACTAACGCACTTCAATAGTTGCAATTTGTTACATCCCAACCAGTTCGGTTTTACGAGAAATCGTTCTACTACTGACGCTGGAATTCAACAATTGAAGTACGTATTTGAGGCTTGGGAGGATTCACATGATGCACTCGGCGTATTTTGTGATTTGTCTAAAGCTTTCGATTGTGTTCATCATGAAATCCTCATCAGGAAGTTACACCATTACGGTATCCGCAAACAAGCCCTCAGCCTACTGAAATCATACCTTAGTAATAGAATTCAGAGGGTTGATGTCAATGGCATACAATCACAAGGATCCATGGTCACTATTGGTGTGCTCCAAGGTTCGATTCTTGGTCCTTTTTTGTTCCTCGTTTACATTAATGACCTACCTTATTATGTGAGAAATAACCACGGTATTGTACTGTTCGCGGATGATACTTCTTTGTTGTTTAAAATTAAACGACAGCTACAAAATTTTGACGAAGTGAACAATGCACTTTCTTCGGTTGTCCATTGGTTTAGTATGAATAACTTGCTTTTAAATGAAAAGAAAACTAAATGCATCAAATTTTCACTGCCCAATGTTGTTCAGAATCCGACCAATGTACAACTGAATGGAACAATTTTGGAACCGATTGAGTCAACCGTATTTTTAGGTATAACCATTGATAATAAACTACAATGGGGCTCACATATAGAAAAGCTAGGTAATAGACTTAGCTCGGCGGCTTTTGCTGTTAAAAAAAATCGACTTTTGACAGATGTTGATACGGCTAGAATAGTTTATTTCAGTTACTTCCACAGTATCATGACTTACGGGATACTTCTCTGGGGATGCGGTGCAGACCTTAATAGCATATTTATATTACAGAAAAGGGCTGTAAGGGCTATATACAACCTTGCTCCTAGAACTTCTCTCAGAGATACATTCAAGGAAATAAATATTCTAACTGTGCCATCTCAATATATATTTGAAAATTTGATGTATGTACATAAAAATATTAATAACATTGGAAAAAACTGTGATATACATAATATTAATACACGAAACAAGAATAATCTTGCTAACCATTGTACTCGTCTCCGCAGAATAAGTAACTCATTCATGGGTCAATGTATACACTTTTATAACAAATTGCCCATGCAACTTAGAGAATTGCCTCGCAATGCCTTTAAAAAGACTGTTAAGACAAAACTTTTCAAAAAAGCATATTACCGCATTGCTGATTATTTAAACGACCCAGCTGCTTGGGACTAGGCTGTTCAGTGTCAGTGTATTTTTTATGTTCTTTATTTATGTTACTAGTCAAATAGGACCGCAATGAAAAAAAAAAATGACAAGCCCTCTGAGTTTCTTGCCAGTTCTTCTCAGCAGTGGTCGCGTTCCGAACTGGTGGTAGACGGTCGATTTTTTTATTGTATAATATGACAATGTGTTGACTATTTGTAAGTGTCCATCGTGACCCACACAAAATAAATGATTTGATTTGATTCAGTAGTGGATCATTTATGGGTTGGAATGATGAGGATGGTACCTAATTTTATATTTCACGGGAATAGTGGTAGTACCTAGTTGTTAATTTATTAAATGAGGATACATTTAAAAAAAAATATTTCGTATAAACATTATATTAACGCCATAAACATTGTACTTTATTAAAAATACCATAAAAGTAAAGAAAATAAAAGGTAAAATTTCACTTCTATAATTAAAATACACGGGTTCCACTAACTACTACGTAAACATTTAAGACAAATAGTTTTCTTTAGGTAACAAATAATTTCTACGATATCTCCATCATGCTCCGATCGCATTACTAAAAGGACTTCTCCTAAAAACTCTAAAACATTTTGATATTAAAACGACCCTGAACTTCGAGGTAGGAATATGCTACGGAACAAGTGGAAGCTGCCACAAAGGAATTTCAGTCTACGTAAAGACTAAATTAAGACGTTTAAAGTATTAAGACTCCCTCTTTGAAACAACCTATTGCCTGGAAGAGATTGTTCTTTAGTGATAAGGCCGCCTATTGTAAAAGTGACTTATAAATGTATACTGTCGTAAGTTGTGTTTGTTGTACATACAAACACAACTTACGTATCTATATATCTATCTATTGTTTTTTTTGGAGATAATTAGTAAAATTTACGTTGTCCTAGAAGAGGTTTGATAGTTTATTTAGCGCAGGTGTATTTTTACGTAAGATCGCTTGGCAGAATATTTCTTACACCAAATACTTTATTCATTCAGTCACGTCGTCTTTATTGGCCATTGTCATCATCTTTGCTACTGAAATAATAGTGTTATTCTCCAGAATATCAATAAATACCTTTGCAGTGTAACCAAACTTTTTATGTTTGATTCCAACGCTCATATATTTAAGGCAATATGGACTGGTCAGAACTTGTGGTAACCAATAACATAATGATAAGTTACATTGTAATCTTATTATCTCGATAATAGTTAGTCAATAACTGATTTAAGTCAAATAAAAAATGCACGACCGCACGTATAAGCATTGTGTGTGCGTACGTGCGTATGTGTGTGTGTTGTAAAGTAGCTATTATTTGTTATTTATTTGGACTTTATATAGTGTCACCAACACATTTCATCCTGAGGGTGTCGTAAGAGTCGAAAAACTAGTCGCAGGATTGGGAAAACATAAAACGAAACCCTGTGCCAGCCTGTCTGGCCAGCGTATAGTTGGAGGAGGCCCGACTCAGCAGTGGGTCTTTTATGGGCTGTGAAGTAAGTCATTATGGCCCACGAGAACAGTTATGATCACTTATTCAACTAATTGCCTTTATTAATCTCGCGACAAATCTGACCTGAAATATTAAAATTGAAACTCCACGCTTGAGGAGGACGACAACCTAATCAAATTTCTCACAAGTTGGGAGAGTTCCCGGTAAGTTTTCAGATTCAATTAGAAGATACGTTGGGCCAGGGCTGCCAGATATACTCGTATTATTGGTAGGCAAACAAAAAGTATTTAACTGAAAAGAAGAGCGACTTGGATACTTGCGAAACGTTTTTGCGGTGTCCATTTTAAAGTAGCATGGAGCAAGGAGCTTTTACGTCATTCAAACTATCCTACTAATATTATAAAGGCGAAAGTTTGTAAGTATGAATGGATGTTTGTCACTCTTTCACGTAAAAACTACTGAATGGATTTTAATGTAACTTTACAATAATATAGCGTATACATCAGAATAACACATAGGCTACAATCTATAAAGATATTGTGTGAATTGTCCAAAATATAACAATAAGTGTCCAGTGTAAAAATAAATAAAATCCATCACCACGTGGATAAAACCGCAGGGCGCAGGTAGTACAAAATAATTACAGGTTTGGTGACGAAAACCTAGTAGCCTCAAAAGAAGAAATACTTTATGGGATACCACGTACCAACATGTCTACATGCCAGCGTGGCATAGTAGACTTTCAAAGTGTCGCACAGGCACAATCAAATTAATGCATGACGAAAAAAAAGCTATTCTGACCAGCAATCTCCTTTTTTGTCGGTTTAAAATAAGTGTTAACCGCTCACAGCACTTTACAGGATACGGCAGCAACAACACTATGACCAACTAGCTGACCCGGCGAACTTTGTTCCGCATTATATATATTTAAAACAAAAAGAAAGTTGGACATAGGATACCTGAGATTTTTATCCCGTCCGTATAAAACCTACTTTAACAAAACGCAACTGACAGCGAAACGTTATGTTGACTATAGTTTAATATGGTCGAAAATTTGACAATTAGAAATGTTGAATTCGATTTGTTTATATTGTTGTAATTCACATAATATCTTTATAACTTGTAGCCTATGTGTTATTCTGATGTATAAGCTATATTATTGTAAAGTTTCATTAAAATCCATTCAGTAGTTTTTACGTGAAAGAGTAACAAACATCCATCCATCCATCCATCCATCCATCCATCCATCCATCCATACTTACAAACTTTCACGTTTATAATATTAGTAAGACTAGTAAGATGGTGTTGTGTTGCTGCGAGTGAGTAAGGTCGTAAGATATCTACCAGAAAAGGAAAGAAAGAAAATGTTTATTAGCAACAATAAAAAGAGAATGAAACTGAAGGTGCCAAGCGCTAGTATACTCTCATGTGTCCTATTGGCTGCATCTCACAATACTACAGTCTCCTGTAGGCGTAGTGTTAAGCAGCAGAGCAGTTGAGAGAATTCACTTTCCCTCTGCTGAAAATGACGTCATCATTTTCCACAGGGTCAGCATCTGGTAACACTGTATGTGACGGAAACCGTTTACATGCGTTTACATTTGTTTATATAAGGTTTCTTTTTAAATTTTACTGCGTAAACTCGGAACCCTCAGTGGACACAAAAATTGACAACCCTGAGTCGGTACATATATATATATACATCTGGTCGGTACCAACCCTACGGAGTGCAGACACAGTATCACTGATTTTCATTATCATGGGCATAATAATAGTTAGTTGTGCGGCGAAGGCAAAATAACAGGTTCTTATGAAAGCAAATTTCAGGAACTACCGATTTCGCCTACGAGATTAAGTGCTTTTTTATGTATTAAATGTATGAATGGAGTTTTTGTAGGTATTCAGGCAGACTGTGCGTCACGCAACCTCTGCCTGTTCAGTATATTGAATGAGTGTGTTTAATATCTGATTCTGTTTCGGACTGGTCCATGCTCACTAAAATACTTCGAACAGTGGTAGCGACGTGTGGCGGGTCGACAACTTCCCTGTGGTATGGTTGAGGAGATCGATGGCTGCCACACGCTTTATGCTTGTGAAGAGGTGCCGCTGTGTGGGGTTGGTCGGCTCACTGGATTCAAGACTTTTATTTTCATTTTTAATAATAAAAGCTCGCATTTTCTAAAATTAAGCTCTAAACCAATGGCTTCAAATTTTATTGTATTTTAAATCCATCACCAGAACAAGAATTTCTGTCCTATTAATAAAAAAATAAAGTTCCATTATACGTATTAAGTATGTTTCGGTTATGAGGTTACTAGACAGTTGGCTATCCATCAAGAAATCACGGTTGCCCATTTATTACGCCTTCTTTGGGACACTCATCTAATTACTTACTTCGAACTTGTTAGTACGGTTGCTCCCAAGAAATTGTTATTTACTGTCCTTGTTACACAGCAAATCCTGGCGTACAACATTGGCTAATTAATGAACATGCCATGTGTAAAAGGAAAAAGATTTTCTGAAGATGTTGCTTTTTTACCCTTGTTCTTTTTACTGTATGTAAGCAGATGAACTTAGAAGACACATTAGGATTTTTTAGATTATACTGTACACATTACTACAAGTTGCTTTGAACTATAATATGTAACTTTAAGACACGATGTATCGACATAATTAAGGGTTCCAACCTAGGTTAGATCCGTTTATTAGAATAACTAGTTGTTACCTGTTTTGTTATCCTATAAACAAATAAAAAATAGATTATTTTAAGAGCTAGCAAAAGAAACAAAAACTATTAACTGGTTCTTACAATCAAACATCATTTTTAAACCAAATATGTGATTAGACTTCAAAATGGGAAATAAAAATAAACAATCATTTTGAATAATTTAATGTAGTTTATTGCTCCAATTAATAACTTACGTCAGTTAGTTAAAAGGCTGACAAAATACTAAATAGGTATCTCGACTTAGCATAGGAAATTTCGGAACTGTATAACGTTGATTAGACTTATTGTTGGTAACAACATCTATTAACTGGCACTATCAATCAAGTATTTATTTTTAAAACTTTTTTTTTTTTTTTGAGAGTGGAGAACGCTTTTTACGGGCTTCCGCCGACATCGGACTTGACGTCGGCGGGGTGTGTGAGACTCGGTAACCCCGGGTGTTATGGGGCCCCCTACTCACTAAACTCCACTCTATGTCCCGTCTCTTACCCCGTCTGTTACCGCAGCGCCGTAGGGACCTTAGTTTTAAAACTTCGCCGTCCACGTTGATGCGGGTTATTGGGGTGTTGGGGAGAATGGTCTCGATCCAACCAAACTCTTGCACCTTATGAAAAGGAGCGAACTTCTCTGGAGGCACTTACGATGACTCCTGTGACGCCATGCCCGGGACATCCGGCATGGTATCGTCCGCCTCAGGACCCTGCATCCGCTGGCGGGGGACGGACCCTAATAGTCCCCCGCCCGGAGGCCCGTGTCAGGGCGGTATGCGGCGATTGTGGGCGAGGCGACGGCGCCCCGTGCGCGCCCGGCGCTGTAAAGAGGCGCCGGGGGCACGTACCCGCTCCCGCTCCGCGTCCTCCTTCTTCCGTAGAACGGATTCCGCGAAAGCGGATTTATTTTTAAAACTAACCTAACCTTAGCTAACCAAACTCAAAAAACAAACGACATTAAATCGAGCATTTATGAATATAATGGATTCGAAAGCATTTTAGGATAGCGTAGCGTTAAGACAGGCTGGATCCATAATGATAACATCTTTTAATTTTCCCCGGTTGGCTAGCGGCCGCAGCGAGTTGGCACCTATCCCAATAACCAGCAAAGTGTAAAACAACTGAGTGTTGCCACCGAATATTTTACTTTAAGTCATATTGTGTGATTTACTTAAATTTAGTCACATAATAAATATGAGTTAGGTTAACACGTTTTGTTACTCATTTTTTTGTGTTTTTTCACCTGTGCAATACTTTTGTGTGTTATAGGCACAATAAATTAATATTAACTACTCCGATGGTAAGTCAACGCTACCCATGGACGATTAGAAGGGAGTATTTGAAAGACTTAAAATTTTGAAACAAAAAAAACAACGCCTTCGGTATTTCATAAAAAAATATTATAATACATGGTTCTGGTGATTAGTGGTGACTGATGCCCGTAGTAGAATCCGTGTCGGTGGCATAGTATTGTAATCCGAATCTCCAATTAACGTTACAGTAGGTGCTTTTAAAAATAAAGTTATACGTTCGGGGTGGCACAGATGAAAATAACTCATAGGATTTCTTTGAACTATACACTGCGATGCCAATTATTTGCGAAAGGAAGGAATTACTAATACATTGTTAAGCAATTATATTTCACATAAACGTAAAAATAAAATGGTATTAGCCACTCCCAATGAATTCGAGGAGATAACAGAAAAAGATGTTTAATTTCGTGCTAATTAATTCGATTAATTGGGTGCTGGCGATGAGCCTTGTTAAGAGCCTTGTTAATAACAGTGACAGATGAACAGTACTTGCTTAGAGAGTGTAAACATTTGGCACTGCGGGAGCAAGAACCAATTTATTGGAATTAAACACTTTTTAACGGATATTATCGCGTGTATATTTCCGATTTAACTCCTGACGTTTGCCATAATTTTTCATCTTTAGCTTTTCTTAACCAGGTAAGTTTTTGCCACCAAATTGTGTAATATCGTGCTTCCATCTGATAGTTTGTGTGAACTGGAGACTGCTGGGCATTAACGTACACGGCGAGTACATCACTCACCTTTGACGATGCTCAATGGCTTCTTCCGAACGAGTAGGCCATATGATTAACATGGAGAAAACAAAGATCATTTCCAATACCTATTTTCAAGGCTATTAACAACGGATGCTCTATACTCGTCTAGTTGTTGAATATTACCTGGGATACATTGTCCTGTTAGGTAAGTTCAACTTTGAGGAAGAGGTCAATTATCGGTTCTAAGGCTGGGCATCGTTCGAGAAGCTGCAAAAGCCTCGTCCACAATACCGTTCTCATCCACAATACCGCAGTGTTTGAAGACAAAAGTCTTCGACCAATGTGTCTTGCCAGTGACAACATATGGTACAGAGTCGTGGTCGCTCACTATGGGTTCCATCAGAAGGCTCAAAGTCACCCAAAGGGCAATGTAGAGGGTTATGCTCGGAGTTTCTCTGCGAGATCGAATCAGAAATTAGGAGATACGATGGCGAACCACACTAACATAGCCCACAGGATTGCCATACTTAAGTGACAGTGGGCAGGGCACATAGCTCGCATGACCGATGCCCAATGGGGTAGAAAAGTCCTCGAGTGGCGACCGCAGTCCCGAAAGCGCAGTGCTGGTAGGCCTCCCACACGGTGGACCGATGACTTGGTTAAGGTGGCCGTAGAACGATGGATGTCGCCGGCCCAGGACCGCCCTTTGTGGAGAACATGTCTTACTGAGAATCTTACTTTATAAAAATTACGCGTTTCATATAAGCTACTATTTAATAGCATTACCACCACAGCAACGCGTGGCCGGGTCTGCTAGTGTTATATATCAAAATAGCTATGGTTCATAGAGATGTTGTATTTGAATCGATTCAGCCGATCCAAAGTAGGTTTGGTTTAATAATTCGGTTCAAAACTGAGCAGTTACACAGAGTAAAAGTTACTCTGTGTAACTGCTCAGTTTTGAACCGTCTTTGCAATGCTTGTTTGGTTTCTGGCGAACATGCTCTCACCACGCTTGTTGTTAACTAAAATAATTTTACAAAAATAGCTACTAACCAACCTTGCCGGCTATTCTCTGTGCAGCATCCCGAACCGGTGGTAACTTCAGTATGAATGTGGGTGGACGCAATAGTTGTGAGAGATCAAATTAGATGGATGGATTGTGACAATGTGGATGAAATGTGTAAATGTAGATAGGATGGTATGTATGGATGGTAGTCCATCTAGCGTGGGACATGGGCCAAAAGATGATATTAGTAATTTTAAATATGACGATTTATAAGAGTTCTGTGATATAACCTACGTAAAAAAGTTCCTTTTGAGTTTGAATACACAGAAATAAAACAATAGAACAGGATTTAAATAAAAGAATACGATCAGAACCGTCAAGAAATCATTTCCGGCATAACACAGAAATGTTAAATGACGCCGTCACTTTCATACAAATGCATTTTTCATACTTGGCTATTGTCAGTTTCAGCGCCACAATATCTTCGCCCAAGTTGGGGACTTCGTAATGCGAAGGAGGAAACTTTCGACATAAGTAATGGCATAAAAACTACTGAGACAACACTCTCTTCGGGACTTTTGTGCTTACTTAAATGCACCGTATTTTTACGGTTAAACGAAACCTGCTTTGAAGTTTCGTATTGCTCTTGAGTTAAGAGGTTCAGTTGGCTGAAATGTAATCGTTTATTTGTCACATATTTTATTTCTTTTGTTTCGTTTTATTTCGCGCGTTTTGTTTTTTGGTAAGTTAATAAATGGCAGAAATAGTAAGCTTGGTGAAGAAATACGAAAATGGTGTTGAATGGGGATTAAAGTTATATATATAATTAATATTTGGATTTCAATTTTTATATAAATATAGACCTGATTCAGTAGTGGGTCATGTATGGGCTAAATAGTAGTACTATTCGTATGTTTAAAATGGATCTGTTCTTCTCATAATACAATAGTTCAATTTTAGAGGAGCATAATAAAATGATATAAACTCTAAGTTAACGTTACATTATATTATATTAAATATTGGACCCTAATCCTTTAACTTAAAGTCTCAAATTGCCGTAAAGCGTCGTCATTTTTCTCGAAGAATTTTCTACTTTATTTCTTCTCAGATTAAAGTTGCGGGATCTAAGCAAATGCTACTTTCTCAGGGCAAGTCTGGCTTCAATATTGTGAGTCGTCTCACAAAATTGGTTCACATGACTGCGCTGACATGTGAGAGATAGTGTGAATTTTCTTTCATGCTGAAAGTATGCTTCATTAGATCACGGAGTAGAATATGTGGGAGAGACCCGGAGGCCCTTCCCTCCGGGTCATTGTGGATATTTTATTCGTCGTTTCAGCCCATAAATGACCCACTACTGAGTCGGGCCCCCTCCAAATCAATGGAGGGAAATAAACCTACTGTGCCACGCTGGCAAGACGGGTTGGCACAGGGTTTGTATCAAGTTTTCCTTCTCTTTCGGCTAGGTGATCTGCCTCTTGCGTTCTTTTAGTAGCCTCTTACGACACCCTCAAGATGGTATGGGTTGGTGACATTGAGTATTCTAAATCCGTCACCACACGGATATTTTATTGCTGAATTGAAATTGAAAGGTTATTTCAGAGTGCTAACTTCAGCTTGCTCCAAAATCTCTGTGCCAATCGGAATGGACAGAGGTATAGAAACACGCTTTATCATCATTTAAGCCAAAAGAAAATACTGGACATAGGCGAAAGGCCAAGCTAAGGATTTCCAGATAAGGCAAGAGTATGGGAGGCCTACTAGCACTGCGTTTTCCGGTGCACGGTCGCCACTCGAAGACTTTTATGCCCCACCGGCCGTCAGTCCTGCGAGCTATGTACGCTGCCCACTGCCTCTTAAGTTTGGCAATCCTGCGAGCTGTGTCCGTAACTCTGGTTCGCCTGCATAATAAATAAATAAATAAATATTCTTGGACATTTCACACAACGCCACCTCGTCCCAAGCTAAGCAACTTAATGCTTGTGTTATGGTAACGAGATGGATGATAAACTACTTATATATATATTTTGTAAATACATACATATTATAGACAGGAAACACTCAGACCCGGAACAAATACTTGTAGGTCGTACAAATATTTCTCATTTCTCATTCGATCTCGTTGTTATATTAAGTTATAGAAAAACCAATTACATCATCGCAATCGCAAAAGTGTCGTTAATTATTCTTGTTTAAGGGTCTCTCCATTACTGGAGGTTGGTCGTCAGGTCTGATAACTTCGTCTTACTTCGTTCGGCCACCTGGAATAACTGTTCTGCACTGTTTGTTCCTGTCCACTCCCTGAACTTTCATAACTATGATTTTTTCCGTCTTCCCATGCATCACTTGCCAGAGGGCAAATATTTAGTGACAGCACTAAGTACAAAAATATAATTTCAACGTTTACATATTTCGGTTTCTACACAGTTTATATTTAAATACTATTATTATCTTTACTTAATTTAATCTCATACTTGTAGCAATTCATTTTCTAACCCAATTATTGGATTATCTTCTCAAATAAAACTTAATTGCTTTCATAAAACGAGACGACCCTTATACATGCCCCATTTGCATCTAGGATTACGTGAAGCAAGACTTGAATTTTAATCCAGCTCGCACAGACTCACACAAAAGATATTGATTCTAGACTCGTCTGAGTTTTTGCACACTGGAGTTGCTTGCGTGCTGAAGTGAAATGCAGTGGACCAGATCAAAAGTTTCGTTCATGTAAACTTACTTGGCCCCAGGCTTTGCAACAAGTTTGCTCAACTATCGCTAAAGTTAAATATGATTTTAGAATGGCATACCATAGGATGTTGTTAAATAATTTGGATATTTGAAAGAGATTTAGTGTTGGTTTTACGTATATACATATGTATTATCATGTGTGTATTAATGACTTAACCGTACAACCGACTTAAAAAAAGAGGACGTTCTTTATTCAGTGTCATTTTTTGATTAGCAGATAGATTATTCCATCGTGAGGGTGTAGTACGAGCTACACCCTAATGTACACTCGAGAGCAATGAATCCGGGTCACTTAAAGAATCCTAAAAATCTCGGAAACTAAAAATGCTAGGTTAATGCAATAAATCGTATTTAATAGACAATGTAATACTCCTTAAATGAAGGTATTAAAACTTCTTAGTTATTGTAAAGTTATATCATAAAAAAATCAAACTTGAAAAAGGGCCACTTTCGAAGATGGAACTACGAAATTACAGCATTTGGTTTTGCTTTTGTTTGTAATCTGTCATTTATGTGGGTACATAAACCATGTTGATAGTGCTCTATATTCATTATTCAAGCTGAAATTATGTCGCTTACGCCTGAATAATGCACCAGAATACTTACAATGCTGGAAACTGGCCGGAGTCAGCGCGATACAGCCAGGACTGTCGGTGTGTCGCTGTCAACAGTACAAAGAGTTCTCCGACGTTACGAAGAAACTGGTTCTAACCTACGCAGACCAGGAACGGGCAGAACCAGGTGTACCACAGCACGAGAAGACCGATACTTGGTGAACACCATGCTTCGAAATCGCTTTCTCACAGGAACTGAACTCGCAAATCAGTTTCGACGCCTCGGAGGAAGTAACCCAAGTGCATGGACAGTAAGACGTCGGCTTGCTGAATCTAACTTAAAACCCCTTAGACCTGCAAACGGCCCTAAACTGGAGCGTGGGCATCGTATTTCAAGACTAAAATATGCCCAGAGCCACGTAAATTGGAGTATTGAAGATTGGTCAAAAGTTATGTTCTCCGACGAATCAAAATGTATGCTCTACAAGCACGATGGAAGACACAGAGTGTATCGAAGACCAGGGGAAAGATTCAAGCAAGCATGCATCGAAGAAAAAGTAGCCTACGGTGGTGGGTCTGTACTTGTGTGGGCCGGAATTTCTTCTGAAAGTCGCACAGAGCTGGTGATCATAGAAAACGGCTCTTTAACTAGCGTAAGATATGTGGAAGAAATCCTCAATGATCACGTTGGTCCATTTATGGTCAATTTAGGTGAGGATGCTATATTTATGCATGACAACTCATACAGGTAGGATTGTGAATGATTACCTCCAAGAGATGAACATTACTCGTATGGAGTGGCCAGCGCGCAGCCCGGATATCAACCCGATCGAGCATGCTTGGGACGAGCTAGGCAGATGCGTAAAACAACGAAACCCTCCCCCAATCACGCTTCGTGAGCTCAAAATTGCTCTCACAGAGGAATGGGAGAATATTCCCCAAAATCGTATAAGGAACTTGGTGTACAGCATGCCAAACCGCGTAAACGCAGTAATGGAAGCACGAGGAGGCAATACGAAGTATTAAAATTCAAGAAAATCGTAATAAAGTTCAAAAATTTCATGTTTCCTATTTTTGTTTTAAGGAGAGATCAGCAGTTTTTTTCTTTATGTAATTCTATGTTAATAAAATGTATGGTGACTCATATTTTTTTTACTTTCATTTAAGGAGTATTACATTGTCTATTAAATACAATTTATTGCATTAACCTATCATTTTTAGTTTCCGAGATTTTTAACATTCTTTAAGTGACCCGGATTCATTGCTCTCGAGTGTAGTTGTTGACAAAAGGAAATGACAAGGCCGATAACCTACCCTAAAACAAGGAATATTTGATACGAATCCCTGTGCCAACCCGTCTAGCCAGCATGGCACAGAAGGCTAATTTCCATCGATGTAACTGGAGGAGGCCCGACTCAGCAGTAGGTCATGCATGGGCTGAGTAGTAGAAGATAGATAACAGGTAGTTTGGTCCCATGTAAGTTTTATCGAAATTGGTTCAGTAGATTGGCAGAAAATTTGAAATAATTGATGAAAAAGATCAGAATCTCGACATTTTTGTTATTTGCAGTAGAAACTATTTTTTTAAACAAAATATGCCAGCCATATTCATAATGGGCAATAAAGCAATATAGGCTAAAAAAAATCCAAATACCTTCACCTAGCTCATGTAATTTCGTCAATGTATTCCACATTCGTGGACTTTATTTGGCGCAATAATTGTATCAACTTATATTATTAACGATTTATAATAAGAATACTCAATGTTTTAAAAATATCACCTACTAAATATAAGGATCTGATGGATTGAAAAATAGTGCCAATACGTAGACACGAACATAGAAACTTAAATAATTATAATTTTTATATATATAATAATAATATATATAATAAATAAATTTATAATAAATAAAATAAATTTATTTTTATAAAAAAAATATGACTACTTACTTATAAAGACTAGAACACTATAATGATTACGCACGAGCAGCCACATGCTGGGTGGATCCCTACTACGTGATACAAACTCGAATTCAATTCACATTTTTAGAATGAGCTGTAGTTTAAAACATTAAGATATTTCATTGCATTCGTGTCAAATATCGATGAGAATGCATTAAACGCTCTTCCATGCAAATAAATTTTAGCTCAGCCCATACATGACCCACTACTGAGTCGGGTCTCCAATCAGAAGGATTAGCCTGCTGTGCCACGCTGGCCAAACGGATTGCCACGCGGTTTTATACCAAGTTTTCTTTCTCTTGCCGCTAGATTTTCAGTCGTGCAATTTCCTTCTATCGATTCTTCCGACACCCTCATCTTTATTCTCCTCACTCACGACAAAAGTAGCTCCTGTCACGTTATTGTTATTCCGATAGTTATAGAAGAACTTTGAAGCACGCTGGCTAGATTATCAGAAATTTAAACGCAAGAAAATAAATAAAAATATGTTTTTTTCTTATTTATTTAAATGCTTCATGCACTGATGTACATAGGCGGACTTAAATCTTTTACTAGTTTTAATTAATTCATGTTTCAAACGAATAAGCACTCAAGATTTATCCGTAAAATGTTAAAGAACAACACAATATTTTCGTAGTACACCCCTCTGATTTCGTGCTAGCTTTTTCAGCTTTCTTGATTTTCACGGACATTTTATTCCGTCTGAAAAGGACTAACTCTTTTGTTGGCGAAAAAAAACTTTTTATCTCTTAAAGTCGAGCAGATAGAAAAGGCGAAGGAAAAGAAAGTTTCGCCAATCCGCCGGTCGCTTTGATGTCTGAGGTTCTCAAGACAAGACTCAAGACAATGTTTGCTTCACATGGCAACTAACGCTTTCGTCGGATTTCCTATTGAAGTTTGCGGGATATCAAATCGTTCGAGTTCTTAAGTCCGTTTTGGGTAACAGGTTTTGTGTAAAAGATCGTTTTGTCAATTTCAGCCTCTAACCAACCGAAGTTATGTGATATAAAAAATATTATTCTTTTTGAATGAGGGAGTAACGTATATATTTTTGTAATAAAATTTTTAATCACGTCTGGAAATGGAAAATGGAAATGTCTGGTTCATCTGAGTTAACAAGTCTATGATATCCTAAATCGTAATCCACCTTCTACAATGTTCATGGGTTCGGTGTACATGCCTCTACTAACATGATTCCGTCACCAGCTGCTGATTAAAATTATAAATAAATAAATAAATACATATCCTTGGACACTTCACAACGCCATCTCATCCCAAGCTAAGCAACTTAATGCTTGTGTTATGATAACGAGATGGATGTTAAACTACATATATACATTTTTATTGTAAATACATACATATTATAGATATTCTTTCGTTATGGTCGTAGAGTTTTTGTTACACCCTGTGTCTAAACCATACACGCCTACTGTTGAACATAGGTCTCCCCCACACATCGCTACAAATTATGATCATAAGCATACCAGGAGATGGACGTAAAAACATAGCTAATATAGATCCACCGACTCCCGACCGAATCCCCCACGCTGGTACGTCCGTGATCGCTTCGCTTACCCATACCAGACTTCTGCAATCTGTTTTGGTTTATCAGGCATCAATCAGTGCTCAGCCAAGCAGTGATGTTGACGTGTTTATTATTATTAGCGTACAGTCTTCGCAATTTAGCCCCTCTAAATAATTCTACGCCATCTGTGGTCTGTCATTTGTCATCATCATGATCTTTTTTTTTGATTGGCAATTGTTCCCGTTTGAGCCGTATAAATATTATAGAAATCGGTTGTGTAATTTGGCAAACACCTTGAAACAAGTAATCAAAAAGATTTGTTAGAAAGGATGTGTTTTTTCGTCGATCTAATTATTCGGTTCCTATAGAAAGCATATTTTAGTATCACAATAAAACGAATCCTAGTTTTTTCACTAACAATCTTTGAAGACTACAAAATACAAAGCGATAAAATAAATATCCATTTGAAGTCAGTGCCGACGTTAATTAGGATATACCTGTATCCTACTTAACGTCGGTGTCAGTTTAAGGCAAAAAAAAGTCTTAAAACGGTTATTTTTCGCTTTTTATTGCCTATTATAAAGTCGTTTTACATTCTTTGGTTTTATTTCAACTAGATGCATAACACAAACGCTTTTCAAACAACCTCAACCGGCTCGGCGGCGCCAAAATAATTTCTATTTCCGCAGCGAGCGAAAAATGCCGAGAGTATTTTAGTACAGACAGCCTCAACCCAATTTTAGCTATTCAAAAGTTCTACTACAAAGGAAAAATAAACTTCTAAAGTCGATTTATAATACGTTATGTTATTATGTAGGTTAATGTGTTAATGGATTAAATTAGGTATAGTGTTTTGTAGCTCATTCGGGGGGCAAAAATAAAAATATAACATTTATCTTAAGCATCTCATCTGAGCTCTTTGGACACGTTAATTAACATTTTACACTTTATTTACCACCGGTTCGTAAGGGTGCTCTACAGAAAGTGCAGGAAAGAAACTCCGTAGTTGCTTTTCTTATATCGCCATTTTTATATACAAAGACTGATACGACATGTTTGTGAGAGCAAGGTCGAGCAATTGTCCTAAAGGGCCAAATATTAAGTAGTATTTTGTCAGTATTTAGAACTGCATGTCTAAACTGACCGACCCCCAGCCATGGTACCTGTTCACAAGATTGTAACGTGCGTACCGAGTTACGGAGGAGGTCAGATCGGAACAAACGATGGAAAATATCAGGAGCGCCTGCATCGCTTACCTTGCAGATCAAAAGGATCTCTGTTTGAAATTGTTGCTTTTCCAAATTTGAATATAAACTTCCCTATAATACTTTTAAGGCAATTTAATTGACTGCCTCGTTGGTCTAGTGGTTAGATGTGTCGCCTTTGGATCAACGGGTCCCGGGTTCGATTCCCGGGTCGGGCAAGTGTCTTTGTCTAAACCAGAGGCACTGGCTCGGAGTCTGGGTGTCATTTCTATCTATATTATGTATGCATTTACAAAAAAAAAATGTATATAAGTAGTTTATCATCCATCTCGTTACCATAACACAAGCATTAAGTTGCTTAGCTTGGGACGAGATGCCGTAGTGTGAAATGTCCAAGGATATTTATTTATTTAATTGAAAACGGTACTGCCTATTTGTGCCATAAAATTAGTAGTACGTACCGTGGAGCGTACCGCACTGCGGCGCAACACGTCATTAAAATTTACTACAATCTGTTGCGACAGCACATCTTGGTAAATAATAAACGTTATGAAAATATTTATAAGTTGGCGAACTTGATGAAACATTGAGAAATTGGTTCTTGAGGGGATATTTGGACTTTGATATATTTTGTTTGTTTACTTATTTGCGGTTTGCATTTTGGAGTCATGCGGAATATTAGTTTTCAGAAAGGATGAATTTTCATTAAAATTTTGGCGTTGTTACGGTCCACCGTTTTAGCGATACATTGATATAATAAGCTCTATATTGCCAATTTTACTAGGACTTTCACTGGTAATACTTTTTTTCACGTTGGAGTTCCTCATGGATACCCGACCGCTGAACGCCAGCCGGGCTATGTGGGACTCCGGGGCGCGGAAATGTCTCACCTACGGTGTCCCTCAACTGCCCGAAACACGCTTTGATGGGGAGCTCTGGACGCTCCCCAACCCACCGCGAGGCACGTGCCGCTGTTAGGCACCGGATGAACTGGTGCCCGATCCACGCGGTTGCGGCTGCAGCAGTGGCCCGCCTGCCTGGCCGCCCCTCCGCTGGTAGTGGCGGCAGCTCTGGCCTCAACACCTGGCCGCCCCCCACTGAAATTACCAGGCAGGTTATTGCTTGAGTCCCCAGAGCCAAAACCCACCACGACTCCGTGTGCCGGTCTTCGTCTGGGCTCTCCCCGTGGGCCCGCCGGCATGGGTGACCCCGAGTAGGTATGGCCCCAACGGATCCTAAAGGCACGCAAGCCCCCTCACCACAACAAGGTGGCAGCACGGTCGACGGGGACTGGTAGATGGCTGATTTAACAAGGAATAACTTAGACTACTTTTATTTACACCCACCCGCTTTTCAGGAGCCAATAGTTATCGTTTTCTAGTTCATCCCAGCAGTCGTCGCGTTCCGAAATATAGGCCTCGTTGGTCTAGTGGTTAGATGTGCCGCCTTTGGATCAACGGGTCCCGGGTTCGAAATGTATCTAAGTAGTTTATCATCCATCTCGTTACCATAACACAAGCATTAAGTTGCTTAGCTTGGGACGAGATGGCGTTGCGTGAAATGTCCAAGGATATATTTTTTTTTATAGAAAAAAAAAGATTAATTGGTTTTAAGTTATAAATATAATATGTTGACAATTTGCAAGTGTGCATCGTGACCTAAACTATTTGAATTTAAATCTATTCTAAATCCGTTACTCGGAATGTTACATAAAATCAGCCAAAACACTCTAAAGTCAATACAGAAATGAGTGTCTACTAAATTAAATCATTCAATTCACTACTAACACACATAAACGCCAATTACGAACTCCACTCCACGTTATTTAATGTTTGAAGGCTTGTTACCGCTTTCCTCGTATTTGGCAAAGTAAATACTTGCCTAATAATGGATCGTATTTACTGTTTTAGCGCAAGGATTACAGTGAGCCGAGAATAAACAGAAAATCTTCGGTAAATATCTTCGATTGGTGGATGCGTATCATTTCTATGACACGCTTGTGAAAGTTTCTTGTATTTGTTCGGTGGATGACTTTGATTCCTAATAAAACATGAGCTTCTCGGCCTGTGACAGACACTCTACTACTACTACTCAGCCCATCAATGACCCACTGCTGAGTCGGGCCTCCACCCTATGTTGGGAGAAAGGGTTAGCGCAGGGTTTCGTTTCATCCTGGTACTGTGAACAGATCCCACAATGCCGCAACAGGGCGCGAGTTGGAGCACCCCGGGGATGTTTAGTGGGTAGGCCCCCACTCTGGGGGAGAGTCCCACACGCCCCCCCTCGGCCATCCCCGTGGCCGACGGGGATAGTCCATAAAGGATTTTACCCCGGGCGAACCAAAAAAAAAAGGGTTTCGTTTCGTGTTTTCCTTCTCTTGCGGCTACGTTTTCAGCCTTGTCTTTTCCTTTAGTCAACTCTTGCGACATCCCTCAGGATGGAATGGGGTGGTGACTCTGTGTATTCTAAATCCGTCAACACACGGTATATACTGCTGAGTCGGGCCTCCTAGGAATTACAGGGACATTGGCATACTGTGTCACATTGGCCAGCCGGATGGCACAGGGTTTGGTTTAACATTTTCTTCTCTAGTGACTAACTTTTCTGCCATGTAGTTCCCTTTAGTCGGCTCTTATTGTCGCAGCATTATGCTGAGATAGGAGCCTATTCTGATCTCGTACAGAGTTAATGTAGTTTTAATTTTTTCTTTATTTTTATTTGTAATTTTGTGTACGAAGACAGAATTTCTTTCTTTCTTTCTTTACGACACCATCGGGACGAAATGGGGTGGTGACATTATGTATTCTAAATCCGCCACAGCAAGACAGCGGTCAGATTGGTGACGGTTTACGAATACCAATCATAAATACGGTACCACATGGATCGGAGAATTAGATTGTGAAGCAAATTAGATATGATTTTTTTTTAATAAGTATTCGGAAAATATTTCCTTCTGTAATGTCATTAAAAATATCTAGAAGGTACTATCTGTGTGGGCTGGAATGATTTATGTATGCTGTGTTGCCATTTCTCTAATTACTGCGACGTGCCGCCGCTCGTTAAGATTTCGGATGATTGGTTAATTAATTTTTGATACGTTTTGAATTTTACCATCAATATTATCAAAACTTGATGCATAATTTCTGAACCGTGTGGGGACGGGTCAGAATACTCCCCGTTTGTGACGGGTCAGAATATAAAACTTCTCAAACACTTTACAAAACCCAGCACGTTTGGTGGTAGGATCGAATGGTCCGCCCGGCTATCTACCACCCTCACATCTAAGTCCGGCGCCAAGCAGTTTTACTGTGTTCCGTCGTGTTCATGTGAGAGCCGGTGCCCGACAGGGCATTTCCTTGAATTACCATTTTTGTTTACTTTCGATATCCTCTTCGATACCCCACCGCTTTACGGACTCCGGGGCGCCGAAAGATGGTAGTTGCGCCCCAACCTACCCATAATACCAACGGAACCTAAAGGCACTCAAGCCCCCTCACCACAACAAGGTGGCAGCACGTTCGAGGGGGTTCCTTGAATTACTTGCGACCCCAGCGTTGCTTTCCATCACGCAAGCCTAGTGTCAAAGGCATTCAAGTTACTGTGAAAGAAAAAAACACATAAATATCTAAACATTGTGTATTCTAAATTTATCATCACGCGGAAAGCAAAGTACAATGGCGTTTTCCCCACCAGTTATTGGATAGACTAAAATACATTTCCAAACACGTTCATGTGCATGTACCAAATTTTTTTGCCGCATTTTTTGTTCACCGCGGAAATGGAAAATTATTTTCGCGCGGGAACGGTGTTTCCGAATGGAGATTGTGCGAGAAGTGTAATCGTGTGGTATACAGTACTTTTAGAGCTTAGCGTTCGAGTGCTTTTTCCCAAATAACTTACTTTGATATAAAGGCGGATTCTGTGTGGTGGCTGACGGATTTAGAATAGACAGTGTCACCGCCCCATTCCATCTTCAGGGTGTCGTAAGAGTCGACAAAAGGAAATGACAAGGCTGAAAATCAAGCCGCAAAAAAGGAAAACGGCTCAGGACTGGCCTTCCTGGAAATCCTTATGGGAAGCCTATGTCCAGTGGATAATTGAAATGATGATGATGAGGAATAATGACATTTTTTAACCATGTCGAAATATTGACCTAAATATTAAGTCAAACACACACAATTCTTTTAGTCCTTCAAAGAGTGATCAATTTTAATATTCTCAGTATAAAACCAAATCGGTTTCCCATTTTCATCTCTAGGTAACTTGGGCCTACAAAGTTGCCGCAGGTACTAAGCCTATTTTAGTCCCCTGGCCCCATTAGGTATGCTACGACCGTGCCCCGACCGACTGCATCGAGTGTTCATTTTATTTTTAGTTCGTTAGATAACTTGGGGCACGAACCCAGTTTCTTTTCGGACTTCATAATTTCGACCGGAATTTTCTGAACACGCTTCAATGGACAGAATCGTGGCCGGCAGTTTATAGGGGGTGTAACAAAAACTCTGTAGACATCCGAAGTGAAAACACAGTTAACTACAAGTTTTTAATAATGAGTCTTAGGTTTTTCGCCTTTATGATAACGGTCGGAAATTACATAATGTAAAATACGCGCGATAAATCCATTAAATGACTTTTAATTTCAGTTTTTGAATGAATGAATGAAGAATGACTTTGAGCTTGAAAAAGTTTTTCTTGCACCTTTATGAGCTTGGAGGGTTGTATTGATGATTATAATTCTATAACTACATACGTCTAACAGCCGCGAATAACATTTTAATCAACATACAACCTAGCACTGACCTGCAAATTGCAAAAAACTTAAGTAAATTTGAATTTCGCGGGCTACCCTGGAACATTCACCTTAAATAAATATATATTTTTTTCTGCACTAATTATATCAATAATTATAAATATTATTAATATAATTAGTTATTATATTATAAATATTATTAATTATTAAACTGTGGTTCATTTGGTACTCTTTTTTTATAGTTAAACGTTCTTCATTTAAAGTTCAGTTGGTAACCAGAAATTTAGGAAACCAGTAAACATATCCAATCCATGCTTGGCCCATGTTACCTAGCCTATGTTATCATTACTCGTTACGCAACAGTTTATTCACTACAAATCATTACTACAGAAGTACTGTCAACGAAAAAATACTAAATACAATAGGCATAATCAATATATACTTCGTTTTTTTATGATTTGATGAAGTGACTTAGTATTTGGTCTTATCGGAAAAATGATAACAATTTGGTATTATTGTTATTTCACTATTATCTATGGTGGGAGGGAACCATAATTTTCAGCCACCTGATATATAGAAATTTATAATTAGAAATTTGTATGGATTGCACATAACGTACAACATTGTAGCTTCAAAATAATGCGTTTGATAAGTGGACTCCATACATTAATATGTACGTTTTTATAATACACACACACTTGTGTGAATAATATTGCTAGAAGTCTTTACTTATTTGTCTTCGGGAATTTTGTTCTAATTAAATCAGGATAAGTATCTGAAGTCATTACTTAAAATTGCTTCACTTAAAACCAATTCACTTTGCTTTCTAAGCTAATTTCTTCCATGAGCAGTTTGTATGTGAGTCTTTCATTAAGTACATAGTGTTTTTGTTACAGCCTGAAAGAATGAGCACCCAACAATACGCTCATTCGATTTGAGCTGTATTCATTTCGCAGAATGCTTCGAGCTTTATTGTGGTTATTGTTGGCCCATTGTTTAGCCACTGGCCCTTTGAGTAGTGCGAGAACTTGAATGTTATCTACCAAATTGGTTGCGGACAATAGCGCTTAACTCTTAGGTGTCTTTTTTTGAGAGTAATAAAGGGAAGCTTTATATTAGACCGGGCCGTGGCCGGGTCGTGCCGTGTACGTGGCCCGGACGGAGCACGAATTTGGAAAGTTAGATACATTTTGTATGAAGACCCGTCCGGGCCACACGTACACGGCACGACCCGGGCACGGTCCGGTCTAATATAAATCGCTTCACACAAAATATATGTAACGTTTCAAATTCGTGCCCCGTCCCAGCTACGTGCACGGCACGACCCGGTCTAATATAAATCTACCCTTGGCTGCGTATTGTTTACACACTTTGTTAATGTCATTGCAATAGGGAAAAGGCTTTTATTATTTATTTATCAAATCAACATTAACTTAAACAAGTTGGCTCATTTGAAAAAATATATGTATATAAAATTTAAAATTTACAATTGATCACCAGTTCGGAATGCAGCTCAACTTAAGAGAAGAGCCGGCAAAAAACGCTATAGTTGCTTTTTTAGATCGCTGTTTTAGGTACAAGGCTGGGTTAAGACAAAAAATAATAATATAACCTTTTAATGTCCGAGCCAACCGGCCTCCAGCAAAGGAACCTGTTCTCAAGCATGAAGCATGGTATTTTATATTTCGGATATTAATAAATCCTAGTTTGGATACGTTTTTAATACGCTTTTATTAGCTTCGCTTGTATGTATGTATGTATGTAACGGAATTTTTGAACATGATTTTGACCCAGTTAAAAACGTCGGATTAACACGAAATTTGGCATACTTATTAAGGACTTATTACAACTCAATATTTTAAACTTTTTGACCCGTTATCATTAATATTATAATAATAATAACTGTGATCAAGGTGGAACACCGCTCTTCGATGCAATAGCTATTACTTAGAGATGTAAATATCATAAAGCTATTGCTATATTTTTTAGTGATTATTTAGCAATATTTATTTTTTATGATATTTCAACTAAAAAATAAATAATAGTTAAAAAAACTAAAAAAATACGCTTTTATAGAAAATCGAACTAGAAAATAAATTTGAATTAAAAATAGTGTCAGAAAAAATGATTTTAATGTAAAAAGCGTGGGGTGCTTTTCAGGATATTATCAAAAAAACCCTTCTAGTCATATCTGTTCATAAAATATTTAGAACTATTGATACCATGCACCCCACGCTTTAACAATAATATCATTTTATCTGACACTATTTTTAATTCAAATTTATTTTCTATTTTATAGTTAGATTTTCTATAAAAGCGTATTTTTTTAGTTTTTTTTTAACTATAATTTTTTAAAACGAGTGTGCGTAACACCTTGAAGGGAAATTTCTATTTGTCCATCCAGGTAATATGGTAAACTTCTTTTTTTTGCAGAGATGATGACGTGCCGACTGGGGCCTCGAATGCTGGGTGGGTCCCGTGGTTCCCTGCAGGCAGGCACCGCGTGCTCCGCCGCCAGCGAACTCGACCTCTCTACACGTTCACGAAGAGCTCACAAAGCTAGGTAACCGACAACTGCAATCATTCTTTATCTATGAACTAGCTGACCCGGCAAAGATGGTACCGCCTCAGAATCATTAAATAAAAAATATGAATGATAATTCCAGAATGTTTCAACTTTATTAAAATATGTGCAAAGCCTAACTGGACCAAAAATAAAGCGTATTTAAAAAAAAACGTATTTTCTCACCTTTTAAACCTTCCCTGGACTTCCAATAATATTTCAAGTACAAAACTAGCCCATAATCATAGACCATAATCGGTCCAGCCGTTCTCGAGTTTTAGCGAGACTAACAAACAGCAATTCATTTTTATTAATATAGATTAGCGACCTGCCCTGGTTTCGCACGGTTACAATGGTGATACTAAATATACCCTTGCAATGTAAGCGCAAAATAAATTGTTTCACACTACATAACACTAGAAATCTCTAAATTTATCAGGGTTTCACTACAATATTATGCATGTATTATACATATAAACCTTCCTCTTGTTTCACTCTATTAAAAAAATGTTTCAAAATCCGTTACGTAGTTTTTCATCAGCACCCGTTTCCATCCTGAGAGTGTCGTAAGAGCCGACAAAAGGAATCGACTAAGCCGAAAACCTAGCCTTAAGAGAAGGAAAACTTGATAATGAAACCCTGTGCCAACCCGTCTGGCCAGTGTAGCAAGTATGCTAAGTACCCTCCATGTAATTGGAGGAGGCCGGACTTAGCAGTGGTCTAGTGGTTAGATGTGCCGCCTTTGGATCAACGGGTCTCGGGTTCGATTCCGGGGTCGGGCAAGTGTCTTTGTCTAAACCAGAGGCACTGGCTCGGAGTGTAGGTGTCATTTCTATCTATAATATGTATGTATTTACAAAAAAAATGTATATAAGTAGTTTATCATCCATTTCGTTACCATAACACAAGCATTAAGTTGCTTAGCTTGGGACGAGATGGCGTTGTGTGAAATGTCCAAGGATATTTATTTATTTATATTTATTTAGGGTTGCACTTACTCATTAACCCACTAAGTAGTAAAGATGTGGCTATTTACCAGTATTTTCGTCTGCCCCTTCGCGACCTTACTAGATGGACTACCGGTAATTATTAGGTCAGACCAATTACCGCCTCACATTTCTTTTTAGTTTTCACGCTACATAATTAGTATTCGTATTACTTCTGCTATAGATGGTAGAATAGCCGGGACCGACGTGGCCTCCGAAGCTATTACAATAGATGGATCGTCGTCGTCGTTACAGCCCATTAATGACCCACTACCGAGTCGGGCCTCCTCAAAATTCAAGGAGGGAAATTAGTATACTGCGCCTCGCTGGCAAGACGGGTTGACACAAGGCTTGTTTCAAGTTTTCCTTCTCTTGCGGCTAGGTGATTTGCCTCTTGCGTTCCCTTAGTCGTCTCTTACGACACCCTCGGGATGGTATGGGTTAGTGACACTGCATATTCTAAATCCGTCACCACACGGAGTATTGATGGATATCCATCCAAAAACTAGTACGGTCAGATCTTACAGATCGGTCGATAAATAACTGACAACAATCCATCACCAGCAGAACTATTCGATATATAATAATCAGTCATTGGAATTGCCGCCCTTGTTCACGGAAATAAGATTTAATTCCGTTCTTTATCGGAAGGAATCTGGAAAGCGCCCATACAAAGAAATGTCTGGCGTTAATCTACAAAGTTATGCAGGCTTGGCTGAAACGAGGGAATCGTTTGAAGTCCAATAGACTTAGCAGACGGTCGGGTATTGGCAGGTATTGGACTGAGAAAACCAATTGCTGACGCGCGGTAAATTTTATAATCTGTGGGGATAAGTCACCTGGGCCCCTAAACTGCTAATTCATTTAGTCAAACTTGACATTTACCGTGACCTTGAGTGTTGATTTTGACCTACTATAGTTAGTGTGAATTTGGGTTTACACGTTTTTGTCCTAAGGACTTGGCAAGAACTTTTTAATTTATCAGATTACTTTTTGACACGCTAACATTTAACAATTGAATGGGCTTGGGAAGAATTTGGTTTGTGAGTATTTTATTAGAAACTAGCGACCCGCCCCGGCTTCGCACCGGTGCAATATTGACATATAAACCTTCCTCTTGAATCACTCTATCTATTAAAAGAAAACCGCTTCAAAATCCGTTGCGTAGTTTTGAAGATTTAAGCATACATAGGGACGGATAGACTACAGCGACTTTGTTTTATACTATTTTATTTAATCAAAGAAAAAAAATACTATGTTACGCATGTACTCGTACAGTACGTTTTATTTTTAAACTAACCTTAGCTTTGTAAACGCCGAATTACAATATCACCGACTTAATACTAATTCTGGCTACTTATAAATCTTTGTTGATTACATATTTCAAGATTTCTACCAAACTACTGAACCGATTTCGCTTCAAAATTTATATTATACCAATCTGGATCCAATACCGATAAAGGGTCGAATTGGTTTACAAACAATCTAGCTTTCCTTCTCTTGCGGCTAGGTTATCAGCCTTGTCAATTCCTTATGTCGGCTCTCAGGATGGCATTGGGTGGTGATTCCAAATCCGTCACCACACAGAGATTGTTAGCCCCGCTAAAAGTTGTAGGCTAATAAAGATAGATGTGGTTGAGCGATCGTCTGCTGCTCAGCATGTCGCGGGTTCGAATCCCGCACGGAAGAAATATTTGTACGACCTGCAAGTATTTGTTCCGGGTCTGGGTGTTTTCTATCTATAATATGTATGTATTTACAAAAATGTATATAAGTATTTTATCATCCATTTCGTTACCATAACACAAGCATTAAGTTGTTTAGCTTGGGACGAGATGGTGTTGTGTGAAATGTCCAAGGATAGATAGTTTTTCAGGGGCACCCATGTTCCATCATACAAATCTAGTTATGAAAAAAGTCGATATCTCACTTGTAGTTCATGATAGGAAAACATTTCAAACGCAGAACAGCCTCTTATGATTCAGATGGCTATAGAGTTTTTACACTATGTATAGAACTGCCTTTGGAACACTCTCTCTGCTCTCTGGTTTATCAGAGGCCAAGATCTGAATCTGAGTGTCAAAAAAATGTGAATATGCATGTTTGTAAACTACAACCGCTATTCAGGTTAATCCTAGTGCAGAGGTTTCGTTTTAATAAAAAAGAAAAAGAAAAGAACCACCTAAATGGTTATCACTATAAGATATATATTTTACGGGAAAAGAACCACCTAAATGGTTATCACTATAAGATATGTATTTTACGGGAAAAGAACCACCTAAATGGTTATCACTATAAGATTTTAAAGGGTGTATTTTAAAAATACCTTGTGAATGCTAGCATGAACCGTTGCGCCATACATTCCCTCCAAAAAAACTCTTGAACTCTTCCAAACTTCACCCGATTCAAATAATTTTACAACATATCATTTCGGCTAGTGTTGTGTTAAAAAGCCTAAAATCTTTTACTCGTTTAAAATTTACACCCACATAATTGTCTATTAACTTTCAAAACTAGTTTACCTCGAAAATTTATTATGAACGTGACATTTTTCACTCCTCTCGAGCACCCATCGTCTACACTTGTGATTAAAGCGACACTTAAGAAGAGGGCTCTAGTCCTTCTGGGCAAACACGAGACAGCCCTCGAATCACTTCAGCGTCGCCCTAATGGAGACACGTTTATTTTACCACATTTTAAAAGGAAAATAGCCTTTAAAGGGCTTAATTTTTATCACAAAAATGCCTTTTTCTGGAATTCTTGCAAGCCGGAAACAGAATAGCTTATTAAAAAAAAACTAATCGCCTGTACTATGTATTACCAGGTAACGCGGAGACCGTTTACAAACATGAAATTCACGAACACAAATGACACCCAGACACGGAGCAAGTGCCTCTGGTTTACACAAAGACACTTGCCCGGCCCCAGGATCGAACCCGGTACCCGTTATCCAAAGGCGGCACCCGATAATTATCTGGTTAGACCAGCAGTCAGATCTCACGCTACAGACTAAGTGTAACGACTGACATAGATGGTAGAAAGGTAGCTGTGACCGCATCTTTACGTGCGCTAATGACGTAAAGTCAGCTGTTATATCCAACATGTAACAGAGCTGAGCGTACTGGCGGCTGGGCTAAGTTCTCCTCAGCATAAAAAAATATCTTTTAGACCATAAATTACCCACTAGTCGTGACCCATAAATGACCCACTACTGGGTCGGGCCTCCTCCACATTCATGGAGGGAAATTAGCCTACTGTACCACGCTGTCAAGACGGGTTGGCACAGGATTTGTATCAAGTTTTCCTTCTCTTGCGGCTAGGTGATCTGCCTCTTAAGGTCTTTTAGTCGCCTCTTACGACACCCAAAAGACGGTATGGGGTGGTGACACTACGTATTCTAAATCCGTCACCACATAGTTACTAGTCATGTAGAAGCATTTAAAAGATTTCGTAATTTAAATGATCGCAATAGGCAGATCACTCCCTCCATGTAGTTGGAGGAGGCCCGACTCAACAGTGGGTAATTATGGGGTGAGAAGTAGTAGTATTACAATACTAGTACGTAGCTCTTCACCTCGTGCGAGAAAAAGATAATGCATTAGTCTGGTCGGCCACTTTTTGACATGTAAGGGCCACATAGTGAAAAAATGAGACATAGGCGAGCAGCTTGTTTAAGAAGAGAAGGGTACGCTATTCGACTGCTGTATTGGGCCTTATGGTGGATGCCTTAAGAAGAATGTTTTGACGTTGAAAAAGTTTTTCTTGCACCTATAAGAGCTTGGAGGGTTGTCTTGATGAATTTGATGATTATAATTCTCTATCTACATACGTCTTACAGCCGCGAATAACATTTTAATCAACATACAACCTAGCACTGACCTGCAAATTGCAAAAAACGTAAGAAAATTTGAATTTCGCGGGCTACCTTGGAGCATCCACCTTAATGTACGTAAACCTTGTACACAGATTAAAACTGTTGGGCGCCAGCGGAGAGGCGCCGCTGTTGAGTGGGTGGCGAAGTACACCACACACGCCTCACATGCCGGCCACGCCAGCGCCGCATCACTCACACAACCATCTCGCACCATCACACTGCAACGGTACTGATAGGTACGTATCACAATAATTTTTTAGTTATTTCAGCATTGCTCCATTTGCCGCGTGGATACTGATGTACAATGCACAATTCACCAATCCATTCCGTCTTGCGGGTGTCTTAAGAGGCGGCTATAAAAACGCAAGAGGCACAGAGCCTAGCCGCGAGAGGAGGAAAACTGTACCATCACATCAGGCCTACGTTGCACAGTTGTCAAAGATTCTTGCATGTACTTTGAGGAGGACCAACCCGGCAGTGGGTCATATATGTAATGAGATGATGATGATTTAGGCATTTCTGAAGTTTAAAATGATACAAATTATGTAATTTGCGTAAATCTACTCAGATAATAGTTATTTTGTAATCTACGGGTGTATTCAATATGAAGCTATAAATTTCGTTATCTGCACGTATCACAACAGAATAATTCTTATGAATCGTGAACTTTTTGAGAATTGAAGACATATTAATTGTAATTTATATATTAATTTACAATTTATAGTACGTTGTTTAATGATGTGCGAGTAAAAACAAGAACACTGCCGACAAACGGTTAAGCAGTTTGGCAAAAAGTTGTATTTTAGTACATGTATTTGTAATATTTTGCTTGCTTGCAATAATGACATTTGTATCGAATTCGGTCATCAGTATTAAGCATTAGCGGGAAAAGGTTAAAGGTTAGGTTAGCCATACAAAACATAACCTCGTAATGTGTCTAATGTATGCACAAAATATACAATACACACACTACCATGTATTTAACACACACACAAGCATAAATATACTTTTTAATTATTGTTAAAGTCTATGGTCAAATTGAGAATAGAACTATGTTCATACGACTATCATTTAAATTAACTATGGTCCGCTGGGCGACCACTGGTCTTAATTAATAAATAAAAAAAACAATCAATTAATTTAAAGTTGATAGTAGGTACTGTATTCACAGATAGACAATACTACACAGCTGCGCCCGCAGCGCGTAGCATGTGTGATTAAAAATTCATTTTCCTTTACTACTGACCTTTTTTAAACGGAATTCCATTCCATGCGGAGTTTTAGTCTGCACTTTTTTCGTCACGTTCGTGACGTCACAGGGATTCTACCGTAGAATCTAAAATGAAAGGTGAACTAAAATGTTCGTTACTATCCTTTTTTTAAACGAAACCTTTCCACTACCATCGGTACACTCGGTGACGCGGGAGCAGTTAACAAACAAATACACACACACAGACACTACTACTCCCAGACTCGAAGCAAGTGCCTCTACTCTTATATACTACTACAATTCATCTCAAAAATGACTAATTACTAATCAGCTTGTAAATGACCCAGTTGTTGATGACAATGAGCGTCCTGGAGTTGCAATAAATCAAGAAAACATTGAAAGAGTGAAAAAAAATATTTTGGAAAATCGTCGAATCACTAATACGGAAGTTGCCGAGGATGTAGGAATTTCAATTGACTCATGCAATGCAATTTTCTCGAATGTTTTGGACACGAAACTTGTTACAGCGAAGTTTGTTCAAAAATTGCTAAATTTTGAGCAAAAGTAACGTCACATTAGTATCGCTCAGGAGTTGTTGAATGACGTCAATGACGACCCAGGTTTACTTTTTCACCAGATTAGGCTCCCTGCAATTTTTTCCTATTCCCAAAACTGAGGAGACCACAATTGATGAGATAAAGTCAGAATCGAAGAACGAGCTGATGGCCATACAGAAAAGCGCAATTCAGAAGTGCTTCGAAGATAGGAAGAAGTGCTAGATAAGTGCATTATATGGGGGGGACAAAATGGATATTGCCATATAAATCATTAATAAAAAAAAACTAATTTCACCTTTTATTTTAAACAGACTGTGTATGTAATAGTTACATGCAAGATCTTAGAAATTAAGTAGTGCGCTATATTTTGCCCATTGACATACATTCATAACACCAATAATGAAATGCCACCGTCTACGCGTTTGTGCGCTGTGATATATTGTTTTGTATCGAATAACAATAGATCACAAAACAAAGAGTATCTACGAGACAGCTGACAGCGAGTGCGCGGAAATGTTAATATTGCATCGAAATTATGTCGATCAACTTCCACAAAAAGAACAGATGTCTACTATTACTGGGTTTAGTCGAGACTCTGTTGCGTAGTTCTCTATCCTACACATCCCAGCTTTCGAGCGGAATACCGAAATAAGCTCCGCCGCAGATGCTCAGACTCGCATTGGCAGTCGCGAGCCGCGTGCGAGTGGCAGTATTTAATACCAAGCTCCGCATTTGCTCTCACTTGTCGACGCACACGCGTACATGTGGAGTTTGGTACTGCACCTCGCACGCGGCGCGTGACAGCCAATGCGAGTGTCAGCATGTGCGGCGGGGCTTATATAGAAGTAAATGTACGCCATATTAAAACAATAGAAATGGGTACTACATTCAGTCTATCCTTTTGTGAAATACGCTGCCAACGAAAATCAGGACACTAGCAAGCACAGCTTCAAACTAAAAGTCCGTAAGTAGGTATTTGATGAATGAAGCGTTGACGGTATCATCATCTATCTGCTTATCATAAATAGTGTGTGTATAGGATATTTATGTATTTTATTAATTATCGTGTGGTAACATATTTAGAATAAATAGTGTCACCACCCCATTCCATCCCGAGAGTGTAGTAAAAGCTGAAAAAAGGAAACGACAAGGCCTATAACCTAGCCACAAGAGAAGGAAAACTGGATACGAAAACCTGTGCTAACCCGTCTGGCCAGAGTGACCTTTATTTTATGTTATATCTTTCAATGAGCAATTCTTGTATATATATAATTGGAATCTCGGAATCGGCTCCAACGATTTTCATAAAATTTAGTATATAGGGGTTTTCGGGGGCTTAGGAATCAACATCATCATTTTTTTATTAGTAATTCGTACTTAAATATAATTTCCAAAAAACACAATTTATATAAAAAAAAACCCGGTCATCCAGATATTGCTAATAAATTATTATCACTATCACTACATCACTACATAGTATAAAACAAAGTCGCTGTTTTCTGCCCGTCCCTATGTATGCATAAATCTTTAAAACTACGCAACGGATTTTGATGCGGGGTTAGGGTTAGGAGGAATATTGTAGAGAAACACTGATAAATTTAGATGTTCATCATTGCACCCGTGCGAAGCCGGGGTGGGTCGCTAGTTATATTATAAAGGAGGTCCGACTCAGCAGTGGGTCATTATGGGCTGAATAGTAGTAAGTACTAGAATAGTAGTAAATATCTAAAATGTTTATTGTACACCAAACACAAGAAAATCACATATTATAACAACATAATTACTATATTTTTATTAATTAATTATCGTATTTATTTATCAATTTATGAACACACTAGCTTCTGCGCGCGGCTTCGCCCGCGTGGGTTTCGAACCCGTGCTTATCTCTATGCATATTTTTTATGAACATAAAAGAGGTTATTGTGACTAAACTATGATAGTTAGATAGTGCTCTCGCGGATTTTTTTTGTAGATCTTTATAAGACCTACAAACCCGTAATACATAATTTTGTTCTATTGCCAATAGTTTTTGCAGCGCACGCATAGATATGTTTTCGATTTTAAACCTTCCAAATCGCAATTTTCATACGGAACCCTAATTCTTTTGAAAATAAAATGTAGCCTATAACCTTCCTCGATAAATGGACTATCTAACACTGAAAGATTTTTTGAAATCGGACCTTTCGTTCCTGAGATTATCGCGTTCAAACAAACAAACTCTGCAGCTTTATATATTATTATATTATATTATACTAGCTTTTGTGCGCGGCTTCGCTCGCGTGGACTTTGAACCCGTGCTTATCTCTATGCATTTTTTTTTATGAATATAAAAGTGGTTATTGTGACTAAACTATGATACTTAGATATGTGCTCTCGCGGACTTTTTTGTAGATTTTAATAAGACCTACAAACTCGTAGTACTTCATTTTGTTCTATTGTCAATCGTTTTTGCAGCGCACGCATAAATAGATTTTCGATTTTACACCTTAGGTTACAAAATCGCAATTTTCATACGGATCCCTAATTCTTTTGAAAATAAAATATAGCCTATAACCTTCCTCGATAAATGGACTATCTAACACTGAAAGAATTTTTGAAATCGGACCAGTAGTTCCTGAGATTAGCGCGTTCAAACAAACAAACAAACAAACAAACTCTGCAGCTTTATATATTAGTATAGATTATATATTAGTATAGAAGATTTGTTCAAAGGCACAGCTTATTTCTGATGAAATCTCTTTCATCAGGCCCGGGAGTGGATACATTGAAATAAAATCGTTAATATTGTAATATATTATATTAAGAGCCGACAGAAGGAAATGACAAGGCCGTAAAGCTAGCCGCAAGGGAAGGAAAACTGGATATAAACCCGTGCCAACTCGTCTTGCCAGCGTGGCACAGTAGGCTAATTTCCCTCCATTTAATAGGAGAAGGCGCGATTCAGCAGTGGATCACATAAGAGCGGAGATGAATGAATGATAATGATTTTTTGCTTGAAAGTTATTGTTTATTATTAAAAGCAGTAGGGTATAAAATTCGGATAAGTTTTTAAAGTTGCTTTCACAGGCCAAATATACCGCCAGTTTTTTGTTTGAGAACAAAATAGGAACTTTCCTAGGCTTCATTCATTTCTGCGCAGAGAGACATTTTTGTTAAGCAGCCATAAAATCTGTAACTTATACGCTGCAGATACGAAAATATAACCTCGTAAATAACGATATTTTTGTAACTCTTAAAACAACACATTGTCAGCAAAGAACCATAACTGTAGTTTTATATTAAGGTGGATGCTCCAGGGTAGCCCGCGAAATTCAAAATTTCTTACGTTTTTTGCAATTTGCAGGTCAGTGCTAGGTTGTATGTTGATTAAAATGTTATTCGCGGCTGTAAGACGTATGTAGTTATAGAATTATAATCATAAAAATCATCAATATAACCCTCCAAGCTCATAAAGGTGCAAGAAAAACTTTTTCAACGTCAAAGTCATTCTTCCACCTTTATGAGCTTGAAGGGTTGTATTGATGAGTTTGGTGAATATAACTGTGTAACTACATACGTCTTACAGCCGCAAATCAAGTGTTCATCATCATACAACCTAGCACTGCCCTGCAAATTGCAAAAAACGTAAGAAAATTTGAATTTCGCGGGCTACCCTGGAGCATCCACCTTAAGCTTACTTAGAAAAATGAGTACTAAAATATGAGTTTTAATGTTATTACCGTCCTTTCAATCTGATGTCTGTTTGATTCGGAGTCGGACGGACGGAGTTTCGGGGTCGGACAAGTGCCTTTATGTAAATCAGAGGGAGGCTAAGTTTTTTAGAAAATTACTAAACCGAACAATATCGATGCGAATAAAAATAATAATCGGTTAATACATACAAAATCTTACAGACGAATTGAGAACATTCTCCTTTTTTTGAAGTCAGTTAAATTTTGTTCTCTCGCTGTTTCATCTTGTATCGCATTTTGTTCTACTACTTCTCGGGCCTCCTCCAGTTACATGGAGGGTAATGAGCCAACTGTGCCACTCTGGTCAGGCGGGATTCATATCAGTTTTCTGTCTCTTGCGGCTAGGTTTGTCATTTCATTTTGTCGGCTCTTACGGTAGCCTCAAATTCAAATTCAAATTCAAAACTCATTTAATCAAGTTGGCTCATTAGAGATTCTTTTTCAGATTCTTATTATTATTTCAGATTCTTTTGACAAGTCAAACAACAAAATAATATTTAATTTAAAATTTACCATCTATCACCGGTTCGGAATGCAGTTCTACAGAGAAGAGCAAGCAAGAAACTCTGTAGTTGCTCTTTTTAGATCGCCATTTTTAGGTACAAGGCCGTGATAAGACAGTTTGTGAGAGCAAACGCGCGCAATAGTCGCAAAAGGCCAAACATCAGCCAGATCAGCCCTCAGGATGGAATGGGGTGGTGACACTACGTATTCTAAATACGTCACTACATGGATAGCATTCTGTTCATCATCATCATCATCATCATCAGCCCACATTAGTCCACTGCTGGACATAGGCCTGTTCACTGTAAGCATTCTGTTCACCAGCTGCTAATTAACTTTTTAAGACAAATGTTTCGTCTGAAATATTTCCCAGAATATCTATTTCGGGTGTACTTTGATAGACCTTTCGATATAGCTATAGGAATTTTATATACACAGCTATTTTTGGATTAGGTCTCGTTAATACTTCAATTATTGCTCAATACGGAGTTCGGTCATGCTCTAAACGAAAATCATTTAATATAAACGTACTTTTTACTTTTTACCCACGCAGTAGGTTATAACCTGTATCGCGGGGGCGTTTTACAAACATGAAATCCACGAGTGACACAAATGACACTCAGACTTAGAGCAAGTACCTTTGTTTTACACAAAAACATTTGCCCGGCCCCGGAATCGAACCCGGGACCCCGTGATCTTAGTATATTATTTAAATCTATGTATACCGTGATATGTTTTATTTTGCTTAATTTACGTTAATAATTTACTATATACAAAAACGACAAGGAACAAAGTCAGTTAAATGAAATCAAAATTCATTTAATCAAGTTGGCGCATTAGAGCTCTATTGACTAGTCAAGAAATGATGTCTTAGGTTTTCACGATCTTTGCACATTGCAGGAAATAAAATAAATTTGAGCATTTAAAATGTATCTTTTAATACTTAAAACTTAGGTACCGTTTACCACCGGTGTGGAATGCAGCTCTAGAGAGATAAGCCGGCAAGAAAAGCATCAGCAACATCTAGTCAATTGTAGCTTTCAATGTCTCAGCCAACCAACCCCCAGCAACGGCACTAGTTCACTAGCATGACGCATGTGGCAGCCATCGACCTCATCAACCATATATTGCAGGGAAGATAACCACCCGCAACACGTCGCCACTACTGCCGTTTTAAACAATCCTGAAAAAGATTCTGTAAAAGGCTTGTTCGGGGATTTCACTATTAAAATCATAGCAAACTTATACCTAATAGCAAACTTAAGTACTTAAAATCAGCTAACTTTTCAAGGATCTTGTCTAACACTTGCTCTAATCTTATATTTTGTCTGATGGTTTTTAATGTCACAATGCAAAATGGATTGGGGACATTGAAGATATCTCCACAAGGACACCTGTAATAATAACTCGTGTAAAAGTTATAATGTGATAATATTGCAATGTGTAATCATTAAAGATACGTTCGACCTAGTGTAATGGTTGGCATTATTTTGTTCAGGCGGTCACAAATCTAATTAGCCATTATTTATTTACGGCTTCTGAAACGCCATGCCCGAAAGTAACTTTAATTACATATACGGATACTGTGGAAACTTTGCTAATAACGAAGTCAAAATAACTGGATTACGTGACCTATTTATATTCATTAAAATATTTTACATTTATACGAACATTAATCTTTAGTTCTGGTGCTGTGTTTGCTTATCTATTTATATATATATAAAATATTAAGTTGGTTTGTGTACGCTTCAAAAACTCAAGAAGTGCTACACCAATTTAAGTCAAATTTTGACATGGTATATAACCTGCCTTAATTTTTACTTTTATGTAATTTTCACATCAGTAATATATATGTGAAATCAAGAAAACAGCTTTATCAATGATCAGCTGTGTACCAGCAACCGTAACATCTGTTGGAAACAATGAGAACACAACGACAACCGTTGTCATATGTGAAACATTACCGCAACTTGCCAATAGATGGCATTGCTAATAATAATATGCCACACCGAATGATGGTAGGATATAGCTAGTATTAGTATTTATACCTACGAAGTCGAGAGTGATGACACAATGTTTTCTAAATCCGCCACCATACGGTTTTCTTCTAATAATATCTAATGCCACATCTAGTAATTAGTACCTACCTATTGGTTATTACATCAAAAATAATTAGCGTGACTGTTAATCTCTTTTTTGTCAAACTACCTTTTGTTCTAGGCTACATCGAATATGTCTGCTATCTTACTGTTTATGAGAGATAATTCTAGACGTATTTATGACCCTTAATTCATGAAACGAATATTTCTGAGTTCTGCACCCAATTCGCACATTCACTTGGATTGCGGAGTGGTTGTAATGTAAATGTATTATTATAACGTCACTAGGTTGATGACGTTAGAAATACATTTTAAGCATACAATTGCAATTTTATGCCTTGCCTCCCATTGAAGTCAAACACTTCAATCAGATACATCAATAGGACTAGCCCAATAGTGTTTCTACCCACTCCACATAATCAAATCCTATGTTACTCAAACTAGCCTGCGGTTAGGCACCCCGTCTTACCTACCGCACTGAATTGCAGAGTTAATTCGATACCATATGCATAGCTACATTAATCTTAGATGCTAAAGAGTTATAGACAGTCTGCAATGGGATTTCTGTAGATATAATTTGGCAGTGGTATAACTGTCAACCACTGATTGTACATAGCGAAAATTGACGATGATAGATGAACCATTGAATTAAAAAATCCGTTTACTCGAGTACTTTTTTTTACTGCTTTTTCAATGATTTGGAGAAAGCCAGAAATTCAGCACTTGCATGCATAAGCATTGAAATATTATGGTTACAAAGAAAATAAAGTATACAAAGTGCGAACAGGTTCTCAAAAATATGTTAATGATTATTGGACGATTCTCGGTTTGTGTTTGGTGTTGTGGATCTGAATGAAAATGGGAAAATCCACGTAGATTATCGAGCCTTAAAGAACTGGATTAACGCGATAGAAATAAAATTTGATATGAATCCATCATTTTCATCATCATGTTCAGGACAAATGAGCAACTACTGACGCGCACCTCCTCTAAATTCTTGGAGAGAAGGTAGCCAACTGGCACATGGTGGGTATCAAGTTATCCTTCTCCTGTAGCTAGGACCCTAAGGATGGTGTCACCTTGTATTCCAAATCCGTCACCACCAATTTACCAAATTAACATAACAAACATTGGATTTTTGAACATGATAGAGTTTTAATGAATAAACAACAAAAACTATATGTTAGTAGCTTCAATAATATCTTCGCCAATTTATTCCGCCGTCCAGGAGTCGATCATATACGTCTTCAAACGAGCATGTTTGAACAGAAGTCCACTGCTGCACTGCAGTCTGCACGATCTCACTCCCAGCGACCTTCACAAGGGCGTCCATCCACCTAGTCGGAGGCCTTCCCACGCATCGATTTCCCATACGTGAACACCACTCCCAGACCTTTATGACCCAGGGGCCATCAGTTCTTGGGGCTACGTGGCCTGTCTACCAGCATGTCAAATTAACCGAACGACAATTTTATTTTTACAACATGTGTAAAAATATTTCATCCGTAGAGTGGATCCTCTGTACATAATTTACATAGCACTTGAGGGATATATACCTGATACCTGTGTACACATCTGGTAAGCCGAATGTTTAGCATAAGGAAGGACGTATGCCGTACCATATGCAAACAGTTTGCGTGTTGAATCTCTAATATGTATCTCTAAAGGCTTGCCTTGTTGGGAATTGAACTGTTACTGTACACAATAGGGGAGGAAATTGGTGAACGTTTAGTTTATCTATACAAACAAATACAATTGGAGTATCTGATTGTAATATTAGCTTATTATAGTTATACGAATTATCCGCTTTTTACATTTGGTGCAAGTGCAACAACAGTCCATCTGTGAAATGGTTGGACCGATTTTGACGGGACTTTCACTGGCAAATAGCTTTTTTGTTGGAAATCCTCATGGCGCGGGTGTTGGGGACTGGCCAGGTTATGTGCGTTATGCGGGCGCGTGGGGATAAAAAGATGCGCCCTGACCTATCCACTAAAAGTGACGGTGATCCTCGACTGTAGTTTAGACTCCAGGGCCACGGGGTTCACCCCTCCCAATTCGGGGAGCATGCCCCGCGACCCTGGTGGGCATTGGCCCGCCTCGTTTAGTGGAGCCCCAAGCTCTGACGCGGGCCGCTCCGTATACGGGGGGCTACATGACAGCCCCCCTCCACTGCTGGGAGGCGCGCATGGAACGCATCGCAGCCTTCTTCCCTGGGCCTTTTCTGCGAAGGATCGGCAGACCTGTAGTGTGTGGTCTGCCGAGTCTTCAAAGCCACCACTGCAATGGTGGCAATCCGGCGTCTCCTCCCGGCTGATGCGGCACAGGTACTTTGACAAGCACCTGAGTCCTGTCAGGAGTTGCGTCAGCCGGAAGGAGATGCCTGCATGACGCCGCTCCAGCCCCTCCTCGAAGTGTGGCCTTATCACCACTATCAAGGCCTGCCCGTTTTTTTTGTTGTCGCTGGGATTTCCCCAGCTTTATGCATATCACCGTCCCTCGGGGGAGATGTCGGTGATTATGTGGGACTCCGACAAGGGTCGTCTACCCAAGAGTCGTCTACCCACTAAAACCCCAGCGGTATACCCTCACACGGCGCGCCTGGGGCGCCACAAGTTCGCGTAAACGCAGTCTAATCCATGCCTGCCCTGCTGTGGGCCTATTTTGTAGGGAGCGCCATTGCTCGCTCACCTTTTGGCGGATCTCTTCGTTTATCATGCCAATATAGTGTTATCCTATTATACGTCTTGAAGGTGGCGTATCATGAATGAGATATATATATAAACCAGGAGGGCCAAAATATAATGATGATTATAATATCTAAATGGTAACTACTTCACCTAAAGGGAACCGTACTTCTGTAGGATGACTCTCGAAATTATGTAGAAGCAAGTCGGGTCCAGATTTCTGCTCTTGAACCAAAGCGATATTGTAAGAGTACAGGATTGGGAACAGATTTAGTGCAGATCATAAATGCAGAATCTCGAAGTCTTCAAAATATCGTGAAGATCATCAAAAAGTGAATTTATATCAGTTGAATTCGATTGTCAATCTCAATTCGTTTCCAATGTGACGCTAACAAAAACTCCTCCGTTATTTCCAATCTCAATTGAAATCGTGATCTAAGTTTCCCTACTGATCAATATTGAATAGAAACCAAACACGGGCTATTGTATTTAACCAACTAATATTGTGTTACGTGAGCTTAAGTTCGGAAATAATGAGGCAAGTTCAAAACTGCTGTCTGTTTTGTTTATTGTTAAAACATAACTTTGTTAATCAACGATGAGTTGGTAATTATGGAGCTTGTTATCCGGTTTATATTGGCAACATTAGGACAGTTTGAAACTGACGCAATTTACTGTCTTCAGTAATCACTAACCTCGTCTTTCAGATGGGCGGTTTGTGATTTTTTTTATATATAAAACGATATACCCCTGCACTAGGTGTAACCTGTATCGCCGGGGCAGTTTACAAACATGTAATTCACGAACACAAATGACACCCAGACTCAGAGCAAGTGTCTCTGGTTTAGGCACTTGCCCGACCCGGGACTCGAACCCCTAGACCCTCCATGTAACTGGAGGAGGCCTGACTCAGCAGTGGGTCATGTATGGGCCGAATAGTAGTAGTGGACATACTATTAGCGTACTTTTTGAAAGACTACTATTTGCAATTTAGATTGCGGGCAATGATGTACTTGTAATAGTCGGTATTCGTTCAAATTGAGATGTCGTGAGCATTTAGAGAAGGAATTGCTTGCTGAATCTTCACTGTAATATATATATATATATATATATATATTTATATATAATGTATGTATGTATAGGTTTATTTATTGTTTATAAAAGTATATTTAGTGTATATTGTATAATCAAGTATGTATAAAGAATAATTTTAATTATTATATTTTTAGCATATAATTTAAGTTGTGTCCTAATTTATTGTATACTGTGCACCTACCATTTGGTTCTCTGCACCACTTATAGGTTGACTGGGAGAGAATGCCCATGGCATTAAGTCCGCCTTTGTACACTTATGTGCATGAAGTTTAAATAAATAAATAAATAATTTTACTTAGATCAATTATGTGTCACAGTTCAGAAGTAACGACGGAAGTTGAAGCCCGCATTAATCTAGCAAACTTTCTTGTTGTTTATCGTTTATGTAAGTTGGACAATTAAGAGTTGTTCATCACTCTGTTGGATGCGAAGTGTGTTTGCGATACATATTTGTCGAATACCTACATCAATTAAAAGGCGTAGTTTGTTAGTAGGAGGCTCTATTGCACCGCTTACTGGATAAAGTCAAGACGGTGTACTGACTCCTATATTGGTTTTCTACCTAGCGTGGCCGGTACTACTATCACTACTCCGCCCATAATTGACCCACTGCTTAGTCAGGCCTCCTCCCGTCACAGGGAGGGAAAAAGCCTACTTTGCCACGCTGGCTAGACGAGCCGGCACGGGTTCGTTTAAAATTTTTCCTTCTCTTACGGCTAGGTTATCGGCCTTCGCATTTCCTTTTGTCGGCTCTTACGAAACCCTCAGGATCGAATGGGGTGGTGACACTATGTATTCTAAATCCGTCATGACATAGACTAGTTACGTGGCAGCTGATGTTGAATTGATTTTTTTTTGATATTAGGTATTGTAAAATTGAACTCATTTATGAAGTTTCAGCTAACATCTTTTCTTTATATTCAGCATGAATCTAAATATCTAATACTCAAGCCAACTTCATGTGTAATATCATATTATATTGCATTTAAGCTATTTTTTGTATCATAGCCATTCTCTTGTAGCCATTTTTTTGTATTAAAGCCATTTTTATGTCTCATAGTAACTTTTTGTCCACAGTGGTAGCAGAGGGGGTCTTCGACGACGATCGACATACGCAAGTGGTCGACTACGTTCAGGCCCGAATTGGTCGTTCGTGTTCGATCCCGCGGGCCGGCTGTGCTACTACTGGTCCATGGTTGTCTCCCTCGCCTTTCTTTACAATCTTTGGGTCATAGTCTATAGGTTTGCCTTCCAAGAAATTAATGGTGAGTAAAGATATAGACTAATTAATTTTTATATTAAGGTAATTTGTCATATCAGTTTTTGATATCCCGTAACGTCATACGGGTGAACATTTTTGTCCTAAAGTAATGATAACTAATTTTCAAACAATTTTTATGGTAATGGTAATGGATTTACAATACACTCGCCTGAGGGTCACTTAAGAGGTGACTAAAGGAACGCAAGAGACAGTTCACCTAGCCACAAGAGAAGGAAAACTTGATACAAACCTAAGGCTAGGCTAATTTCCCTCAATGAATTTGGAGGAGGCCTGTCTCAGTAGTGGGTCACACATGGGCTGAAACGACGATAGTCGTGATGTGCGAGGTAACTGACCGGCAATACTTAAACATAGTCTCTATCATTTTTTTTTTTGGTTTCGCTGTGGTAATGCTTTACGCATACCACCGCCCCACGGGGGAGAGGTCGGTGATTATGTGGGACTCCCGGGACAGAACCCGTATACCCACTAAAACCCCAGGTATACCCTCACACGGCACGCTTGGGGCGCCAACGGTTCGCGCGAGCGCAGTCAACGTTGACGCCCCGACGAGGTGCCCGCTACGCGGGCAAGCGACTGTCAGAGAGGGCGTCCCGGTACACTGGGACGCCCTCAGTCATCGAGGCTTTCGTCGGTGGCGGGTCCCCCGACCCACCACCGGCCTCTATGAAACATAGTCTCTATCTAACCTAACCTAACCTGTAATGCACAGATGCATTACAGGTTAGCAGGGACAGCGCAAATATTACAGTAAATACTATTACAAAAATTGTATGTGGAAATTTTGTGACATAGTAATTAACATTCCTCATATCACAATGTTGGATTTGCGTTAACTTAAAAATAAGTGAAATACCACACGCGTAAAATATGAGTACACTATAAGTTTTGTATGATATTGTATCTTACGTAAGGATCAGTTAAACAGTTGCCATTATGCTTACTATTATGAAATTGCATCAATTATTGGGCAAAAAAAAAAATTCTGTAAAGTTCCGTAGTCAAAAGATAGTACTTTAGGTCATTTAATAAAACTTCTGGTTAGATGATTATGACGTAAATATTTTAGGGCATCTAATTTGTTCCAAACAGTATCATATATCATTAAAGGATATATGCCTTACAATATTTAAAATAACTGGGAACAACTGTGCTGTCTCTATTATCAGTCCGTAAATATATGTACACGAATTTCTCAGTGTCAAACCCCCTAATTTAAAAACATTTGCCGTATATTTCCGTATCAACAGATGATACAGCTTAAAAATGTGCTGCCTATGTGAAAAAAGAACGTGATTTTGAGTGCGGCAAAGTTAATCCCGGGGTATCGAGGGTTTTAAGGCTCAAGAGTAAAGCGATCTACTTTGCTCCCACTCGTTTTCATCCCCCAATGAATTCGAAAGAAGCCACTTTAAGTGGATATAAATCCAATTTTAACATTGTGCTTTAGTCAAAAGACGTTCTATTTTGAAAGTGACGGAAGCTGTGACGTTATACTCAAATTGTATAAAACATGACGATTACGTTATTGTATAAATATAATGGCCTGACGGGCTGACACTGGCTTACATCTAGCTTTTCTTTTTTTAGAAGATATTTTGTCGACTGTTACATAATCTGCCGATCTGTTTCACCTGTTAAGAGCACGATACAGGCGATGCAAGACATAAAAAAAAGAATAAAAAGTTACTTCTTATCTATATCTATACTAATATATAAAGCTGCAGAGTTTGTTTGTTTGTGTGTTTGTTTGTTTGTTTGTTTGAACGCGCTAATCTCAGGAACAACTGATCCGATTTCAAAAAATCTTTCAGTGTTAGATAGTCCATTTATCGAGGAAGGTTATAGGCTATATTTTATTTTCAAAAGAATTAGGGATCCGTATGAAAATTGCGATTTTGTAAACCAAGGTGTAAAATCGAAAACCTATTTATGCGTGCGCTGCAAAGCTATTGACAATAGAACAAAATGATGTACTACGGGTTTGTAGGTCTTATAAAGATCTACAAAAAACTCCGCGAGAGCACATATCTAACTATCATAGTTTAGTCACAATAACCGATTTTATGTTCATAAAAAATATGCACGGGTTCGAAGCCCACGCGGGCGAAGCCGCGCGCAAAAGCTAGTCTTAGATAAAATAGAAGAACTTTCTTGGACTTAATTTGTTATGTGTTTAAATGATTATTTTTGGACCAACAGTTTATGTAATTTTTTCGTAACATTCTGCGCAATGAATCTTCATTGCTAGTAATATCAATCTTCTCCACATGGTGTCATGGTTGTGAACAGATGCCGTTGCTGGGGGTCGGCCTAAAAATGGTGATCTAAAAAGAGCAACTAGGGAGTTTCTTGCCGGCTCTTCTGTGTAGAGCTGCATTCCGAACCGGTGGTAGATGGTAAATTTTAATCTATTGTTTGACTTGTCAAAAGAGCTCTAATGAAGTTGGCGATTAAATGAGAATTTGTATTTCGATCTGGCCGTCTTGCAACATCATATTATACAGGGTGTCCCAAACAATAGTGCCAAGCGGAAGTCCAGAGATAGAGCACCCTTGGGGTACCCGAATCACCCCCATGTATGTTCTGCGATTTTTCATACTTTTCGTGTTATGATTTTATTTTCTGAATTTTTTATGTTTGGCTTTACACCAATAATTTCATAATTTTGGCCAAGCTGATTATATAATGCTTTTAAGTAAAATCCAAGAGGAAACAGTTAGAGAAAGAAAAAAATTAAAAAGTCTTCAACTTTAAAAAAATGAAATTAAGTCACTTAGGTCGAAAATTCAGAAAATAAACATAAAAAATCGCAGAACATACATTGGGGTGATTCGGGTACCCCAAAGGGGTGCTCTATCTCTGGACTTCCGCTTGACACTATATTTTGGGATACCCAGTATACAGTTCAAGCCCAAATATTTTTCCCACAGCTAGTTGTATTAATATCTCAATGGCTAAAGGTGGGAAGTGGAGTGCGGTATGCAAATGACGCCAGTTAGATAGCAGCCGAGTTAATTGCGTTGTCTCGTTGCAACTACTGAGAGTATTGCTCTTTAAATACAATTAAACTCACTTCAGCAACTATAATTAAAAAGTTACATTTAAAGAACTGGCTACTAAGAATGGCGAGAAAGCATATAGTGTGAGTAAAAAAAAACGTCCGCTCAGTTTTAAGCAGTAGACTGTAATAAAATATCGAGTATATTTGACAATAGCAACAATGACAATATTTAAATAAAAAAAGAACACCAACATCAAATTATACTTTTCCACCCAGTAGCCAACAGTGAGTTTTTATCTGTTTAATTCAATTAGGTAGAGTTCGAGTTAACGGTGATGGATTATTCCGTGTGGTGACGGATTCAGAATACACAGTGTCACCACCTAAATCCATACCGAGTGTGTCGTAAGAGGCGACTAAAGGAACGCGAAAGGCATCTAGCTGCAAGAGAAGGAAACGTTGACACAAACCCTGCGCCTATCTGACTGGCCAGCGTGGCACAGTTGGCACTTGCCTTCCATGTTATTGGAGGAGGTCTGACTCAGCCGTGGGTTTGGTGTGGTTTATGGGCTGAGTAGTAATAGTACTAGCTTCTTTTCCAGCCACAATACTATCGTCTTCTTGAGTCAGGCCTTCTCCAATTACACGGCATGGTATTGTACCACGCAACCACAGGGTTTCGTAACCGTTTTTCTTTGCCTACGAGTATATCTAGCTTTTATACCTCGTCGTAGTCGGCTCTAAAGAGACTCTTAGTCGTTACTAATATTATAAAGAGGAAAGATTTGTATGTAAGTATGTTTGTAACGAATTGGCTCAAAAAGTATTGGAGTGATTTTAAAAATAGCATAAGGAGTTAAATTTATTTTTATTATGTACTAAGCGACATATTCGCTAAGCGAACTAGCTCATTAAATAAAGAAAAATAAATAATGGTGATACCATTTGAATGCTACATTATCACTGACTAATATAGGATATATAATGAAAATATAAATGTCCACCCGTGCGAAGCCGGGACGGGCCGCTAGATGACTCCATCGTGTCGCAGATCTACCACCCGTTGCTTAAACATCTATAGTATGATGTTTAACTGGATACTTCATACGTGATTGAACGTAAAATCACGTTGGGATTGGTTACAGTCAGCAAGCCAATTTGGTTATAATTCATGTGTATTACCTACGCTGCTTTGAGTTAATGTTGGATGACAGCTATTAATTAACTGATGACGAACGTTAATCCGTTTGCATTGTATTGTTATTATTGGAGTTAGGGTACTTGTACGCGGCGCATGTAAAGATGTGGAAGTGTAAGAACTATATGTGCGAATAGTATAGACATGCAACTGGTACAAGTTACTCGCTAGTACCTACTTGTAACAGTCCAATTTTTTGTAAAGTAAATATTACATTTAGCCTACGTCACGTGGGCTGGGTAGAAACCTGCAATTCACGAACACAAATTATACCCAGACTCAGAACAAATGTCTTTTTTAAACCGTTTTATATTAACAATAACAAAACAACTTGCACCGTGTACAAATACCCTTAAGGTAGAATATATGGAATACCATGAACTTGACTTGCGACAATTTGTAAGTGTCCATTGTATAGTATAACATGGCAACAAAGTATGAGTTTCAAAATCAAATCAAAAGTTTAGTTTTCAGTTCAAATTTCTTCTTCTTCTTCCATTTTTCCCAATTAAGTTGTCATCAATACCGTCTATTGCCGTCTGCCCTCCGCAACCTATCTAGTGGGGCAAACGGTTATTATTTGGTAAGACCAGCTGCCAGCTTGGATGGTAGTTAGAATGACCGCCGGGACCGACGGTTCTGGTCGGTCGGCTACTTTTTAAGTGGCCTCCCGACCAGAAAAGCCAGACATTACTTAGCCGGTAGATTGCGATCCCGCACCATACCAACGAATTTTAGAATACTTTGTATAAAACTCTATAAAACCTCGCACACCAGCACTCGTGGAATCACCCGAATCCTGTGCGAGACTTGACTTGGAATGCTTGAGTAACATAGGCCGTATGTACTTTTTTTTGTAAAAATTATCCTTACCTTTGACCTCAATCTCGCTTGATGGAAGGCAAAGTTGAGCCTAAGATGGTACGCGTTTGCCTAGAAAGTATCTATTCACTTTGGTCTTAAAGATTTCCAGATTGTACGTTGTAGAGTTCCCTCAATTTCATTGCGGCCACCATCTGTCTAATCAAATTTGGTTAACTCACAGTATTTCGTTCGTTCGTTTCAACCCATAAATTACCCACTACTAAGCTGGGCCTCTTCCAAATTCATGTAGGGAATTAGCCTACTGTGCCACGGTGGCAAGACGGATTAGCACATAATTTGTTTCAAGTTTTCTTTCTCTTCGGGGTAGGGTAGCCTCTTGCGTTCCTTTAGTCGCCTCTTACGACACCCTCAGGATGGTATGGGTGACATTGTGTATTCCAAATCAGACCTAACACGGAGTGATTTCCACATTATTAAAGGATCTCACGCGAGCAAAGCTGCGTGCATTATCTAGCTTATTTAATAGATTTTTTTTCTGTTTGTTTCAGGTGAAACGCTAATAGTCTGGTTCTGCTTGGACTATTTTTCGGATTTCCTTTACCTCGCCGACATCCTGTTTCATTTTCGGACGGGCTACCTCGAAGATGGTGTGCTACAGACAGACGCAGCAAAACTACGCGCCCATTATATGAACTCAACGACGTTCTACATAGACTGTTTGTGTCTCCTACCACTGGACTTCTTATACTTGTCCATAGGATTCAATTCAATCCTACGATCGTTTCGTCTAGTGAAAATATATCGGTTTTGGGCGTTCATGGACCGCACGGAGAGACACACGAACTATCCTAACTTGTTTAGATCGACCAGTTTAATTCATTATTTGTTAGTGATATTCCATTGGAACGGGTGCTTGTACCATATAATATATAAAAACAATGGGTTCGGGAGTAAAAATTGGGTGTACCATGACGGTGATTCGGCGGATGTGGTGAAACAATATTTGCAAAGTTATTATTGGTGCACGTTGGCGCTGACTACGATAGGTGAGTACGTTTTGCTCTAATAAATAGTTGTAAGTACTGTTAGTTTACTGTGGTCTGTGTAGTGACGGTATTAGTATATAATGCATAGTGTCACCACCCCATTTCATCCTGAGGGTGTCGTAAGAGAAGAGAAAAGGAAATTAGAAGCCCGAATACCTAGCCCCAAACGAAGGAATACTTGATACGAAACCCTGTGGCTTTCCGTCTTGCCAGCGTGACACAGTAGGCTAATTATCCTTAATGTAAATGGAGGACGCCTGACTCGACAATGGGTCATCTATGGGCTGATTAGGTAGTATAAAAAATAGTTTATTCTCTTCAGCACAGATTACACAGAACACACGCGTGTACACGAATGTGTGTGTGTTCTATAAACAAACACGGATGATTATGTGTGAAATTCCGTGAGAGTAGTTTTTTTATTTAGTACCAACCTGAATTCCGTCGCCTTGCCTTTGCCCAGAACGCCATCGTGGGATGTGAATTGTCATACTAATAAGAGCAGAGAATTATCGCTTAGATAATCGTCTCGGTCGACAGATAAGTACTAAGTTTCAGTTTCAGAAAATTCCAGTACCCATTTTAAATTTCCTTGCCTTGCAGTATATTTTTGTGTCTATAAGTATATATTTCCTTTAGTCACGTCATTGCACAGCTCTTACAGTACTAAGAAAATCTTGCTGTAAGCTTGTAACAATGTATGTTTGTTACTCTTTAACGTAAACACTACATAATGGATTTTAATTAAACTTTACAATAATATAATTTAGCTTATTATCCATAATATAAAAAAAAAACGAACAAAAAATAAAATGCTTTCTATCATCAATATCATAATTTTCCATTGCCGCGCGAGTGAAACCGCGAGGCGCAGCTAGTATCTAATATTTATATTAAAATATTGTACATTCTCCTCTTAGTTGTGTGATACGCATAACTTTCAGGGTATTGCGTATTGCTAATCATTAGATGAGTCCTCGAGTGGCGACCGCGTTCCGGAAAGCGCAGTGCTGGTAGGCCTCCCACACAGTGGACCGATGACCTGGTTAAGGTCGCCGGAAAACGATGGATGCGGGCGGCCCCGGCCTTTGTGGAAATCCTTGGGGGAGGCCTATGTCCAGCAGTGGACGTCTTTTGGCTGAAATGATGATGATGAATAATTAGATGTAAATTAGTATTCCTGGACAATTTGCATTGCAATGTCTTTTCAATTGTAAGGAAAGTTAGATCAAAATTATCTTTTTCGGATTATTCGACCTCGTTCGCGTCTGTCGCGCTTTCTCAATAGTTTTTCAGGGATCCACTTATTAACAAAATACAATGATTTAAATGTGCGTTGTTTGTATGAATTGCAGCACTGACACAGCTTAGCGAAATTGACAATCTATTTGGCAGATCCATTGAATGCCAAATCACCATTTGTCCTCTTCCCCTCATCGTATATTCGACATCAATTTTGCGCTGAATGCAATTTACGAGGGATTTGATGAATATAAATTATACCATTATAATAAAACCCGCAACGCGTTCTGTCCGCGTTTTGATACGCGGATTTCATCATGGTCTATTGATATTGACAGCACCTTTAAAATTTTTAAATTTTGGTAGGATTTTGGTACCTAATAAACTTTATTCATCATCATTTCAGCTCATACATGACCCACTACTGAGACGAGACTCCTCCAAATTCGTGGAGGGAAATTTGCCTACTGGGCCACGCTGGCTGGCGTAACGTTTGTATCATGATTTCCATCTCTTGCAGCTAGGTTTAGTCGCTTTACGACATCCTCAGTATAGTGTGGGTTGGCGAAATTGTATGTTTGAAAACATACCAAACTTCTTTGGTCATTTCATCTTCTATAATGCTTACAATCTAAAATCAAAGTCTCAAGATATTTTCCGATAGCTTTCACGTTAAGTAACATTTATCTTAAGGTAAAAGAAAAATTGCTGCCCACCAATGCATGAAAAGGTTGTCTTTCAACAAGTAATACAACTTAATATAAATTATGTATTATGCGTAGGTAGTATACCTTTGCTTTCCTAAAATACTATCTCAAACTGGGTAAAGAAAATAGAAATCTTTGTATTTTTTGCAAGTTAGTGTTTATGTAATCAATCAAAATAAAAAATAAAATAATTGAGTAAGCGAGTTGAAAATTCGCGTAAGGTCGGCCAAATTGCTATGTCTCTTAACATGCCTCCCAAATTCATTCGCGGTTCTGAGTGAAACGGTGTCTCATAATATTTAACAAGCGTCATAATATATTACCTATGTTAAAACTATGTCAATATTAAAGTTGAAATTAAAATACATAGGTACTTCCAAACGGATTTAGTTACAATAATTAATTCTCTAAGCTTATAATACTTTGCAGCCGACGTCAAATATTACAGTTGTCTTTAAGAGTACAAAGAAACAGTTAAAGTATTGTTAAAGTTCCCGATACACGAGTTATCGGTAACTAAATATTGTATGTAAAATACATGAGATGCCGTTAAAATTAAAAGCTAAGATATATTAATATTATCTTTGTTACCGCTATAAGGTTATCAAAACATCATATTATACGATTCTTACTATTATTTTATTATTTACATGAAAACCAAAATGAAAATCGAGGCACTTGAGATAAAATATGCTCTTTGAGTAACTAGTTTTCTCAAGTCGACAGCGCTCAACTCGAGTGTCGACGTTTCGCCTCGGTCACACGCTCGACTTGTTGCCCAACTGATCGTGTAACTTGTTGAAAGCTTTCAAGTTAGTTCCGAGAAACCAGAAGCATGTTAATAAATTTTATTTATATTACCTACCGAGAAAGAAAAATCATTGTAATAACCCTTTTTGCAAACTTGTGAAGGTTGCGTACTTCATCATCATCATCCTTATTTCACCCAAATGATGTCCACTGCTGGACATAGGCCTCCCCCAAGGATCTCCACAAAGGCCGGTCTTGGGCCGCCCGCATCCATTGCTTTCCGGCGACCTTAACCAGGTCGTCGGTCGTCAGGTCGGAGGCCTATGTGTACGAAACCTTGTGCCATCCTGTTTGGCTAGCGTGGCACAGTAGGATAATTACCCTATATGTAACTGGAGGCGGCCGGACTCAGCCGTGGGTCATATATGGACTGAGTAGTAACAGACTGCCTGTTGGCAAAATTCCCCATTCCATCCTTAGGAAGTCGTAAAAGCCGACAAAGGAAAATGTGAAGGCCTAAGCCTAAAAATTAACAATAACCCCCGACACAATAACCTTTAAAAAGTAAAAATTAAAAATAAATACTTCGCGTTGGGGGACCACTCCCACTTATTTATTACCTGACCCCTGGTCCCCCAACGCGAAGTATTTATTTTTATTTTTTACTTTTTAACCCCCGACGCAAAAAGAGGGGTGTTATAAGTTTGACTTGTCTGTCTGTCTGTCGGTCTGTCTGTCTGTCTGTGGCACCGTAGCTCGCGAACGGATGAAGCAATTTCAATATAGTTTTTTTTTGTATGAAAGGTGAGTTACGGGCGAGTGTTCTTAGACATGTTCTTAGACAAATCGGTTGAGCCGTTTAAAAGTTATGACGGGTGAAAGTGGGGAAGAATAAACGAATGTCTGCAAATATAATCGAGTGGGGTCTCAAATGAAAGCGCATCACGTGCAATTTAACAAAATCTATATCTATACTAATATATAAAGCTGCAGAGTTTGTTTGTTTGTTTATTTGTTTGTTTGTTTGTTTGAACGCGCTAATCTCAGGAACTACTGGTCCGATTTCAAAAATTCTTTCAGTGTTAGATAGTCCATTTATCGAGGAAGGTTATAGGCTATATTTTATTTTCAAAAAAATTAGGGATCCGTATGAAAATTGCGATTTTGTAACCCAAGGTGTAAAATCGAAAACCTATTTATGCGTGCGCTGCAAAAACGATTGACAATAGAACAAAATGAAGTACTACGAGTTTGTAGGTCTTATTAAAATTTACAAAAAAGTCACACGAGAGCACATATCTAACTATCATAGTTTAGTCACAAAAACCACTTTTATATTCATAAAAAAAAATGCATAGAGATAAGCACGGGTTCGAAGTCCACGCGAGCGAAGCCGCGCCCAAAAGCTAGTCTACATTATGATAAGTGTGTACCTATAAAAACTATAAAATAAAAATTAAATTAAACATTTTAAAAAACTCCCGACACAATAACCTTCGCGAGCTACGATGCCACAGACAGACAGGCCTCCCTCTTTTTGCGTCGGGGGATAAAAAAGGAAAACTTGATACAAAACTTTGTTCCAACCTGTTTGACCAGCGTGGCATAGTGGGCTAATTACCCTCCATACTGGAGGAGGCCCGACTCAGCAGTGGGTATTTTATGGGATGTGTAGTAATAGAAGGCGGCACGGTTGGCGCAGTGGTTGAGCGATGGACTGCTGCGCAGCATGTCGCGGGTTCGATCCCCGCACGTAAGAAATATTTGTACGACCTACAAGTATTTGTTCCGGGTCTGGGTGTTTTCTATCTATATTATGTATGTATTTACAAAAAAAAATATGTATATATGTAGTTTATCATCCATCTCGTTACCATAACACAAGCATTAAGTTGCTTAGCTTGGGACGAGATGGCGTTGTGTGAAATGTCCAAGGATATTTATTTATTACTAGCTTTTGGGCGCGGCTTCGCTCGCGTGGGCTTCTAACCCGTGCTTATCTCGATGCATTTTTTTTTATGAATATAAAAGTGGTTATTGTGACTAAACTATGATAGTTAGATATGTGCTCTCGCGGACTTTTTTGTAGATTTTAATAAGACCTACAAACTCGTAGTACTTTATTTTTTTCTATTGTCAATAGTTTTTGCAGCGCACGCGTAAATAGGTTTTCGATTTTACACCTTGGGTTACAAAATCGCAATTTTCATACGGATCCCTAATTCCTTTGAAAATAAAATATAGCCTATAACCTTCCTCGATAAATGGACTATGTAACACTGAAAGAATTTTTGAAATCGGACCAGTAGTTCCTGAGATTAGCGCGTTCAAACAAACAAACAAACAAACAAACTCTGCAGCTTTATATATTAGTATAGATTTAAAAAAAAAAAGAAGTGGTGATGAATTTAGAATACCTTATCTAACTTAACAACAGCACAGGGTTTGTGTCAAGGTTTCCTTCTCTTGCGGCTAGGTCATCTGCCTCATGCTTTCTTTCAGTCACCTCTTACAATGAAATGAAATGGATCGGGATGGTGACACTATGTATTCTAAATCCGTCACCGCACGGAATAACTATTCAACGACAATGTAAACTATTAACCGTCTACACTCGATCCTTATGTACCTATTGCTATGAGTTCCACGGTTTAAGTTGTGCGAACAGTGCAAACTAAGCTTTATCTTTCGAGCAATTATCTGCCTATTTATGGTCGGAAACTGTCGACCTCCGGTAACTCGCGTACTCCGAGTATTATTAAATATGCTAATCTTTACGAGTTCGTAATAGGATACACTGTAGTTAGTTCGCTGGCACTATAATAAGCGGGTTATGCTAACAGCTAATTAATTATAAGAGCGCTTATTGAAAACGCTTTTTAATTAAACTGATGTAGCCTCGGATATAACTTGTATATGTTTTTCAAAGTCAAAGTCAAAGTCAAATAATTTATTTTGCATAGGACACAATGGACACTTACAAATTGTCAACATATTAATAAAATTTTATACAATGCAAAGTAATATTCTTTACCACCAGTTCGGAACGCGACCACTGCTGAGAAGAACTGGCAAGAAACTCAGAGGGCTTGTCATTTTTTCTTTTTTATTACTTTGCGGTCCTATTCATAATCTAATATGTATATATTTACCCAACAAATTCCTTAAAACAAACTGTTCAATCGAATCTGGAAGGCGTCAGCTGAAATCTGAATATTAAAACAAAACAAAACAAACTTTAATGAAATAAAATTAAATCTTCCTTGGTCCAGTGAGCCGACCAACCCCAAACAGCAGCACCTGTTCACAAGTATAACGCATGTGACAGCCATCGGTCTCCTCAACCATATTAAAGGGAAGTGACCGACCCGTCACACGTCGCTACCGCTGCTCAGAGTATTTTAGTGAGCATGACAACTCACAAAACCGAGCCCGATCACCGATAAAGCAATAAAAAGTAAAGCTCGAAAAAAAACAGATTCCAGGAAGACTGCAGTTTCAGATCCAAAGATACATTTGTTCGTATATGTATTCATAGTATTTGAGCTCAGCAGCTCAAATACTATGATTATCAAATACTATGATATATTTGTTGAGTTTGCCACAAAATTCAGTAGCTATGGGCCCCTAAAGGGGGGGGGGTAGTTAGTTAGTAGGATCTAATGGTCCGCCCGGCTAGCTACTACCCTCACATCCAAGTCCAGCGCCAAGAAGTTTTACAGTGTTTCGTCGTGTGTATATGAGAGCCGGAGCCCGACATGCCATTTCCTTGAATTGTCTGCTCCATATTAGACCATTTTTTTACCTGGGGTATAATCCTTTATGGGATGGCCAGCAGGGGGTATGGGGGTATGAGGGAGTCCCCTCCGCTTCAGTGAGGAGACTGTACTGTCTCGATCCACCGTGTTGCTTTCCTGGCTTTTCTTTCCATCACGCAAGCCTAGCGTTAAAGGCATTAAAGTCAATGACGAAATAATACATAGAATAAAAAAATATTTTATTATTACAAACAGACACTCCAATTTTATTTATTTTTTATAGTATATAATATATACTAAATCCTCCGTATTATTATTATTTTTATATGCTTTATTCTTATACAAATTTTACATCATCACTATCACTATCACTACATATTATAAAACAAAGTCGCTGTCGTTTGTCCGTCCCTATGTATGCTTAAATCTTTAAAACTACCCAACGGATTTTGGAGCGGCAGTTTTTATTAAATAGAGTGATTCAAGAGGAATATTATATACATATATAAAATCATGACAGCGACACTTTATTCTAAACTAGCTTTTGGGCGCGGCTCCGCTCGCGTGCCTTTTGCATTTTTTTATGAATATAAAAGTGGTTATTGTGACTAAACTATGATAGTTAGATATGTGCTACTTGTTTGTAGATTTTAATAAGACCTACAAACTCCTAGTACTTCATTTTGTTCTATTGTCAATAGTTTTTGCAGCGCACGCATAAATAGGTGTTTGATTTTACACCTTGGGTTACAGAATCGCAATTTTCATACGGATCCCTAATTCCTTTGAAAATAAAATATAGCTTTTAACCTTCCTCGATAAATTGACTATCTAACACTGAAATAATTTGAAATCGGACGTTGAAATCGGACCAGTAGTTCCTGAGATTAGCGCGTTCAAACAAACAAACAAACAAACAAACAAACTCTGCAGCTTTATATATTAGTATAGATCTGTCACCAACTGGAACCTTACCACATATTTTTCCACAATGTCGGTTACATATAAAATTGATGATTCACCATGATCAATACTAAAATTCGGGAACTAGTTTTCATAAAACAATTGTTTTAAATAAGCTCTTGTTAGTTAAATATTCAAATAAAATATAATTATAATCATAACTTATGGCCAGCTATTTAAATTACAACGTTAAGAACGAGGAAAAGGTGTTTCAGTCTATGGCACCATTTCATTTAATGACTACCATTTGAGAACCCCGCTATGAAAGCGTTGAGCATTTAGCCACAGAGTATATCGAGCAGTACGTTAATTTTACGCTGGCTAGAATAGGACAATTTTTATGTATCAATTATGTATTTTATTTTAATTCATTTATATAATCTACTAGCGACCCGGCCCGGCTTCGCCTGGGTGCAATTATGCATGCATTATACATATAAACCTTCCTCTTGAAACACTCTATCTATTAAAAAAACCGCATCAAAATCCGTTGCGTAGTTTTAAAGATTTAAGCATACATAGGGACGGACAGACGACGGTGACTTTATTTTATACTATGTAGTGATAGTGATAGTGATATATTAACAAAATATTATTTGCGATTGGGTGTGGGGTCGAGACAGAATATTACAATTCCCCACCGCACGCTGGGAAAAAACGCGTGTTGTAAAGTCAACAAAACCCAGCACGTTTGGTGGTACGATCTACCCTCACATGTAAGACCGGCGTTTCGTCGTGGGCATGTGAGAGCCGGTGCCCGACAGGGCATTTTCTTGAATTGCCTGTTCCATCTTAGACCCTGGCGTTGCTTTCCATCACGTAAGCCTAGTGCCCAAGGCATTCAAGTAACAGCTAAAAAAAAATTAAGCGTACTCAGCAAAATTCTACAACTATCACAAATTATGATATGACTATTATCCAGTATTAGTTCGTGTGGTGCGAGATTTAGAATACATGGTTTCATCACCCCATTCCATCCTGAGGGTGTCGTAAGAACCGACAAAAGATGACAAGGCCGAAAACCTAGCCGCAAGAAAAGGAAATCTTGATACGGGACCCAGTGCCAACCTGTCTGTCTAGCAGCGTGGCACAGTAACATTGTTTAATCCATTAAAAAGTGTTTATTTTCAATGTGTAATAATCGCGATAACCTTAGAAATCATTATAGTAAAATAAAGCCAAGTTGAGCTGCTGCTTTTTTACCACATACTATGACCCGCTAAGCACATCCACGTTTGCGACGGGGTCGGCTCGGCGTTAACGCGGTTTTGGTTACAATCCCTCATTTGGAAAATCATTTATTTAACCTACCATATTTAATTAATTGCTTATAATAACATTTGTTGATTTCATGTGGCTGCTTTGCAGATTGAGGAAACAATGTGATAACGGTTCTTTACTATGACTCTCATCAATAAAAAGTAAAATTTTAAAAAGTGAAATATTTTGCTATAGAATATACATATTTTTATCATGAATAAATTGGTATATGCGGATTGTGTGAAGTTAGTCTAGTCGACAAGTCTTTTCCTATGCTATTTTTATTATGAGCCTTGTAAAAATCTTATCGAAGTGTCTGTAGAACATATAAGCATAAAATTTGGATGTTTTTCGAAAAAAAAACCTTCCGTTGCCCTGGACAATATAGGCCAGGAAAGTGTCATTAACCCTTGTGCTGCGGTTTCAGCCTCTCTAGTCGTCTATGCTAACACCATTCAAACATTTAAACTCCACCTGCGAGGATACCTTATCCGAGCACAAGTAAAAATCCATTCTAATACCTCATTTATTTAAGAATGACTATCTCATCCCGATTTCTATCCCCTATCACGCTAACTTCGTGTGATGAATATGAGGTGCTTGTGTTGCTCTGGGTGTTTCTTACGTGAGGTCTGTTTTCGTAATGGATATATAAATAATAAATAAATATCCTTGGACATTTCACACAACGCCATCTCGTCCCAAGCTAAGCAACTTAATGCTTTTGTTATGGTAACGAGATGGATGATAAACTACTTATATACATTTTTTTTGTAAATACATACTTAATATAGATAGATAACAGCCAGATCCGGAACAAATACTTGTAGGTCGTACAAATATTTCTTACGTGCGGGGATCGAACCCGCAACATCCTTTCTGTCAGTCTGGTGCCGGTAGCACGGGCTTGGTTTGGGGCTGATTTGAATGTGTGTCACGTCCTTAGTCTTTATTTTACTTTAACCTAATTGTGCGCTGTACTCATTATGGCTGAAATCACACGTCTTCCTTCCTGTTCCCTACCTACACATATTGATATCGCTAGTATCATTGGTAAGTACCTGTGTTTGGCACTCGTGACCTCATAACAGGTCCAGCTGAAAATCAGCGTCGGGCATTGCAGTTCGGCTTATGCTGAGCTGGTTACCGGTTTGTTGCAAACGGGGACACACGTTTATGTTTTTTATTTTTCTTGTATTATTTTTGCCTTATCTTATAATGTGTCTTTGTTTGTTATCAAATAAATTACTTTCTTTCTATGTTAGTTAACTAGTAAGATACCCCCAGTATGTATTCAAGACCGCAAAGCACAGTTAATTATTGCAATTTACAATTAATTGTTACCTCCTTTCCGGTTCCGTGAAAAGGCCCTTTGAGTCGGTGATAAAAAACAATATCGGAAAATTTGAAATGTTTTCGAATAAAAAAAAACAGAATTATGTGTCATTATTTTATTCATTTGAATTTGAATTGTTCGAACTGTATTTGGTTGGGCATTTTTTGTGTAGGCTTCTGAGGTCACATCAAATAGGTACGTGCTTCGCCTTTGTCACGGAATTCGGGGTGAACCTCGCCCTGGGCAAGGTTTCGGCCTGATAATAATCCTGGCTACTAAATTATGCGTATGAAATGGAAATTTGTTATGTGTATTTTGAACGTTTCATTTATGACTACACCTAAACGTCTGCTTATCGCATTTATGTTTATTATCCTACTCATTACTAGGATAATAAACGAAATAGTAATAATTTATAAATGACGTTATGCGGTCCGTGTCGTGACGGATTTAGATAACACAATGTCACCAACCCACATTATCCTTTGGATATTATAAGAGCCGACAAAGGGAAATGATAAGGCCGGTAACTTAGCCGCAAGTGAAGGAAAACTTGATACAAAACCAACCCGTCTGGCCAGCGTGGCACAGTAGGCTAATTACCCTCCATGTAGTTGGAGGAGGCTCTACTCAGCAATGGGTTATTTATGGGCTTAGAAGTAGGTGAAAGAAGCGGAAGCATAAATATACAATTAAATACAAAAGTCCATATCCATAATTTTACATGTTAGAAAAGTTTGCTATTGCGAAACGAATAATGGAGAAAGTTCCCAATAAACAACCACTTAGCGCTAAATAATGGCCGCTAGGGGAGGTGCAGACAATCGATTATATAAATTACATCGAATTCAAATTCTATTTTTATACTATTTCGCGGTTCTGAATTTAAACCAAATCGAATTTATCGAGATTGTTAGTGTCAATTATTTTAATAATCGGGTCAAAGTAAGTCGACTCTTTTGAGGCTTTAATATCACTCAAAGTATTGGGTGACGTAAGTTTTGAGATTCATGACCGATGCGGCAGAACTTGGTGACCACGTAGCGGAAAGCTTAGTGCTGGTTGGTCTTCCACAATGGACCAACAACTTGGTTATGGTTGATGTAATCTGGCCCTGGAGCGAAGTGACTTTCGAAACGCACGCTTTGGTGGAATAGAAAGAATTGCTAGGACGTGTCAGTCTCAATTTGGTTGAGAACCAGACCCCAAATATCCTATTTTCAAACGACATTCCCTGCAAGAGCGTCTAGCATACATACAACTTGAAATAAGCAATCAACTAAGCTTTGTGTACAAGCTACATTTGAATTATTTTAACGTCTTTATTATTAGAGTCCACTTAAATCAAATCAAAACTCATTAAATCAAGTTGGCTCATTATAGCTCTTTTGACAAGTCAAACAATAAAATAAAATTTAAAATGTACCATTTAAAATTAATTATTTACCATCTTCCACCGGTTCGGAATGCACCGCTACTGAGAAAAGCCGGCAAGAAACTCTGTAGTTGCTCTTTTTAGATCGCCATTTTTGGGTACAAGACTGGATCTAAGACAGATTTGTGAGAGCAAACTCGCGCAATAGTTACAAAGGGCCAAACATCAGCCACTACAAGGCATAAGTTTATTAACACAAAAAAAAAAATATGCCTAAGGCACATTTCACTCTCTGGGTGTCGTAAGAGTCGAGAGGGTCAACAGCAACAACAACGCTTACTAATTGTACTGATTTTTATTTTCAAATTTTTTATTATGCTACATGTAAAAAAAATTGTAGTATGATTATGGCTTTCACTAATCTGCCAGACTTGTTGGTACCACCATCATTGTAAATTTAAAAGAGAAATCATGGAGTTTCTTGCTGGCTTTGCTCTGTGGAATGGCATTCCGAAACGGTGTTAAAAAATAAATGTTTTTTTTTAATTTAAATTTTTGAGTTATATTTTTTGGCTATTTGAAAGCATTTGCAAGAATTTATTCGAATAAAAAGCATTTTGATTTTCATTTTGAAACAACAAAGGAAATGCCAAGGCAAAGAACTTGATTGATCGTGTCGTGGCACATTAGTCTTATTGCCCTCTATGTAGTAGGAGGGGACTCAACTCGTCCCCTCCTACTACATACAACAACAATGGTTCAATTATGGGCTAAAAGCAGAAGTAATAAGGAAAAGAGAGTAACAGATTTTCATTCACACGGATTTCAGATTTTAGTGCCTATTTTGAAGTCAGTTAACATTTTGTTAAAAGTGTTTTATATTTTACCCAAGAAAGTGTAACATTTGTGCACTTCTTACATACAACGTAAAGGTCCTAACGGAGCTATTAAGGCTCCTAGTGCCACTTAAACTTAGCCCTAACCTGTTTCGTCTCAAGATTGCATTGAGGTAACTTAAGTGTAGAATTAAGTTGCACTTAGGTCTTTAAACAGCCACTATACAACAAATTGTAGGTTTACTAATTGTACCATAAACATCGATAATGAACATAAAGCCTGGGTTCAATAGCTAGCAATAATCCGGTAAATTTAAAGTCCTTCCCAAGTCCTGTGCCAAAAGCGTGTGGCATACATCCCGAACTGACACCACATACGGAAACACAATGATGTTATGTAGTTACTATGTTGTTTGTGTGTGTGTATGTGTGGTCAAGAGTGTTATGTTATTAAGAGCGCTTAGATGGCGGTTGTTGCTGCGAGCATTTATATACATACCGACGAAACACTAATGAGCTGTCATTCTATTGGTGGGCGCATTATGACGCACTTGAGTCATGTTGTTGGTCACGTATCCACGTTGCTGGTCACGTGGGGGGGGGGGGTTGCGTTACGGTGAACTACAACCGGCATCAAGTCGTCTCGCGACCACGGACACTGCAAAGTGTCTGAAACGTTGGGACAAGAACACGGCGATTTCTATTACTAAAAAAATACCAAGAAACAACAATTTGAAGTCTGTGGCTTGGTCTATAAATATAGATCTTTTTGTTTTTGTACACTAGTCAGCCCTCCAAAAATACCTAAATTTGCCTTTCGACGAATAGTTCTTTCACTCCATTAAAATTCTATAGCAAACTACTGAATCGATTCTGATAACTCCAAATTTCAAATTCAACGGAAATACAATAAAAACATAAACAAAAATCCAAATCTATGTGGTAACATACATGCAAAAAGAAACATACATGCGAATAGAGACTTTTTTTGAATCTGTTAAATATTCTACCGCTTCCTTCATATTTTAACACCTACATCTCTCACAACTTGTGTTACCTAAAATGTCAAGAGGTCATAAGTACGTAAAGACACGAGCGTTCTGTATGTTATGAAGGCTATTTTTAGATCTCATTAGTACTGAAGTAAGAAAGTTTTGTTGTTTTGCATGTTTCCGTTGCTTAAAGCACGGGGAAATGTTTCAATAAACACAGTGCCAACTACAAACTCGTGGATTACCATTATATAACACGTATTATAAAACACAGGATTATGTCAAGAACAATTATTTAGGATACATAGTGTCACCACCGCATTCTATCCTAAGGGTGTCGGAAGAGCCGACAGTAGGAAATGACAAGGCCGAAAACCTAGACGCAGGTCAAGGAAAACATGATACGAAACCTGTGCCAACCCGCCTGGCTAGCGTGGCACAGTGGCCTAATTACATGGGAGGAGTTCCCGACTCATTAGTGGGCCATAAATTGTCTGAGTAGTAGCGTCATGCTTGTGAACAGGTGCCGTCGTTGGGGGTCGGTTAGCTCGGGCATTAGAAGGTTACTACTGTTGACTAGATCTGGCTGATGTTTGGCCCTTTGCGACTATTGCGCGAGTTTGCTCTCACACTTGTACCTAAAAATGGCGATCTAAAATGAGAAACACAGAGTTTCTGCCCGCTCTTCTCTGTTGAGCTGCATTCCTAACCGGGTGGTAGATGGTAAATAATCAATTTAAAATGGTAAATTTTATTTTATTTTATTGTTTGTCATTTCAAAAGAGCTCTAATGAGCCAACTTGAGTAAATGAGTATTTGATTTTGAGTTGTAGTTCTAAATATATAAGTTATGTGTTAGTGTCATATGAGAATTGTAGAATGCACTCCAATGCTTAACCTGTACATTAATCTGATAATTTAATCGTCCACGGCTCCATCTTATTTGGATTTACAAGAAACTGCTCTACAAACATTAAATCTGAGAGTATCTCCAAAAAGCTACCTTTGACTTTTCCTGCCGGCTATGAAAGGCAGCTTTCCGAACAGTCGTTAGTCTCGACTATTTAAATAACGCACTCAAATAAATATTGTTGAGTTTGAAAATCGAAATGCGTTTAGCGCCATATCATAACTTCACTATCACTACATAGTATAAAAGAAAGTCGCTGTCCTCTGTCCGTCCCTATGTATGCTAAATCTTTAAAATTACGCAACGGATTTTGAAGCGGATTTTGTTAATAGATAGAGTGATTCAAGAGGAAGGTTTATTGCACCCGTGCGAAGCCGAGGCGGGTCGCTAGTCGACATATAAAACGTCGTTTCAGCTCATAAACGACCCACTACTGGGTCGGGACTCCTCCAAATTCATGGAGGGAAATTAGCCTTCTGTGCCACACTGGCAAGATGGGTTTGTATCAAGTTTTCCTTCCCTTGGGGCTAGGTGAACTGCCTCTCGCGTTCTTTTAGTTGCCTTACGACACCCTAAATATGGTATGGGTTGGTGATATTGTGTATTCTAAACTCGTCACCACACGGACATATATATAACTCATATAATCGATTTATTAACTTCCCGAAAGGCAAAGTGTTTGAAACACACTTTAAATAGCTGCTTATATCATTACTCCCTTTTCAATATTTCGAGTGGTTGTCGAAATAAGTGTTTGAACGAAACGAAAGAGCGTCTCCAAATTATTTAACACGGTTTGTTTACTTTACCTTTTTCTTAATGGGAGTCCTTTTAGTGTTGCTGTTTTCGTAAAGGCGATATTTTTAGTCCGATGCTATTTTTTTTTTCATTTCTAGTATTATAATTCACTAGCGACCCGCTATGGCTTCGCACGGGTGCAATGATGAACCTCTGCATTTATCAGTGTTTCTCTACAATATTATGTATGTATTATACATATAAACCTTCCTCTTGAATCACTCTATCTATTAAAGAAAACCGCTTCAAAATCCGTTGCGTAGTTTTAAAGATTTAAGCATACATAGGGACGGACAGACGACAGCGACTTTGTTTTATACTATGTAGTGATAGTGATATGTAGTGATAGTGATGTGTTCGTTCTAAATATCCGAACTCCCGTGTGGTGACGGATATAGAATACATATTGTCACCACCTCATTCCATCTTGAGGGTGTCGTAAGAGCAGCACTCAGCCCCTAGAGGACCCACTGCTGTTATCTTCTTGTTACATGGCCTCCTTCTGTTACGTGGTACTGTAGGCTAACCACACTCCATGTGTGGTTAGCCTACTGTACCACGCTGGTCAGACGAGTTAGCACAGGGTTTCGTTTCAAGTTTTCCTTCTCTTTAGCGGCCTCATGTCTGCTCTTACGACACTCTCAGAATTTAATGGGGTGGTGAATCTATGTGTTCTAAATCTATCACCACACGGAAACCCATTTTGTGTATAGGATACAAAATCTGAATATATTCTCGCTTGAATATTCCTCCGCATCGTTTGGTTCTGTCAGATTAAGCCCCGTAAGCACTTTATCCCGCCACCTGTGACGAACACAACCGAAATGGCTTGTTTCATTTAAAAAAAAGGTAAGCCTTGAGCGACACAGCTGTATATGTCTGCTTGACGTGAGAGATTCTTCTTTTGTATGTTACAAAGCTGATACGCTACAGCATCAATTTCATTTTAAACTTTGATTTGGACTTATCTATAATTACCACAGTGACACAAAATAGTTGCTCCACTAAACGAGGCGGGCAATTCCCCCCCAGTGTCGCGGAGCATACTCCCCCATCGAAAGGTACTAACCCCGTGGTCCTGGACTCGGGCATTCGACGATCGCCGTCGGTTTTAGTGGGTAGGTCGGGGTGCAGTTTACCATCTCCACGCGCCCCGGAGTCCCACATAGCCCGGCCTGTCCCCAACGGCAGGGTAACCATGAGGATTTCCAACGAAAATAAAAAAGGGTCACAAAATAGTTAGGTACAGAAATCAGTATACGTGCATCATGCATTCGGGCAACGCATACATTTACATCGCTCACCGATATCTCGGTCCACGATAGATTAAAATTACGGAGAGAGACTAACCTAGCTAATGTGTCACTACAGTCTACGTAGACATGCTCGGCTACTCTCGGAAGGCGTCGTGGACGCAGGTACGAGAAAGAGACAAGCGATACGAATAGAGCTCTCGAAATATCTACATGCCATAGATTAGTCTAGCTATAGTCGTATTTTTAATTAGACGTAGTCAACTGACGTTTACTGTTTATAATATGAATATCTAGTCTACGAGTAGTGTAGTGTACGCAGGCCAAAATGTCACTATGATAGAGCTACCCTACGATAGGGCTATAGGGTGCTCTAATGATCTATACGTGTACGTAGAAATTAGAGTATATATTAGATTAGTCTTCAAGCTGTCTAGCTCTATTCTCTCTCCGTGGACGACGCGCTTTAGGGACAGTGCGAGTGCCACCATTGTACAAAGTTGGATTATTAAGAATTGAGTTGTGACTGTTTAGTTTATAGATGTTTTATTCTCAACAATCAATCCAACAACTAGATACGTGTGCCACTACTAGAGTTGGTAACCCTAGCGTCAAACGTAGGCATGAACACGAGATTTACTTCTGTATTTAATTATTTTGTGTGATTTCCGAAATCAAGCGTCGGCATGAACATGAGACTGACTTCTGTATTTAATTATTTTGTGTGATTTCTCACATTGTTGTATCATATTGTTAACTAATATTACCGAAATAGCTCAGTATGTCCGTTATGCTTTTACGCGTAAACAGTGCAGCGTGTTTTGATGAGTTTCGGTATAGTTTGAAAACTTGTAATTGGCCTTCGTCTACTATTTTATGTTCTACTAGCTTTTGCCCGCGACTTCGTCCGCGTGGAATAATGACTTCCGGAAAAAAACAATTTATCCCCGTTTTCTCCCCGTTCGGAGGGAATTTCCAATAATCCTCTCTTAGTGGTAGCCTACTCCTCCCAACAAACACACAGGCTAAATTTCAGCTCTCTACTGCCATTAGTTTCGGCTGTGCGTTGTCTGTCAGTCACTCAGTAACGGAAGAGTTTTATATATATAGATATAGATAGCTGTGCCCCGAACTCCGTCAGTGTGTAATTCCTTGTGTATTATTAAGTTAATGTATTGGTAATATTGTTTAGATCACGTTCACATGAGGCTTAAGTTAAGTACCTATACAACAAAAATACTTCAGTGCAAAGCTTCCGGGTAAACTATCCTACTTCACTTAAAACTAAATACCTATAACATAATTAATAATACCTATACCTTTAATTAATAAAAGTACCTACGCTTTTACTTACTTAATATTATTATTAAAAAAAACTGAACATAAATTAACCAAAACTTACCTACTACTAACTAACTACTACTAACCTATTACTACTTCACCTAAAAAGAAATAAAATGTTAACTATTAATAATTTGTAATTTGAACGAATATAACACGCCACCAAAATAACTAATACCTATTTTATGAAATAACATCAAAAGAAAATTAAATAAACAAAATTATTGTAAATAAATAGGTACTAAAAGTCGCGCTGATAAACAATATTGCCTGTCAATAAGGGCGAATACTCGGGACGTCTACTCGCATCATCAGCCAAATCGAAATATTGTATGAAGTTCGCGTTTGGATCCCCCGCCCTTTTAAACCTCCCGCGACGACCCGATGCGACGGTTACACAAAAATAATCCTTATAGCATGATTCAGTAATCACTCGCGATGGTTTATTAGCGTATTTCATGAATAACTTTGGTGTTTCTGTACCGATTTCTATGATTCTTTTTTTATTAAATAGATAATAATGTTAACATTTATTAATTAGGGATGATTGAGAGTGTTATAAACGTAAGAGTAGACAAATATAATCAGAAAGCTTTGAACTGCTAAGCTATCGGGAGTTACACGTGTTATTGTGAGTCAACCATAAAAGATAGACATTTGCTGTCGTGGAATATTTTTTATATAATTTTAAGGAGAACATTTCCGTCACACATGATTTCTGTGTAGCTTTAACTATTAAGGCTGCACACGCGACGGAAGCTTAAAAAATGGAGTAAGTTCTCCTGTTTTCCCAACATTTCCCTTCACTGCTCTGCTCCTATTGATCGTAGCGTGATGAAAAGTATACTATAACCTGCCCAGGAGTATGAAGAACAATTGTACCAAGTTTTGTTGATATCCGTCGAGTGGTTTTTGTTTCTATAACGAACATACAGACAGACAGACAGACAGACAGACAGACAGACAGACAGACAGACAGACAAAAATTTTACTGATTGCATTTTTGGCGTCAGTATCGATCACTAATCACCCGCTGATAGTTATTTTGGAAAAATATTTCATGTACAGAATTGACCTCTCTACAGATTTATTATAAGTATAGATGTTAATTCTAGCTGTAAGTTTTCGAAATAAAATAAAAATAGTAATAATTGAGCCTTGTCGGACATAAGAAACTTGTCAATAAAATATTATTTTTAGGGCGTGATTAAGAAAGTCTCGCTTTAAAAGAGTGCTGAGAAACATCTCTCTAGTCAATCAACTCCTATAACTGGTCAGTTAATGGTTTGTTAAGTCGACCATCAGATAAATGAAAACCGAATCGTCGCCGTCATTTCATTTGACTGCCTCGTTGGTCTTGTGGTTAGATGTGCCGTCTTTGAATCAACGGGTCCCGGGTTCGATTCCGGGGTTTACAAAAAAAATGTATATAAGTAGTTTATCATGCTTCTCGTTACCATAACACAAGCATTAAGTTGCTTAGCTTGGGACGAGATGGCGTTGTGTGAAATGTCCAAGCATATTTATTTATTATATTTATTTATTATTTATTTCAGCTCATAAATAACCAACTACTGAATCAAGCCTCAGCTTTATGTAAGGTAATTAGCTTACTGTGCCACGAAACCGGATCAAGAGCACCTTAAAGCTTGCGATCATATGCCTCACTAAGGCGTCGAAATTCGTATGAAACTTTTTTTATTTACGACTTGAATGCTTTGACCCTAGGCGTGCGTGATGGAAAGCAACACCAGGGTCTAAGATGGAGCAGGCAAAACAAAGGATATGCCCAAATTCAAGGCACCGACTCTCACATACACACGACAGAACACAGTAAACCTGCTTGGCACCGGCCGGACGTAGTAGCTAGCCGGGCGGACCATTAGATCCTAGTTACCACCAAGCGTGCTGGGTTTTGTTGACTTTTACAACACGCGTTTTTTGTAACTATTTAGAACGACAGACGACAGCGACTTTGTTTTATACTATGTAGTGATAGTGATATGTAGTGATAGTGATGTGTTCGTTCTAAATATCCGAACTCCCGTGTGGTGACGGATATAGAATACATATTGTCACCACCTCATTCCATCTTGAGGGTGTCGTAAGAGCAGCACTCAGCCCCTAGAGGACCCACTGCTGTTATCTTCTTGTTACATGGCCTCCTTCTGTTACGTGGTACTGTAGGCTAACCACACTCCATGTGTGGTTAGCCTACTGTACCACGCTGGTCAGACGAGTTAGCACAGGGTTTCGTTTCAAGTTTTCCTTCTCTTTAGCGGCCTCATGTCTGCTCTTACGACACTCTCAGAATTTAATGGGGTGGTGAATCTATGTGTTCTAAATCTATCACCACACGGAAACCCATTTTGTGTATAGGATACAAAATCTGAATATATTCTCGCTTGAATATTCCTCCGCATCGTTTGGTTCTGTCAGATTAAGCCCCGTAAGCACTTTATCCCGCCACCTGTGACGAACACAACCGAAATGGCTTGTTTCATTTAAAAAAAAGGTAAGCCTTGAGCGACACAGCTGTATATGTCTGCTTGACGTGAGAGATTCTTCTTTTGTATGTTACAAAGCTGATACGCTACAGCATCAATTTCATTTTAAACTTTGATTTGGACTTATCTATAATTACCACAGTGACACAAAATAGTTGCTCCACTAAACGAGGCGGGCAATTCCCCCCCAGTGTCGCGGAGCATACTCCCCCATCGAAAGGTACTAACCCCGTGGTCCTGGACTCGGGCATTCGACGATCGCCGTCGGTTTTAGTGGGTAGGTCGGGGTGCAGTTTACCATCTCCACGCGCCCCGGAGTCCCACATAGCCCGGCCTGTCCCCAACGGCAGGGTAACCATGAGGATTTCCAACGAAAATAAAAAAGGGTCACAAAATAGTTAGGTACAGAAATCAGTATACGTGCATCATGCATTCGGGCAACGCATACATTTACATCGCTCACCGATATCTCGGTCCACGATAGATTAAAATTACGGAGAGAGACTAACCTAGCTAATGTGTCACTACAGTCTACGTAGACATGCTCGGCTACTCTCGGAAGGCGTCGTGGACGCAGGTACGAGAAAGAGACAAGCGATACGAATAGAGCTCTCGAAATATCTACATGCCATAGATTAGTCTAGCTATAGTCGTATTTTTAATTAGACGTAGTCAACTGACGTTTACTGTTTATAATATGAATATCTAGTCTACGAGTAGTGTAGTGTACGCAGGCCAAAATGTCACTATGATAGAGCTACCCTACGATAGGGCTATAGGGTGCTCTAATGATCTATACGTGTACGTAGAAATTAGAGTATATATTAGATTAGTCTTCAAGCTGTCTAGCTCTATTCTCTCTCCGTGGACGACGCGCTTTAGGGACAGTGCGAGTGCCACCATTGTACAAAGTTGGATTATTAAGAATTGAGTTGTGACTGTTTAGTTTATAGATGTTTTATTCTCAACAATCAATCCAACAACTAGATACGTGTGCCACTACTAGAGTTGGTAACCCTAGCGTCAAACGTAGGCATGAACACGAGATTTACTTCTGTATTTAATTATTTTGTGTGATTTCCGAAATCAAGCGTCGGCATGAACATGAGACTGACTTCTGTATTTAATTATTTTGTGTGATTTCTCACATTGTTGTATCATATTGTTAACTAATATTACCGAAATAGCTCAGTATGTCCGTTATGCTTTTACGCGTAAACAGTGCAGCGTGTTTTGATGAGTTTCGGTATAGTTTGAAAACTTGTAATTGGCCTTCGTCTACTATTTTATGTTCTATGTTAATTCTAGCTGTAAGTTTTCGAAATAAAATAAAAATAGTAATAATTGAGCCTTGTCGGACATAAGAAACTTGTCAATAAAATATTATTTTTAGGGCGTGATTAAGAAAGTCTCGCTTTAAAAGAGTGCTGAGAAACATCTCTCTAGTCAATCAACTCCTATAACTGGTCAGTTAATGGTTTGTTAAGTCGACCATCAGATAAATGAAAACCGAATCGTCGCCGTCATTTCATTTGACTGCCTCGTTGGTCTTGTGGTTAGATGTGCCGTCTTTGAATCAACGGGTCCCGGGTTCGATTCCGGGGTTTACAAAAAAAATGTATATAAGTAGTTTATCATGCTTCTCGTTACCATAACACAAGCATTAAGTTGCTTAGCTTGGGACGAGATGGCGTTGTGTGAAATGTCCAAGCATATTTATTTATTATATTTATTTATTATTTATTTCAGCTCATAAATAACCAACTACTGAATCAAGCCTCAGCTTTATGTAAGGTAATTAGCTTACTGTGCCACGAAACCGGATCAAGAGCACCTTAAAGCTTGCGATCATATGCCTCACTAAGGCGTCGAAATTCGTATGAAACTTTTTTTATTTACGACTTGAATGCTTTGACCCTAGGCGTGCGTGATGGAAAGCAACACCAGGGTCTAAGATGGAGCAGGCAAAACAAAGGATATGCCCAAATTCAAGGCACCGACTCTCACATACACACGACAGAACACAGTAAACCTGCTTGGCACCGGCCGGACGTAGTAGCTAGCCGGGCGGACCATTAGATCCTAGTTACCACCAAGCGTGCTGGGTTTTGTTGACTTTTACAACACGCGTTTTTTGTAACTATTTAGAACGACTATACTACTATTACTACTACTCAGGACATTTTTGACCCACTGCTGTGTCGGGCGTCCTCCAGTTATATGGCAAGATGGGTTGGCACAAGGATTGTATCAGGTTTTCCTTTTCTTATGGTTAGGTAATCGGCCTTTTTTTTCTTTTGTCGGCTTTTACGACACCCTTAGTGCGGAATGGGGTGGTGACAGCATTCTAATTCCCAGTAAACGGGCTATCAAAAGAGAACATTTGAAAAGTAGTCCCTGCTATGCTCACATTTCACATGTATTTAGTTTCATTTCACATTTTTTCACAACTTTTTAACAAATATTTAACAACAAACCACATATGACACCATGTCAAACATGCTAAATACACGAATACAAATAGCTCAGTGATGTGCCACCCTATTATGTATTTAATTATGTCCGTGTGGTGACGGATTTAGAATACACAATGTCACCAACCCATACCAACCTCAGGGTGTCGTAAGAGGCAACTAAAATAACGCAAGTGGCAGATCACCTAGCCCCAAGAGAAGGAAGACTTGATACAAACCCTGTGTCAACCCGTCTTGCCAGCGTGGCACAGTAGGCTAATTTCCCTCCATGAATTTGGAGGAGGCCCGTCCCAGTAGTGGGTTCTTTATGGGCTGAAATGACGACGACGAATTGGTAGGCCTGATTTAGCCGTAGATCTTTTTTTGGCTGCGATAATTATTATAAATAAAATAAATAAATAAATATCCTTGGATATTTCACACAACGCCATCTCGTCCCAAGCTAAGTAACTTAATGCTTGTGTTATGGTAACGAGATGGATGATAAACTACTTATATACATTTTTTTTTTGTAAATACATACATATTATAGATAGAAAAGACACACAGACTCCGAGCCAGTGCCTCTGGTTTAGACAAAGACACTCGCCCGACCCCGGAATCGAACCCGGGACCCATTGATCCAAAGGCGGCACATCTAACCACTAGACCAACGAGGCAGTCAAACCAAATTATGAACCAATAGAAAGATTTTTCATTACATGGAACCATCTATCAATAATTCAATATATTAGATTGTAACAATTTGCACAGATAAAGGGCTATCTGGTTATTATTATTAGAATAAAACTTTCTTGTGTTTGAGTTTTAAATACAATCAGTGTAGAGTAAAAACAGACGAACCAATCTAAGTTGAAGATAAGAATCGCTTATGCGGAATTTTCCATTAAACCTTTGTGGGAAATTCTAATCACAACTTCACTATCACTATCATCATCACTACTTATTATAAAACAAAGTCGCTGTCATCTGCCCATCCCTATGTATGCTTAAATCTTTACAACTACGCAACGGAGTTTGAAGCGGTTTTTTTATAGATAGGGTGATTCAAGAGGTAGGTTTAAGTGTACAATACATCCATAATATTGTTGAGAAACACTGATAAATTTAGAGGTTCTTCATAGTACCCGTGCGAAGCCGGGCCGGGTCGATAGTAATAGTATAAATGCGAAAGAAACTCTGTCTGACTATCTGTCGCGCTTTTAAGGCCCAAACTAGTGAACCGATTTAAATGAAATTTGGTACACCGATAGTCTAGAGCCTGAGAAAGCACAAAGGCTACTTTTTAATGCCATAAAGGGTTGTAACGGGAGCTGGTTAGGTCATTTATGTTATATTATTATTTATGCAATACATATATATTAAATTCTAAATAGGACCGCAAAGTAATAAAAAAGAAAATAATGACAAGCCCTCTGAGTTTCTTGCCAGTTCTTCTCAGCAGTGGTCGCGTTCCAAACTGGTGGTAGACTATTATTACTTTGCTTTGTATAAATTTTATTAATATGTTGACAATTTGTAAGTGTCCATTGTGTCCTATGCAAAATAAATAATTTGACTTTGACTTTGACTATGGGCTACGAGGAAGAAAGAGGAGAATAAGGAGATACGCAGGAAAACCGGGGTCACCGACATAGCCCACCGGATTGCCAAACTTAAGTGGCAGTGGGCAGGGCACATAGCTCGCAGGACCGACGCCCGATGGGGCAGAAAAGTCCTCGAGTGGCGACCGCGTTCCGGAAGGCGCAGTGCTGGTAGGCCTCCCTCACGGTGGACCGACGACCTGGTTAAGGTCGCCGGAAAGCAGTGGATGCGGGCGGCCCAGGACCGGGCTTTGTGGAGATCCTTGGGGGAGGCCTATGTCCAGCAGTGGACGTCTTTTGGCTGAAATAATGATGATGATGATGGGCTGAAACGACGATGACTATTTGAATTTATAATGATGGTATCTACTACTACTACACAGTCCATATTGGACCCAATGTTGAGTCTGGGCTCTTCCTATCCTAAGGAGTGTAATAAGCCGGCCACGCTGGCGAGACGGGCTGGCACAGGATTTCGTATCAAGCTTTCCTTCAGTTACGGGTAGGTTATCGGCCTGTAATTTCGTTTTCTGAGCTCTTACTACACCCTGAGGATGGAATGGGAAATTAGTATATTTCATTACAAGTGCGGAAAGGCATTGAGGCATACATTGAGTTCACCGTATTACTATTACGTTCATAGTATTGCTACTCAACTCATACATGATCCACTACTGAGTAGAGCCTTCTCCAATTAAGTGGAATACAGAGTACTTACGGCTTTCGGCCTTGTCATTACCTTCTGCCGGCTCTTACGACACCCTCAAGTTGGAATAGGGTGGTTATACTTTGCACTTATAATTCTGATGGTGATTGAACTATTAATTGCGCCTCGGCTCGGGTTGACAGTCGGAACAAGTTGCAATGACGGTTACGCACGTGTACCGAACGACTATTTTTAATACAGTTGCGAAAAAATTAAGCAATTTAATAAAATAATACAAACACAGTAAACTCAACTAATTATTTATGACTTATAAAAAAAAATGGCGCCAACCGTAGAATATAAGCAGAGATATTTTTTTTTTCACCCATTCTAATAGGCGAAAGCAACTATTCCCATACAGCCAAGTCTTCAGTAGAATTTTTTTATTGATATGAAATGAAATTGAATGAGATTAAATGAAATGAAACCTTTTTTTTTTTTTTTTTTTTTTTTTTTTTTTTTTTTTTTTTTTTTTTTTACGTCGGAGATCCTCATGGATATCCGGCCTTTGGGGACTGGCCGGGGTATGTGGGACTCCGGGGCGCGTAGAGATGGTGAATTGCGCCCCGACCTACCCACTAAAACCGACGGCGATCCTCGACTGCCCAAACCAGGGCCACGGGATTCACTCCCATTACGGGAGCATGCTCCGTGACCCTGGGGGCCTTGGCCCGCCTCTTATAAAGCTAGTGGAGCCCACGCTCCAAGGCGGGCCCCTCCGATTATGAGGGGGGTGGCTGTATTGCCCTCCCCCATTCCACCGCTAGGGGGCGCACGCGAATCGCGGCGCGCTGTCCTCCCGGGGCCTGTTTTGCGCAGGCGACGGACTTCCCAGGTCAATCGCCCGCAGGCCCACTTACGGCGGGCGGAGGTCAGCCAACGCCCTCCGGCGCCTGTTGCGGCGCTGGCGATTTGGGCGCTGGGAGGCCAACTCTCTGGCCCGTTCCGCCTCCTCCTTGGCTGTCATGACGGCTTCACAAAATGAGGCCGTCTCTCTCCAAGCCCTCTCGCTCCCGACCATGGATCTAACGAGATCCGGCAGCGAGAGGCTCCCCACAACACCGACTAGGTCACGTCGCGGTCTATCCCACGCACGGCACACCTCCAGGGTATGCTGCGCGGAGTCCTCAGCACCATCCGCGCAGTGGTGACACCCCGAGGTCTCCTCCCGGCCAATGCGGCACAGGTACTTTCCAAAGCACCCGTGCCCGGACAAAACCTGCGTCAGCCGGAAGGACAGTGCACCATGCCTCCTCTCCAGCCATTCGTCCAATACGGGACGAATGGCTTCCACGATTGCGTGCCCCGCACTAGGGCTCGCCAGCCGTTCCCGCCACTCCTGGCGGACCGTAACACGTAGCTCGATCCGTCGCTCCTCCACATCCCTAGGAAGGGGACGCCGCCCCTGCGCAACCTCTGCCACTCGCCACTTATACAGGGTGGCGAGGGCTTTAGCCTCGAGCTTCCACGGGGGCAGCCCGGCCAGGAGGCTTGCTGCTTCGAAGGAGGTCGTGCGGTACCCCCTTATTACCCTGACGGCCATCACCTGCTGCGGTCTTCGCAGCAGGGCAACGTTACGGGCCGTCAGAGATTCCGCCCATATGGGTGACCCATATAGGGCCATCGACCGCACGACCCCTGTGTACAGCCTCCTACAGGAGACGTTCGGGCCCCCAAGGTTGGGCAGTAGCCGTGACAGTGCGGCCGCTGCACCCATTAGTTTGGGGGCCAACCTTCGCAGGTGCTCCCTGAAGGTCCACCTACCGTCGAGCACCAGACCCAGATATTTCATCGTGGGCTCAACGGCGATGCGAACGCCTCCGACCACGATGTGGGAGCCTGGAGGTGGCGTGTTCCGAGGCCTGTGGAAGAAGAGGGCCTCCGATTTACCCAAAGCCACCTCCAAGCCTAGCTGCCGGATTCTGGCCACAACTTGGGCCACGCCCGCAGTGGCCAGTATTTGTGCGTCCCTGTGGGACTTGCCACGCGCGGTGACAAGGGTGTCGTCGGCGTAGCATACTACGCCAACATTAGGGAGGAGCCTGCCCCGTAGCACCCAGTCGTAACCTAAGTTCCACAGGGTCGGGCCCAAAACCGACCCCTGTGGAACTCCGCAGGACACAGCCCGTCTGTCCCAACCACTCTGGACCGGGTAGAACACGGCCCGGTCCGAAAGGTACGCGCCTATGACACGGCGGAGGTAGGCCGGCACTCCGTGATGATGGAGCGCCTCCTCAATGCAATTCCAGGGCAAGGTGTTAAACGCGTTGGCGATGTCAAGAGACACCGCCAACATAACCTCGCCCCGGGATGTAGCCACCTCCGCCAACGCCTTGACGCGGGCCACCGCGTCGATTGTGGAGCGCCCACAGCGGAAGCCGTACTGGCACTCCGCTAAGTCTGGACCCACCGATTCAAGATGCTGGACGAGGCGGTTGACGATGATGCGCTCAAAGAGCTTGGCCACCTCATCCAGCAAAACTATAGGGCGATAAGCCGACGGCGAGTCCGGCGGGCGCCCCTCCTTCCTGATGAGGACCAGTTTCCCCTCCTTCCATATGCGGGGAAACTGGCCTCGGGACAGACACGCTGTGAACAGCGAGCGCAGCCGAGGTCCTAGGGCCTCTAGGGCAATAACCCAAACACGGCCTGGGATTCCATCTAGTCCCGGAGCCGTGCTTTTGCCCCTGAGCCTTCCCACTGCCAGCCGCAGTTCTTCCTCCCCTACCTCAGGGGAGCCACCCTCGTTAATAGGAGCGACAATATGGCGCAGCCGCTCCGAGGGCCCAGCCCTCGCCGGGAAAAGACTCCCGACGACCTTGTCGACCAGCTGCGGTCGGAGACTTGTAGTCAGTGGGGGGGCCCAGGGGCGTAGTTTCCCCCTCACCATTAAGTACGGGCGCCCCCACGGATCGCCGTCCAACGTGCTGAGCAGCTCTTGTCGGGCCGCAGCTTTAGCCCGCACAATCTCCTTCTGCAGGGACTTTTTGGCAGAGCGGTACGTTTCGTATAGCCCCACCTCCACTTCCGACAGGCCCGGGAGGTTGAGGCGACGTCTTCGATGGCGAGCGTACCGGCGTCTCGCATCCACGCATGACTGGCGTAGCTGTGTTATTTCGCGAGACCACCAGTACACTGCCGTTTTGGCGGGTTTCGCCCTGACCCTGGGCATTGAGGCGTCACAATCTTCCGACATGGCGTTCCGGAACCACGCTGCCTCCACCTCTATGTTGTCGGGCAGCCCGGGCGCTGAAGCCCATGCCCGTACGATAGAGGCCTCCCGCAGGAGGTCCTCGTCTAGCTGGCGTAGCGCCCATCTGGGACCCTCTCTGTGAGAGACCGTTCTAGCCAGGGTGGCAGAAGTCTGGGAGGCGATGTCGAACCGTATATAGCGATGGTCCGACATCGTTTCCTCCTCCTCCATCACCCGCCAGTGCCTAACACGCCGCGCGAGTGCGGGGCTCGCGAGGGTTATGTCCACGATGGACCCACCCCGTTGCCGCACGCACGTGTTCACAGCCCCCTGATTCAGGACCTCCAGTCCCGACGTAGCCACCCACTCCTCCACTAATTCACCCCTGGCGTTCGCCGCCGGGGAACCCCAAGTCGTAGATTTGGCGTTGAAGTCCCCGGCCACGAGTACGGGAAGGCGGCTGCAGCCCACGATAGCGTCCAATTCTGCCAAAAACGTTTCGTAATCGGTGAGAGGTGCGTTGGGCGAGAAGTAACACCCTATGATCACCACCTCACCGATACGAGCCGCGACAAATCCCCGGCCCCGGCGTACGTCCTCCGGAGTCGGTGTTCCCGCAGATGCTCTTATGAACAGGGCCACCGAGCCGCTGACATCCCCCAGCCAGTCGCGTCTGGGAGGAATAAAGTACGGCTCGGCGACCACCACTACGTTGATTGTCCACTGCGCTGCGCTCTGGTGAAGGAGATCCTGAGCTGCAGCACAGTGGTTTATATTCCCCTGGAGGATACGAAGATATGGTCCCTGGTCCATTACTGGGTGTCCATTCTAGCATCCTCCAGGGGTGCCCGTTGCGACGTCGACGGCCCTGGCTGTGTAGAAACAACCGGCCGGCGGCCCTTGACGGTCCCCGATTTCTTCGCCTGTGCAGCGGCGCAGTCACGAGCGCCCAGACGATGCCCCGCCGGTTTTCCCGCCGCCTCACACCTGGAGCACCGCGCTTTATCCGGGCACTCCACGGCTTTGTGGCCCGAGTACCCGCAATTAAAGCAGGCGTCACCAATGCCAGCGCCTGTGGGGCAGTCTACCCCAATGTGGCCCTCCCCGCGACAGCGGTAGCATTTGGATGGTCTCGGCGTCAAGAGTTTTACCTGGGCCGAGGACCAGCCTACCAGCATGCGAGGCGAGGCCACAACCTTTTTTGCCGCCGCAACTGGGCATGTCACAATTGCCGTGCCCGTACTGACCCGCCCAGGGCGTATGGCCGTAGACTTGACCTGAGCCGCGGCGCAACCACCGACTCTTGCCACGACCTCAATGAGCTCGGTTATTGTGACCGAATCGTCGAGGTCGGAGATACGGAGGTCGGCACACTTTTCGGGTCTGGAGACCCGCACATCCTCAGGACCCAGGGCCAGCCTCAGCTGCTCGGCCAAGGCGTCCGCTTTGGGGCCGCTGGTGGTGCCAGACACCTCCAGCATCCGGGCACCGGTGCGTGCGCTTTTCACACGCACGCCATTAGTAAGACCAAGGCCTACGATGTCTATGGCTGCCCTGGCCTTTGACATTACCTCATTGTAGGTAACACCTCTCTCCACCGCTCCAGGCTGCAGGGTTAGGACCACAGCCGTAGAGCGGGGGGCAATGAGTTGCGCTTTTATTTTCGCCTCTTTTTTGGCGATCTTTTGTCTCGCTTTCTGCGCCTTCTTTTGGGCCTTGCGTTTCGCAGCCTTAGCCGCCTTCTTAGCGCCAACCGCCTCCCATCCACCTTCCTGCGCGGCAGCAGTGGATTGGCTGGCCGGGGTCCGCGTTGTTGCCGGTTTAGGTGCGGAACGCCCTTTTTTGTGGTTGGCCTTGGCTGACGCTGACGTGGGTGCAGCCACTTTGGCCACCGGCTTTGGTGCTCCTTTCTGTAGCACCTTCGCGTTTGCCGACCGTGTCAGAGGGGCTCCTGGGGCCGGACGCGCTGATGAGGTAGAGGCGGCCGGTTCCGTTGGACGCTCCATTCCCGCCGCTTTTGCCGCATACGACATTGACGCCTGGGCCGGGATCGCTGGGACAGAACCCTGGGCGGCCTCAGCGTTGCGGCGGTCGGCCGCCAATGGCGGACGAAGCCGCTTCTCTGGGGGTAGACGGCTGGCCAGGTCCTCCCTGACTGCCTGTATCATGGTCCCAACCTCCAGTATGATGGAGCGCCTCAGCTCCTGCTCTTCTTCGGCGATCCTCACGGGTCTTTCTCCTTGGCTACCGAACTTCATTTCGGCGACCTCCGCCTTAAGACTCATGTAGGCCTTCTCAAGCTCTTTCATTTGTTCGGCTTGCCGACGAACCTGAAATCGGAGCTTGCTCTCCTCTTCGGACCGGGACCGATGGAGGAGCACATCCGCTACTTCCGAGAATGAGGCGGTGGCGTCTTTGAGGAGCTTCTGGCTTGTGCCTTTCAGCCCCTTGGAGATACTGGCTACGTGCCTCATCGTATCCATAGCCCCTGTCAATTTTGCCTCCAGTTCAGGAGCAGTCAGTTCCTCCGAGAGCCGTGGCACGGAGAACGACCTCTCCGACGACGTGTCGGAGAGCCGACTAACTTTGGCGGCCGCGTCACGAAGGAAACTACGCCGCCTTTGCTCCCGCTCTTCCTCTTTTTTCGCTGCCATGTCTGCAGCGCGTTGGAGAGACTCCAGATGTTTGCGGGCACTGTAATTATCTCCACGGTCGCGTCGCTTCTCGCCAGCCACCAGTTGAATTTTTGGGGCTGGCGTGTCCGTACTGGACTCGTCTTCCGAGTCAGTGTCTGCGCCCTTTCTGGAGCTGTATGAGTGCGACCTCTTGCGAGCCCAGAGCTTGCCCGGGTCACTGGTCGCGCTGGTCACCGTCACTATGCTCATATTGGAGTCAGAACTCGACTCAATGTCGTCTAATGGACCAGATACTGCAATCGAGTCAATTGGCTTCGCTTCTTTACACTTCGCTTCTTTAGGCTTCGCCTTTCCAGCGTCAGCCGACGCCTTTCTTGTTCGCCGCTCCATGCCCTGAGAAGGGCACTCGAGAGGGGTCACGCGCTCCGGGAGCAAGCTCGACCGAAGCAGACGCGCCTCCGAGGTTGGAGCGACAGAGGTTTTGTCTCTTCCCATCTTGATCGCGCGCGCACAATGCGGGATGATGGGGGTGTGGATTGGCCGGCTGGTCACTCCGTTACGGTGAAAAATGAAATGAAACCTAACCTAACTCATTGAATCAAATCAATAAATCTGATATTGAAACAAACTCGTAAGTAGTTTCTTTTTAGAAATATACGTATTTGCATGAATCATAAAAACTTCTATGATTTTTTTTAGTAAAAACTTCATGGTTGTTTTTTTCTTTTATTAGATATTATTTTTACAGTTGGGAAAGAGAACGCACTAGTGCGGGAATAACAGAAAAAAAGCACGAGTGTGTAATAGCCCACTTCCCGAACGCACGTCCCTGCAATACGCCACTTTTTGAGCAACTGTATTAAAAAAAAATTAACATAATTGGATGTCAAAACTAGATAAACTACTCAAAGAAAGTACAATACTTCTAAGACAAAAGACATACGCGTGCACGTATTTTATAATTATACTACCTGATCTGCATGATATTCGTTTACCGACATCTGTCGGGCTGATTTGTGAATCTAAACCATCCTCGGTGCCACCCAAACGCATACAAAAAAAATCATACAAACCGGTCCAGCCGTTTAGGAGGAGTTCAATGACATACACACGTACAGTAGAATTACATTATGACAAGGCATTTTTGATAATTATGCCTAGACTCGCAGAACAAAACATTTTCTTTTCAATGTTTCCAACCTAATTTATTATCATTTATTTATTCATTCCTTAAAAACAATCTTTACAGAAATAAAGCAAATACAATAGTTTACACTCAACAGCAATCTATACAATTAAATGTAAATCGAGTGTAATTGATTAAAAAATTAAAGTAGGACCTCGAACATTTCGAGAAACCCTACATTATTCTGGGCTCTATACTATTACACAGAAGCCACAAACTCCCATGTGCGTGTTTACATTTCTTGAACCTTAAGAGCGGCTCGAGGCGTCGAGGGCTTACCGCGATCCTAAGTATCAGACAATGGTTCACATCGTTTTCTAATGTTTGCTAATGCCTTTCGGCTCGTGACTTCGGATGGCTATAGAGAAGTTGGTACAACTTATATTTTTCGTTGGAAATCCTCATAGATACCCGTTGAGAACTAGCCAGGGTATATGGGACTCAGGGGCGCGGAAAGATGGAGATTAGCGCCCCGAACTCCCCGCTAAATCCGGCATTCCTCGACTTCGTTTTTTTTGGTTTCCCTTGGATAATGCTTTACGAATACCGCCGCCCCTTGGGGGTGGAGTCGGCGATTATGTGGGACTCCGGAAGCTACTCGTCTACTCACTAAAACCATAGCGGTGAACTCTCACACGATACGCTTGGGGCGCGACAGGTTCGCGTAAACGCATTCAACTGTGACGCGCGAACGAGGTGCCCGCATGCGGGCAAGCGACCATTGGAGGGCGTCCCGGGCAAACGGTACCCCCTCAGTCAGTGAGGATATCATCGGTGGCGGGTCCCCCGACCCACTACCGGCCTTTTTGGCGGGGGCAGGAGGTGGGCATAGAATCGCCTCCTCCTCCTCGGCCTCCGACGGCGGCGTGGGTCAGCCAGAGCATCCTCATCCCTGACCCGCTCCGGTGCCTCCTTCTGATATAACGTCCTCGCAGAAGGATTCCTCGTTTGCCTGCTTCAGGGCCGCGGGTTGCGTCGAATGTTGGTACTCCCTGTATTATTATTTTCAAAATGCAAGCCATACTAAAATCCGTGTTGGTTGCAGGTGATCTTCCGAGGCCACGAAGTAAAGGCGAGTATGTGTATGTGATCACCCAGCTGCTCTTCGGTCTACTTATGTTTGCCACCGTGCTGGGCCACGTAGCCAACATTGTCACCTCGGTTAGCTCAGCAAGAAAAGAATTTCAAGGTAAGTCGTATAAAAAGGATTTTATAATTTGTATACTAGGATAAGATTAGCAATATTTAGTAAGTTACGCTGTAACATGTTTGATTGGGTCTAAGTTACTATTGGGCTGGTCATATCTGTAGAAGAACCAACAACTGCTGGGGTAGAGTAATTCTTGAGTGGAGACCACGAATCGGCAAGCGTAGTGTGGGACGGCCCTCTGCTAGATGGTGCGACGATCTGCGAAAGGTTGCGGGCAGCAGCTGGATGCGTCAAGCTGAAGACAGGACGCTATAGCGCTCTTTAGGGGAGGCCTATGTCCAGCAGTGGACTAATGTGGGCTGATGATGAAGTTACTATTATTTATTTATGAACTATTTATTGCATCAAAACAAATAGAAAATAAAATATTCTGAAAATAAGTGTACATTGAGCGGCCTTATCGCATACTGCGATCTTCTGTACAGATATATTTTAGGAAAAAATATACATTATGACTTTCATCAAGAGGTACCTCAAAATGTATGTACAAGATATTACTACTACTACCACTATTCAGGCCATAGATGACCCAGTGCTGAGTCTGGCCTCCTCCCACTACATGGAGAGTAATAAGCCTACTGTACCGCGCTGGCCAAACGGATTGTCACAGGTCTTCGTATCAAGTTTTCCTCCTCTTGCGGCTAGGTTTTCGGCCTTGTCATTTTCTTTTAAACTCAAACTCAAAAGGAACTTTATTTACGTAGGTTTCATCACAAAACTCTTATAAATCGTCATATCGATAAACACATTATCATCTTACGGCCCCTGTCCCACACTAGGTCCCACACTAGGTGGTAGTCTCCACACACACCTATCAGTCGTCATACCTACATTCACACCTTTCACACACAACTCCTCATTCCTGCAATACCTCCATCTCCCCTGAACGCTCACAATCCCTGTGTTCACTCACATTCATGCCGAAACTACCACCGGTTCGGAAGGCTGCTCTACAGAGAAGAGCCGGCAAGAAACTCTGTAGTTGCTTTGGTGGGCTCTTACGCTGCCCTCAGGATGGAATGGGGTGGTGACACTATGTATTCTAAATCCGTCACCACATGGACCGTCCTAAATATAGACTTTCGCACTTACCCTCTCCACCTGACACATTAGTACGCGCTGAGGATATAATAAATCACATGCGCGTGTGAGGAGGGTCGTCATTGCTTCCACATTAACGCGCTAAGCAGGTAAACGTGCTGACACTTGGCTTTGCCCTCCCATGCTCCCAACTACGTGCTTCAGTGGCGTTTTGACATTATGCAAATATTTGCTACAGGCAATTGCAGGCTTTGTGCGTCAACAAAGCTGGCTTAGTCTTGCTTCTGGAACTTTCACACTATCTCTCATGGTATCTGTTGAAATGAAACAAAGTCTTAGTGTATCTAGGCGAAATCTGTATATATGGAATATACGGAATAGATAGATATTCTTTATTGTACATGTAAACAAAAGTAAAAAAAGAAACTTAAAGACTAACATTGTACGGTACAAATGGCGGTCTTATTGCTAAAAGCAATTTCTTCCAGGCAACCGTTGGATGGACTTGGCTAGAACCATTAAGGGACCAATATGGGTAGTTACAGTCTACATATGATATACGTATGTATAGATAGAAACAAGATAACATATACATTCATATAAATAATTAAACATAATAGGTACGACTTAAACAGTAGGGCAAGTAATGCTCCTTTACCATTCATTTGAAGAATATTAAGTTGGCAATCAATTGCTACTGTACATGTTCCTTTTTTAAATTATGAAACAATTTTAAATGTTTATGTTTTTTTATTGTTGTTAAAGAAGAATTCCCATTCTTGATGACTACCTGTCTATTAACAAACTCGTAGTTAATATAAAAAAGTAAGTCGATATTTATTTTTGGTTGAGTGTTCGCACCTAAATTTGATGTTCGCCTAGATTTGATGATTTTTGGAGTAAAGATAATTTAACTACAACTTTACAGAAAGCCATACTCGTAATTACGCAACATTTGGTATGTGATATATTATAAAATATATTTGTATATGCAAGTAACATATTTTTTTATATATAACGATATCAGCATGAAATTGCACGTGGTACGGAGGCGACTGCGTTCCATACTGACACGCGGATGGGTTTGTGCGGTATTAACGGCGGATAAAACCGTTGTATAACAAAAATGGGACCATCGCCTCGCGTCTAGCGTACACCCCGCTAATCTATGACGAACAAGCGGCGAAAAAACACGTCATGGATAAGGTGACCAGAAAAATACAATGTTATAGCTCACTGTTAGCTTTCTAAAGCCAGCAATATACGTTGGCCTAGCATTGCCGAGTGAATGCCAATACCAACGTATAGACGGTATATTTGCATTGTCTGGCCATCGCTCGGTGTCGCTCGCCTAGTTGGTTTCGATACACTTGCCCAACGTGTAGGAAGTAGCACTTGCCTTGTATTAAATTGCCTACGCTCGCGTTGGCCTAAGCTCGGCCAACGTGTATTGCTGGCATAATAAATACCGTGAAGAACTTTACAGAAGCATACGTCGTGGACGAGTTTAATCAGAGCAGCGCCACAAAGGCGGCATCGGAGGTTGAATCCGTGACCTTCTGTTGCACTGAAATAGGCCACCGGCCTCCATGCTATAAATAGAACTGACTCTGAACAAGCTGAATGGAGTACATTCAGCTTGCGGAGTACATACCAGCCGGGTCTATAGACGAAGAAAGAGTTGAATGAGAAGTTACAGAAATTATTTATGTTGAAAGATTTAATTGTTGCGTGGGTAGTACTCGATGGGCTTATTATAGCTACTACTACTATTCAGCCCATAATGACCCGCTGCTGAGTCGGGCCTATTCCAAATAATAATAAATATCCTTCGACGTTTCACACAACGCCATCTCGTCCCAAGCTAAGCAACTTAATGCTTGTGTTATGGTAACGAGATGGATGATAAACTATTTATATACATTTTCTTTAGTAAATACATACATATTATAGATAGAAAACACCCAGACCCGGAACAAATGCTTGTAGGTACCAAAATAACTCCGTTTCATTACATAATTGGGTTTCCGACATTGATAAATTATATACAAAAAATGTGTAACTATAATATATTGATATACAAAAGTTTCCGAATACAAAATGTGTAGCTATAATATAATAATTGATATACAAAAGTTTACGAATAAAACATGTGTAGCTATAATTTAAAAAAATCCGTGTGGTGACGGTTTTAGAATATATAGTGTCACCACCCCATTTCGCTTTGAGGGTGTCCTACTCGTAAGAGCCGACAAAAGGAAATGACAAGGCCAAAAACCTAGCCGTGAGAGAAGGAAAACCTGATACGAATCCCTATGGCACTCGTCTGAAGTAGGTTAATTAAGATTATTTTTTTGTAGAAAAACCACTGCGCCAATTGAAATTAGGTACTTTTTCCTTAAGCATATTTTTTGTAGATTTGTAAGAGGTAAATTGTATAAAATACTTGCAATTTAACCAATGTAATCCTTTTGATAAATGTACTTTACCAAGATTCATTGGAACAATTAAGTTATGATTACCGTCATTTTAAAGTAACGATAAGATGTTATTATTATTTCCACTAAAATGGGCAAAATAATTTTACTAAAATGTTACTTAAATGTAACTTTAGTACCGCCCAACATCAGTCTTTGTTCTAAATTACTGAATCTGTAGATCCGTCTGTTCTAGAGAATAAGCTACCACGATTTCCCGCCTGTTTGCCTGTACTTCCGGGTGCTGGTAATCAGAGCACATTAATTCTCCTTGGCTGTAAAATCTGTACCAGACCTTGAATAAAGCTGTAGTCAGCACCGCCACAAAATAGTATTCGAAGGAAACAGTGTGGACAAGTTTAATTAGTGCTGCATCACAATGGCGCCTTCGGAGGCTGAATCCGTGACCTTCTCGCTGCATCAAAATAGGTCAGCGGCTTAAATTCTATAAATAGCTCGGGGAAAGTCGGGCGTGCCCCGTCCCAGTGCGCGGGCCGAGCCGCCATCGATCCGTTGCTGGGCGAAGAGCCATGTCATAGATTATTACAAGCAGTAAACCAACATCAAACTGACGTCACGAGTGCCGTAAGCACATGGCGACTAAAAGTATACACTGACAAATACCACGTTACGTCGCATCCTACGCTCGTGAATGTATTTATACAAATATGTCTTACTACATCATAGCTCATAGATGACCGAATCCTGAGTTGGTTCTCCTCTAATGCTGAGTTACATGGAGGGTAAGTAGCCTGACGCTGACCAGACGGGTTGGCAGAGGGTTTCGTATCAAGTGGCGCGTCCCTTGCGGCTAGGTTATCGGCCTTGTCGTTAACTTTTGTCGGGTCTTACGATACCCTCAGCATGGAATGCGGTGGTGACACTATCTCTTCTAAATCCATCGCCACACGGACACAGGTAAAAGAGAGTAAAATAATATTTAAATATGGAACACAAGGCCTTGATGTTGCACACACTGTTTTTGAATAACAGGTCTCTGGATAGAGTTTGGAGTCTTTGTGAAAGTCAAAGACGAGTTTATTGTGACAATGGATGTCATTGATTTGTTTCTCTAAATAATCAGATGCTTGTAAAGAGCTCTCGCGATACCAACTTAGTGCAGAGAAGTGTTTTTTTATTCTTAAAAAAGCGGATAATTTGGTACGTTTTTTTTCTCCAGGCATCTGTAAAAAAGAGTGTGTTAGGATACTGTTTGATTTGGATGTATACTGTGCCCATAGCCTGCAGCCCCACGGTAATTGATCTGGTAGACGACTGGTGACGTCGACATTGAAATAAGAATGGTATCTAATTCGTGACGTTCAATTTAGCAGCTGAATAATCGGTAAATAAGATATTTTGACGTCATCAGTATTACCGTATGGTGTATGGTCCGTGTGGGGACTGATTTAGAACACATAGTGTCACCACCGCATTCCATCCTGAGGGTGTTGTAAGAGCCAACAAAAAGAAATAGTAAGCCTGAAAATCTAGCCGCATGAAGAGGGCTATTAGATATGAAACCAACTGCCAACACGTCTGGCCAGCGTGGTACAGTAGGCTAATTATCCTCCATGTAACTGGAGGAGGCCCGACTCAACAGGGCGTCACCTTTAATAGTTTCCCGGTATCATTTTGGTGGAGGGAGTACCTATAGCTAATGCCAAGATAGACTGATGGCCAGGATAGTTTACTTAGCTTAAGGCTAGTTTTATAAAGGGAATAGAAGCATGGAACTTAAGAGTGCCGTCGTTGACTGCCTCGTTGGTCTAGTGGTTAGATGTGCCGCCTTTGGATCAACGGGTACCGGGTTCGATTCCGGGGTCGGGCAAGTGTCTTTGTCTAAACCAGAGGCACTGGCTCGGAGTCTGAGTGTCATTTCTATCTATAATATGTATGTATTTACAACAAAAAAATGTATATAAGTAGTTTATCATCCATCTCGTTACCATAACACAAGCATTAAGTTGCTTAGCTTGGGACGAGATGGCGTTGTGTGAAATGTCCAAGGATATTTATTTATTTATTTAAGAGGGTAAGTATAAATTGAAATCGCTATAATTAGGTCTTTTGAAGCTCGTTTTAAAGTGTGGATTTTGAATGAATAGAACCTGTAAAACTTGTCGTAAACAAAGGCTCTAAATATTCATTGACAGTTCTATATAGGTACCAATTGATATTAAAATTATGCTTATTCGCATTTTTTTATTTGATTAAAGATACATGATAAGCCCGACTTTGTTAAAATATTTAATTAATAGTTTTTAATAGTTTTATTTTATTATGATTTGTTATAAATAGGTATATTTTTTAGTTTTAATGTTTTTTACTTAATAAATTTATAATTTTTTTTATTTCATAGCATAAAGGTTCTATTTTTTTAGTTACCAAATGCACATTGAGGAATGTGTGTGCAAAATAAGATTTGATAAACATATTTTTGTAAGTTATTATTGATAGAGCTAAAATGGTGGTAGTAAATTTTTTATTGAAATTTAATTAGAAATTTCAATTATACTCATGGACTTCCGGTAAAAAAAAGTTGATTAATTTTTATTCTATGATTTCACATTAAAAAAAATACATTCATTATTACGGCACGATGAGTAAGCTGCAATGTGTTGTTGCACGCAGCATGAACTGCTAAGAATATGGGACATTATTCACCGTAGAAACGGAGCAGAGGGCCAACTAGCCAAAAACAAAGAATACGTCAGATTGTTTTCTTAGCTTAAAAATACGCAGTCAATTGATCTTGTATTGTCTTTCTTTATCAATAGATTACTCACGTGTGGATTGCGATAGTGATACAATAGTGTCATTCTCTCATAGATGGAGTATCGGATAAAAGTTACTAATTCGTTTAATGCTACAAATCTTTTGAAAGCAAACATACGAAAGAGCTTTCTGTTTTTTTTTATCTACGACTTGAATGCCTTTGAAAGCAACGCCAGGGTCTAAGATGGAGCAGGCAATTCAAGGAAATGCCCTGTCGTGCACCGGCTCTCACATAACCACGACGGAACACAGTAAAACTGCTTGCTAGACTTAGATGTGAGGGTGGTAGCTAGCCGGGTGGACCATATTAGATCCTACCACCAAGCGTGGTACCATAAACCAAGTGTGGTACTAATACACCAATCTATGTGTCATATAACTTTGTCAGTACTGAGTAGGTATACAGGGTGGTCAAAAAGTCGTGGATTAATTCTGGCCTTGCTACGAATGATCATCCTCGAAAGATATCAGAGCCACGCATAGCCATGTGTAATACCTTTTTAGAATCCCTATTAAATGCGCCAATATTTGTAATAGAGGGTCACTTTTCTGTAGAGTATTTTTTCACAGTGGGGTCCGAAGTAAGTAACAAGTTTTGATTTAAGAATTATGTCTTTCGGAAAACTTAATGTTATCTTTAACACACGCAATAAACTACCATAAATAGTATGTCTAACGAAAGGGCTCATCAGTACCAATCTATTGAAAATTATAAAAATGATACAGGGTGTAGATTTTGTGGAATTTTATCAAGTTTTAGTAAAAAAAGGACAATTTCTCATAAACACACACAATCAATTATATTTCTGCAGGGGTTGACCTTAGTGACCTCCCGAATAACAATATTTTGCTGCTGATGACCCCATCTAACCGTTGGTTGCGTTTGATCCACGACTTTCTGACCACCCTGTATAGTTTATACCTATGTATTAAAAAAGGAAAAGGTGAACATTCTCTGTTAAAAAAATAATCTACTCGATTTCCAATCAAAGCGGGCCAGGCCAGAGGAATACATAAGTATTTGAACATTGAACGAATGAATAAAATATGAATGACATATTTTAATCAATCGTTTCTCGATCGAATGAAATCTTGTATATGCCAAAGTTGTATTCGATTCAGAATACAAACATTTCTTAAGCAACAAAACACATCTGTGAAAGACAGTACGGTCTTAAAATTTAATATCTAGTTACTTCAGTCTTGGCAGCATTCCGAGGTGGTAAGAGAATTTATGTAGGTAGTTGGACACGTGATCAAATGTCGACATAAACGTCGTTTGGCTAATGAGACCGATTGAGAATTCCTCAATGTTTCCCAGTTCAATAGGGACTGGGAAGTTGGGTATTGAGGGCAAACCCGGTGCAAACAATGAGTGTAGTCGGTAATAGGGTTGTCAAACAGATATTTGGATATCGGTATTTTAAATATATGACAGTATTATTGGGTAATGAATTAGATATGATTTTATCTTGTACTAACTTTTATTGTTGAATGCAAATTTTTTAATCGAATGCGATCTTGAATTGCGATGGTTCGTTTGGGGCAAGTCAATCTTAAAAACTATTAATATATGTATGTATCATAATCATTACTTTAGACCGTATGTGACCAACAACTGGGTCCTCAAATTCATGGAGGAAAATTATTTTACCTAGATAAAATTGTAGCTGCGTCTATTGAATAGGACCGAGGAAGACAAAAACTGGCAAGCTCTCTGAGTTTCTTGCCAGTTCTTGTCTCAGATGTGGTCGCGTTCCGAACTGGTATTAGACCAGTGCTCCGTGTAGTAACTGATTTAGAATACATAGTATCACCAGCCCATTCCATGCCGTGGGTGTCGTATGAGCAAACAAAAGGAAATGACAAGGCTGCTAACCTAGCTGTAAAAGAAGAAAAACTTCATACGAAACCCTGTTCCAACCCGTTCAGCCTACTGGAGGACTGCTAACTGGCGGAGGCCCGACTCAGCAGTGGGTTAAACGGTCGATTACTTTGCATTTTATTAGTTGTTGGTGACATAGTTTAGGGTAAAACCGAGATAGATGCCCCAGTGGGATAGATGCCCCATATTCTAAAAACCTAACTTCGCGAACTCGTGACTAAGAGTTAATTGTATAAGTAGGAGCCACATTCACCCCATACCTTAGTTACCCATGGACAGTCGTGTAGGAGTATGCGTTTTGCTCGTGTATGTAATTATCTCCGCGGCGACATTCACGAACACGTCAAAGTTTGAAACGTTAGTATTCTGTGTTGTATAACTTTATAATTATTAATAAATTCCGTTATATTATTTCATATGTCGATAAACTGGTTCATGAAGTCGGCATCTAGGTGTAAATAATTGCTATTTAGTTTATTATAATATTTAAAAAATACTTAGGCATCTATCCCTATCACAAAGGATAGTTGCCCTGATTTTTCAAGGTATAGGTGCCCTTAGGGGCATCTATCCCTCCATTAACTGCTATTTAAGATTATAGTAGAACTATGCCACACAACGGAAGAATAACCCTAAAGATACAAGTAAAATAGGATTTGCATTGAATGTTTTGAAAGAAAAATACGAAATCGTTATCCAACTGAATCTGAATCTGTATGTTTTCAGAAATTATTACACAATTTAAGTAAAATTATTTGTAGAGACAATTAAGAATTTCTAATTTTGTTAAATAAATAAAATGCTTATAAAATTTAATTCAACAAAGAACATGATAATGCTTATTGAAACTTAATAATTTATATTTTAATTAAACAAACGCTGTAAAAAATAATTACGGGTAATAACAATACACTATTAATAAAAAAATATACTTTTCATTATTAAAACCCATGTTTCGTTTTAGGATTAGAAATACCTAACGTTTGGGCTAGGCTTTTAGTTTACACGGTAAAAAGAACATCTATCCTGCACTGCAGGCATCTATCCTTCTTAGTATTTTCATGGTGGGGCAACTATCCATACAGGTAGGCATCTATCCTCAAAAAAGACATTCTACGAAAAGCCAATTTGTGCAAAATCTGTATTTGATAGGTTAAATATTAATAATAATAATTCAGCATAAAGGATTGGGCTAGCTACATTCGTAGAAATTATTCGTATAAAACACATAGATTAAAAAATGGGTGGCTTTTTCTAAAAGTGGGGCATCTATCCCGGTTTTACCCTACTTTTAATCTGTCACCACATGGTTGTAGTGGTTAGTAACCCTAGTTACTAGTGAGCACCTAAGTCTATACTGAGTTTAAATTCAAATTGTTTGCCAGGGCTTGTCGTCGAATCTTGTACGTTGTCAGAGCTCCTAACTAGATATTCCAATTGCTGTTAACCTTTACATGATGGCTTTACAGTAGTTGTGACGAAGTTAGTTTGAATTAATTTGTCGAACTGATTTAACTAAGTACCTATATTAAGGAAAGTAAGCACAACAATGAACCTTCTTTAAAGAACTATCGGCCGGCCCCGGCTTCGCACCTGCAATTTCAACTCTGAAATATTCAATCAGCTATGTTCATCAGGGATAATACTACTTCAACGAATTCTCTGCCCATAAAAATTAAATTAAAAATTTAAATAAACCCCCGACACTATGACATAAGTGCCCTTTAAAAAGTAAAAAACATACATGGCTTTGGGGGACCGCTACTACTTATTTATTACTTGACCCCTGGTCCCCCAACGCGATGTATATTTTTTACTTTTTAAAGGGCACTTATGTCATAGTGTCGGGGGTTTAAATTTTTAATTTAAGTTTTATTTTCCGCTTTTTGTAGGTACACGCTTATTATGATGTAGATCCCCACCACATATATTTGCAGATATTGGGTATATCCCCCCTTTACCTTTTAGTCAACTTATTTTCATGGAACATATTATTGTGTAATGTGCACGTGATGTGCTTTCATTTGAGACCCCACTCGATTATATTTGCAGACTTTCGGTTATTCTTCCCCACTTACCCCCATAACTTTTAAACGAGTCAACCGATTTTTATTAAACAGTCTAAGAACACTCGCCCATAACTCACCTGTCATACAAAAAAAAACTATATTGAAATCGCTTCATTCGTTCGCGAGATACGGAGCCACAAATAGACAGACCGAAAGACAGACAGACACCTCAAACTTATAACACCCCTCTTTTTGCGTCGGGGGTTAATAAATGACCCACCGCTGAGTCGGGTCTACTCCAGTTAGATGGAGGGTAATTACCCAGCGTGGCACAGTAGGGTAATTACTCTACTGTGCCACTCTGCTCAGACGGTTTGGCACAGGGTTTCGTATTAAGTTTTCCTTCTCTTGCGGCGGTTATGGGATAGTTTCTCGTCTCAATAATATGATTATCGAAAGAATATAAAAAAGTTTCTTCGTCTAAACATTCACACCTCTCGCTCTTTGGCGAGATTTTTACTAAAAATAAATGATCAAATCTCGCACTCAAAACGGTTCAAACCGATTTGTATGATACTCGCATGAATTTGAAAAACTGTCACACTAGATCAAGACGAGATTTTCGTAATCAAGAATCTTCTTCTTGTAATTTCGCTGTGTAAACAGACTTAGGAAATTATCGCCTAGCGATAAGTTACATACGAATCTCGTATGACACAATCGTAGGCGAGGACTTAGTTCTTGCCTGTATGTGAACATCTTGATGCGATAATGTTATGGCGACTATTGTTTGTGATAGTAGCGTACGATTCTCGAACCGAAAGGTGCGAGAAACTAGCCCCGTCTAAATGGGCCTCAATTTTCAAATCTCCCGAATTGCACTAACTCGGTTTACGTAATGAAATAAACAGATTTTTTGCTTTGCAAACAAAATTGACGGGCAGTAATATTTCATCGTTTTGAGATTGCCATTAAAAACAAGGAAAAATCAGCTTCAACGGTGAGTGCACATTTAAAAGCAAACAAATTCGAAACGAATGACACAAAACAAATATTGCGCGCCTTTTTGCTCCGGAATTGCGGGTCCGAAATTAGTGAGAGAAAACGTAATTTTCTTGATTGTATAAAATCTTCCGCTAATATATACAATGCTTTTGAGACATTTCAGTTTCCAGGTGACATACTTTGCGAGACGTAAACACGGAAGGCCCGACGTTGAAATGATAATGTTTTTGTCCAATAAATAAGGTTCATTTTGGTCGTTCAAACGTGAGCTTTCCGCAGCTAATGTACTGTGGGATGGAACATGCGGTTTACTTCTGCTTTTCCTCGGCTCTGCTGTAATGTTTTTTTATAAAGGAATTATAATAACTTGCTATAAAGCGAGTTTTACTCACCAGTTCCAACCAATCACAATTTACTCACATTGAAACGAGAAATGATAGGAATTTAAAAAACGTTCGGTATGGATTTCGAATACATAGTGTCGCCACCCCAATTCATCATGAGGGTGTCGTAAGAGCCGACAAAAGGAATAGATAAGGCCGAAAACCTAGCCGCAAGAGAAGGAAAAATTGATACGAAACCCTGTGCCAACCCGTCTGGCCAATGTGGCACAGCGGTGGGTCAGTAACTCAACTCAACTCAACTCAAATCATTTATTTCAATTGAACCTATTTACTGGTGTTTTTGAAAAGTCAAAAGTGAAGTTAGGAATCTAGTTGCATGTTCCAAAAAGTAGATCCTATGGAGAAGAACAGGCAAGAAACTCCATGGACACTCTTTTTATCATATTTTCTGTTACAATCATCTGATTGGGTTACATTGATTTCGTGTTTATTTATAGTAAGCTAAGATGTGAGGACAATGTAACATATTGCACAACAGAAGTGTCCAGGAGATCAATATAAAGCTATGTAGGTATGTCAATAGCAGTTAAGGGATGACCGGCCCCAACTGGCGGCACCCGATCACGAGCATGACGCATGTGCCAGCCATCCCCCAGCTCAACCATATTTTAGGGAACCGAAGGACCCGACACACACGACACCACCAGCATGACCTTTAAGCGAGCATGACATACTCTCAACTGCTTGTTTATATGATAAGTTATATAAATACGGTGACTACATAGTGCTCACATTTACAATTCCAAACTTCTAAACAATTATACAAAATAAAATGATAAAGGTCCTGTATAATACGAAGGTCCTGTATACTCGATATAAAAAAAAATAATTTATAATAAGCCTGCCTACATAGTGTGCGTTTTACACATATTTTAAACATCTTCTCGTTTAATTGAAGGATGTTGGAAGGTATTTTATTGTAAAATTTAATGCAGTTCCCCATAAATGAAGTTTGCACTTTTGATAATCTAAATTTTGGTTGAACTAGTTTATTTCCATCTCTAGTAGTATAATGATGTCGTTCGCACTGTTTACTAAATAAATGCAAATTTTTCCTAACATACATGATGTTTTCATATATGTACTGACAAGGCACTGTTAGGATGCTAATTTCTTTGAACAGATCCCTAAGGGAATCGCGACTGCGTAGATTGTAAATAGCTCTAATAGCTCTTTTCTGCAGAATGAAGATTGATTCAATGTCTGCAGCACGTCCCCATAGCAGAATACCATAAGACATGATACTGTGGAAGTAACTAAAGTACACCAGTCGTGCAGTGTCTATGTCTGTTAATTGGCGGACTTTCCGAACAGCATACGCTGCGGAACTTAGCCGCTTAGAAAGAGATGTTATTTGGGGACCCCATTGTAATCTAGAATCAAGCGTTATCCCTAAGAAAACAGTGTCCTCTACTAAATCCAATTTATCATTATTCAATACCACATCACACTCACTATGTTTAACATTAGGTAAAGAAAATCTTATACATTTTGTTTTATTCCCATTTAATACTAAATTATTCGCAGTGAACCAACCATGTACTTGATTAATAATTTTATTTATATCGTCATAGTTTTTAGCACGTCTATCTACTTTAAAAATAAGTGAGGTGTCGTCAGCAAACAAGACTATCTTGGGTTGATTATGCAATGAATGGGGAAGGTCATTAATGTAAACTAGAAAGAGAAACGGGCCTAATATAGAACCCTGTGGCACGCCCATTATTACGTTTGAGCTCATTGAATTGACACCGTTTATCTGAACCTGCTGCTGTCTATCACTCAGATATGATTTAACTATACAAATGGCCTGCTTACAAAAGCCGTAATGTTCAAGTTTGAGGAGCAGCGTTTCATGATTTACACAATCAAATGCTTTCGAGAGGTCGCAAAAGATCCCAAGAGCATCATGTGCTTCCTCCCAGGCTGTAAAAATATGCTTTAGCAAGGACACACCGGCGTCAGTAGTGCAACGCCCTTTGGTGAAGCCGTATTGCTGATCATGCAGGATATTGTTTATGTTGAAGTGTAATAGCATTTGATTAAGCATGATCTTTTCGAAAATTTTACTGAATACTGGCAAGACCGATACCGGCCTATAATTGTTAGAATCTCTACTGTCCCCAGATTTAAAAAGTGGTATAACTTTACTATGTTTCATAAGATCAGGAAATACTCCTTGATCTACACATAAGTTAAACGTTAAAGCTAAGTAGGGAGCTAAAGTTTCAATAACAGATTGACAGGTTTTGATAGACATTCCCCACAGATCCTCAGTCAGTTTGATCTTAATATCCTTGAAAGCTTTTTTAACAGTTACATTATTTATATGTTTAAAACTAAATGCTATGGGACAGGTAGTAACATTTTCTCTGAGAAGGGCGATAGAAAGGGCAGGTGAGGAATCTAAAGTTTCTGTCGTTTTAATCGGTATATTTGTGAAGAAATCGACAAATTCCTGAGCTACGGCCTTGTCAGTATTTACAGTACCGTGACTAGTTTCTAGTGTGTAATTATTAGATGGTGTATTTTTCCTGCCAGTTTCATTATTAATAATTTTCCAAGTTGTTTTAATCTTATTATCCGATGCTTTAATTTTACTACTTATATATTTAGATTTAGCTAACCTACACACGCTTCTAAAAGTTTTTGAATAGACGGCAACATAATTACTAAAAGACTCCGTCCTAACATAAGGCTTGAGCCCATATAACTCGTACAGTTTATCTCTACTTTTCCTAATACCTGTGGTTGCCCAATCACTGAAAACAAATTTAGGGTAAGTATTTTTACTTTTTATCTTAAATATATTGCTAAACTCAGTCTGCACTACAGAAAACACATCCGAGTATAGTTTATTAGCATCGTTTATGTTTAAGTCCTGAACTTGTAATACACTACCTATAACCCTATCAAATTTCTTTAAATTACCAGGTGTTATTGGCCTATACTTTATCTGAATCTTCTGCAATGGTATCTTGGACCTAAAGGTGACAGTGAGTCCGCTATGATCAGAGGGCAGATAATTAACGACGCCTTTATGTATGAAATCACAATTACAAAAAACATTATCAATACAGGTAGCAGAGGTTGTTGTTATTCGAGTCGGCTCTAAAAATATATTGGACAGATTGAATGACTTAAAGAGGCTTAACAATCTGTTACTATTTGAATTATTTTCTAAAATATTAATATTAAAATCACCACAGATAATGACAGATTTGTTACTTTTGATGACTTTTGCCAAAGCATCTTCCAATGTGGTCTCAAAAATAGAATAGTTTTGCATACTTGGTGGTCTGTAAACGCACACTATAACATGCTTGTCCAGCTCAACACATGATAACTCAACATTGTGTTCAACCGATAGACTAACTATATCCTTCCGTTGTTTACATTTAATGCCATTTCTATTTAATATTAGGGTACCTCCATGTAACATGGATTTTCGATTAAAACAACTGGCCACACTGTAATTTTCTAAATTAATTATCATTTGTTCTTCCCTAAGCCAATGTTCACTTATACAAATTATGTCATACTGTGTTTTATCTAATAACATTTCCATTTCTAATAATTTTGAAGAAAAACCTTGAATATTTTGATACAATAGCTTAATGGTCTTCTGCTTAACCCCTATGGAACAATTAGATTGCTGTAAGCTAGAGGATACATAGTTATGTATAGTTCCAGTAAAGTTATCCTCTATTGTCTTGCTGACTAGTTTAAATGGATATCCGGAGCAAATCTCTGAACTTTGTTTTCACTAGTAAGCAAGTACTTATTTCCTATGCCTAGACTCAAAGTCTGAGATCCCTCCTTCGTCGAAGACCTAACTAACCTAACATTAGTTATATTACTAGTTATATTACTAGTAAGCGCTGAGAAGAGAAGTAAGTAGAACTACTACGCTACTTCTATTCTACTTCTACCTCTACTACTTCAAATGGTTGTGTATTGGTTATTTTTGGTTTTTTTTTTCTTATATTAGAAATCGGAAATTCACATCGGTTGCATAATACTTTTTGTTAAAAAATAGTAACCGATGTTAATTAAAAGGTTCAATTTTTTATTGCTGCTTTGTAAAGCATGCGTTGTCGAGTCAAATGAATGTTTGTCTATGTATAAAATATCTCATGAGTATTCCCGTAGACGGTAAACAACAATAAGTGCTCAAAATGCCTAAACTTGCCTTCCAACAAATGTTTTTTGTGCACTTATTTTGACATACAATCGAATACAGAAATTCCTTCTTTTTAAGCCGGTAAAAAAGGTTGGCCAACAACGCCGTTGACTCGTCTGTCCCTATGTACTTGTTGACAGTTGTCAGAAACGGACCCTTCTGTAAATAACTCGTATTTTTCACTGGACATCAAATCCTCTGAAATGTTTAGTCAACTTTTATTGCGCGGCTTGATATGCAGTCTGCAGTCAATATTTGAGCATAAAATGCAGTCGGATCTCTGAAAGTGTTTGCTTAGATATCCTCTGTGGCTAAGTGTACCCAAACGGGTAGGTTGTCATGGAATATAGTATTTACTTTGCGTTCACGTGATGTTGATTTTATTCCTATGATATTACTTCTTACTTCACCATCATCATCATTTCAGCCAAAAGACGTTCTCTGCTGGACATAGGCCTCCGCCAAAGATTACTTCTTACTTGTCAGCCCATAAATGACCCACTACTGAGTCGAGCCTCCTTCAACTACGTGGATGGTAATTTGCCTACTGAGCCACTCTGGTCAGACGGGTTGGTCGGTTTCAAAGTTTTCCTTCTCTTGCGGCTTGTCATTTTCTTTTGTCGGCTCTTATACCCGCACCATGCTACAGCGCAAATAGTATAGTGAATGGGGTTTCGTTAATTAAAAAAAAACCTCGCTAATTTAATGGCTGAAAGATCACAGCAACACCATAACATATTCGATATAAAGAAATATGGGCCTTAGGGTGTAATGGATGACACTGTATCTATACATCTATACTCTATACATCTATACAAATAAATAAAATTGGAGTGTCTGTTTGTAATAATAAAATAATCACTTTTTACTAAATGCGTAAGTATGTATATACAGTACATAGACCAAAACTACATTGTTTTAAATTTTTGTCTGTCTGTCTGTCTATCTGTCTGTCTGTTTGTTCCGCCTAATCTCTGGAACGACTGGACCGATTTTGACGGGACTTTCACTGATAGGTAGCTGATAATATAAAGAGTAACTTAGGCTACTTTTTTAGACTAGCTTCGCCCCAAGGCGTCACTCGCGGTACCACAATAAGTTAGCGCGGGTGAAACCGTGGGGCGCAGCTAGTTCTTAATATGTGTGGTGACGGATTTAGAATACATAGTCTCACCAACCCAATCCAGCCTGAGTGCGTCGTAAGAGCCGACGAAAGGAAATGGCACAGTAGGCTAATTACCCTCCCTGTAATGGGAGGAGGCCCGACTCAGCAGTGGGTCATATATGGGTTTAGTAGTAGTATTCTTAATCCGTCACCACACGGATCTATGAATAGAATCTGGGTAGTAGTAGTATTCTTAATCCGTCACCATGAATAGAGTCAATTATTACGTTTCAATCTAAAGAAGATATTTGTAAACTATTCGTGAACGCGCATAAAGTTACGTAGAATGAGTGAGATTTAATATCGTAATAATGCAGGCCCTCGCCGATCCAATAAGTGCCGATTAGCGAGAACTTATTCCGAGCACTTTAGGCAATTAAATTTCCAGGCTTTGTATTCCTGTAGACGGGACTTTTATCAATGTGTCTTTTATGTGTATATATTTTTACAATATCTTTTATTAATATTTTCACTTCAGTAGCTCAAACATGTAGGTTTTGCTCACTGAAAACAGTGGGCAAAATGCGATTTTGCTCACTGAGTGAGACAAAGTAACTTTTTAATTCTAATTCGAAACATTGACACTCTATCTCTTTCCCGCCAATAGAAAAGAGAGAGAGACAAAGCCTCAGCGGCCAGCACCAACAGCTCCGATTTTTCTTCTTCTTCGTTTAGGTTTTGGCTTCCATCGTTATACCGATGATTTTGCCAATGACAAGTGTGTTGTGTTAGAAATTTCGTGGGATTATGAAAGTTAAATTAATTGGTTATAAGTTGCGTTAGAGTTAAGAAGTTAAATGTTAGCAGGTAGCGCTATAGAAAAAAATACAAAGCATTAAAGTACAGATTATAAATATTAAATTGATAGAGCAATATTATGGGAACTATAGATATTTGATTAAATACAAACTAGACGTACTTTTAACAGTTCGATTAGATGAAAGGAGTTCGTTATGGGGTTACTCCGATTTTTAATTCGACCTCAAAGACAAACACGTTCGGAATTTCGTACTTACTAAAGAAATTTAGCAAAAATGATAATTATATCTTTTATTGTAATTTATTGAATTTTTTACTTATTGTTGTATTTAAACGAAAATAAGTATTTACTGCTTAAAAAAACTGATATTTAACTTAAAAATATTTAATTATAGTTTCAAACATGTTACGTAATATATTTCATTTCCTAGTGTTCTCGCTGCTGAAGTGAAAAGTTATGTGTGTTACACGAGAGCAAAATTTTTCGCATCTCGTGCCTTTGAATCCCTCGCAGCACTCAGGAATCAACTTTAGAATCACTCGCTACGCTCGTGATTCAATCATTGATTCCTTCGCTTACTCGGGATTCAATATCAGCACTCGCAGCAAAAAACGACTTTGCTCTCTTGTTGCACAAATAACTATTTATGAACATTTGTAAGAATTACTTATAAGCTTTCCGTGTGGTGACGGATTTAGAATATCACCACCCCATCTCCTCCCGTGGGTGTCGTAAAAGGCGACTAAGGGAAAAATTACAGACGTTGGGCAGCAGCAACGTCTGGTCTTAGATCTTATATATGACTGCGATCCCCAACCCGCTTGCCCAGCGTGGGGATTATGGGCAATTCCCCCCTAATGATGGACACAACAAAAAGATGGCCCCCAGTTCCCGGCAGCCCCGCTATTCCTGGTCATCTAGGTAGCGGCCACGGTAACGGCGGGGCAAGGGGTGCAAAGAATCCCCGGGTTACATCTGGCTACCTAAAACACCTGACCCTGGCTACGTACAACGGACGTACTCTGAGGCTTGACGAACATCTAGCGCAGTTGGAAGTGGAGCTGGAGAACATCAGGTGGCATATTCTGGGTGTTTGCGAAGTCCGTAGAGAGGGAGAGGACACCATAACCCTAGAATCTGGCCACCTGATGTACTTCCGAGAAGGACAGCAGAAGTCGCAGGGTGGCATAGGGTTTCTTGTCAATAAAGCCCTCTCTAACAATGTTGAAGAAATCTCCAGTGTGTCGACGAGGGTAGCGTACCTGATTCTTCGGCTATCGAAACGATATAGCATGAAGATCATCCAGGTTTACGCACCGACCTCGGCACATTCGGATGATGAAGTTGAGGATATGTTTGAGGACATCTCAAAAGCCTTACACAATACCACCAAGGCTCACTTCAACATTGTTATGGGGGACTTTAACGGCAAGGTAGGTGCTCAGATTGGCGGTGAATCCCGAGTGGGACCCCATGGTTATGGTAGTAGGAATCACAGGGGGCAAATGCTTGCCGACTTCCTAGAGAAAGAGGGGCTCTCTTTGATGAACTCTTTCTTCAAGAAGAAGCCCCACAGGAAGTGGACTTGGCAAAGCCCCGATACTGTGACCAAAAACGAGATCGACTTCATCATGACGGACAGGAAGCATATATTCAGAGACGTCTCGGTGATCAATAGGTTTAATACCGGTTCTGATCACGACCCTCTGAATATCGACTTGAAGCTCGAAAGAAACCGTCTGATGAAGTCCACGCTCCGACCGAACCCACTCCAAACCATGGCGGAAACCGAAGCGTTCCAGGACATACTGGGCGCTAGATTTGCTGCCATAGAGCCTACCGATGACGTTGACGAGACCCTGCAAAACATCTTGGATACACTGAGAGGCGAGGGCATCAAATTTTGTAGAACGCAGCGTAAAGGCACGAAGTCCAAACTCTCGGACGAGACTCTACGGCTTATGACAGAAAGACGGGAAACCACACATGCCACTTCGTCAGACATGGCAAATCTCAACCGGAAAATCGCTAAAATGACACGACGTGACCTTCGGAGCTCCAATACCCGCCTCATATTAGAGGCAATTGAGCGAAACCGAGGGTCCAAAGTGTTCACTAAGCAGCTTGGGAGGAGCCACCTGACGAAGCTCACAACACGCGATGGCAGAACCGTTTTGTCTAAGCCGGAGATTCTTGCCGAGATCGAAGACTTCTATGGCCGGCTTTATGCTGCACATGCAACTCGCCCCCAATGTTCAATCCAGGATGGAAGAGCCACCCTGGTCCGCCACTACACCGACGAACTGCCCGATATCAGCCAAGACGAAATCGTGCTGGCTCTTAAACAACTTAAAAATGGAAAGGCCCCCGGTGAAGACGGAGTTACTTCAGAACTTCTGAAGGCAGGATGGATTCCTGTCATACAGGAACTACAAAAACTCTTTAACTCCGTCATTCACTGCGGGAGAACTCCTAAGGCGTGGAGCAGGGGTTTGGTGGTGCTGTTTTTTAAGAAGGGTGATACCACGCTTCTTAAAAATTACAGACCCATCTCACTCCTGAGCCACGTCTATAAGTTGTTTTCAAGAGTCATTGCGAACCGTCTCGCCATAAGGCTCGACGAATTTCAGCCTCCGGAACAGGCCGGGTTTCGTAGGGGTTATAGCACCATAGACCACATCCACACAGTGAGGCAAATTATACAGAAGTCCGAAGAGTATAATTGGCCCCTGTGTCTAGCTTTTGTGGACTATGAGAAAGCTTTTGACTCCGTCGAAGCCTGGGCTGTTCTTGAATCCCTTCAGCGATGCCAAGTGGACTATCGTTACATCCAAGTGTTGAGATGTCTGTACGATGAGGCCTCTATGTGTGTCCAAGTACAGGACCAGCGTACTAAACCCATCCAACTGAGCCGCGGAGTGAGACAGGGGGATGTAATATCCCCGAAACTGTTCGCAAGCGCTTTGGAGGATGTGTTTAAGACGCTGGACTGGAAAGATAAGGGCATTAACATAAATGGCCAGTACATCTCTCACTTGAGATTTGCAGATGACATAGTCCTAATGGCGGAGTCGTTGGAGGAGCTGCAACAGATGCTGACCAGCTTAGCATCAGCCTCGCGACGGGTGGGTCTCGGCATGAATTTGGATAAAACCAAAATCATGATGAATGATCACATTCATCCGAGACCTATCGTTGTGAATGGCCGTCTTGTTGAAGCTGTTTCAGAATATACATACCTCGGGCAAATTTTGCAATTAGGTAGAAACAGCTTCGACAGGGAGGCCAAGAGGAGGATCCAGCTGGGCTGGGCAGCATTTGGAAAACTTCGTCGGGTCTTCTCGTCGCCCATCCCGCAGAGTTTGAAAACGAAAGTTTTCGAACAGTGCGTCCTACCCGTCATGACCTACGGCGCCGAGACGTGGACACTCACGGTGAGACTAGTCCACCAATTTAAAGTCGCTCAGCGTGCTATGGAGCGAGCTATGCTTGGAGTTTCTCTGAAAGATAGGCTCCGTAACGAGACTATCCGACAGAGAACCAAGGTCACCGACATAGCTCAGAGAATTAGCAGACTGAAGTGGCAGTGGGCTGGTCATATCTGTAGAAGAACCGACAACCGCTGGGGTAGACGAGTTCTTGAGTGGAGACCGCGAATCGGCAAGCGTAGTGTGGGACGGCCCCCTGCTAGATGGAGCGAAGATCTGCGAAAGGTTGCGGGCAGCAGCTGGATGCGTCAAGCTGAAGACAGGGCGCTATGGCGCTCTTTAGGGGAGGCCTATGTCCAGCAGTGGACTAATGTGGGCTGATGATGATGACTTATAAGCATGGATATTTACAATAAGGTATTTATGTACCATTACTGCCACTTTAGGGCGACTAAAAGAACGCAAGAGGCAGATCACCTAGCCACAAGAGAAGGTAAACTTGACACAAACCCTGTGCCAACCCTGTGCCAGCGTGCCAGCCCCAAATTAGCCTGTGCCAGCGTGGCACAGGCTAATTACCCTCGATGAATTTGGAGGAGGCCCGATCCAGTAGTGGGTCATTTAAGGGCTGAAACGACGACGATTGCTACTACTATTCAGTCCATAAAATTACCCATTGCTGAGTTTGGACTCAGGATGAACAGGTTGGCACAGGGTTTCGTATTAAGTTTAGCTCCTCTTCTGGCTAGGTTACCGGCCTTGTCATTTCATTTGTCAGCTCTTACAACACCCTCAGGATAGAATGGGGTGGTGACTCTGTGTATTCCAAATCCGTCACCAAAGGGTCAAAGGACCCAAGGGTCATTGTATTAGGGTGCAGTAATTTGTAAGGTGAAACGTCTTCTCGAGTCGGACTCCAGACGACTTGATAGTAATTCGTTTTGCGCTTTTTTATATCAGTGACATGAATGCCGTTGACCCCAGGCTTGTGAGATTAAAGGCAACGACAGGGTCTAAGACGAGCAGGAAATGCCCTGTCGGGTACCGGCTCTCATATCGTCGTTTCCGCTTATCGGCCTCTTCCAAATTCATGGAGGGGAATTAGCCTATTGTGCCACGCTGGTAAGACGGGTTGGCGCAGGGTTTGTATCAAATTTTCCTTCTCGTACGGCTAGGTGATCTGCCTCTTACGATCCTTTAGTCGCCTCTTACGACACCCTCAGGATAGTGTGGGTTGGTGACATTGTGTATTCTAAATCCGTCACCACACGGTCTCTCTTAAACACACGACGAAACACAGTAGCACTGCTTGGCGCCGGACTTAGATGTGAGGGTGGTTGCTGGCCTCTCTGCATTTTAGTAATTGTGATCCTTTGTTACAGCGAAACTTGATGGTGTGAAGACATATATGCGTATGCGAAGGGTGCCCACACACTTGCAAGTGAAGGTCATAAAATGGTTCGACTATCTGTGGCTCACGCAGAAGTGTTCTGATGAGGAGAAAGCAGTCTCGTGCCTTCCTGACAAGCTCAAAGCGGAGATTGCCATAAACGTTCATTTGGATACGTTAAAAAGGTTAGTAAATCTAAACTGCTTAACAATTCTGGGTGAACCTATTACTGGATAGTGTATTTTCTTTATTCGGGTAATTATTGCACGAAAACGTTTTTCATTATGTAGAGAGTAGGTACTATGTATAGTTACCTCTTAAGACACCCTTTATTATAGATTCCAAAATGCTGAGAGCTTACAAAAGAAAAGAAGGTGTTAAAAAACGCCAACCAGTAGACAATATAAAGCATATGAACCCGACTGTCTAAAAATTTTAAGGATGCAGATTAGTCCCAGTAAGCCAAATACTTGGAAAAAGCCAGCAAACTGCAACTGTCCTCGCAGTGTGTACGGAAGCTAGCATATGAATACGCTGTCCAAAACAATAAACCAGCTAATAAAATACGAAAATGAACCAACAATATCGCCACAGACGACTGGTATTTACGAGTACCCGAAGCAACTAGCCTCAGCAGGACTATCAGTTTTAATCGTCACAATATTTCCAAGTTTTTTCGAAATTTACGTACGCTCTTGGTCAAATACAATTTTGGCCCAGAGGCCATTAGTAAAGTTGATGAAACGGGACTGACTACAGTTCACAAATCTAAGAAGGCTAGTGGCTACTAATGTTATTTTTCGGATTTTTTTGCTTGACTCCCAAGCAAAAAAATCCGAAAAATAACATCAGGCGAGCGTGGTGAACGACGTGAGTTAGATTAGAGACGATAATACAAACCATAGGGGAGACTTGGGACACTAGATCCCCATTTTGGTTTTTCATTCATGTCTCCTAAAATAATAAAGTTTTGTAGAGTATTGTTTCACAATTGTCTAGGAAATTTATCTGTCTAATTTGCATCATTTAATCATGAAATATATTTGTATTAACTTGTTTATTTTTCGTTTTCCCTGGAGACTACAAAAGGATCTAGTGTCCCGTGATTTGGGTCACTTAATCATGACATGGGGTAGGTATGATCATAGCATTTACTGCACCATACACTGTAACTAAGCTAGTAACAATACTCTACAAAACTTTATTATTTTAGGAGACATGAATGAAAAACCAAAATGGGGATCTAGTGTCCCAAGTCTCCCCTATGGTTTGTATTATCGTCTCTTACGAAAGAAAGAAAATAATTTTATTGTAGCTCACAATGAACATGCAGTTACAATTTTCTCTAAAACTAAAATATAATTATACATACTAATTAAATGCTAATGTTACTAAAAATCTACTTTAACAAAACACGACTTCTACTAACTACGACACCCTCAGGTTGAAATTGGGCCCACTATGTATTCGCAATCCGTGACCACACGGAATATGATCATTAATTGGTTTTGAGCAAATACGCGACTGCTTTTGGGTTTCGCAAAGAAATTGTCATGCGAACGGCTGAGTCAGGTGTTTCGATCCAAAACGTTATAACACACAACCCCATTGCCAGATAACAAGGCGATTAGTATTCTTCAGATGTTCACGAAACAGAAACGTTTTCATATCCTTCTGCTTATGAAATCACCAAAATATGCTACGCTTCGAAACGTTCAGGTGTATTATTACGTGTATAGATTGCTAAGATGGAGAGCCGATAAAAGAATATAGACCTTGGGGGATTTCCTTTAAAGGTCAAAATAGAATCATAACCATTATCATCTCGGTCTTTGAACAACCCACTGCGTCGGGCCTCTTCCAAATTCATGGAGGGATATTAGCCAACAGTGCCAGGTGCCGTGTGTCGTGTGCCGTGTGTTTAGATTCTGCCTGTTGCGTTATTTTAGTCGCCTCTTACGACACCCTCAGGATGGAACAGGTTGGTGTCATCACTACATATTATAAAACAAAGTCGCTGTCATCTGTCCGTCCCTATGTATGCTTAAATCTTTAAAACTACGCAACGGATTTCAAAGCGTTTTTTTTTAATAGATAGAGTGATTCAAGAGGAAGGTTTATGTGTATAATACATGCATAATATTGTAGAGGAACACCGATAAATTTAGAGGTTCATCATTGCACCCGTGCGAAGCCGGGGCGGGTCGCTAGTTTAGAATAATCCGTTACCACATGATAGAATATTGTCAAAATAGATAGATCCCCGGTTCGATTTTGGGGTTTCGTATCAAGTTTCCTTCTCTTGTGGCTAAGTTATCGGCCTTGTCATTTCCTTTTGTCGACTCTTCCGACACCCTTAGGGTGGAATGAGGTGGTGACACTATATATTCTAGAACCGTTACCACACGGACCAAACAAAACCGCTGCATTAGCAAATGCTTTATGCATACCGCCGCCCCTCGTTGGTGGGGCCGGCGATTATGTGGGCTTGCGGAAACTACTCGTTTACCCACTAAAACCCCAGCGGTATACCCTCACACGACACACGTGGGGCGCCACAGGTTCGCGTAGACGCATTTCACTGTGACTCCCCGGGTACATCTAACCCCTAGACCAACATGGCAGTCGCACGGAAACAGTCACTTGTCAGTAGGTACTCCGTTCTACAATAAACCTGTCACTAAATCTACAGAATTAGTAATGGCGTCCGATCATCTTATTCTTTAATATAATGGCAATAAGATTAATTTAGGCTGCGCAAACACGATTGCGTCATTGATTTTAATATGTCTGAAATTATGGATTCACACTTCGAAAGTTAAGGCTATCGCTCATTTGTCCGAATGTTGATACTGAATAACCTTAGTTGAAACCTAGCGCAGTAGTCAGTGCTGGATTTAAATTTGTGCCGCCCTGGGGCACTGAAGAAAATGCCGCCCTATGACTTTTTATTTTAATAGTTTTTATTTTAATAGTTTTTATTTTAATAGATTTGATATCTTATTTTTTAAGAATTAGAATAACTAATTGATTGCAGGAAATTTATTATGTATTATATATTATTAAGTATCAATTTTAATTTGATACATAATACTTAAATCATATTTCTTTAAAGATAAAATGTTTATTTAAAAGCATTAGTTAATTATATATGTCGGAGAATAAACTGTTTAATTAAACCTTTTATTTGAGCAGCGGGTTCAAGGTACCGATCTTAACTACACTCCAGCATTAACACACCACACCGCAACCACTGTTTCTATCATAATGCCCGATCCACCTCGATCGCGCTCCTTTTATAAGTTTTTGCCGAACGTCAAGATGGCGCCTCGACCCCGCTCGAGGACTACCCTCCGCTCTGACAATGCAAAATAATATAACGTCCTCTTTTAAAAAGATGACAAACTAAATTGAATAGAAAAATCTAACAAATTAAACTGATTAAAATTAAGATTTAACAAAGTATTTTCTAGGCTAATTGATATCGTCTTTATGTAACCAGGAATCAAGTCCATTCTGACTACTTCCTCCGACACGGCCACCCTGACGTTTCACACGTCCTCGTGTGATGTTGAAGGGTGAGCATCATCATTATCTGTAAAGATACAAACAAATTTTTGGGTAACATGGTTCGGCCACTCCTGACCAAGTAGAATATGGTCCTTAACATTCATGTAGTCTGATATCAAACGTCAAATTCTCAATCTCAGCGAGCGTCCAATCTTTGTGTCCCTTTACGCCGTTTACTAAACAGATTCCATGATAACGAAAAGGCTACCTCGCCTTTGTTATCCACCTGGCCACCTCGCCTTTCATAGTTCATTGGGCCACCTCGCCATTTGTTGTCCACTTGGCCACCTCGCCTTTCACAGTTCGTTGGGCCACCTCGCCATTTGTTGTCCACTTGGCCACCTCGCCCTTCACATAATTCCTGTTTAAATATCTAGATGGCCACCTCGCCATTTAGATACGTTTACCGCAGCACTGTTAAGATGTTTTGCATATGGCCCACAAGCCACCACGCTGTTACCACGACCCACCATACTTCAAACATACCGCTCCAGAGAATAGTGCCACCCCATCTTTTCACGTGGGCGTCGAGTAAGAGGCGACTCTCACTCTCAGAAGAGACTAGACTCGATACGGACCATCTTTCGTATCATAAGTCTCGATGGCCTAGTGGTTCAGTACTCAGACTTCTAGTTCAGAAGTTCTGTGTTAGAACCCTGGCTCAACCAATGACTTTCCGGAAGTTATGTGTGATGAGCATCGATGACTAACAACGTTGTGCCCCATGTATGACAATAGGTTTCGCCACCTATTACATTTGAGACTCGAAAATAATCCAGCGTGTCGAGGCATAATTGCCGCTGACCACACCCTCAGGTATTAAAGGCGTGAAGTTACATAGGCACATAGCCATATGATGTTTTAATTAATGAAACTATTAAACTAGTCCAAAGATCTTACCGTCATTATTATCTGATAAGCATGGATTCAGCTCAGTAGGGACATATGATTGGGGGAGTGGACGTAGGCGTTCTCTCGAGTATTTGTAAGTTCGATTAGCGTTCAAACTCTTAAGATGGTATCTGTCACCGTCAAGTACCTCAATGACTTCATAAGGTCCTTTATATTTAGGATCCAATTTGGTTTGATTCCGTTCATGATTTTCTACTAAAACATAATCTCCTACCGAAAATCTAGTCACATTTGCCTTATTTTTATCGAATCTTACTTTATCAAGCTGTGCATTATTTTTCATTAATTTGTCAGCTTGTTCCCTAATCTCTTAAATTTATCTCAATCTCATGATCGTCAATAGTTAATAAATTTAGTGGTCTAGCTACTCTACCTATTAACAATTCTAATGGACTTGCCTTAGTTACCCTATGAATCGTGCTATTTATAGCAAGTTGAACATCACCTAACGCATCTTGCCATGACCTATTTGGACTAACTTCTACAACAGTCAACATATTTTTGAGGGTGCTCATTAAACTCAATCATTAAACTCTTTATTCGCGAAACACCGCCCTTGGTCTGCTATTATTCGCACAGGCGCGCCAAAAAGTGACATAGATGCTTTAAGTGCGTAAATGGCACACTCTGCATTAATTCTCAGGGAATGTCTAAGTAACACGTATTTAGTGAAAGCGTCTATGAGCACGAAAACGTATTCGTTTTGATTATTTTTCCCACTGAGTTTTCCTGTGGCATCTATATGAATTGTGTGCATAGGGATGCTGACTTTTGGTATAGGGTGCAGCTCGATTTGCTGTTTACCACTACTTGATTTAGCCACTTTACAAGGTATACATTTCTTAACAAATTTTCTAACATACTTTGCCATATTAGGAAACCAATAATGTTGGTATACCTTCTCTAAGGTTTTATCCCACCCCAAGTGAACAATCAAACTCAAACTCAAAATTAACTTTATTTACGTAGGTTTTATCACAAAACTCTTTTAAATCATCATATTTACAGTTACCATTATCATCATCTTAAGACCCCTGTCCCACGCTAGGTGGTAGTCTCCATACACACCTATCAGTCGTCATATCTACAGTCACACCTTTTATACACAATTTCTCATGTTTACAATCCATCCATCTCTCTTGATCTTCCACAACCCTTACGTCCATCCACATTAATACTGAAACTACCACCGGTTCGGAATGCTGCTCTACAGAGAAGAGCCGGTAAGAAACCCTGTAGTTATATTTTTCAAATCAATGGGTTTGTTTACAAAAAGCACTAAACAGCACAGTGAGAGCAAGTTCGCCGGATGAGAGAGAAACACAACACGTTAACGCAATGAATGACAACTAGGCCTTGGGTTAGGGCCAATCAAATACAAGTCCGCGAATTAATAGCTCAATCGACTCATGGATACGATTTATCACCGACCAACAGAAAGCCCTAGGTACCTCCTATTGGTAACCAAATGTTACGGTTATTTCTTTGATTTTTTCTATACAGCACATTTGATCATAAATTTTACAGCTCTAAATCAAGATCATCGTTTTCGAGTTTATGAATAATTTTATTGCACTCTGGGTCTAGTTGTTGCTCCGCTTGTAACCAGTTTGCAGATAACTCTGTAATATTGACGCGCTTTTGCTCTATACGGTTTACATTTTCTAAAACGTTGGGTTTATTGACCGAGCTGCCAGTCAAACTGACAATGTTATTTATCCTCTTTCCACTAAGCTTTGACGCAACACAATGTTTGATGAGAGAGCATTCGGCACCAGAATCATAATAAAATGGATACGACTCACAAGTGTTCATCAGCGCACTGCTGGGATTGCTAACATAGCAAACTTCCACATGCCTTTCGTTACTCGCCGCTGCTGCAGGCGCTGCTCCGAACTGCTTGCGCCTACTGCCGCGCCAGCTCCTCCGCTGTTGCCACGTTGTTGCCACGTGGACCCTTCGTTGCCAAATGTCCGGCGTTGCTGCACCTGAAACAGATTAAGTCCGACCGCGGCCTCGGTCCCGCAGAGCTTGACGCTGAATTGACAGCACAGGCTGCCTTGCCTTTCACCTCGCCTTTGGAACGGCACCTATTTTATCGAAGTTGTGAAATTTCAACGTTGCCGACTGAAACTTCGATCGCATGAAATCTGGATCTGCTGTCCTATCGCCTTATGTTTAGGCTCTCAATCTACCTTACCGATGCAAATCAAGGCATATAATGGTGCCATAATCTTGGAAAACTGATATAAACTGCCGAAAATATGACGCTAGACCGATGAACTCAAGCCTAACGCTAAAACATCCCGTCTAATCTAAATTTCGTATCGCAAGTAATTAACAGGCAAAACATGTAAAAGAATTTCAAATAATTATTTTTTACATATTGGCTAAACCGTCAAACGTTTTTACACTTGCCTTTGTTTACATTCACAATGTTGTGATGGCTTTAGGTTGGTGTCACTCTAAATGTCAGTCCGTTGGACGTCAGTCTCTGACAGCTAGTGGCGCCACCTGGGCAGTTTGATGTGGTAGTTTTGACCCATATTATTTAGTTGTTTTTAACAAATCGAGTTGTAATTATTAAATAGTTATTATAAAATCAAACCTTAATTAATTTACTGCTATTGGCAAATATTATTTGATTATCTTTTCACAATAACCGGAAGTGAGATTAATTTTTTTAATATCGGCTTGTGTTCTAGCAACTTTACGAATCCCTATTTAATCTGTGGGGTTGTCTACGATGTATGACGGCCAGACGATTAATTACAAATTACCCCAAATAAAACATCAACGCCCTCCCAAAGGCCAACCCCACGTCCGTGCAGAACATCTTAGCCACGTGGGAGGGGGACACTCAAAATGAAATTACTTATGAGTGGCTAACAGGGAAATGGCAAACCCGTGATGATGGAGAGAATTAATATTGAAATGATACAAAGTGACTTGACATTGGCTAAACACAAACCGTGAGAGCCACAAGAAAATAAAAAAATAAAAAAACATCAACGTTAAGTTTGGCATTTGCCAGTGAAATAGGCGGACGCGTCGGTCAGAGCAGAAAGAAACGTCTCCGCCATTGTTTTAACAGTGAGTTTTACACGCATTATAACTAATCCTTTGTATTTCTTATTGTCTCGCCACGCCGGCTTATGCAAATGGACCGCGTGGCTCATTGTGTTGTGTTGGCATACAGCCACGTGGACTGGTTAAAGTTTTAACCTTTGGACTTCCCGTGTAGGCCCTCCATATTCCTTCTGTTGGAAGGCATGATAGTTTCACTTTGTAATAGGATCCCCCTTGCGGCGGATTTCAGGTGTGGCTGCTCGAGAGATTCGTCTCAACGCCAGGATCCAGAGGCACCTTTGGAGCCTGGACTCCTCGAGCCCGGCCTCCTGCGGAGCTGACCGTGCTGTAGTGGAGATCGCCTAGCAATCCAGCCGAGGCGGGACGGTTTTTCATTACCCCTTAATTATTTTTCTTTTACCTGCATTTCTTTTCGTTAAATAAATACAATTTACTTTGTATTTACGGGTTCACCTAAGAACCAGAATGTTCTAGGGTTCAGTTAGGAGCCAGTAAGTTACCTGCCCGGCTCCCAAACTGGGAGGCCGGAATACAACTAGATTTAACTAAAGGACCCCGGGACCGACACCTTTTTATAACCGTCGTCGGCTCAGGGATCCGGGACTCATAAAGTCCCTGGCGCCCCTTAAGTATTATCAACTTGAGCAGTGACCAAAATTCATGAATTAACGTGATAGAAGTTTGTCTTATACCGATCAAAGTCACACTATCGTAAAGTCGTATACCATACAATTTACCCGAGTAAGAAAATGGAAACTGCTCACCGGAGTGACGTAAAATTCCAGACCCACTCACTATTCTTTGACCTGGCTGACCGCAGAACTGTTGCTCGCCTTCCTGCTGCTCCGCTCAGGACAGTTAGACGCGTAGTGTCCTTGTCCATGACAACGCAAGCAAGTGATCCCGTTCACTTGGTTAATCGCCGCACTATGACTGCCACTTGTGATTTTCGGTTTAGTTAGAACAATCTCCATGTAGCTTAATATCTCCTTTAGAGTGACAATGAATCGCCATTATCAGTCATTTCCATCGCGTACAGAAGCACACACATTATCACTACACTGTTTTCTCCACGTGGGCTGACTGAGTTACATACCACTTCTGATGTCGGAGAATAAACTGTTTAATTAAACCTTTTATTTGAGCAGCGGGTTCAAGGTACCGATCTTAACTACACTCCAGCATTAACACACCACACCGCAACCACTGTTTCTATCATAATGCCCGATCCACCTCGATCGCGCTCCTTTTATAAGTTTTTGCCGAACGTCAAGATGGCGCCTCGACCCCGCTCGAGGACTACCCTCCGCTCTGACAATGCAAAATAATATAACGTCCTCTTTTAAAAAGATGACAAACTAAATTGAATAGAAAAATCTAACAAATTAAACTGATTAAAATTAAGATTTAACAAAGTATTTTCTAGGCTAATTGATATCGTCTTTATGTAACCAGGAATCAAGTCCATTCTGACTACTTCCTCCGACATATATAATATAGAAAAAAAAATCTGACTTTCCAAATTTTGCCGCACTAGAAAATTTGCCGCCCTGGGCACTAGCCCCGACTGCCCCTAGTGTAAATCCACCACTGGCAGTAGTAGACTACATTAGACATACATTTTCACTTTGCCCATGGAGACGCAGTCAGGACACACGAGGCAGTCGGAGCGAGACTGTGCACCGAGGGAATGTTTAGTGGATACCAAGTTTTAAGGACCAATAATAGAAACGTCTTAACAAAAATTTTGACCAACTCCAAACACAAAAAAAGAACGAAATATCACTATCACTATCTATATCACTACATATTATAAAACAAAGTCGCTGTCGTTTATCCGTCCCTATGTATGCTTAAATCTTCAAAACTACGCAACGGATTTTGAAGCGGTTTGTTTTATTAGATAGAGTGATTCAAGAGGAAGGTTTTTATGTACGAGTATAATACATGCATAATATTGTAGAGAAACACTGATAAATTTAGAAGTTCATGATTGCACCCGTGCGATGCCGGGGCGGGTCGCTAGTAATCAATAAAATACCATTTGAAGTCGGTGATAACTTAAATTGGGACCGACGTTATTATTAATTACTACTCCTTAGCCCATAAATGACCCATTGCTGGATCGGGCCTCCTCCCATCACAAGGATGGTAATAAGCCTAATGTGCCAAGGTGACTAGATGGGTTGACCAAAGATTTAGTTACAAGTTTTCCTTGTCTTGCGGCTAGGTTTACGGCCGTGTCATTTCCTATTGTCAACTCTTACGAGACCCTTAGGATAGAATGAGGTGGTGACACAGTGTATTCTAAATACTTCTTGGCCCTCTCCCCTCCAGCAGTGGGTCATGTATGAGGTGAGTGAGTAGTAGTAGTTGCGTAGCAACGCTTAATAAAAGAGTCTCTCACGATATTTGAAAAAGAAACAATACACACTTCCATGATGTCTCGTCCACGATTGCCCTTAAATTCCTAATAATATTATTTGGCTCTAGTTTAAATCAAGGTTGGGCCAATGAAATTTAAATTTATTACTAAAATCGTACTGTTGTTGCCGCTTGATTAAATTAGAGGAGCTTCAAACTGCCACTTATAATTATAGAAATAAATAAATAAATATCCTTGGACATTTCACACAACGCCATCTCGTCCCAAGTTAAGCAACTTAATGCTTGTGTTACGGTAACGAGATGGATGATACTTATATATTATTATTTTTTGTAAATACATACATATTATAGATAGAAATGACACCCAGACTCCGAGCCAGTGCCTCTGGTTTAGACAAAGACACTGGCCCGACCCCGGAATCGAACCCGGGACCCGTTGATCCAAAGGCGGCACATCTGACCACTAGACCAACGAGGCCAAATGGAACAACTGTTCCATTGTAATGACTCTCAACTAGATAAAATATTTTAAACAAAAACTTAACTAATACTACTTTAAGTACTTAGTCCATAGATGCTTAGTCGGGCCTCCTCTAGTTGCATGGAGGGTAATTAACCTCCTGTGTCATACTGATCAGACGGATTAGCAAAGGGTTTCGTATCAAATATGCTTTTAAATAGCTGCAGGCTATGTTTTGGCCTTGTCATTTCCTTTCGCCGGCTCTTGCGACATCCTCAGGATAGAGTGCGATACAAAAGTGACACTAAATACACGCCCACATCAGGCTTGAGTGCCAGGCTGTTGGTATAAAAAAAGATAATCTGCAAATGCAGACAAAGATTAAAAAAACAGTTACGAACAGTCTCAATTATAATGCATCAAAAATATTAATTCAGGAACAACGACGACAGAGACAGATACGTGAAACTTATAATTATTACACTACATTTTGCGGGTTTAAAAATACATAATATGAAAATACGCTTGCTTATACGAAGGACATTACGTAGAGTAGCGGCTCCGGCTTAATATCCCGTGTCGTATAATTAAAAAGAGAAATATTCACTTTTTACATCCATGAATATTGCAAAAGTGTTCATTTATGCGATCCGTGATTTTTTGTCGCCTAACGGCTCTTCGGAGCTTTCTCTTTTTTAGCTGAATCCTTTTCACCAGTTGTTGAATATTTTAGGAATTATTTTGCTTACCTGAGTCTTAGGTAATATATGCTGAGCTCGAGGTTTCCACGGAACTTGCCCCGCTTGCTTGTCAACGTTGATAAATTGCATCTCTTCATGTACCTACCGAGCACTCAAAATGCAGAAGTTAACCGCAAAGTACCTGTGGGAACCCACTATATCTTCAAAATAATAGAAAAATATACTGTCATATAAATTTCACATGTCCTGTCAAAGTTACTAAACCTTCTCAACGCTATTTTTAAGCTAATGTAATGGTACGCAACACACAACAGTGTGTTATAGCAGATATAAAAGTTTAAAAACTTTCTTTGTTGCAGGGTGGAAATCTTCCAGAACACAGAAGCGGGTTTTTTGTGTGAACTAGTGTTGCGGTTGAGACCGGTTCTTTTCTCTCCTGGAGACTACATTTGCAGGAAAGGTATTCAATTTGAAACCTTATTTTCTTTATCAGGATAATCGTTTGCATATGTCAGTTACAAGAACATGTTACAACAATTAAGTAACTTGCTTATATAGTTTTTTACTTATGTTCGTAAGTCAGAAACATGGTCAATTGGGTGTGAATGTAAATCAATTTATCGAATAAGTTTTCCCAAGATTTTAATTTGAGTTTTACCGTAAAACCGAGTGCAAAAATTGGGAAACACAAGATAGAAAAATATCTACAACACTGAAATGGAGTGGTATCAATCCCTTTTGTCTTCAGGTGAAGTCGGAAAGGAGATGTACATAGTAAACCGGGGGAAACTGCAGGTGGTAGGCGACAACGGCAAGACTGTATTGGCAACACTCAAGGCGGGTTCTTATTTTGGCGAAATTTCCATTCTGAACATGGGCACGGCAGGTAAACAACTTGGTAAATATCGCCACGGCCCGAGACGCCACGCCATTATTATTCTATTCTGTTATCTGTTGAAAAGTTTCGAAAAGCAAACGTTTCGAGGAGACGCTGCAATCAGGCCGAGGGAGCGGCCGCGACGCAACAGGTTTTGGGACATCACACGCTAAACAGGGGCCTGGCTCTTACCGCTCTTCTGTTCTTTGTTTTTCCTAACAGTAAAGGATAAAGCATAAATCTAGAATACAAGTAAAACGTCCATATCGCTTTCCATGGACTCTTCCAGGTACGCTTCTAGGAACAGAATAACGATAGGTAGCCGGAGTTCAATGAAAAATTATTAGGGAATGCTTATAAATTCAAATTCATTTCATTATCAGTAATTAGATTTATTATTTTAATTGATTTCATATTCTCTTTAAATAAATTTTCTTTTCATATTGATACTTCAAAAGAAGAAATATTATTGTGCGGTAAGCTTGACTTTACTTTTATTTCGAGTTATACTTCGGTGGCTTCTTAGAACTTCGTCAAGGATAAGTAGAGTTTAGTGATATGTTTTTCCTTTGCCTTAGTTATGTCTCCTTTGGTTGTTTTGAAGGCAGTGTCCCCGATCGCTTTGCATCCTCCCCCAAGTGTCTCATTATATTTGGCGTGACCTCTTGGTGCATGAACCCCCATTATTATAAGCGTCACCTGCGTAATGTAACATCTTAAGTCGTATTCGGTCTTAATACTTTTTTATATACATATTATATCTTCGACATCTTATGCCAAATTCTGAACTTGTAGAACTGCTTAGTTCTTTTAAGGATTTCGTATGACCTTTTAATTAATAGTGTTACCGATTTTTGTATTTAAAGCTTTGTCTTGGAGCACTATAAGAACCCTAGAGATGGCTTCTTCTTTATTTTGATACTGATCGCGTGTGGTTCCCGATGCGTTGACCCACCCTGCGTGTTTCGATCTCAAGGTAGTTTTAATCTTTTTTCTAAATCAGCTTCGATCTTTAGCTCCTGAAATTTGTGTTTGTTTTCCTCCGGTGTTGGGTGGTCCTATTCTTATGACCTGTTCTGTCCTGTGTGGTTGTTTGGTCCCACGGAATCAGAGCAAGTGGTAAGGGGGCTCGGGCACCGGTTGGCATGGAGTGTGTGGATGACACGTCGACAGGCAACCGGCGGACAGCGTCAGTGCGCTCCGTGGGATATTCGGACTTGTTCGTGCTCAGCAAGAAGGATATGTGGGACGTGCTGAAGGAGTACCCTGCGGCCAGGGTTCGGCTTGAAGCGATTGCTGTCAAAAGACTTGAGAAATATAAGAAAGCACCGCTCGAAAAAGGTACGAGGGTAAAAATCTTGAACTTTCACACATCAATCCGGAGCATTGGATCGATGTGTGAAAGTTCAAGTATCTTATGAATACATTAACGTTCCCCATATGAATTATAACAAGTTGTTTTAAATTTAGATCTAATATTCGGTTCAATGATCTTTATTCGCATTAAGACAATAGTCACTTACATGAGAACATTAAAAAAATATATATATAAATATTACTATGCAGACAGGAATATCTGCATTATTTTTTGTTGGAATATGTTACAAGAAGTCCCATTGCAGCGTGATGCAGTCTTTATTTTCCTGAACACGTCAGGTTGATCAAACAATACAATATATCTACTCTATCTTATGTCTAGTGGCAATGGGCCGTTGCCAATCGACACCGGGTTTGGTGGAGACGAGCGGCCGCATACCTATAGAGGAGATGCACTTGCCGCCTGCCTCGGTGCCGCTCCCGCACCCCTCACACCCGCCTTCCTACCGGGACCAGCTTTATAGGTAATTGCCTAATTGGTGTGGAGTTTGTAAGCACTACTTTTAGATGTAATTTAGGTTACATCCCTGAATCGAAAAATAAGTACCGGTTTCTTTCTGAATCTAAGTGTCGTTTCGCTGGAAAATCAACATGACATCTCCCAATAATGAACCATTTATTTTGAACCTTAATATTATGAGAAAAATGTTTTTTTGGAGGAAAGTGGATTTCGAGTTATATTGTTCTTGTAACGAGGCGATTCTCGCTGTAGTGGAAAGCTCTCGTGAGTAAAGTGAGTTATATGCGGTGGGGGAGACATTTCGTTGTCATATTGTTGGCACAATAACAAGAGACGTATGATGAAGATTTTATTAGCTACTAGCTGATCCCGCAAACGTTGTTTTGCCAAATAATGAACCCGCAAACCCCCTTTTTGGAATTACGTAAAATCCGTTATCCTTAGCTGACCTCTACTCGGTGAAAAGAATATTCCTATCAAATTAAAAGTCTCTAGGTCTTATGGTTCCAGAGATATCGTAATGAGTCAATCTATCAATAGAACAGCTTCTATAGATAAGATATGCATCACGTGAGTCAGAGGTTAGGCTACTGTGGCATGCTGGTCAGATGGGTTGGCAGAGGGTTCCGTATGAAGCTTTCCTTCTCTTTCAGCTATGTTTTAGGCCTTGTTTCCTTTTGTCGGCTCTTACGACGCCCTCAGGATTAAATGGGGTGGTGACACTATTTATTCTAAATCAGTCAACACACCAACGTGGATATCTAAAGGGTGATATTATTAAAGTCTTTATTTTTATATGTCTAAATCTAATGTAATCCGTTAAAACTACTTTGTCACATGTGCCGAGATGTATATTTACGGGAAATCTGATCGCTGTTTACTCGGGTTAAAGCTTTATCTGAACATTGTCTTTGACTGGCACTCAGCGAGTATCTTATCCTTTGAAAGTTTCTTGGAACACTTATATTTTCCGACCAAGTAAAGATTATTTTTCTTAGAATTTTCTTCTTTTAAGCTTTAACATTAAATAATATTATGAAAAATGAAGAAAATACCTACTTTTGTATTTTTTTATTAAATAAACATTTACCTACTACTACTCAGCCCATTCATGACCCACTGCTGGGTCGGGCCTCCTCCAACGGACGGCCATTACCCTACTGTATCACGCTGGCAAGGCGGAATGACACAAATTTGTATCAAGTTTCCTTCTCTTGACTCTAGGTGAACTTTTTTTCTTTAAAAAAAGACGTACGCCCTGCACTAGGTATGACCTATATCGCCTCTTGTAAGGCTCTTGCGTTCTTTTACGCTCCTCTAACGACACCCTCAGGGTGGAACGGGTTTGTGACATTGTGTATTGATGTTGTGTGTTGACCTACAGTTAAAAATATATTACAAATCATTGTTAGCCATTTCTGTAGAAACATGTTTCGTTTGCTTACTTATAAAAGAAAAAAAGTTTAACTTATGCACTTTCTTGCCAATGTTACACTAATTGTAAATGGATCAATATCGTGCTGCTCACAGAGATCGTTAAAACTACAGCTGGCATTTATTTTACGCGCGCGAGTTCATGTCCATCCTGGGGAATGCTGTAATGCTGTTACCTAATTAGTTATGGTAATGTCGATAATAACTACCGGTTTAGTCAACAGCTGTCAATTTGGTTTATTGTAATCTAAGGTAATTTTGCAAATTATGAAATAAAATCAATGTGATAAGAAATTATTTATTTAGACCCCAGATGGACATGAACTCGCGCGCGTATGATAGCTATTTTGCCTATTATTGGTAGAGCTAACCAGAGTATAATGTTGCAGTTCGTCAGTAAGCCCTCTTCGTGTAGCATCACCAGTGGCGTCATGCGCCTCCAGCGCCAGAAGCAGCGCGGCGGGTGGTGGGGGTGGCGGGAGTATAGCCACTGCTCCCAGAGTTCTCCTAGACTCTCATGAAGTGCTTGAATGTGAGATCAAGAGGCTAAGAGAGCGGCTGTACACAGTCGAAACGGAGAACGCTGCTATGTCGGCCAAGCTCAGCCAACAGCAGTGGGAGGTTGATCAAAGGTATGATAGCCATTCAGGTTGATTCCAGTTATTTTGATTCAAAATTAGATGTAAATACTTAATCAAACATTTCTTATGATGTCCCAGGTTTTCGCGAATATTATAAATAAATATAAACATCCTTGGACATTTTCATACAACGCCATCTCGTCCCAAGCTAAGCAACTAAATGCTTGTGTTATGGTAACGAGATGGATGATAAACTACTTAGATACTTTTTTTTTGTAAATATGTGTATGACATTATAGATAGAAATCATCCAGACCCGGAACAAATACTTGTAGGTCGTACAAAATTTCTTCCGTGCGGGATTTACACATTGAATGCTGATTTATCGCGTGTATTTTGTAACAGGAGCAAATCCTTGTTTTTTTGTTGTTTCTGGGTTGTCAATGAAGTGTAATGATCCAATATATATATTCTAATTCAGTGTAAACTTTTGGAATGTAATCCATTCTCAAGTCTCCTAGACTCGTAATCATCATCATCATTACAGCCAATGACGTCCACTGCGGGAAAAAGGCCTCCCTTAAGGATCTTAACGAAGGCTGGTGCCGAGCCGCCTTCATACATCATTTTGCGGCGACCATAACCATGTCGTCGGTCCATTGTGGCCTACCAGCACTGCACTTTTTCGAACGCGGTTGGCCCTCAATGACTTTTATGCCTCGTCAGAAGCTGTCCTGCCCACTGCCACTAAGTTTGTTACAGCCTGTATAGCCAAAACCTGTAGTATTTTAGTTGTGTTTTTTATGTTCAGGTTGCAAGAAATTGAAATGCAGATCTGTGGAGGCAGTTCCCTCAGCTCGCAAGAGGAGAATGAGCGGAATCGGGAGAGCATTATTTAACAACGCGCCCCTGTTGAGCCCGCGCGATTAGTTCCCTTAACTGCGCTGCGCCTCTCCGCGGTCTACTGACCCATCCTCCCCCCAGGGCCAATGGACCCCAACCCAAATCCTACCCCGCCTCATGTGACCTCAGTGAACTTCGAACAATGACTTAGTGTTTTTATGGGTATTTATTAAATACGAATTAACTTTATCAAATTTATATATACGTAGTATATACGACTCGCGAAAATTTGACGAGTGTCGTGGAGTGAGATTTTGCCCAGACAATATTATCTTTAGTAATATCGTTTAGTACGTACATCGAGGTGTTTGTGTGCGTGATGTGTATTTAAAAGGCGAGCCCGTGCGTCGTTTGCTCCCCGTAATTATTTTTATTACCGTTTGTTTTTTCTAGAAGTTACCATTGGACTTCATATTGTATCACATTTTTGGATTCCAAAATTACACTTGACTTGTATCAGAAGGATTACATAATTGATCTAATGGCTACTTCAGACGTCTTAATTCGCATAAAACATTGTCTACTCGACTAAACGTAGTAAACTAATAATCTGAAGTTGTTATTACTCAGTTAGCTTGGCATAAAATTAAGATGTTTTTTTTTCGTAGCTATATTCGTTGCGTTGCGTTTTTTCGTTGCGTATGTATTTGGATGAAAACTTTAGAGATCGAATGTTGGTGTAAAATGTTATGTGTATTGTATAATAAAATCAGAAAATGGTACGATGTGCCAAATAAAAGCCAAAGAAAATGTTACACCTAATGATTTTTGTGTCAACTCATGAATGGAAGAATATGGGTAATTAATCCATTAAATTTGAGCTTTAATTACTGTAAATCCTGGAAGACTTGTGTCACTTATTAAAATATTTATTTTTATTAGTTTACTTACAAAAGTTATTATTTCAAATCCTAGTGTTTTATTAATAGAAATCAATCGTCGTACATTTTATGGTATAAGTAGTATATGTACTTGCGGAATTCATTGTTATAATTCCTAAGCAAGTTCGGCAGTTAAGTTCGAATATAAAAACGACCATAGTATGTTGTAATTTGTTATATAAATAATGGATGGACTTAGTATTAATGTAACTGGTAAATGAATCGGTTTTGGTAATATAAAGGTCACTACTGCCAAATAAGATTTTAGTAGTAAAAACATTTTAAGGTTAAAATAATTGTCTACTTTAAAATCGACTTTAATCGTTTTGTACTTAATTCATTCTTGTTTTATGTAGATTATTGAAAGTTTATTTTAATCTCATTTATCTTTAAAAATAGTTGAACTCTAAAAAGCCATTACTTCACTTCTTCATTATGAAAAATATCAATAACTATTGCTTTCTTTACTTAAAAATAACTATAAGAAAGACAGCACCAAAGCATGAACAAGAAAATGTCTTTACTCTGATCTAAGTAAATTGTAAATAATTATTCTATTATCATATGATAAATGTTTATAAGCTGTTTTCATGAGTAATCATTTATTTGTTTTGGAAACTGAAACTAGCGATGTGTATTGGTTGAAGAGAAGGAGAGAAATGTGGTTCTAAAGATTAAGGTTCATTTTAAGAAACAGTTAAGTACGTTATGGTAGCAAGCGTTAAGCAGATCATAAAGATTAGTTTACACGTATTTAGTGGCTAGACTGTTTAAAATATAAGAATTTAGTTGAATATTCCAACGCTTGTTAATATTGAATTCGAGTAAGTATGAAAAAAGTAAGTTACTTTGTTACTCTATGAGAATAAATAACGAATATACCGAAATAGCTAACTACATAAATGCGTGTAAGCTGTAAAAGCGAACTATATTCATCTGGATGGTTTTAGTTAGTTGACTAATAATTTCCTCAACGCCCGACGGTATACTAGATAGGCGATAAAATTTTTGACTGTAAATAAAATATTTATTTATTGTTATTATATTCCATAAATTTTTCTTCTTACATATTTCTCGATTGTAAAACGGTAAGAGATGGCATTTAGTATATAAACGAAAAATGCAAGTGCTTTTATCATAATAATTAGTAGGTTTATGAGTCTCTTGGAACGTGGGGTTGAAACATTCAATCGCAGTGTCGTGCTTGTATCCATAATACATTGATTCTTTATTAACATTTATTAAAAAACCATAAGAATTTCGTGTACCGCGTTCAGACAAAGGATACAATTGAAATATGATAAACAAACTTATCTACATATAAGTCATACAAAACACTGACATAAATTCGGGTTTAACTTACACATTCATTGCAAGCAATAAAAGTATGTTGGTACCTATATTTTGAAATTAATACGCGAAGCTAAAACATATTTAATTGTCATTATTACACATTAATTATCTTTAAATAGTTTTCTGAAGCCTCAACTAATAATGGGTAGTCTGTAACCTGTAACAAACAAACTGTTTGTTTACAGTTTCTTTGTTACAGACTACCCATTATTAGTTGTCATTTATCACTTATATTTTACAACTTTTTAACATTGTTTAGACATTGTTTAAAAACCGTACATAGTTTCTCTTGTTGTCAAAACAAACTTGTATGTTGGCAAAATCGTCAATCCCATGAAGGAAGCCATGACAATTAAATGAAGAAGAAGAACATTGTTTAAAATATGGACTGTTCATTAGTACGACACTGTCTCCACGCAAAATGCAAATTCATTTTCTCATTATTATAAGACGTGCTATTCTTTACAGTGTCACGAAACAATGTGAAATTTCTATCGTTTGGACAGAATGCGGTTCGGTAGTCTGCATTACCCTGGCTTGTGCATTTTGAATTGGAAATTCAAATATGTATCGCACATGATTCATTTTATTGTTAATAAAACGATTATGATAATATATGTAACGATGTTTGTTTTGTCTTTTCTAAATATCCTAAAACCTAAGATTTAAGGTGATCGCACATACGGAGGCGCGGAACACGTCAAAAAAAAGTAAGGATATAATCGTTTGTTTGAAATCCTTTTGACTTCGATTCGTTCGGTGCCTACGCTTAAGTGCGATTACTCTTATTCAATTCCTGTTAACTTAACTTGGTCCAGAAGTGACACGTTCACAGCAGAAGCTCATATGGATTTCTCCAACTTGCTTTTTAGGCCGTAGATTTAACTGTTTCTTTATACTTTTCCTTCCAACTACATGGAGGGTAATTACGGTTGGCACAGGGCTTAGTATCAAGTTTTCCTTTAGGTTAGCGTCCTTAACATTTCCTTTTGTCGGCTCTCACAGCACCCAATGATGAAATGGGTTGGTGACACTATGTATTCTTAATCCGTCACCACACGGAATAATATACATATGACTAAACCGCTAGAAAATACAATGTTTACTACACGCTCGCCTTTGTAGAAGAACAACATTTTAATTTCCAATTCCGAAACGGCTGATCCACTTACGTTAAAATAGCATTTTTGCAACGGACTCTGTTCTCGTCTCAAAGAGAAATTACTTTTTAATCTGTTTGAACAGCCCGCAGCCACAAAAAGTGGGTAAGTGATAACTTTGTTGATAATGAAACGTAGCCTAGCGCGGAAAACTTATAGCGTGAAGATAAAACTTAAGATTTTTATCACTCCACTTAATAGAAAGTAAAGCATTAGTATCTACTTAAAATCAAAGTCCGGACAATGTGTCGTTGGTCTAGTGGGTAGATGTGCCGCCTTTGGATCAACGGGTCCCGGGTTCGATTCCGGGGTCGGGCAAGTGTCTTTGTCTAAACCAGAGGCACTGGCTCGGAGTCTGGGTGTCATTTCTATCTATAATATGTATGTATTTACAAAAAAAAAATGTTTCTAAGTAGTTTATCATCCATGTCGTTAACCATAACACAAGCATTAAGTTGCTAAGCTTGGGACGAGATGGCGTTGTGTGAAATGTCCAAGGATATTTATTTATTTATTATTATTTAAAATATAAAATGTCACCACACCATTCCATCCCGAGGGTGTCGTAAGAGCCGGCAAACGAGAATGAGCACTACGATATCCTGGCTGCAAGAGAAGGAAAATTGATATGAAACCCTGTGATAACCCGTCTGGTCAGCGTGGCACAGTAGGCCAATTAACCTCCATGTGATGATAGGTGACTCAGCAGTGGGTCAGTTATGGGTAACGTGACCATACGTACCGCTTTGGGCGGGATTGTCCCGCTTTCAGGCTGTCCGTCTCGCTGTCCCCAACGAGAACAAAAATGTCCCGCTTTTACGAATAAACCTCTATATCCTTTGCACTTAAATATGACATCTTACGTACACCAACGTACTCTATTATATATATTTATTTATAGAAAAGTCAGTAGACGTCCCGCTCAAACACGAAAATAAAATGGTCACGTTAGTTATGGGCCGAGTTGTGGTAGAAGAAGTCAAAACAGGTTTCTGTGGTAATAATAATTAGACCACCCCGTCGTTATTTTTTTATTAAAAAAAAAACTCTTAGAATACCGTAGCCAAATAACATAATTTGTTGATAGTGTCACCACCCCATTCCATACTGAGGGTGTCCTAAGAGCCAACATTACCCTTCATATAACTGAAAAAGACCTTTTTTTTTTTTTTTGTTTTCGCTGGGGAAATGCTTTATGCATACCACCGCACCCCGGGGGAAAGGTCGGTGATTATGTGGGACTCCGACAAGGGTCATCTACCCAGTCGTTTACCCACTAAAACCCCAGCGGCATACCCACACACGACGCGCTTGGGGCGCCACAAGTTCGCGTAAACGCATTCTACTGTGACGCCCCAGCGTGGTGCCCGCAACGCGGGCAAGTGACTATCAGGGAGGGCGTCCCGGTACACTGGGACGCCCTCAGTCATCGAGGCTTTCGTCGGTGGTGGCTCCCCCGAACCACCACCGGCCTCCTAGGCGAGGGCAGAAGGGGCCCGCACCGTCACGAACCACCCTCCACCCCTGCCTCCGTCCGCGGCGCGGGTCACCCAGAGCTCCCTCCCTGGCGACCCGCCCCGCTGCCCCCTTCTGCGACATCGGCCCCGCAGAAGGAGGCCCGTCAGCCCTCGGGTTTTCGACAACCCAAGGGCGTTGAGTGAGGACTCGGTTTGACGGCCAACTAAGTTGAGCGCCAACCCGAGGACCTCATGGTGCGCCGCAGCGGTTTACGACTCGCAAGGCAGCTCTGAGGACAGAGGAGTCCCCGGAGCCGCAACTCGCCACGACGCTGGGTGCCGCTCTTCGTCTCACCTCTCCCCGTGGGCCCGCCCGGCATGGGAGGCCCTGGCCGGTATGGCCCCACGGATCATTGAGGCACTCAAGCCCCCTCACCACAGCAAGGTGGCAGCACAGTCGAGGGGGAACTGAAGAAGACCTAAGTCAACAGTGGGTCATTTATGGGTTGAGTAGTAGTAGATTTTTTTGCGTAACACAGGCAGGTACTTTTTATAGCTCTGATAATAAACAATATTTCAAACTGCACACATAAACAGTGCGATACGGGGTTGAAGTATATAGTCAAAACAGGTAGTGGCTGTGTAGGTTACTAACCCATTTTCTTTCCATCAAATTGGAGGAAACCCGACTCAGTAGTGGGTCATGAAATGAACTCAGTATGGTCTGAAAATACAAAAGCATGACTTATCAACGTTGATGATTCAATCAAATTAAGCACTTCAAGAACTGCTTATGTACAAAAAAAAAACCCTTCAACTTTGAATTTTAAATAAAATTAATTGAGCCATTTTTGGTGATGTCCCATTACGGTTTCAAAAGAGCATTGTGACACGAACAGTATGTGAATGATATGATTCTAAAGCATATAAGGCTGAATTTTCGGTGGAAGCCTCACTGAAGTGGGTCATTTATGAGCTGTGAACCGGAAGAGTAATATTATTAAATGTCAATTGAAAAACTATTGAAATACACTCCTGAGACTCAGCTACTTTGAGAGACAATGGCAAAGCTTGCTCCCATTAATATTTGATGCCCGAGTAACGCGCAATCCGCTGCGTTCTCAGGTGGTGTACAGAATTAGAACATACTCATAGTTGTATTCCTAATAGTATTATTAATAGCTAATAGTATTATTAGCAGTGTTATTTTATATGTAATCGGTGGAAAGGCGACCTGGAGGATACGAATGACTCAAGATCGAAGATCGCCTCGGGATGCCCTCGGATAGTTGCAACCCGTTGACATAGTAGAAGGCATCCTCGCGAACGGGACTCGGCATGCCCTCGGATAGTTGCAACCCGTTGACATACAAGGACGGATCCAGCTTTGGCGCCAGGAGGGGGTCACAAAGTCGTGGTCAAGTCAAGAACTTATAATTTAATTTTGATAACAATAGATTTTCGGTTCGATTCCTTGGTCGGGCAAGTGTCTTTTTCTAAACCAGAGGCACTGGCTCGGAGTCTGGGTGTCATTTCTATATATAATATGTATGTATTTACAAAAAAAAAATGTATATAAGTAGTTTATGATCCATCTCGTTACCATAACACAAGCATTAAGTTGCTTAGCTTGGGACGAGATGGGGTTGTGTGAAATGTCCAAGGTAATTTATTTATTTATTTATTAATGTACGTAAGTACTGTACTTAAAAAGATTTATTCTTTATTGTACACTTGAAAAACTCCACACATAATAACTTTTAGTTGCAGAATGGTTGGTTGAATAATACAAGTTGTGCAACTTACAGTTTATTGTTTCACAATCTCAGTGTCCAGTAAGCAAGCCGGGTCGTCAGTAAGGTTCCAAAACAAACAGGTTCCGAATCACAAGCAATCACAAAGTCCGTTATAGAAAAGCAAGCGTTGGTCGTGGGATACAAATTAGCGAAGAAAGCAAGTATAGCAGACGGGCGTCGATAGCAGTAACGAAATACGACTGACTGGCGGGTAGCGCGGCCGGCGCGTACGCTTAGTAACCGGCCGATCGCAGCCGAGACAAAGGCCGACGTCTCACGACCGTTGGGTGCTAGCGGTCAAGGGTGAGAGTTGTAGTGTGTGTGGTTCTGTATGATATTTGTGTTGAGTGGATGAGTGGATGTGCGAATGTGTTAGTGTATTGGGTGAATGAATATAAATGTGTAAATAATTAAATATATAATTGGCGCATCCACATTACTCCCCCCGGAGACCGTTACTACGGGCGATAAAAATCAGTAAAATGAACTCGTCTACCAGAGCGAGTAGTCATTGGCGCCGGCGTCGCAGATGGTGGTTTCTCAGGGGCGGGTGTGGGGTCATCAGGTATATTTACCCTATTGGCCAGGGTGTAAGCAGGCTTAAGACGGTCGATGGAAACCGTGACCTTTTTGTCCTTGATCAACAGTTTAAATGTTTTATGACCCCTCTCAAGAACTTGGTAAGGGCCTTTATAAGGAGGACTGAGGGCACCTCTCAGCGCGTCTTCTCGAAGGAATACGTGGCTGGTGGTGTTTAAGTCCCTGTGCACGAAAGTCTTTGTTGGGCCATGGCGAGACGCGGGAGCGGGTTGGAGACTTCCGGCGAATGCGCGTAAGCGGGTTACCAGGTTGGTAACATCCGCAGAAATGTCTGCCGTGTGCTCGAAAAATTCGCCTGGAAGTCTCAACGGCTCGCCATAGACCAGTTCGGCGGGACAGGCCTGCAGGTCTTCTTTCACCGCACTTCTTATGCCAAGCAGGACGAGTGGCAGTGATTCAGTCCATGTGCTGTCAGCGTGGCACATTATGGCGGCTTTGAGTTGCCGGTGGAACCTTTCCACCATGCCGTTACAGGCTGGGTGGTAGGCTGTGGTGGTTCGGTGCCTGAATCCTACCAGTTGGGATAGGCGCCGAAACAGGTGAGATTCGAACTGCCTTTTTTTTTTTTTTTTTTTTTTTTTGGTTTCGCTGGGGAAATGGATTACGCATACCACCGCCCCCCGGGGGTGAGGTCGGTGATTATGTGGGACTCCCGGGACAGAACCCGTATACCCACTAAAACCCCAGCGGTATACCCTCACACGGCACGCTTGGGGCGCCAACGGTTCGCGCGAGCGCAGTCGACGTTGACGCCCCGACGAGGTGCCCGCTACGCGGGCAAGCGACTATCGGAGAGGGCGTCCCGGTACACTGGGACGCCCTCAGTCATCGAGGCTTTCGTCGGTGGCGGGTCCCCCGGCCCACCACCGGCCTCTATGGCGGGGGAAGGAGGTGGGCGTACAGTCGCCTCCTCCTCCCCGGCCTCCGTCTGCGGCGCGGGTCGGCCAGGACGTCCTCCTCCCTGACCCGCTCCGCGGCCTCCTTCTGCGACATGACGTCCTCGCAGAAGGAGGCCATTGCTTCCCACCCCCCCCTCGCTGTCGAGCATCCGTCCGATAAGGCTCGGCAGCGAGAGGTCTCCTCCGACCTGTGCCGCCAGGGCCCGCCTCTCGGTCACCCAGGCGGCACACTCCTCCACCGTGTGGCGCGCCGTGTCGACTGGCGCGCCACACTCGTGGCAGGCCGGCGTCGGCTCCCGGCCCGCGATTTGATGCAGGTACTTACCGAAGCAGCCATGCCCGGTAAGCACCTGCACCAACCTGTAGGTTAGGGTCCCGTGCCGCCGAGACAGCCAGCGATCTAGGTGGGGGCGGACCGCCTCCACCGTCGCCAGCCCGGCGGCTGGGGACCCCAAATCCTCCTCCCAGTGGCGGATCAGGGCCTCTCGCGCTCTGTCCCTGACCCGCCTTGCACCACCACCGTCGAGGAGGGGCAGCGCTCCCTCCTCGAGATTCGAACTGCCTGCCACGATCGGTGACAATGTCAGTGGGGCAGCCGAATCTCGAGATCCACCCGGACAGGAGTGCTTGGGCCACTGTTTCCGCCGTAATGTCGGTCATCGGTACTACTTCCGGCCACCGTGTAAAGCGGTCAATGGCCGTCAAGCAGTACCTGAACCCGTTTGACGTAGGCAGTGGTCCAATTATGTCCACGTGAATGGTTTGGAAACGAGCGCGAGGTATCTCGAAGGTGCCTAAGGGCGCCGAAACGTGCCGAGTTACCTTCGCTCGTTGACAAGATAGGCACGACCGTGCCCAGTTTCTGCAGTCTGTGCGGATGTTCGGCCAGACGTAACGCTGGGCCACAAGCTTGGCAGAAGTGTTCGCGCCAGGGTGGCTCAGCGTGTGCAGGCTTTGGAAGACCTGCATGCGTAACGGCTTGGGGACATAAGGCCTGGGAGTCGTTGTACTGACGTCACAGTACAGAGCTATACGACTCCCGTCGGATTTCCTCTTCTCCAACCGACGGCTTGTTGAGCCCTCCAACAGTTGGCGCAGCTCGGCATCGGCATCTTGGGCTTGGGCGAGCACTTCGGGGTCGACTGACATCTGCAGTTCTTCCACGCGCGACAGAGTGTCGGCCACGACGTGGTCGTGGCCGGAGATGTGCTGGATGTCTGTCGTGAACTGCGAGATGTAGTCGAGGTGTCTATACTGACGTGGTGAGCATTCGCGTTTTCGTTCGCTGAATGCGAACACCAGCGGTTTGTGGTCAGTATAGATAGTGAAGTGCCGCGCTTCCAACATGTGCCGAAAATGTTTTATTCCCTCGTAGATCGCGAGTAATTCGCGGTCATACGGGGAATATTTTTGTTGCGCGGGACTCAGCTTTCGGGAGAAGAATGCGAGGGGTTCCCAGTTGCCGTCAATGAACTGTTGCAGGACTGCCCCCATGGCTACGTCTGAAGCGTCCGTGACCAGGCCAAGTTTGGCGTTGCAGTCCGGGTGGGCGAGCATTGTGGCCTCGCAAAGGCTTCGTTTGCTCGCTTCGAAAGCAAGAAGGGACTCACCAACCAGCTGGATGGGGTGTGAGGCCTTGGGAGAACCTGTCAAGAGCGCGTTAAGGGATGCCTGAGTTTGGGCCGCTTGTGGGAGGAATCTCCGATAAAAGTTGAGCATGCCCAAAAATCTCCTCAACTCTTTGACGGTTTTTGGTGGGGGAAAGTCTTTTATGGCCTGGACTTTGGAGGCCATTGGCTTAGTTCCCTCGGCCGAGATATGGTATCCCAGGAACTCAACCTCTGATGCACCGAAAGTACACTTGGAGGTGTTGATTAGGATACCATACTCTTTTATCCTGTCAAAAAGCTGGTGGAGGTGTGCCTCGTGCTCCTCTTCATCCCGGGAGAAGACCAGGAAGTCATCCAGGTAACAGAAGCAGAACTCCAGGCCCCGAGTCATTTCATCCACGAACCTTTGGAAAGTTTGGCCTGCATTTCGTAAACCAAAGGTCATGAATGGGAACTCGAAGAGGCCGAATGGAGTGGTGATGGCGGTCTTCTGGATGTCCTCCTGGGAAACCGGTATTTGATGGTAGGCCTTGACCAAATCTATGGTGGAGAACACCCTACATCCGGCGATGTTATGCGCAAAGTCGTGTATGTGCCTGATGGGGTATTTGTCAGGCACGGTTCGCGCGTTCAACAGGCGGTAATCGCCACAAGGTCGCCAAGAATTGTCCTTTTTAGCTGCTAGGTGCAGAGGAGATGCCCAAGGGCTCTCTGATGGACGTGCAGTTCCGCTCTGCAGCATGATGTCGAACTCTTTCTTGGCGATCTTGAGTTTGTCCGGTGCTAACCGGCGGGGAGAACATGAAATGGGTGGGCCAGGGTGTGTACGAATGTAGTGTACCGTACCGTGTTTGATGGTGCGTCGTATACCCGGTGGTCGTGTGATGTCGGGATATTTGTCCAGGATGCGGTGATACCTCGTGTCGCCAGTCGTAACCTTAACAGAAAATAAATCTTTAGATTGAGCTAGGCTAGCGACGGTTGTGAGCGATGTTAGATTATCTATTAGGCGTTGATTCCTACAATCTACTATAATACTATAAAAGCTTAGAAAATCAACGCCTATAATGGCTTTAGTAACATCGGCTACGACGAATTTCCACCTAAAGTCCCTTCGAAGATTGAAGTCTAGGTGCAACTCCACGTAGCCGTAGGTATTTATAGTTGAGCCATTAGCTGCGCACAACTCGTAGTTTGTCTTCTCACGCCGTTCACGAAGTGCTGATCGGGGGAAGACGCAGAGGTCACTACCAGTGTCGACAAGGAATTGGATCTTGGACTTCTGGTCAGTGACGAAGAGGCGGCCGCTGGACGTCAGGCAATCGTCGGTCGCCATTAGCGATCGCCTGTGGCGTTTCCCGACGAGAAGTTGCAGGGCTTGATGCAGCTTCGGGCACTGGAACCAAACCTCATATGGTACCAGCAAGTAGGATTATTGCGGTAGCTGGATGGCGACCGGTGCCGAGATCGGGAAGCTGATCTTCGATTGCTCCTGTTGCGAGGTCGCGATCTGCTGTCCACTCTGGTGGAGAGGGCTGCCACCTGTCTGCTTAGCTCCATGATTTGTTGGGACATACAGAGTATGGTGGCCTCTAACGCAGGTTTGGCATTGCTGGTGGTGGCCACTGGTTTGCTGGTACTGGCTGTGGCTTCGGCGACGTTCAAGCTGCTGGCAGGAGTCATGTCGTGCACTCTGTCCGCTAGGTCGGCTAGTTTTTGCAATGGCAGAGTGTCCTGTGACGCTATCAACGACGCAATGTGGAACGGCAATCGGCTGCACCAGATCGTCTGTAGGAGATCGTCAGGTATGTCTGCTCCAGCGAGATCCTGCAGGTGGCGGAGGAACTGGGAGGGTTTTCTGTCACCAAGCTCCTCATGTTGCAACAGTTGCTTCACCCGGTTCTCCTTGGATACCGACAGGCGCTTTATGAGCTCTTCTTTAATACGCTCGTACTTATTCGGGGTGCTAGGTGGTAACAATAGTAGCTCTTTCACTATTGTTATGTATTGCGGTTCCAGGTGGGAAATTATATAATTAAATTTCGTTTGGTCGCTGGAAATTCCCGCAATGCTAAACTGCGCTTCTAACTGCGCGAACCAAATGTCTGGGTTTTGCGGCCAAAATATGGGTAGACGGATCCCTACTCGATTTATGCTGGGCAACTGATTTTCGTCGGATGACGTGCCGGTCATCTTCTCCAACGGCATTTTGGTGTTTCGTGTTCAGATCACGTCGGGGTCACCAATTTAGTTGCAGAATGGTTGGTTGAATAATACAAGTTGTGCAACTTACAGTTTATTGTTTCACAATCTCAGTGTCCAGTAAGCAAGCCGGGTCGTCAGTAAGGTTCCAAAACAAACAGGTTCCGAATCACAAGCAATCACAAAGTCCGTTATAGAAAAGCAAGCGTTGGTCGTGGGATACAAATTAGCGAAGGTAGCAAGTATAGCAGACGGGCGTCGATAGCAGTAACGAAATACGACTGACTGGCGGGTAGCGCGGCCGGCGCGTACGCTTAGTAACCGGCCGATCGCAGCCGAGACAAAGGCCGACGTCTCACGACCGTTGGGTGCTAGCGGTCAAGGGTGAGAGTTGTAGTGTGTGTGGTTCTGTATGATATTTGTGTTGAGTGGATGAGTGGATGTGCGAATGTGTTAGTGTATTGGGTGAATGAATATAAATGTGTAAATAATTAAATATATAATTGGCGCATCCACAAACTTGTACATATCCACGTACATATTGCCCTCTTGAAGACACCCAGAGAACCACTATCACGCACTGAATGAGGCAGCCTATTTAAATTCCGTAACCGTGGTTAATGATTTTGTCATAACAGCTAGAGGTGTCACCCCTCGACATGACATGACGCAAAACTCCGCAAAATTGAAGAGGTGGTAAGACAAGGGTTTCCAACAAACAAAAAGAAACAGACAAAATACATACGTAGGTCACACTATAAGTTTTGCGTAACTTAAAAAAAATGTTATAACTATAATATTGTGTTTATTGCTATTCAAAAGACTACATTTCAAACATTTTTTCATGCGATTGAACCGTTTTTTTAATTAAACAGGAGGACCACAGATCTGAATGCATGTTTTCTACGTGATGATTGAACGCTATCACTGCCTCTTCGGAGTTGGTAAAAGTGAAACCTCTCATGAAATGTTTGATTTTGGGGAAATACAGAAATCACAGGGTGCTAGATCGAGGCTATGCGCAGGATGGGTGACGAGTTGTACTTTTCCGGAAGCTAAAATGACTTTGTTTTGTTGGCCGTGTGTGAAGAAGCGTTGTCATGATGTAGGAGAACGCGGCTTTTTGGTCGTCTTGCGCGAACTTTTTCTAATACCCTGGGCAAACAACTAGCTACCGACTATAAATAAAAAAAGAGATTATTACACAAAAGACATTATTATAAAAAAAAATACTCAGCATTTGGGATATTAAATTAAATGGAATAGGACCGCAAATTATTAAAAAAAGAATGACGAGCCCTCTGATTTTCTTGCCAGTTCTTTTCAGCAGTGGTCGCGTTCCGAACTGGTGGTAAACTACAATATATGCATTCTATAATTTTTTTTAATATGTTGACAATTTGTAAGTGTCAATTGTGTGCTATACAAAATAAATTATATTTGACTTTGACTTAAACATTACAATTTCGAACAATACATATTTTTTTTATTACGTTGTCCGTGTTTTAATGGCAAATTTTTGTGTAACTTGGCCACCCCAAAATTAACTCACACTTAAAGAGCGGCCGCCATCTTGGCGTCTCACTTTTGTCTTAGCGAGAGTTCCGTCCGCCTATTTTATACGTCAATGTATACAACCAAATAATAAAAAAAAAAAAACCAAAAAAGAATAAATTTTCTGAATTAGCTATATGTCTCGAAACTGCACCGAAAGGGTATCCAGCTCAGTGCAGTACCTGACGCTGATATTCTGCTGAAACCCAGTAGTGGCATACGGATACCAAGCTGCAAGCACTTGAGGTCTAACGTAAATCTAAGTATGGGGTCTATGCTTTTGCTTCGAATAGTTCGTGTGACGTGTAGTAGTTATATAATTAAATAGACTACAAAAAAAATACAACAAATTCATTCTATAATAAAAAAAATGATTACAATAAATAAAAAACCGACAATACTTAAAAACATTAAACATAATGATTACATTTGTATTAAAATACCAATAATATCTAATAAATTAATATAAATATACGACAATTTATATAAATAACTAGTGGCCCGCCCCGGCTTCGCCCGTGCAAAGCGGGGGTGGGTTATACATATAAACCTTCCCCTTGAATCACTCTATCTATTAAAAAAAACCGCTTCGAAATCCGTTGCGTAGTTTTAAAGATTTATGCATACATAGGGACGGACAGAAGAATGCGACTTTGTTTTATACTATGTAGTGATGATGAAATCCCGACTGCATGCAATTATAATTACTTGAAAATAAAAATTAAATATTATCTTTGATAATAAATAAATAAAATAATATTGTTTTACATAAAATCTGTATGGTGATAAAATATATAAATAAAATCATTATGTTCAATTAGTGGTCCACCTAAGTCCTGGAACCAGCTCAGGGGGGGTCATGACCCCCATGACCCCCCCCCCTGGATCTGCCCTTGTTGACATAGTAGAATGAGTCCTCGCGAACGGGCGTCCCAAACGAAACGTGTGAGGGGATACCGCTGGGATTATAGTGGGTAGTCGAGTGTTCCGGAGTTCCACATAACCCCACTTCCGAGGGACATCGGTTTGGATTGCATTGCACAGCAAGGTGGCAGCACGATAGAGGGCAATACAGGCTAAAAGACAAGATAAGCACGAGTTTAAAGACCACACGGGTGAAGCCATGCGCATGAGCTAGTTATGTAAAAAGGTTTGTTTGGAATGGTTGTGTAAGCCAGACACACTCGCTGGTCTTTATTATTATAATAATAAGAACTCTAGTTATTTGTTTTAATTACGGGAACAAACTTCTTTTTCAAATTACAATTTTCGGGAATATCGTTAACTTTCTAACTGAAACACTAAGTTAAAAATATTGACGACTAATAAAACAAGAACATGAAAAGTTTCAAAGTTTTTAATGGGAATTTTATTTTAACCTTATAATAATAACTTAGTATTTATTATAGATGGATTGTCGTTTTTGACGGTTTTGGTAACGTGCTAATAAACTATAGTATCTAGTAACTATAGTATATACTATAGTTTCAGTTGGAGACGCATTCCCCTAATGATACTAGAACTCGACTAATGCCTTGTTGGTCTCGGGGTTGGATGCGCCGCCATTGGATCACGGGGTCTTCGATTCCCTGGCCGAGCAAGTGTCTTTATGTAAACCAGAGGAACTTGCTCAGAGGCTGGGTTTCACCAGTAGGTATTTAGTATACATGGTATAACAGAAATAGTACAACAAAAAAATGTCAAGGCCGATAACTCAGAAGGAAAACTTGATACGAAACCCTGTGCCAACCCGACTGGCCAGCGTGGCATATAGGCTAATTAACCTCCTCCATCTAACTGGAGGAAGCCCGTCTCAACAGTGGATCACCTATAGATGGCCGTATGACGTTTAAGACTCATCTAGTGAAACAACGAGGAATTGTTTGCATAGACCAGTCTGTTATTAACCATATTAAAATAACAATATAAACTTAACAAAGCTGATTCTGAAAGCCGCTGAAATATGAATGTCATAAAAATAACATTTGAAGAAGAGAATTAAAAATGGAACAATAAGTCTTAAATCTATGATCCGACTAAGCCCAAACAGTGGCGCCTCTTCATATGACGGACATGGATTTAATAAAAAAAGCTTAGCACATTTTATTAAAAAAGTAACAAGTAAATTAGCCCATCAAAATAGGTTGTGGTCATTAAAATTTGATAGCCCATAAAAAAGTAGGTAATAAAAACAACAAGATTGGCGGTAATCACGTATCATAGGTGGGCTTTTCAATCTCCTGGTGTTCGCAATAATCCTGTGTATAGGTATCTCTATCCTTTTCTATACATGTAACTACTCTATAATTTCATCTCTGTCTCTAATTTCATTACATTTTATGATTTATTACATACGTATTCCATGTGGTGACTAGGATTTCATCCTGAGCGTAAAAAGTCGACACGAGGAAATGATGAGGCCGAAAACCTTGCCGCAAGAGAAGGAGAGGAGGAGAGAAGGAGAGGAAGGACCCGCCTGGCCAGCGTGGCACAGTAAGCTAATTACCCTCCACGTAGTTGGAGGAGGGCCGATTCAGCAGTGGGCCATCTAAAGGCCTAGTAGTAGTTTTGTCGGCACTTACGACTCCCACACACGGAATAAACAACTTACATAGATCTTCAATTATTTTTTATACAATTCTAATTATTTATTTATCGGAACTAAAAACTAGGGATACATTAATTTATGTGCGACATTGATATTACTATTACCATATTAGATCATCTCATTATTTAAATCTAATATATATTAAGTTGTATTACAGGCAAACCAAAGTTACTCCCTCGACCGTGCTGCCACCTTGTTGTGGTGAGGGGGTTTGCGTGGCTTAAGGATCCGTTGGGGCATCACCCATGCCGGGCGGGCACATCGGGAGAGACCGGGCGAAGAGCGGCATACAGAGGCGTGGTGGTTTTTGGCTGCGGGCACTCCTCTGTCCTCAGAGATATAGCAGCAGTTTAAGCCTCGAGAGCCTTAAACTGCCGCGACAAAAGCGGGCCAGGGATTCCGCCGCTAGCAGGCGGTCATGTGCAATGTCCCGTACGTGCCTCTCGGTATGTTGGGGAGCGTCCAGAGCTTCCCTCAAAGTGTGGGGGCCGCTTTTACAAGCGGGCCAAGGCCCCATCATGCTCCCCATTGGGGAGTAAGAACCGTGGCCCTGTTCCGGGCAGTCGAGGGACACCCTTGATTTTAGTGGGTAGGTTGGGGCGCAATAACCATCTATCACAATCTGTGTGGTAGCGGAGTAAGAATACTACCACCCCATATCTTCCCGTGGGTGTCGTAGAAGGCGACTAAGGGACAACAGACGTTGGGCAGCAGCGACGCTCTGTTCAAAACACACCATCCATCACTGCGATCGCCAACCCGCCTGCCAAGCGTGGCGATTATGGCAAACCCCCCCCCATAAATGAATGGATACAAACAGGAAAACGGCCCCCAGTCCCCGGCAGCCCCACTATTCCTTCGGCCACGGTAGCAGCCAAGGTAACGGTGGGGCAGGGGGTGCGAACAATCTCCGGCAGAGATCCGGCTACCACAAAAAACGACGGCTGCACCTGGCAACATATAACACACGGACACTGCGGACTGACGAGAAGATCGTAGAACTCGAGGAAGAGTTGAGCAAGTTGCGATGGGATATAGTGGGGTTGTCTGAAGTCCGAAGAGAGGGAGAGGACACGATAACCCTCAAATCCGGCAACTTGCTCTACTTCCGGGAGGGCGACCAACAGTCCCAAGGTGGTGTTGGGTTTATCGTCCACAAGTCCCTTGTGAACAACGTTGTTAAAATCGAGAGTGTGTCGACCAGGGTGGCGTACCTTATACTCAGAATAACCAAGCGTTATTCGCTGAAGGTCATACAGGTATACGCACCGACCTCGGCACACCCCGACGAAGCGGTGGAGACAATGTATGAGGACATTTCCTCGGCCATACATGGCTCTAGAACGCACTACACCTTTGTCATGGGGGATTTTAACGCGAAACTGGGCAAGCGGAGCGGAGATGAGCTGCAAGTGGGGCAATTTGGGTTTGGACACCGGAACCAACGGGGCCAGACTTTGGCTGGTTTTCTGGAGAAGGAGGGACTCTATATGATGAATTCCTTTTACAAAAAACCAGAACAGAGGAAATGGACCTGGTTGAGTCCGGATGGCACCACAAAAAACGAGATAGACTTCATCATGTCGACGGAAAAGCACATATTCAATGATGTCTCCGTGATCAATATGGTCAAAACCGGAAGCGATCACCGCTTAGTACGAGGCACATTGAATATCGACGTTAAGCTTGAAAGGTCGCGCCTGGTGAGGTCTACGCTGCGTCCCGTGCCAGTTCAAATTCAAAACCCGGAGAGCTTTCAGCTCGAACTGCAAAACCGCTTTATAAGCCTAGGCGTTGACGTGGACGATTATAATGACGGGTTCGTGGAGACTGTCCGCAAAGTTGGGTCGAAGTTCTGTGAGACCCAACGCCTGAAAACGGCCAAAAAGCTCTCGGACCTCACCCTAAATCTCATGGACGAGCGACGGAAAATGGTTCTGCAGTCTACAGATGATGCGACGCAGCTTCGGATGCTCAATAGACAGATATCAAAGTCCCTGAAGCGTGATATACGCCGATTCAACACGAATCGTGTTGAAGAGGCTATTGAACGTAACAGGGGCTCCAAGGTTTTTGCCAGGGATCTGTCTATTGGGCAAAGCCAGCTCGTCAGGCTGAAGACTGATGACGGCAGGATCGTCACGTCGAAGTCCGAGATTTTGGGTGAGGTCGAGAGTTTCTATGGACAACTGTACAAGTCTACACAGGAACCCGTCATAAATCTAGCAGACGACCCACGAGCTAGATTAACCCGGCACTACACAGAAGACCTCCCGGACGTCAGCCTGTGTGAGATCGGGATGGCTCTCGAGCAACTTAAAAACAACAAGGCGGCGGGTGATGACGGAATTACCGCAGAACTTCTGAAGGCGGGTGGAGAACCGATCCTTAGGGCCCTTCAGAAGTTATTCAATTCCGTCATACTCGAAGGACGAACGCCAAAGGCATGGAACAGAAGTGTGGTGGTGCTGTTCTTCAAGAAGGGAGATAACACCTTATTGAAGAACTACAGACCCATCTCACTTCTGAGCCATGTCTACAAGTTGTTCTCGAGGGTCATCACGAATCGACTCGCGTGCAGGCTTGACGATTCCCAGCCTCCCGAACAAGCCGGTTTCCGAAAAGGCTTCAGTACCGTAGACCATATTTTAACGCTACGGCAGGTTATACAGAAGACCGAGGAGTATAACCTGCCACTTTGTCTGGCGTTCGTGGACTACGAGAAAGCCTTCGATTCGATCGAGACGTGGGCAGTATTGCAGGCTCTCCAGAGGTGCCAAGTCGACTATCGGTACATCGAAGTGTTGAAGTGCTTGTATGAAAACGCCACCATGTCAGTCCGACTCCAGGACCAGACCTCGAAACCGATCCAGTTGCAGCGAGGTGTTAGACAGGGAGACGTTATCTCTCCGAAACTGTTCTCCGCTGCACTGGAAGATGTTTTCAAGGTTCTGGACTGGAAAGGGCTGGGCATTAACGTAAACGGCGAGTACATCACTCACCTTCGATTCGCTGACGACATAGTCGTAATGGCTGAGACCATGGAGGGCCTCACTACGATGCTCGATGGCCTCTGTGGAGCCTCCGAACGAGTCGGCCTTAAGATGAACATGGAGAAGACGAAGATCATGTCTAATATCCATGTTCAAGCCACTCCTGTTAACATCGGAGGTTCTACCCTCGAAGTTGTTGACCATTACATTTACCTGGGACACACTGTCCAGTTAGGTAAGTCCAACTTCGAGAAAGAGGTCAATCGTCGGATCCAACTCGGCTGGGCAGCGTTCGGGAAGCTGCGAAAGATCTTCTAGTCCACAATACCGCAGTGTCTGAAGACAAGTCTTCAACCAATGTGTGTTGCCAGTGATGACATATGGAACAGAGACGTGGTCGCTCACTATGGGCTCCATCAGAAGGCTCAAAGTCACCCAAAGGGCAATGGAGAGGGCTATGCTCGGAGTTTCCCTGCGTGATCGAATCAGAAATGAGGAGATACGCAGGAAAACCAGGGTCACCGACATAGCCCACCGGATTGCCAAACTTAAGTGGCAGTGGGCAGGGCACATAGCTCGCAGGACTGACGCCCGATGGGGCAGAAAAGTCCTCGAGTGGCGACCGCGTTCCGGAAGGCGCAGTGCTGGTAGGCCTCCCACACGGTGGACCGACGACCTGGTTAAGATCGCCGGAAAGCAGTGGATGCGGGCGGCCCAGGACCGGCCTTTGTGGAAATCCTTGGGGGAGGCCTATGTCCAGCAGTGGACGTCCTTTGGCTGAAATGATGATGATGATGATGAACCATCTATCCGCGCCTCGGAGTCCCACATAATCCAGCTGGTGTTTAGCGGCAAACCAGAGTGACCGACATAGCCCACAGAATTGCCAAACTTAAGTGGCAGTGGGCAAGGCCCGTAGCTCGCAGGACTGTATGGCAACCGCGTTGAGGCAAGTGCGGTACTGGTAGGGCTCCCACAATGGACCGATGTCCTGGTTAAGGTCACCGGAAAACGATGGATGCGAGCGGCAAAGGACTAGCCTTTGTGGAGATCCTTGGGGGAGGCCTATGTCCAGCTGTGGACGTCTTTTGGATGAAATGATGATGATGATCATAAATCTAAGAAAAATCCCACTACGCAAAGCGTTTTACTGAAATGTAAGGAAATTACCAAGTTGCATTAATAAAACAGGAATTCCAGGCGTATTTAAGTTTCATTGGTATTTCCCGGGTCTGTTCTGCGATATATCGTCGGGAGCCTTCTTAATCCCCGGAAAGCAATGTTGCCAACTTCTCCCCTAATATATTGTTACCCATTTTTTAAGTTCAAAATATCTCTAGTAGATTCTACACACGTTTGTTATAATATTTACTTATTTTAATATAATTCCTTTCAAAGAACAAAATCATAGTAACTATGTGTTTATACAATATCTATAGTCTATTTTTCCACCGTTGCCTGTACTGGTTTAGGTAACAGCGTCGCGTATTTTGCACGTAAACATAATTACGTGCAAAATACGCAACGCTGTTACCCAATAACCCCTATATTACTAACTTTTATAAACTGTCTTAAAAAAGCAGAGGATTAATTCGGTTGTCTGTTTTTTTTTGTGTTTGTTACTGCATTAACTCCCTTTATTTGTAAATCAATTCGAAAACATCTTGTTACTGAACCGATTAGCTCCAGATTGTTCCCATATACATTTTATCGATATTGGTTTAGTAGTTTGGCATAAGATTATTCGTGTTTTTCACAAAGCATTTGGTAATTTACACTAAAAACCTAAAAATAAAAACTTTTCACAACAATTGTCAGCTGACTTCAAAAGTGTCGTGGAAGCTTAAACTTATTGAAAAAAGCTTTTATGAAATTCTGTGTTAAGGAATTTTAAAAAATAAGTACCTATCTTTTATGTTTACTTCAATTAAACCCTATTTTTATCTTTTGCTCATCACACAATAGCACACAGTATGTATTATGTATGAGGTGCGACAGTCGCAGTAGTAACAGTACAAATTATTTACGACCATGTTTTTACGTAAGCCGAACAATATTGTAATATTTAACCCCTACTCTACAACTGGAAAAGAGCTGCTAACCTTAAAACGGCTGACCCGATTTTGATAAACCACTACCAACCATATTTCAGTGCACCAGACAGAACCACAGACCAGAAAATTCTAACCAGAGAGCGAATTCAGAGAGGTTTAAAAATATTGTAGTCTCAGAAGTTAGTCTCAGAAGCTTTTTACCAGGCATTTGCATAGGCATAGCTTAGACATAGCTTAGGGTATATGAGACTCTACCCAAGACTTTAAAGAGGGCTCTATTATAACATAGTTACCCATAGTTCTTTAGAATACTTGGTAAAATCACAACGATAGGCAAGTATCCCTGTTGGAATCTGCAAGGAATATCATACGTCTGCATTCCTTCCACCCGAGTGCACTGGAATCTGTACCGCAGACAGTATGAACGTCGTGCCATATTTTTGGCGATTTTCTCACTTAGCTCTGTTAATGTGCAGTCATTTCGAAACTCGAAATCTCGGCTCAGCAATTCTCATCTGGAAAACCGCAGCAAACTTTCGGGGAAATATATTTACGATTCACCAATATCCCGTGTCTTTTCTAGGCTAAAATAGGTTTGAAGTATTATTGTTGACGTGTGGCGGGTCACTACTGCCCTTTGATATGGTTGGGGAGAACGATGGCTGCCACATGCGTTAAGCTTGTAAAAAGGTGCTGCTGACATATACCATGTCCGTGAGCGATGTCTATGTGTGCAATGCTCAAACGCATATTGTGTAAGATTAATTTCTGTACCTAGTTCTTTTGCGGTACAACTTCCTTAACATCTAGCCAAACGAGGTGGTATGTCTGGCTAGGGGTCGCAGCACCTATCCCCTCGATAGTGGTAGTCGGGGAACTCTTACCTGTTTGAATTTGCGCTTGAAATTTCGCTATCGGATGTAGGACTTTTTGGTAATTCTTGCATTTGCATTTGTAGGCGATATTTCGTGATGTAATTAGTTCAGATTTTTCGGTTTAATTGTGTAGAGTAGAGTAAGTGATGTGTATGCGGCCTTTTTTATATTTTATACTTCTTTATTGTCTATTATACTGTGATGTTCCTCACTTGAATAAATTATGGCTTCAACGTAGCACGCATTTTTGTTGGTCGCTACTGACTTTTATGACTGTTTACTTTATAAGAAAACACCCTGCCCACTGTCTTAAATGGCAACCCACCCCACTTACAAATAGCAAACGGTAAATATAGTAGTTATCTTCACGATCAGTAGGTATGTACTGCTTTTCCAGTGGCGGCGTGATCACACCGTGCCGTGGTTTTATTTCACTCGCCGCCATTGAAAACCCATTAAAGTTTTAATACTCCAAGCGAGAGGGAGAGGGAACATGTCGTAATATTGCAGTAAAACTCTTCCTTTGTTTCGACAAAATTACTTGAAGCTACAATGGAATGGATATAACTGTTTTTAATGTTAATTGTTTACTTGCAATGGCGTGAAATTAAATAATGACAATCAGTTATTTCAGATAATTTTTTAACCCTGACTCAAAAGAGTCGAATAAATTGCTTGCAAGGAATGCTTGAATAAAAAAAAACATATTTTTTAATTCCGTAATGATTTAAATTTGTTTACGTGTACTACTTGATAGAAGTTCTGTCCGCATAAAAGCTCTATTCTTTAAGATTCCCTTACGCGTTTGAAGTGGACATTAAACCTGGCTACTGAACGGTGTTTCCAAGATTAACTCATTTTATATTGATATCATTCAATTTCTTAGTGTAAATGACCCATTAATAATAGTAAAATAGTAGTTGTGTATAGTACAGTACACAAAAAACAGGTGGTATTAAATACCACTGGAGTGGCGCTTTAGCATACAGCCATATAAGCAAAAGTCACTCACGTGAGGCTATTACTACTAATCACCCCAAAGTTGACCCACTGTTGAGTTGGGTCATTAGTCTACGGCCGTCCCTTGCCTGAGGAGACCAGGTCCAGAGGCGGCTGGGGCCATACCAGATGTCCCGGGTATGGCGCCAACGGAGGACTGACGTACCTCCGTGAGTGAATGCATTCTCCAGTAATGTGCAAGAGTTGTCTGGGTCGAGATAAGATAATCTCATCTCATCTCCCCAGGACCCCAAAAACCTACAGCAACTTGGACGGCGACTTAGGTCCCTATGGCGCTGTAGTATACAACGGGGTGAGAGACGGGACATGAGTGGGGGGTCATTAGTCTACTGTGACATGCTGGCAAGACTGGATGGCACAAGATTTTGTTTCTATTTCGTGCGGCTAGGTTTTCGGCCTTGTCAATTTAATTTGTCGGCCCTTGCGACCCCCTCAAAATGCTATGGGTTGGCGATATTGTGTATTCTAAATCCGGCACCACACGGAAAAAGGTTTCTTGTTGTTGTTGGCAAATGCACATCAAGCAGTGAGATAACGGTAATGAAAGGTAACAATAAAAGCAATTACCAATATTTCCTAGACGTCCACTTTTGCAATAACACAGTAGGTTTAAAGGTTGGCTACATGCACACAGTGTTGCCAGCTCGTTATTGCTATGTGCTGGAAAGCTCTCCCATTGTTTTTAAGCGTTATAGCACTGTTACGACATTGTAATTCCTTTAGCCAGGCTACCCGCGGTTGGTGTTAGAAAATAAAATGGCAGCTCTTGATTTTCTGTTCATGCATTTAGGTGATAGAACATTGGTTGGACTCTGTTTGTTAGGTTGACTTTGTGGTGCTTGTACGCCAAAACTATTAATTTTACAAGTAAGTTTATATGGCATTAACTGTAGTAAATTTCCACTAATTTAAGAATAAGAACAACAACAATTACATAAAAGAAAAATAGATAATTTGCACAGTCAAAATGTAGTCACACGTACCTCAAACTAGGTAAAAATTACCTTTATCTTAGGACTATATCGATTCCTCGATTTTCGGTACAACCATTTGTGAGTAACGTTAAATAATTTTTAAAAACAAGAAAACAATTTTTTTTTGTTTAATTTCACAATTATTCGTCACCACAACAACTATAGAGGAAACTTGCATTTATTATTTATCGTAAAAATAAACATTAATTTATTAAAAATCTGGTAAAAAATCTAGTAAAATAATAAACACTGCTGGTTTTCACTGAAACCCATGCTTCAGAAAATATCGATATACTTCACGATACAAAATAGTTTTAAAAACAGAACGGCTTCTTTTGATTAGCTCTCGAACATTCTCGGATTTGTAGACGATATTTCTTGATTTTAATAGGTCAGATTTTCCGGGTATATTGTGTAAAGTATGTAATGTAGCATTCCGGTCGTTATGCAAAATTATTTATTTCTGATGTAAAGTTTAAGCATGTAGGCAATAGAAGGCTCAAAATGTTCATCGATCTCGCTAAAACCACTCTCCATTAATGTTTAATCGATCGCCAGCCAATTATACGGACCATTCTGTATATAACTTGCGTACTGTACGTGCTTCCAAAAACAAAGGACTATGTACAAAGGCTTACTTTTTAAATCAATGCGCGGAACGAACAATGAAACATTTCCGAACAAATAACACAATAATTAAAGCACGCCCGAGACACGTGTTGTGTCAGCCCTTTGTTTACGGGGAGGGATGAAAAATGCCACCCACCTGACTAGCGGCCTCTAAATGGTGGACAGAGAAAATGGCGATCCACGATGGCGTAATATTTTAACAGGAATATCATTATTGTGTATGAATCACGGACTCACACTGGTCGTAGTGGACTGTATATAGGAAATGGAATGGCAAGCTGGTACGGCGGTACAAGATAACACGGTTATCCTTGGAGAACGTCTCCAATACTCCGGCGTATTACGAAATGGAACGCGAGCAACACAGAACTCACTCACCTTCCCTCTGGAGTGTGCCAACATCGGCAGCTAGTGGTGTCGGTCTCAGATCGCACGGCGGTCAGCAACGTTCACTTAACTTCAGCACACAATTCGCACGAGAATATTGAGAAAGTTATTAAAATATATTTTTTCTGCACAGAGCAGTACGCCGTACACGCCAATGTTAAAACAACAGACAATCGCATTTCAATTGTTTTTCATGACCAACGCGATTTTGAATACTGGCCACCCATTGGTCAAGGAGCAAGCCTATGCCGCATCACGTCATATTCAAAAACACGCCGGAATACGGAACAATTATAATATGACAGAATTCTTCTCTACTGCGTTTTGTTTATTATACAGCATGTAAAAAAAACCCACAGCCATACCGAAAGGATCGATACTTCTAGTCAGCCAAGTTATCCACTGCTGAGTCGGGCCTCCTCCAATTATATGGAAAGTAATTAGCCTACAGTGCCACGCTTTTCGCGCCATTTTCTTGTCAAGTTTTCCTTCTCTGGCAGCTAGGTTTTGACCTTGACATATCCTCTTGTCGGCCCTAACGACACCCTCAGGATAAAAGTGGGTGGTACAGACAGTCTCCAAAAAATATTCGTCACCTGATGAAATGCTATGCTTATACATAAATATCACTACATAGTATAAAACAAAGTCGCTGTCGTCTGTCCGTCCCTATGTATGCTTAAATCTTCAAAATTACGCAACGGATTTTGAAGCGGTTTTTTTTATAGATAGAGTGATTCAAGAGGATGGTTTATATTTCTTAATTGCACCCGTGCGAAGCCGGGCCGGGACGCTAGTATATACATGAATGTCTCACTGCTGACCTCCTCCAATTAAATGAACGGTAATAGGCCTACTGTGCCACACTGGGCCAACGGATTTGCACAGGGTTCCGTATCAAGTTTTCCTTCTCTAGAGAGGTTTCCAGCCCTATCATTCCTTTTGTCGGCTCATACGACACCCTCGGTATGGAATAGGGTGGTAACTCTATGTATTCTAAACCCGTCACCACACGGAAAACTAGCATATTACTCTCCAACAAAGATGATAGATCGCATCACAAATTGAGACCTTAAAAGCGGCTAATAGGTTTCCAATGTATTTCGTTGTGAAAGTTTCGAACTGAACGAAGTGAATTTGCATGGCTGCGAAGGCGCTTGCAAACGATTTATAACCTCGCTGCCATCGGCAAACGTGAAGAATATCAGTCTTTTATTCTGAATATATTTTACAATATGCATGGTGACGAATTTAGAATACACAATGTCACCCTGTTATATTCTGTGTGTCGTAAGACGCGAATAAAGGATATGTCAAGGCCGGAAAAGAAGGAAAACTTGAAACAAACCCTGTGCCAACCCGTCTTGCTAGCGTGACACAGTAGGCTAATTTCCCTCCGTGAACTTGGAGGACGCCCGACTCAGTAGTGGGTCATTTAAAGTCTGAAATGATGATATTCAAAACAAAAGGCGGTTGTTTATGGTTTTATAGGTAATCACGCGTGAATAAATTATGGCCAAGTCAAACCTTAACGATATAATTTAGGGGATTCTGACGCTTGACAAATGAAAGTACGGGGGAAATTCGCTTTTGAACGCATTTATTTCCTCGCTAAAGAAAGCCTTCCTTCAGGTTATGCGAGTGCGAGAGATTTACTACGCATACACAATTTATTTCCCAGACATTTTATCACTAGTCCGTATAATGACGGCTTTAGAATACAAACCCCATTCCATCATGAGGGTGTCGTGAGAGCCGACAAAAGGAAATAACAAGGCCGAAAACCTAGCTAAAAGAGAAGGAGTACTTGAGGGAAATCCTGGGCCAACCCGTCTGGCCAGCGTGGTACAGTAGGTTAATTACCCGCCCTGTGATGGGAGGAGTGGACTCAGCAGTGGGGCATTTATGGGGTGATTAGTAGCAGTACTGGCTGGGTTGGGCTTGGCTGGGATGATTACGATTACTCTGTGCGACCCTTCTAGTGGGGTAACTGGTAGTTATTTGGTTAGACTAGTTGTCAATTTTTACACTAGGTGCACAGACATGTCATATGTGGAACATGGCCGGCGGGACTGACGGCTTTACTTACCCTCCGAAGCATGGAGGAGGTATTACACACACGATGGACCTGAGCTAGCTCATCGCATCTATACTATTTGCGTTGTAGCATGGTGCGGGTGACAGTTGCCTGTATGACGTTACTAGGGATGTAACGTTATGCAATTCATTTTTATCGCTAACGATACTCGCAGCATCAATCTAGTTAACTCTAATATTGTTATGAAAATTTGTACGTTGTTCAGTTGTCTAGTGAAACTACGTGTATAAACTTGTCAATATAATAAATAATAATAATAAATATCCTTGGACATTTCACACAACGCCATCTCGTCCCAAGTTAAGCAACTTAATGCTTGTGTTATGGTAACGAGATGGATGATAAACTACTTATATACATTTTTTTTTTGTAAATACATACATATTATAGATAGAAATGACACCCAGACTCCGAGCCAGTGCCTCTGGTTTAGACAAAGACACTGGCCCGACCCCGGAATCGAACCCGGGACCCGTTGATCCAAAGGCGGCACATCTAACCTTATATACTTATACTACTTATATAAAATAATAAATAATCAGGTTAACGTTTTTTTTTCTTAGCAGCCTTATAAGCAACATGTTCTGTTGTATAATTATAGACCAATTTTAAGAATAAAAATTTACGAACGCACAATATACGTTTCTTATTAAGAAAAATATCGACTATCCATCGTAGCAGTAGATCCCATCACTGAATACGTCTATAGCGTTACGTTATACGCATAGCACTCTGCTTAATTTTTCATCCAATTTGATTTTATTTGTCAACTAGAACATTCTGGTAGGTTTAATTTAATTTACTACAGTTATTAATGATTTAATATAATACGAATGTGGTACAGCTGAAATACTGAATCATAATTTGTTAATCGCGGCAACCAGGAGTGAAACGAAATGTTACTGACACTGTCACCCGCACCATACTACACCGCACAGGGTATAGATGCTGCATAACATGCAAAGGTCGCTATGATATCAATCTAATACTACAGCCCATAAATGACCCACGGCTGAGTCGAGCCTCCTCCAATGTTATTACATGGAGGGTAATTAGCATACTATCGTTCGTTCGTTACGGCCCATAAATTCGGGCCTCCTCCAAATTCATGGAGGGAAATCAGTCTACTGTGCCATGCTGGCAAGACGGGTTGGCACAGGGTTTGTATCAAGTTTTCCTTTTCTTGGGGCTAGGTGATCTGCCTCTCGCGTTCTTTTAGTCGCCTCTTACGACACCCTAAAGATATGGGTTGGTGACATTGTGTATTCTAAATCCGTCACCACACGGAAATTCAGCATACACCACGCTTCAATACAAGTTTATTATTAAAAACTTATCGGGACTTATCGCGCACATAATTAATACCTGTTTTTGCCATTGTAACATGGTCGAAACGTCGTCGAGCAAAAACAGGTATTAATTCTGTGCGCGATAAGTCCCGATAAGTTTTTAATTATGTGTTCAAATCGCGAAAGTTTAAAAATAACAAGTTTATTATTTCTCTAATTATTTACTTCCGAGAACGAGCTGACCGTTAATTTAGAATCCAATACGGTTGTGGCATTTTAACTTAAACTCGTAAACCACGTGAACCAATCTAAATGTGTCCATTATTCGCCACCCGACATGCCCAAGTCTAATGAGCCCCACTTAGTGAGGTGGCGATTGCCCATTATTCTTTTCCACGCTACCATTGGAAGCTTTTTATATTTTCAACGTATACTGCTATTTTTTTAATCATCAGAAAATCGGATAATACGATATACATTTTCTTATTATCCTCCTCCATTTAGTCGGGCCTCCTCCAATTTCGTGGAGGGAAATAGCCTACTGTGCCACGCCGATAAGATGGTTTGGCACAGGGTTTGCTTTTTTTTCAAGTCTTCCTTCTCACCGGCTGGCTGATGTGCCTCTTACGACACCCTCGTGATAGTATGGGTTGGTGACATTGTGTATTCTAAATCCGTCCCATAGGATATGCTGGAAATTATTTCTTGACGCTCGTTGTCAGAACCGTGACGCAATCGTTTCCTGCAATGTGCAAAGATCATGGAAACCTTAGACATCATCTTCATAATTTCGGCTAAAAGACGTCCACTGGACATAGGCCTCCCCGAAAGATCTCCACAAAGGACGGTCCTGGGCCGGCCGAATCCAGCGTTTTCCGGCGACCTTAACCTGGTCATCGGTCCACCGTGTGGGAGGCCTCTGGACTGCACTTTCATTCAATTGAATGATTAGGTGAAAAAAAAACTAATAAAACCAATTGTATAAACAAAGAACTACTGTATACTAACAAACCATCACTGAAAAATCTGACCATCTTAATTAATTTCTTTTATTTTATGTCATTTTATGCCGTCTCTTTTTTTTTAAACATTACAATTATTTTAAAGTATGTATACCTTGTAGACTGGACGCTGGCAGTAATAATATAGACGAGTTGCCAAAATAGAAGAAAAAAAAAACTATTCTATAGTAACACTATAGATTTGTACTACTTCCACTACCTACGAGTGTCAGTTGGCTTGAGATAAGAAAATATTCACATAAATTTCACTGGGTTAGAAATGTCCAGGCGAAAATCAGGTGAAACCACATGGGATTTAAAAGTCGGTTTTTATCAGATTAAAGATGGCGGGTAAGTATACATTTTCTTTCCCATTTCGGACGAGGTTCTATTATTAGCTAAAGCTGCGGCTTTGCTCGAGTAGATCATCATCATCATTTCAGACCATAAACGACCCACTACTGAGTCGGTCCTCCTCCAATGACATGGAGGGCAATTAGCCTACTATGCCGCGCTGGCAAGACGGGGTGGCCCAGGGTTTGAATCAAGTTTCACTTCTCTAAGTGATGTCCCTCTAGCAGTCTTTTAGTCGCCTCTTATGACACCCTCAGGATGATATAGATTTTGTATTGTAAATCTGGTTCTGGCAAATAATAACTAAAATAACAATGGTACCTATATATATTTCTTTATAACACGTTGCTGGCTAAAAAGTTTTTTTTTGTTTTACCTAAAACGGAACCCCTGAACTTGGCATAACCTGTATAGGGGGGGGGGGGCAGTTTACAGACATGTAATTCACGACAGCAAATAACACCTAGACTCAGAGCGCGTGGCTTTGCTCTATACAAAGACACTTGCCCGTCTCGGAATCGAACCCGGGACCCATTGACCCAAAGGCGGCACATCTAACACCTAGACCAACGAGGTAGTCAATTTTGCAGCGGGTGTTTAATAGGTCGAGTCTTTCAACATTCAGTATACGTCATCTTTAAAAGGAATCATTAGTAAGATAACAAGAAAAAAGACGGACGATTTAGGTTGTGTCCCCAGTAGGCAAACTGTTAGCAGTCGACAGATATTGCGGCGTATCGGTTTAGTTCCCTTCCATATATTTGAAATGGAGTGTCCACAGTTTGCTAGTTTTGCGCTAACTTTACGCGGTTTGCAGCGTTACGTGCGCCAACTGTCTCCGATAGTGGCCGACTCACAGCAAAACCGGTTGCGACACACGTAAATCGATCTGAGTTTGCAGCTAACTCAAATTTAAGTTCGCCACAAATTTGCGGCTCACTCAGTCGGCTGCAAACTGTTTGCCTACTGGGGACACAGCTTTAAGCGTTTCAATAATGGGTGCCTAAACTCAGGCGGCAATGTGTAAAGTGTTAACTCTGTAGACCGTTTATTTTTAATTACGCGCCCAAAAGTTTCATCGCAGCTACGATTTCAGTCAACGATGTCATGCTTAGTTTAATTATACATATTTAGGACATGTAAGTGAATGATGAATGGATTGTAAGAATGAAGAATTGTGTATGAAAGATGTGACTGTAGATATGACGATTGATATGTGTGTATGGAGACTACCACCTAGCGTGGGACAAGGGTCGTAAGATAAAATAAATAAATAATAAATATCCTTGGACATTTCACACAACGCCATCTCGTCCCAAGTTAAGCAACTTAATGCTTGTGTTATGGTAACGAGATGGATGATAAACTACTTATATACATTTTTTTTTTGTAAATACATACATATTATAGATAGAAATGACACCCAGACTCCGAGCCAGTGCCTCTGGTTTAGACAAAGACACTGGCCCGACCCCGGAATCGAACCCGGGACCCGTTGATCCAAAGGCGGCACATCTGACCACTAGACCAACGAGGCAGTCAAGATGATAACAGTAATAATTTTTGGTGATAATTTTAAATATGAAGATTTATAAGAGTTTTGTGATAAAACCTACGTACCTAAATAAACTTCCTTTTGAGTTTGAGTAGATAAGTTTATTGTGGTATGAAACTAGTATCGACCACTACAAAAGTAGAGCAAAAGCGTTGAGGTGGGACCAACAATGTAGTTCTGAATACTACACAGTACTGAACGGTGGAGAGACAAAGGAAACCGCAACTCGATATCAATTCACAGCTGCACTGTTGCTCACAAATAAAAATTGTATGGCAACACGACACCGCCATTAAACCAGCCATGTTTATTTCTCATTAATTTGAGCAACATTTAAATAGATTCACACAGCATTACACACTTTATTTAGTCACACATAAATAGAGTAAAAAGAACTAACCTAAAACTAAAAAGAAAATACTAAAATTTATTATTTAAAGGAGTCCCTTTAGGCAAGGTTCCGAAGATACTGAAGTTTTTCCCTTTGAATCGCTAGACTGATTCTTTGTTCGAGGTAGCTGCCAGCACTCCGGTCTCGTGTGATGTCGACTAACCTTTTTGCTATTTCCTTAAAAAGACATAGAGCGTTAGGACCCCACGGACCAACGGTCTCAACACCGAATGGGACAAATTCATATTCAGAGCCTAGACCCCTGTATTTGCATACTTTAGCTTTTTCAGCCGCTTCACAAGCCGGCAGCTCTGTTGTTGGTTCCATGCAGATGGGACGGGGCCACCGTGTCTGAACAGGTTGCATCCCACAGCATTGTTTGTGATACAAGTATTTACGTATAACCGGGAATGTAATCAACGAACAATACACATATTTGTGCAGTAAAAAAACAAAAGTTTTTTGCCACCTCATTTCATCCGGAGGGTGTAGTAAAATCCGACTAAAGTAAATTACAAGGCAGAAACCTCGGGACACAGTAGGCTAATTGCCATCCATGTAAATGGCGGAGGTTCGAATCGCCAGTCGGTCATGTAGTAGTAGTGACAGAATTAGAATACATAGTGTTACAACCTCAGTCCATCCTGAGGGTGTCATAAGAGCCGAAAAAAGGAAATGACAAGGCCGATAACCTAGCCGTAAAAGAAGGGAAACTTGTTACGAAACCCTTCTTTTTTTTTTGAGGCGGGTAACCCTTTATGGGTACCCAGCCGCATTGGGGTCACGGCTGTATTATGTGGGACTCCAAGGCGCGATAAGATGGTGATTTGCGCCTTGGTTACCCACTATAATAAATAAATAAATAAATAAATATCCTTGGACATTTCACACAACGCCATCTCGTCCCAAGCTAAGCAACTTAATGCTTGTGTTATGGTAACGAGATGGATGATAAACTACTTACATACATTTTTTTTTTGTAAATACATACATATTATAGATAGAAATGACACCCAGACTCCGAGCCAGTGCCTCTGGTTTAGACAAAGACACTTGCCCGCCCCCGGAATCGAACCCGGGACCCGTTGATCCAAAGGCGGCACATCAGACCACTAGACCACTAAACCCCCGTCTATGTCCCGACCCGAGCTATATATCTCTGTGGGTCCTATTTCTCCACTGGGTGAATTTGAGCGCCAAGGGGAGATGCTGCTCGACCTTATCTATCAGGCTCCATTCTAGAGCATCCCTCGCGTGGAGCTCTGAGGCTCCGTCGGTGTTACACCCAAGGCATGTGGAATGACACCGTCCCTCCCAGGGTCTCCTCTCCCACGGGTGAGCAATTTAAACGAAACGTGATACGAAACCCTGTGCCAACCCCTCTACCCAGCATGGCACAGTAGGCTTATTATCCTCCATGTAATTGGAGGAGGCTTGAATTAGTAGTGGGTTATGTATGGGCTGACTAGTAGTATACATTTCCGACTAAGCTTATGGCTGCTGACAGCCAGACATGCACACTAACCAGTACTGCGAAAGCGCGGTTTACCACACGCCACGCCAGTGCAGACTCCAAAATTCAGTGACATTCCTATTAGGGGAATGTGCGGTGCGTAATATATCGCGTGGTGACGGATTTAGAATACACAGTGTCACCACCCTATTAGTTACACGTCACTTAACCTGTAAACCGTCGGTCGTAGCCTTACTACCTCATCGGGTGAAAATATACTTATTTTATAACCAAAAGTGCCAACACTACAACCCAAGTTCCAAATAATTCACTTCCAGTGGATAAACTACATAGTTTTAAATTAATACGTAAAGCCAAATATTTGTACCCCTTTTTAAAAAAAATGCACGGAAAAACAAGTATGATATTTCCCCCGCAACTCCACGCATAGCTTTTTGTTGTGTATAAAAAAGTAACATTAAATCAATAAGCCCTAGACATTAGGTCGATTCCACAAAAATGAAATGGCGTAAAAAAATTAAGTCATTCGTTAACGATTTTGTTACATAAAATGAAAAGATCGGGTAATCTTTACAAAATTCAAAAAAATCTATTAACTCGTAATCTGTGTGACTTTTCTTCAGCCATTTTTTTTGTGAAATTGACCTAGGACTAGTCTACTTCCAGTGTCGCTGTGGCGTGCTATTTTTGGGATCCCCTGTATACTTTTAAGTCTGTGGTCAAAATGAAAATAGAACTTTATCTAATAAAACTATAATTAAATTAAAATAATGTGGAATTTAGACCACTAGTGTTATTAATTTCGTTAAGTAAATGAATCCAGACAAACCATTGGTTTCATCTGCTAGTTCAAAGTCCTCAATGATTAATTACTAGACCGATACGATAAACTCTGAAGCGACATAGATAGAGCGAGGACCTCTATTGGCCTGGCCACAGCTACTGGCGGTGCGTTGGGCGGCGCGGGGCGGGGGGCGCGAGGGCGCACAGCTAGACTAGTTAGTTGCGACAGCGGCGGCGTCAGCGGTGGACGTATTTAGAAGACTGTTAAAATGTCCTTGTCAAAAGCGTTCTTAGCTGAAGATATAATTCAGTCAAGAATAGGAGCGCACCCAGTTAACCAAAAAAGGAGAGAACTTGGCGAATTTCACACCCTTTATTACGAATATAGGAACCATCCCGATAAATTTTTTGAATATACTCGGGCAAGCATAGAAACGTTTGATTATATACACGGTCACATACACGAAGACTTGAAAGCTAAAGTTAATTTCAAGAAAATTGTTTCATCTCTAGAACAGCTGTTTCTAACTTTAAGGTAAGTTACTTAAGCAGATAAATAAAAAGTATTAATTTGTTTATCGTATTTATTTATTAATATACCATAGTCAAATTAGTAATCTCAGTTTTTTTTATTATAATTATATTTTTGGCATGTCAATTAAGTTTGCAACCTTTTTGGTAAATTATTAATTATTTGAACCAGGAGGTGGAGGTTGAGTATAATAGCCTGGATATTGATTGAGACTAATTTCTTCCATCAAAGCTTGAGTGAATTTATTTCTCAGTCTCATTTTCTGTAACACATAAGCTTCTCCATTTCCGGTATACTCATCAAAAAGTGATAGTCATCTGACTTGGGAATGTCCTTTTCTTTACCACCTGTTCCAATAACTTCCAATAACTTTTTTTTTCTCTATTTCTAAATAGTCAGCACGGATTGCAGTTGCTTTTAATCGTTTTCGGGAAGAATTTGGTCTTTCATTTTCTCTTGAGGTGGTAGCACGACTCTGTGGAGTTGGCGGTTGCTGTGGCGGGGAGGTGGGATTTAATGGCACTGGTGAAACTGACGGCGGAGGCGGCGGTGATTCCAAGAGTGACAGCGACAATTATTCTGTTATGTCTTCAGTTGAAGTATCTTCTTCTATTAAGTTAGTTTCTCCGACGATTGGCATATATTCGTCTTGCAAAAATGATAATTCATTGCAAAAATCATCACCAGACCGGGACGTAGGTACTTTTTTGAGTTCTTTCCGGTAGTTATCTTTTAGGTTCTTAATTTTTTTCTTTAATCTATCATATCAAATTAGTAGTAATTTCTAATATTGAAATTTTGTATTTATTAGTAAATATATTGAATTTTTTTCGTCTTAACTCATAGCCTCTAGTACATTTTTAGTATTGCATAAAATATAATTATGTGTAATGGATAAATATCCGTATGAAACATTATTACAATAAGTATGAAATTAATTTCCGCGAGCGGAAAGCTAGTACATTTATATATATACCTTTTTATTTCAGGTTTCTCGGTCACGGCGGATCATTTAGGTCTCTGGCTCAATCTTACCGATTAGGACGAAGTACAGTTGCTAAAGTAATTTATAAAACTCTAGAAGCTATTTGGGAAAATTTGGTCCAAATACATATGCCGCAGCCAACCTGTGATAAGCTAAAAAGTGTCGCAGATTTATTTTTTTCCAAATGGCAATTTCCCAACTGTTTGGGTGCGATAGACAGCAAACATTTCCGCATAATAAATACACCGAATAGTGGAAGTGCAAAAGATGATTATAAAAAAAATATTTCTTTAGTTCTACAAGGAGTGTCAGATGCAGACTACAAGTTTATTATTGTAGAAGTCGGTGGGAAAGGCAAACAAAGCGATGGAGGCACTTTTCATTGTTCACGATTAAATAGATTATTAATAGAAAATCGATTCAACGTTCCACCGTCACAGATATTACCTGGTTCAAATCTGAATTTACCATACGTGTTAATTGGCGATGAAGCCTACCCTCTTAAAAAATATTTGATGCGCCCATATCCATCGGGTGGTTTAAATGCGGAAAAAATAATTTTCAACAAAAGATTATCACGGGCAAGATTCACAATTGAGTGTGCGTTTGGTATTCTAACTAAAAAATTTCGTATTTTTACGAAAAGTATAGAGGCAAGCAAAAAGCACGCAACATTGATTATAAAGGTTTCGTGCCTGTTACACAATATTATAAGAGAAAGAGATGGAGACAGAGATGAAGATTTTCAGCAGTTTTTTTCCCAGTATGGAGACTCCAATATTCACAATAGCGTACGCAGATCAAGACGGAATAATCGAGCCACGGTTCAAGCATCTAGAATACGAGATCAATTCAAACTTTATTTCAATAATTCAACCCAAGAATAAGTATATAATTAAATTGCCGTATCTAAACTACATACTTGTAAAACATAGGTATAAAATACTAACCACTACTACCAGAAAATTGTTGTCTTATTTCTTCCCACATTTTTTTACAGTATGCCTATATTTATGATGTGGATGTTTAGACATCCATATTGCTGGTCTAGCCAGTATTTCGTTAATAAATTGTATATATTATTCAAGTAAAGAACATCACATTTGATAATAGCAATAAAAAGTATAAAAAAAGGTCGCATACATATCAGGCTCAACGCACGATAAAAACAAAATAATTTGATTCGGTTGCGCGATGCCTCAATTCGTCCATCGGCGCCGCCGCGCGCACCGCTCCGAGCTGTGGCCACCTCGATATTGGCTAGTACATTTGTTTCCATTGCACATCCGCATATCGCTCCGCCGGTAGCTGTATACTTCATAGATTGCCTAACATTTGTTTTCGCCGCTCACCGCTTACCGCGCCGCAAGACGCGCCGCAATTCGCACCGCTGTTGGCTGTGGCCATGGGGTATCAACTAGGCAATACCTACCGTGTATCTGTTGCCGTGCCTTGGAGCCGTACGCAAACCTGTACTTATACAAATCAACTACTACTACTATTCAGCCCATAAATTACCCACTCCTGTCGGGCTCCTTCAATTGCATGGAGGGCAATTAGCCTACTGTAGCAGTGCCACGCAGGCTACACGGGTTGGCACAGGGTTTCGTATAAGATTTCCTTCTCTTACGGCTAGGTTATCGGCCTTGTCATTTCCTTTTGTCGGCTCTTACGACACCCTCAGGATGGAATGGGGTAGTGACACTATTTATACTAAATCTAAAAAAATCTATGTATGCTGTAACTATAACACCTTCGCCTCTCAGTGCCTATTTAAAAAACGGTGTTAATTTTTTTGTTTATAAGTAGGCGTTTTCTTGTAGGCTTTTATTTTTAGATTAAATACAAATTAAGTACACAACATTTTGACGTCATACAAATCTTGTTTCAAGTTACGTATACCATTCGCGATACCATTCGAATAAAAAACAATTGCACATCGGAATCCATACAATCGAATTGAGAACCTCTTCTTTAATAAGTAGTATAATAAAATATGCACAACCAATTTTATTGAAGTCATCAAGCCCAAAATGTTTGCAGGAACCGCAGCTATACATGTGTGGTTTGGCTTCGGGACGCCAATCCCGGCAAATAGGGACATTAGCAGATCAGAGCCGGTTAACGAGAGGCGCGGGTCCATAGAGCCATTTGAATAATACATGAAACACCTCGCCGCGGGTTTCCAAGAAAGTGTATTTTCTTTCACTTCCTCAGACCATAATAGCAAGTGGTGTGAATAGAAAGTTCGTGAACAATTTCATTGGCTCTTTTAACCGTCACAAAAAGGATGAGGTTTGCAATTCGGTTATACGTTTGTTCTATTTTCTCTCCTTCATTTGTAGACAGATTCGAAATAAATTCTTCTTTTTATACGATTGGTATTGGTTCCCGATTGATCGAAATCCGTGTGGTGAGTGATTTAGAATACACAATGTCGCCACCGCATTCCATTCTGATGGTGTCGTAAGAGCCGACAAAAGGAAATGACAAGATAACCGATATCCTAGCCCCGCCGCACATGCTCACACTCGCATTGGCTGTCACGCGCCGCGTGCGAGTGGCATAATTTAAAACATGGCGCATTACCAAACTCCACATGTACGCGAGTGCGTCGAAACGTGAGAGCAATTGCGGAGCTTGGTGTGCGTGCGCCATAGGTTTTAAATACTGCCGCTCGCACGCGGCTCGTGACAGCCAATGTGCGGCGGGACTAAGAGAAGGAAAACTTGATACGAAATCATGTGCCATCGTGGCACAGTAGATCTATGTTACTGGGAGTGGCCCTATTCAGCAGTGGGTCATATGGGCTGAGTAGTAGTAGATATCGAAATCGGTTAAGTAGTTGACAGAAGACTTGTAGTAAGTATTATATCGACGATAAGTGTATTTGATTCCATTTACAGAGCTTTCGGGTTTGCACATAAAGTCGAAAATAATAAAGTTTGTCACAAAATATGTGAGAACTGACTTCAAAATAGGCACAAACAAGCGAAAATTAAAAAAAAACTGAAGTTGGTTGGCCTAAAGCACCAACTTTAAAATGGTTGTTTATATTTAGATTTTTAGTGCTGATGTTGAAGTCGTTCTGATACGGAGTGGGTCTATAGAGTCTTTTTAAAAAAAGATTTTAAACTTGCTAAAAGAGAATTTATTATTAGAAATTAATAGAAATTATAAGATTTGGATATGTCTGTCCGTCGCGACGTTCAAGTCCACTCTGATGTTAATATGAATCAAAAACAATGACCCGCGGAATGAAATGTGATAGACTAACGTAAGCTGTTTTACTACGTATGGGTAACCGCGTGAATTTAGATATAACAGCCCCCCCTTTAGAATGAAGCATCTAAAGAAGAAGATGCGAAATTGGATTTGGTGGTACTTGAAGGTCGTTCTAGATTTACAATGTTCTTAATTTAATTTAAATTTGAGTTAAGATTAATTATTTATTTTAGATAAAGTAATAAAAATTATTATGTTATGTTATATCTATATAGATTATTTGTATATTGTATAAGTATGACAATTACATTAAAAGAGAATATAGTTAGGATTATAATCAGAACATAGAAAAATTTAATAATTAGATTATGACAATAAAAAGACTAATAAAAGACGTAAAATTATATACTATTCCTGTTTTGTGAATACAAAATTACGTTTGACCGGTGTTGGATCACCTGGAGATGGCTCAGCCTCATACACTGCTTCACCTCTTGTTACAGATAGGTGGACTGATTGCTGTGCGTGTGGGGCAGTTTTTGCATTACATTGGTTAAATATTTGTATGCAACAACTTTTATCATGTGTAGATTTACATGATATTAGTTTTCGACCCTTGTATAAAATCCATAAAAGAAAAATACTAAAGCATATGTAGGATGTTATCGTATAGTGCATTGAGTACTTTTGAAAGTGACTCGGATTTTCTAAGTCCTGTATATCCTTCTCAAGTAGGTCTAAATGCATACTGGCCTGTAGTAATGAATCCATATCATTTATTTTGTTGAGTTTTAGATATGGTAATCTGGACAATGTTTTATTTATTTTAATTTTCGCACAACAATCGTCTTCAATTAAATTGAAGTCTGAAACCATATGACCACTTGAATTTAGCATAAGATTGGAAGAAGGAGTGAACTGTAGTGTTTTGAAAAAGGCTTTGCAGTTGCTTGGTAATGATAAGATTCCAACACCTAGTATTGTTACATCGTAATTGTTACTATCGTTTTCACAAGACACATGACATTTACCTGGCTCTGATAGAGCATAGATCCATCTGTTAAAAGTGATCTTATAAAATATTTCAACAGAACCTTTTAGGAGTTTGATTTGACACGATTTTGGTAATTTATTCACCACCTCAGTTAACAAAATAGATTCACATGTCGGATTTGCAACACTTGAAAATACATTCCCGAGTTCACACACGTAACACTTTTCTCGTATCACTTTGCACTTGTTTATACCGTTCAAGGGCGAGTAGAACATATGATCGATTGTCATGGCCAAGTAAGATGTACTCGGAGAGATAAGCGCGAAGGTATCGGATTGCGATGGATCGTAAGGAACAGGCATTGGGATAACGTGATATAAATTATATACTTGAGGAAGGACGAGTGGAATTTTAATGACTATAATTACCTTGTTATTATGAAAATAAGATACAAGCGTAGAGGTGTCGATTATTTCGTGTGCATTTTGTAGAGAAAGGGAAACTGGGAGATCGTAGAACCTCGGCAGACTGTTTCTGTTTCTTTCAAGTTCATTATATAATTGATGCGGACTAAGTACAGTCGGGTGCAACACATTTAACTTGCTAAACAGTATTGCATTATTGACGTCTTCGACATCGAATGATAATGACATTACTATTGAGTCTAAAGAGTTTAATAACGAATTAAGATGGGATTTAATTTCTAATTTATCATTGGAATTTGAAATGTGTTCAAAGGCCTTATCGATCACCTCCAGATTTTTATTTAGGCGATACTCATTTTCGTTTAACTTAGAAATTGAATTGTTAAACGTTGTTATAGTAGAACGTATAACATGTATATTGTCCTTCATCAAATGAGCTAATTGCTTTTCATCTGTTTGCACTTGATCAATGGCATCGGAAAACTTAATAGCATCCTGCGCATCTAAAGTGCCAAAAAATGTTTTTAAAAGTGATCCGCCTGCGTCGAATAAGCCGCGCTTATGTCTTTTGTTATCAACAAGATAGGAAATAGACGAATATTTCTTTAAGTTACTTTCATGCTGATTTTCTAGAGCGGATAAGGAGTTCACACAGTCACCCTGTACTTTAGATGAAGTTATATCCTTACACAGCGCGTTAACCCTGGTCAGTAAAGACTCGACTATGTCAAAATGCAAGTGAAGTTTACTTATGTCTAAGTATGTGACGACATTCCAATCGTCATTGGTGAATTTGACGTCCAGCATTTTGTCGAAATATATACCGGGGCTGCTTATAATTGGCGTGGTGAATGGTTGACCCGAGCATGACGTAATAGCTTGCCTGTAATAGAAATGATGATGATAATAGAATGAGAGACGTCATGTTGAGGTATTATCAGAGGCTAACTTTATTTCGTCATAGTGATGACGCACATGTTTACGATTGATAAGTAGAGTGACGGTATGATTCCCGTTTATTTTTACTATTCTAAATGGACCTTTCCAGACTGGAGATAAGGCTTTGTTTTGCCTATGATGGCACTTAAGATATACCGCGTCACCGACATTATAAGTTACTGGTTTAGAATGTGAATCGTAATAACGCTTAGACTTTTCCTTTGAGCCATGAATATTTTGCAGAGCTTTCTGTCTACTATAATATAACCTATGATTTAAGACACGAACATAATCTGTATACGTATTATTATCTAGACTGTCAATAGACTTAGGAATATATGGCTTAAAACCTAATAGAAGTTCGAAGGGAGAATAGTTAGTTGTAGAATGTATATTAGAATTATATGAGAACATAGCGGTATTTAAATATAAGTCCCAGGTGTGCGGGTTTTCGTTTACGAAAGGGCGTAAATACTCCTTTAGAGTTGCATGGCTACGCTCTAATGCACCGCAAGTTTGTGGGTGATAAGGCGATGCAAATATATGTTTTATACCGAATAATTTATTTAATTGACGAAGAATTTCAGAGGTGAAATTAGAACCTTGGTCAGTAATTATCATCCTAGGGATTCCTAGGTGGGAAATAAAGTGAACTAACTTTTTAGCTGTTTCATCAGCTGAGCATGTTTGTAATGGATATGCCTGCGAATACTTTGTAAGGTCATCTTGTATTGTCAAAACAAACTTGAATTTGAACTCGTATGTTTCCGGAAGCGGTCCGACGATATCTAGAAATATCTTTTCTAGAGGTTTGGTGGCGGTGGATGTTATAATCATTGGCGCTTTGTTGGTTTGGCGCAGAGGTTTGTTTATTTGGCAGGACTTGCATGACTTGACATAGCTTTCTATATCCTGCCTCATGTTTTTCCACCAATATGATGACTTTATTCTATCGTGCATACGAGTGATTCCTGGATGACCCGCAGAAGGAGAATCATGATTGTCCCATAATATTTGTTTTATTTCATCAGGACTAGGAAATATAACTGAATTCCGATAAATATTGACCTTGATTCCCGTTTGATGGAAAACGTAAGAAATAATATTATATATTTTAGTGTAAGAGAGTTTCGAAAACGGATCATTAAAATCAGATATGGCGAATTCTTTCTCCTCGGTGAACCAAAATTTAATCATTTCTCTACATTCGACTAAGAGATTAAATATATCTTTATAAGACATTTCATCGTAATGATGGACGCGCACAAAAAGATGAGTATAAACGTGGTTATCATTGGACGTAGAATATATGGAGTAAAGTTCACGCTCCATATCACGAAAATTTGGATGGCTAGTAGATAAATCGACGATGTCCTTACAATAAGGAACGGATTCGTCGAGGTCAATTGCTGTAGGGTACGTGATTAATTTACATTTGGCCTTGAGAAGAGATTCGTTATATTCTTGAATGACAGTGTCAAACGTTAAGTTCGGCTGGCTACATATTTTAAGATATTTTTCATAAGTTTCGGATGTCGATGGCGATGGCGATGGGCTAGCATTTACAGGAGAATTTTGGGATAAAGGAATTGGTTCAATGCTATCCAGAGCGCATACCGAGACATTCGGGATAAGCGAATCGTCACTTGGGACAGGATATCGGGATAGAGCGTCTGAATTAGCGTTCAATTTTCCCGATTTATGAACGATGACATAGTCGTATTCTTCTAGTTTAAGACGCCATCGGATTAGTCTTGAGCCGGGATCCTTAACGCTGAACAGCCAAACTAAGGGCTTGTGGTCTGTTACAATTTTAAATTGTCGACCAAAGAGATAGGGGCGAAATGTTTTCACCCCAAACAATATAGCTAGAAGCTCCTTTTCGATAGTCGAATAATTACCCTCGGCTTTATTAAGTGTTCGCGACGCATAGGCGATAGGTTTATCCTTGCCTATTTCGCCTTGAGATAATATCGCACCGACAGCATATTGGGAAGCGTCTGTCGTCAACACAAACGGTTGGGTGAAATCCGGGTATTGTAAAAGAGGTGCTGAAGTTAATTTATCTTTTATGATTTTGAAAGCTATCTCTTGTTCTTGAGACCATTTGAAGGTTGCGTCCTTCTTGAGAAGAGAGGTTAGAGGTTTTGTGATTTTTGAGAAATTGTCAATGAAACGCCTATAATAGCCCGCTAGGCCTAGGAACGATTTAATGTCTTTGGGACATTTTGGCGTTGGGAACTGGGAGACAGCCTTTATTTTGTCTGGATTCGGACACACACCTTTATCGGTAATCATGTGTCCGAGATACGCGACTTCGCGTCGTAGAAACTCGCACTTATCAGGTTGAAGTTTTAAGTTAAAATCGCGGAGTCTATCAAAGACTAGTTTAAGTTTTTCTATATGTGATTCTAGAGTAGAGCTATATATGATACAGTCATCGCAGTATATATGACAATGAAGGCCTTGAAGGCCTGATAGAACTGTATTCATCAACTTTTGGAAAGTTGCTGGGGCGTTTTTAAGGCCGAAGGGCATTCTAGTAAATTCGTAGTGCCCAGACACTTCGCTACCGACTATGGTGAAGCCTGTCTTGGGAGCGTCCTTGGGGTCCAACTTCAATTGATGGAAACCACTTACAAGGTCAAGGGTTGTGAAATATTTAGAGTGGCCAAGTTGATCGAGGATGTCCGTGATCAAAGGTAAAGGATAAATTTCAGTGACTGTTACGTCATTGAGTTTGCGGTAGTCAATGACTATCCTCCATTTCTGCTTTCCAGACGAGTCTACCTTTTTGGGGACCACCCATATAGGAGCACTCCAAGGAGATTTTGAGGGTTTTATTACATTTTGTTCTAGCATTTTCTTAATTTGGCCCTCAACTTCAGTTTTGTGACACTCGGGGAACCGGTAGGATTTTGTATGAATTGGTACAGCATCCCCGGTGTTAATTGAATGCTCAATAGCATTTGTGCAAGATAATGGTTCGCCCTCCAGATAGAATATATCGGTATATACCGAGCAACAGTCCAAAAGTGCTTTCTTCTCTTCAGAATTTAAATGTTGAGTTCGAATGAGATCCATTACGCGTTGTTCCCTATCAACGAAAATATCTTCTAAATTGTGGACATAGTCAAAGTTTTCTTGACGAGGTATCTCAGTTGCGATATCAGAATTAAAAGGTATTAGATGGACGCGATAGTCTTTAAACTGGATTTCAGAATCAGTCGTGTTTAAGATTGAAATATTGACTCGGAAGTTATCTTTGACAGTGACAATTGAATTGGCTAAAAAGACTCCCTCTGAGTAAGTGTGATCAAGGACTAGAGCTTCCTTGGTGGAAGTTAGTTCTTCAGGGCTATTCGATATACAGCATTCAATTATAGCCTCTGACCTAGGTGGAATAACGTATGTGAGTTGGTCAAAGTTCAATGGAATGCGATGTCCTTGAATAAATAGTGAGTTATTTGAATACTGAATATTACACTCAAGCTGTTTGAAAAAGTCATTGCCCAAAATTCCGTCATACTTTAATTTCATTTTATCGCTAATTGCATGTAAGACGTAATCAAAATTCAACGTTAAGCCTAGATGTGAGGTATATTCGAGATCAACCAAAACTGACCCTAACGTCTCATAGTAAGAGTCGTCATCACTTAATCCCTTGAGTTTAATTTTCTCATTCGAGAGTGCATATGATTTATTAAAATTTTTCAATTTCACAAGACTAACGCTCGCTCCAGTATCTATAAGAAAACATAAAGGTTTATCGGAGTAGCTACTGTGCAAGAAGATATGGGGTAGAGATACCTTTGAAGATTTTATTTCATGAATTAGTGAAGGATTTGGTACATTTATGTTAGTGTCAGGCGAAACCGATGTTTCCGATTTTACAACCTGAATATTAGAATTAGAAATGGTCGATGGGACAGTGACTCTTCGTGGAGTGTTTCGACCATTGGAATTTGAATCATCCGACGATACAGCGACTATCGGTGGAGTGTGTCGGTGATGTGATTTGGAAATGATCGACGATACAGAGACTTTCGGAGAAGTGTGTCGATCATGGGTATTTGAATCATCCGACGATACAGCGACTCTCGGTGGAGTGTGTCGGTGATGTGATTTGGAAATGATCGACGATACAGAGACTTTCGGAGAAGTGTGTCGATCATTGGAGTTTGAAATATTCGACGAAACAGAGACTCTCAAAGGAGTGTGTCGATGAGTGTTGGATTTAGTAAAATCCGGCCGAAAAGAAGTTCCAACAGGAACGCTTTGAGATTTTAACATTTCGGCATATGATTTATTTATAATAGTGCCTCTTTTGGAATCGGGTAAACGACGGCACGGTAACGAAACCCGATCCTTTAGTTTAAATCAGATTCTTGAGCGGTATCGTGGGAATACTCGGGCGATGTCGACTCTTGCAACATGATGCCATTTGAGTAATCAGAATTGTGATTGCGCGAATTATTATATTTTCGCTTGAAACATTGCGATATGTCGTGACCTATCTTTTTGCAATATCTGCAAGTTACCGGGATTGAGGACGGTTCGGATTTTATATTCTGCTTGAGATTAGAATTCACCGTAAAGGGCTTATTGTATGAGTCCCTTGGAACTCGAAATCTACTAAATGCTGGTACCGACCTGGTAGGGTTGTGTAAATATTTCTGCGTATAGTTTATAATTTTTTCCTCCTCGATTGCTATATAGCTTCGTTGAGAGATTTCGGGCTCCTGCACCGCACCATGTTACTGAGCCGCGAAACAAGTCCGAATGAAAAAGTATAAAGTGCCAGATCTTCTGTCATGGCAATCCTACCAGGCAGGTCCTTTTTGGTCGTATCTGAATTATAGATTTCCGTCTGCATATCTACAAGACAGCCCTCAACCCTACGGCCAAACTCGGCTACAGTCTCACTATTTTGCTGTCTACATGATTGAAGTTCGAAAAACAAATGACTATAGTGCTTCCTATCGCCGAAATTTTGCCTAAGGAAAAGCTTAAGCTCTTCAAAATTATCAAATATTTTATGTGAACACGCTATTTGAGCCTTACCTTCCAGTTTGGCGAGTATATATTTTAACAAGAGTTTCCTTTGGCTTTCCGATGCCAAGTCCAGTGCGTTTTGACAATTAGTCAGAAACGCTGTCAGGCTTTCACGGTCTCCCTTATACGAATTGATAAAATTGCACAAAATTTGGATGGGGTATTGTTCACTAAGTGAAATCTCACCCTTGGTCGACATCTTTACCTTAGATAATTATTTCGCAAACAAGAAAATGACACTTAGAATGTTAATAAAAGAAATATAATGAAATTGAATATGAGGAAGAGGTTGTCTAAGAAAAATTAAGGACTCGAAATTGAGATTTAGACAAAGCGATCAGATGTTCAACTCACAGGATGACTGCAAGCTGGAGAGTGGCGAACATGGAGATTCTCAGGAACCGACGCGGCGGGAACTCGCAGCAGCACACAGGCACCGGATGATTCGCGAAGAGCACCGGATTAGTCGCAAGCGGCGACAAAGACTCACGTACAGCGTCAGGAGACCCACAGGCAGCGCCAGGCACAAGGACACGCGGTCAGCGTGTCAGCAGGACGATTATGAAGTCAGGGTTGACACCAAAATGGCAGCAGTCGATGCGGCCTCGGATGATTGGCAGGATCTTGGATCTTGTGTGTGTGACGGTGGCAGGCTCAACAGGGAGAAGGCTTACTGTCGCACTCGTCAGAAGATCTTCTTGGTCAGATGATTATTGACTGTCCTGGATGTATTTCTGCGCGCCGCGATGATGGGATAAGCACGAGCGATTGCTAAGGATCCCACTTCTGACACCACTGATACGGAGTGGGTCTATAGAGTCTTTTTAAAAAAAGATTTTAAACTTGCTAAAAGAGAATTTATTATTAGAAATTAATAGAAATTATAAGATTTGGATATGTCTGTCCGTCGCGACGTTCAAGTCCACTCTGATGTTAATATGAATCAAAAACAATGACCCGCGGAATGAAATGTGATAGACTAACGTAAGCTGTTTTACTACGTATGGGTAACCGCGTGAATTTAGATATAACAGTTCGCATTTATTGGTAAAATGGTTTTATTTTACAAAAAATGAGACCTGTATCTGTATAGATGAACACTGTATCGCGGGGGCAGTTTACAAACATGTAATTCACGAACACAAATGACCCAGACTCAGCGCAAGTGCCTCTGGTTTAGACAAAGACACGTACCCACCCGACCCCGGAATTGAACCCAGGACCCGTTGATCCAAAGGCGTCACATCCAACCTCAAGACCAACGAAGCAGTTTACGTTGACGTTGCAAATGTGTTGGACTTCCTACGATTATTTTAAATGTTAATATTTGTTTACTGATGGTATCATTTCTGTACTTTCTGTGCACGAGCGTGGCATAGTAGGTTAATTTCTCTATAATTTAATTGGAATTAGCTCAGTGGTTGAGCGATCGACTGCTGCACAGCATGTCGCGGGTTCGATTCCCGCACGGAAGCAACATTTGTACGACCTACAATTCCAGGTCTATGATAAATCAGAAAAGTAGTGAGCGTACTAAAGATTCTACAGACACGAAAATAGTATCCCGTTCTACAATACGAAGTGTGCAACTCATCGGAATTTATACGGACAATACATCTTCGGCTAACAACGTAGCTCGTTCCCGGAGTCCTACTTTAAGCCAGCGAGTTTTTGGTATCGTAGAGATCATGATCATGATCTCGCTCTAGTTTACCACATGTATGTGGGATTCCGGAGTGCCGCCGTAAATTTAGAAATTAGCGCTCTGACCTACTCAAGGATTTTATTGGCCTGTGGTATTCTACAGGATAATTTTCGAAAAGATAGATATAGACAGGACAATTTTTTGGGACAGGATGTCCCAAAAAATTGTGTCAAGCGGAAGTCCAGAGATAGAGCACCCCTTGGGGTACCTGAATTTTAAATGTTTGGCTTTACACCAACATTTTCATAATTTTGTTCAAAGTTACGAAGCTGATTATTTTATGCGTCAAAGTACAACTCAAGATGATACAGTTAAAGACAGAAAAAAATAATGACTTCATCTTCGAACTGTGAAAGACAATTTTAAATACCAGTGATTTTCAATAGCTTCAATTATTTACAGTGATTTTCAATAGCTTCAATTATTTACAGTGATTTTCAATAGCTTCAATTATTAATTTTACAAGTGTGCTATACACTTGTAAAATTAATTTAAAAAAATACATACATATGATTTCGCAAGTTTCATTTGGTTCTCCGGACATCGACGTACATTTACGATATTTATTAACACATAACGATAACGAATTTCCAATGAATTCTTTTTGCAACAAATTTTGGACTATGACAATATTTTATCTAATAAGTCGTTTTGCATGCCTTATATACAGCGGGTTTTTTTCTATTATATATTTTTATGGGCAGTTTTGAAAAAATCTCCCTCTGTAAGGTGGAGGTCTGTGCATAATCAATTTCTATTTTAATCCACAAAGCAATCTATTTTCAATTCATTTCAGTTTGATGTCAAACTGTCGTCCATCCTTAGGCTTTAGTCTATCAATTCTGCAACAATTCAGGTCCGATATTTTAGGATCGGAGAGTTGAAATAGCATTCTGTGCTGCAGACAAAATGACGGAGCATATTTCAGGCGCTATCAATAACCCGCGCTATATGTCCGGGTGTCGTATTGCTTGTTATCCATTCTGAATTTGCTTGCTTATTTTGTACGATAAATTTACGTGAGAATGGACAATTTAATTCACAAGTTACTTGTGTAGAAGTGCAATAGAAAATTTATGCACAAATCTACTTGTGGAGTAATACAGTTTCCACTGATTTATTTAAAGTACAACAAATCAGGTAACGACCAGCAAATAAACATTAAATAAGTACACAGTAACAGTAAATAAGGATCGAATCTTAATTATGTTGACAAATTATGTCATATAGTTAATATTTTAATAAATAGCAACTATAGATTTAATTTAATTTAAATAAATAAATCTTCAATCTATATAGTTCTAAATCTTATCCGTAGACCACCTTTCGAACTGTATCATGGAAATAATTTTGATTTGGCGAGAAGATATCTAATTCAGGATGAATACAACATAGTTCAATAAAGAGACTACACATTCTTGCTATGGGATTATAATAAGATGTATTGGTTATAGAAATATTTAATCATCATCATTTTAGGCAAAAGATGTCCACTGCTGGACACAGGCTTCCCCCAAGAATTTCCACAAAGTCCGGTCCTGGGCCGCCCGCATCCATCGTTTTTCGGCAACCTTAACCAGGTCATCGGTCCACCGTGTGGTAGACCTACCAGCACTGCGCTTTCCGGAACGCGATCGCCACTTGAGGACTTTTCTGCCCCATCGGGCGTCGGTCCTGCACGCTATGTGCCCTGCCCACTGCCACTTAAGTTTGGCAATCTTGTGGGCTATGTCGGTGACCTGGTTTGCCTGCGTATCTCCTCATTTCCGATTCGATCTCGCAGGGAAACTCCGAGCATAATTATGTATAGTATACTATAAATAGTATAGTATACATGGTTGTACAAAACCATCCGGAATGGATCATATGGGAGTCATAAGAGATGATTAAACATACACAAGATGTTTGGGCAGACAACCAGTGAAGGAAAACTTTGCTTTAGCTTGTGGCTTGGTGGCACCGAAATGAACACTTTGCCAACGCTATACGTCAAAATTTTCGTACAGTTGATATTAAACAAAAATCAATACAAAAGAAGATAAGCAAGCGTATATTAGATAGATAGATAACCATATTAATTTTGATCCTGGAGTCTTAGTACCGTATGGTCATCAAAATACATATGTATATCATAATAGTGTTATGATAATAAATGCATCGTTCATGCATTATTGAATAGCTGCAGTTTACATACAACACAACAAATTATTGTATTTTCTATTAACTCAAAAGGAACTTTATTTACGTAGGTTTTATCTCAAAACTCTTTTAAATAAATTATATTTATACTTATAATTTAAAATTATATATCATCTTACGACCCTTGTCCGACGCTAGATGGTAGTCTCCATACATACCTATCAGCCACACTTTTCAAACACAATTCCTCATACTAACAATCCATCCATCTCTTGATCTCCCACAACCCTTGCGTCCACCGACATTCATACTGAAACTACCACCGGTTCGTAATGCTGCTCTAAAGAAACTCTGTAGTTGTTTTTTTCAAATCATTGGTCTTGTTAACGCTGAGAAGCAATCACTTTTGACAAACTTATAGATTTAAGTTAACTTAAGTTTAGCTCCTAATCCGACCGATTACGACTCATTATTTTTTACTATAAAGACGGTGGTTAGGATTATTTTATTGTCATAGCCTGGCCAGGATTTTTTCAGGCATACCATTTTTTTATAATTTTTTACATACTAAATGTCTAATAAAATAATTTTCATCCATTAAACATATCGGTGAAGGTACGGGATTCTATACTATAATTATAAAATATTATGTTCATAACTTATCATATTTACACACGTACAAACATATATTTCCAGCTTCATAATCTTAGTGGTGTTGTGCAAGATTGTCAGTTTACCTAAGACTGAGAGGGCTCGCTGTATATTGCCTTACGATCAAGAGATGGCGCTGACGTTGCCATGAGCGCCAGAAGAAAATATGTTATATGGTTCGGCGACACGCGCTTGTTGCTAACGGTCGTTCCAGTGAACAAGTCGGATTATTTGAATCGATTACCTGAAGCTGCAATTCAAATTGGTGAGCACCAAAACCTATATTTGGGATTTAATAGTATCTGGCGTAGACAGGTATAAAGAGACCGAATTTAGCGACCAGAAGCTGAGCCATTGAATCGGATGAGCAGTAAGGCGGCCTTGGATGTTGAAGGTAGGCAGTTTATCCATTTATGTCTGCACCTAGTAACATCGTCAGATCTATGAGACTTCATTGTCCACAGACAGATACACGCCTTAGTTAAAGCTGGTAGTCTTATTTTCATTGTTTTTTTATTATTATACAAGTCTTCATACGTATTCTTTGTCCCCCCCACTTTAGTGGAACTATTTACACGCCCCACCAGACGGTTTATAAGATCACATATGTCGTTAAAAGTTCATCAAATCATTTATAGTTTTATGGTTACTTAAAATTTAATTTTAGTCCACATAATATTTGTTTTTGTGACTTCCCAGTAAGAAATTGTCTTTATGATTGCACATTGCTTTCGCTCGGGTTGACGAATCGCCCTCGTTGTAATGTCTGGCCCCTGTCCGCCAGCTACACCCTGTCTAGACTTAGGTATACCTAAGTACTATAATGCAACTCATAGCATTTTAGCTGTAACGTGAGCGTGAGCTTCACTCACACTTTTCTAAAACTTTAACTTACTTCAAAAAGTTTATGTGTAAGTTTTTTTGTACGTGTGTACACACGATTTTAAATCGATTTATAAATAACGCAATAGTTATGCGGGCTACATAACTATCGCGCGATATATAAATCGATTTGGAAAGTTCTTTTTTATTCAGATTGGTCCCATAGAAATTTCAGCGAAATATCTTCAGTTGTTTCCAATAAAATTTGAAGTAATTGAACATAACCGTTTGTCGGAACGTTTTGGGTACCTACTTACCACAAAAAATGAATAATATTAACAACATATATTGATTACAAATACAAATAACGAACTAAAATGCGAATAATAACCACTAAACAACCATTTGAAGGATTTTAGCTGCTCATTGGAAGCCCAAACAATAAATTAACAATACTAAGTAATTTAAAACAAAAACCACGTACTTATGATCTGGCAAAACATTTTCAGTGCACGAAAATCCAAATATGGTTTACTAGTACTACAGCCCACAAACGACCTACTGCTGAGTCGGACGTCCTCCCATTGCAGGGAATGCCATTAGCCTACTGTGCCACGATGGCCAGACGGGTTGGCACAGGGTTTCGTTTCAAGTTTTCCTTCTCTTACGGCTAGGATTTCGGCCTTATCATTTCCTTTTGTCGACTCTTACGACACCCTCAGGATGGAATGGGATGGTTATATGGTTTACGTACCACTGTTAATATTAAGCTAGTTTAAGAAACTCCTTTGCTTGAAATCGATTGAAATAAATAAATGTAGATAATTGCGTAAGACTTCCACATAAGCTGTTCGCGAGCAAGTGTCCTGTATACTACTGTGTCTACTAATCACGTAATTAGTTGTTTAATAATATAACAGTTAAATTAATTAAAAACTATAACACACACGACAAAAGTTGACAATGTAAAGTGACAGACAGAACAGAAAAAAATCATAAGTCAATCTTAACAAATATACATTTTAATTATCTAAAAAGGCTTTATACCGAACTGTCGTTTAATATTGTTTTAATTCTAGAATTCTCTGTAAAGGGTAATTACTGTGATTTCAGGTCAAACGTTATAAGACATCTTTCTGTCGACTGCCAGCAATTAATTACTCTCAGTCAGACAGATAATCCCCGGTAGGCCGACAAGTAATGACGTTTGACCAGTCAGTACTCAGTGACTGTACTTAATTCTCAGCCCACAAAGGACCCATCGCTAAGTCGGGTCTCCTCCAAATTCATGGAAGGTAATAAACTTACTGTGGCAAAACGGGTTGGCATAGGATTTCGTTTGCAGATGTCCTTCTCTTGCGACTATGTGTACCTCTTGATTTCGTACTCGCCTTTTACGACATCTTCAGAATGGTGTGGGTTGGTGACATTAAGTATTGTAAATGCGTCACCACACAGACATGGGTCTATTACGTAGGGAGTATAGACTCCCTACATACGCTTGTCGCAAACTACTATGATTGGATGGTTGTTTGGCCAGGCCAAAAAGTAAGACTTACCTGACTCCTCTCTTCGATGTATGCCTACACTTGTCGGCTGTCAGAACGCCCTTCCACTTTTTATTTACGGTAAGATATGTTCTTATACAGCGATGAATGAGTTAGATTATATAAGAGCGTAATGATAGCGTTTTTCCGAATATGCGAATATGACATACACCTTAAGTTCAGCGTTGTCTATGCCTTCGCCGGCCAGTAACGTAGGAAAAAGAAAAGAGGTTTTATGGCGCAAACAATGATCGAGCCCTTTTGATCTGATTATCCGGGTTGACTCTTATCGATACGTCTAAATACAGTATCCCCTTATTACTGAAACACACCGTTTAACCATTGGGGTTAACCTTGTCGACCTTCCAGCGTTAACCGTGATAACGGTGCGACCTTTATTTTATCGAAACTTCTCGAAAAGTACCCTAAATTAGATGAGAGATTGGTTATTTATTTAAAGATCACAGCTGTTGCCCGCGAAATCATTCGTGTGGATCCAGGATTGAATTGAGATATTTTTCGCTAATTCCTAATTTAATTATACAAAAGAAGATGTATAGCTACCGTTAACTGTTGACTATTATATCTATCAGCCACAGAAGTCCACTGCTGAGCATAGGCCTCCCCATAGATATCTCACAACGCACGATCTCCTGCAGACGGCATCCACTGACTCCCAGCGACCTTCACAAGGTCGTCCAACCACCTAGTCGGGGGCATTTCCACGCCTCGCTTTCCGATGCGTGGCCATCCGTTCTTCGGGCTACTTTCGACTATTATACTTCTTTCCACACTCACTTTCCAAGACAAATTATGAATTTGAAAATAGATGTCACTCCTATCGACTTGAATGCCGATGTTAAAATTGACAAAGGATACTTATGGTATAATGCATCTGTCTATCAGCCTCGTCCCTATGGTGAAGGATTTAGAATACATAGTGTAATAACCCCATTACCATTCTGAGAATGTCGTAAGAGGCGATAAAACGAAATGACAAGTCCGCAAACCTAGCCGCCAGAGAAGGAAAACTTGAAACGAAACCCTGTGCCACCCAGTCTGGCCCGCTTGGCACAGTAGGCTAAGTTAGGCTAATTACCCTCCTTGTGATGGGGAGAGACCCGACTCAGCAGTGGGTCCTTTTTAGGCTGAGGTAGTAGTAGTAGTATCAGCCTAGAATTCCACTGCTGAACATAGGCCTCCCCCATAGATCTCCACAACGCCAAAACCCACAACAACATATCTCCATACAATCGGCTGATTAAAAAAATCACCGTTCACCAGTTACGTCACCACGGGCTGTCAGTAAACAATGCCCGGTTAACCCTTTTGTAAGGTTCCGGCTTTCATCCCGATAATGACGGTTCAACCTTTACTTATCGAAAATCAGTGGGAAATCGTGGAAAATCCCATCCCATCCCGGCGATATTCGTTCGAGGTGACACCAAATTACGTATTGGCCGAATAATTGCCCGTTGGTTTTTCGACCGCAAAGGGGAATGACGGCCATTATGTTTATGATTACCGTACCGATGGATAAACCGTTAATAATGTGGTGACGGATTTTTAATACACAATGTCAACAACCCTTACTATCCCGAGGGTGTAGTAAGAGGTGACCAAAGGAACGCAATCGGTAGACAACGCTCGCTCAAGTGAATGAAATCTTTATACAAACCCTAAGGCAACTTTTGGACTAGTGGCACATCACCAATGGATCATTTTCCTTCGTCCGTACTCCTTTTTACGAAGATTCGAACAATGTATACAGGTCTCAGAAAGATTAGTCGAAGAGGAAATTAGCTCTCTTTCCAATCTTTTTATTGAAAAACACACAGAAATATTAGTAAATATGAAATTGGCGTTTTGTACGGGAGGATTTTTTTTTTCTAAAATATTTTTAATTTATCTAAGTATGCACAGTTGTTATCTATGCACTTTTGCCATCATCATTGATCCCCTTACTAAAAAAATAGGGGCGAGAATCAATACACTCTTTGAAGGCGGATTAGACTGCCACATTCAAGTTGAATATTTTTTCTTGTAAGAAGTTGTCCAAATTCCGGAAAATGGTAATCTGTTGGAGTTAGACATTCAAATTGTAGCTCATCTAACTTAGTGGTTTTTTGTTGTGCAGTGTGTAGTTGTGCAGTGTGTGTGTGTGTGCAGGAGTGGCCTAGAGCAATTGACCAACTTCGGTTGTTTAGCAGCTAGTTCTTCCTGTATGGTTTGCAATAGCTAACAACAGATATCTGCTGTAATCGTTTGGCCAGATTTTTGAAAACTGTAGTGAACGACACCGGGGCTAGTCCACCAAATACTCACAAGTAACTTTTTCTGAGTCAATTTTCGTTTAGGGCAGGATTTGGCTGGGTCTCCAGGGTTCAACCATTGCGACAATTGGGTTGATTGAGCAAAGTAACACAGCAGTCGACGCATGATTGCAAGTTCGATTCACCCAGTTCATGGTGCCAATCATTCAAGGTTTTTTACATTCCAAATTTGCTTCAAGTGGATTCATCATCATCATCATCAGCCCACATTAGTCCACTGCTGGACATAGGCCTCCCCTAAAGAGCGCCATAGCGCCCTGTCCTCGGCTTGACGCATCCAGCCGCTGCCCGCAGCCTTTCGCAGATCGTCGCTCCATCTAGCAGAGGGTCGTCCTACACTACGCTTGCCTATTCGCGGTCTCCACTCAAGAACTCGTCTACCCCAGCGGTTGTCGGTTCTTCTACAGCTTAAAGTCGCTCAGCGTGCTATGGAGCGAGCTATGTTGGGAGTTTCTCTGAAAGATAGGCTCCGTAACGAGATTATCCGACAGAGAACCAAAGTCAAGTGGATTAATACAGTTTTATCACTTACCCCGAAGCCTGCAGCTATCTCTGAAGTGCTTTGTGATGGATCCGCTTCCACAATGGCCTTTAATTCTTCATTTTCCACTTTATCCGGCCGTCTACGGGGTAGGTTCTGAAGGTCTAAATTCTCAGAACGAAAGCGTTGAAACCAAAAACGTACCGTGCTTTCTTTTGCGACACCAGTGGCTTACACATAATAAATCCTTCAAGCTGTTTCTGCATTGGTGCCATGGTAGAACTCGTATTCGTAAATATACCGTTTTCCATGTTTTCCATTGTCCAAAATAATAATAAGGCAAAAACAAATGAATGACTGTTTTCAAAATTCAAATGTACCAGCTAAATGAATTTATAAATTGGAATTTGGAATTCTTAACTAAAGAGGAGATATTTCAGATCAAAGTGGTCAGTACGACAAAACGCTAATTTCATATTTAAAGAACAGAATAGAATAGAATAGAAAATGCTTTATTGTATAAACCAATTATGGCGTTCACAATCGTCAACGGATACATAAGTTTTAGAACACTACTACCAGGTCGGAACGCGGCACCAACCGAGAAGACCTGGCGGAAGAAACTCGGAGGGCTTGTCTTTTTTTTAAACGCCATATTACATTGACCATGTACATAAAACTAACTAGTTTCGTTCGGTTCCGAAAGGCGCTCAACTGAAATATGAATTTTATAATAAGAAAAATATATATATAGAATTTATAGAATAATAAAAAACTGAAATTACAAGTCTTGAATCCAGTGAGCCGACCTGTAAGGACCTAATACAATGATAAGCGCAAAACTTAAAGCGTCGTCTTACTGATAAATGTATGCTAAGGTCGATATCTAAATTAAAATCAAAAGACAGGCATAATTTACTTCCAAACCAAACCTTCAAACCCATAGGGCAATGAGTATGCCAGTGTTATCAACTCTCAAAAACATTTCCAGCTTAAGCCAAAGCCAAGAGAGGTTTTTTTTTCTGACATCGACATATACTTACTATTTTAAAATAAGCTGTAAATAATATTCTGTAATATTTTTAATTCATACCCTGCAAACATATCCTGTTTAAAATAACATTATGTTTTAAGTTATGTTAAGTTTTTTAATTAGTGCGCAGTTTCAGCCTCGTAAACTTCAGGCTCATGCTTATCTTGGCTTCGCATATTATCCAGGCTTTAAGTAGGCACCGAGTCGGGGTCACTTGTGTCCGTAAATTTCATTTTTGTAAACTTCCCCCGCGATACAATTTTGTAAACTGCCCCAGTGTAGGTTTTGTTTTGTTTTCAGTTTTGTCAGCATTTTATTGATGAAATGATTTTAAAATCAGTCCACGTGTTTTTGAGTGTATTCATTAATAAGCATGCATACAAACGGATCTTTCCTCTTTATAATTTTAGTAGGTATAGATGTATAAATAAGAAATATGACCTGATATCTAAGGCTCCAAAAAAAACCCATTGCACTTGTTTACCCCGTAATTAGGGGGTTTACCCCTAAGTTGGTCACCCTGAAGTATGCATTCCCTAGGCAGAGTTGTGTCGCTGATGCTATGCAAACGAGGGGCTCGTTGTGGCACAAATTTGCACATCATTTCCCGCCTTGTTATAATATTTTAACGAACTTTTGTTAAATACGTATTTTCGGGGGATTCAAAATGTAAATTTTATTACAACCCGTGAGAGCCCCGAAAATTATTTACATTAATTGCGGCATTACCTGGAGTAAAGACGATTGTTTTAAATTTCACCTGGTGCGATTTGATACAATAATGAGTCCCATAAAACGTGCTTGAAAGGGTAATAACAGTATTATATAAAATGTATACTTTTTATTGAATAGTCGCTCTAAACAATTGGAATTTATTGAATTTTCTTTGTGTGTGTATGATGTTGGCGTTTTTCGTTTAATTTGAATATGTTCGAATTCGAATTGCGAATATGTTCTGTCTCAGTTCTGGTCGCATGGGTCAAAAGCTAGAAAGGTAAACAAAGCTAAACCACAAAAAAGGTCTAACCCGAAAATATTTAATTTAAAAAAGTTAAATCTATAAGGAATCAGTGTCGCGAAGTTTTTAGAAGAATATATACCTAACCGCAAGACAAGTAATACTTGATACGAAAGCTTGTGTCCGTCTGGCATGTCACAATAGGCTAAATACCCCCCCATGTAATGGGAGGAAGCCCGACTCAGCAGTGGGTCATTTATGGGCTGAGCAGTATAGTTGATGCTGTTTTTAACCCTAATATGTATAATTTGATAAGAATGGATTGATCTAAAAACAGTTCTTTATCAAGGAAACGTTTGAAATATCTAGGCCACTCCGCATAGCGAGAATTCTACCAATTTTCTACTTCTACAACAGGTAAGCACTTCAACGCTTCAATACATACTCGTATACCTGAGATCGCAAAAGGAACTATTTAGACGGTGAACACAATGTTTGCTTTCCAAGATCCAATATTGTACTTCTAGAATTAACTTCAGAAATTCGAAATACGGCTTTTGAATTGGAACACGCTGAGGATAATATAACGTAACACATACACACATAAACAAGCAGTTGAGAGTATGTCATGCTTGCATAAAAGTCATACTGATGGTGTGCGTCGGTTCCCTAAAATATAGTTGAGCTGGGGGATGGCTGACACATGCGTCATGCTCGTGATCGGGTGCCACCATGGAGTTTCTTGCCTGTTCTTCTCCATAGGATCTACGTTTTGGAACAAGCAACTAGCTTCCTAACTTCACTTTGGACCTTTCAAAAACACCTATCATCATCATCATCATCATCATCAGCCCACATAAAACACCTATAATTAGGTTCAATTGAAATAAATGATTTGAGTTGAGTTGAATAAGTGGTGACTAAATGAGATGATAGGATACTATATTTTCTCGTGGAAAATCCTCATACCAGGTCGTAGGAGGAATTCGAGGTGCCAGATGCGGATAAATTGCACCCTAACCCTAGCTTATCGTAGGGTAGTCAGGGCCCACGGGGCAGCAAGCGCGGGACGGTACACCCCGGGGACGTTTAGTGGGTATGACTCCGTCTCCTGACAGAGGCGGGGGGGACTCCCACACTCCCCCTGTTGGCCATCTCCAGGCTGGCAGGGATAGTCCATAAAGGATTTTACCCCGGGCAAAAAAAAAAAAAAAGGGTAGCCAATGGGCTGTTCGGTTGCCAGTTGGGTAGCCACTTTTTTACACTGTACTGGGTGTCACAAAAATCTCCATTGCCAACCGAAGTGAGCTAATGAAAAGAAGTCCTATGCAGTCCTACGTTTAAAATATATATTTTTTATCTTGAATTATGAGCAAGGTATGACGTTTGTACCAGATTTTTACTATCAAACACCTAAATATCGCATGTCTCTTTATTTCTTACTTTTACATCTGACCCTTGGTCCGAGGGGTCCTAGCGCTATAAGCCTTTTTAAGGAAATAGCAAAAAGGTTAGTCGACATCACAGGAGACCGAAGAGCTGGTAGCTACCTCGGACAAAGAATCAGTCTAGCGATTCAAAGGGGGAACGCTGCCAGTATCTTCGGAACCTTGCCTAAAGGGACTCCTTTAAATAATATATTTTAGTATTTAAGTTTTAGGTTAATTGGTATTTTTAGTCTTGTTTTATTACTTAAGTTAGTGTTTATGTAAGTACATATTACTTAAGTTAGTGTTTATAGAATAAATAGCTTTTACATCTATTTCTATAAACTACAAAGTGATTTTAAAAAAATATGCAAAAAAATAGATAAAAACCGTCGAAAACGAGGTCGATGACCAAAGCTACCGACGGTTCATTACTCCAGAGAGAGGAACCTCCTCACGGTCCTTGCCGATCTAGGATGACAGCCTTTAATTAAGAGGCCCTAAATCCAGCAACTCGGCGAGAGTTTCTGAGATGTTGGTCGAAACTCTTCGTGATAAGACCGTTTACTGAAACGTTATTATTATAATTATCGTTATTATGATTCTACAGTTAGTTAAATGATGACGTCTCAGGTTATCGCGATTATCTCAGCAGCCCGTCCCGGCTTCGCACGGGTGGATTTTTTTAAAAACTTTCTTGCTTTTAAAATATCTTATATTATTAAGTTATAATGTAGCATTCAAATGTTGAAATAATTTGTAAAATCGGTCCATAACTTTTTGAGCCAATTTGTTACAAACATACTTAGATAGAAATCTTTCCTCTTTATAATATTATTTATTTTATTTATTTATTTTACTTCATGCATACATATACATTGGCGGACTTAATGCCTACGGCATTTTCTCCCAGTCTACCTTCAGGTCATGCAGATAAATTTTAGGTAGGTGCACTCTCGAGGAAACCAGCAAGATAATATTATTAATAATTATATATACTTATACATAACACATAAATATCTTACAAAACATATTATATAGGTACTTATATAAGGATATCGATATATATATAATAAAATACATACACTGTATACTGCTAATGGTTAGTGAGGCGGGACTCCAGAACAAAACGCAAGGAGATGCTCTCGGAGCTTTCGTTTGAATGTGAGACGAGATTGTGCCATCCTAATTTCCTGAGGCAAGGCGTTCCAGAGCATAATAGCTTGAACAAAGAAGGATGAGTGAGTGAAATCAGAATGATGGATGGGACATTCCAGAAGACGATTATTACTTGAGCGAAGCTCCTTTTCATGTGAAGAGCACAGATAACGGAAGCAGGACAAAAGATATTCAGGGCTGTGTGGAGTGAACAATATTGAGAAGAGAGTGGTCAAAGCCCTGAGTTCTCTACGTTGCCGAATAGGCAGCCAGTTCAACGTCCGTCTGCGCTCTGACACATGATCAAACTTACGCAAACTGAAGACGAATCGAATGCAGTTATTAAGAAGGCGGTCAAGTTTATTTAAAAGATCTGCATTCAGGTCAAAGAAGCAAACATCACCATAGTCAATAATTGGAAGTATTAAGGATTGTACAAGCGCTACCTTAACAGACAGAGGGAGCATATTCTTTAAAGGATATAGATACCGCAGCACTCCGGTCACTTTTTGGGATACACTATTTACATGTGGTATCCAGCTCAACGTATTGTCAATGTAAATGCCAAGGTCTTTCACAACAGAGCTATATGGAATCGTATAGGAACACAGGGTTATGGCTGGTGGCAACTGACAATCAATTTTTTTCATATTTTGCCGACTTCCTATAATTATTGCTTGGCACTTACTGGGGTTTACAGAGAGTCCGTACTTTTGCGACCATGCTTCCACAGCAGCGAGGTCACAATTTAATTTGCTAATGGCCACTGATATTTCGTCAACTCCGGCTTGTGTATAAATCTGCAGGTCATCGGCGTAAAGATGATACGGACACCGAAGTTCGAGGGTTAAGAGGTCTATAAATATTGAAAATAGGAGAGGGGAAAGTATGCCGCCTTGTGGAACGCCAGTATCTACATCACAGGGATTTGAAGTCAAATCGTCTATAATTACAGATTGTTGGCGTCCACGAAGATAAGATGCAAACCATTTAAGCGCTTCCGGTGCCACTTGAATATGGGATAGAATTGAAAGAAGGATGTCGTGACTGATGGTGTTAAATGCATTTGAGAAATCAATCAACGCCATAACTGAGATTTTAGATTCCTCCATGCCTGCCCTAACATCGCCAGTCACTTTCAGGAGGGCGGTGGTGGTACTATGACCAGGTTTGAAACCTGATTGGAACTGGCTGACAAGGGAATTATGATGGATGAAGTTGGAGAACTGCCTATGGACGCAGGCCTCCAAAATCTTCGATAGGAAAGGAAGTATGGATATCGGGCGATAGTGACATGGGAGCGATGGATTAGAAATTTTTGCCATTGGGCGAACATAGGCTTTGCGCCATAGGGATGGGAAATCACCATACTCGAGTGAAGAATTTATTATGTGAGTCATTGGTAAGAGGATATGATCGAGTATGGGGATAATCATATGACGACTGATATTGTCGCATCCCATGGCTTTAGATTTAAAGGATTTAATAGCCTTTTTCGTGTCATCGGGCCTTATGGGGGAGAATCGAAAGGGGTCTATATCAGGTTTCTCTAGGCTGGCAATATAGGAGACAGTGCTGTCGATGGTTAGACGATCTAACGGAGAGGAAGAGGAGAAATAGCGATTGAGTTCGTCCGGTCCAATTGTATTAGGGAAGATATCATTCCGAGTTTTGCCTATGCCTAGAGAGCGAAGAAATTTCCACATCTCAGCTGAAGATGAGGAAGAAGATATATTGTTAAGAATGTGGCGGCTTTTGGCGTCTCGAATCATTCTATTACACCGATTTCTTGCGACCTTAAAGAGGGACCAGTTTTCTTCTGAGCGGAACTTTTTATAAATATTGAAGGCTCGATTCCGATTAGGAATATTACATTATTTAATTCCCAACGTTTCGAATGCTTTGGAGCAGTCGTGGTCACGTGACAGATTTAGTGGCCTATGTGAAACAGTGTATTTATTTTGGCTGAAATGATGAGGATTTAGCTTCAAATTGTCCTGAAAATGTTCCTTTTCTGTTTTAAGGTTTTATATTGCTGTTGCTGACATACGAGTAACGCGCGTAACAATTGGCCTCATTCACCACACGACACGTTTGCTTGCAGAACTTTAATCTCCATACAAATATAAAAATACGTTCGTTTCGCTTTGCATTTCTGCTTGGCAGGCATTGGAACCTTGTCCCCACGTGGAACTTGCTTCAACGAAGGAGTGATACCTGTGGCTCTGCTTGGAACGCCGTTAGTTTTAGTGGGTAGCTCTGGGGGCTAAAGTTAAACATACCACCCACCTAACCTTACACTAAGTAAATATTCTTGGTATAAAAAATTCGCGTTGGGGGACCACTCCCACTTATTTATTACCTGACCCCTGGTCCCCCAACGCGAAGTATTTATTTTTATTTTTTACTTTTTAAAGGTTATTGTGTCGGGGGTTTATTTAAATTTTTAATTTAATTTTTATTTTATACTTTTTATAGGTACACACTTATTATAATTTAGATTTTGTTAAATTGCACGTGATGCGCTTTCATTTGAGGCCCCACTCGATTATATTTGCAGACATTCGGTTATACTTCCCCACTTTCTCCCCTCATAACTTATAAACGGCTCACCCGATTTTCATCAAACATGTCTAAGAACACTAGCCCGTAACTCACCTTTCATACAAAAAAAACTATATTGAAATCGCTTCATCCGTCCGCGAGCTACGATGCCACAGACAGACAGACAGACACGTCAAACTTATAACACCCCTCTTTTTGCGTCGGGGGTTAAAAATGATAAGACTAGCTTCGCCCGGCGGTGTCACCCGTGTGGTGGTGGTGGAAAATTGTGATAATGATGATAGAAAATATTTTGAAATTAAACAATTTTTAACGGATTTATCGCGTTTATATTACATCATTTCCGACGTTTCGAATGCTTTGCAGCAGTCGTGGTCACGGAAGAGACTAGATGACAGTTGTCTTCAACAGTACAAAGAAACAATAAAATCTACCGCCTATAATTTTGTTTTATTGATAACGTTCCCTATGCACGCAACCTACTCGTAAGAAATCATTAGGAAGTATATATGTTATTTTTCGTCAGTTTTTATACCTACTTACTTGACACAACGATTATTTCGCGTTTATAATGTTAGTGGGTTATGACAAAGGCTCTGCCGGAGAGTGGCCAACATTTTGTCATGGCAGATAACCTGTTTTTCCGTGTGGTAACGGATTTATACAGGGTGGTCAAAAAGTCGTGGATCAAACGAAACCAGCGGTTAGATGGGGCCATCAGCAGCAAAAAATTGTTATACGGGAGGTCCTTAGGGTCAACCCCTGCAGAGTTACAATAGATTTTGTGTTTTTATGAGAAATTGTCTTTTTTTTACTAAAACTTGATAAAATTCGAAAAAATCTACACCCTGTATCCTTTTTATAATTTTCACTAGATTGGTACTGATGAGCCCTTTCGTTAGACATGCTATTTATGGTAGTTTATTGGGTGTGTTAAAGATAACATTAAGTTTTCCGAAAGACATAATTCTTAAATCAAAACTTGTTACTTACTTCGGACCCCACTGTGAAAAAAAAATACTCTACAGAAAAGTGCCACTGTATCACAATTTTTGGCGCATTCAATAGGGATTCTAAAAAGGTATTACACATGGCTATGCGTGGCTTCGATATCTTTCAAGGACGATCTTTCGTAGCAAGGCCAGAGTTAATTCATACATAAAACTCGGTTAGGCCTACTAACCTAACCTTACCTAAGCGTGATCGTTTTCCGGACTACAGGGTCTTTATCGTCGTTTCAGCCCATAAATGACCCACTACTGAGTCGGGCCTCCTCTAAGTTCATGTTGGGAGATTAGCCTACTGTGCCACGCAGCCAAGACGGGTTGACACAGGGTTTGCTTCAAGTTTTTCTTCTGTTGCGGCTAGGTGATCTGCCTAATGCGTTCTTTTAGTCGCTTCTTACGACACCCTCAATATGGTATGGGCTGGTGACACCACACGGACAATTTATTAGAATTGTATTCTTTATGTGCGTACTAATTCGTACATGGAGGGAGTCTTACCGGGTCAGCAAACCCTGTGCCAACCCGTTTTGCCAGCGTGGCACAGTAGGCTAATGTCCTTCCATGAATTGTGAGTAGGCCCGACACAGTAGCGGGTCATTTATGGGTAGAAACGAAGACGATAAAGAATAAACAATGTCACCAACCCATACCATATGGAAGGTGTCGTAAGAGGCGACTAAAAGAACGCATTAGGCAGATCACCTAGCCGCAACAGAAAGTTTTCCTTCTGTTGCGGCTAGGTGCAAACCCTGTGTCAACCCGTCTTGGCTGCGTGGCACAGTAGGCTAATCTCCCAACATGAACTTAGAGGAGGCCCGACTCAGTAGTGGGTCATTTATGGGCTGAAACAACGATAAAGACCCTTTAGTCCGGAAAACGATCACGCTTAGGTAAGGTTAGGTTAGTAGGCCTAACCGAGTTTTATGTATGAATTAACTCTGGCCTTGCTACAAAAGATCGTTCTTGAAAGATATCGAAGCCACGCATAGCCATGTGTAATACCTTTTTAGAATCCCTATTAAATGCGCCAAAAATTGTGATACAGTGGCACTTTTCTGTAGAGTATTTTTTTTTCACAGTGGGGTCCGAAGTAAGTAACAAGTTTTGATTTAAGAATTATTGCTTTCGTAAAACTTAATATTATCTTCAACACACCCAATAAACTACCATAAATAGCATGTCTAACAAAAGGACTCATCAGTACCAATCTAGTGAAAATTATAAAAAGGATACAGGGTGTAGATTTTTTCGAATTTTATCAAGTTTTAGTAAAAAAAAGACAATTTCTCATAAAAACACAAAATCTATTGTAACTCTGCAGGGGTTGACCCTAAGGACCTCCCGTAGAACAATTTTTTGCTGCTGATGGCCCCATCTAACCGCTGGTTTCGTTTGATCCACGACTTTTTGACCACCCTGTATATGAGCCGAGAAAAGGAAATAACAAGGCCGAAAATCTAGGCGCAAGAGAAGGATATCTTGATACGATACCCTGTGCCAATTCGTCTGGCCCTCCCGGTAACTGAAGGCGGCCCGACTCAGCAGTGCGTCATTTATGTGCTGTCTAACTATTTTTGTTTTTTTTTTTTGTTCGCCCTGGGTAAAATCCTTTAAGGACTATCCCCGACGGCCACGGGGATGGCCGAGGGGGGGGGGCGTGCGGGACTCTCCCCCAGAGTGGGGGCCTACCCACTAAACATCCCCGGAGTGCTGCAACTCGCGTCCTGTTGCGGCATTGTGGGATCTGATGCAGAACCACGCGTGCTGTCTAACCTAACCTAGCCTCTTTAAATTAAACAAAAGAATTTTCTACAATCTTACAATTGCGTCAAAACATTTATCACATTAATTATCGCGGCCAAAAACGGATAGGTGAGCAATTGTGACACGTTGATTAATGGTGCGTACTTAAGGGGGCTTCCTCGCTCCAGGGGCTTGATCGCACCTTCTGAATCCACAATAAGAGATGCAAATTGCACGAATAAAGGTTAACGTTTAGAGAATGTCAACTTGTACATGGCATATGGTGAGTTGGACACCCTTTATGTGCAATTTCGAGACATATTCATTCTGAAAATGTTTATTTATTTATTCTTCATGTACAGCAGCAGGGTTCATAAGGCGGACTTAATGCCTTGTGGCATTCTCTACTAGTCTACCTTCGGGTTAGAGAGAGAGAGAACAAATGGGGTACCTACGATAGAAATATTTTCTTTTTTTAGTTTCTTTTTTAACCCTCTTATTTAAAAGAGCAACCATGGAGTTTCTTGCCGGCTCTTCTCTATAGAATGGCATTCCGAACCGGTGGTAAAAACTAAATTATTAATTTTATTTTATGATTTTTATTTTTAATTTTTTTTCTCTTAAAATCTTTGACTATTTGAAAGCATTCGCAAGAATTTATTAGAATAAAAAATCATTTTGATGTTGATTACTACAACCACTTCTGCGCCTAGCCTCCTCCAGTTAAATGGAGGATAATTAGCCTGCTGTGCAGGCCAGACGGCTTGGTACAGGGTTTCCTTTCAAGTATTCCTTCCCTTGCTTGGTTATCGGCCTTGTCATTTCCTGTTGTCGGCTCTTATGACATCCTTAGGGCCCAATTGGGTGGTGACACATGCTAAATCTGTCACCGCACGGGTGGATGTGGCATTTGGATAATGCCCACTACGCGCCTCCTCCCAAAACATTCCGAGAAATTATCGTATGTAGTTGTCATAATACGTGTCTAGTTGATCGAAGTAACATCACCAAAAATAAATAAATATATTTGAAATTATTTGTCGGCTTTGGCCCCAGGCAGACATCAGAAGTAAAAGTCAGATATGGCAACATACAAATTTATTTCAGTCGAACATAGTCACTTTAATTTAATTTAGAAATGAAATAAAATTAATTAAATAACTAGCATAGCAATGTGACAGTGAGGACAGTACTGACTGTCAGAGACAGGGTTCCACGCACCCACCGCAATAAGGACAGTACTAATTGTCTGACAACGTTCCACGTCCAATAACCGGGCTGAACTGACTGTCGAAAGACAGTGGTCCGTGCACCGCGACGCATCTGATAGAAATGCGTACCGACTCAACCGCGCGACTCCTTATAAAAGCGATCACTTGGCGGAAACGTTACAATATTTTACTGTCTGCATCCGGTGCACGGTCCACTAGCGCCATCTAGCCGCTGTCTCTCACAGCTGTTAAATAAAATGGCTTCCGGCATATTCGTAATTGTATTATTGTGATTGGTTATTATATTATCCTTCTTTTGCAGCTAGCTTAACTGCCCCTTGCATTCCTGTAGTCACCTCTTACAACATCCTCAGGAGAGTGTGGGTTGGTGACACTGTGTATTCTAAATCCATCACCGCACGAATACTTCATCATTGCAGCCCATAAACAACCCACTACTGAGTTGGGCCTCCTCCAAGTTCATGGAGGGAAATTAGCCTACTGTGCCACGCTGGCAAGACGGGTTGGCACAGGGTTTGTAACAAGTTTTTCTTGCGCCTAGGTCATGAGCCTTGTCATTTCCTTTTGTCGGCTCTTACAACACCCTCAGAATAGAATGGGTGGTGGCACTAAGTATTCTAAATCCGTCTGCACACGGAACACTTAATTGATCGTATATCCGCTTAGTGCTAATTAGCGCGAACACAAAATAACTAAAAGCTCGTTTCAAAGTGCAACTTAACAAACAGTTTACTTCCAAAATTAAAACTGGAGCGCTCAATTTTAAAGTCGGGCTTCAACAAAGAAACGGGATAATCCTTTCAGAATAACTGCTCAGATTAAAACTGCGACTGCGAATAAGTTATTAGACTCGAAATACAGTTGCCAGCCATTTTAGGGGCTCCCGAGTAGTCTCATTAATTCGAGTGTCTGTCCACACTGTGGGTTGACAATTCCTCGCTAAATCCATTATAATAGGCAGCTTTGTGATTTTTGTGCGATGTCGCTTGCGCTGTTTGCCTCGGAAAGAGTTTTAGTGTTGCAGCTGCAAAACTGTTTATTTTGAAAGAACGATGTTGCAAACTGCTTTTATATCCTGTTTAGACTTTACTTTTCTCCGCAATTTAAAATGTTAAAATTGAGATTTAGATTCATCATCATCTACATCATTTCAGCCCATAAATGGCCCACTACTGAGTCGGGCCTCCTCCAAATTCATGGAGGGAAATTAGCAAAATGGTTTGGCACAGGGTTTGTATCAGTTTCCTTCTCTTGCGGCCTCTTGCGTCCCTTTACTCTCCTCTTAGGACACCCTCAAGATAGTGTGGGTTGGTGACATTGTGTATTCTAAATCCGTCACCACATGGATTTAGAGTACAGTGTCACTATCCCATTCCATTCTGAGGGTATCGTAGAAGTCAACTCAAATAAAATACGAGGCAATTGCGTGCTTGATAGAATTAGAGTGTTACCCCACTTTAGTACAAGTTTCTCGATAGTCTAAACCAGGTGGACAGTTCTAAGGACTTAGACTTCGTTAAACAGAAGAAATTTAAACTTTGCTTCTATTTATCCTAGTGTACAGGATGTTGTAAAAACCCTGTAACGAACGTATTAATGTTACCTTTGATATAAACATACTGTATGCAACATTTTACTATCGGGATAAACCTAACCTATTTTATTTTCATTTGTTTACAGGCCGGTAACCTGGTGTTGCCTGTGTGGTGACGTATAAAGAACTCATAATTTCACCAACTCATACCACCCTGAGGGTGTCGAAAGATGTGATATACGGAACGCAACAGGAAAACTACATAGCCACAAGAGAAGGCAGTGTGGCACAGTAGGCTAATTTGCCTCTATGAGTTTGAAGGAGATCTGACTCAACAGTGGTTCATTTATGGACCGTGATTATGATGATGATGAACTCGTATCATCATCAGTTCAACATCGTCATCACTTGGCGTCTAGTATAGTAATTGCATTGCAAAAGTAGCTTATTTTCAATGGAACATAATCGCCATTCATCAAGCCGGTATGACGGTTCTTTCACGATACGTGCGCACCGCACGGTGCGACTATGGAATTCTCTTCCACACTCAATTCGCGCCAGCGCGTCTCCCTGGACGTTTTCAGGAGGGGAATCAAAAAACATTTTCTCTCTTTACAGGTATAGTATTATATATTTATGTATTCATATGTATTTTATATACTAGTTATATGTTAGTTATATTATATTTATTTGTGTAGATTTTATAAATAGGTATTGTTTGGGTATTTTTATTAATATTGTTTAATCCTTTCTATATTTCAATTGTAAATTTGTATACATATTTTTACTATCCTCAATAAATAATAATCTCTCTATCACTCGGGTTTGCTGTTAGAAAACTCATGTATGAGTTAAGCTCGCCTTTGTACATAAAATCACCTATGTATTATGTCTGCTCTATGCTCATTGTGTACAATAAAGAATAAAATAAATAAATGTTTTATGGTTAAACCATCTTAAACCGTTGTACCCAGAGTACTTCAAAATAGAAATACAATTTATATACAACACTGTTCCTTTACGTCATATGAGGTAGAGTTTTTGTTACATCCCGTATAAAACGTTAGTCGATTATTTTTCAAATGCGAATCACGTATTTAGTGGATACAGTGCCTCTAGAATATCTAAGGTATAGATTGAACAAACTTAACTCCAGTTCCGTGTGCCATCTACTTAACTTTTTACTGCCCGTGTGTGGTAATTCTGCGTTTAGTTAAATAATGTACTGAACTAAAACTTTAACGGATCTCTCGAAACTTTAAGTATGCACTTAGAAGTGTCTTTAGGTTAAAATGTAATGATTTTGAAAGAAGAGTATTTACCATGGCCGTGTGGCATTCCATGGTGAGGGTGTCGTAAGAGCCGACACGAGGAAATGACAAGGCCGATAACATAGCCACAAGAGAAGGACACAACTTGATTCGAACCCTTTTTTTTTGTTCGTTCGGGGTAAAATCCTTTATGGGCTTCCTCGCCGGCCACGGGGATGGCCAGCGAGGGGAGTGTGGGGCTCTCCACCATAGTGGGGGCCTACCCACTAAACCTCCCCGGGGTGCTCCAACTCGTGTCCTGTTGCGGCATTGTGGGATTTGATGCAGAACCACGCCGTTGATTCGAACCCTGTGCCAACCAGTCTTGCCAGCGTGACACAATAGGTTAATTTCTCTTCACGAAATGTAGGAGGTCATAATCATTAGTGAGTCATTTATGGGCTAAACCGACGACACGTGTCTATGTGTTTTTGTATCTCTGTGTATGTCTGTGGCATCGAAGCACCTTAATGAATAGACAGATAACGATGAGCTTTTTTATTAGAACGCAGGTTATTTAGCGTTAATCTATATACACTTCAATTAAGTGTATCTGATATTTTCTAGTTGTTCGTTCGTAAGATTGACTTTTTTAGTTACTCAAAGTTTTTTTTAAAGCGTGTAGGGACTTAGCCAAGTGACGTTCCAAACCACTCAATGACTCAACCTGTCAATGTCAATCCCATGCGTCAAAGCGTGCGTTGTGAAACCCACTTGTCAAATTGTAGAAGACATCTCGCGTCTAGACTCCATATCTATGTCCTTTATAGAATCGTAAGCTATGCATTTAACCATATTGTGATGATTTTCAGCAAAGTACTGTCCTGAACAAAAATAAATTCAAATTTGTGTAATGGCTTCCTTCAAATTTATTTTAGTTCGTTCGTTCGTAGCGTTCGGTGTACTTATAGTATTCTATATTTAAATCCCATGCAATATTACAATAGCACAGAGTACGTCATACAAAACAAAGGTTGCGTTCCAATTTAGAAAATCGATAGGCATTGTAGTTGAGTATAAAGTTCCTATGTTAGAATGCAATGTGTTGTTGCTGCGGTCAGAAACTGAATTAAAAACTTGCGACGACGTAACCACAACTTCATAAATCTAGTTACATTGTTTCATAAGCTATAAGTTATAGTCTTATCATCTCAGTACATAAAGTACCGTCTGTTGAGACAGGCCTCCACCAATAACCCCCTCGACTGTGCTGCCACCTTGTCGTAGTGAGGGGGCTTGAGTGCCTCAATGATCCGTGGGGCCATACCGGCCAGGGCCTCTCATGCCAGGTGCGCCCACGGGGAGAGGTGAGACGAAAAGCGGCACCCAGCGCCGCAGTGGACTGGGGCTCCAGAGGAGTTGCCCTGCGAGTCCTGGAACGCTGCGGTGCACCAACGCCCTTGGGTTGTCGCTAACCCGAGGGCTGACGGGCCTCCTTCTGCGAGGCCGTTATGTCGCAGAAGGGGGCTGCGGGGCGGATAGACGACTCTTGGGTAGACGACCCTTGTGGGAGTCCCACATAATCACCGACCTCTCAACCGGGTATGCATAAAGTATTTCCCCCTCCACCAATAACATGAGGGGAAGCATAGTGTACCTACTACTCTGATCAGATGAGTTTCCACAGGGCTTCGTATCGAGTTTAAGTACGTATTTATTATGTCGTTTGAAGAATAACCAGGCCTAACTAATTGTATGGATTGGCCTTTATTCCAAAAACTTGAACGAAATCCTAGGTTATACTTACTTTTTGGTCGTCCCTATCTTCCATAAAATAAGTATGTAGCAGGAATCTATAACTATATTAATACGTAAAGCAAAATCTTTGTAGCCCTTTTTAGCCCCGCCGCACATGCTCGAACCGCAGATGCTCAGACCGCCGCAGATGCATTGGCTGTCACGAGCCGCGTGCAAGTGGCAGTATTTAAAACCTACGGCGCAGTACCAAGCTCCGCATTTGCTCTCACGTGTCGAGGCACACGCGTACATGCGGAGTTTGGTACTGCGCTCCGCACGCGGCGCGTGACAGCCAATGCGAGTGTGCTCACACTCGCATTGGGCGGCGCATGTGCGGCGGGGCTTACAAAAGACGCGCGAACGGACGAGAGTATGAAATTTTCCCACATTCATATTTTACAAAAAGATAAAATGCAAGATGCTCATCTTTTTTATATGATGCATAAAAATACATTAAATGAATAGAAAAAACATTACACACGCTACCATGTATTTGACACACACACACAAACACACACATTTATAGTATTTTGTTTACTGTCAAAGTATGTGGTAAAATTGAGAATAGAACTATATTATAAAGATTTAAGTTAATTATAATCGGATTTTGACCGCTGGGTGACCACTAGTCTATCTATAGTAAATGTTCACTTATTGTATCAAATAATTTTCGTTACCAATGCTAAAGGAACGATAATGCGACACATTAAATGTAATTCAGCATGAACCACGCCAATATCACGGGATGACTGACATAAGCAGCATTATCTTTGTCGTGCAGGTTTCGACACCTAACCTCGCTTGCTTGTCATTTTTTTGTGATGAACCGTCTCTTTTTTCTCTAAACGTGTTCATTTCTGTTCGTAAAATGCTGAAATGTCTCCATCCTGTAAATCAAATCAAAACTCATGAAATCGAGTTGGCTTGTCAACAAATAAAATTAAATTTACCATTTAACGCTTAAAATTTACCATCGGTTCGTAATGCAGCTCAAAAAACTCTGTAGCTGCATTATAAGGTACAAGGCGGGGATTAATTAATTAATTTTTTGGCCTTGAAATTTCCCCTTTTCAGGTCTTACGACACCCTCAGGATGGAATAGGGTGGTGACACTATGTATTCTGAATCTGTCACCACACGGAAGATTCCTTATACATGGGGTTATAGGTATATGTTTCATTCCTTTTACCTTTTATTTTTTTGTGTTTTTGCTGGGGAATTTCTTAATGCCTACCGCTGACCCTCGGGGGTGAGGTCAGTGGTTATGTGGGACAAACCACATAACCACTGACCTCAGAACAATCGACCACCCACTAAAACTACACAGTCTAACTCTAAGTTGAACTTGACTGGTCCCCAAAAATATTAATGACATCATCGGACGAGTCAACACGGCGAGAGTTACTCATCTAGTTATAAAGTGTACTTTCATATACAGGTTGTTGTGATAATATTTGATTACTGCCAACTTGATTGTGTTTCTGTTACAAATACTACTACTCAGCCCACAAATAACCAATTTTCAAAGTCTAAAATACACTTCTCATCAGAAAAATCAAAACACCTTGCAAGTTTATGTATTATCAGAAAAATGTATACTATTTAGGAATATACACATTTCTTTCTTTGTCTTTCTTTCTTTTCTTTCAAATGTCGTTTAATAGTAAACATTAAAAAGTTTTCAAATCCCAATGTTAATGTTCTAAATTCAAATTAAACTTTCATAAGTTTCGTATGGATTTTGTTTAGCAACCATAAAAAGGGAAGTGTTTTGATTTTTCTTACCGGGGCCACTCACATGCGCGCAAACATTCGTACATTGTACGAATGTTTGCGCGCATGTGAAGTGCTGTCACATTCATTCGCAAACTTAGCGGCTATGCGAATGGGTTCGCATATTCCATTTGCGAATGGGTTCGCAAACCTGTTTGCGCTTCCTCCTGAACATGTTTACGAATGTCTAAATATTTTTCTAAATATTTAAATATCTTAATATTTTATGAACATATATGACTAGAAGGGTTATTTTGATAATATCCTGAAAAGCACCCCACGCTTTTTTTTACAATAAATTCATTTTTTTACATTATTTTTAATTAAAATTTATTAAAATTTATTTTCAACTAGCGACCAAGCTCGGCTTCGCACGGGTGCAAAAAAGCATGTATTGTACCTAAAAACCTTCCTCTTGAATCAACTCTATCTATTTAAAAAAACCGCTTCAAAATCTATTGCGTAGCTTTAAGGATTTAAGCATACATAGGGACAGACAGACGACGCGACTTTGTTTTATACTATGTAGTGATTTTTTAGTTTGATTTTCTATAAAAGCGTATTTTTTTAGTTTATTTTAATATTATTTATTTTTTTCGTCAATAGAACATTGAAGAAAAGAAGAATTTTTATTTATTGTGCAGAAGTTAAAAAAAGGATTTCAATGAACTCCATCATCTTGGTGTTATTCCAATACATTATGAAGGTACGCTAAACAAGAGTCGTCACGAACTATGAAAATAACGACACGTCCGTCACCTTCGCAATCGTGGGCGCAACTGGTCACACGAATGTGTGGGAGACTACGCGAAGGTTCGCGGTGCGCGCGTTTTGATGTGCGTTAAAAAACCGACACCGCTTGGAAAAGCACGAATGCGGCAAAAACTTCGCAAACCCATTCGCGAATGTCGTCCTACACTTGTGGGTTCGCGTATTTGTGCAAATGTGAGTGACCGGCCTTATGAGAAGATTATATTGTAAACCTAACCTAATTATTGCATCATGTGAGCAGGCGACTTTTCAAAATATTTTTTGCAATTTTTATTAAAAAATTCCACATATTTTCCAAATATTAACTGTGTACAATTGTGGTTAGTATTATTTGACTTGTGCGTAGACCGTACTCCTGGGACTAGAGGAACCATCGATAATCATGTTCAGACCAGCAGTCAGTTCTCGCTCGTGTCTTCTCAGACCAGAACTAGTAGTTTTTTTAGTAGCGGAACTCTTGAAAACTTGAAACGGAACCCTGAGCCAAACCGTCCAAGCCAAACAGTAGGCTAATTACCCACCCTGTGATTTTTTGATAAGGCCCAACTACGCAGTGGTTCATTTGTGGGGCGAAATGATGATGGTAATGCAGCGACCAGCATGCTAGATACTTTTCACAATTTACGAAAAATTCTGAAATCTGAACTATCAACATTAAGAAACATCGCCTACAAATACGAGAATCACCAAAAAGTCCTAAACCGCGATAGCGAAATTTCCAGAGCAATTCGCACAATTAGGAAATCCACAGACTACAGTTATCAAAGGTTAGGCACTGCGACCTCTAGCCAGATATACTGCCTTTGCGCCTAAAAGTTGTTTTCTATCTAGTTTTCTCTCTCACCTTTACCAAAGTTAGTGTCAGCCCGAGTAACTTAATTTGGCTAATTATTATTTATTTATTTATTATTAATTATTCACGCGGATTAGACTGGTATATTAATTTTGGTCAGATCACTGTCAGTGGTCACGCTACTCACCTCGAGTTAGATGTTCGGACGACAGCTTCAACCGACTGATGTACCGTCCGCAGCATGGATGAGGTCAGATAATAATAGGATGGTCAGCCATCTAACAACATATACAGTAGAACCTCGATAAGTTAAAGTCCAAGGGAAACACAAAATATTTTAAGTTATAGAGGTTTTAATATACTATTTTTAGAAGTTATAGAGGTTTATAAGTTACCGAGGTTTGAGTTATCGAGGTTCTAAAATATAAAATAAGAATCTAATTATCTAAAATAAGAAAAGGGTATGCCACACTTTTTTTTAAAACGAAAGTCCTGCACTTGGTTCAATTCAACAACAACAAATTCACGAATACAAATGAAACCCAGACGCTTGCCTCTGGTTTACACAAAGACACTTGCCTGGCCGTGGAATCGAACACGGGACCCTGCGACACAAAAGCGGCGCATCCTGCAGGTCAATTGCACCCTGGACTATCCACTAGGCTGCGACTTTAATCATTTAATTAAGACGAGATTTTTACGTTCTAAATATACTACTGAGAAAATGATACTGCAACAAATTTAAAAGGTAAACTTCTTAATAAAGTAACTTTAAGGCAAAATGTTAAAAATCTTTCAATTTCTTACTATATTACTTGTAACAAAAACGCACTAGAGAAAAAACAATAAACAACAATTTCAAGTTGATGCCTTAGACATATTTATATCTTAATTAATATCGGTATCAATTTACGTAGAAGAGCAAGTAAAGTGGAGAAAGCTCAGTTGGAAAAGGGGCTCTGGCAATAGCTGGGATTAACGCTAGGCAGAAGAAGAAGAACATCGATATCAATGGTAGTGTAAGCCTATTTCAAACGGTTGTTGTGCGTATTTTAAAGTCGATTTACATGTGTTGTTAAAAACTTTTAAATGTTCCATTTTTAGAACAAAATAAACTTATACTTTATAGAGAGCTCGCATAGCAATGTCGTCAAAATAACACAAATGTTGTCTTCTTATGGTGGGTTTAGAAAAATCGAATAATACAAGAATCGGTTTACAAATGAAGGAGTTACCTACGCGGTAACAAATATAAAAAAAACAAAGAACTGATTTCAAAATCTCCTCGATTTTGAAGTCAGTTGAAAATGAATCACTGTGGAATGCCATATACATTAATCGGACTTTTGGATGTGCCACCTTTGGATCTCGGGGTCCCGGGTTCGATTCCGGGGCCGGGCAAGTTTCTTTGTGTAAACCAGAGGCACTTGGTCTGAGTCTGGGTGTCATTTGTGAATTTCATGTGGTAAACTGCCCCCGCGACACAGTTTAACGCAGGGAAGGGTTAAAATCAAACTAACATTGTTCTTATAAGCCTTATACTACATTTCTTTTATCTCTCACTCCCATCTCGCTTTCCTAATTAATCTTTTTACAGACACAACGTTAAAAACAAGATTATTCGTTGAGTCTTAAATTAGAGATCGAGCTGCAGTTTTTGCACAAACTTGTTTTTCTACGCTCCCCGAGCTCATCGCAACTCGGACAGATCCGAGCCACGGTGCGTTTAATTAAAGCACAAATACGGCATTTAGTTATACTTCTACTAACTACTAATCAGTCCATAAAAATGACTCACAGCTGAGTCGCATCTTCTTTAATTACCTATTCTTAAAATTTTAGTCATCAACTGGCCAACTTGTGATGAAAGTTCCATAACTTGAGAAATAAGCACAAAAAGCTAAGAAACATACTTACTTAATTATGGAAACATACTTACGTAATAACTATACATTGCAATACCCATCCGTGAGTCACAAATAGGGTTGCCAACGGAAGATCAGCGCTGGGTAACCCAGCTAATGCTGAGATGGTGACCTATTCGGCAGGACATGCAGAAATACTAAATCTTTTATAATTGTGCAAAGTCCCTGTTTAAAATAAACAAACAGTTTTTGAATATATTTTTATTTAAGTTATATTGTTAATGTTTTTTTTCTTTTTGTGTGTCCTGTGGGAATAAATATATTTTTCTTCTTTCTTCTCTTCTACTTCTCAACCCAGCAATTAATTTAATTTAATTATTTATTCATAATTGAATTCTTTAATCATAGCTAAGACAGGACAACGTCTCTCGGGTCAGCTAGTATTTTCTAAATATTCTTTATTTATTTATTTTATTTATTTATGCTTTATGCACATACAATAATGTACAAAGGCGGACTTAATGCCTTAGGCATTTTCTACCAGTCTACCTTTATTAATGTTATAATATATGTCGTGGATAACGATATCGTTTTATTAAGTTTCTCAATTGATTGTTAACACAGTAGTGCGGCAAACGCGGTGACGTCAGTTGTTTTGCAATGGCGGCACGTGGACAGAGTCGTAATGGGAAGTGAGGTTGGCTCGATCAGTCAGTCGACGTTGGGACACGGACCGAGACACTTCTCCGTTGCGAACCTGTCGGTTTGTCTATCTAAGTGTGTTAACTGAACATTGTTATTTATACTGTGGTTAATATTGTGAATTATAAAGTTACTAGTAATAAACCTCGTACCAAGTCAAGATGACGACTCTATCGCTCAGCCGTCGCTATCTCCGACATCAGAAGTGGGATGTAACTCAGTCAGCCCACGTGGAGAAAACAGTGTAGTGATAATGTGTGTACTTCTGTACGCGATGGATATAACCGATAATGGCGATTCATTGTCACTATAAAGGAGACATTAAGCTACATGAAGATTGTTCTGAACTGAAGATCACAAGCGGCAGTCATAGTGCGGCGATTAACCAAGTGGGGATCACTTGCTTTCATTGTGATGGACAAGGACACTACGCGTCTAACTGCCCTGAGCGGAGCAGCAGGAAGGCGAGCAACAGTACTGTGGTCAGCCAGGTCAAAGAATAGTGAGTGGATCTGTAGTAAGTGCACCAGCTGCAATTTTACGTCACTCCGGTGAGCAGTTTCCATTTTATTACTCGGGTATATTGTATGGTATACGAATTTACGATAGTGTGATTTTGACCGGTGTAAGAAAATATTATTTGAGGTTCTTTTGCGTGTTTACCTGTTAATTACTTGCGATACGAAGTTTAGATTGCTGTGCTTGTTTAGCTTGACGGTTCATCGGTCTGGCGTCGTATTTTCGCCAGTTTATAGCAAAGTTTTCCAAGATTATGGAGCCATTGTATGCCTTGATTTGCATCGGTAAGGTAGCCTAAACGTGAGGCGATAGGACAGCAGATCCAGATTTCAAGCGATCGGGTTTTCGGTCGGCAACTGTGGAATGTCACAGCTGCGGTGGAATGGGTCACCGAGCATCAAATTGGCGGTGAAAGGCAAGGCAGCTAGTGCTGCCACTGCACACTTCAGCGTCAGGCTCTGCGGGGCCGCGGCCGCGGTCGGACTTAGTCTGTTTCAGGTGCGGCAGCGCCGGACATTTGGCAGCGAGATGTCCACGTGGCAACAACGTGGCAACAGCGGAGGAGCTGGCGCGGCGGTAGGCGCAGGCGGTTCGGAGCGGCGCCTGCGGCGGCGGCGAGTAACGAGAGGCATGTGGAAGCTTGCTATGTTAGCAATCCCAGCGGTGCGCTGATGAACGCTTGTGAGTCGTATCCATTTTATTCTGATTCTGGTGCAGAGTGCTCTCTCATCAAACATTGTGTTGCGCCGAAGCCAAGTGGAAAGAGTTATGAGCACCCTCAAAAATATGTTGACTGTTGTAGAAGTTAGTCCAAATATACAGTCAAGGGCGAGGTGGCTCTATGAACTATAAAGGGCGAGGTGGCCAAATATACAGTCAAGGGCGAGGTGGCTCTGTGAACTATAAAGGGCGAGGTGGCCAAATATACAGGGTTGATCACTATTGGTTCGAGCACATGGCTAAGTGCGTTCGTAAGTTTGTCTATGGTTGTATTACTTGTAAACTATCTCAATCGCAATCAGGTCGCCCACAAGCGGGACTTCATCCAATTCCTAAGATTAGTATCCCGTGGCATACTGTGCACGTTGACTTAACTGGCAAATTAAGTGGAAAAGCGATTGCAAGGAGTACGTCATAGTTTTAATTGATGCGGTCACAAAATTTGTTCCCTTGTATCATACCCTGAGAATAGATTTGGCTAGAACAATTAAATCCCTTAAATCAAGCGTCTTTAGTTGGAGCTCCAGTAAGTAATTGCAGATCTGGGACGATGCTTTGCCAACAAAGAATTCAAAGTTTTTTTTGTCAGTTTCATTACGTTTGATAGCTACGGGTTCAAGTCGCGCTAATTGCCAAGTAGAAAGAACAATGAGCGCGTTAAAAAGTATGCTGACCGCGATAGAAGCGTCTGATAGGTCCCGGCATGAAGCGTTAGAAGACGTGCAATTAGTTTTGAATTCCTCTGTCCACCGTGTAATACAAGCGAGTCCACTCGAGTTTCTGATAGGACCTTTAGCTAGACCATTTAACCTATTAACTTTGAATGATTCCGGACCGGCAGTAGACATTAGTAAGAGAGCAAGCGGCCACATACATAGAAAATAGTGCCGTTTACGAAAAAGTAAAATTTGATAAAACTACAAGTTAAAGTGGTAAAGTTTGATGTTGGTAATTTAGTTTAAATTCAGAACGAAGAGAAACCAAACTAAATTAGACGCGAAATACAAGGGACCGTTAAAAATTGTGGAGTTACTTGATGGTGATCGTTATTTGCTGAAATCTTTGACCGGTAATAGAACATAAAAATACGCTCACGACTGTATAAGGAGATTCCACTAAGCAGTGTGCCCGTTGAGTTAAATTTGTCTGATGAAGATGGTGAGGAGGTTGCCTCCAACAGTAAATAAGAACACATACCTTGGCTAGGTCGCACTACACGCACTAGTCTGTAGTCGTAACTGCAACTCTGGGAGTTGTACAGAGCGCGATGGGCAGCTAGTGGTGTGGCGGGGACCCGGGTCTCGGAGAGACTATTTGTATGGTCCTGTGTACTGGGTCGTGAACTCTAGTTAAAGTGCTGGTCGTGTCGCTTGGAGCGATGACGATATGGGTGACATGTGAATTGTCACTAGCTGCTGGGACAGCTGGGCCATGTGTTGTGTAATTATTACTTTAAACCTACTGTTTTAAAGTATCAGTATTGAGATTTAAAGATTATGGGCTTAGAGGAATCTTTCGTGTTAAAGTTGTTAAAATTATTTGTATGCTAACGTGATCTCTGTTAACTTGATTCTTAAGATACGATTACGGAACATTACCGTCAGGTTGGCCGAACGTGAAAATGTGCCTCAGTTGGTTATTTTGTTACAAGTACACACGAGGACGTGTGCTTCGTCAGGCTGGCCGTGTCGTGGATAACGATATCGTTTTATTAAGTTTCTCAATTGATTGTTAACACAGTAGTGCGGCAAACGCGGTGACGTCAGTTGTTTTGCAATGGCGGCACGTGGACAGAGTCGTAATGGGAAGTGAGGTTGGCTCGATCAGTCAGTCGACGTTGGGACACGGACCGAGACACTTCTCCGTTGCGAACCTGTCGGTTTGTCTATCTAAGTGTGTTAACTGAACATTGTTATTTATACTGTGGTTAATATTGTGAATTATAAAGTTACTAGTAATAAACCTCGTACCAAGTCAAGATGACGACTCTATCGCTCAGCCGTCGCTATCTCCGACATATATATAAAAAATAATGTTTGTCTGTATGTCCTACATAGAATCGTAAACAATGCATTTGATCATCTTAGCAAAGTGTTGTGCATGAGCCCACGAAGGTTGCTGAACAAAAAAAATATATTTGTGTAATGTTCCTTCTCTTTCCTTCAAATTTATTTTAGTTAGTGGTGTAGCAACCCGCGTAGAGTACAGCTAGTGATTTATTAAATAAAATGCCAGGCAAACGAACTTGTCTTCGCTCAATGTTCTGTAACTACAGCATATGGGCGAAGAGAAAATATTGTTTGACGATGTGGTTCTTTTCTAATGCTTGTGGAAATGTATGCAGATAAAATCTTTCTACTCTATGCGAAATGTAAGGGAAACGATGTCGAATGTATATTGGTTTTCTGGTAGCAAACCAATTTCATTTTTCATTTGTCGAAAACTTCACCTGCGCGCGGGAAATGTGAAAATTTAATTTTAGTTTCTCCATTCTCTATTCACGTGGTTGTACAAGTGAGGAATGTTTTTAACGATAGTTAGGTGCTTAGTAAAATATGAAGACCGCCAGTTATGACTCCTTGCTTTGTCTGTATGTTTCTGGATGAAAGATAAAGGAACGTAAGCAAACGTGAAACTCCATCGTGTGGATTAGTGGAGATTAAAGGAACTAAGACAAGAGAAGAAATATTTTATAGAAACTCACTCACTCTATTCACTCCATCTTAAGGGAAGGAAAACATTATATAAGTCATGTTAGGAGAGGTTATTTGTGGAAAGAGGGAATTAATCATTGTTTTTGGAACGCAGTTCCTTATCGCGCGTTGTGAAAGGGGGCTAGACGGAAAAACATCTTACGAAAAGTTGTCACGACACTTTTTGCTATAGTATGTATGCTCTGTCTCTCTCTCTCTCTCTCTTAAAGAAAGCAAGCCAGATATTTTCATTTCTATTTCGCATTGAACAGTGTGGTGTATACAGGTTTTTTGTAAATAATAAATAATAAAATAAAATTTTATTACAATTCCTTCACTAATTAATCGAAAGGAACTTCGTTCCATCCGGGTGTCCCTTGACACTTCTCAAGCTTTTTTTTCATATTTGTTGATAACTCATGTAACATAGCCACTCGGCAAGAACTTTTAAATTTAGCAGATTAATGTTATAATATGTATGATATAGTAGGTTTTGGATGTGGGCAGCTCAAGACCGGTTGCTGTGGAGATCTTTGCGAGGCCTATGTCTGTGTAGTGGACGTTTTTTGGGTGAAATGATCATTAGACTTATTTGCAATTTACAATTACATTAACATATTTTGTTACCCTAAATTCTGTACTGATTGGATTCGGCGGTTTGTGTTGATACGCGTGACATTTTAATCCGTATCATCTAGTATGTAAATAATCGCTTTGTATGTTCTTTTGACTCTCCTACACCTGACAGAATCTATTGAAATTGAATAATCATACAGGAAATTATACTTTTGTTTAATTACATTTATAATGCCTCTAGCTGTAAGTTGGCTGGTTTGAGTGTTTTGTTGCTATAATGGGCTTCTAGTACTCTAATATTTTCATTGCTTATTGCTTTTTTATAAATAAATAAATAAATAAATATCCTTGGACATTTCACACAACGCCATCTCGTCCCAAGCTAAGCAACTTAATGCTTGTGTTATGGTAACGAGATGGATGATGAACTACTTAGATACATTTTTTTTTGGTAAATACATGCATATTATCGATAGAAATCGACACCCAGACTCCGAGCCAGTGCCTCTGGTTTAGACAAAGACACTTGCCCGACCCCGGAATCGAACCCGGGACCCGTTGATCCAAAGGCGGCACATCTAACCACTATTTCCATCATCCAGGTAAATATTTCCATCATCATTTCTATCCTGAGGGTGCCGTAAGAGCCGACAAGCGGAAATGACAAGGCCGATAACCCAGCCACAAGAGAAGAATAACTTGGAGGATGCATGACACAGCAGTGGGTCATTTATAGGCTGGGTAGTAGTCGAATGAACATCTATACCACCATCATATACCATATATTTGTACCACCATCATTGTAACCCTCTTATTTAAAAGAGCAACCATGGAGATCTTGCCGGCTCTTCTTTATGGAATGGCATTCCGAACCGGTGGTTAAAACTAAATTATTAATTTTATTTTATGATTTTTATTTTTTTTTCTCTTAAAATCTTTGACTATTTGAAAGCATTCGCAAGAATTTATTCGAATAAAAAACATTTTGATTTTGATTTGATTTTATACATCTACATGTAATGAACAATATTAGTAAAACAAGAGTAGAACAATATTGTACGATGCCACGTCAAAATTAGTTTTGTCTGGTGTAGACTTACATTTAAAGCGTTCATAGATCCTATCTGGTATATCGGACACCGCCACGAGTAAGCCCCTATTTTCCCTACAGTCAGTTGAATTGACGTCGCAAATTGGGTTTGACTTCCAAACCAACATATTTGGTTATGATGGTAGAAAGGCCCGCAGAATAGTCCAGGTATTAATAGCGCTTATATTCTCCGTGTGGTGACGGATGTGGAATACAAAATTCCACAATCCATACCTGAGGGTGTATTAAGAGGTGACTAAAGGAACGCAAGAGGCAGATCAACTAGCCGCAAAAGAAGGACAACTTGAAACAAACCCTGTGCCAACCCGTCTTGCCAGCGTTGCTGGAGCGCTGGCAACGCCGTTGCACAGTAGCCGCAAAAGAAGGACAACTTGAAACAAACCCTGTGCCAACCCGTCTTGCCAGCGTTGCTGGAGCGCTGGCAACGCCGTTGCACAGTAGCCGCAAAAGAAGGACAACTTGAAACAAACCCTGTGCCAACCCGTCTTGCCAGCGTTGCTGGAGCACTGGCAACGCCGTTGCACAGTAGCCGCAAAAGAAGGACAACTTGAAACAAACCCTGTGCCAACCCGTCTTGCCAGCGTTGCTGGAGCGCTGGCAACGCCGTTGCACAGTAGCCGCAAAAGAAGGACAACTTGAAACAAACCCTGTGCCGACCCGTCTTGCCAGCGTTGCTGGAGCGCTGGCAACGCCGTTGCACAGTAGCCGCAAAAGAAGGACAACTTGAAACAAACCCTGTGCCAACCCGTCTTGCCAGCGTTGCTGGAGCGCTGGCAACGCCGTTGCACAGTAGACTGATAGATAGGCTTATTTTTCCCTCTCTATGAACTTGACTTGGAGGATGCCCGACGCAGTAAGGGACTGGGATGATGATTTATAATGCTTGGTTGAGGAAAAACTTGATGCAGGACGAACAATCTATCTATACTAATATATAAAGCTGCAGAGTTTGTTTGTTTGTTTGAACGCGCTAATCTCAGGAACTACTGGACCAATTTCAAAAAATCTTTCAGTGTTAGATAGTCCATTTATCGAGGAAGGTTATAGGCTATATTTTATTTTCAAAAGAATTAGGGATCCGTATGAAAATTGCGATTATGTAAACCAAGGTGTAAAATCGAGAACCTATTTATGCGTGCGCTGCAAAAACTATTGGCAATAGAACAAAATGATGTACTACGGGTTTGTAGGTCTTATAAAAATCTACAAAAAAGTTCGCGAGAGCACATATCTAACTATCATAGTTTAGTAACAATAACCGATTTTATGTTCATAAAAAATATGCATAGAGATAAGCACGGTTTCAAAGCCCACGCGGGCGAAGCCGCGCTCAAAAGCTAGTTTCAAATATGTCGAGTGCTACCTATGATACAAACCCTATATATGTATATGTGCTATGTGCTAATGTATATGTGCTACCTATGATAAGTTGTGTAAATTTCTATACCGCGTACATTATCAACTTAGCGACATCTATCCGCTAACATAAAACTAACTTATGCATTAACAATGATAATCATTGTTAATTTTCAAATCATTTTATTTCATTTCCTCCCATAAATTTTGAGAGATTTTATTTATTCAGGTCCCAAACAAGGCAATCCAGGTCTTGGTGACCTCTGGATGATAGGGGTCGGTCAACAAACGTATATCTTATATATTATTTTATAATTTGTATTAGTTCTTGCTTCTGCCTCGTTGGTCTAGTGGTAAGATGTGCCGCCTTTGGATCAACGGGTCCTGGGTTCGATTCCGGGGTCGGGCAAGTGTCTTTGTCTAAACCAGAGGCACTGACTCGGAGTCTGGGTGTCATTTCTATCTATAATATGTATGTATTTTCAAAACAAAATGTATATAAGTAGTTTATCATCCATCTCGTTACCATAACACAAGCATTAAGTTGCTTAGCTTGGGACGAGATGGCGTTGTGTGAAATGTCCAAGGATATTTATTTATTTATTTATTTATCTGACATCACCTCCGCAAACAATTCACCCTAAAAATTTAGGGAAGTTGTTCAATTGTGCTAAAAAGCGTTTCTTTACTACCTCGTGACAAGATTGCAAATTGCAAAGCCGGAGAGTTACGTCTTCTTGGATCTAAAGGGAAATAGTATTAGTAGTCTAATAAATTATTTATCTCTTTAAGTCTCAGGACTGCATAAACGTACGGCGTTTGCAAATAAGCCGTAAAAAGCCCATCAACCGGGAACCGATTTACTCAGCATGGAATATTCTGGAAGGGTTTGCCAGAAATATCTTCGATGCAAAAGATTTTATAGTAACTTGGATCGAGCACCTGCGGCCTATGGGCCCAATGCCGTCGTGTCCTCTGCTCGTTCATTCAAATTTATTCACGAACTAAGCACAATGCACACTGAAATAGTCAATACATTTAAAACATTTATGTTTTGAAATAAAGACTAGTTGTAGCCCCGACAAAAAATCATCGTTTTATGTATCGGTCTGGGGGATCGCTGCCCCTAAACGAATGAACCGATTGTGTTGCGGTATTTCTGGTTGTTTTAACGAAACCGCTGCACTAGGTCAAACCGTTATCACGGATGCAATTTACAATCATGAAATTCACGAACACCGGCCTTTGTGGTAATTCTTTAGGGAGGTCTACGTCCAGCAGTGGAAGTCTTTTGGATGCAATGATGATGATGGTGACAATTCCCATAAATGTTAATTTCAACCCATATCGAATATTAACAATTTAATTTTATTTGTAAACTAGCGACCCGCCCCTGCTTCGTACGGCGGCATGTATTATACATATAAACCTTCCTCTTGAATCACTCTATCTATAAAAATCCTTCAAAATCCGTTGCGTAGTTTTAAAGATTTAAGCATACATAGGGACGGACAGACGACAGCAACATTGTTTTATACTATGTAATGATGATGATTAATAAAAGTTTTCTTGCTTAAGCCAAATAAAACTTGTATTGCTGATACAAAATATCCTTTAAGTATTCATTTTATATCTAGTCTAAACTGACCCTAATACTGCTTCAGGCGCGTCTCGCTCTACAATTCTGTGCATGAGTGCATTGGCGCGACGCGATGCCTCTATAATTTGGTAACATCGCATCTTTCACAGCTTGCGATATGAACACACTGATTCAATGTATTTCACCGCACTTTTGCTATACGGATTGAGAGGATTTTCGTGCTATTGGGATGTTTTATTATTATTTTATTTTTGTTATTTTATTTTTTATTATGTTCTTTTATTTTATTTTTGTTAGTTTCTTTATTTTTTGAATACTTATATCACAGATATAATACTACTGTACTATTTATGTATATTTTAATACTAGTGGCCCGCTCCGGCTTCGCCCGTGCAAAGCGGGGGTGGGTTATACATATAAACCTTCCCCTTGAATCACTCTATCTATTAAAAAAAACCGCTTCAAAATTCGTTGCGTAGTTTTAAAGATTTATGCATACATAGGGACGGACAGAAGAATGCGACTTTGTTTTATACTATGTAGTGATGATGATGATGTAAAGTAAAAACTTTGTACACCATTTTACGAAAAGTGCGCGCACGGAGTAGTATGAAATTTCACACACTTACCTATAGGGAAGGTTTTTTTAATTATGCATAAAATATGAATAAAAAACCATTTCTCACCCTACCATGTATTTAATCCACACACACACATACTACTCTTATGTCTATTGTTAAAGTCTGTGGTAAAATTGAGAATATAACTATATTTATGGAACTACAAATAAATAAATTATTGTTAATGTTATAATTGTTGTCTTTGCAATCCTTCCTACGACCCTCGAATAGCTCGTTCGAATGGATTGGTGGCCGTGGGTTAGTGTGTTCCATTATTAACAATTCTTGAATACAAAAAAATAATATTTCCTCTACAGAAGAGACGACACCGTAAGTAAGCGAGTAAAATGAAAGATTCATAAAATAGAAATTATTGCCCCGCATGGTTGATTATCACTTGAGTGCGACTGAATAACTTTTTTATTGTCTGGCTAAGTATCCGGATCTGCAAGGAATGGAAAAGAAAATCCAACATGAACGCTATTTTTTTTCAGTTACGAAACGTTAATGTTAATGAGCATTTTGTATGGGGAAATCATTTTACGATTTTCGTAAAATTTTTCAATGTTTTTAATAGTTATTTGGGATGGAAACAAAAACAAAATATCAAAAATCGGTTCAACCGTTCTCACCATAAAGTGTTCGAACAAACCCGACTTTAGTTTGTATATTACTAGCGACTCGTCCCGGTTTCGCACAGGTGCAATGATGAACATCTATATTTATCAGTGTTTCTTTACAATATTATGGATGTCTTAAACATATAAACCTTCCTCTTGAATCACTGTATCTATTAAAAAAAGCGCTTCAAAATAGCGTAGTTTTAAAGATTTAAGCAGGATTTAACAGGAATTGCAACATAATGTATGAGATTACAGGAAGAAATAGGAAACCTCCAGTTACTAAGAAAAATGTCTTATGACTCAAATCATTGGTCATGCCTTCAATTAGAGGAGATTTGGAGTTTGATCATTATTGATTCAAACTGCGTGGGTATACTTATTTATGAAATCATCATCATCATCATCATCATCATTTCAGCCAAAAGACGTCCACTGCTGGACATAGGCCTCCCCCAAGGATCTCCACAAAGGTTATGAAATCATAACATGGCCATAATAAGTCTTTAGCGAACAATTAAAAAATATCGTGATCCAATTAATATAACTAAGTGGTCACTCAGCGGTCGAAGATTTTTAACCTAAATTAATAATGATTGATTCGGAACTATGCATTTTGGACATATTCTAGGACCTTTTGTATTATTTTTAAACCTAGAATGTGCTTAATTAACACACGCTGCAAATTTGTCATCGGTATCATGTTTTTTCCAATAGTTTCAGTGACAGTTAGGTAATATTATAAGAACACTTTATAACGGATTTATCGCGTGTATATAACATTATTTAATTCCCGACGTTTCGAATGCTTTGCAGCAGTCGTGGTCGCGGGAGAGACTAGATGACAGTTGTCTTCAAAAGTACAAAGAAACAGTTAAAATACTTTTGTACTTTTGAAGACAACTGTCATCTAGTCTCTCCCGCGACCACGACTGCTTAATTTCAATGCACGAAAGTGTTTAATTTCAATGTGTAATAAATCGCGAAAACCTAAGAAATCATTAATATTATAAGAAGTAACTACGGCTACTTTTTATCATTATCATCTTTATGGGCAGTTATTTTTAGAAACCCTATCTACGTGAATAAAACTGAAGGCAGCAGCTAGGCTAAATTGTATTTAATTTATGAAATTTAACCTCTTCTAATACTTAGATCCTTGTTCTCTATTTTAATACTCTATTTATAATAACAAACAATAAAATTTGTAATAACAAACTAACACTTTTGTATAAATATAGTATCTAACTCACGAACCCTCTAGTAAACAGGACCGACGCGAAGTTTCCCACACGCTAAGGCAGCTCGCAAGAATTTCATCTACACGCTCCGATATGTCGTGACGATTACGAAATTCCATTGAAGAGCCTTAATCGCGTGGAGTGCAGGACGCCATATGGCCGCTATGGCCATCAAGCATGTCCAAAGTCATAAATGGGCACGTTGTCGTCACAGTCGGAACGCAGAGGCAGCCTTGCCGCGCGGGGAGGGGAGCGGAGAGGGGAGTGGTACTCCCGCGCAACCTGCTACCTCCGTCACTCTGACAGTGCCTCGCTTGCGCATGCTGCGAACGATCCAACAATAATACGAACACTTGTGCGCTCAAAACCTCTAAACAAAACGACAATCAGTGAAATCCCAGTGTTGTGACACAAAGTGTATGTGATGATATACAAGACACAAACGAATATGTGACCAGCATCGAAACAGCACCGTTTTGTCGAATTCTGTGCAATTTTACTATCAGCAAGGGCATTTGTAAGTTAGCTATGCAGTTATGTATTTACGGCTGTTTCGTGAATGATACGACGCGAGTTCCGATTTGTAACAGTGACGTAAATACTATGAGTTGTATTCGGAAGGTTGATTTGTTTTTGTGAATGACTGGACTGTAATTAGTTGACCGGCGAGCTGCCTATGAGATTCGGGTTCGCTGAAGTTTGAATCTCAAGAGCAGACAAAGATTGCAGATCGTTGATTTAGTGACATCATTCTTTAGCTTGCTCAAGCTTGTTAGCACTCCACCCACGACGACACGTGTCTGTAGGTTATATTAAATCAATGATTAATGACAATTACTTAGTGACATAATACACCTTGAAATTCCTGTGCAGTTGTCGTGTGAAATAAAAATAGCAGGTGATATTTACCTCAAACGTTTCAAGCTGATGTAATGGTATCTTATTTAGATTGCTAATTAGTTAAGTCGCAAATATCATCGGAATAAACTTATCTATAAGTTATACTTTTATTTAACTATTTGCTTTTACTATACTAGCCTTAACTCATTCGTGACATACTATTAGATCACTTATTTCGTATTTGTAAAGGTACAAAATTGATTTGATGTGAGTTGTCACGTTTTGATTGTGCATTTATTTGTGTATTTATCTACTACTCAGCCCGAAATTACCCACTACTGAGCATCCTCCTGTTTTAAGGAGCTTAATTAGCCTACGATACCAAGCTGGCAAGACAGGTTGGTACAGGGCTTAGTATCAAGTGGTCCGTCTCTTGCGGCTAGTTTATCGGCCTTGTGATTTTCTTTTATCGGCTCTTGCGACACCACCAAGATGGAATGGGGTCGTGACACTATGTTTTCTAAATCACAATATAATACACGCTTAGTCTAGCTTTGTCACTCTTAGCTTTCCCAAACTATGCAAGGTTACGTTGTCAAAGTGCATTTTCAACTTTACTTAGTTTTGAATTTTTACTTGAAAATAGTCCGAATCTTGTTAAGATAATTCAGCTTTATTGGTTTTTATTGCACACAAGAAAAACAATTACATGGAAAATATATATGATGAGGTAAAGTGTATATTGGGCTGTCTTATCGCTATCTAAAACACTTGTCACGATCTGATGCACCATCAGATGAATTTAGGGTTAATTTCATTAACATTAATACATTTTTGACGTGACGAATCCTCGTTAAACTAAAAATTTTACCTTCTTACGTAACTTTGTTGATTACTTATTTCAAATTCTCTGCCAAACTACTGAATAATAACCATGGTTCCAATGGACATTTTGGTCCTGGACATTTTTCGTATCGGTTTACAAACGACGGAGTTAAAAAAAACATGCAGCCGACTCGAGAACCTCTTTAGTCCTTAGGCTTAGTTCGGTACCTTGTCATTTTCATTAATGTGCTCTTACGAAATGATGCAGGATGGAATGGTGACATGTCTCAAACTCAAAACTCTAAAGGAACCTCAAAAGGAAGGAAAAAACTTTTCAAAAAGGTTTCTTTCATAATAAATCTTTTATAAATCGTCATATTTATAAATACCATTATCATCTTACGGCCCCTGCCCCACACTAGGTGGTAGTCTCCACACACACCTATCAGTCATGATACCTACATTCACACCTTTCATACACAATTCCTCAATCGTACAATCCCTCCATCTCCCTTGATCGCTCAAATCTCTGCATCCACTCACATTCATGCGGAAACTACCACGGGTTCGGAAAGCTGCTCTATAGAGAAGAGCAAGCAAGAAATTCTGTAGTTACTTTTTTTAATTAGTCGTCTTGTTTACAAATGGCACTAAACAACATTGTGAGAGCAAGTTCACCAGATGAGAGAAACACGCATATTCTTTACCACACAGACAGTAAAGAAAAAAGCAAGGCTAACCATACGTGAGTTTACATTAAATATTTATCTACTATATTATGAGTGCGCAACACTATAGATAGGTGTTTCTACGTGGATGGCCTGCTTATCGAAGGCGACTGAGCACGAACCTCTCGTTAGCCGATGCTTGTTAAAAATAAAATTATACAATTTTAGCACCCCTCTCTTCCTTTTATACACAAATCTGCTCACAATTTGAGAGAAAAAAAAAACTTAAATGAATCGTTATTGTTACCTCCGAAGTATTGTGCGTGGGATCGAAAAATAAACGAACAATGAGAAAAATTTGCGCGCCTCGATTCTCCTTCGTGATTCGAGCAAAGTGTTTTCGCGAAGTAAGTATTTAGTGAATAGCAAAATTTTGGTTAAAAATAATACATTATTGGTAATGAAAAGGGGAGACGCAAATTGATTAAGCTAGACTGGTTTTACCTTGGCTGTTCCCAAATTCATTGATGTTGACTTCGATTGTCAACGATCGATTGTTCGATTCGATTGTTGACTTTAAATTAGTAACTCGAAACGATTCAGATCATCATTTTCATAAATAAAATATTAGTAGTAGTAGCCTTAGCAGTGTCCCACACATGGCCCACTACTGACTAGGGCCTCCTCTTATTACAGGGAGGGAGGGAGGGTCATTGTCCTACTGTGCTACGCTGGCCAGGGTTTCGTATCTGGTTTTCCTTCTCTTGCGGCTAGGTTTTATGCCTTGTCATTTCCTTTTATCGACTCTAACGACACCCTCAGGATAGAATAGGGTGGTGACACTATTAGTATTCTAAATCCGTCACCACACGGATTTTAAATTGCTCTGCAATTTTCAAATGACACTGACACCAGCTGATAAAAGCAATATCTAACCTTTGTACTTCATGAATGCATATTCCTTGAAGAGTTCTCTAGCTTTCTTAGAAGAGTTTCTTCATAAAGGTTTATTATTAAAATACCTTCAGTAGCGCCGTAGAGTTCCAAGAAATCAAGTTTCAATTGAAAAGGAGAAGAATTCATTTATATGAAATAAATTGCAGGGTATGTTTTTGGTACTACAAATTTGACATTCCATATACATAATAGAACATAGTACATTAATGATGGTGACATAATGTTTTATATTTATGTCCGTGTTATGACGGATTTAAATTACATCATGTTCAGGCCGATTCACTTATGAAGGCAAAAAATCGAGACGCATGTGAAGAAAATCTACTGTAGAGCCAGATCAGCCAAGCCTAGTATCTCCTTCCAAAATTGCAGGGACCTCGCTTAGCAAAAACTTATTTATGGACTAAGATAATGCATGCTTCGTATGATCTCATAGGCCGCTGAATTTAATTAGCATTAAGGAAAATAATACGTCGCAATAATAGGACAGTAAAATAATAATCTCTATCTGTAGCTATAGTATATGTAGTACTCGTACACTCGACGATTCAAAAACGTTTAAAAATAAAAACATATATAAATATTTAAAACAAAAAGAAAGTTGGACATAGGATACCTGAGATTTTTATCCCGTCCGTATAAAACCTACTTTAACAAAACGCAACTGACAACGAAACGTTATGTTGTCTTTATTTTAATCTGGCCGAAAATTTGACAATTAGAAATTTTGAATTCGACTTGTTTATATTGTTGTAATTCACATAATATCTTTATAACGTGTAGCCTATGTGTTATTCTGATGTATAAGCTATATTATTGTAAAGTTTCATTAAAATCCATTCAGTAGTTTTTTCGTGTAAGAGTAACAAACATCCATCCATCCATCCATCCATCCATACTTACAAACTTTCACGTTTATAATATTAGTAAGATTATGAACTTTGTATAGAATTCTATCCCGATAATTTGTGTCTACGTAAATTTAAATTAATTTAACCATGTATGTGTATGTATGAATTTTTTATGTTACTTACTTGCAAACATTTCTTTTTCAATAAAAACCGAGGTTTCGCTGTGCCAAATTGCATCTAGATCCGTTCATCGGTTCTATGGTAAATGAGAAACATTAATCAATTTTTTTTTAAAGTGACCCCTGCTGCAGTGTGTTACCTGTATCGCGGGGACAGTTTACAAAAATGAAATTCACGAACACAAATAACACCCAGACTCGAAGCAAGTGCCTCTGGTTTACACAAAGACACTTGCCGAACCCCGGAATCGAACCCGGGGCTTCGTGATCCAAAGGCGACACATGCAACCCCTAGACCAATGAGGCAATTTTCCAGTGATATGAGTAAGAATTGAGATTATCTATATATGAATTGAGACACTACGCAGTCGCGGAGCATGTTCCTACCTTGGGAAACTCAACCAGCGACCCTGATGCGGGCTGTCGAAGAACAACGTTGGTTTTAGTGGGTAGATCGGGGTGCTAATCTTTCCGCGCCCTGGATTCCCACAAACCCCGGCTTGTCCCAAACGGTCGGGGATCCATCAGGATTTCTACTACTACAACTATTCAGCCCATGAACGACCCAATGTTGAGTCGGGCCTCCTCCCATCACAGGGAGGGTCATCAGCCTACTGTGCCACGCTGGCCAGACGGTTTTGTATCAAGTGCTTCTTCTCTTGCGGCTAGGCTTTCGGCCTTGATATTGAAGCATCGGCTTCAAATGTGTTACCGGTGCCTAGAAACCGGGCACGTCGGGGCAAGCTGCACTAGTGGCAAAGACCGGGGGGTCTTTGCTTCAGGTGTGGGCTTGACGGCCATAAAGCTGTAGAATGCAGTGCCCAACCGCGCTGCATTGTCCGCCCAGAGAAGGACCGGGAGGCAACGCACAGGTGCGGCATTGGTTGCACCGTGCGGAAGCCCAAACCACCGGAGAAGCCGGTGGGGCACCCACTAGCGACAGGGTCGGGGTCCTGGTACTGCAGGTACGGACCACACCCTCACTGCGGGGAATTAGGACCCGTGGCTCAGAAGGGTACGGAGGAGGAAAAAAAAAGGCTTTCGGCCTTGTCATTTCCTTTTGTCTGCTCATACGACACCGGGATGGAATGGGATGGTGACACTATGTATTCTAAATCCGGCACCACACGGAATGTCTAACTGATAATAATTGTCCATGTGTTGATGTATCTAGAATACACAGTTACTACTCATTCCAACCTGAGAATGTCGTAAGAGCGTAAAAGAAATGAAATGCCTGGCCAGCGCGGTATATATGTGGTTGGAGGAGGTCCAACTTAGCATCAGCTGGATGGCGCCATGGGACCCATGCTGGAGAGCTGGGTCACGAGGCGGCACGGTGAACTAACCTATCACCTCACGCAGATCCTCTCGGGGCACGGATGCTTCGGAAGGTATCTGTGTGAGAGGGCGGGGCGAGAGCCCAACACGAACTGCCATCACTGTGCCGCCTCGGTGGACGCCGCAACAGGACGCGAGTTGGAGCACCCCGGGGAGGTTTAGTGGGTAGTAGGCCCCCACTATGGGGTTGTGTCCCACACTCCCCGAAGTCCATAAAGGATTTAAGCCCGGGTGAACAAAAAAAATAGGTCCGACTCAGCAGCGGTTTTTATGGGCTGAAGTGACGATGACGATGATGATCAGATTACCTAGAATATAGAAACAAACACACAGTTACGCATTGTAACTTTTCAAGGTTCCATAATATGCCTTGGGTGCGACACTATTGTTGAGGGTCCTCTTGCAATGTCTAGGTTTTCTATTGTTGGTCAGTTTTATTCATAGACAATGACTAAAGCGGGTATTATGTGACTTGACTTCATTTAGATAATTATGTGACAGAGATATGTGTACACGGCATGTGCTGTGTATTTTTAACCGACTTAAAAGGAGGAGGTTCTCACTACGAATTTAATTTTATTTAATTACACCGATAACGTTGAGATTTATGATCCGATTTACGTGATTCTTCTATTGGTTTGATGCGGAATTAGCACAGTTTGGAGCTATGCTCGGAGTTTCCCTGCGAGATCGAATCATAAATCCGCAAGAAATCCAGGGTCACCGACATAGTGGGCAGGGCACATAGCTCGCAGGACCGACGCCCGATGGGGCAGAAAACTCGAGAGGCGACCGTGTTCTGGAAGGCGCAGTGCTGGTAGGCCTCCCACACGATGGACCGACAACATGGTTAAGGTCGCCGGAAAGCAATGGATGCGGGCGGCCCAGGACCGGCCTTTGTGGAGATCCTTGGCGGAGGCCTATGTCCAGCAGTGGACGTCTTTTGGCTGAAATGATAATGATGAGTACATTTTATGTTTTTTTTTATAGAATTGTATAATATTATTAGAAAAAGATATGATACAAGGATTATGATTGAGTATTACAAAAACATGTGAAACATTTAGTCTAAAATTCTTGTACTTTCGTATAGCTATATATTTCGTATAGCTATAGCGTATATTATAACTAGCAGACACGGCCACGCGTTGCTGTGGTGGTTATGCTATTAAATTGTAGCTTATATGAAAGTTTGTTGTACTTTCAACTTAGCGCTTTAAATTGAATACTTTCTCAAACCAGTCAACAGATATCGCCATCTGTTAGAATCGTTTAAAATTGTGACTGTCAAATAATGGACAAATAATTTGCAATAAAGTAATATTGCGACTATAAATTGAGATTTGAGCTACCCTACTTTTCAAGTTGGATCAATCTGCACACGGTGTGAAAATTTGATTTAAATCGGTTTATTAAGAAGATGTTAGTGTAGAAAGTACTTAATAACAAGATAAACTTAAAATCAACATCGGTGTATTTTTAAACTATACTGAAATTACCAACAAATTGCAAGATCGCTGTCCGGTTGTTTCAGCATAACTTTACGCATGCTTAATCGTAAAAAATGGCGTATAGTTTTTCATAAAGCTTTTGAGTTGAGTGTAGAGACGCTAGCCTACTGAGGATCGCAGGACAGGTGACACTTTAAGTTCTAAATCCGTCACCACACGGACACGCTGCACACATTTATGGTTGGGTTTAGATAAATTATCCTATAATTGAAACCACTCATTAAAATAGCAGATAATTCGAGATACTTTTTAAAACGTGTAACTCTCTTCGTATACTTGCACGACTCACTGCCTGAGATAAATACATTCTTAGAATAACACCACAAAGTATTTTGTAGCCCCTAGTGATTAAAATGTAGTGTGGTGACGGATTCAGAATACGTCGTACATTCCATCCTGTGGGTGTCGTAAGAGGCGACTAAAGGAAATAACAATGCTAAAAACCTAGCCGAAAAAGAAGGAAAACTTGATACGCCACCCTGCTCCAACCCGTCCGACGTACTCTCGAAAATGTAAATGACATTTGATTTAAGTAGTCATTCGCGTAAAAACTGACATCTGTTTTAACCATTACAACAATCATTACCACAATGCCAAAAGAATTCTAAAGAAGAAGAACTTCTGCGCTTTTTACTTCCATGACTATCAAACAGAACGATGATCCTTCGTGTGCACTGAGTGTTCATAATTATAGCGTGACTGATGTAGAGTATTCAGTGTCTGGAAACGCTTGACACTTCTTAGAGCAACTTTGATCTTTGTTAGAATGAGAATTGAATTCATATTTACGTGCTTAGAAACGTTTAGAGCGTGAACGTTATAACACTATTATTTTACAATTCATGCAAGTGTTGTAGTAATTGTCTGGGGCGTTAAGAATTACGGGACCAGATGGTTTTTTTTTTAGTATTTGTTTTAGGAAAATTTAGTAGAATAAACACATTAATTATCCGCTGCGGAGTCAGCCCGTTATCATTTAATGGACGGAAGGCTTAGGGCCTCCGCGCATTATGCGGCCAGGCCGCGCGGCCAAGTCGCTGCGGCCAACTAATTCTTCTACGATTTATATAGCTGCGCGCATTACGCGGCCTAGTATCTAGTATTTGATGATATCTAAACAATTATTTTAAACAAATAACTCACTAACACCAGACTAAAATGACATTGACAATTAAACAGGTTTAACTTTTTATTACTCTCAATCTAAGAAGCTTATCTAGAATAAATTTAATAACGTAGCGTAACATTGAATTCGATCACAATCAGTGTGTTGGCACAAAAAATAAGGCGAAATGCATAATGTGTGCATGATTTTACACGACCGAGTTTATGAGGTAGTGCGATTATGCACTTTAAAAAGAGATATGTAAGGTTTATATTTCACTGATTTGAAGACTATTTTAGACGATTTAGATATTTAAAACAGGTGAAACAGTGAAATGACATTGCAGGTACGCACCTTTCATCAATTGGTTGCAAACATAGACTAAGAAAGTTGTGGATTGTGAGGTAACTACTTCGATTTCGGAGTCAAGCCTGTGCTAAGTTTTGTCCTAGCACTTGAACAACGGACAGTACATCAGAAATATAAACTAGTTAGCTGTATCTACTGAGTTTGAGAGTCAAATTTAGACATCTTAAGCAGTCTCAAAAAAGTTAACAATTTCGCAAGCAAACATATCTTTATATTGGACTAGTGACCCGCCCCGGCTTCGCACGGGTGGAATTATACACGTATTATACCTAAAAACCTTCCTCTTCAACTCACTCTATCTATTAAAAAAAATGCTTCAAAATCCGTTGCGTAGTTTTAAAGATATATGCATACATAGGGACGGACAGACGCCAGTTTGTTTTATACTATGTAGTGATGCTTCATCAATTTAGCCAATAAATGACCCACTATTGAGTCGGCACTCCTCCAATTTCATGGAGGAAAATGTTTGCCTCATTTTTGCCTGTGCTTTATTGGCCACACGGGATGGCACAATGTTTGTATCAAGTTTTCCTTCTCTGGCCACTAGGTGCTCTGCCAGATGCGTGTTACTACATCCTCAGGGTGGAATGGGTAGATCACATTCTTCTTGCTCTGCCTGGCGTTAATCCCGGCTATTGCCAGGGTCCGCCTCTCAGCTTGTCCATTTTAATATTTGACTGTTGGTTTAACGTGGGGTGACCAGCCGTGTGACCCCCACAACCCTACGAGAGGGAAACCAGGTTCACCAGAGCCTCGTCCTTTGCACAGAAGGGTGCACCGCTAACAGGTAAGGTTGGCTTGGGTCCATAAGGTGTTAACGGGTCCGTTACCGCTGGGTAAAGTGTTATGTGTTGTTATGTTATATAGTTATGTGTTCTAAAGCCATCACCACACGGGCAGAAACTGAAAGTCAAACAACATCAGCCAATAAAGTGATTCATGATTCTAAGCTATAAACGGATTAGCAAACAGATATTGTATTACAATATTAGTATATTATAGTATTACGATATTAATAACTAGCTTTTGCGCGCGGCTTCGCCCTCGTGAGCTTCGAACACGTGCTTATCTCTATGCATATTTTTTATGAACATAAAAGCGGTTATTGTGACTAAACTATGATAGTTAGATATGTGCTCTTGCGGACTTTTTTGTAGATCTTTATAAGACCTATAAAACCGTAGTACATCATTTTGTTCTATTGTCAATAGTTTTTGCATCGCACGCATAAATAGGGATTTTTACACCTTGGTTTACAAAATCGCAATTTTCATACGGATCCCTAATTCTTTTGAAAATAAAATATATAACCTATAACCTTCCTCGATAAATGGACTATCCAACACTGAAAGATTTTTTAAATCAGACCAGTAGTTCCTGAGATTAGCGCGTTCAAACAAACAAACAAACTCTGCAGCTTTATATATTAGTAAGTATAATACTTATACTTTTTTTGTATCGATTTGTTTGTATCGCAACAATATACTAACATCGTTGGGATACAAAAAAATCTAAACGTAGACATACAAACAGGCACAGAGGAGATCCACGACATGTCATCAATCCTTGTCTCATCACAAGGTGTCGACAGAAAATAACATTATGAATATAAACGGGGTCGTACTTTGCAAATCACCTTTATTGATTAGCTCAACACAAAGTGATGAATTAGGAACATTTGAATGGGTCTTCGCAACGAGTATTGTTTCGGTATTGGTACTAAGGAACCTTTGAAGTGTTATTAATTCGCTTTAATGCAATTGCATTGTGTAATTTCCTTGTCATATCAATTGAGTCCTGGATAATAAATCTCGCCTAATAGGTGTCTATTACTCCGCGTTGTGACGGATTTAGAATCATCATCATCATTTCAGCCAAAAGACGTCCACTGCTGGACATAGGCCTCCCCCAAGGATTTCCACAAAGGCCGGTCCCGGGCCACCCGCATCCACTGCTTTCCGGCGATCTTAACCAGGTCGTCGGTCCACCGTGTGGGAGGCCTACCAGCACTGCGCCTTCCGGAACGCGGTCGCCACTCGAGGACTTTTCTGCCCCGTCGGACGTCGGTCCTGCGAGCTATGTGCCCTGCCCACTGCCACTTAAGTTTGACAATCCGGTGGGCTATGTCGGTGACCCTGGTTTTCCTGCGTATCTCCTCATTTCTGATTCGATCTCGCAGGGAAACTCCGAGCATAGCCCTCTCCATTGCGCTTTGGGTGACTTTGAGCCTTCTGATGGAGCCCATAGTGAGCGACCACGTCTCAGTTCCATATGTCATCACTGGCAACACACATTGGTTGAAGACTTTTGTCTCGCAGTTCTCAACGATTTTATTTTTTTAGACATCGGTTATCAATTGTTTCTCATTTTTATGCATACAGTTGACAGAAAATGCCGTAAAGAAATTGTATGCCTAGTTTTACGTGAAAAACCCTTGGAAGTGGGTGCCATTTTTAAAATCCGTAAAATTAACATTAATCTTATATTATTTCTTGGCCTTGGTTGCACTTTGTCGCAACTCATTGCAACAATAGTATCAAGATATTCGTCTTGGTCAAGCTTTGTCTGTCGTATCTTCGATTGCGAGTTCGTCCATAGTTCTGGCCTTTTTAGGATTTGTAGAGATTCTCTTGCTCTCGATTCTATGACGATATAGGTGTACAGCGGTGTTATCCCAAGAATATTCCTGAGCGCTGGCATTAGTGTAGTTCTAAACACTCCAGAAATAGTCAGGCAGAAATACTGCTTTTTGGATCATAAGAAAATAACAACACATACCATATAATAAATAACACAAATAAAAGAAAATTTACATCTAAATTAAACAGAAAATAAATAGACATTGGCGGCCTTATTGTTATAAGTGGGCAACACCTATATGTTAGTTGTTGAAATTAAAATTAACATTGGTCGACTTGAATCGATATAATTGAATCGAATAGTTTGATCGAGTAGTATATGGATTCCGAGATACTAGAACTGTTGGTCTATGTTTAGCGCATGTTCTAACAAGATCAACAGAATGTACTTCATTCCATAAGCTGATTCAAATCGCAAACCGTGGGCGAACGAAGCCTCATCGACACCCAATATCTCTCAGCCTACGACTAACCTTTTTGTCTCATTAACATGTAATGTAATACATAAAATCATATGGAATTAGCAGTAATTAGCTTATACTAATTTGAGTTCCGCAAGCGTTGCGACGCCCAGGCTGGTAACTGGGACGAATGAGGCTTTCGTCAGTGGCGGGACCCCCAAGCCACCACCGGACTCTATGTTGGGGGCAAGAGGTGGGCGTAGCATCGCCTCCCCGGCCACCAGGTAGGAACACGGCACCAACCGGAAAGACCTTGCGGAAGAAACTCTGTAAGCTTCTCTGCTCTGTAAGTCCGTGTTAATTGTCATATTACAATAACCGTTTATTAGCTGCCTCGCAAGGTCTAGTGGTTAGATGTGCCGCCTTTGGATCAACGGGTCCCGGGTTCGATTCCGGGGTCGGGCAAGTGTCTTTGTCTAAACCTGAGGCACTGGCTCGGAGTCTGGGTGTCATTTCTATCTATAATATGTATGTATTTACAAAAAAAAATGTATATAAGTAGTTTATCATCCATCTCGTTACCATAACACAAGCATTAAGTTGCTTAGCTTGGGACGAGACGGCGTTGTGTGAAATGTCCAAGGAATATTTATTTATATTTATTTATATTTATTTATTATTTATATCAACAAGATTGTTTTGGGTTCCGAAAGGCGCTCAACTCAAATATAAGTTTTATAATAATCATCATCATTATCATTAAATACTAAAAAACCAAGTCACCGTGTCGTCTGTCCGTCTCTATGTATGCTTAAATCTTTAAAACTACGCAACGGATTTTGAAGCGGTTTTTTAATAAATAGAGTGACTCAAAAGGAAGGTTTACATTTATGATAAATACATTATAATGTAGAGAAACACTGATACATTTACAACCCCAAAAAGCGGCACCTGTTTAGAAACATAACGAAGGTAGAAGCCATTATTATTTTGCAACGTAACGCAGTATAGTCGCACAACGCCTTGTGGGCGTGACTGATTAAGTAACCAATGAATATATATAGACTGGCATCAAAAAAGGCCGATATATGAAATATATCCTACCTAGTATAGTAAAACCGGGCACATTCGGCTACGCTTTGTGGCCCAGTCGAATATTTATCTATTCGAACTTCAAATAAAAAAAAAATACTACTCAGCGCTCAAATTACCCTCTGTTGAGTCGCATTACGTGTAAAGCCGGGTACTCATTAGCGAACTGTAACTGTAACCGGACAGTTACAGTAACGTGGTTATAGTGTGTACGCGTGTTGTACTTCGTGTCCATCAAACTGAACATTTCCATCGAACGCCCTCACCCAACCTACTCATTTAGTCGGCTGTAACTGTTACCGAACAGATACAGTGTGTGTACGCGTCCACAACACACTGCGATCTTCCTTTGGTTCGCGCCAAAAACTGACATCCATCAGCTCGCTGCATGCCGCTCGCGAACAGCTCGCGCCAGGTTCGCGGACCACGTACACATCATGTTTTTTAGTTACAGTAACGTCCAACGGTTACGATACATAATGAATACGTATTTATCGTGGGCTCGCTGCGAACTGCAACTCGATCCGCTCGCGGCAAGTTCGCGAACCACGTACACACTATAATTTTTGGTTACATAACATGCATCTGTTACGGTTACAGTTCGGTAATGTGTACCCGGCGTAAGATAATTAGCCTTTTGTGCTACGCGGGCCAGACGGGGTGTGACAGAGTTTCGCGTCGAGTTTTCCTTCTCTTTCGGCTGGGGTTTCGGCATTATATCTGCCCTTACGACACCATCGGGATGGAATAGGGTGGTGACACTGTGTATTCTAAATCCGTCACCACACGGATTAATTATTATACGCAAAGTCGAATCTGTGTACTAAACATATTTCAAAATTGTACATTGACACATGGTAACAGCGGAGTTTAAACATCTATTGTAATATTAGATGTCAATAAATAATTAAAATTATTTCTATTCACTAAAGTCCCTTTATGCAAGGTTCCGATGATACTGGCAGTCTAGCTATTCAAAGGGTTTGAATAGCTAGACTGATTCTTTGTCCGAGATAGCTGTCAGCTCTTCAGTCTCCTGTGATGTCGACTAACCTTTTTGCTATTTCCTTAAAAAGGCTTATAGCGCTAGGACCCCACGGACCAAGAGTCTCAACACCGAATGGGACAAATTCATATTCGGAGCTTAGACCCGGATAACGTGCTTTGTAAAATAGAAAAGCTTCCCCATTACTAAATTAGTTTAAAATTTCAAAGGTAGTAATGAACACAAAACGTTGCTTGATCTCACGCACGAGCCGTTCCTTAAACAGTTAATTAAGCGTCAAAACAAAACGGAATGTCTCCTTCATAAACATTGTCATGGTACTCGTAAATACGCAATAAAATACGCGTAGATAGTAAGTACGCCTTGGGCTAATTACATTCCAAAATAGGCTCGCTTTAAAATGAAGTTAATACTTGAAACGTGAGTAACGAGATCTGTTACTAAATCTATATAATACCTATACTTGTATCCAGAACGTTTTTATACCTCCAACCTTCAGGAATATCCAAGGGTTGTATTAATTGGCCACGGTGACGATCCCACCAGCGTTCCTCACCGTAGTCAAATAATCGGCCAAATATTCGGAACATGTTGAAGAAGTTAACCTGTGGCCGTGGTGGACCGCCATGGATTTAAGTGCGTAGGTCGAGGCGCAACTACCATTTTCCTTTCATTACTTCTTTCGCGTCGGAGTCGCCGTGGTATTTTAGACTCCGTGGTCCGGAAAGATGGAAGGGGATGCGATGGATGTGCCACAATTCGGGTCCTCGGTGCGATTCCAGGGTCGGGCAAGCGTCTTTGTGTAATATAAAAGCACATGCTCTGAGTCTGGGTGTCATTTGTGTTGTGTATTATAACTAGAGCCATTCCATGTAAAAAAAGCCACTAAATCCAAAGGCGTCCTCGACTGCCGCTTCAGGGTTACGGGTGTGCTGCGACCTTGGGGGCCTTGGCCCGCAACTACCACTTTCCTGTGCCTTGAAGCCCCACATAATTAGGTACATTTCCCCAAGAGAGCGTATATCCATGAGGAATTCCCACATAGAAAAAATCATAAGGGCTAAGCATAAGGGCATAAGGCTATGAATCCATAACCACATGAATATATTTCATACTAGCGACCCGCCCCGGCTTCGCACGGGTGTAATGATGATTCTCTAAATTTATCAATGTTTCTCTACAGTGTTATGGATGTATTACACATTTAAACCTTCCTCTTGAATCACTCTATCTATTATAAGAAAGCGCTTCAAAATCCGTTGCGCAGTTTTAAAGATTTAAGCATACATAGGGACGGACGGACGACAGCGACTTTGTTTTATACTATGTAGTGATAGTGAAGCGATTTTGTTATATTTACACAACATTTACACAGATATTCAGAGTGTTGACGTATTTAGAATACATAGTGTCGCCAACCATTCCATCCTGAGGACGTCGTATAAACCGACAAATGGAATAAGGCCAGCGTAGTACAGAAGGCTACCCTCCATGTAGTTGGAGGAGGCCCAACTCAAGCCAGCAACTCAGTGGGCCATTTATGGGCATAGAAGAAATAGTATGCAACATTTTAAAGTAACTATGTGTTCGAAAAAGGAAGATTCTCGGTGAAACGCTACGAAAAAGTGATGTGATGCCAGATATTTTTTTAGCTTTTCCTTACCGCAGCTAAACAAACACGTTCCTACAAAGGGAGAATATATGATGGCGCTGCGTAATCGAACCAGGTACCGTTGTTGAATATAAATCTAGCATTAAGTATTGATTCAGTTTACATAAAGGCGAATTATGAGGAATTCGGCAGCGGACAAAAGCGAACAATGAATGTATTACCTCCGTAGGCGTGGGTCGGGTCTGCCGTCATAGTACACGCAAAAGCAGCAGGTCTTTGCTGCTTCTTTTCCGAGAACATTTCACACTAACTTACTATTAGAATAATTTTCCCGCGTTCCGGAAAGCGCAGTTCTATACCCTGTACAAGATAGCATGATCGATTTGACAGATGTAAATTTTACTGATTGACATAAAGGTATGATTCCGAACTACGTCGCGGTAATGGGGACCAGTAGTGCCGCGGTAGCACTTCTGCATGCAGCGTAGTTCGGAATCATACCTTTACCTTGCAATGACGAACAGTGATGGGAAACAGATAATATCTAGTAGTCCAAAAAATACTTGTAACTGTGACAAGATGGTGTGGGTGTATTATGTTTGAAATTCTTTATCACTTTTTCTTCACTGTAGAAAACAATATTCGAATAAAAAAAACATTTTTATTTTGAAATAAAATTCGTTGGCTTTAGCGCATTGAAATTTAACACATTTACAACTATTATTTTCTTTTCTTTTTTGTTTACTTTCATGGTCTGAACCACCTATTTATGGTTATTTGGTGGGAGGTCCAAATATAACCCTGTAATATTAAATAGGAACTTATTATGAATATTGACCCACCATCGCTTCTCTACCCAATGTTTTATATGTCTAGTGCATTAAAGAATTTCACACATATTTTAAAACGTTATGTTTTGGACTTCTAGATATTTTCTGTCTCCCATCACTAGCCCATCTGTCAAATCGATCACGCTATCTTGAATAGGGTATAGTAGGCCTCCCACACGGTGGACCGACTGTTTTGGAAAGTGTGACTTACTAATTACTAACTTAGTAATTACTAACCATAAATATTGGTTATTTGGGCCTTCCTTAATTTAATGTACCTGAACTCCCTAAATTATGCTAAAAAATCCCGTATCATGTGTTATGGTTTATGGATTCATATTCAAGTCTAGATATAATTTTATTGAATTTTATACTTATCAAGTTTGGTCAGTCACTTCCTCAAACATTATCAAAATAGGATGTGTTCTTGATACGGCACATTTTTAATGGGTAACCAAGCCTCTATTGAAACTGGTTTTATTTTAAGTACATATTTTAGTTACGTCTAATTGGTCAAATGATCTAATAATACTTTTCAGAAAAGTAAATATCTTGAAGTGGGAAGTTGGTTTACTGCTTTTAATAAATGTATTGTGTGCAATGTTGCTATTGGACCCTCGATACATTATGTAATACAGGGCTGGTCTACCCTTTACACCTGTAGCATAGTATAAAGAAGAGGGAGTAGGCTATCTCCGGCCCAATTCGCGATATAATTACCTACTGTCTTAGGGTTGTCACTTTTAGCTAAATATTAGGCGCGGCTGTTCGCGCTTCGCAGCAACCGCATGAACAGCGGCAACGTCAAGTCGCGGTCCCGACTCGCCATGTCGCCGCTAGATGGTACACGCGGCAACATAGCTTGTGTTTAATTTATTTGCTAAAATATCAAAAAGCTGACTTGTATAAAGCACTAAGCTTTATACAAGTCAGCTTTTTGATTTTTTTTATTATGCATAATGTAGTATTTTTACACATAAAGGACCACATTTATTTTTAATTAATACAAACATATCTATTGAATCACACATTTATTACAAAATTACAAATTAGCTACAGAAAAATACTTTCTTCGGTTTCGACTATTACGAAACGCTTTGTTATTAAACTTTAATCTATACTAATATATAAAGCTGCAGAGTTTGTTTGTTTGTGTGTTTGTTTGTTTGTTTGTTTGTTTGAACGCGCTAATCTCGGGAACTACTGGTCCGATTTCAAAAAATCTTTCAGTATTAGATAGTCCATTTATCGAGGAAGGTTATAGGCTATATTTTATTTTCAAAAGAATTAGGGATCCGTATGAAAATTGCGATTTTGTAAACCAAGGTGTAAAATCGAAAACCTATTTATGCGTGCGCTGCAAAAACTATTGACAATAGAACAAAATTATGTACTACGGGTTTGTAGGTCTTATAAAGATCTACAAAAAAGTCCGCGAGAGCACATATCTAACTATCATAGTTTAGTCACAATAACCGATTTTAGTTTCATAAAAAATATGCACGGGTTCGAAGCCCACGCGGGCGAAGCCGCGCACAAAAGCTAGTGTGTAATATATCCGCTTCCTTATAAATAACTTTTGCAAATATATAAATCTTTTATTTGTTCATAATTAGACATGCCAATTTTGCAGTTTATGTGATCATTTTTAAATGCTTTTTGGAATATCTGCTCCATCCTCTTAATATTTTCAACAAAGTCGTCGGGTGGAATCACTAACAAAATTTGGTCTCTAGAATAATTTTTGTAGTGAAGGTACCTAGATTCTGCACTTAAATTGCAAACTTGCTGATTCGCGTTTAAATACGATTTAAGTTGTTCGCAATCCAACAAGGCTCCGCATACGTAAAAAAAGCATTTTTTTCGAGGATATCAAATTCTATATAGTCTGAACAACTAATATCACGCAATACACTATTTGACTGCAATATTGCAATTACACCCAAACATACAGCAATACGTTCTTCTGCGATTATCAGACATTTTGATGATGATATTGATGAATAAATCATTTAGCGGTGCCGAAAAGCCGTGACGCGCGCGCGAATCTTGTGCAGTGTTAGCCCCGACTGGCGCACTGAGAAACGGGTCGAGATTTTGTTAAAGTGTGCGTGCGTCGACACATAGATACAATAGCGCACACATACAAGCCGCGCGCGGTGCGTTTGTATGAAGATAACCTACTTCCCCTCTCTTTATACTATGCCTGTAGGGCAACATGATTGACAGCCTTTCACAACACAAAAGGTTATGTGGCTTAAATAATAAATTTATATAGAAACGAAATTCATATTTCTATGACGAAATACAAAGAAGCAACATGAGAACGGTTTTTTGAGAACTTCTTGTATCTTCCTTGGCTTTTCTCATTTTCATTGGAGTCTATCCTGACTTTGCCAACTACTAGTGATTGCATGTTTATTTTGAAAATCCTCACGGATACCCGACCACTAAACGCCAGCCAGGTTATGAGGGACTCCAAGGCGCAAAAAGATGGTAAATGCGCCCCAACTTACCCACTCAAACCAACGGTGTCCCTCAACTGCCCAAAACAGGGCCACGGGTTTCTCTCCCTAATGCTCGTGACCCTGGTGAGCCTTGACCCGCCTATCAGCGTCTGCTCGCTTTGATAGGGAGCTCTGGATGCAGCCCGCACGTCCGGGAAGTTTTCACCTGCGTCCGTCATGTGCCGGATGAAGTGGTGCCCGATCCTGGTGACCAGGCATGGAAGCAACTCCGCTGCTAGGAGTGGCAGCGGACACAATATCTGGCCGCCAGTCCGTTGCTAGACAACCGGTAATCATGTGGTTCTAACCAGTTGTTGTTAACTGACTATGTATAGCGACTGCCATAGATAGAGTAGACTAGCAACCAGGAATGTCCAGGATCGACGGCTTTACGTGCCCTCCAAAATCAAAATCATAATGTTTTTTATTCGAATAAATTCTTGCTAATGCTTTCAAAAAGGCAAAAAATATAACATAAGTACAAATTAAAATAATAATATTAATCATTTAGTTTTTAAAAGCACATCCTCTGTGCTTCTCAAGGTTTTAAGGTTATCAAGGTTACAAATGATAGACAACCATTCAACGTTCAACAGAGCCTAACATTGTAGCTGCAGATCGAATGAGTTCTATACGCTACGCTAATTCATTATATTACTTGAGCACAATACCTGGTAAACGATTTGATTAAGACCTAGGCTAGGTCAAACGCAAGATGCATATTGCAATTAATTGTGTGATTCATGACGAATAATTAAGTACTAGTTGCTTATATGGAAACCGGTTTACCTAGCTATTTCAAGTTTAACATCATTGTGCGTTTATTTGTTTACTCTGTGTTTAATTAGTTGTGTTTTTGTACCTATCATCCAATAAATGACCCATTACTGCGTGCTCTACAGTATCATGGAGCGAAATTAGCTGACAGTGCCAGGTTGGCCATAACCACTACTACTACTTCGGCAGACGACACGGTTAGCGCAGTGGTTGAGCGATCGACTGCTGCGCAGCATATCGCGGGTTCGATCCCCGCACGGAAGAAATATTTGTACGACCTGCAAGTACACTCGAGAGCAATGAATCCGGGTCACTTAAAGAATCCTAAAAATCTCGGAAACTAAAAATGCTAGGTTAATGCAATAAATCGTATTTAATAGACAATGTAATACTCCTTAAATGAAGGTATTAAAACTTCTTAGTTATTGTAAAGTTATATCATAAAAAAATCAAACTTGAAAAAGGGCCACTTTCGAAGATGGAACTACGAAATTACAGCATTTGGTTTTGCTTTTGTTTGTAATCTGTCATTTATGTGGGTACGTAAACCATGTTGATAGTGCTCTATATTCATTATTCAAGCTGAAATTATGTCGCTTACGCCTGAAGAATGCACCAGAATACTTACAATGCTGGAAACCGGCCGGAGTCAGCGCGATACAGCCAGGACTGTCGGTGTGTCGCTGTCAACAGTACAAAGAGTTCTCCGACGTTACGAAGAAACTGGTTCTAACCTACGCAGACCAGGAACGGGCAGAACCAGGTGTACCACAGCACGAGAAGACCGATACTTGGTGAACACCATGCTTCGAAATCGCTTTCTCACAGGAACTGAACTCACAAATCAGTTTCGACGCCTCGGAGGAAGTAACCCAAGTGCATGGACAGTAAGACGTCGGCTTGCTGAATCTAACATAAAACCCCTTAGACCTGCAAACGGCCCTAAACTGGAGCGTGGGCATCGTATTTCAAGACTAAGATATGCCCAGAGCCACGTAAATTGGAGTATTGAAGATTGGTCAAAAGTTATGTTCTCCGACGAATCAAAATTTATGCTCTACAAGCACGATGGAAGACACAGAGTGTATCGAAGACCAGGGGAAAGATTCAAGCAAGCATGCATCGAAGAAAAAGTAGCCTACGGTGGTGGGTCTGTACTTGTGTGGGCCGGAATTTCTTCTGAAAGTCGCACAGAGCTGGTGATCATAGAAAACGGCTCTTTAACTAGCGTAAGATATGTGGAAGAAATCCTCAATGATCACGTTGGTCCATTTATGGTCAATTTAGGTGAGGATGCTATATTTATGCATGACAATGCCCGACCTCATACAGGTAGGATTGTGAATGACTACCTTCAAGAGATGAACATTACTCGTATGGAGTGGCCAGCGCGCAGCCCGGATATCAACCCGATCGAGCATGCTTGGGACGAGCTAGGCAGATGCGTAAAACAACGAAACCCTCCCCCAATCCCGCTTCGTGAGCTCAAAATTGCTCTCACAGAGGAATGGGAGAATATTCCCCAAAATCGTATAAGACACTTGGTGTACAGCATGCCAAACCGCGTAAACGCAGTAATGGAAGCACGAGGAGGCAATACGAAGTATTAAAATTCAAGAAAATCGTAATAAAGTTCAAAAATTTCATATTTCCTATTTTTGTTTTAAGGAGAGATCAGCAGTTTTTTTCTTTATGTAATTTTGTGTTAATAAAATGTATGGTGACTCAAATTTATTTTCTTTCATTTAAGGAGTATTACATTGTTTAATAAATACAATTTATTGCATTAACCTATCATTTTTAGTTTCCGAGATTTTTAACATTCTTTAAGTGACCCGGATTAATTGCTCTCGAGTGTATTTGTTCCGGGTCTGGGTGTTTTCTATCTATAATATGTATGTATTTACAAAAAAATAATTATATATAAGTAGTTTATCATCCATCTCGTTACCATAACACAAGCATTAAGTTGCTTAGCTTGGGACGAGATGGCGTTGTGTGAAATGTCCAAGGATATTTATTTACTTAACTCAGAAATTACCCACTGCTGAATCGGACAGGTAATTAGCTTACTATGTCACGCTGGCCAGACGGGTTGGCACAGGGTTTCATTTCAAGATTTCCCTCTCCTGCGGCTAGGTTTCCGGCCTTATGATTTCAATTTGTCGGCTCTTAAGACACCCTCAGGCTGAAATAAGGTGGTGACACTACGTATTTCAAATAAGCACGGATTAGCAAAATGTTTCATTGTCAAAATATACATGACTAGCGACCCGCCCTGGCTTCGCACGGGTGCAATGTTGAACATCTTGCATGTATTATACAATATAAACATTCCTCCTGAATCAAGAGTGATCGGATTTTGAAGCGGTTTTTTTAATAGATAGAGATCTATTAAAAAAACCGCTTCAAAATCCGTTGCGTAGTTTTAAAGATTTAAGCGGACATAGGACATAGGGACGGACAGACGACAGTGACTTTGTTTTATAGTATGTAATAATAACAATGATGATGTAAAAACCCTTAAAGTAATAACGAAAGAATTGATTTTTGAAGGATTTTTTATTTCTTGATTTTTTTTAAAAGAACTGACAAAGAACAATCTAATCACTCTAGACGCTACCCCACGCTGAAGGTGGCAGCACAACCAAATATCTAAGTAACTGGAGAAGACCCCCTCAGTAGTGTGTCTCTGAGCTGAGATGATGAAGAAGTCTGCATTACCAATTTACAGCCCAAACAAAACCCACAATGCGCAGTACCATTAATTAGAATTACAACGTGAATGCACAAAAACGTAAAAATCTACTAAAGTTATTACAGTGTACGCGCGTTGAGAAGATTATAAAGCGGTTTTTAACATTAGTTCTCATAATTAAATTTATTATCTCGACGAAACGGTCTGCTGAGCAGGGCAATGGAAAAAAAACGAGACTGATTATAACTTCATAATAATAATGTTGCCAGGTTTCAAGAGTTTTGAAAGCCACCAATGTTTTGGCAGGTATCAAACAAGTTCGGAACCAGGAAGTATGAAATTTTGTCGTGCCTTGGAGATCCCAGGTTGCACGTTGCAATGCCACGGGTTCCGGGCATTGCCCCGGGAAATGTTTGCTCCAAAGATTGCTCGAGTAGAGAACCAGTTGTATTGGGTTGAGGAATTTTCCTCTCCCGGAAACGCATGGGCAGTCTTTTTGGAATAGACATTGTTTTGTCCCCATTGGCTGATCTCCGACAGGGCCCCAAATTTGCTATTTTCTATGGACGATGCAATTCACTCTGAATCTGCTAAATTTAAAAGTTCTTAACCAAGTGCTTGTGTCAAAGTGTCAAAATGTCAAAATCGATAATCGATAATAGCCCTGTTTGAGACCTGGTTTTATAGGGTAGGTTGGGGCGTGATTCACCATCTCTTCTTCGTCCCGGAGTCCTACGTATCCCAATTGTAAATTTACCTACGCGAGCGGGAATCCATGAGGATTTATTGGAAAAGCAAAGGACGTATTCCTTTGCTTACCACCAAAAAAAAATTATTAAAAAAACCTATTTAGAATACGTAGTGTCACCACCCCATTCCATCCCGAGGGTGTCGTAAGAGCCAAAAAAAGGAAAAGACAAGGCTGATACTACTAATACTACTACTACTCAGCCTATAATTGACCCACTGCTGATTCCTCCAACCACAGGGAGGGTATGTAGCCTTCTGTGCCATGCTGGCCAGACGGGTAGGCACAAGGTTTCGTATCAAATTTCCCTTCTCTTGCGGCTAGGTTTTGCCTTGTCATTTCCTTATGTCCTCTCTTACGACACCCTCAGGATGGAATGGGGTGGTGACACTATGTATTCTAAATCCGTCAGTAAGTAGGTTAAATTCACCGTAAGAGAAGGAAAACTTAATTCAAAACCGCCTACTTTTTCTTAGACATTTATCTCTTACTTTTAAGTTATGGCATTTTGTAAGGTAAGAAGCCTTCGTCAGTCGGCCAATACATGTTTGGTCGGTGTCCGTGACGGATTTAGAATACATATTGTCACCAACGCATACCATCTTAAGGGTGTCGTAAGAGGCGACTAAAAGAACGCTAAAGGCAGATCGATCACCTAGCCCCTAGAGAAGGAAAACTTAATACAAACCCTGTACCAACCCGTCTTGCCAGCGTGGCGCAGTAGGCTAATTTCCCTCCAAGAATTTGGATGAGGCCCGTCTCAGTAGTGGGTTACTCATGGGCTGAAACACGGTGGCCCTGCCTCTCAATAAAATCCAATTTCAGCGCGCATACATCAATTGCGTGCGGCGTCCGCGTGCGTGAATAGTTGTGGTTGTAAAGGCTTATGAACTGATTGTGTACAATGTATCTGAAAGGCTGTAAACCCGTATAATTCCAATTACAGTTGAAATTGGCTGCAACATTGTCAGTAAATTCTCTCGTTGCAATTGTTTTATAGGTGTACCAACGTAAAATAATGGACAGTGGTGCAACATTACAGAAGAATCCTAATAAATAACTTACTAGCAATTGTAAAGTATGAAAATTAGTTAAATTATATGAAAAACTAGGTGCACGCTGCTACGCCACTAACTGAAATAAATTTGAAGGACATTACATTTTTTTTTCTGTCCAGAACCTTTCCTGGGCACCTAATCTTCAACTTTGCTGAAAATCATCACATGATCAAATGCATAGTTTACGAGTTTTTACAGACAAACATTAATTTTTATTTTAAAGAAGATGAAAATCATTTATTACCTGCCTTGGTCTAGGGGTTGGATGTGTTCCACAGGCCGGCGGGGATAGTCCATAAAGGATTTTACCCCGGGCATCAAAAAAATAAAAAAAGGGTTTGGATGTGCCACCTTTGGATCATGGTTTATTTCAGCAAGTGTCTTTGTGTAAACCAGAGACTTTTGCTCTGAGCATGGGTGTCATTTGGATTCGTGAATTAGGTACATGTTTGAGAACCCTGTGATACAGGATACAATTGTGATATTTCTTTATAACGTAATGAGCCAAGAATTCATTTTGTATGTCTTATACTTGAAAAAATAATTGTTTAAAAAAAAACTAAAAATATACGCTTTTATGGAAAATCTAACTAAACAATAGAAAATAAATTTGAATAAAAAATAGTGTCAGAAAAAAATGATTTTATTGTAAAAGCGTGGGGTGCATGGTATCAATAGTTCTAAATATTTTATGAACAGATATGACTAGAAGGGTTATTTTGATAATATCCTGAAAAGCACCCCACACTTTTTACAAAAAAAAACATTTTTTTCGGACACTATTTTTAATTCAAATTTATTTTCTATTTTTAGTTCGATTTTCTATAAAAGCGTATATTTTTAGTTTTTAGTTAAACTATTATTTATTTTTAATTTTTAGTAGAAATATCATAAAGCTATTGCTAAATAATCACTAAAAATATAGCAATAGCTTTATGATATTAACATCTCTATTAGCTATTGCATCGAAGAGTGGTGTTCCACCTTGATCACCGTTATTGTTATTATTTTATTAATGATAACGGGTCAAAATGTTTAAAATATTGTCTGTATAACTGTCATTCGGTCCATAATAAGTATGCAAAATTTCGTGTTAATCCGACGTTTTAACTGGGTCAAAATCATGTTCAAATATTCCGTTACATACATACATATGTATGTGTGTATGTACATACATACATACAAGCGAAGCTAATAAAAGCGTATTAAAAAGATTTCCTATCTTACTTCACACAAATAATAATTAATGATATAGTTAATATTAAAAACGATGACGATTAAGGAAAACGATGGATGCGGGCGGCCCCGGTCGGTCTTTGTGGAAATCCTTGGAGGAGGCTTATGTCCAGCGGTGGAGGTCGTTTGGATGATGATGTAAAAGACCTAAAAAAAATATTTTTCAACTTATATTTCTTTTACAGATGACGGCGATGCGCCGACCAAAAGAGAATGAAGTAAAATCAAATAGATTGCGGCTTTAGCGTTTAGAAACCTAAAATGGAGGGCGTAAGGGTAACTCACCAGGGCCTTAGAGCCCATTCAGCGGAGGGATCCGCGGGGAGGATCACGCAAGCTGGTCTGGCTGCCCGCAGCACTGCGGGGACTGCAGCTAAAGGGATGGCCATCAAAGGCCATGAAGACCTGTGGGTAGAAATCCAGGCCAATACCTTCAGAAACTGGGTCAATGAGACCTTAAAACCTGCTAATATAAAGGTAATTATCCCAGTTTTATTTTAAATATTTTTACTATTTTATACATTTTTGTTGTCCTAAACAGATATTGCAACACATTACTGGCATGATTTGCCAGAAAACGGGGCACAGTAGGCTATTTTCCCCTGTTTTCATTGGAGGAGGTCGTACTCAATACAGTAGGTACCAAGCTGTTTAAGGGCTTAGATGTTCTTTAAATATTATGTTTTTTTTTAATACATAGTGTCACCACCCCATTCCTATCTGAGGGTATCGTAAGAGCCGACAAAAGGAAATGACAAGGCCGAAAAGCTAGCCCAAGATAAAGAAAACTTGAAACTAAACCCTGGGCCAACCCGTCTGGCCAGCGTGGCACAATAGGTTAAATTAACCTTGTCATTTTCTTTTGTCGACTCTTACGACACCCTTAAGATAGAATTGGGTGGCGACACTATGAATGTATTCTAAATCCGGAAATAAAAGTAGGTACGGAATAAAGAAGCCGTCTAAAAACTTCGTAATTTAATCTTCAATTTGGATGAATTAATTTGGTCAATGTATTTTAGGTAATGGACTTGGTCGAAGATCTTCGTGACGGTACTGTCCTATGTGCCTTAGTGGAATGCCTTCAAGGCCGCAAGCTGAAGGGCTGGACTGCACATCCAAGTAATCAACACCACAAATTGGAAAACGTTACCAACGCTCTTCAATCAATTGAGGACGACGGCGTCAAACTTGTCAACATAGGTATAACCTTTTTATTGAAAAGAGCAACCATTGAGTTTGCTCGCTTGCCGGCTCTGGTAAAAACTAAACGATACATTTTTCATTCTTACTTTTTAAATTTCAAGTTTTGTATTGAATTTTTTGGCTATTTGAAAGCATTTGCAAGAGTTTATTATTAAACTAGCTGACCGGGCAGACGTTGTCCTGCCGACTGCAGCGCCATCGGTCAGGCTCAGCACCACCCAAACGCATACAAAAAGAAATCATTCAAATCGGTCCAGCCGTTTAGGAGGCGTTCAGTGACATACACATGTACAGTAGAATTCTATATTTATAGATATACGTCTGCAATATTTCAACATGTTGTAAATTTTCAAATGTTGTGTGTCGAAAAATAAATATCACTTATTTGCAAAACAGTGCCAGTTAGATGTCTGTCGTAATTTCAATATTGTTACAGGCAACGTTGATATAGTCAACGGGAATCTGAAGCTTATTTTGGGGCTGATATGGTCTCTTATCGTGCGCTACCAAATCGGCCGCAGCAAATTCCCGCCAAGGTAAGACTTTTTACTTGGATGTTTATTTGACTACTATAATACGTCAATATAAGGTTTATTTTTATTATAATCAATGTTTACTACTCAGTCCATATACATGACCCACTGCTGAGTCGGGCCTCCTCCAATGATATGGAGGGCAACCAGCCCACTGCGCCACGCTATCCTGACGGGTTCGCACAAGTCTTATCAAGGTTTCCTTATCTTGCGGCTAGTTTCACGGCCTTTAATTTTCTTTTGTCAGCTCTTACGACCACCTGAGGATGGAATACGGTGATGACACTATGTATTCTAAATCCGTCACCAAACGGACCAAGAAGTATAATGGAATTTAAATTGCTAAGGTTGGTAAGATAATAATAACGGTTGGTTTACAATGAAAGCCACATTGACATTGGCGTTAACAATAAGAGCTATGTGTAGATGGATTATTTTGTATATAGAAAACAAGAGTGGCGCACATACATTGTGTACATGTATAGGTACGGATAGCGAACACGGATGATCTTGTGAAGTGATGGTACAAGCTTTCAAACAAACAAAACGAGTAACGACAGGAAAATTCGAAGTAGCTATAAAAACTTTGCATATAATTTATACACAATCATAATAAGACTCCCATCAGAAAAGATTTAACAATGCATAATGGATTCACACGAGCTTAAAATACTATGTGTGGAGGCGATGACGTAATACAAATAATCAATAAACCTTGTGCATATGTAATACTAACTGTACCTAAAATGTTTGGCATAAGAATCTAGTAATTAGCAATACACGTCTTTACGCACCTTAGGGTTGTCAAATACATGAAACTTATTACGCGGCTTATTCTTTTTTTTCTCAAATTTCCCTACTAACGACTAAACTCTGAGTTTTTTTGCGAGATCGAATCAGAAATGAGGAGATTACTACGCATGAAAGCCAGGGTCACCAGCATAGCCCACCAGATTGCCAAACTTAAGTGGCAGTGGGCAGGGCACATAGCTCGCATGACCGACGCCTGGTTAGAGTCGCCGGAAAGCAATGGATGCGGGCGGCCCAGGACCGGCCTTTGTGGAGATCCTTGGGGGAGGCCTATGTCCAGCAGTAGACGTCTTTTGGCTGAAAAGATGATGATGACGACTAAAATGAAAGTTGTACCACGACTGCCTAAATCAGGACCACGGGTTTCGCTCCCCAATCTGCAAACAACCACACTGCAACCCTGGAGTGGGTTTTGGCCCACTTGTCAGCGGATCTCACACTTTGATGTGAGACTTTGACCCAATCTCACAGAAAGGGGTAAAAAGTGAGAGAGAGATACGTGCGACGTCCCGCTCGTACCTTACTTTCTTTCTTAGCTAACTACCAATGTTACTTGGAGCAATTCATAAGAAATGATATACGTTCCGTGTGGTGAAGGATTTAGAATACACAATATGTCACCAACCCCCACTATCCTGAGGGTGTTGTCAGAGGCGGGTAAAGAAGCGCAAGCCGCAAGAGAAGAAAAATGTGACACGTAACGCTCTGCCAACCCAGCCCAGCCGTTAGCGTGGTACAGTAAGCCGACTAAAAAGTGGGTCCCCTATGGGTTAAGTAGTAGTGGTAGCTGGTGACGAAAGTACCAGAGAAATTAGCTCAAAAACCCTAAGAAACTTTGTGGAACTGAGTTATCTAAGCTTGTAGGATAATAATGAAGGTTTAGATTTTACATTAAAATCGGACTCTTTACGTGTTCAATTGACGTAAACTGTAGAGTTTTGTCTTTGAAAAGAATTCGGAATTCCTAAACCTACCGCCTTTACGAGTTACTCTCGTTTGACATGGTATGATTATCATAAAATTTTTTAGAATTATATTCAATTAAAAAGTACGATATATTGCCTGTAAATAATTTTTCATTAGAACCCTATACTTGAACTTTTAATTGACATAAGAAAACTGATGGAGTGTGTTATCGTTTTACTCTTTTAGTGTAATTTTTCACCTACCCGTTCTTCAAAAAGGATGATGTTCTCAATACGGATGTATGCTTTTTTTATGTTTGTTACCGCATAAGTCCGGCCGTTTTATAGCATGCTTTTTTAAATGTTTTCTTAGGATTTCGCGATTATTACTCATTGATTGAAATTAAACACTTTTTAACAGATTTAATATTACGTTAATTAATTCCCGAAGTTTCGAATGCTTTGCAGCAATCGTGGTCACTGGAGAGACTAAATGACAGTTGTATTTTTTGAGTTCTCTGGTAATTCAAGTTTTGAGGATAATTTATGTTAAAAATATTTAAATTATAATTAAGATTAAAATTATTTTTAAAAATAAATTTATCTGGTGAGGTTGCTGAGGTTTAGTTGAAAACTGTAAGACAGCTTCGTAGTTACTTCACGAAACGGGACACGCGGGCACTTTATGAAATATGCGTACCTACTCCAATTTTATTTCAATTTGTGTGTGACATAAACCGTGGAAATGCCTTATAAGAAAGTAAAACGTAAACACAATTCTTCTTAATCCTTACTTGGGCTCTTGTGGATTTTTGACTGAGCCACAGAAAAATTGTCACGAACTGGGGCAGGTCGCCACATTCTGCCACGCGCCGGTTTAATATTGAGCTTTTCTTCTACTGCACTTAGATTTTTTAAGTATATCTTTGCTTTATCTGCCCACACGACATCCCCAGTATGGAGCTGGCTGCTGACATTTTGCAAGATTTTTATCTTAAACTAAGAGCGTGTCACGTAGTGACATATGACGGTGTCACCACCCTATTCCATCCTAAGGGTGGCGTAAAAGCCGACAAGGAAATGAAAAGACCGGGGGAAATTACTTTTACCTTCCATGGAACTGGAGGAGTCCCGCTAAACAGGGCTTAATATATGGACTGATTAGTAGTATATGACCTAATATACTCGCCTCATGCTCCCCCGTCAGGATAGCGTTCCGTTCCAGTCCCTTACTGTAGTAGACTAGCAAGACTATTATCACAAACTGTTTCCCTATAGTATTTTGGCATTTATTGACAACCCTAATCCATACGGCAGTGACTCGCCTAAAGTACGCTTACGTTAGGTAAGCGTTAAGAAATCACCAGTTCGTGGATTTTCTTATTTACTTTACGTTATTAGTCAACGATTACTTACTAGGGCCAGTACTTGTCATCATCATCATCTCAATCCATAAATTACCCAACTACAGTACGGTGCACGATGGCCAGACTAGATATAGTTAGTTAGAGACGATATATATTATTTTTTTATTCTTGTGTGGTCACTAATTTAGAACACACAACCTCCGCGAGAAATTGAATAACTTAACGACCTTCAATAATAATACAAGCAATTTATTAATGTAAATTTGTTTGTTTCGGCTTATCTCTGAAATGGCTAGACCGATTTTGACGGGATTTCCACATATTTTTTTAACAGTGACTTGAATGCCTTTTACCCTAGGCTTGCGTGACGGAAAGCAAGATGGAGCAGACGATTCAAGGAAATGCCCTGTCGGGCACTGGCTTTCACACACGACGAAACACAGTAAAACTTAGAGTTCGATGTGAGGGTGGTAGCTAGCCGGGCGGACCATTCGATCCTACCACCAAGCGTGCTGGGTTTTGTTGACTTTTACAACACGCGTTATTTCCCAGCGTGCGGTGGGGAAGTTTTATATTCTTACCCGGCCTGGTAGATAGCTGTTGTAACAAGGAGTAGCTTAGGCTACTTTTAGTGACCCCTTTTATTTCCTCATGATTAAATATGTGCCAATGTCTAGCAGTAGACTAATGTGCGCTGATGATTATGTTGATGATGATGATTAAATATTACGCGAACGAAGTCAAGGGTAGCATTATACATTTCGGTTTTATTATTGCAGAAAATTGATGCTGTCGTGGCTGCAAGGAGCTATACCCGAGTGCCGAGTCAGCAATCTCACAACTGACTGGAATAGTGGCGTTCTACTTTCGGCTCTTCTAGATTACTGCAAGCCAGGAATTTTCCCGCACTGGAGAGAACTTAGTAAGTACCGCTCTTAATTATTAGGAAAATCTTTACCAAACTATTTCCTTCCTGGTAATAAAACTTTAAAATAGGTTTTATTGTTATTGTATTACATATTTAATAAAGGCCGGGATTTAGAATACATAGTTTCACCACCCTATTCCATCCTGGGTGTGTTGTAAGTGTGACAAACAAAAATGTCAAGGCCGAAAACCTAACCACAAGAGAAGGAAAACTTGATACGAAACCTTGTGCCAACCCGTCTGGCCAGCGTGGCACAGTAGACTAATTACCCTCTATGTAATGTGGGTTATTTATGGGCTGAAGTAGTAAATTTTATGCTATTTTAGATTCTGTCATAAAATTTTGACTCTCAGTCTCTACGTAGTCATTTCACGCATGCCTGTGACTTCGATTGCTGCAAGGTATTAGAAAAATACTTGAAGTATTAGAAAAATACTTGAAAACATGCAAAGCGTCTTCAAAATTGGCACTAAAAGTGAAAAATAAACGACATTTAGGTTACGACACTCTCTGGATGGTATGCATTGGTGACGTAGTGTATTGTCTGTACGCGTATTCGTTGTAATCTATTTACGATTAAGTGACGCAAAAAGAAGGAACTTTGTAATTTCTCCCACATAAAGTTTATGTGGAGAAGGAGTACAGGTGGAATGCTAGTAGTCTTTTAAATTACGCATAAAAAACAATACACACACTACACACTACCTTCTTATTGACACATACACATATTTACTCTTTTTTTTATTGTTATAGTCTGTGGTGAAATTGAGAATAGAACTATAATGTAAATAATTTAAGGTACAAATTCGACCACCATGCCCAAGAATGCACTTAATTTAAACTGGAAAACGTTTCTGCAAAATTAAACGGCTGAGTACAGCTGACCAGAAGTAGTATTGACTATGACAGATTTCATTACAGCCTGTATAACGCAGGCTTTAAAAGTAATTGGAAATTCCGTAACAGCCTGTAAATTGATTTCGCAAATTAATAGGGAGTTCATTACTCCTAGATATATGCAAGAAACAGCTGTTGAATGAACTGCCTCGTTGGTCTAGTGGTTAGATGTGCCGCCTTTGGATCAACGGGTCCCGGGTTCGATTCCGGGGTCGGGCAAGTGTCTTTGTCTAAACCAGAGGCACTGGCTCGGAGTCTGGGTGTCATTTGCGCTAGAATTACATGTTTGTACACTGCCCCCGCGACACAGGTTATACCTAGTGCAGGGGTTTAGTTTATTATTAAAAAAAAAGTCGCTCGTCATCGATTCATCCCATAAATTACCCACTGCTGAGTCAGGTCCGTGTGGTGATGGATTTAGTATACACAATGTCACCAACCCGCACTATCCCAAGCGTGTCGTAAGAGAGCGACTAAAGGAGCGCAAGCGGCAAATCACCTAGCCTTAAGACAAGGAAAATTTGATACAAGCCCTGTGCCAATCAGTCTTCCCAGCGTGGTACAGTAGGCTAATTTCCCTCCATGAATTTGGAGGTGGCCTGACTCAGTAGTGGGTTAGATAAGGGCTGAAATGACGGCGATACCCTCAGGATGAAATATTCAAAATCTATCTGACACGGGCATATTAAGCTTACCTATATCTTTACAATTAAGGTGAATGGTACAGGGTAGCCCGCGAAATTCAAATTTTCTTACGTTTTTTGCAATTTGCAGGTCAGTGCTAGGTTGTATGTTGATTAAAATGTTATGAGTTAAAAGACGTATGTAGTTATAGAATTATAATCATCAAACTCATCAATACAACCCTCCAAGCTTATAAAGGTGCAAGAAAAGAGCATTCTTGCACCTTTATGAGCTTGGAGGTACGAAAATTTTAATTTCGCGGGCTACCCTGGAACATTCACCTTAAGTACCTACATTTGAAAATCCTTATCGTAGATCGTCACGAAGCTGTCGAGAATTGTCGCCGGGCGATGCGCCTAGCTCACCGAGAACTGGATGTGCCAATGGTCTTGGAGCCTGAATACCTGGCGTCACCGTGGCTAGACGAGCTGTCTGGCATGACCTATCTTTCCTACTTCATGAAGCCTGACTCATCAGGGTTCAGAACCACTTTGGACTGGGTCAACTCGCGTTTGGAGAGAGGCATCACAAATTTCACGGTACTGTGTATTGCGCGTATGCTTGTACATTTGATTCCAAACTCAAAATGGTTTAATATAGCACTATTTTTTATTAGAAGTACTAGAAAATAACATGGGTTTCGATTTATGATCAGGTTTCATCATCATCATTCATAATTTAAACTCATAAATGACCCACTACTTATCATTTATCGGCTCTTACGACAGCCTCAGGATGAAATGGGGTAGGGTATATACTTAAATACAATCTCTATATATAAAAATGAATAGCTGTTCGTTAGTCTCGCTAAATCTCGAAAACGGCTGGAGCGATTTGGCTAATTTTGGTCTTGAAATATTCGTGTGAGTCCAGGGAAGGTTTAAGAGTCTAGAGAAAACATTGATATTGTAAGTAAAATAATAAAAACAACAATTTTATTTTCTCATACAAACTGTTACCTGTCAAACATTTGACGTTCGTCCCGACGGTTCGCTATTTTTGGCATAATTACTTTTTTTCTTTTTTAATTACATTAAATAAGGGATTGGAATCGATAAGAAAAGGCGGTATATTAATTTATTATTAATTATTCCAATTCGAATTCAATATTCATAGTTCAGACAGGACAACGTCTGTCGGGTCAGCTAGTAAAATATAATAATTTCATGGAATAAACCTATTCCTCCCGACGTATTCGCAGCTTTATTGGCAGCGGAAACCCGTATTGGTACACAAATTTCGCATTCGACTTATTTTCCATCAATTGAAGGGAGTTTCATCAAATTGAACGAATATTATTCCAGCACTTGTGATTGTCAACAAATTGTTATACTCGGTAATGACACTTCAAGCCTACATAGCCATTCGTGTGCATTGAAGCACACAAACGCAAACAAATACAAATTCCAAATGTATTAATTTGTGTTTGTTTGCGTTTGTGTGACCTATTATGACTAATACCATCCCATATCTTCCCGTGGGTGTCGTAGAAGGCGACTAAGGGACAACAGACGTTGGGCAGCAGCGACGTTCTGCCTAACATCCACCATCCCTTACTGCGAACTCCAACCCGTCTGCTAAGCGTGGCGATTATGGTAAACTCCCCTTATTGAGGAGGCCTATGTCTAGCAGTGGACGTTTTTTTGGCTGAAATGATGATGATGATAATGATAGTTTAAGCTAGTTTTTTTTGTAAACGAAACTCCTGCACTGGTTATTAACTTGTATCGCGGGGCAGTTTACAAACATGTAATTTACGAACACTAATGACACCCAGAGCAAGTGCATCTGGTTTAGACAAAGACACTTGCCCGACCCTGGAATCGAACCCAGGACCCGTTGATCCAAAGGCGGCACATCTAACCCCTAGACCAACGAGGCAGTACACGTTGAGAATGAATGTTGTTCTTATTTTTGTAATAATTTCTACAGACTGATTGGAACGATGGCCGTGTAGCCAATGAGCTTGTTCGGTCCTTGGGCGGACCAGCGCCCCCACTGAGTCGGCTGCGCAGAGACCCTGCACGTTGGGAAGAAAACAACCAACAGGCCATTGATGCTGCTAAGAAGCTTGGTAAAAATATTCCCTAACTATTTAGTTGCCTACTTGGCTCTTGTATGTAGTTTAAAACTGTGGCAACGTAACAATGAATGGTTAGTTTAATGAAAGGTTAGCTCTAAGTAAATTCAGAATGGAGCTAAGCTCGCCTCTAGCTATATATCATATTTGAAATGTATTGTTACTGTGCTGTGTGTCAGCGTATTTGATCATGTGATGATTTAGGTACATGAACATTGTTATGTGTAGGCCACGTAGGTTTCTGAACGAATAATAAAAAAATAGTGGCGTAGAAACGCGCGCAGGGTACATCTAGTATATTTAAAAAAAATATATTTATTTATTACTTTTTAGTTCATAAAAAAACACAAAAACATACATTAAAACAATTTTGTAAGGAGTTTGTCCAAGATATTTTTACGCAATAGCCCTAGTAATAATATAATATTATCTTGATTATGTTTTGTAACCCCGACAGAAAGCGGGGCAAAGCTTCTAAAATAATGGACCGAATATGAGGAGAATTTTTAAGCAGGTTTCCTTGTGATGGTTCTAGATTATTCTATTTCTATCTGATTTTGTCTATTTTATCCGATTTTGTATCAATGCACTAATGCACATTATTGATATAGGTTTATGCAATTCATTCATTCAGGTGTAAAACCAGTATTATCAGCTCGTGATATGAGCCAAAGTGACGTTGAGCACCTAGGCGTGATGGCTTGGGCGTCCCAACTCCGCAACGTCCCTCCCCGTCCACCGATCCACGATATGCTGCGTGTAGCTCTCGATTCCACATCGGGGCGAGTTGGTGAAACTGTGAGTACATCACATCAAACCTACTATTGGTCACCTCCAAGGAGACAAAGAAAATATCTTATTGTACCCACCTCCACTTTATACAAGGTGATTTTTTATTGGTTGTGCTTCCGAAGAGGCTTCGTCTTAGTAGTGCATTGAAATAATAATGATAAACTTTATATTATAGTTTGTTTATTTAAAATACGAAGCCCTGCACTAGGTGTAACATTTATTGTGAGGGAATTATAAATGATCACCCAGACTCAGAGCAAGCTGGTTTACACAAAGACAGACCGACCCCGGAATCGAACCGGAGATCCGTGATCCAACGTCCGCACATCTAACCTATTGACCAACAAGGCAGTCAATAGTATATGTTATATAACACATATACAATATTACGAGGTGAATCAAAAAGTTCTTAGAAGTGCATATATATGAAACCTTTTTGGATCAAGTTCGATATTCAAATTAAAGAGTGTCTATCACACTATATTTATGCAGACTGTCACTTGTTTTTGTCAGTTCGTTCGCATGTAATAAATTTTTTTGTGCAACGAGTTGCTAAAAAGTCAAAATTATGGATAAAAGTGAGTTACGTGCGGTGATAAAATATCTCAGTTTGAAAAAAATGTCTACGAAGGAAATTTTTTTGGACATTCAGCAGACATTAGGGGGTGATGCTGTACCCTATTCTACGGTTGCGTACTGGGTGGCTGAATTTAAAAGAGGTAGATCAAGCTGTAAAGATGACCCGCGTTCTGGGCGGCCTTCAACCTCCGTTACAGAAGAAAATGTCAAAAAGGTTGAGAATCTGGTTTTGGAAGACAGAAGAATGACTATAAAACATATAGCTGAGATCCTAAAGATATCTTTTGGTAGCGTTCAATCCATTTTAATTGATTCACTGGGGTTCAAAAAAGTGTCTGCAAGATGGGTGCCACGAATGTTAACCGACGAAAACAAAAAGCGACGTTTGGAAATTTCCAAGCGTAATCTCGAAATGTTCCAGCGTGATTCGGATAATTTTTGCCGTCGTCTTGTCACCATGGATGAAACGTGGGTCCACCATTTTGATCCTGAAACTAAAAGACAAAGCATGTCTTGGAAACGACCATCCTCTCCATCCATTAAGAAATTTCGAGTTGCTCCTTCCGCTGGCAAAGTTATGGCCTCTGTGTTCTGGGATAGTGAAGGAATCCTTTTTATTGATTACATGCCAAAAGGCCAGACGATAACTGGACCCTATTATGCAAATTTAATCCCGAAAGTGCGTGAAGCGATTAAAGAAAAACGTCGTGGAAAACTGTCGTTGGGCGTGTTGTTCCTTCAAGATAACGCTCCTGCCCATCGATCGGAAGTTGCGCTCAACGCAATGCGCTGTGCTGGCTTCAATCTCCTTGACCACCCACCATATTCTCCGGACTTAGCCCCAAGTGATTTTCACTTATTTCCAAAATTAAAAGAGGAAATTCGTGGAACAAAATTTCACGATAATGACGCGGTTATAGCTGCCGTAGAGGACTTTTTCGAGAGTCAAGAAAATAATTTTTTTTCACAAGGAATAAGGAAGTTAGAAACGCGTTATTCTAAATGCATTGCATTGGAGGGAGATTATGTAGAAAAATAAAATATTATTATTTAAATCTTTGCATTTTTTAATATTGATTCCAAGAATTTTTTGATTCACCCTCGTATAATCGAAAAATTTGGAACTGTACAAAACAAACCTCGAAATTTACCTCAAACCAATAGTAGCAGCCCTGAAGGCAAGAACGACACCACCAGGGGTCGTTCTTGCCTACGCACCCGCATTCAATAAGTCATTTCAATTTCATACTTCAACGGGCTTACGATCGTCATTAAATGTTTTCTACCTTCGCTTTGACACCTGACTACCGCTACTTACTGTACGTTAATTACCTAGTGTTATGTCGGGCCTCCTCCAACTACATAGAGGGCAATGACCCTACTGTGCCACGCTGCCCAGACGGGTTGGCATAGGGTTAGCATCAAGGAGGTTGCTCCTGATAGGAGCCCATATTGGATGGGAGTCGGGCGGTCGCAAGGCCACTCCCCTCAGCGCACGCTGTCCCCGTGGAGTACAGTCAGGGCCCACGGGGCAGCAAGCGCGGGACGGTACACCCCGGGGATGTTTAGTGGGTACGCCTCTTCGGAGGAGAGTCCCACACGCCCCCCGTTGGCCATCCCCAGGCCGGCGGGGATAGTCCATAAAGGATTTTACCCCGGGCATCAAAAAAAAAAGGGTTAGCATCAAGTTTTCCTTCTCTTGCGGCTATGTACCTTATAATTTCCTTTTGTAGGCTCTTACGACACCCTCCGGATGAAATGGGGTGGCGGTACTATTTATTAACATACCATACATGTTCAGGGAGAACAACTAATAGAAACACTGTACAGTATACCGCAGGGAAATAAAATCTTCCTCTTCTTGTCTCTCTTCTATTTCCTGATTTGTGCCCGAGTGCGATGACCATCTCTATCCATATTCCTTCTGCTTGCAGTGTCATGCTTTCACTATTTACAGGGCTGATGACACGTTATTGGTCCCTCCAGTGTTGCAAACGTAGGCGGGCCGAAGTTTGGGCTCCACCTAAAAAAATGACGCGATTTTTTTTAAATGACGTTTAAATTTTAAATGCTTAATTTGGACTGGAATTAATTTGAACTACATTCGATTACATTAATATTAGGGCCACATTGAGTCCTATTAAAGGAAAACATACATTTTCTTAAAAAAGTAATACATAAATTGATATATTTCATTTAAAATATTTATTCATTTTTAATAAAAAAGGACCTTGAATAAGTTCTTGCTGTTTCTTTTACAAAATAAAAGCTTTATTTTATATATTTTTTTATTTCATTTTAGATACTATTTCTGTAACATAAAACGAATTAATAAAAAAAACATTACGTGCTTCATATTTTTGGACAGTAGAAATAAAATAATAATAATAGCACTATCTCGACAACCCTAACGTATATAATTTGTGAAGTTCGATGTAGGTATCCGTGCTTTATCAAGTTGTCAAGTGTGTCATATTGAAATCATCCGAGTTCGCTGATCCGAGTATAATACGATTCATCTTCATCTCATCTTTATCTTTCGAAAGGATAATTCCAGATTATAAATATCTATTTATATGGATACATTTTCGAAAATTACCCCGTATACAATGGACCGTATGAAATAGGTTTAGGTTTATAGAAATTTATAATCAACAAAGACAATTGTCACATATGTGATAACTCATTAAGTTACATAGGTTATTTGTGTTCGTCGTCTCGAAAAATCATTTTTGATATCGATATAAAAACTACATCATAACATTCACAACGTTCGAAATCGCCATCACATCAATATACTCCTACAGACGTTAAAGGTCTGCAATTTATCAATATTTTGGGCGCCCCCACTTCAAACGCGAAACGGAAGCCTCCAAAATTCCCCCGATGCACGATGTCTATCACAGCCGGAAACGCCCTATCTGATATTTCCGACACAAGGGAAGATTAATGAGACATTCAACTTTGCCAAAAGAAGTTATTAAATCCAATCCATTGATATAAAAAGTGTTCATATTGTCGGTGTCATTTTTATCCCACCACAAAAACCACTATAAATGGAAATACACAGGCATTGGGTGAGCGCTGTCTTATGTGAGACTCCAGGGTGCCGAAAGACGGAAATTACCCCTCTTACCCACTAAAACCAATGGCGATCCTTAACTACCCGAAACAGGGTCACAAGTTTCGCTCCCTGATGAAGAAGCATGCTTTTTTATCAGTGACTTGACCCTAGGCTTGTGTCACCCACTGCTGAATCAGGCGTACTTCAACTACATGGAGGGTAATTGGCCTACTGAGCCATACTGGCCGAACTGGTTGGCATAGAGTTGATACGAAACTCTATGCCAACCAGTTCGGCCAGTATGGCTCAGTAGGGTAAGTTTTCCTTCTCTTGCGGCTAGGTTTTCGACCATATCATTTCCTTTTGTCGACTCTTACGACACCCTCAGGCACCGACACCCAATTGCTTTTCGTTAAAAAGTTGTATACAAGTATTTAGGATCCAAGAAAACTCAAATTTGCCTTCCGTCCGACAAATTATTTTGTTCATTTATTTCATGTTGCCACTTAAGTTTGGCAATCCGGTGGGCTATGTCGGTGACCCTGGTTTTCCTGCGTATCTCCTCATTTCTGATTCGATCTTGCAGGGAAACCCCGAGCATAGCCCTCTCCATTGCCCTTTGGGTGACTTTGAGCCTTCTGATGGAGCCCATAGTGAGCGACCACGTCTCTGTTCCATATGTCATCATATGTGGGCAGGGCACATAGCTCGCAGGACTGACGCCCGATGGGGCAGAAAATTTCTTGAGTGGTGACCGTGTTCCGGAAGGCGCAGTGCTGGTAGGCCTCCCACACGGTGGACCGAGGACCTGGTTAAGGTCACCGGAAAGCAGTGGATGCGGGCGGCGCAGGACCGGCCTTTGTGGAAATCCTTGGGGGAGGCCTATGTCCAGCAGTGGACTAGTGTGGGCTGATGATGATGATGATGATGATTTCATGTTGTATTGCAAATTACTGAGTCGATGTCGATAAAATTCCTATGGCACCAATCTGAAGGCTTATAACGAATAAAAATATTTTTTCGAAATCAGTTTATTCATGACGTGGTTTAGAAAAGAGCCGAATTGAGGACCCCTTTTTTTAAGTAAGTTGAAAATGAAGCAACTGCATTTTATATAGTTTTTTACTGCCACATCCGTCTGACATAAAGTGATATAGGCTCTGACAGAGAAAATAAGGAACGGCGCGTGAGAAACCCTCTTTCAAATATTAGGTTTGTTACTCGTTTTTGACATAAACATTTATTTTATCTATTTACCAGCTGCACCCCGCAGCTTCGTTCGCGAGGATCCTCTTGGATTTCCGTACATTTATTAATGATGTTAAAGTAACTAAATTGATCAGCCCATAAATGACCCACTGCTGAGTCGGGCCTCCTCCAACTACATAGAGGGGCCACGCTGGCCAGAAAGGTGATAATTGACGATACTGTCTACGCCAAATAACTAGAGCATAAAGTGCTGTAGTTTGGGAAATTTTGGACACTGTATCTAAATCAATAGTACTTTGGGCTTGATCCTGTGAGTTGTCATGCTCACTAAAATACTTCTATCGATTCTTTCAATATGACTAATCGATTGTCACGATTCTTTTTTGTTACAGACCTACATAAAAATAGAGAGTATTTCCGAAGAGCTATCGATTTCCGAAGTGAAGGTTTCGATAGTGAACCCCTTGGAGCAGGAATCGAGACTGCATTTAGATGCACGAGGAGCAGGGGAATTTGTCCCTGAGCATGCTGGCATGCATGAAATAGTACTCACCGTTGATGATATCAGGTAATACTATTATTATCAGTAATACTACTACCCATAAATTACCTACTGCTATGTCGGGAGTAATTAGCCTAATTTGCCACACTGGCCTGACGGGTTGACACAGGGGTTCCTTTAATGATGAGCCTCCAGTCTGTGGCATAGCGGTCGGGGCCCCAGTAGGCTAAGTTCCCGCAATGCCACCGACAAGGACGCGAGAGAGCACCCCGGGGATGTTTAGTGGGTAGGCCCCCACTCTGGGGGAGAGTCCCACACGTCCCATAGTCCATAAAGGATTTTACCAAAGGCACCAAAAAAAAGGTTCCTTTCTAGTTTTCTTTCGATTACGGCCAGCTTTGCGGCCTTGTCATTTCTTTTCTTGGCCGTTATGAGACCCTCAGGATAAAATGGGGTGATGACTAGAGGTCGGAGTAGGTAGATTGATTTAAGGTTGTAAACGTCAAACGTAGAGGATAATATGGATATGCCTCCAAAATACCGGAACAAAGTCCCGCACATTATGGATAAAATGGCATGTCCATATTATAATATCTTGACGCAAGTTATAAAATCAATCTACCTACTCCGACCTCTGGTGATGACACTGTGTATTATAAATCTTTTACCGTACGGTAAATTATTAGATAAAAAAAATTATGTCTAGTGTATTGCTTTGTTTGTTTGTGTTCTAAAAGATGTTGATGTAGCATATTGTAGATGTAGCATATAAGTTTAAGGTGTTGTATTAAAATTATTATCTATTAAATTGTTCTTTCCATTGAGATTTATTTTGCAAGTCTCTCCGGTTTCTTTAAAGTGGCATGGCCACTTGTACCTACGGAACAATGTAGGATGAACTAAGCCCTTCTTGACAATTGCGCGGACTCCTTAAAATCTGTCTTTGTACCGAAAAATGGCGATTTAAAAAAGCACCTACAGATTTTCTTGCCTGCTGGTAAATTGTAAAGTGTTCCTTAAAGTAACGGGCTTAGAATACACAATGTCACCAACCCTGCATCATTAGGCTGTCGTAATAGGCGACTAAAGGAACGTAAGAGACAGATCACCTAGCCACAACACAAGTAAACATTGATTGATACAAACGCCGTACCAACCCGCCTTGGCAGCGTGGTACTATAGGCTAATTTCCCACCATGAATTTGGAGGTAACCCGACTCAGCAGTGGGTCATTTATGTACTTTACATACGAGCTAAATGTAAAATTATAAATAAATATCCTTGGACATTTCACACAACGCCACCTCGTCCCAAGCTAAGCAACTTAATGCTTGTGTTATGGTAACGAGATGGATGATAAACTACTTAGATACATTTTTTTTTGTTTGTAAATACATACATATTATAGATAGAAATGACACCCAGACTCCGAGCCAGTGCCTCTGGTTTAGACAAAGACACTTGCCCGACCCCGGAATCGAACCCGGGACCCGTTGATCCAAAGGCGGCACATATAACCACTAGACCAACGAGGCAGTCAATTATATCTTATGACACTCTCTTGTGACATGTCATAAGAGCTCAGATGAGCTGATGAGAATTAAATTAATAGACTTTTGTATTTGATATTTGAAAAAATGTAACAAATATGCTTTATGAAAGATCGAGAATATAGATGTGGGTGCGAGACGATTTGACTAAAATGGTTGGTTGTTCATGGTATGAACAACTTTTCTTGTTTCAGAGTTGATGGCAGATATTTCTTCAGAGTGTTACCTAGATTAGTAACTGTACCCCCGCCTGGTATGGCACCTTGTGCCATTGGAAGCATCGTTGAAGTGCTAGTCAGTGCTACAGGTAATATCTAAAGTAAAATTTCTGTGACTAAAATGATAATCAGTTAACATTTAAAAAAGAAACCATTATTTAAACAATATCTACTCTTGATAACGTTGATATGTCCACAGAATATGTGTTAGGTAGTATAAATACTCCACAGTGACGTCATAACTTAACATACGCACACAGGTGTGTGAATACTATGACCCCAAAGTTGCTATTTTCTATTAAAGTGACCATCCGATACGATTCAAATTCTAGCAATATAGTGCTAAATTCAAAAGTTCCTTCCAAGTGCTTGTGTCCAAAACGTGCGCTATACGTGCCGTACTGACATTAAGGTATCAGCAGGTTACAAAAAAATAAATTAAAAATTAAAAAAAACCCCCCGACGCAATAACCTTTAAAAAATAAATACATCGCGTTGGGGGACCGCTCCCACTTATTTATTACCTGACCCCTGGTCCCCCAACGCGATGTATTAATTTTTTAAAGGTTATTGCGTCGGGGGTTTTTTTAAATTTTAAATTTATTTTTTATTTTATACTTTTTATAGGTACACACTTAATATAATATAGATTTTCTTAAATTGCACGTGATGCGCTTTCATTTGAGACCCCACTCGATTATATTTACAGACATTCGGTTATTCTTCCCCACTTTCACCCGTCATAACTTTTAAACGGCTCAACCTATTTGCATCAAACATGTCTAAGAACACTCGCCCGTAACTCACCTTTCATACAAAAAAAACTATATTGAAATCGCTTCATCCGTTCGGGAACTACGGTGCCACAGACAGACAGACAGACAGACACGTCAAACTTATAACACCCCTCTTTTTGCGTCGGGGGATAAAAAACAGTCAAAATCGTCAATCAAATGCACGGTGATTGTCTATTCTGACACATTGAATAAGCAGGTTTCTGAATGCGTATTGACCGTGTGGTGCCGAATTGGGTCATTTATGGGTTGAGTAGTAGTACTCTTCTAAACAGAAAATCTTGATTCTATAAGTTCCTCACTGTTTGTTATATTTGCCGGCTTCTATTGTTAGAGGGCTCAGTCCGCGCTGTGAGTGAGGGATTTAATATGTCACTGACCGATTTCATTCTTACTAGACTTTCCACGATTACTTAGAGTATCATAGAGTTGACTAAAGAGAATATAATGATTTCTTAGGTTTTCGCGATTATTACACATTGAAATTAAACACTTTTTAACGGACTTTGATGGACCTCAAATCCTTGCCAAGGAAAATCATTACATTCCAAGAATGATCCGCGAGGCTATTGAGATTAAAAAACATCCAAATTTCAATAGAGAGGATGGTTGGCAAGTACCACCTGCTTGGGATCCAGTCATTAAATTGATCAAATCTCAAACAAAACACTCATCTGCAAGACCTCTGGACACCGTGAGCGATTTCTGCGTGCACAGGGAACATTATCAATAAAACAAAATTATCGGCGGTAGATTTTAACTGTTTCTTTGTACTTTTGAAGACAACTGTCATCTAGTCTCTCCCGCGACCACGACTGCTGCAAAGCATTCGAAACGTCGGGAATTAAATAATGTAATTTACACGCGATAAATCCGTTAAAAAGTGTTTAATTTCAATAAAGAGAATATAGCAGACCCGACCACGCGTTGCTGTGGCTAAGGTTTTTGTTATAATACATTGTAATACACTATTCAAGGGGAACGATAGGAGAACCCATGATTGATGTTTTCTGGCTTTTTTACATAGATGCCTTTTCCTTTATGAGGCATCTATGTAGACTTAACCTTTTGTTAAAGACATATGGCAATTACTCAGCCCATAAATGATCCACTGCTGTGTCGGGCCTTCTCCCATCACAGGGAGGGTACTCTACCACGGGGGCCAGATGTGTTAGCACAGGGTTTCGTATCAAGTTTTCTTTCTCTTACGTCTAACCTAGATTTGCCTTGTCGTTTCCTTTTGTCGGCTCTTAGGACACCCTCAGAATGGAATGAGGTGGTGACATTATTTATTCTAAATCCGTTCATTCATTATCACGTTCTATTATAGGCACATTCTATTATCCTCAAAACTTCCCTGTCTTAGGCGCCCCTAGAAGGCAAGACATAGATGTAACAGCTTACTCGCCAAGTGGGCGAGCTGTTCCCTTGGAGCCTCGTCATCCGCCACCATCAGCGCCGGGCACCACTGCCTCCAGTGCCACCTTCCAACCCGACGAGGCTGGAACATGGACCATTGCCATAACGTACAAAGGCGATAATATCCAGGTAAAGTACTTCACACGTAACCTAAATGTAATATTCGAGGGGATATTCCTACAGGGGATATTCAAGGTATGGCATAGCGGGTATCTGCTTAAATCGGAGCTGCCCGCCTGAGGAAGTACCTGTACCTTCCAGAAAACTGTAGCCAAGTAACACCGCGTGTAAGGCACCCCGAGCTTCATTGAGGGTATCATGGTGCTGCACGAAGAAGCACTAGAAGGAACATCTCTTTTTTGCTGTTCGTCAGGCTTTCAGGTCCATCCTTTTTTTTAAAGGCTGGCAACTGCAAGTGCACCTTCTTTGGTGTTGCATGAGATGACCCAACTGCTATCAATAAACGTACTCCGTGTCATCTAGACTCTTGGTCATGAGCTTCTTACTTCAAATATTTAATAACAAATAATTGTAACCTGATTTGGTAACTACCAGTGTTTGCACGGTGTGCTTCCGGTCTACCCTCGACATTATCTAGTGGGACAACCGTTAATTAGTTGGTTAGGCTGTCAGTGGACTGGTAAAATTGGACAGTTTTAGGAGCTCCTCCGTGCCTTCCACAGCACGGAGGAGCTCAAATCGATGACGCATCCAACATCATGAACTACGGCGCCGAAATGTGGATACTCACAGTGAGACTAGTCCACCAGTTAAAAGTCACTCAACATGCTATGGAGCGAGCTATGTTCAAAGTTTCACTGAAAGATAGGATCCGCAACGAGACTATCCGACAGAGGACCAAAGGTTATCTGGAGTGGAGACGTAGTGTAGGATGCACCTCTGCTAGATGGGTTGCGGGCAAAAGCTAGATGCGTCAAGCTTAAGACAGGGTACTACGGCGCTCTTTAGATGATCTAACATCAAGCAGATTCAGACGTTGCTTAACCCCCAGATCGATCCTGCACTATCCGTCTTCTGTCTAAAGTCTTCGTCTTTGTAACAAAAACGGGATCTATTCTTTATAATTGGAGATAACTATTTAAACATTTTGCTTTAAAATAATTCCACTTGAAGGTATTCTAACTGTTGGAAATTCTATCCATATTTTACTCCACTATCGGCATGCGGAAGTATTGGGTTGGATGTAAATTTCGGGGGACAATTCCGCACATCCACTATTCCGTTGTAGAATGTGACATTATGCAATTAGTCCCGGCAGTCCGCACGTGTCCCCGGCTAATATTATTAGCCAATTCCTGTTACAGGCTAATGGACATCCATTTGTAATTTACATAGGTATACGTTCCAGAATTCGCAAGTTCAATGTATGATTCATAACTTACTCTTGCCATGATTTAGAAAAAGAACTATGCAAGAGTCGAGATAGGGGCTTCGGAAAAGCAATACTTGTAATATTTATGTAATGTTTAGTATATAAGTAATGTTTAGTATTTATGTAAAAGTTCGGCTATTTGTATAATTGTAATGTATTTGGCATTCGTTTTAGCGAATGATAAAAGTATTTGTAAACTTCCCCCGCAATACAGATTATATACCTATTGCAGGGGTTTCGTTTAACAAAAAAGAAAATTGAAAATCTTTTGTATGTGTGTACATTAAAGTGTGTGTGTGAGTATGTTATGTCTTCTATATTATCTTGGATATTGTTTAGGGCGGTCCATTCACATGTGAAGTCTTTGAGCCTTCTGGAGTTCGGTTAAGCCCAGGAGCTCTCGAAGGCGCTGAACCACTGAAGCCCCATTCTTTCGAGCTGGACACCAGCGGTTGCGGCGTCAGGGGTGACCTTCAGTTAGACATCGTCCATGACAAACGAAGTGTCATGTGCGCACTTGAGAAGCTATCCGCTACGAAGTACCGCGCCACATTCATGCCAAAAGCAGCTGGAAAGCATAGAGTGAGTTATTTATTTGCAATTTCATATACGTGGCTTTAAAAAGATAGTTTCTTCCACCAGGTCTTTTAAGGTATTTGGGTTCAAGTTCCGACCAGATAATTGAATAAGAAATGATTTATTCGATGACGACTGAAAACTCCAGAAATTGTTTAAGCCATTCGCATTTTTTTGTTATAGTCTTTAGTCTTAGTCTACAGTGCCACGTTGGCCAGTCGTGTCCGCGCAGGGTTTCGTTTCAAGTTTTCCTTCTCTGGCGGCTAGGTGTTCGGCCTTTTCATTTCCTTTTGTCGGCTCTTACAACACTTTCCTAATGGAATGGGGTGGCGACACTACGTGTTCTTAATCCGTCACCACTCGGACCAGGAATATAACTCAGCTCAGCTGAATATGAAACAGTATGTTACTCAGCTTAATAAGCTTGTAGGCCTTGTTGGCTAATAATAAACTTTGTGGTTTATTTTGAGTGGATCCCATGTTTTACGTTAGAAATGTTTTTGTAACTGCCTCGTTGGTCTAGTGGTTAGATGTGCCGCCTTTGGATCAACGGATCCCGGGTTCGATTCCGGGGTCGGGCAAGTGTCTTTGTCTAAACCAGAGGCACTGGCTCGGAGTCTGGGTGTCATTTCTATTTAAAATATGTATCTATTTACAAAAAAAATATGTATATAAGTAGTTTATCATCCATCTCGTTACCATAACACAAGCATTAAGTTGCTTAGCTTGGGACTAGATGGCGTTGTGTGAAATGTCCAAAGATATTTATTTATTTACACAAAAAAAAAAATATAAGTGGTTTATCATCCATCTCCTTACCATAACACAAGCATTAAGTTGCTTAGCTTGGGACGAGATGGCGTTGTGTGAAATGTCCAAGGATATTTGATATTTCGCTCATACTTCGAAATGGAAAAGCATTTGAAACATAGAACTGTTTTTGATTAGCTCTATACCCTCATTACGCAGGACAACCAGAGTTACGAGTACTGTTATAGCCCACAGGATTGCCAAACTTAAGTGGCAATTGGCAGGGCACATAGCTCCTAGGACTGACGCCCGATGGGGCAGAAAAGTGCTCGAGTGCCGACCGCTTTCCGGAAAGCGCAGTACTGGTAGGCGTCCCTCGTGGTGGACCGACGACCTGGTTAAGGTTGTCGGAGAGCGATGGACGTGACTTAGGAACGGCCTTCGTAGAAATCCTTGGGGAAGACATATATTCAGCAGATGACGTTTTTTGGCTAAACTGATGATGATGATGGTACCCTCATTTCGGGCGGCTATAGGGTTTTTGTTGCACAAATTGGATTTTCATGATGAGTTTAGCACACCAAAGTTAAGTAAGTAAGGAATAGACAAAGAATCAAGTCAAAAGGTGTTTTATTTGAAAATGAATAAAGTCTATATTTTCCCGCCACAAATCTCGCAACAAGTGATAAACGAAATGGTGTCACGGATTTACCCCCGATGAAAGTAACCCTCACGAATAAATCTTCGGTATCTTTGATATTTTGATGCTACGCAAACGTAATTTGCATACGTGCACTTTCAATAAATGCTTGCTCATGTTATTCCAAATATTCTCTTCGGATATTCTCTTTCGAGAAAGCTTCAATCTTCTACCTCTATCTCATAAAGATGATACGCATATTTTTAAACATGTCAAGGCTAAGTTTTAATCTGAAGTGCACAATGCAAAGATATTAATTAGACTTACAAATACATCTTGGCTTATTATTATTATTTTAACTTTACGGTCCTGTTTTATTTATTTATACAATTCACCCACTGCTGAGTCGGAATTACATCAAAGGTAATTAGCCTACTATGCCACGCTAGCCAAATGGGATGGCTACAGTGACGGACGGATTTAGAATACACAATTTCACCAGCCCACACTATCCTGAGGGTGTCGTAAGAGGCGACTAAAGATAAATAAATAAATATCCTTGGACATTTCACACAGCGCCATCTCGTCCCAAGCTAAGCAACTTAATGCTTGTGTTATGGTAACGAGATGGATGATAAACTACTTACATACATTTTTTTTTGTAAATACATACATAATATGGATAGAAATGACACCCAGACTCCGAGCCAGTGCCTCTGGTTTAGACAAAGACACTTGCCCGACCCCGGAATCGAACCCGGGACCCGTTGATCCAAAGGCGGCACATCTAACCACTAGACCAACGAGGCAGTCAAATATATATATATATAATATATATATAAAAGTTAAGATAGGTAAGATAAGATAAGGATCGTAAGATGCAGATCATCTAGCCGTACCTATGAGAAGGAAAATTTGATTCAAACTTTGCCAACCCGTCTTACCAGCGTGGCACAGTAGGCTAATTTCCCTCCAGGAATTCGGAGGAGGTCCGACTCATTAGTGGATTATTTATGAGCTGAAACGACGACGACGACTTTTTAAATATGATTAAATAACAAAAATTTAATAATATATCACAATTTCAGTTGTATATCTACTTCAACGGTTACGATGTGCAAGGATCCCCGCACATGTTCCGAGTAGGTTCACGCTCGAAAAAACCTCGTGACAGTTCGAGCCCGGCGCCCTATGCGAGGATATCCAGCCCCGGTAAGCTTACCTTACAAATTCATATCTAATATAAAAAAACTGCCTCGTTGGTCTAGTGGTTAGATGTGCCGCCTTTGGATCAACGGGTCCCGGGTTCGATTCCGGGGTCGGGCAAGTGTCTTTGTGTAAACCAGAGGCACTGGCTCGGAGTCTGGGTGTCATTTCTAACTATAATATGTATGTATTTACAAAAAAAATGTATATAAGTAGTTTATCATCCATCTCGTTACCATAACACAAGCATTAAGTTGCTTAGCTTGGGACGAGATGGCGTTGTGTGAAATGTCCAAGGATATATTTTATTCGAGGGCTACAAAGATACGCGAGCAACACGCTATTGATCCTTTACTTACGAGTTTAAAAGTCAATTTAGCGCAGTGCTGGTAGGCCTCCCACACGGTGGACCGACGACCTGGTTAAGGTCGCCGGAAAGCGATGGATGAGGGCGGCTCAGGATCGGCCTTCGTGGAAATGCTCGAAGGAGGCCTATGTCCACCTGTGGACGTCTTTTGGCTGAAATGATGATGAAGCCAATTAACAAGCTATTGATCCTTTATTTACGAGTTTAAAAGTCAATTTAGCGCAGTGCTGGTAGGCCTCCCACACGGTGGACCGACGACCTGGTTAAGGTCGCCGGAAAGCGATGGATGCGGGCGGCTCAGGATCGGCCTTCGTGGAAATGCTCGAAGGAGGCCTATGTCCAGCTGTGGACGTCTTTTGGCTGAAATGATGATGAAGCCAATTTAAGCCAAATAACTGAAGCTATTATTCCTCTGTCCAGTAACCCGCCTGCGATCAGAAAGCCCAAGAAGCCCATCATATAATTTATATGAGTCTAATGCAGCGAAGCACACTAGCTCGATAGACCGTCGCGAAGAGAGAAACTCCAACGACTACTACAAATCCTCCTTCGGCTCTGACAAAGACAAGAGCTATGACGCCACTGATTCCGCCTACTCTACCTCCAAAGCCACGAAGAAAGAGTATACCAGATATGGGTCTGAGAGTCCTAGAAATAGAACAGCGAGTCCCATCACTACGAAGCATTTGGGCAACGGTTCGCGGTTGGACGTACGCGGGGGCAGTCCGTTCCGCGCTAGTAGTCCATATAGGGCAACTAGTCCGGTCGGGAGGACGACTAGTCCGTTGGTCAGGAAGGATAGTCCTTTAAATAGGACGGCTAGTCCCATTAACAGGTATGGGTAATATAGTTGATTTCACTAAAAATGGTACCTACACAATGGAAAGTGTTTTATTTTTATTGTTTTACCAACACATTTTGTATTTCCTACTTTGACGTATAAGTACTGTGATAATATGTCCTGGTTCAGGTCGCTGGAAAGCAGTGGATGCGGGCGGCCTAGGACTGGCCTTTGTGGAAATCCTTGGGGGAGGCCTATGTCCAGCAGTGGAAGTCTTTTGGCTGAAATGATGATGATGATGAATATGTCCTGAGAAACCGCTAATTCAAATTTTGTGTATCGTTTTTATAAAACTATGGTGCAGGCAAGCAATAGATATTTTTATTATTATGTAAAAATTACCTAGAAGTGTGTGAGGAGTAAAGAAAATTTATTAATTATGATAATATCAAGCAACATGTTCTGCGGCACATATGTTAATTAATCAATTAATTTCTGTTCGTTTAAAGTTTGCAAAGCGTAGCTGTGAATATTTCCGGGTGTGAATCAATTTTCATTCGGTCCAACGGCGACCCGTTTTCATAGCTCCCAGAATAATAATAACCCATTTCGCGTACAAATTGGACTCCGTGAAAAATGTATTCAGCGTTTTTTTTTTATTATAGCCGTCCACTCTACTTTGTTATCAAAATAAAAATATTTGTAAGAATAAAACTTTTCATTGTTTAATTGAGTTCTATTTAGATTGTGAAAATTATTACTTTACTTTTTCAAAAGGAATCACTTACGCGTTTTCCGTTGATAGCTTACACAGGACTAGCTTCAGATCTCAGTTATGCCCGCGTGGTTTTTATCCCGTTCTCATACTAAGCGATTTCATAATGGGTTGAATATTTTAGAAACTTGTTTCTCTCAACAGAGTAAGCAGCCCAATTGAGCGATATAGCCCTGTGACAACGACAAAGAGAGTGGTTGAAAAGAGATCAAACTACAAAATGTACAGCTCCTACAGTGGCTCTCAGGATAACTTGGATCAGAGCAGTCCGTACTCGTCACTAGAAGCGGACCGGACCAGAAGACTTGGCAGTCCAAGTAAGTTGACCAATTTTGAATTTGAAATTTGAATGCAGATTGTAGATCATTCATAACTTTATAATAAATTTACCAAAAAGAAATGCTATATTTTATAAAAAAAGACATTAAAGTATCTACCTACTTTCAAATACAAAACCTCATCTCCCATTCATCTTAATCAGCTACTATGCCCCAAACATACACACAGAACTCGGACATACTCTCTTTCGGTGTTTATAAACCAAACAATACTAGTATATAATAAATACTTAATTAATAAAAAATACCCGCTAACAATGCCAATCAATTGCTACACATACATCACTACATAGTATAAAACGAAGTAGTGGTCGTCTGTCCATCCCTATGTATGCTTAAATCTTTAAAACCACGCAACGGATTTTGAAACGGCTTTTTTAATAGATAGAGTGATTCAAGAGGAAGTTTTATGTGTTAACATAATACTGTAGAGAAACACTGATAAATTTAGAGGTTCATCATTGCACCCGGGCGAAGCCGGGGCGGGGCTAGTAATACATAAATACCTAAGCATGAAAATTAAACAAATACATAGATCCCAACGTTACCCTAGTCCTCAATAAACTATCCTGTTCCATAAAGTATCTGATACGATAGGACTTCCTACCTGGCGAAAGATAACACGCCTCATACATCAAGCACCCGATTTTGTATCTGACAGCTGACCAATACAATGGATTCATCATGCAAATAAGAGCTTGGGCTTATGTGAGATAAAAAGCAGAATTGAATGAAAATTTCTCTAGAATGTTCTTAACTTCTCCTGGTATTTGTGGGTCAGCAAATTAGTCGTTCCGAGTGGTGACGGACTTAGAATACAAAATGTCACCAACCCATACCATCCTGAGGGTGTCGTAAGAGACGACTAAAGGAACGCAATAGGCAGATCACCTAGCCGCAAAAGAAGGAAAACATGAAACAAACCCTTAGCCAATCCGTGTTTCCAGCGTGGCACAGTAGGTTAAGTTCCCTCCATGAACTTGGAGGAGGCCCGACTTAGTAGTGGGTCATTTATGGACTGAAATGATGAAATTAGTCGTGAATTACGCTGCAGGGTACTCGTATCATGATTAACGTCGTTATTTAATGTTGAAAATTGTTGACAAATAAAGGCAAGTTGACAACACATTCTAAACCGTGCAGTATTTTCGGGCAACATTTTTTTAATCATTATTTTTTAAATTATGTTACTTGCATATCAGCCTCGATAAATTTGAAGAAAAATAGAAAAATCGACACTAACGCGACACCACACCTAATACGCTCCACGTTACTCGAGAGAATCAATTGGATAGGACGCAAGCACTTCGGATACTCTGAAAACTTTATAGAACATAGATAGCTACACGTACTCGTATCAAATTGTACCTATAACTAAGATAAATAAAGTTTAATTAGACCTATGCAATGTATTTTGAAAGGATTTTTGCTTTATTTTTAAATAATTGGTTATACAATATGCAACTTGAAAAGTCCTCGAGTGGCGACCGCGTTCCGGAAGGCGCACACTGAACCGACGACCTGGTTAACGTCGCCTCAAAAGCAGAGGATGCGAGCGGCCCAGGACCGGCATTTGTAGAGATCCTTGGGGGAGGCCTATGTCCAGCACGTCTTTTGGCTGAAATGATGATGTTGATTATAATATGCAACAAAAACCCTATAGCTCTGTAGCGACCGCATGCTACATACTTTACACAATTTACCCGAAAAATCTGAACTAATTGCATCAAGAAATATCGCCTACAAATGCGATAATTACGAAAAAGTCCTACACCGCGATAGCGAAATTTCAAGAGCAATTCGCAAGGTTAAGATATCCCCGACTACAACTATCGGGGGAATAGGCGCTGCGACCCCTAGCCAGACATGACACCTCGTCTGGCTGGATGATCATCCCTTTGCGCCTAAAGCTCTATCTATATTTATTTCTTAAGTATCTTTATTTTATTTGTTGGTTTATACAAACGGTATCTTACAATATTACCTACTTAATATTAAGAGCGTTGCATGAACCATGATTGCTTTTTCCGTACACTGGAATTCACCGCCGTGCCCTCATTACAAGTAATACGAATTAGTTTTTATGTGGATAGCCAAGCATAATATTGAACTACTTGTTGTTATTAGTATACATGAAAAGCCAATTAATAAATATTTTTAACTAGCGACCCGTCCAAGCTTCGCACGGGTGCAATGATGAACATATAAACCTTCCTCTTGAATCACTCTATCTATTAAAAAAAACCTCTTCAAAATCCATTGCGCAGTTTTAAAGATTTAAGCATACATAGGGACGGACAGACGACAGCGACTTTGTTTTATAATATATATGTAGTGATATGATTGTAATTGGAATGTATGAATAAGATTTGCCACTGAGATTTTTTCCGACTTCAAATGGTTAGTATGGTGGTAGTTTCATGTTGGTTTACTTTTTATGTTATCAATCTCCGATCTGAGTCAATGATTTGTATCAGTGGTTCCCGGGTTCGATTCCGGGGTAAGGAAGGCTTTGTGTAAATCAGAGATACCTATGAGCCCCACGATACAGGTCATACGTATAACATACTAGTGGCCCGCCCCGGCTTCGCCCGTGCAAAGCGGGGGTGGGTTATACATATAGACCTTCCTCTTGAATCATAATAAATAAATAAATAAATTAAAAAAAACCGTATCAAAATCAGTTGCTTAGTTTTAAAGATTTAAGCATACATAGGGACGGACAGACGACAGCGACTTTGTTTTATACTATGTAGTGATGTATAACATATGTATAACAGTGACAACGCTATTGCCTGGAAATAAAATAAATTAAATAAATGTTGCTGCGTCAACCCTATTGTATTTCCAAGAAAACAGAAAACGCAGTTATTGCAAAATATTTCTTTTAGTGGCTTCGCTTCTCGAAGTTCGTCTGACCTAAATCGAATGGACCCCTGTTGAGTTTTGTTGATATAATCCAACTCATTATTTCCCTCCACAATTCGGCAGCAATATTTTTCTCGGATATGATAACATTATCAATTAGTCTGAAAACACAACAAAGAAAAGGGGAATATGGAAATATTTGACTTTAAATTCGCTATTTTCAGTAAAAGATATTCATGCGTTAAACGTAATATCCAAACATGGCTTATCCTTTTATAGGGTTTAGCAGGAACCATTGGTGTCCCGATTGTCAATATATAATTGCAAAACTTTACACAGAATATGCTTGCTTATGTAAAATAAATACCTACTATTATACTTGCTAGCCTATTACCACAAAATAATTAGGTGCAGAAGTTAGGCTCATACATGTACCTCACTTTTCATACATACCGTCGACGATCGTGCTGGGTTTCTCAACTCTAGCCTATGCAAAATAGCTATCGTGGATGGGGCGTTAGTAACTAATTATTTAATTGATTATTAAGAATATAATATTTATAAACTGATTAGTTATGTCTGCTTCGTTGGTGTAGGAGTTGGATGTGCCGCCTTTGGATGACAGGTACCGGTTCGACTCCGTGGTCGGGCAGGTGTCTTTTGGTAAACCAGAGATCTGAGTCTGGGTGTCGTTTGTGTTAGTGAATTACTTAAACTTACAAAAAAAGAAGAGCTAGTGGTTAAAAAGAAGATAAAAAAAACCCACGTTGTGTGTAGCTTAATTTCTGTAGCTACTTATTTTGTAACTGATTACACTCCTAGCCAATAGTTGTGTGCATCTTATCCGTTGAAGCATCAGTATTCGAACATGTCACTCGGTTAATGATAATCGATTATTAACTATATTAAGGATCGAGATATACAATACTAATTCGTTGAGTTAATTGTACGAGGGTGAATCAAAAAATTCTTGGAATCAATATTAAAAAATGCAAAGATTTAAATAATAATATTTTATTTTTCTACATAATCTCCCTCCAATGCAATGCATTTAGAATAACGCGTTTCTAACTTCCTTATTCCTTGTGAAAAAAAATTATTTTCTTGACTCTCGAAAAAGTCCTCTACGGCAGCTATAACCGCGTCATTATCGTGAAATTTTGTTCCACGAATTTCCTCTTTTAATTTTGGAAATAAGTGAAAATCACTTGGGGCTAAGTCCGGAGAATATGGTGGGTGGTCAAGGAGATTGAAGCCAGCACAGCGGATTGCGTTGAGCGCAACTTCCGATCGATGGGCAGGAGCGTTATCTTGAAGGAACAACACGCCCAACGACAGTTTTCCACGACGTTTTTCTTTAATCGCTTCACGCACTTTCGGGATTAAATTTGCATAATAGGGTCCAGTTATCGTCTGGCCTTTTGGCATGTAATCAATAAAAAGGATTCCTTCACTATCCCAGAACACAGAGGCCATAACTTTGCCAGCGGAAGGAGCAACTCGAAATTTCTTAATGGATGGAGAGGATGGTCGTTTCCAAGACATGCTTTGTCTTTTAGTTTCAGGATCAAAATGGTGGACCCACGTTTCATCCATGGTGACAAGACGACGGCAAAAATTATCCGAATCACGCTGGAACATTTCGAGATTACGCTTGGAAATTTCCAAACGTCGCTTTTTGTTTTCGTCGGTTAACATTCGTGGCACCCATCTTGCAGACACTTTTTTGAACCCCAGTGAATCAATTAAAATGGATTGAACGCTACCAAAAGATATCTTTAGGATCTCAGCTATATGTTTTATAGTCATTCTTCTGTCTTCCAAAACCAGATTCTCAACCTTTTTGACATTTTCTTCTGTAACGGAGGTTGAAGGCCGCCCAGAACGCGGGTCATCTTTACAGCTAGATCTACCTCTTTTAAATTCAGCCACCCAGTACGCAACCGTAGAATAGGGTACAGCATCACCCCCTAATGTCTGCTGAATGTCCAAAAAAATTTCCTTCGTAGACATTTTTTTCAAACTGAGATATTTTATCACCGCACGTAACTCACTTTTAGCCATAATTTTGACTTTTTAGCAACTCGTTGCACAAAAAAATTTATTACATGCGAACGAACTGACAAAAACAAGTGACAGTCTGCATAAATATAGTGTGATAGACACTCTTTAATTTGAATATCGAACTTGATCCAAAAAGGTTTCATATATATGCACTTCTAAGAACTTTTTGATTCACCTTGGTATCTTGTTGTTTCTCAGATACGGGCGATCCTGGAGGAAAATCGTATCATTCGCGACGGGACTGGGAGAGTGTCGAAAAAACAAGACAAATGATGAGCGCAAACAGGTCCGATATTTGTAATTATCGTGTTTCGTGGGACCTTTGATTAATTGCGACAAGCGCTCGCGATGTATTTACCAAATATTATTCCAGCCGTCGGTTTTCCATATTATCTGTATTTGTGATTAGATTATCTTTGTATATTATACTAGTGATTGTGGGTGAAATGGGAGACGAGAAATGCGAGAAAACATATACGGATCGGCGTGGGGTGACAGTCATTTCTGATAATTAATGGATACTGTCCGTATTCTGTTTATACTGGGTTTTTTTTTTCAAATATTATCTTGCAACAGCAGCTAGTATCAATAGAAATGGTGCTATGAAGATCTGGCGCTATGAAGATCTATTTTGATCATAGGCCCCAAGATTTCCACAATAAACAGCCCTAGGTCAGTTGGGCACTCCGGGTCTGGTCTGGCTGTCTTTGTGTTCGTCGTTATACATTATGTAGGTATGTGAAGTGATCGTGGGACTTAGTTCTTTCATCCCCTGTGTTTTTAAATAAAACGTATTGCGGGGGCAGTTTACAAACATGTAATTCACGAATACAAATGACACCCAGTCAGAGTGTCATTTGTATTCGTGAATTACAAGTGCAAGTGCAACCAAAGGTTTACACAAAGACGCCCGAACCCGGAATCGAACCGGTGAACCGTGATCCAAAGACGGCACATCCAACAATGACCCACTACTGAGTTCAAATTCATAGAGGCGATAATCCACGCTAGCGACACGGATCGGCAAAGGATTCACACGGTTGGCGCAGTGTTTGAGCGATCGACTGCTGCGCAGCATGTCGCGGGTTCGATTCCCAGCACGGAAGACATATTTGTACGACCTACAAGTATTTGTTCCGCGTCGGGTGCCAATCGTCAAATATGTTTACGCGAACTAATACCCCTATCCGTGTGGGAGCGGATTTAGAATACATGAGTCACCACCCCATTCCATGTTAAGGGTGTCGTAAGAGCCGACAAAAGGAAAATGACAAGGCCGAAATCCTAGTCGCAAGAGAAAGAAAACTTGAGCCGAAACCCTTTGCCAACCCGTCCAGCCAGCGTGGCACCGTAGGCTAACTAGGGTCATTTATGGGCTGAATAGTAGTAGTAATACCACCACACTGGGATGCCGTGGACGGCGGAATGCATCAAGCAATTCTACAGTGCAATAAAAGAGGTCTTGCACCGCCTTTAGTTCACAGATGCCTAGGTCGCTTCCAGGGTCGAGAAAGTACCTTATACCCGTGCGGTATACCCTCACGTATCTCGTGTCCGTTTGGTGACCCGTTTAGAATGCACAATGTCACCAGGGCATGTCCTGAGGTTTTCATAAGGGCGACTAAAGGAATGCAAGCGACAGACCACGTAGCAGCCAGAGAAGTAAAACTTGATACAAATCCTTGATCCTTTGACATTTCACACAGCGCCATCTCATCCCAAGCTAAGCAACTTAATGCTTGTGTTATGGTAACGAGATGGAAGATAAACCACTTATATACTTTTTTTTTGTAAATACATACATATTATAGATAGAAAACACCCAGACTCCGAGCCAGTGCCTCCGTTTTGGACAAAGACAGTTGCCCGACCCCGGAATCGAACCCGGGACCCGTTCCTCGACCGCCGACATCAGGCCCCGCCTCTATTAATGGATCATGGCGCGATCCCTAGATCAACTACTTAGACATCCAAAGCTTCGTTCCAATTTCAAAACTTCCCCATGTCCTGCATTGAGCTCGTTGTATATTGAGTGAGGTGTCTAATTTACATGTGCTGCATCATAACCGTTTGCGTGTGTAGCCTCGAGTCACCCTCCCCGACGGAGCGCCTCCCCGGACAGAGCACCCTGGACCGCGAAACTAAACGCAACACGCAGCTCAACAAGTTCAGCGACTTCTCGCGCGACGCCTTCAACCAACACCTCGACCGGTTGGTCGACGAGCGGGAAACAGACAGTTACACCAGTCGAGTGAGTATTATGAGGGGGATTGTCTGTGCATATTGCAAAGTTCTAGACGCCATTAACCTTAGCATATTCGAAATATAGAAGCTTGTTTTTTCTTTGTGAACGCTCTCGCTACGTGGAAGTTTGCGTTTAACGTTGGCCCACTAAATAGACTCGACCGCCTCACCGCTACCTAGATTATATGGTATTGTTGTCTTATTACTACAACTACTCAGCTCATAGATGTACTACTGCTGAGTTTGGCCTCCTCCATTTAGACAGTGGGTATTAAGCCTACTGAGCCCCGCCACAAGACGGGTTGTCACAGAGTTTCGTAACAAGCTTTCGATCTTTTGCGGCTGGGTTCTCGGCCTGGACATTTTCTTTTGTCGGCTCTTACGACACCACTAGGGTGAAATGGGGTGGTGACACTCATCATCATCATCATTCATTTCAGCCAAAAGACGTCCACTGCTGGACATAGGCCTCCCCCAAAGATTTCCACAAAGGCCGGTCCTGGGCCGCCCGCATCCATCGTTTTCCGGCGACCTTAATCAGGTCATCGGTCCACCGTGTGGGAGGCCTACCAGCACTGCGCTTTCCGGAACGCGGTCGCCATTCCAAGACTTTTCTGCCCCATCGGGCGTCGGTCCTGCGCGCTATGTGCCCTGCCCACTGCCACTTAAGTTTGGCAATCCTGTGGGCTATGTCGGTGACCCTGGTTTTCCTGCGTATCTCCTCATTTCTGATTCGATCTCGCAGGGAAACTCCGAGCATAGCCCTCTCCATTGCCCTTTGGGTGACTTTGAGCCTTCTGATGGAGCCCATAGTGAGCGACCACGTCTCTGTTCCATAAGTCATCACTGGCAACACACATTGGTTGAAGACTTTTGTCTTCAGACACTGTGGTATTGGGGACGAGAAGATCTTTCGCAGCTTCCCAAACGCTGCCCAGCCGCTGCCCAGCCGTATTTGGATTACATAAACCACTCACCACACGTACTTTATAGTATACCTACAACAAAACTCTTTCATGTCACGTTGAACCGTCTTTGCTTTAGCATCCTTGACAAAAAATATCTTGAGGAAAATATTAACTGTGCATCAGTTCCAAATAATAAAGAGTCTCGCTCGTATTTATTTTATTACTAATTAAGTATTGAAACGTCCTTATCTTTTATTGCGCTGCGCCCTCTCTCCGCGTTCACAGTAAAACAGTATCTTTAGTAAGTCGTTTAACAGGAAAATTTATCCGAAAAATGTTCAAGGAAAATGTGCCCTAGTTTCTTGCTCATAAATACACTTATATTGAGCCTGGTAAGTACCGCTCTGTGTTTTTGAGGAAGCAATATGGTGCGTGGCGATGCGGTAAAGATAAATATGAAGCACAGATATTGGTGTATGAGCTGTAATGAAAAATCCCTTGGTTTTTTCGACCCTGCCCTCTCTGCGGTTGGCACACTGATTTGACTCCCTATTTATTATTTTGCTTGAAATCTTGCACACACTTTATCAGTAGTACTATTGATTCTTTCTTTATGGGTACAAGTATTAAGTAGACTTAGTCAAGCCGTCGTAATCGAGCTTGAACTACTATTACCCATAAACTACCAAACTGCGGAGTCAGGCCTTCTCCAACTACATGGATGGTAATTAGCCTACTATGCTACGCTGGCCAGATGGGTTTCATATCAAGTTTTCCATCTCTTGCGGCTAGGTTTTCAGCCGTATTATTTCATTTTGTCGCCTCTTACGACACCCTCAGGATAGAATGCGGTGGTGACACTATATCCATCACTTTAAGGAAATATAATTAATTTTGGAATGGGAATGGTGATGGTGGTGAGGTCAGGTTTTTAAAGGATTTTTTGGATGAAAGAGGGAGGCAAACGAGCAAGCGGGTCACCTGATGGTAAGTGATTACCGCCGCCCATGGACACCCACAACAACAGAGGGGTTGCAAGTGCGTTGCCGGCCTTTAAGGGTGGGGGGGTGCTTCCTCCGGCCCTCTCGGTCACCGAACGAAGCGCAGTGGCTAAAAGCTACTACTCAAAAGTCGGTCTTCTGCGAGAGTGTGGTACTTACCCGGTCGAGCCAGCCCATTCATGCTGCGAACAGCGTGGCTCTACCACAAAAACCCCTCTCCTCGACAGATGGCCCGCGCAGACAATTAGTGGTAGGTTTTAGTGGGTAAACCGTTCGCAATCACCATCTCATCGCGACCGGTACTCCCACATACCCCCGCCCCGTCCCTGTGCTGGGGACCTATAAAAGGTTTCCCCCACTATATATAAAAAAAAGATAGTTTGTAAGGAAAGTCTTCTACGAAAAAAGAAGTGCTTAAAATTGGAATTCATTTAAACTAAGAAATGTTTGTAAAAGCAAAACGTTGGTGTTAATACGATGTTCTAATTAGAAACAGAATTCTAACGGAATTTTCCCAGTGTAAAGGGATTTCTCGAAGTTTCTACCCTGAGGGTGGAAACTGGGTAACATGTCTCTATGGGTCTCACAGCGGTACATCGATGCAACTTCTAAATTAACTCCAAGCAAAGTTTCCCTTTAATACGTATTACAACGATTGCATTAAGAGAAACAATTGCATTTATTGAAACCTATAGTTCGTTGGCGTTAAGATTGCAGTGTTTTGTCAGTGCACACAAAATGTTTTTCAAAGACAACGTCTATTTATACAGTGAAACAGAATCCAATTATGTTTTTAAAGATTAAAGGTGTTAAATCTAAATATCATCATTACTATCATAGCTTAATCACTATCTTCAGTAGTATTCGCGGCAGAACGACGTTCTGGAGGTCCGATTTGATTGATTACGGGGCGCGGCTAGGCCGGCGGACAGTGATGACTCCACTGCATTCTTAAAGCGAACGAAGTATAGGTTTCAATAAATGCAATTGTTTCTCTTAATGCAATCGTTGTAATACGTATTAAAGGGAAACTTTGCTTGGACTTAATTTAGAAGGTTTTGAGGTACCTACTGAAGTGTAATTATTAACCATTTTAAAAATAATGTATATTTATCTGCGTTGGTAAGTTGGTATAACGTTGGATTAGAATCATAAAAATATTGCCACGGTAGATTGCGTTCACGTGAACTCAAACCAGACGTGTGCGAAATGAAAACGAGATGTTGATGATGTGATATTTGCATCAGTCCTTTCATTATTATTATCATCATCTTAAAATTATGTTTTATCAGTATCAGATGGGGCTAGAATATTGATTGTTATTAAGAAAATGTAAAGCACTGAAAGGCTTAATTTCTATCTGATTGAAATGCCGCATAGATAGGGTATGTTACTCGCCTCTCTCATAATTATCATTGTCAGTCTATCACAGTCCTTTGCTGGACTTACATAGGCCTTTCCCTAGTTTTGCCCAATTCATCATCAACAGCCCATAAATGACCCACGACTTAGTCGGGCCTTCAAATTCATGGAGGAACTCGCGCTACTATGCCACGCCGGCAAGATCGGTTGGCAACGGACACCGTTTCTTTTCTTTTTTTAAAAAACGAAACCTCTGCTCTTGGTATAACCTGTATTGCGGGGTCAGTTTACAAACATGAAATTCACGCACACAAATGACACCCAGACTCGGAGCAAGTGCCCGACCCCGGAATCGAACCGGAGTCCCGTTGATCTAAAGTCGGCACATCTAGCCTGATTTTAGCTGCGATAAACAACACCCACAGGATTGTTTGGGTTGGTGACATTCTGTATTCTTAAATCTGCTAGGTAATTTTTGTCAGGCCAACGGTCCAACACCGCCGTTAAAACTACCAAAGTTCCGATCAAAGTGAATTTGAGCGGCTTAAACTAACTTACCCTGGCATTTGCACCGTTTAAAGTTCCAAGCAAGTTGGACAAGCGACAACTATTTGAACACTATACTCGTATGGTCCTCATGACAACGCTGTTTAAGATCCCTTACTTAATGGGATATCTTCTTGTTGTTGCTTTTAAACACTGATTCTACCAAACCCCTATGATCATAGAGTAAACACACTTAGGAATGTTTGTCGTTGTCGTTGTTTAAGCCCACATAAGCACACCACTCAGTCGGGCTTCCTCCAAATTTGTGGAGGGAAATTAGCCTACTATGTCACGCTGGCGAGACGTCCTCGTCTTTGTTTAAGCCCATATATGACACACTAAGTCGGGCCTCCTCCAAATTTGTGGAGGGAAATTAGCCTACTATGTCACGCTGGCGAGACGTCGTCGTCTTTGCTTAAGCCCATATATGACACAATACTCAGTCGGGCCTCCTCCAAATTTGTGGAGGGAAATTAGCCTAATATGTCACGCTGGCGAGACGTCGTCGTCTTTGCTTAAGCCCATATAATTATGACACACTACTCAGTCGGGCCTCCTCCAAATCTGTGGACGGAAATTAGCCTACTATGTCACGCTGGCGAGACGTCGTCGTCGTTGTTTAAGCCCATATATGACACACTACTCAGTCGGGCCTCCTCCAAATTTGTGGAGGGAAATTAGCCTACTATGTCACGCTGGCGAGACGTCGTCGTCTTTGCTTAAGCCCATATATGACACAATACTCAGTCGGGCCACCTCCAAATCTGTGGAGGGAAATTAGCCTACTATGTCACGCTGGCGAGACGTCGTCGTCTTTGCTTAAGCCCATATAATTATGACACACTACTCAGTCGGGCCTCCTCCAAATCTGTGGAGGGAAATTAGCCTACTATGTCACGCTGGCGAGACGTCGTCGTCGTTGTTTAAGCCCATATATGACACAATACTCAGTCGGGCTTCCTCCAAATTCATGGAGGGACATTAGTTTACTATGTCACGCTGGCGAGACGGGTTTTGTTCAAGTTTTCCTTCTCTTGTGGTTAGCAAATCTGCCTTTTGCGTTACTTTAGTCGCCTCTGGGTATGGTATGGGTTGGTGACGTGTATTCTTATTCCACACGGAAATTTGAGGAGGAATGTTTATGATTAACCGTTAACATAGAGTCTACTGTCGCATCAAAATGTTTCACAAAATTGTAGTCTTACCATTTCGAAGACTCAGGTTTCACGAATCCGAAAACAATCAGTTTTTTTTTATACAGTGCAACCTTAATATAACGTACCTCTATGTAACGACTTCCTCGATTTAACAAATTCTTCGTAATCCCCTTGAATTGTCCATAAGAGTCAATATAAAATATACCTTTACATTGTGAACATTCTTTGCGTACAACCTCTTTATAACGAATTTTCAACTATCAAGAAAAGTATGCATACCTCTAATTAACGAATTTTGCCAACCCAAAACCTTTATATAAAGTTTCCACCAATAATATAACTCTTAATCTTATAATGTGATTCATGTCTCGACATGTTTCGACACGCTTTTGTTTGTACAGTAATCATTGTTGTTTTGATGGAAAGTAATGTAAACACCTCTGCTCGTCACTATTGTTAAAGATTTAAGTTAAAATGGCTCAGAAACGTAAAAGGTTAACCCACACCACACCAACAGAAACGTAAAACTATTCTTTTACCTCTTTATAACGAATTTTAGACCAATCTAACCTCAACATAACAAACCTCAGTTCAACAAATTACTTGATATTACGAATATTTTCTTGTTCCCCTCCGATTTGTTATATCGAGGTTGCACTGTATAACCAACCGCTCGCTGTATCTGCTCGAATGGGCAAACACCTTTTAAAATACCATAGCCAAATAACATCAGGTTACGATTTACGACACCCTCAGAATGGAATGGGGTGGTGACGCTTTGTATTCTAAATCCGTCACCACACGGACCACCCAATATATTTTCGTGTATATATCCTGTATGTACATATTTAAGTCACGAGCAGCCCTAATGCGTACGTATTGAGCTGACGTTAATTACCTATTAAAACAACAGTAAATACTTTTTTCATCCCCCCATCTCGGAAAGAGTATTTTTGCTCTTCGATATCTGAGTGCAAAAGCCGTTTTTATTCGCTAGAGAATAAAGTAAAGATTATTCTGTAATACTTACCTGTCATAATGTAGTAAGTAATACCTAAACTGAAATAAAAGTGTACCTATCTTGTGATTGTAAACGTTTTTTTTTGCATTTAGTAATTTCCTCGCTGTGGTGGAATGAAAAGTTACGTGTTGCACTCGAGTGCAAAGATTTTTCACCTCGTGCTCTTTTGATTCCCTCGCTAACGTTCAGGATTCTAATTTTTAATCACTCGCTGCGCTCGTGATTCAATTTTAGAATCCTTCGCTTGCTCGGTCATCAAAATTGAACACGCGGTTAAAAAGCAACTTTGCACTCTTGTATAACAAATAACTATTGTTCTACTTTAATGGGCAATTAAGGTTAGGCCATAAAGGCCCTTGAGGTAATAGTCATAGAAGTAGTAGCCTATACGACATGGGGGTTGTAACAAACATGTAATTCACGAGCACAAATGACAGCCAGACTCAGAGCAGTATAACTTTACGTATACACAAAAAACACTCGTCCAACCCCAGAATTAAAATAGAAAATAAATAAATATATCAGTATAAAGACTGCCTTGTTGGTCTAGGGGTTTGATGCGCCGCCTTTGAATCACGGGGTCCCGGGTTCAATACCTGCGTCGGGCAAGTGTCTTTGTGAAAACCAGAGGCTATTTCTCTAAGTCTGGGTGTCACTTGTATTCGTGAATTTCATGTTTGTAAACAGCCCCCGCGATACAGGTTATTCCTAGTGCAGGCGATTCATTAAAAAACAAAAACAAATATTTTACCTCTTTACAATAAATTCTCTACCCACAGCAAGAAGTGAAACGCGAGGTCCGGGAGAGCACGTACGTTGTCAGGGACTCCTCGTACAGCAGTGTGGAGGAGCAAAACCAGCAACAGAAGTCTTTTTTATCCAATAGGCCCCCCCGCGACCCAACCGGGGGGGCCCGCACTGAAACGGACGCTGCGCACGGACGTTTCAGGTAAATTATGTGTGAGGTGATATGACGTAGGGAGTGACAAGTGTTGACACGGTGTGGTTTTGTGTGAACGTACAATATTGCTGTGTTTGTTGTTGTAAAGTTATGTAGTTGTGTGTGTGCTGGTAGAATTAGGACTATCACTAGCCTGGAGGTTGTCGTAAGATACAAATAAATAAATCTACTATTCCGAAGACTAAAAACCTATCTGCAATAATGCTTTGAGACAATTTTGAACTTCATATTATATTATTTTAATGAAGAATAGAGTTCAAAATGGTTTCAAAGCAGTATTGCAGATAGGTCCTTATTCTTCGGAACAGTCGAAATGCAAGCGACGGACAATGTTGTTGCAAGAAAAGGAAAACTTATTGACAAACTGTCTGCCGACCCGTTTCGCCGTAATGGCACACTAGGGCTATTCCCAGTCACAAATTGGAGGTAGATTGACTCAACAGTGGGTAATTCATAAATAGAGATGATGAAACATAGAAATAATGTTATAAAAACCCCATATCTACGAGTATAACGAATGGATCGATAAGACTAGCCGATACTCATTTGTTGTGTATCACAGGGAAAAAAGCAGCATTTTATAAGTTCCCCATCTCACGCTAGGAAAAAACGCGTGTTGTAAAAGTCAACAAAACCCAGCACGCTTGGTGGTAGGATCTAATGGTCCGCCCGGCTAGCTACCACCCTCACATCTAAGTACGGCGCCAAGCAGTTTTACTGTTATTCGCCGTGTGTATGTGAGAGTCGGTGCCCGACAGGGCATTTCCTTGAATTGCCTGCTCCATCTTAGATCTCGGCGTTGCTTTCCATCACGCAAGCCTAGGTTCAAAGGCATTCAAGAAACTCATAAAAAAAGTTTCGGTGACGAATGTTTCGTCGAAAATAAGCACGCACAACACAATCAACATAATGGAACCCAGATTACTAAGCTTGTAGGCTAATACTAACGATAGGAAGTTGGTTGGTTTTGAAAGGAAACCTATTATTTGCGATAAAAATCAGGTAAAACTTATAAACGTCGATATCTCAATCATACTTCGAGATTTAAAAAAAAAAACATTTTAAAATTAGAACTGCTGATTATCTCTATACCTCCACTTTCGATGGATATAGGGTGTTTGTTACACCCTGTAAGTAAAGCCTTGTATGCTATTTTTCGTCTACAATGAGTGATATTTACAATTACTAATTGATGAATGGCAGACAGACAGAAATTGATAATTATGACGATCGGAGTACTGATGACTATTGATGTAGTGTGAGTGATGGTTGACCTTTTATGACAACTACATCATTACCCAAGTGATGTTAAGTGTACCACTATTTGAGAATGTATGTGTGTGTGACGTGAGTGTGTCTGCGTTTTGGAACACGGCATATAAATATTCCCATTTGTAATATGATAATACAGTTGGATCAATTCAATATGATATATCAGGTATTCTATTGGTTTTTGTTCACAGACCAATTCAAAGGGAATACAATAGAGGTGCCAGGGGCATAGCTGTGAAGCCGACTTATAAAGGGATAGTTGGACAGGCGGTCGAATTCATTGGTACGGATTTACGATTTTACATTTTAACAGGTTTTTGTTAATGTGCAGGTGTAGATGAAACTTTATTGTGTATTCTTTTATTACTCATATAAATTGAATAGACGACAAAACTTGTTTTTGGTCGAGTTTTCGATTATATTATTACCTACTAGCTTATGCGTGCGGTTTTGCCCGCGTGGGTTAGGTTAGTGCTTATCTCAGGTTCGCATGTAACAACACAGTGATAATGTAGCTAGTATAATTTTTGCAATAGCTCTAGCAGTTTTTTAGTTTATTCGTTACAAATGTACACACATAGAAGTCTTTCCTTTTGATTATATAATTAAAGGAATGGATAAAAATCCGTGTGGTGACAGATTTGGAATACATAATGTCACCACCCCATTCCATCCTGAGGGTGTGGTAAAAGCCGACAAATGGAAGTGACAAGGCTGAAAACATAGCCGCAAGATAAGAAAACTTGATACGAAACCCTGTGCCAACCCGTCTGGCCAGCGTGGCACAGTTGGCTAATTACCCTCCCTGTGATGAGAGGACGCCTGACTCAGCAGTGGGTTATTAATGGGCTGATTATAAGTAGTAGATAAAATAAACGGTACGCATGATGTCAAAATCAGATGTTGTATAAGCTTGTCGCGGGTTCGATTCCCCGCACGGAAGAAATATTTGTACGACCAACAAGTATTTGTTCCGGGTCTGGTCTGGGTGTTTTCTATCTATAATATGTATGTATTTACAACAATATATATATATATATATAGTTGTAATATATAATATATACAAATAAGTAGTTTATCATCCATCTCGTTACCATAACACAAGCATTAACTTGCTTAGCTTGGGACGAGATAGAGTTGTGTGAAATGTCCAAGGATATTTATTTATTTATATTTATAATATTGTTTTTTTATGACAGTGGATGGAAGTAACGCAGGGCCAGGCCATTTGGAGTTAGAAGTGTCAGGTGGCAATGGGACCCTGGTGGCCAGTTCTGTGAGACCCCTGGGGGGTCACCGGTACGGCGCTGCGTTCATCCCACGAGTAGCAAGACCACACACCGTGAGGGTCACATTCAATGATGAGCATGTACCAGGTAAGTTCTACTTATAACTTTCAGCAGTTCGTGTTTCGTCGAGACGCATTTGCAAATATAGTACTACTACCTATGAGCCCATACATGACCCACTTGTGACTCGCGCCTCCTGTCATTACATGGAGAGTAATTAGCCTACTCTACCACGCTGGCCAGACGGGTTCCCAGTGGAGAAATAGGACCCACAGGGATATAGCGCGTGTCGGGACATAGACGGGGGTTTAGTGGGTAAACCTTGGAGTCCCACATAATCCAGCCGTGACCCCAATTCGGCTGGGTAACCATAAAGGGATACCCGTCTAAAAAAAAACGTGTTTCGTATCAAGTTTTTCTTACGGCTAGGTTATCGGCCATAGCATTTCATTATGTCGCCTCTTGCGACACCCTCAGGGTAGAATGGGGTGGTGATAATATGTTTTCAAAATATATCACCACATGGAAATATATTTAATTTGTACCTATACTCCACTTAACTTTTTGTTTAATGGATTGCCATGTTACAACAAACGAAATTCAAACGTATTATATTTGAAACAAAGATGTGTTTTCTAATTACGGTTTTTTAAGTGTTTTTTGGAATGGCTGCTAAGGCCTTCGTACCTTGAAATTAAACACTTTTTAACGGATTTATCGCGTGTATATTGTACCTACTATTTATCTTTAAGTATCTATAAAGTACGAGTACTTCAAATGCAAAACGAGTTTGGAACTTAATTTGAAAACTTGACAGCCAATATTGCTATTGATCTAAACTCAGATTGCAATTGCTATCGGATATTCGAATCACGAGTCTAAAGTTCGGTGTCATAGTTAGGCAAGTGAGTTTGTCACCTGAGATGCGGGCTGCTCCCGATCGTTCTTTGTAGAAATCCCTAAGGAAGCTTTTGTCTAGCATTGGATTTCATTTGATTGATATGATAAAACTAGCGACCTGCCCCGGCTTTGCACGGGTGCAATGATGAACCTCTAAATTTATTAGTCTTTCTCTATAATATTAAGGACGTATTATACATAAAAACATTCCTCTTGAATCACTCTATCTGTATTATTAGAAAAACCGCTTCAAAATCCGTTACGTAGTTTTAAAGATTTAAGTATACATAGGGACGGACAGACGACAGCGACTTGGTTTTATACTATGTAGTGATAGTGATATTGTACTGCGGGACGTGTCTCGTATGCCAGCAATACACGTTGGCCGAGCTTAAGCCAACGCGAGCGTAGGCAATTTAATACAAGGCAAGTGTTACTGCCTACACGTTCGGCAAGTGTATCGAAACCAACTAGGCGAGCGACACCGAGCGATGGCCAGACAATGCAAATATACTGTCTATACGTTGGTATTGGCGTTCACTCGGCAATGCTAGGCCAACGTATATTGCTGGCTTTACAACAACAACAAAAATTGAGGCCCGTTATTTTATCCATTGTACTGTACACATTGTATACATTGTATAGGTACTACTCAGCCGTGTGGTGACGGATTTAGGATACATAGTGTCACCACCCCATTTCATCCTGTGGGTGTCGTACGAGCCGACTAAAGGAAATGACAAGGACGAAAACCTATCCCCATGAGAAGGAAATTTTGAAACGAAATCTTGTGCCAACCCGTCTAATTTCCCTCCTATAATTGAAGGAGGCCTTTTTTGGGTTCGCTGGGGCAATGCTTTATGCATACATCCGCTCTTCGGTGGGTATGAATGAACCCCTCAGGGTGGAATGGCCATTGTGTATTTTAAATACGTCATTACATGGATTGCTTAAACTAGCTCTCGATAAAATGATATTGAGAAATTGCCAAAGAAAAAAATCGAATAGTAAAAGGGGTTCAGCGGAGGCTAACCACAATGTCAGATTAGGATCACTCACTAGTCATAATACTACCGCATTCAATTGCCCCAGGGTCGCTTTGCAAGTTCCTTATTTCGTGCTACATAAAGGTGATTCTGCTAACTATTATATTTCGCTAATTTCTCGAATGTTCCACTTCAACTACTGGTGTAGTTCAATCGAAACGTGTGAAGGTGTTTCACGATAGCTTATTTCGTCACTTCAGCCCATAAATGACGCACTACTGTTTTGGGCCTCCTCCAATTTAATAGAGGGCGATTAGCCCACTGTGTCCCACTGGCAAGACGGGCTAGCTCAGGGTGTGTATCAACAGTTTATACTCTGACTGACCAGCGCCGCAGATGGAGGCCGGGGAGGAGGCGACTACGCCCACCTCCTACCCCCGCCATTGAGGCTGGTGGTGGGTCAGGGGACCGGCCATCAACGAAAACCTCACTGACTGAAGGCGTCCCAGTTTCCCAGGACGCCCTCCGATAGTCGTTCGTCGAGGCGTCACAGTGGAATGCGATTATGCCAACCTGTGACGCCCCAAGCGTGTCGTGTGAGGGTATACCACTGGGGTTTTAGTGGCTAGACCAGTAGTTTCCGGAGTCCTTCATAATCGCCAGCCCCACGGCGCTATGCATATAGCATTTCCCCATCGAAAACAAAAAAAGGGTGTGTATCAAGACGGGTTGAAACATAGTTTCCATCAAGATTCCCTTCTCTAGCAGCTCTGCATCCTGCGTTTCTTTAGTTATTTCTTACAACATAGGTACCGGACTGACGTGTTACGCCAGAAAATAAATTGGGTACCAAATCGTGCAAATCAAATAAATAATATTTGAAATTTTTGAAATAAATATTCTTGGACATTTCACACAACGCCATCTCGTCCCAAGCTAAGCAACTTAATGCTTGTGTTATGGTAACGAGATGGATGATAAACTACTTATATATTTTTTTTTTGTTAATACATACATATTATAGATAGAAATGACACCCAGACTCCGAGCCAGTGCCTCTGGTTTAGACAAAGACACTGGCCCGACCCCGGAATCGAACCCGGGACCCGTTGATCCAAAGGCGGCACATCTGACCACTAGACCAACGAGGCAGTCGAGGCAGTCGAAATAAAGTCAAAATTGACGGAAAACTTAGATAGAAAAGCACTACAGACTTTCTTGCCGGCTAGAGCTGTTGTAAGCTTTCAATTTAAAATGGTAAATTTTTAATTTTAACGATTAAAATCGTTCGTTACTAACAACGTTACGCGTTATTTATTTAAGTACAATATATTAAGTTATTTAAGATGATGATGATGAGCAAAGCTGGTAGCAGAAAGTGATTAAACAACTATGTCTAGCTGCTCAGTTCCTATTTTCAACACATCATTAATTACCTGTCAGGCCGTGTCGAAAACAGCGTGTGGCTACGTCAAACCTCAATGCTACCTAAATGAAAATAGGTAAGGTAATTCCTACCCTGTGGCGCTAGATTTAGAATATACAATGTCACCACCCTATTTCATCCCAAGTGATGTATCAGTCTACAAAATAAAATGACAATCCGATAACTTAGTCGCAAGAGAAATAACACTTGTTACGAAACCTCTTTTTTGGAGTGGGGGAAACCCTGCCTCGTTGGTCTAGTGGTTAGATGTGCCGTCTTTGGATCAACGGGTCCCGGGTTCGATTCCCGGGTCGGGCAAGTGTCTTTGTCTAAACCAGAGGCACTGGCTCGGAGTCTGGGTGTCATTTCTATCTATAATATGTATGTATTAACAAAAAAAAAATTATATAAATAGTTTATCATCCATCTCGTTACCATAACACAAGCATTAAGTTGCTTAGCTTGGGACGAGATGGCGTTGTGTGAAATGACCAAAAAAAAAATTAAAAAAAATTAAAAACCTTTGGGCTACAGATAGGTTAGCACCGACTCTATGCTACTGATGGCCAGGCTGAGCCGGACCTTCTCCAGTTACATGGAGGGCAATTAGCCTACTGTGTCACGCTGGCCAGACAGGTTGCCACAGGGTTTTGTATCAAGTTTCCCTTCTCTTGCGGCGAGGCCTTATCTTTTCATTTTTCGGCTCTCACGACACTCTCATAATGCAATGGCGTGGTGACACCATGTCATCTAAATCCACAGAGACCAAAACACGCTCGTGACGAAATAGATTCGTGACACTCTATTTTCTAATTACGACACTACACGGAGAATCCATCCGAATTCATTTGTTTCTCGCATTTCGTTCACAATATGTTTTGCACGTATTCACTCCACGATCTCGCTTGTTCTATAAATTGTATGTGATTTCGGGAACCCGAGAACAAAGGGACGGGCGTGCGAATCGCCCGGATGCAGCGCGGGACAAATCAAATTTTCAACAATAGACCTCGGCGCAACTGATTGTTTGTGTCTATAAAGAATGTAGTCTTCTGCATTCGATATACTTAAGGTTTTACTTAATCCTGGATGAACCAAGGTTTTTATGTATTTTAAAGATTTACTACTACTCAGCCCATAAATGACCCACTGCCGAGTCGGCCGCCTCTCATCACGTGGGCTAGCCTTATGCGCCACGCTGGCCAGACGGGTTGGCACAGGATTTCTTGTCAAAAGAAGGAAGAGGCGGAAAGGGATAGGGAGAGAGCGCCCGAAGCGCACCCGATGCGGCGCGCTCGCACGGGGCGCCGCAGACTGGCGCACATGCGCCTTCTGCCTCCCTAACCGGGGCCTCCGGGCGGGGGCACAGTGGATCTCCCCCCACCCAATGAAGATCAGGTCCCGAGGAGACGCCGTCCACGCACACGGCGACACATAGGAGATCCCGGGGCGGGGTACGGGGATGCCTCGCCCCACACGGGATCTGAGGGGAAGCGACATCCTGCCGGGTGACGTCCTGACGTCGAGTGCTCGTAAGGAGCCTGAGGAGAGGAGGAGGGCCTCCTCGTCTGCGGCGGCGTGGTTCTGCATCAGATCCCACAATGCCGCAACAGGACGCGAGTTGGAGCACCCCGGGGAGTTTTAGTGGGTAGGCCCCCACTATGGGGGAGAGTCCCACACTCCCCTCGCTGGCCATCCCCGTGGCCGGCGAGGAAGTCCATAAAGGATTTAACCCCGGGCGAACAAAAAAAAAAAAAAAGGATTTCTTGTCAAGATTTCCTTCTCTTGCGGCTAGGTATTCAAACTTACCACATCCTTTTGTCGACTCTTATGTATTAATCAGTCAATAAAGGAGACAATTTTGCTTGTTCGATGAATAGGCCCCCTATACAATTTCGGTGTATAGTAATGAAACTTATATTGATCTATTCCTTATAATCTTTGGATTTCAATGGTATATTTAGATAGACATGGTTTAACCGCAATACTGAGAAATACGACAAAAATGTGAACATCAAAATAACCTAAAATGAGATCTAAACTAGAGGGCTTGTCAAAAATACCTAATAGCCATCATTATAATTTCATAGTCGTCTCTTAAAATAAGTATTTCATTTAAATACTAGCCAGGTAAGGTCTTGTAAGTAAGTACAAGTCTGTTTATTTTAAGAAGAAAAAACACATTGTTTAGGTATGTAACATAAATTAAGATTTTTATCAAGTTTTCACCTTTTTATTATTATTTTATGATCTCGGTTAGACTTTACAAAAAAATATGCCCTGTTTTCCATAATAAATTAGTTACATTTTGATTAGCATCACACGGTTAATAAACGTCACCATATCCAGTGGGCCGCAAAAATTGTCTCCTTTAACGATTTAATCACATGAAATTTAACTGAAATTAAAATTTTTAGAGACCTAGACTTTGTTTAACCACACCTAAGAATAATTGAAACATTTTTTTTCTATATCGCGAGGGCTCAATTTTGACACCCAGGCACAGCCAGTGTCTCGTATACACAAAGCCACTTGCCACAGTCCGGAATCGAACCGTTGACCCGTGATCCAAAGGGATACAAACCCTACACTTAAATATTATACAGGGTTGATACGACATAGGGGTATTTTTTTAACTGTCTATACTAGGTATCATTTCCAGGCTCTGTACCAAAAATCAATTAAATTGGAGCAATAGTTTAGCCGCAAATGATTTTTTAAATTTTTGCCTCATTTGAACATGATGTATCTTTCCTAACAGATGTTTATGCCTAACGCTTCGTTTATTAACCTTAGGGGCTGTCCATTAATCACGTGATGTTTTTTTTAAGTTTTTTAACCCCTCCCTCCCCCTTGGTGATACCTGGTGAGGTTTAAGACTACCTCTCCACCCCCCATGAAAAATCACGTGTATTTTTTTTTGTACCGTTTTGAATTAATACTAATCAATCACATATAGTATACGTAGTGTAATTTAATGCCCCTCTGTCATATCAACTCTGTATAAGAACACAATTTTTAATATTTTTTAATTTAATTATAACAATTGCTAAAGAACTTGAGCAAAGCGGAGATGTCGATTTTTGTGTCTCAGTGTTTGACGACATGCACAAACTTCCGTGGCACTTTGTGTTCAAGTTCTTTTGTTCAAATTTTAATCAGTACTATGACATCAGACACGTCGCTATTGATAGGGAATTGATTCTTCTTCTTATTTGGCGAGACAAATCTGACGATTCCCCCAATGTCGTGTGTTGCAGATAAATGTGATGGGTCGACTGTACTTTAACACTGATTCTTCTTCTCTCAGCCCGTAAATGATCCGCTGCTGAGTCAGGCCTCCTCCAACTACATAGAGGGTAATTAGCCTACTGTGCCACGCTGGCCGTCTGGCCATATTTGGGGTTGGCATAGGGTTTTGTAACACTGATTACTGAAGTATATTTTTATTATGATAATAACAGCATAGACAATACCTATGCAACAATAACCATAAACAATAAATATACGTTAAAATAAACAGGGAATTGAATTTAACTATCAAGTGTTAAACTAACATCTGTTAAATGTGTAACGACAGTTTTAAATACGGGACGGTTAATTCACTCATTCATTCCATTGAGCACTAATGAATGAATAAATTCATTTCTATGCTCACGGTTCCCTTCTGGCCTGATTGTTGTTTTCCGTTATGATAAGACGCGTGGGCTGAATCTGAAATACCCATAATTTATATTACTATAGCAGTAGATTTTCGCTCAATCTATGACTTATTCATAGAATAGCTTATGAACTAAATCAATGTAATTGCTGAATCAATCGGGAATACATAGCTAATAACAGCATTTGTTATATAAACACAGACATACATGAATAGGCTCATACAAGTTGAAGCCGAAAAATGTATCAGTGTGTGCCTCGTAATGACTACAGTTTACACAGACGAGACTATCAGACTGTTGTGGCAGTTGGCTGGTCATATCTTTCGAAGTACCGACAACCGCTGTGCTAGACGAGTACTTCTGTGGAGTTTGGCAAACTTAGTGTAGGACGGCCCTCTGCTAGATGGATCGACAATCTGCAAAAGGTTGCCGGCAGCAGCTAGATGCGTCAAGCTAAAGACAGAGCGCTATAGCGCTCTTTAGGGGAGGCCTATGTCTACCAGTGGACTACAGTGAGCTGACGATGTGTTATCATCGTCAGCCCACGATAATTTTGAGTTTAATAAAAATTCTCTAATCGCATAAAGAGCACCTTACCAGTAGGTATAACCAGTATCGCAGTGGCAGATTATAAACATGAAATTCACGAACATAATAAATAACAATAATTTAGAATCTGTAAAAATAAAAAAAATCACAAAACCCATTTTTCTGCCCTAACTATAAGTTTTTTGTAATTTTTGTCAAAAACGATTATTATTTATATTTACGAGCTCTATCTATTCACATAGAGAAAAATGTTAAAAAGCAAAGTTGGTTTTTCTCCTAAGTCCCTGAAATCATGGTTTCGACCAACTGTGCGCCGGGTGCCAATGGCCGCAGAACAGATTCCTGTGGATATTCTTGACGGAGGCATTTAATCAACAGTTGCAATTTTTTGTCTGAACTGATGACACAAATCATTGTTTGACATACCAAATGATGCCCTAATCATGTTGCTAGAAATAATTATTCATTCAATTGTTTCAAAGTGAACTGATCCGCATCAATCGATATACCTATATTAAAAAAATACGTGAAATCTGGTCTACATGCAAACACAAAATAATTAGGTACAGAAGTCAAGCTCATGTACATACCTCACTTTTGATAACTATGCTCGGCGGTCACGCTAGCGTAAACAACTCTGACTAGTTTGATTAATTGTTGAGAATTATCATCATCCAACATTTCAGCCAAAAGACGTCTACTGCTGGACATGGCCTTCCGGAAGGATTTCCACGAAGGCCGGTCCTGAGCCACCCGCATCCATCGTTTTCCGGTGACCTTATTTTAACCTTAACCATCGGTCCACTGTGTGGGAGGCCTACTAGCACTGCGCATTGTAGATAATAAACATCTTTAAACTGAAAAGTTAAAAAAATATTTTTTGTTGCTCCATCTTTGTACAGAGTAAAATAGAAATAGTTATTTGTGCAACAAGAGAGCAAAGTCGTTTTTTGCTGCGAGTGCTGATATTGAATCCCGAGCAAGCGAAGGAATCAATGATAGAATCACGAGCGTAGCGAGTGATTCTAAAGTTGATTCCTGAGTGTTGAGAGGAATTCAAAGGCACAAGATGCAAAAATAAATAACTTTTCACTTCAGCAGCGAGAACACTATAGGCATGCCTACTATAGGAGATGAAATATATTACGTAACATTTTTGAAACTAGAATTAAATATTTATAAGTTAAATATCTATATTTTTAAATATCCGTATTTTAAAAGCAGTAAATACTTATTTTCCTTTAAATACAACAATAAGTAAAAAATTCAAAAAATTACATAATTATCATTTTTGCTAAATTTCTTTAAGTAGTTAGAATGAAATTCCGAACGCGTTTGTCTTTGAGGTCGAATTCAAAATCGGAGCTGTTGGTGCTAGGGCTTTGTCTCTCTCTTTTCTATTGCCGGGACAGAGATAGAGTGTCAATGTTACGAATTATAATTAAAAAGTTACTTTGTCTCACTCAGTGAGCAAAATCGCATTTTGCTCACTGTTTTCAGTGAGCAAAACCTACATGTTTGAGCTACTGAAGGGGAAATTACGTGGTTCACAATTGTCAACGGATACATCATTTTTATAACACGGTTGCAGCGGATACCTCACGCACTGTTCCCAACCGTTTCGATACTTTCGATACATGGTGTCAGTGAGCGATGTCTGTAGGTATATGTGTGCGTTGCCCGAGAGAGATCCTTGAGTTCTGTAACACATTATTTTGTACTGTAGTAAACTGTATTCTATCACTATTATGTACATCGTCAACAACCTATTGTATAACAATTTGGCTGCATAACAATGGAATAACCGCGGCCGTTTCAATCGTAAAAAACTGTGCTAGTCCAATTATTATGTAACGCAGTTTTGTTTCCACAATAGCTTTGTATATTTCAATCGCGCACGTGTACCAATTGTATTAAATTATAGTTTTTCACTGTATTGTACAGTTTAAGCTTATTCAGCCGTGTGTAGGAACCGCTCTATTCAGTGCTACGCTCTGGCGAGACGGGTTGGCACATGGTTTTGTATTAAGTTCTCCTTCTCTTACAGCTAGATTTTCAGCCTCAGGATGGAATGGGGTGGTCATACTGTGGATATCGTCACCACACATATTATAAAGTATTTATCAACTGTTATAGTAAAATATATAACAGCACTAGCAGATCTGGCCACGCGTTGCTGTGGTGGTTATGTTATTAAATTGTAGCAAAATGAAACGTCTGTACATTTAACATAGTACCATCTAATAAATACTCGCTCAATCTAGTCAACAGATATCGCCATCTGATATAATCGTTTGAAGCTAACGTATAATAAAATTACAACTGTCAAATAACAGAAAAATTATTTCATCATCATCATTTCAGCCAAAATACGTCCACTGCTGGCCATAGGCCTCCCCCAAGGACTTCCGCATCCGTCTTTTTCCGTCGACCAAAGAGAAATGATTTGCAATAAAATAATACTGCGACTCTAAATTGAGATGTAAGCTATCATAACTTTGAAGTTGGATCAAACTACACACGATGTGCAAATTCGATTAAAATCAGTTAAGTAGTTTAGGAGTCCATCGGTGACAAACAATGTGACGCGTAATTAAGATAATAATATATGTATCTATTAGTCAGCAAAGCAAGTTCGTTGCATATGCCTCAAATTATTTCTAAGACTAAAATTTTCAGAACGATAGTCACAACCATGATATCCATAATTTAATGTAATGTTTTATTTTGTGTTTATACATGCATATACGAAGTTGCCTCTCACTTTTTTACACTTGTAGTTTCAAAAGCGAAATAATTTTTTTCGTAATTAAAGCTATATCATTAAATGTCTACACATTAGCTAACAAGTTTCTGTTAAATTACTAGAAAGCAATGTTGCCAACTGTATACAAACATCATTTCATCCGAATTTGACTCTTAAATTTTTATTATTAATAAATGAAATAAATGCGACCATGTGCCTGCCAAGCTTGGCAGGTGATTTGGCGATTGCAGTATCGGGTGGTCGATGAAATGGAAATCCTTGGGGAAGACCTATTCCCAGCAGTGTACGTCATTTGGCTGAAACGATGATGATGATTAAATATTTATTTATTAGTATTAATTAAATAAAAGTAAAAAAGCTTCGGTCGGTGACGGATTTAGAATACACAATTTCACCAACTCATACCATCCTGAGGGTATCGTAGGAGGCGACTAAAGGAACGCAAACCTCCATGAATTTGGAGGAGGCGAGAATCAGCAGTTGGTTATTTATGGGCTGAAACTACGAAAAAAATCTTTACAAATGTCTCAACCCCATTACTTGTTTACTCCTTAAATTAGTGGGAAAAACTAAGTTGGAAACCCTGATAGAAAGTTTGTCGTATTTGGTGTTGTTATGGTGCTTAAACATAATTAGATCATTACCATAGATATACCTACAGCCTACATTTGATCACTTCATTAACATTTCTAAATTAGGAATTGTTTACTGCAACACGCTGGCCAAACAGGCCGGCGGTGTCATATGCCCGGCGTTGGTTGGCGCCTTGCGTGTTCCAAGCATGGCACCCAGGAGAAAGCTCCTTTGAGCTGTAAGAGCTGCTTTTCCGGCTTAGCTCCGCTCTGACGGAGCGAGCGACAGAAGTAACAGGCAGAGACTAGAGATCTGAGCACCGGCAATCCGCGGAGTTAGCTAATTAGTTGATTGTAGTGTGTGTGTGTGTGTGTGAGTGAGTGTGTGTGTGTGTGTGTGTGTCTGTGTGTGTGTAATGAGTGTTGAGTCTGCATATAGCCCGACCACGAATGGTCACGGAGAGCCATGGGCGAGTACCCGCAAAATGGTTTGCTACTCTAGAACCAAAATTAAATGATCTATATCAAATTTTACTTCTCTCGTAGTTAGGATTGCCGCTTAGCATGTTTCTTAGATGGACCGGTGGAAGGCCAGAAGCCATCGTGTAGAAGTCCCATCGTACGACAACCTCGGAACGGATTTGTATAATTACCGACCGTATCGTTACTACGGTTATTAAATAATGATTGCAAATGAATGAATTGATCCTAGACATTAGTTAACTATCTGCGTGGATCTGATATTCAAAGAATATTTTTGATATATAATTAACATTTTAGGCTTTGTTGAAATGTCAAAAGACAGGACAGTAACACACTGTCTTAAAGAGTTCTAGAGTGGAGATTATTATACAGGGTGAAAAAAAACTTAAAGCCGTATCTAAAAAGTATCGTTAGTATTACTACCGATAGATACATCGTTATTTTCTAAGTTTATGGGTTTTTGTAAAGATAATCTGCGGTAATGTGAAACTCTACTTCGTATTTTGACCACCTTCAATAAGTCACTGAACCAATGCGAGCTTTGTTCAGCAGTGGACGTCATTGGTGTATGCCAAATAGTTTGAACCGAATGGTCTAACAAATTTAAAATATTGCCATCTACCGGAAAATCGTGATAACAATTCGTTCAACTGAACTTACATTGCCCATTGAAGAACCTGTATACGAACGTATTTGTGAGGGGATGTACTTTTATAATAACTGGGACACGGCCCAGGTTTGTGCAGATAATAAGCCTACATCGACGTCTAGTGTTAAATGCGATAATAGTATTGCATACAATAGGTTTTATGCCATCTCTTTCTTTTCCGTATGAAATGAGCAAGCAACACATTCCAATATCTCGACAGTGAAAGGGGCGGTGTACTGACTGATAAAAAAGGACAAATTTCTGATTCTGAGCCGACTTTTAAAAGGAGGTTCTTAATTCGGTTGGGTGGTTTTAAATATTTGTTACCGAAAACACTTGTTTTGTTGCTATGGTTTCAGACTGGGCCCAAAATCATTTTATCGAGGTCGGTTGAGTGAGTAGTTTGGATGTGAAGAGCGTATTATATTTCCGAGTGGTGACGGATTAACAATACCTAGTGTCAGCACCCCATGGTCGTGAGGCTCAAAACCTAGTCGTAGGAGATGGAAAACAACAACCCGTCTGGCCAGCACATATTTATTAGTACCAAAAATATAAAAATGTTGATCGATTAAGAAACCAGAAGCGACTTTATGAACCTCACTAAAAAATCACTATTTGAAGTCGGTGTCAATTTAATTTGTCCCTCTCATGCATGGAGCATCGACTTGAAAGAGGTTGTTAATTGATATTTTTTCGGTTTTGTGCATATATTGCACCCATATGTGTAAGTACCAATATGTCGTATGTACTATAGGCAATGTTGCAAGATCCAAACAAATAGCTTCTGTGACACACATAGAATTACTTGCCACAATGTGGGTGAGGAATGTTAAGCTTGCATACATTTTAAATTAATTTGCGATACTCAGACAGCCTTCTGTAGGTAAACTATTAGGTTTCATTATTTGGGTATTTCAACAAAAACAACAAATCATCATCATCATCATCATCATTTCGGCCAAAAGACGTCCACTGCTGGACATAGGCCTCTTCCAAGGATCGCCACAAAGGCCGGTCCTGCGCCGCCCGCATCCACTGCTTTCCGGCGACCTTAACCAGGTCGTCGGTCCACCGTGTGGGAGGCCTACCAGCACTGCGCCTTCCGGAACGCGGTCGCCACTCGAGGACTTTTCTGCCTCATCGGACGTCGGTCCTGCGAGCTATGTGCCCTGCCCACTGCCACATAAGTTTAGCAATGTACAACAAATGCTGTGTACCAAATTAAACATTTTAGTAATAATTATGACTTACTGAAGTTTTATAGCATTGTTTATTTTACAAGATAATTTATAAAATAAAACTATTTATACATCGTCATCATCATCACTATCACTACATAATAAAAAAAACAAAGTCGCTGTCGTCTGTCCGTCTCAATGTAGGCTTAAATCTTTAAAACTACGTACGGGATTTTGAACCGGTTTTATTTAATAAATAGAGTGGTTCAAGAGGAAGGTTTATATGTATAATATATCCATAACATTGTAGAGAAACACTGATAAATTTAGAGGTTGTTCATGCACCCTTGCGAATCTTCTATCTATCTATTATTTAAATAAATAAAAATGTATTGCTGGTCGTTGGTCTCGCTAAAACTCGAGAACGGCTGGACTGATTTGGCTAATTTTGGTCTTGAAATATTCGTGAAAGGCCAGGGAAGGTTTAAAATGTGAAGAAAAAAACATGTTTTTTTCTTATTTTCCCAGACATATTGTAATAAAGTTGAAAAATTCTGGAATTATCATGCAGGTTTTTTAATTATTGATTCTGAGGCGGTACGAAGTTTGCCGGGTCAGCTAGTAATTTTTAAAAGGCCAATTGTGCCCAATCACTGCCACATCGCAAAGTACCCCGAAGACTAGCAGCGTTTTCACGCGTTTATTTATTTACTAGCTTTTGCGCGCGGCTTCGCCCGCGTGGGCTTTGAACCCGCGTATCATTTTTTTTATGAACATAAAATCGGTTATTGTGACTAAACTATGATAGTTAGATATGTGCTCTCACTTTTTTGTAGATTTTTATAAGATCTACAAACCCGTAGTACATCATTTTGTTCTATTGTCAATAGTTTTTGCAGCGCACGCATAAATAGGTTCTCGATTTTACACCTTGGTTTACATAATCGCAATTTTCATACGGATCCCTAATTCTTTTGAAAATAAAATATAGCCTATAACCTTCCTCGATAAATGGACTATCTAACACTGAAAGATTTTTGAAATCGGTCCAGTAGTTCCTGAGATTAGCGCGTTCAAACAAACAAACAAACTCTGCAGCTTTATATATTAGTATAGATTAGCATAGATTGATAGGACAACAAAAAATGTAACAACTAGCAACTAAACAAGTAATTTTTACAGACGGATCTTATCTAGGTTGGAACCCTTATATATGTTGACACATCATGTCATTACGCAATAATACTAAAAAGCAACTATTGTACAGTATAAGCTAAACAGTAGTAGACAAGGTAGTTAATACATAGACACACAAAGTTTTTTAAAAGCCAAACAAGAAGTGGCAATAGTTTTTTTATAGATCAACTGCTAATCACTACACTACAAACTATAGTTTACAATAGCCCCGTGAAGTAAAATTGAAAAACCATATCCCATTTCATACAGTATCTTTGCGTGATGTGTGTATACACACACATTGATACAAAGTTCTAAAACAAATCAAAAAACAATCCTTCCTAATTAAAAAAAAACGTCACTATTCGTATACGCGTCTGATTATATTTGAGAATATGACCCATGCGTGGATGGAACATTTGTCAAAAAGTCGTACATAAAATGTGGCGCACACCGCATGCGAATTGAGGACGTATCCCCTGTACTAGGTATAGCCTGTATGACGGGGGCAGTTTACAGACATGAAATTCACAAATACAAATAACACCCAGACTCAGAGCCACAAAGACACTTGCCCGACCCTGGAATCGAACCCCTGTACCAACGAGGCAAATTAACATTATTATATTAATACAGCACTATAGATGCGTCCATGTTGGGGCAGCCTTAATAACAGATATCATACATAACGTGACCGGCTCAGCTCATAATTAATCAACGCGGGAAACAGAAAAACAAGTAATCATGTAGGAGTAACTGCTTTTCGTGTGACTAACCGGCTATTTCTGCTGCCACTACCATGTAGGCTCTCGAATTCCGCGCCGCCATCTTGAATGCCTTCGTGACGTCACGGTGGGCGCGGGCTTGCGCTCGCGCAGGCAACTGACATTTGCGCCGCGCTTCCGAGCGGAGCATAGCCTCCTAACAAAATGCATCGCCGCGTATTTTACCGTGCCAAATACTAAACAAGTGGCTCTCTGATCTTGGTTTAAATTAAGAACAGTTGAGACTTGTGCAGTGTGTGTTTTGTTTGTGTTATTGTGGTTCATTCGGTCTAGTGTGCCAGTTAAGTGTTGGACGTGGGACTGTCTCCGGAGGTCGGTACGCCCTCAATAAGTGAGTGTTTTGCATACATTGTTCTTACATCCGTATTGTGTGAATTAGTGTGGGCGAGACACGTCATACTTAACCTTTACAGAGCCTTTTTTAGCTAATTGCTTTTTGTTACATGTTTTTAATCAGTCGTCCAGTACCAATTGTCTGGCTGGACAAATCTTTAGCAATCTAATCTTCCTCAATATAGGCGCTTTATTTTTCATAAATTGCTATAATCAGTTTTCTGCGAATGCAGTTTTAAAATTTGGGTCTGTAGGCAATATTGCAATGCAATGTTACATGCCATTTAAAACAAGTAGTCAATTAATTTTTAACGTTTGACCTACATGCGAAAATGCAATGATGAACATCTAAATTTATCAGTGTTTCTCTAACATAATACATATTATGCATGATATTATACATAAAAATCTTTCTCTTGAATCACTCTATCTATTAAAAAAACCGCTTGAAAATCCGTTGCGTAGTTTTTAAGGTGTACGCATACATAGGGACGGACAGCCGACAAAGACTATGTTTTATACTATGTAGTGATTAGAGAGAGCAGTCTATTAATTCGAAGAACAATCAATACAATTACTAATCAGCCCAAACATAGTCGATCATTAAATTTGATCATGACCTGCAATTAAATGGAGGGTAATTAATCTGCTGTGCCAAGCTGTCCAGACGGTATCGTATCAAATTTTCCCTCTCTTGCGACTAGTTATTCGGCCTTTTCATTTCCTTTTGACGGCTCCTAAGACACCCTCAAGAGGGAATGGGGTGGTGACACTATGTATTTTTAATCCGTCACCACACGGACAGCCAATCAATTAGCACTGTCCTAATTGGAAACGCTTAATAGCTCAAGGCATCAATAAGACAAGGCCAACTGTACTTTTAATGTGACAACTGTTTCGAGAAACTACGACCACAGTACTAAAGTACAGTTAATTACACATTTTAATTGCGTACAGGTGACGCCCTGGATCTAGGCTAACGTCTCGCACCACCGCCTCGATATAAACGAGTTAATGTGCGTTGAACTCTTTTATAAGGGCCGATTCTATTGAAATCCCTTTTAAGCTCACGTGACTTTTTATCGTATTTGCCCTTTTATCCCGCAAACGTTGTTTTGCCAAATAATTGACGCCACCGCAAACCCCTTTTTTCGAAATTTCGTAAAATCGGTAAATTCTTAGCTGACCTCCATCCCGACCTCTCGACCCTGTACCAAATTTCAAGTCTCTACGTCTTATGGTTCCAGAGATATCGTGATGAGTCAAAAATAGATTGGCCATATTTTTTAACTAGCTTTTGCGCGCGGCTTCGCCCGCGTGGGCTTCGAACCCGTGCATATTTTTTATGAACATAAAATCGGTTATTGTGGCTAAACTATGACTTTTTTGTAGATCTTTATAAGACCTACAAACCCGTAGTACATAATTTTGTTCTATTGTCAATAGTTTTTGCAGCGCACGCATAAATAGGTTTTCGATTTTACACCTTGGTTTACAAAATCGCAATTTTCATACGGATCCCTAATTCTTTTGAAAATAAAATATAGCCTATAACTACTTCCTCGATAAATGGACTATCTAACACTGAAAGATTTTTTGGAATCGGACCAGTAGTTCCTGAGATTAGCGCGTTCAAACAAACAAACAAACAAACTCTGCAGCTTTATATATTAGTATAGATAGATTCCCGTGTGGTGACGGATTAAAAATGAATTGTGTCACCAACCCAGTCCATCCTGATGTCGTATGAGCCGACAAAAGGAAATTTCAAGGCTGATACCCTAGTCGCATGAAAAGGAAAACTTGATACGAAACCTTGTGCCAACCCGTCTGGCCAGAGTAGGCTAATTGCCCTAGGCTCCACTCAACAGTGGGTTATCTATGGGCTGAGTAGAAGAAGAAGACCATAAATTTTAAGAGGTTTTTTTTTCACAGAGTATCTTATCAAAAGTCCTATTGAACCTTTCGTTATGGATTTGGTTTATGTTGTGATTAATACATGTATTTAGTTATATGTATTATGATCGTCATTTCAGCTCATAAATTACTCACTACATAGTCGAGCCTCCTCCAAGTTCTAGGAGGGAAATTATCCTACTGCGCTACGCTGGCCAGACGGGTTGGCACAGGGTTTGTATCAAGTTTTGCTTCTCTTGCGGCTAGGTGATCTGTCTTTTGCGTTCCTTTAGCCTCTTATTACACCCCCAAGATGGTATGTGTTGGTGACATTGTGTATTCTAAATACTTCACCACACTGACAGTGTCACATATAATAAACTTATGTATTATACGTTGAAAACCATTTTGAATACCCATTAATTACGCTTCGCATCTGAGCTTCCATACGCTAGTTAACTAACAATATTTTTAATATTAAACTCTTTAGTTACCGTTCTTTTTAGACACGCTAAATGGTAATACACGTATTTTGGTATAACACCCATATTTATCCCTTCACAACAGGGTCACAATCGAAAATACACCTTAACCGTATCGAGGTTAGTGGTGAAAATTACGTGCAAGTATAAAGATAACGGATATAAGGTTTTTATGGGAATTGTTCATCAGCGCACGATAGCTTGTGCATCCGAATCCGATGTGGCGTGTCTAGGTCGCGAGCATCGAATAACACGCTTTTAAGAATGGCCATCTTGACTGTACTTTTATGTACTACTAATTATTTTGAACATTGTTCCAACGTTTCCGTTTGGTGACGGATTTAAAATACATAGTGTCACCACCCCATTCCATTGTGCCGACATAAAGATATGACAAGGCCAAAAATCTTTCCAACAAGAAGGAAAACCTGAAACGAAACCCTGTGCCAACGCTTCTGGCTGGCGTGGCATAGTAGGTAAATTTACCTCCCTGTGATGGGAGGACGCCCGACACTACAGTGGGTCATATCGTCCCGGTAGAGCGAGAATTAGGTAAGTCTTCATAATGATGTAATTAATTTTCGACCTAAGATATCAGCAACTTAAGTTGAAAATTGCTAAACATTTTTTTAAGACCTAGTTACTTCTTCCTCTACCGAGACGATATATAGACTGAGTAGTAGTAATGGCTTTTACCTCGTCCCCGTAGAGCGAGAATAAGGTAATTCATAATGATGTAATTAATTTTCGACCTAAGATATCAGCAACTTAAGTTGAAAATTGCCAAACATTTTTTTAAGACTTAGTTACTTCTTCCTCTACCGAGACGATATATAGGCTGTGTAGTAGTAATGGCGTGTAGTACCTCGTATTGAAGCCTACGAAATTAAAAAGTGTCTAGCAATCAGACAACCGTGATCCCTCTTGTCCAAGACTTCAGCAAAACTTTTGAAACGTTGCGTTGAAAAAATAGTGTCAATTTAACCCACAGTCATCATCATTTTAGCAAAAGAAGTTTAATGATATCTTAGGTTTTTGCTATGATTACCCTTTTTAACGGATTTATCGCTTGTAGGTACATAACATTATTTAATTCCCGACGTTTCGAATGCTTTGCAGCAGTTCTTTTGACGACAACTGTCATCTAGTCTTGTGCGACCACGACTGTTGCAAAGCAATCGTAACGTCGGGAATTAAATCATGTAATATACACGCGATAAATCCGTTAAAAAGTTTTCAATTTCAATCCAAAAGAAGTTACAAGTTAATCATTATAGTATTACGTTAATCTGGTTAAATCGCTTAAATTTAAGATTTACATATAATCAGTGAAATACGGTCATAGCTTTTGCGAAGCTCTCTTTAATTATTTCTACGTCTAGTAACGGATTGAAAAGATATACGACCTTATTCATGTTAGCTGTCATTTTGTCGAAGCATTAAAAGTATGAAGTCCTTGTCATTGGACAACCAATCGAAAGGGACAGGAACAGGCTTATTAAACTGTTATAAATAAGGCCTATGATTGTATATAATACATATTATTATGTACAAATATACATAATATTTATAAAAAAAAAGATAGATGAAATAATAATATAGTATAGATAAAGTAATTCTAATCCGCAAGCGTAGTGTAGGACGGCCCTCTGCTAGATGGAGCGACGATCTGCGAAAGGTGGCGGGCAGCAGCTGGATGCGTCAAGCCGAAGACAGGGCGCTATGGTCTTTAGGGGAGGCCTATATCCAGCAGTGGACTAATGTGGGTTGATGATAGATAATCGAGATTAAACAACTATTATTTTATACTTACGCAACAATCTGTAAAGAACTTTATCTCGTTGCTCATTTGCAGCAGCGCCATCTATTTTCACAAACGGGAACTTTAAAGTCAACGAATACGATCGCGGGTAACAGCTGGTCACGTAATTATTACAGGTATTACAACGTCATCCGCCGCGTCTGTCTATAGGTCTGTCTGTCTGATACGTGACGAAGGAACGTAGCGAGGGAGAGGGCACAGAAATCTGGGAGAGGAACATGCACGTCTATTTCGTCCATAAATTATTAAAATAAAAATTTTATTAATGTATTATCATAATTTGTTAGATATGTAATATCTGGTTGACCTGATCCTGACCTGGGGTATTTTTTTTTTACATAAATTGTGTTTTTTGGTAATTATATTTAAGTACGAATTACGCAAACACTCATTGACTTCGTGTTACTTAACAACGCCATCTGCTGTTGTGCTCACAAAAAAGTAGGATGTCAGGATTCCTAGCTAGATCGATTCATCGCCCCCGAGACCCGAATAAAATGACATTTTCTAAAAATGATTCCTAGCTAGATCGTTTTATAGCCCCCGATACCCCCTATACTATACTAAATTTCATGAAAATCGTTGGAGCCGATTTCGAGATTCCAATTATATATATACAAGAATTGCTCATTTAAAGATATTAGATTAGATACATCCGTGTGGTATCGGATTTAGAAAACATGTCACAAGCCCATTTTATCATGAGGGCATCGTAAGGGCCGACAAAAGGAAACGTCAAGGCCGAAATCCTTGCCTTAAGGGAAGGGAAGGAAAACTTAACCAAACTCGTATGGCCAGCGTGGCATAGTAAGCTAATTTACCCTCCATGTAATAGGAGTAGGCCCAACGCAGCAGTGGATCTATTGGCTGCGTAGTAATAATAAATATATCCTTGGACATTTCACACAACGCCATCTCGTCCCAAGCTAAGCAACTTAATGCTTGTGTTATGGTAACGAGATGGATGATAAACTACTTATATATATATATTTTTGTAAATACATACATATTATAGATAGAAATGACACCCAGACTCCGAGCCAGTGCCTCTGGTTTAGACAAAGACACTGGCCCGACCCCGGAATCGAACCCGGGACCCGTTGATCTAAAGGCGGCACATCTAACCACTAGACCAACGAGGCAGTCAATAATATAATAATAAAGCCCTTTATTCAGACCAACTTAGTATCTATTTACAAATAATAATGAATTAAAAACTATATTATTCGCATAGCGTAACTAATCTTAATCTAGTCTATTCTAATACTTAATTATTTTTTGTAGGTCGGCTGCGTAGCAGTAATAATTGACTGCCTCGTTGGTCTAGTGGTTAGATGTGCCGCCTTTGGATCAACGGGTCCCGGGTTCGATTCCGGGGTCGGGCAAGTGTCTTTGTCTGAACCAGAGGCACTGGCTCGGAGTCTGGGTGTCATTTCTATCTATAATATGTATGTATTTACAAAAAAAAAAAAATATAAGTAGTTTATCATCCATCTCGTTACCTTAACACAAGCATTAAGTTGCTTAGCTTGGGACGAGATGGCGTTGTGTGAATTGTCCAAGGATATTTATTATAATTTATTAATAATAATTAAGTCACTATTAGATGCCATAACCTTTCGCCTGATCAAAAAGTCCAATAAAAGCTCTACGATAAATGAAAGCTACAGAAAGCAGATACCGTTTACACTATCGTAAACTTTTACACAAAGTCGAGTGAAAGTAGCTCGTATCTGATGGTATTTACTTGCATAAGTTATATATTTAAACATATTACCTAGTCGGTGTGCTATCACTTTCTCATTATGCAATATGTGATCATCACTCGGAACCGACTCGCTTGAAGATTTTGGCTTATCAAGTTCGTGAAATAGCTGTTTGATAGTTAATTATGCAAATATTTGACATTGAATTAACAAACGGGTGTTTCACGATCGCATAAGTAGTATATTATTGTGAATCTTGGCAATATTGGCTCTGTTTAAAGTTTTAAAGGCTGTGGGATTTGGTGAAAGTTGGGATAGAGGTAGGACTACGAGACAAGAGCCCTCTTGTGATATTACTCGCGTAGATTTTGACCTGAAATCTATGCTAGTAATGCTACAAGAAGACTACATGGATACAGGGTGTAATAAAAAACCTATAATACTACTACTAATCAGCCCATAAATGACCCACTGGTGAGTCGGGCCTCCTCCAATTACATGGAGGGTAATTAGAATACCCTCCATGTAATTTTCCGTGTGGTGAAGGATTTAGAATACACGGTGTTCCATCCTCCACCCCTTTCCATCCTCAGGGTGTCGTAAGGGAAAAGGAAATGACCCGTCTGGCTGGCGTGGCACAGTAGGTCCTCCCTGTGTAGTCTTTTGTGGGGTGAGTAGTAGTAATAGTAATTATCCTACTGTGCCACGCTGGCCAGACGGGTTGGCACAGGGTTTTGTATCAAGTTTTTTTATCTTGTGGCTAGGTTATCGGCCTTGTCATTTCCTTTTGTCGGTTCTTACGACACCCTCAGGATCGAATGGGGTGGTGACACTGTATTCTGAATCCGTCACCTCGCGGACAATCGTTTGTTTGATTGTAAATGGAGGACGAGCTACGATATCCTTAGCACTGAAGGCGAAAGTCCAACGACAGCTAAAATACGTGTGAAAAACTGACTCAACTATACAAGCTAAACTAACTTATTTTAGCTGGCGGTGGGCGTTCGGCTTGAGACTCGCTGAGCATGCAATGGATATCGCCTCAGCTCAGCGTATCTCTGTATGAAAGAATCAGAATTGAAAAAGAACCGCAGAACAACCAATTGGATACGATTTGTTGGAATAAACATTCAAATTAACCTTAAGTAGGGCGTTGTGTAAAGCAACGACCTATAGGTATGCATAATGTCGACAAATTAAATATTTAAAGTTGTAAACGTATTACGTGACAGCCGTGTGAAGAAAGTTTAAATTGTAGATTAAGCTGGCTATAACTTAGATCTTACAGTACCGATTTAATGCGGTGTTTTATAATCGTCGGTTAGCTTATAATCGCGTGAAGTATGTAAAATATATCATCTTAAGCTCCATCTGAAAGGAAAACTTATTTTTCTAAGTTTATTTGGCATCAACACCAATGTAACTTGATTTGGCTAACAATCATATTAGCTTATCGGTGTGGTGACGAATTCAGAACATATAGTGTGTCACAGCCCCATTCCATCCTGAGGATGCCGTAAGACCCGACAAAACGAAATGACAAGGCCGATAATCTAGCCACAGGAGATGGAAAACATGATACGAAACTCAGTGCCAATCCGTCTGGCCAGCGTGGCACAGTAGGCTAATTACCCTCCATGTAACTGGACCAGGGCCGACTCAGCAGCGGGTCATTTGTGGGATGAAATTATGACGTGATAAAACTTTTAAAAAACATACAATTGAACAGCATTTTGTGACGGAAATTATTTATTTCACACAAAACAACTAATAATAATAATATTAAAGATGATGTCTAAAACTAGTAAAAAAAAGAAAAGAAAAAGAGAGACTTACGACTAAATTACAATTATAAATATACTAGTAACCCGCCCCAGTTTCGCACGGATGCAATGATGGACATCTAAATAAATCAGTGTTTCTTTAAAATATTATGCATGTATCTTACTAATATTATAAACGTGAAAGTTTGTAAGTATGGATGGATGGATGGATGGATGTTTGTTACTCTTTCACGTAAAAACTACTGAATGGATTTTAATGAAACTTTACAATAATATAGCTTATACATCAGAATAACACATAGGCTACAAGTTATAAAGATGTGAATTACAACAATATAAACAAGTCGAATTCAAAATTTCTAATTGTCAAATTTTCGACCATATTACACTATAGACAACATAACGTTTCGCTGTCAAAAAATCCGCTTCAAAATCCGTTGCGTAGTTTTAAAGATTTCAGCATACATAGGGACGGACAGGCGACAGCGACTTTGTTTTATAATATGTTGTAGTGATTATGTACCTAAGTAATATTTTTATCAAGAATAATTGCTAAAACAAATAATTCGCCGAATTAATAAAAAAACCATTCAAAATTACTAATATATTTTTTATTCGAATGGTATTGGTTCTTACTTGTCTTGCCAATCTCAAATCCTAAAGTTGTTTATTATTCTGGAATTCAGTTTTTTTTTAAAGATGAGATAGTTTAAGTAGGTAATAAAAAAGATCTTGCTATAAATGAAAACATGTCGGAAATGTAGATACAAATTTATTCATGAGCAAAGTTAGTAATCGTTTATCATTATTCTGAAAAATTCCTCTTCGAAGTAACTTCGAGCACGAGGCTTTTTTACAACTTTTTAATCCGAACATAACTTATCTTGATTTCTATACTTACGGTAACATGTGAATTAACACGGAAGAACAGAATTTGTAATAGTCATTGAAATTAAACACTTTTATCGGATTTATCGCGTGTATTGTTTAATTCCCGAAGTTGCAAATGCTTTGCAGCAGTCGTGATCACGGGAAAGACAGTTGGTTTCAAAAATACAAAGAAACAGTTGAATCTGCCATCTTTATTTTTGTTTAATGGATAACGTTCCCTGTGCGCGAAGAAATCTATCAGTGTCCAGAGGTCTTGTAAAAGAGTGTTGAGCTTGAGATTTGATCAATTTAATGACTGTATCCAAAGCAGGTGGTCACCCTCTCTATTGAAATTTGGATCATTGTTTAATCTCAATAGCCTCGCTGTTTATTCTTGGGATTTTATGATTTGATGTCGTGTCATCCAACTAGGTGTAGTTATTATTATCCTACAAGCTTAAAAAGTAATTTTATATAATGTGTCTTGGGTTATCGGTGGTCATTACCTTGTTTCAAGTAGGTAATGGCAAAATAAAAGTTATTTAATCATTCCGAATCTATCTATATTACGAGTACTATAGTATATTTCTTTATTAGGAATTTTGTTACAGCCTGTATAGTTTACCTAAATAGTTTATTATATTGTAGTTATAAAAAAACTGTTTATATGTCTTTATACCATTAAGAAAACTGTGTCAACTTACAATATGTTTATGTACTAGAAATCCGCTCAAAATGGAACTTCATCACAACGGTTTTGTAAATTGATCCGTGTTTTCCTGTGATTAAAGTACAATATTAGGAAATTGCAAATGGATAACCTCAGATTGCCTACTGCAATGCTTTTGGTTCTCGCGGATATCTTATTGCAGCTATCAAGTGACTGCATAGGGAACGCAACCGAAGTTTAAAAAGTTGTCCAAGAATATCCAAATGGTTTTTCTAAGTTATTTTGTTTTATAGCAAAATACTGAACCAATTACGATAAAATGTCTATGGAAACAATCTCAAGGACCTTTCAATGTCATAAAATACTATGTGACGTATACACACAACCAAGGTATTTATCTGTCATAAACGCAACTGGGCGCTCATGGGCCCTGGTTTAAAGTGAGCGACCACGTCTCCATACCACTTGTCATCATTGGTAACACACATTGATATAAGATAAGAAAATACAAAATCACGATATACTTTCATCACGTGCAATAAATAAAGAAGAAGAATCGATTGGGGCGAACTCTATGTGTGAAAAGGATGGGGATACAGTACATCATCATCATCATTTCTGCCCATAAATGACCTACTACTGAGTTGGACTTCCTCCAAATGTATGGAGGGTAATTAGCTGGGAAGTTAAGATTTCTTTCTCTTGTGGGTAGGTAATGAAAATTTGATACAAACCCTGTGTCAATCCGTCTGGCCAAATGGGCATATATGATTACCCTCCATTTAACTCGAGGAGGTCCGACTTAACAGTGGGTCGTATATAGGCTAAGTAGTAGTATGCTTTCTCTGTTAACTGCGTTACGGTGTGAAATTACCCACACATACTTGCGAACAGTCTCACATTAGCTAGCTATTTTCGTATACATATCGTGTTAGTGCGATGAGTCATTTATGTATTTCATATGGCGGCACTACATACGTACATGTATTGTAATATTTGATGCTGGCACTTAAAATTGATTTCGATTAAAAAATGTCAATAATAAAAAAAAGATTAAGAAATTCAAATATTTTCGCTTTTCGTATATGGAATATAATTTCGCCATATTTTTTGTATGCCAATCCTTCATGTTATTTGGGCATTTCATTTTTGCCTCTTGATTCGTACGTACCTACTTCAGTTTTCACGGATGATGATAATTAAATAAAAGAGCCCATTGTATTCGTTAAAGATTAGCTACTTTCCAGTAAGAACTACGTCACAACAGGTACAGCAGTTTTGGAGATCGGAACAAACAGAGGGACAAACATTTTGTAGCTGCGTGTGTGTAGAAAAACTCTTATGTCAAAATAAGTGTTTAAGGAATACATGGTGTCACCACCCCATTCCATCCTGTGGTAGTTGTAAAACCGACAAAAGGAATTGACAAGGCCGATATCCTAGCCGCCAGAGAAGGAAAACTTGATATGACATCCTGTGCCAACCCGTGTGGCCAGTGTGGCGCAATAGGCTAATTACCATCCATGTAGGTGGAGGAGGCCCGACTCAGCAGTGGGTCATTTATGGGCTGAGAAGTAAGTAGGAGCATTACGAAGAGAATCTCAATTTTATTTAAGTATATGTAGTTTTTTATTTATCTCAATTTTATTTATTATTTTATTTATTATTTTATTTATATATCTAGATAATAGCACCCGTGTCGCATAAATTATGCCATAATCACAGTTAAGTATGAATGAAAACCATCCCGATACCACAGTCTCAAGACCATTGTCCCACGGTATTAATTTGCGGGTCTTAGATGGCCTCACGTTCCAATGAGCAGTCGTCCTTTGTTTTGAATGGGCGACTAGTAAGTCATTCATTGTCATAACATCAAGCCATAATACTTAACGCTTGAATGAGCATTTACAAATAATCGGATAAGGTACAGTACAGTTCAGGTACGCTCGTCAAATAATGACGATATTTTGTACTAACTTCGAAATTATCAGCCATGTAAAAGAACAATTCGTCCCCGTAGAGCGAGAATTAAGTAAGTCTTCAAAATTATGTAGTTAATTTTCAACCTAAGATATCAGAAAGTTAAGTTGAAAATGGCCTAACATTTTATAACACTTAGTTACTACTTCCTCTACCGACACGAATTTTAAACCCAATATATGCAGAAGGTAGTACGGCTGTCACATGCGACATCTTGTGAACAGGTGCCGTTGCTAGGGGTCGGTCGACTCAGGCATGTAGTTCTAAAGCCTTTTGTGACTATTGCCCGGGTTTGCTCTCATATTCGTCTTTGTATACAGATCTTGCAATTTAAAAAAGGAACTACAGAGTTTCTTTCCGATAGAGCAGCCTTCAAATCCGAGGTTAAATGTAAAAATAACTATAATGACATTTCAAAAGAGCCGAGATGAGCCAACTGCAATAAATAGATTTTTTATTTTGATTCGAATAGAGAAAAATTAAGAAAAAAGTTATTTTTGATAGCCAAATATGCTAGCTAAAATATAATATACTAGCTTCACCCCGCGGCGTCACCCGCGGTACGACAATAACCGTAACCGGCTTCGCACGGGTGTGATGTTACCCGCGCAACATCACACCCGTGCGAAGCCGGGACGGGCCGCTAGTATTTAATAATAATGATATTGACTCTTCGTTTGAGTTAGAAAACGTTTGTATGGGAAAAAGGGCTGTTTTTAGGGGTTTTCCGGCAATTATTCGATTTTTTCTCCTACCAAATACCTACCAATCTAAAAATCATCCTAGAACTTCAACGAACTTTAAAAAAAAATTGCCCAAATTGGTCCAGGCGTTGTTGACCTATGCGCTTACCAACACATTTTGCGATTCATTTTTATTTTTATAGATTTGAATTTAAACTTCCTTGTTGGTCTAGGAGTTATGAGGATCACGGGTCCACACACGGATTCCGGGCAAGTGACTTTGTGTAAGCAAGAAGCACTTACCTACTCGGAGTCAGCGTGTCATTTGTGTTCGTGAGTTTCATGTTTGTAAACTGCCCCCGCGATACAGGTTATGTCAAGAGCGTAAGTTTCGTTTTTTTTAAATAAAAAATACATTAAAATCATCATCAGCGCTGCAGTTTGCAAAGGCAGTCTGGAAAAGTCTCGCCTTTATTTCGCTGAGCGAATAAGTATCCAAGTGTTTATGCAATCCAGCGTGGCAATGCCACCAGCCTTCTGGGCACGGCTTTTATACATATTTAGCTTACCTATAATATTAATTTATTATTTACTTCAAAGTAAATTAAAAAGTATATAATAAGTAGACCCCGACTTACGGTAATTAGTAATAAACTAACAGATTTATTCAGTAAACAGTTTTAATATTAAATAAAATTAATAAATTGTAACTGTACGTTTTGTTCAACTTCTTTAGTATCACATCGAATAGGTTCGAAGTTTTGTACGCAGTTGTCGGTAGTGTTAAAGGTTGAAAAATCATACAGGCATTATAGCGTCTAGTAATTTTCGAAATTCAAAAGCTGTAATCGAATTCTAAAACCGACGAAGGTTTCATACCCCGACTGTACGCAAGAGTGCGTACTGAGAATTAATTATTTAGTAAATACACGGTACGCCCGTTAATTGAATTTCCGAAATTCGTTTATTAGATATTGCGATATTATTGACCTACTGTAACACTTTCAAATCATTTCACTGTTTCAATCATTACCTATATTGAAGTGGGATATGACTGTCGAGTACAGACAGCGTCGGTACAAATAAGGCAATCTAATATTCTACGCTACTTAATGCCTGCGGCGCTGTCTGCTCTCATATAATATTCTATGTAGTGATACGCGAAGCAAATATTTGTACCCCTTTTTATTAAAATTGCGCGTACGGAGGAGTATGGAATTCCCCACTTTAGAGTTATATATATATATATGAATGCTAATATTTTTTTAAATAAAGACGAAAAATACATTGATCCAATAAAGAAACGTTACACACACTACCATGTATTTGACACACACGCTTAAATAATTCTTGAGGTCTGTAGTCTAATTTGAGAATAGAACTATAATTTAAAATAATTATGGTCGAATTTTGACTAATGGACAGTCATTTCTCAAATATACGAGTACAAGTAAATGTCTGTTAGAGGAGGAGGAAGTTCTCAATTCGACATTACACATATCTACATATTTGTTCAGATGTACATATTTTGATGATTTCTTTAATTTTTGTGACGAATGTATACACATTTAGAACAATGCCCCCAACCCATACTATTATGTAGTCAAGAGGCGACTAAAGGAACGCAAGAGTCACAAACCTTAACCTTGTGACGCCGGTGATTATGTGGGACTCTGGAAACTACTCGTCTACCCACTAAAACCCCATGTATATGGTATACCTGCACACGACACGCTGGGGGCGCCACAGGTTTGCGTAGAAACATTCCACTGTGACGCCCCGATAGAGCCACAAACCCTGTGCCAACCAGTCTTGCTAGCGTGGCACAGTAGGTTAATTTTCCTCCTTAAATTTGGAGCGAACCAGACTCCGTAGTGGATTAAATAATCCAGTACGGAGTCTGGTTCGCTCCAAATTTAAGCGGCTAAAAATCATCGGCTAAAAAGACTACGACGCCTTTAGATGTTTGTGAAAATCTCTCACAATGCAGTCTTCAAAATGATACCGTAAGAATAGCCTCCAAAGTTTGGGGTATCAATTATGTCATTAATCGTAAATTGCTTTACGTTTCCATTCAATTAGTTCTCGCGCACATTAAAAGAAAATTAAAATTACATCTAACGGCACAAGAACAGCATGTAAGAGGAAAAAATATTCACTGCGTACTGGCACACAAAATTCAAGCCAATTGATTGGCTTTGGTAATCAAGCGTTTTGTAAAGTGTAAGTAAAACTTAATTGCTTTATTTTTTATCTAAATACTCTTTACTAGCTGACCTGACAGACGTTGCCCTGTCTTAGCTATTAATATTGAATTTGAATTTAGACATTTTCGTATACGATAGCGCAATAAATAAATATTTTATTTAGGCACGTAATTGCTAGTACTTTTAAACTGATAATTAAAGCAATTCGTGCGGAATTATTCCCTAACCATTTCAAAATATTTAAAAATGCACGATATGGTTCAAGTTTTCACTTCGTGCTTTAGTCTTTAGTGCAGTAACGTGATGACGAAAGAAATTAACCTTGTCAAACACATAAGTCCTTCACACCTCTTTTCCTGCTTATTAGCACTAATGTTGGCGACTAGCAACCTAATCGGTTCGTGATTTTAAACTTTTTCTATTACCTAATTAAAGATTTAATTGTTTTAGTTCTCGTATTTTTTTAATTTATGTATTGTTTTTCTTATAAGGGGTTTGCCAAAAAGCCTTTGCGGTAAGTGTACGTACAGGTTAAAATAACTTAATATCATTAATTGCTTAGAAAATTCTATTCAACGTTTCAACGTTCTATGTTTCGCATCAATGTATTTCTAGCTTCATACTATACCAACATGACAATATGGTAAGGAGCTCTAAAGTGGCTTAGCTTGTAAATTTGAGATTACAAAAAAAATACACCTGGTTAAAGACCTTGTTCTGATTAACGAGGGCGATTTCATCGGCACACATCATTAGCCAAGGAGGCTGATCTTGGATGTTTGCCGTAACTACATCAAGCACCACGTTAAACAAGAACGGGCTAAGAGCCGAGCCTTGGTGAACGCCAACAGTAATTGGAAAGCCATTGGAGTCGCCAACAGCGGTCTGGACAGAGGACACCGAATCGCGGCACGGTACCTACGCTAAATTCCCTCCTGTTATTGGGGGAGACCCGACTCAGATGTGGATCTTTTACGCGCTGAGAAGTAAGTAGGCTAATATTTAAAGGTACTAGCCTACCATAATAAATTCCATTCAAATTATCTTAGCATTCACTGTAAATATTACCAGTCATACAACAATCTTTCATCTTTTTGCGTGTTAGTAAGATGCAATGGCGCATTAAAACGTGACCTACCGACGTGGTCACTGACCCCAAGTCTCATCAAGCAATATACTCAGGTGTTCTGATGACCTCTTTATTTGTTAGGTAAATGATGTGACTACAAAGGAGCGCTAAGTGCGAGGTTTTTCGTGTACTCCATTGCTTTAATATTATGCCAGTTTCTATTACTATCATTATCATTATCCCAGCCCATAAAGACCCACTGCTGAGTCGGATCTCTTCCAGTCAGATGGAGGTGATATTCGCCCACTGTGCCCCGCTGTACAGACGTTATACAGGATCCGTATAAATACTGTGATCCTTCTCTTGTGATTAGGTTATCTGCCAAGTTTTTTATTACCTTTAGCCGGATCTTACGACATCCTCAGGTTGGAATAGGGAGGTGATGCTGTCTATCTTATATCCTTCATCACATGGACGTTTGTAAAGAAGGAAGCTAAAATAGTTATCAACTTCAAAAAGGAGAAAGTTTGTGATGGTTTTTTAATATGTTACTGCATAACTACGTCATTTACCAACTAATTTGTAATATCTTTTTGTATTCGTATTGGTTCCTTTACCATTGGTCTTAAATAAGTTTGGCAGAAATCTTAGTGATCAACACATATTCGAGAAGGCAAACATTTTAATAGTTTGACGATTTTGTCATTCGTTACCATTACCAAGTACATATTTGTTTTCATTAAAAATTGTATCATAAAATCTTAACAAATAATGTAAACCGACTTTAAACTAAGCACCAAAACCCGAAAAATAAACAAACATTTGAAGTCCATACCAACTTAAATTGGCAGCGACGTTCATTGGTTAGTAGTAGTAATATTTCAAATTGTTGTTTATTGTTCGATTTTAGTGCCTATTTTGAAGTAAGTTTCCATCCGAATGGACGTTACTTGGATGCGATCGAGTTGGTGAAAAACTCACACTCGGTAGACAGATGATTATGATGGCACTTCACTTAGCGACTCCTATTTGCGTTTGCGACATAATACGAGTATTTGATGGAAATTCCAAAGTCCACGGCTAACTATATAAACGAACCCATTACGTGACTTTTTAACATCGTGAAGATCTTTCTTTATTTTAGTTTTTTTAAATCATCTGTATTAGATATGACCTGTATCGCGGGACAGTCTACAAATCTGTAATTCACGAACACAAATGACACCCAGACTCTGAGCAAATGCCTCTGGTTGACACAAAGGCACATGCCCGTCCCCGAACCGTGGGCTCTGATCGAAAGGCTAGCACAATTTAGTGGACTAATGTCCCTCTATGAATTTTGAGGAGTTCGTACTTAGCAGTGGGTCATGTACAAGAACAAATATGGCCCCTTTAGTTTTCCTCAAAAATAGTAAACTTAAACAAATACATTGTAGTATAATTACAACACTAAATAAGCGCCTTCTCAAATTGAGAGAAATGAGAAATTTGCCTACTAAAGCTTGCTTATTCAGGCCACACTGTTACAAGGTTTCATTTCCAGTTTTACTCCTACAGCTAGATTTGCAGCCTATCTAGTTTCTGAACTTGCTTCGTTCTTAAAATAGAATAAGCGAACATGTGTATGAATGGAAATGAAACTCCTGACCAACGGGACACGTCTGTTAATATTACCTATTTTCTGTTACACCATGTATATGTAATACAGGGTGTAACAGAAACCCTATAGCCATAACATAAGCATCGATAGTACTACTGATATGCAGTTTGCAATATTTCAGGGGAAAGAAAGAAACGTTTCTTTTCTTGAAATGCTAATCACCAGAACTAGATAAATATGCACAGAGCCCTAAGCAACATTGCCAAACAGAGATTATGGGCCCTGTACTATCCTACAGGTAGTATCCGCAGTATTCACGATATGAAGAGGATGGCTCATTTCCGACGTAACACACATTTGGTGATAAAAAGTTGGATCACAAAAATTTCTATAAAGAATAGAATAGAAAAATCCTTTATTGTATAAAAACCAATTATGGTGTTCACAGTAGTCCACGGATACACCATTTTTATAAAACTGCTACAGCCACCAACTGAGAAAACCTGGCGGAAGAAACTCAATGGGCTTGTCTTTTTTTTTAAACGCCATATTATAATGACACTATTAGTTCCTTGGGTTTGGTTAAGTTTTTTATGAAAAAAAAAACATATGAGATAAGGTCGTTTGATCAAAACGGAAGTAGGTAATTATTTCTTTAAAATATTTTCATGGGTGTTCAATTTTGTATTATTGACACTGTAAGTAATTCATTACACCAGGAGAAGTGTATGTAGGTTTACTGTACCGTTTAAAATAATGTTATTTTATGCAGACAATTTCGGACAATAGGTTGTATTGTGCATGTCATGACAACACATAGAGCGCACAACGTGAAAGCGCTTAACCTGTCTTCTTCGTGAATGACAATGCATTGTACATGCATCTCAGTAACACTTATATATTTTATTCGTTTCAACTTTCGATTAAAATGTAGGCCATAAATTATTACTTATTCATACTTTGTCATCGTTGTTATTTTTAAACTTTCGCGATTTGAACACATAATTAAAAACTTATCGGGACTTATCGCGCACAGAATTAATACCTGTTTTTGCTCGACGTTTCGACCATGTTACAATGGCCGTGGTCGCGAGCTGACTGCAGACCGCAAGTTTTTTCGGTGGGAAGTGAGGGTACTTTGGTCTCCTACCCTCACTTGGTTTTGTACACACGTAGGGTTGTCACTAGGGCACACAACACTGACTGTATCGGTTGAATACTTTGTACCTACACCGCAAACTATACATTTGCTTATAACGGGGTTCCACGATGCCGCCACCTTAAATCCATCTTCTCGGTTGAAATTACGGTGTTTTCTGATTTCAACCGCTTCACGAACCGTTCTCGCATAGTATGCCGTTCAGTGGAGAGGACTTTCGGATCGTGGAGCTCGATCCAGTGATCAGAACCCGCCTCCAACAAATAGGTAGTCCAGAGTTCCGAAGTCCCATATAACCGATGACCCCTACCCCCGATGGGCAGGTATGCATTAAGTATTTCCCCAGCGAAAATTAAAAAGAGGCAAACGATTATAAGGAGAGAAATTAGATTACTGTGCTACGCTGGCCAGACGTGTCGGGACGACGTGACGACGACGTGACGGGTGTCATATTTTCCTTATCTATTTACCTTTAGTCGGCTCTTAAGATACCCGCAGGATAGAATGGGGTGGTAACAAACTGTACTCTAAATTCGTCACCACTCATACGTAGGACAAGTTTATAATTTAACTAGTGGCCCGCCCCGGCTTCGCCCGTGCAAAGCGGGGGTGTGTTATACATGTAAACCTTCCTCGTGAACCACTCTATCTAATAAAAAAAACCGCTTCAAAATCCGATGCGTAGTTTTAAAGATTTAAGCATACATAGGAACGGACAGAAAACATCGACTTTGTTTTATACTATGTATATAGTGATCAACAATTTCGCAGAACTTACTCTCCACCTGGAAAAGGTAAGGCCAGCCGTTGCCTTGGCTTCGGACTGGGCAAGCCGGAGTCCCACTTAAGCTTTCAACAGCCCATAACGGGATTCCCACAAAAAGGTCGTTTGTAACTATATAACGTTACTTGACTAATCAAGTTTGGCTGTCATAATCGTAGTATCCCAAAAGAAATGAGAATAAAATATGAATTAATTGTGAGATTAGTGTCTGAGATACAAATTTACGGCTTTTCAATAAATAAACCAGTTTGTCAAAATTTCTCAATGGAACTGCTGCATGTTATGAAATGTTATCGAAGAATTATTGCGTACACCTTGTTTGTGGACCTGTTAAACTACTCACAGTTATTTTACAAGAAATTATTCGGAATTAATATAATCTATCAATCTAATATAATGAAATATGAGAAAATCCATTGTTTTTAAGGTTTGTCCATGTTTTATTAAAGTTGAAACATTCTGGAATTATCATTCAGGTTTTATGTTAACTGATTCTGAGGCGGTACGGGTCAGCTAGTTTGCAATAAACATTAAGATTTACCCCCACTCGTTCACTTACACTTTACGTAAAAATGTACTCTTTAGTCTACAACACTTATAACAATAACAATTAAAATCAACAGTTTTATATAATGGGTATTTACAATTTAACACAAAGGAACGTTTTAAATATGAGGTTTACGTACGTATTGTAATGCTGATTACAGTGAACTATAAAGTGAAAATGAGACTAAGTACCTACTACTTGTACTTAGTCTCATTTACAAGCGAGTTTATTAAGCGAAATATCAAACTAATTTAGAACATTCATAGAAAAGTTGGGGTATTGTTTCAGTAGTTGTTGTTTTAATGAGAAGGAAATTTATTTAATATGAAATACTTTGAGAATAGTAAAAGATATGTTTACTCTTTCAAACGCCAAGATCCCCTCATAGTGTAATCGCGATCTTTCACTTTCGCAACCAAGTTATGACGTAGCTTAAAGACGGTGACAATTTGTGGTTTCCGTTTTAATCTCTGTTGGGAAATGAACCTTAATTATTTAGACTTTAAAGAGTTTATGTAAATACTCTTTCCAAGTAATTTAGTAGAGACCAAGACTAGATATTTGTATTGAAGTGACTGATTCAGATGCTTTAACCAATTCCGTGCTGACACTGTCGAAGATTAAACCATTCATTTCTGTAATAAATCTAACTGCAAAGAACAACTTCCAATGAAACCCTGAGAGTATCGCTCAATGCCATTGGTTGGATTTTATTGGTGACATTGTAAATTAGTCCATACTAGCGGCCCGTCCCGGCTTTGCACGGGTGGACATTAATTTTTTTATTTTTCTTGTAATTAAAATAGCCTATATTAATCAGTGATAATGTAGCATTCAAGTGGTAAAATAATTTTATAATCGATTCAGTACTTTTTTAGCCAATTCGTTACACAGAAATAGTTCCTCTTTAGTATTATCTATTAGTATAGATTCTATCTAACTCCGATTCTTACTCCTTCTCAGTACACGCCGTTCGTTTATGGAATTCACTTCCCGCTGGCATTCGGAGCTCTGAATTCTATTCAGCTTTAAACGAAGAGTCAAAGACTGCTGCTAGTCGCAGTTGTTGTCATTTATTTATTAAGTATGTATGTGTATATAAGTATTTCGTTTTTGAGTATCTATTCTACATTTATTATTATTATTTATGGTTGTTGTAATATTCGTTATACTTAATATTGCCATTATTTTTATTTACACACTAAGCCTATTTTCACCATCTCCTTACGAGTGTCTTCTGGTGGAGATTTGTATAGAATTACTACCTGACCTCGCAAACGCTGCCCCGCAAACGTTTTTGTCTAAAACAAACATTTCTGTGGACCACATTTAGGGGGATTTAAGAAACGTATGCTATCTACCATCTAAGGTTTGGTCATATCGAGAGGATGAGAGAAAGTAGACTTCCAAAAGAAATATTTAGCGGGAGTGTGAATGGGACGTTGGAAAGTTGGAAGGGGCAGGCCAAGAAATGCATTCCGTGACCAAATAGGTGATGTCCTTAAGAAAGGTCAGGTCAGAAGCACCCTAAAGCGACGAGCATGTATATAAATGAAGAGGTTGATGAAAGTGTAAGAAGCGAAAGTTGTGATCCAGGATCGTAGCAAGTGGAAGGATGTGATCTCTGCCTACCCCTGCGGGAAAAAAGCGTGACTTTATGTTTTTTTATAAATAAATAACTTACTAAGCTAATATAACGTGCAAAAGACAATGCTCTGCGTGCATGCCGATATGCGCTATGCAAATGTCGAAAGCATTTAAAGACTGAATGTAATATTCAGTCTTTAAATGCTTTCGACATTTGCATAGGTAATTGCGAGCATAGCAATATTGTTGCAAATAATACAATAATACTTCGGTTTGAATAAGTTGGCACTTGTTTGTAACGTATTTAAACGTAGGTTTAAACCTAAGCCGCTGGTCGAAATCTTTCTTTGCTACACCTATTTCTAGCAGTGAGTGGCCTTTAATCACCTACTGTGTAATCTTACTAATATTATAAACGTGAAAGTTTGTAAGTATGGATGGATGGATGGATGGATGGATGTTTGTTACTCTTTCACGTAAAAACTACTGAAAGGATTTTAATGAAACTTTACAATAATGTAGCTTATACATCAGAATAACACATAGGCTACAAGTTATAAAGATACTATGTGAATTACAACAATATAAACAAGTCGAATTCAAAATTTCTAATTGTCATATTTTCGGCCATATTAAACTATAGACAACATAACGTTTCGCTGTCAGTTGCGTTTTGTTAAAGTAGGTTTTATACGGACGGGATAAAAATCTCAGGTATCATATGTCCAAATTTCTTTTTGTTTTAAATATTTATAATGCGGAACAAAGTTCGCCGGGTCAGCTAGTTCGGTAATAATAACATGGCGCACCTTTATAAGTATAATTAAAATACAGGCTCTAACAAAACTACTCTTTGCAAAACTTCAGGCAAAAATATGCAACTTTTTTTCTAATGCTATATCTAGAATAATACACACAGAAACCCTAAAACCTTGAGTACCTAAGGTTATTAAGCTTGTAGGATAATAAACGATAGCTAATTGGTTTCACTGGAACCCATGTTTTGTATTAAGAATCAGGTTCAGAAAAACATGCATTATCTTACTCATACTCGTACTTCAAGATCTAAGACTCATAACTGATTATCCCTATACCCATACTTCGTATGAATATCGGGGTTCTGTTACATCTTTATCTTTACATAGTATAAAACAAAGTCGCTATCGTCTGTCCGTCCCTATGTATGCTTAAATCTTTAGTACTACGCAACCGATTTTGATACGGTTTTTTTTAATAGATAGAGTGATTCAAGAGGAAGGTTTATATGTATAACCCACCCCCGCTTTGCACGGGCGAAGCCGGGGCGGGCCACTAGTTCTGTATATATTAAAATCAGTTCAGCGGTTTGCTATAAAAGTTGAAAAGAATAAATTACTAGTTGTTGATTTCGCGTTACATCAACTAAAAATAAATAAAATATTATTTTAATTATATTTATATTTCGAAAACAATTAACAAAACTATAGGAAAAATAAACCAACCATCCGAAGTCGGTGCCAACCACAACCAACTCCACCTTTTTTTTAGTTTGGTTAAAAATAATATGTAATAGTGAAAACTACCTTGGAAAATATTAGCTAAGACCAGTACACAGCCCTACCCAACTAATTCATATACATCCGCTGTGTAATGACACGACTGTGTAAACCTACATACCTTTAACATGTTTTCCAGACGTAACGCCAAACGGAAATCGTGACAGCCAATGGTGTAGATTCTAGAAACTTCAGGAAGGGCTTGGGTATTTCAAATTAAAACACTATATTACCAATTGAGTAGGAAGACCCCTTTTTTTGTTAACCCCGGGGAAAAGCTTTGTGCATACCGCCGACCCTCGGGGGAGAGGTCAGCGATTATCTGGGACTCCGAAAACTACCCGTATACTCACAAAAACCCCCCAGCGTTATACCCACACACGACATGCTTGGGGCGCCACAGGTTCGCGTAAACGCAGTCTACTGTGACGCCCCGATAAGGTGCCCGCTCTGCAGGCAAGCTACTATCGGAAGGCGTCCCGGGAGTCCTTAGACCCCTGGGGTAGACTTTATGTTCACGTAGATAACACTTAAAATAAATAATGTCACCAGCCTATTCTATCCTGATGCTATTCATACAAGATGACCAAAAAAAAAGCATTGTGGTCCTTTCTTTTTTCGGTCCATAATCCAAATATTCGTGTTCAGCTAATAAACTTGCGTCACCTTATTATTATTTTTACGTTGGACACCGTCCACCACCGTCCAACCATCCGCCATCATCCTACTATAGCCGATACATTAAATGAATGATTGAAATTAATCTGATGAATGAATGAAGTGTTAAAATATTATTCCAAGTTTTCCTTCCATGGTAGCCTAGTTCTTTGTACGAATTCTTATATTGTTTTCGATTTCTTTTCGTATAGCAGCCAGTAACACCGTTTTGCTGAATCATATCATGTTCATGGCTGTTAGGCACGGTTAACTGGTCATACTCAGTAGGCTTATTTTATTCTAGGCATAACGGGTGTAACACTAACCAGTTAGATAAGTTGTTTTCTTTTTTTCATTCAAATAGAAAACAGGCTCAATTTAATCTTGACGAATATGACTCTTATGCTTATTGTACAAAGTCCTTTAATGATAACAAATACGTTATACCTACCAAGGAGGTTGTCCATCTATATTCTATATCACTACATAGTATAAAACAAAGTCGCTGTCGTCTGTCCGTCCCTATGTATGCTTAAATCTTTAAAACTACGCAACGGATTTTGAAGCGGTTTCTTTTAATAGATAGAGTGATTTAAGAGGAAGGTTTAAAGGTATAATACATGCACCCGCGCGAAGCCGGGCGGGTCGCTAGTAAATAAATATAATTGGAGTGTCTGTTTGTAATATTAAAATAACCGCTTTTTAATAAGTGCATTTTGGATGTCTAACACGGTACAATAACTATACTATTTTCTTTAAAATTTTGCCACTGTCTGTCTCGGCTAATCTCTGTGGCTGGGCCGATTATGACTGGACCCTTACTGGCACATAGCTGATGTAACAAGGAGTAACGTAGCCTACTTTTATTAATTAACACCCCACCCAAAGGTTTGCCATATTTGTGTTGCAAACTTAACCGCTTTTTCTAAATTGTTGATTGTTTTTCGCTGGAAAAACTGAATTAATAAGTTACATTATGCCTCGTTGGTCCAGTGGTTAGATGTGCCGCCTTTGGATCAACGGGTCCCGGGTTCGATTCCGGGGTCGGGCAAGTGTCTTTGTCTAAACCAGAGGCACTGGCTCGGAGTCTGGGTGTCATTTCTATCTATAATATGTATGTATTTACAAAAAATAATGTATATAAGTAGTTTATCATCCATCTCGTTACCATAACACAAGAATTAAGTTGCTTAGCTTGGGACGAGATGGCGTTGTGTGAAATGTCCAAGGATATTTATTTAATTCGCCAGACAGGTGCCATCTTGTTAAGAGTTAGAGCACTATTAATGTTAAGTCAACGATTATCAAAGTATTGGGTAGATATTTATCCACTCAAAAAGTCGGGAATACTCCAATGCCATGGAAGGCACAGATATAATAATATTATGGAAGGCAATTAGCCTACTGTGCTACGCTGGCCAGACGGATTGGCACAGGGTTTAGTATTAAGTTTTCCTTCCCTTGCGGCTTAGTCTGGGTTTCGTACTAAGTCTAAATCGGCTAAGTCTGCTCTAACGACACCCTCAGAATGGAATGGGATGGAACACTATTTATTCTAAATCCTTGAATGACACTAATGCTAATAAATGAATAATTGAAAACATTACTTTTAACAAACGATAACACTATACATATAACTGTATGATTATTCTATAAATTTATTGACAGTTATAATAAATAATCTGAGCCATCAAAATAATTACACATAATCAATTTTCATACAGTTCGCATTTATTTGAAATAATAAAAAAAACAAGTTACAATAAACCGCGGAATGTTGTTAAATAGCCAAGATTTATTACTGATACCGTTTGTACCAACCAAAGTTGTTTTTATTATTTTCAAAACACATAAAAACGTTTAAAGTTATCCATTATAAAAAAAATAAATAAAATTAAAAATAAATAAATAAAAAAAAAAAGTTAACAATAAGTGACTAAAATATATCTTGTTATATAAGTATCCTAAGAATATAATATCGCAATTGGCAGACGTGTGTTTTCATGAATGCCTTGTTGCCGGCTTTAGTATTATTGTCATCTACCTTCCTTCTTTTTAACTTTTTATTGTATTGCATACTCTCATAAAAATGATATCCGACTAAAACAGTGATGAGGGCTTGATGGTGAATTCTGGTGTACGGAAAAACCAAACTTGGTTTATGATACACTGTTTAAGTTATATTGTAAGGCTACCGTGTAGTGCTCAATAAATAAATAAAAAAAAATAAAAATAAACGTATTCCCTTTGAAGACGGCTATATTTATTATTATTGTCGGTGTAGGCAAATTATTACTACAAGCAAAATACATACATTTATTTAGAACTAGCTTTTGCGCGCGGCTTCGCCCGCGTGGGCTTCGAACCCGTGCATATTTTTTATGAACATAAAATCGGTTATTGTGGCTAAACTATGATAGTTAGATATATGCTCTCGCGGACTTTTTTGTAGATCTTTATAAGACCTACAAACCCGTAGTACATAATTTTGTTCTATTGTCAATAGTTTTTGCAGCGCACGCATAAATAGATTTTCGATTTTACACCTTGGTTTACAAAATCGCAATTTTCATACGGATCCCTAATTCTTTTGAAAATAAAATATAGCCTATAACCTTCCTCGGTAAATGGACTATCTAACACTGAAAGATTTTTTGGAATCGGACCAGTAGTTCCTGAGATTAGCGCGTTCAAACAAACAAACAAACAAACAAACAAACTCTGCAGCTTTATATATTAGTATAGAGTATAGATTATTTTTAATAAGTAGTGCAAGTAGGCATGTTGGATTTGCAAGAACGTGTGCTAGAAGCACAAGGGGGCGGAAAATTCCGGGATAAACAATATACTGGCTACTAAAATAACCGATTTAAAATAAAATGCCAGTTAATTACCTACTGAAGTCAGCGCCATGTCAACATTTGTTTTATTGAGAATGCAAATTGCGAACTGATGAAGGTTCTCAGTTTCCTGACGTGACGAAAGCCATCGCGCAATGTCTGGTAGGTTGCACATCAAAATTATTAAAATGATCGTTTATGTCGGGACATAGAAATATGGCCAAACAAAATTATAAAAACATTCTGGGATCTAAACTACATCCATGTACTTCGAACCAGAGGCAGTTTAAATATGGCTTATTTATATGACACTTGTGAAAACAGATTTTTGTAAAATAAGTTCTAAGTTTCATTGATAATGAATATATTATTTTCACTCACGAATAAAATGAATGGGATAAATATGGTTTTAGTTATTGTACGAGTATCTACATGTGATATATCAATTACCAGTAATTCCTATTACAATAAAGTCGAAAATGAGAGAGAAGTTGGATTTGTGATCACATAAGTCTTTTAACCCAATAAAATCGAGGTACTTAACCTCAAATAAAGCTTAATAAAAAATACTTTTCAATTAGGAATCTCGCCAGGAAGCAATGGTCTTATATAAACATCGTAATTTGTTGAAAGCGACAACCATTGCGTAACTTAGTAATCCAACGTTATGCCAGTAAATTATCGGTGCAACTAATGGATCCGCAAAAGATCAAAATGTTGTCTTACTATTAAAATGTGCATGACGAAAATTACTTTGGGCTCACTTAATAGAATTAATCCGTAATGAGTTATACAATTGTTTTATTAACCAACTAGCTGACCCGGCAATCGTTGTTTTGCCATAATAACTAACTGCTCGTCCCGGCTTCCGACGGGTATTTAACAAAAACACAAAAGTCTATTATAGACATATATTTATAAAAATTACTAGCTGACCCGGCAAACGTTGTTTTGCCTTATAAATATCGCTATTAAAAATAGGGGTTTTGGTAGAGGGTTTAAAATTTAGGGTTGTATGTATTTTTGTATGCAGTATCATAGAACAATAAAAATGAGTTAATTACAAACACCGTGACACGATAATTTTATATATTAGATATTCCGATATATAAGCTATATTATTGTAGTGTCATCAAAATTCATTCAGTAGTTTTTTGCGTGAAAGAGTACCAAACAAACATTCTTACACACTTTCACGTTTATAATATTGGTAGAATTAACAGCCGCTCAACCCCCTTGCGGCTGAAATTTAGTAGAATCTTGACCTACTCGACAAAAGAAATATCTACCAAATTTCAAGATTCGTGGTTATATGGTTCAAAGCTATCGTGAGGAGTCAGTATATTCGTCGAAATCTATACTAATATATAAAGCTGCAGAGTTTGTTTGTTTGTGTGTTTGTTTGTTTGTTTGAACGCGCTAATCTCAGGAACTACTGGTCCGATTTCAAACAATCTTTCAGTGTTAGATAGTCCATTTATCGAGGAAGGTTATAGGCTATATTTTATTTTCAAAAGAATTAGGGATCCGTATGAAAATTGCGATTTTGTAAACCAAGGTGTAAAATCGAAAATCTATTTATGCGTGCGCTGCAAAAACTATTGACAATAGAACAAAATGATGTACTACGGGTTTGTAGGTCTTATAAAGATCTACAAAAAAAGTCCGTGAGAGCACATATCTAACTATCATAGTTTAGTCACAATAACCGATTTTATGTTCATAAAAAATATGCACGTTTTCGAAGCCCACGCGGGCGAAGCCGCGCGCAAAAGCTAGTATCTTATAAATTCGTATAAAATATAGGAGATGATTAGCGGACCGCACCGCCGCCGTTGCATTGTTGCAAAGTAGAGAAAAAAAATCTCTTTTGTAACCTTTAAATGAGATACAAAGCCACAGTACGACAGTAATCTTACAGTGCATTGTTATCTCAGGCGGTATAGACGGCATTTTCGCATAAAGCGCCAAAGCTGTTATAAGAAGAAGTACTTTTGTTAATCGACAAACAAATCAAGTATCTCAAGACCATAACAAATTATATATGGTACTTAATAATCTCATCTATTCATTACCCTTGGCCGTATGGTGACGGATTAAAAATACACAATGTCAACAAGTTACGCAAATATTTTAAATCCGTTAACATTTTTAAGTTTATATAAATGGTTTCTAATTAACGCCGAGTAATCAAGGATTGTGTACGGTTATAGCATTTAAATAAACTTTACAATTAATAAACATTCTGATATTAGGTACCGTTTCTTTTAAATGTCTGTCTGATCACTTGAGGCAGAAATGATGATGACGACCTCAAATGTGTTTTCTTTACCTGTTCACTTTTCAAAAAATATTCTTGTGTTCCGTTTTACAGTTTCAAAGCGCTTTTATAAAATATTAATTACTCATACCGAGTGCTTGTCCATTATTCCATTTGCCGCTAGACGTTGTTAAGGTTGTACTACACATGACTGCATTCGATTAATTTGATAGAACGGCAGGCATTATCGCTGAGGCATAACTATCCATAATGTCCCTATTCATTTCTGTCTGTGCAGTACTGCGTGGGTCTACGCCTCAACTAAATTTATTTGATGTGCGTATTTATTGAGGGTATAGTATTTTATTACAGCTATCGACATATAATTTAATATTCTTCGTTGCCTTTTAATTACACTGCCAAGTCGTATTGGAACTTAAAATAAATGAGTGAACAGTGAACTTGTATGAGATATTAAAAAAAGGAATGTATAAACGAAAAATAAACAACCATTTCGAGTAAATTACAAATCTTTTGTTTTACTTATTTTAAGTTTTCTGCCAAACTACTGAACTGATTTTAATAAAATTTAAATATGACTAATCTAAAACCAAAATCAATCTAGGATTTATTTTTGCGGTAACAAACATTATAAATAAAAACATTTAAAAAAACATACAACTGAATTAAATCCCTCCTCCTTTTTTAAATTCGTTGAAAACAGTATACTCTGGATTCCAGTAAAATTAGTAAGGTTATCATATTATGTGGAGGTAAAAAACAATTTTAATAAAAAATGGTACCAATTTAAATTTCGCAGTCACGCAAGTGCCAATAAGTAAGCCAAATATAGCTATGGGTCTTATTGTCAACTGTCTTGGGAAATATTATTAACTAGTGGCCCGTCCCGGCTTCGCCCGTGCAAAGCGGGGGTGGGTTATACATATAAACCTTCCTCTTGAATCACTCTATCTATTAAAAAAAACCGCTTCAAAATCCGTTGCGTAGTTTTAAAGATTTAAGCATACATAGGGACGGGCAGAAAATATCGACTTTGTTTTATACTATGTAGTGATTACGATAACATTTAGGTACCTACTTACTACCTGGTTAGTTTATTTCCAATGAAACATGCGTCTGCATTTTAGTGTTAAACCTGGTTCTTAGAAACATTAAAAAAGAATCTAGTCCGAGCAGGAAAAAAAGCTTTTAACTATTTCTTTAAATAAACTACACTTTCTATTGTCTCTGTTCGAATGTATACATTTAGCATTAATTCCGTCTTAAGCAGTAATTTGTTAAAATGCGTTAAATTTTAAACAGCGACATCTATTTGGAAGAAGGGAACAAATTTAATTTAAATTTAACGCAGACGATGCCGCTAGTAACAAAGCTAGTTTTACGTAAAAGAAACAATTTCACAAGATGTTGTAGATAAGTGTAGTTTAACCTAGAAGGGATATCCATACATATTTTAGTGAAGCATTAACTACCAAAGACTAAACTGGACGTTCAGGACAGGTGTGTGTCATAGGAAGATACTTGGTAAGAGCGTCCTAGAATATTCCTGCGCTTATCAAATATTTAGACTTCCTACCAACTAAGAATATCCGCAATTAGATAATTGGGCGTAGTCTGCATACACGTCGTGCTAACAGCCATATACATATATGTTATGTTTAAATTAATACGTGAACCAAACACTTTTTACCTCTTTTTACAAAAATGGAGCGGACGGAGGATTATGAAACTTCTTACACTAAACTTATAGTTTAAATAGAGAGTGCTATTTTTTTTAATTACACACTACTATGTATTTGATACACACGCGCATGATACTCTTTTCTTCATTATTAAATTCTGTGGTAAATTTGTGAAAACCATATCTAATCACTATCACTACATAGTATAAAATAAAGTCGCTGTCGCCTGTCCGTCCCTATGTATGCTTAATTCTTTAAAACTACGCAACGGATTTTGAAGCGGTTTTTTTAATCGATAGAGTGATTCAAGAGGAACATTTATGTGCTTAATACATGATGCATAATATTGTAAAGAAACACTCATAATTTTAGATGTTAATCATTGCACCCGGGCGAAGCCGGGGCGGGTCGCTAGTAAATTATAAAGCGAAATCTGTGACTAAAGAAGTCTTTGATAATAAACCTTTAATCGAATTTCGACCACTGCGACTACTAGTCAATGTTAAAGGTTAAACTGGTGTGACGAGTGTTGGTGAACCACAGGTTGGTTCACCAACTTAAACTGACCAGTATACTCTGGTACACTACACTGGCTTGTATTAATCACCACAATAGACGTGTATGGTCAGATTTTTCTTCATCTTCTCCATAAAGTTAATACACACAAGCAAAGATTTCTATACTATCCTATTACTAACTTTATTATTAACCAGAGTAAATAATTTTAGTTTTTTTTTGTCAAAATATCGTTTCCCTTGCTTTAGCTATAACCTGTATCGCGGGGACAGTTTACAAACATGTAATTTATGAACACAAATGACACCCGGACTCAGAGCAGCTGCCTCTGGTTTACACAAAGACACTTGCCGTTAAGAAACTTCGCCATTGAAACTACAGGAAAGGAAGTGTCTACAAATTAGGATCTATTGTATTCAAACGTTACGCGACCTCGTTACTGATCTTTTTTTCGTAATATTTTCATGGCTAATTTATTAGCAATAGCTTTAGTCCAAGGAAGCTATTTCCGTGTGGTGACTGATTTAGAATACATGCTGTCACCAGCACATTCCATAGAAACTAGTGGATAGGAAAACTTGGTGCAGAACTTGTGTCAACCCGTCTGCCGATCTGCCGACCACAAAAGACTAATTTCTCTTCACTAAATTGGAAGAGGCTTTACTTAGTTGTCAGTCATTTATGGACTGAGATGATACTGAAATCAGAATATAACTAGATGGTTATAAGGAATTCTTTCTTTTTTAAATGAAACATCTACAGTCGCGGTTCATATACACACATACATGTTATGTAGTACGACAGAAGTCACTGATGAAAATAATACAGTTGTATAAATTAAAAATAAAGGTATTTAATGAATACAAATGATTATTACCTACACGATGATCAATTATCTTTAAATTAAAAAAATCTTGAAATGTTTCATTATGCATTATGAATCATTTCGATGTTCCATATCTGCCTTATAGAAATAACGATTGGAAATAATAATGTCATTGCGTTAACCGTTATTTTAGATTATTAGAAGATGACGTTTATCGTTAGTCATTTTTTAACACGCAACGAATTTGAATTTTAAGTTTGACGTGTAGTGGAAGCTATGGCATGAACGCACGTTGATTAGGTTTTGTCTGATGAGTGTTTTATTGTCCACTGCTCCTAGCTGTGGTTGTAGAAAATGTGTTCAGGACCCGCGAAAGATATCTAGTCTGGTATTTCCTTTTTGCTTTCAACCTTTGAACCTCTCCTTAACGTAAATAAATATAGTACAAATTATCAACACCCAATTCCATACTGAAGGTATCGTAAGAACCGACAAAAGAAAATAGAAGGTCGAAAACCTAGCTGCAAGAGACTTGAAACGTAGGACAGATACAGTAGGTCAATTACCCTCCATGTTATCAAAGAAGGCCCGACTTAGCAGTGGGTCATATATTAAATTAAATTATTATTAAATATTCTTGGACATTTCACACAACGCCATCTCGTCCCAAGTTAAGCAACTTAATGCTTGTGTTATGGTAACGAGATGGATGATAAACTACTTATATACATTTTTTTTTTGTAAATACATACATATTATAGATAGAAATGACACCCAGACTCCGAGCCAGTGCCTCTGGTTTAGACAAAGACACTGGCCCGACCCCGGAATCGAACCCGGGACCCGTTGATCCAAAGGCGGCACATCTGACCACTAGACCAACGAGGCAGTCAATATATGGGCAGAGTAGAAGTAAACTTTGTGAGGAATAAGCAGTTTTATTAGCTGCCATTATAAGCAATTGAGGAACCAATTGACTCGCTGGTTGCCTATCGACAAAGTTTATCTAAGCAATTTTACTCGCGCACGCCTCGCAGACGGGATTTATTTTACGTGCGTTCCAATTACCGCCAATTCACCTACGAATAAAAAAGAAAATCGATTATTCGAGAGACGAATAAAAATAATGTCGCTTATTTTTAAATTTGGAAAGAGATCTCCATATCGCCTTCTTTCCAATTGCATTTTGCCCGGCTAACCTGATTTAGCTAACTATCTAAACTACAGGTCGCCCAGCGGTCGAAATTCAACCATAATTAATTTAAATTATGGTTCTATTTTCAATTTGACCACATCAATAAACAAAAGAGTATAATTATTATGCGTGTGTGTGTGTGTGTGTGTGAAATACACTCACTACCTATAGTGAGTGTAACGTTTTTAATGTAGGTATTTTAAAAATATTATGTATGCATAATTGAAAAAATAATTATTATTTCTGCTCGCCTTCTCTATATTATCTACTAGCGACCCGGTCCGGCTTCGCCCGGGTGCAATTATGCATGTATTATACATATAAACCTTCCTCTTGAAACACTCTATTTATTAAAAAAAACCGCTTCAAAATCCGTTGCGTAGCTTTAAACATTTAAGCATACATAGGGACGGACAGACGACAGCGACTTTGTTTTATACTATGTAGTGATAGTGATAAGTGTGGGAAATTTCATACTGCTCGATACGCGAAATTTTCGTAAAAAGGGTTTAAGAAGCGATTGCCGGCTGCCATCCGCGGCTCATCTTGTGGGACCAGCTGAAAGTACATGGTTAGACCAGCTGTGAGTTTCTACGCTACTGACAACGCGCTATTGATGATTACGCGATGGACATCTAACTTTTATCAGAGGCAGACATTTCTTAATCCGCGGATAGATACATGTACTACTACTATAACTCAGCCCATAAGTTACCTACTGCTGAGTCGGTCCTCCCATGACGTGGAATCCTCCATACATAGCCTACTGTGACACGCTGGCTTGACGGCTTGGCCCCGGGTTTTGTTTCAAGTTTTCTTTTTAATGCGGCTAGGTTTTAGGCCTTGTCAAACTCAAACTCAGAAGCAACTTCATTTACGTAGGTTTTATTTTTATGTATTATTTTATCATCTTACGGCCCCTGTCCCACGCTAGGTGGTAGTCTACATTCACACATATCAATCGTCATATCTATATTCACATATATAATAAATATCCTTGGACATTTCATACAACGCCATCTCGCCCCAAGCTAAGCAACTTAATGCTTGTGTTATGGTAACGAGATGGATGATAAACTACATAAATACTTTTTTTTTTCTAAACATATTATAGATAGAAAACACCCAGACCCGGAATAAAATACTTGTAGGTCGTACAAATATTTCTTCCGTGCGGGAATCGAACCCGCGACATGTTGCGCAGCAGTCGATCGCTCAACCACTGCCAAAGAGGTTCATACACACCTCTTTTGATCTCCCACAGCCCTTGCGTCATGTCTTTTTGTCGGCTATTGCGATACTCTCAGGATGGAACGGGGTGACACTATGTATTCTAAATCCGTCACTACACTGATCTAATCCATGTCAGTAGCCCATGTTTGTTGTAGGTGTGTGGACAGTCAATAGACAACATGACAATACTGAGACAAACCAGACTACAATAATAATATCTGTTAATCTGTTGTGTAGATTTTGCATGTGCGATTTTCATCTTATGCCAATCCGTTAAACCGTTGGCCATTGTCGAAAGCATTTTACACTTTCTATTCAACAATTTCCGCTGACGCATTGAATATACAATATAGATAGACCTATAGAAATAAAAAAACGGTAAAAGCCTATGCGAGTAGGTAATCGAAATCTGTGTCAGTTACTGTTTCCAAATTAGGTTTATGCTGGTTTTTCTTTTGTACTGGCATAGGAATATAAGTTTACGGATTTAGAATACATAGTGTCACCCTCCCATTCAATCTTGAGGGTGTCGTAAGAGCCGACTAAAGGAAATGACGGCCGTTAACCTAACCGCAAGAGAAGGACTATTTGATACGAAACCTTTGGCCAACCCGTTCGGCCAGCATGGCACAGTACGCTAATTACACTCCCAGTGATGACAAGATGCCCGACTCAGCAGGTATTACGTAATACCTAGGTATTACGTGTTTAATTAGTACTACACAATATTCAGAAATGCATAACATAACAATACAAATTATTTATTTTCCTTACATAAAATGTAAATACAATATGTAGTTATGTAAACAGAAATGAATCAATTTTGTTGATATTTCTGAATATCTTTATTTATTTATTTATACTTTTACTAGTGGCCCGCCCCGGCTTCGCCCGTGCAAAGCGCGGGTGAGTTATACATATAAACCTTCCCCTTGAATCACTCTATCTATTAAAAAACCGCTTCAAAATCCGTTGCGTAGTTTTAAAGATTTATGCATACATAGGGACGGACAGAAGAATGCGACTTTGTTTTATACTATGTAGTGATGATGTACAGTAGCGGTACTTAAGGCGGACTTATGCCTTGCGGCATTCTCTACCAGTCTACCTTTGGGTTAGATGGAGAGAAACTAATGGGTACACAAAATAAATAATAATATACAGTAAAATCTACTTACATAAATACACATACATACATAATCTACTTACATACATAATAATCTTTAAATTATTCATCGCTGGTTGGTCCGGTCCATTCTATCCTTGGGGTGTAGTAAAAGCCGACTAATTACAAGAAACCTAGCCACAAGTGAAGTAAAACTTGAAACATAACCAACTCCAAACACGTCTAGTCGGCTTGGAACATTCGACTAATTCCCTTCCTGTGATTGGAAAAGACGCATCTCTTAGCGCAGTGGTTGAGAGATCGACTGCTGCGCAGCATGTCGCGGGTTCGATCCAAGAAATATTTGTAAGACCTACAAGTATTTGTTCCGGGTCTGGGTGTTTTCTATCTATAATATGTATGTATTTACAAAAAAAAATGTATATAAGTAGTTTATCTTCCATCTCGTTACCATAACACAAGCATTAAGTTGCTTAGCTTGGGACGAGATGGCGTTGTGTGAAATGTCCACTGGATATTTATTATTATTTATTATAGTGGGTATTTTATGGAGCGAGGAGGAAAAGAAGAAGAACACTTGTTTTAATTTTTTTTTAATTTTTAATTTGTCAACCTGATTACAAATTCTTATGCAGACCGTTCTTTGGTTACAGGGTCTCCGTGGAAGGTAGAGGTGATGGCGGGGCCTGCGGGCGGAGGAGGGGGTGAGCCCCCGAGACTAATCCCCGCACGAGTACCAGCTGTCTTCGAGATATCAACGGCGCCAGGATCCGCGACTTTTAGTAAAAATGAGGTAAATACTACTAAAGTCCATATTCCAAGCCAGTAACGTGAAAGAGGACATCTGGTCTACCCGTCGTGATTACCGGTAGTGCCATGAGGGTCTCGGTAATAGAATAGAATACTTTTTATTGTACACCAATAATAAATGGGTTAACATGTGTTAAACCTCTTTAGTTAACAATGTGAACACCCCGGCCACTCTGATGTTTTTTTTTAATATTTTACAATTTTATGTAAATACTAATTTCTTTTAATTTTCTATCATATTTTATTTTATTCCCAACTAAACACGTCTCTTTTTAGTTTACTGCATTGCTTAGTAACATGACATCAAATATAAAAAAGAAATGTAAAATGGGTGGTCTTATTGCACTTAGGATAATATCATGTGACTAGTAGGTAACAAACATCTTGAGCCAAAATCTGTCCTACGCTTTGGCCTATTTTAGTCTCTTTGGCGGTGATTGTTTGATGACATGCGCAAACGTTCCCCACCAGGGTGGTTTTTATTCAAGATGTTTTTAAGCTTACTATACTTCCTATACAAAATACATACAAAGGCACGTATATCGAACTAGGTATTTCTATTACTACTATTCAGCCCGTAGATGACCCACTGCTGGGTCGGACTCTACATAGAGGGTAATTAGCCTACTGTGCCACGCTGGCCAGACGGGTTAGCACCGGAGGAGATTTAGTTGGTAGGGAGGACTCATTCCTATAGGGCCTTCGAGGCTCCACATCCTTGTCCCGTCCCCTCGCGTTGAGGCATTGCTCCGCGAGTGGATGTGGCAGAGTAAATAGAGTTTCTCCTCCGCCCTAAAAAATTAATGAGTTTCATATCTAGTTTTCTTTCTCTCGCGGCAAGGGGTTATGATTTCCTTATGTCAGTTCTTACGACACGCACAGGATGAAATGGGGTGGAGCCACTATGTATTCTAAATCCGTCACGGTTTTTCTACATGATAAGAATTTATTCTACATGAAAAAATAAATATTACAGTTCATTAAAAATACCTAGTTAATAACAATAAAACAGCTACTCTGTCATTGTACATGTGTATTTAAAGAGTTTATTTAACCCTCTCCGCGCGTACCAATCAAATTAGATTTGTCCGCTTCCCATACATCATCAAACGTAAATTGAGACAGGTGGGATTTTCAACGAACACTCCGTATAGTGTTTTCATTCTATTAGGAGTCCCGATCTTTGCAAACATACTCTGATTTTCAAAACCTTGATAATTCAATTTGCACATCGGTTTTAAATGAATTTATCATTTTCAACCAACTTCAAAAAGAGAACATTCTTATTTGTTTGTATGTGTGTGTATGTGTATTGGTTTGTATGTTTATTTACATGTACTAGCTGACCCCGCAAACGTTGTTTTGCCATGTAATTAAATAGGGGTTGATCGTAGGGGGGGAATTTAGGGTTGTATGTATTTTGTATGGTGTATCATAAAAAAATGTTGATCAAATCAAACACGAAAACTATGAAAAATCGCAGAACATGCATGGGGGTGATTCGGGTACCTCAAGGGTTGCTCTATCTCTGGACTTCCTCTAGACACTATTTTTTGGGACATCCTGTATCACCCGCAACACTGAGATGTACTCAGTGTTGCGGGTTTCATGGTTCTAGTTCTGAAATTACCTTGTGCGAAAAATGTCTTCCCGGCTTAATGAATAAGCCATTGTAGAGACCGGCCTCTCTTGTTATGCTGGAGAGAAATCTGCTTACTGTCAACCACGGTTACTATTACTACTTACGGTTACTATTCAGCCCATAAATGACCCACTGCCGAATCCCTAGTACGTTTAACGAGGGATTCGGTGGCCGCCTTTTCTGTCACGTGTCTCCGGTTCGATTTTGGGGTAAGGTCTTAGGGTAATCCAGAAGCATGTGGCGAGTCTGGGTGTCATTTAAAGGTCTGGGCAAACAGCGGACGGGGCGGGACGGCGACGCGACGCTGGCGGGACGTGAAGAGTTGTAATGTATTAGTTAATGTAGAATATGTCACACAGAGCCGACGCGACGCGACCGCTACTCTCGCGCCGAGCGCGACGGCTCTATGTGACCTATTCTACATTAACTAATACATTACAACTCTTCACGTCCCGCCAGCGTCGCGTCGCCGTCCCGCCCCGTCCGCTGTTTGCCCAGACCTTTATGTTCATGATTTACTGACTTGCCGCCGCAATACAGGTTATACATGGTGTAGTGGTTTTTTTTGTTCACGTACCCCGGCTTGGCCCCAACGGCTGGGTATCCATGAAGATTTCCAAAGAAAAACAGGGGTTTCGTTTTTCAAAAAATAAACTGGGGGCACTCGTCCGTTTTTTTAAGCACAATCTAAGCATTTTAGGTCTGTATACTGTGCATTAAGTCTCTTTTCCTTCGTACTGATTTGCTGTTTTACAATGATTTCACGTTATGGTTGAAAGGTCGGCGTCACGGTGACCGCGCCCTCGCGGCGGCCAGTGACCGCACGGGTCCTCGATGTTGCAGAACGACCAGGGGTCTACCGGATCGAGTTCACGCCCGATGAAGTCGGCACCCATTTGATTGACGTAAGTACCTTTTGTCACAACTACTGATCGGGTTTTACCGGCACAAAAGACAGCATGTACTCCGGAGCGAGAAATGTCGGTTGCGTGACGCTAGTGGCCGGTCTTTACTCTAGGTAATTTTCCTAAAATTGTTCACTCATGGCACAATACCTAGTCGTTGTCGTTTCAGACCATAAATGACCCACTACTGAGTCGGACCTCCTCCAAATTCTTGGAGGGAAATAAGCCTACTGTGCCACGCTGGCGAGACGGGTTGGCACAAGGTATGTATCAAGTTGTCCTTCCCTTGGGTAGCCCCAAAAGAGTCTGTGATCTGCCTCTTGCGTTCTTTTAGTCACCTCTTACGACACCCTCAGGACGATATGGGTTGGTGACATTATGTATTCTAAATCAGTCACCACATGGAACCTACTACCGGATACCCAGTACTGTCTACACGTGAATATTTTCAACTCATTTTACGCCCGCCAATTAGTGAAAATACTTTTTTCGGTAATATCAATATTAATTCTTCTTCTTCTCAGGCCATAAATTACCCACTGCTGACTCGGCCTCGTCCAACTATATGGAGGTTACTTAGCCTACTGTGCCGCGCTGGCCAGAGGGGTTGGCAGAGGGTTTCGTAGCAAGCTTTCATTCTGTTGCACCTAGGTTCTCGGCCTTATTATCTCCTTTTGTCGGCTCTTACGACACCCGCAGAAAGAATTGGTGTGCCGACACTATGTATCCTAAATCCGTCACCATACAGAAATTACTTTGCTTACACTCAATACAAGTGTCTGCTTAGATGAATAACTCTTTAGTGGAGGTACATTTTGATGTAAACAAGAATACACAACAAAAAACAATTGAAGGAAAGAAATTACAATATTCATTTTTATTTTGTTCTGAAACCTTTTTGGCTCATGCAAATGCATAATTAACGATTCTATATTTAAAGATTTTTAAAGATAAGAGAAGATATAATCTTACTTGAATTAATCTCATAATCATTCAGTCTTGTAAAAATCTAATATATTGTACGGACCTATTGGAATACAGCACGCAGCATAACTACGGAAGGTTTAGCATTAACGGTGATGTCAACTCCAGCTACTGAAGTTGCTTAAATTTACGTCATACTTGCAAAATTGCGTCCGCAAATCAATTGCTTATTCAGCATATTATAAAAAAGAACAATCCACAAAGCAGCGGATATTACGATATGATGGATATCACGCCATTCGCGCCCATTACGTCCATAGGTATAGCGCCGACATAGTATTATGTTAATAGTTAGTAAATACATTGTGTTATCCGTGTGGTGACGCGTTTAGAATACATAGTGTCACCATTCCAATTTTTTTATATAAATAAACATGAAATTCACGAACACGAATGACACCCAGACTTAAAACTAGTGCCTCTGGTTTACAAAAAGACACTTGCCCGACGCCGGAATCGAACCGGGGACCAGCTATCCGAAGGTGGCACATCCAAAGGCCAACAAGGCATTCCATTCTGAGCGTCTCGTAAGAGCCGACAAAAGGAAATGACAAGGCCGTCAACCTAGCCGCAAGAGATGGAAAACATGATTCGAAAAACTTTTATTTAATATTTAAAAACAATTACCCTCCTTAAAACTGAAGGAGGTCCGACTCAACCTTGGGTCATCTATGGGCTGAGCAGTAGATATAAATAATATTCATTTTAAATTGTAAAGATGTTGTAAAGGAGGAAAACACGCATGGTATCTAAAGCTTTATATATATATATATATATTATTTTGGTATTTTTTAATTTCTTTATTTTAGGCGATATGATCGCTTAGCGACCAAGACTAAAATAAAAAAAATATAGCTTGGTATTAAATAAATCCTTGAAATTCATCATCATTTTAACCAAAAGACGTCCACTGGTGGACATAGGTTCCATAAGGGGGGAAGTCATAATTGCCACGCATGGCAGGCGGGTTGGCGATTGCAGTATCGGATGTTCGATGTTCAACAGAACGTCGCTGCTGCCCAACACGTGTTTTCCCTTAGTCGCCTAATAAGACACCTACGGGAAGATATGGGGTGGTAGTATTCTCACTCTAATTGTCGGTTTCCAGGTGTCACTGGGTGGCGACAAACTGGCTGCTGGTCCACTCGTAGCTAAAGTCTATGATGCCAACCTCATCAAAGTTACAGATGTTGGCAATGCTGTTGTAGGTCAACAATGCCAATTTAGAGGTAGGCAGATATTTGCTTTGTAAGATACCGCTAGTTTGTAAGATACCGCATCATCATCATCCATATTTCTAAATTTAATATTCATTGTTCTGTAAATAATTACCTGTGCCGAACTGTAATACAAATTGTTGTAGGTAAGGACAAATTGTGTATCTATATATTTAATATTTATGTCAGTAAAATGATATTACTTTTTTGTACGTAAGCTTTGCTCTTCGTCTACTTAATAAAATGACAACATTTTGTTTTACATATGGTAGGTACATGAATTGCTAAAATATTATTTAGTGAAGATACCAGTACCAAGACTCACTAACTACTATAGTATACTTAACGGTATACTCCGGTAAACTATACCTTAATAGAATCCGTACTAAAAACAATTTATTATTAATAGTAATATGCTATGCATTATTAATAGTAATATAGTATGCATTTTAATAGTAATATAGTATGCTATCCGATCCATGTACTTACTTGGTAGAGGGTCAAAGATTGTGAATGTTTCGAGTATCGCTTAGCTTTTCCATTGAATATGCTGTTCCCAATTAAAAGCATAGTTGCTTAATAAAATATGCAATGTACTCATTCGTAATTTTAATTGTTTACAGTGGATGCAAGTGCCGCTGGCGAAGGGCAGTTAGAAATTTCAATTAATGAAGGTGAAGTCCCTAATCACGTTCAGGTAAGAACTACATTAAACACCGTTAATGAGAATACCTACTTTATTTTAAATCTGGGAAATTAAAATTAAGCAAAACGCAGCTACTGTTTCAAGTAATTTGGGTTTAAAGAAATTACAGGAATTATTACATTTTGTACCTAGTTTTCGTTTATAGAATGTGAATGAAATATAAAGCCAATCAGTTTATTTATGCGACTGAATATTTTGTAGGTAGTGGGCGGTGGACGGTGTCTCGTATTTTGGAAACCAGAGGCTGCAACACCCCATCGAGTGGACATCAAGTTTAATGGAGAACCAGTGCCATCATCACCTTTCATCTTTCACGTGACTCCTGCTCAAAGGGTCACGATAGATACATCACAAGTTGGTGTGTATTTATTTAAGTCTACTATAAAGACAGAGAAAAAAATCGTGGCCCTAGGCTTATCGCTAAAAGCTGATAGATGGATATCTATGTGAAAAAAATGATCTATTTTTTTTTATGGCAATCTTATTTAAAAAAAGACTCCAATCTGGTCATTATTGCCAGTGTCGCGTTAACATTGGCGTTATGTCATAAATTTCCGAGTTTGTGCGGGAATGTTTAATTCAGTTGGTTTATAATATTTTTGATCAAATAAAATAGCCCGATTCTTACCAACATTTATGTGGGTAAAAGTATTCTAATTATTTAACTCCAACACAGTGTGTAATGTGAGTGTGCAAATAAAACGCACTTAATCAGCTGTCGGTCACTTTGACAGTGCAAAATGTAAACAAACATAAAAAAATCAAATCATTTCAAAATTTAAATCTGTCAAACATATTGGCAAGCCGGTCAGATTTCCTATATTACTTTTTTTTATATATTTTAAATTTACTCTTTCCCAGAATTAATACCTGTCGGAGAAGTAGCGTCATGCTCAGTACGGGTGGAAGGTTCATCGGGTGGAGAACTCACCGTAACCGTGCGCGGTCCGCGGGGCGAGGTCCCAGTGAGACTAACCGGAGACGCAGTCTCAGGTCTTGTCGCCAGTTTTACCCCGAAAAATGTCGGACCACACACACTTACTGCACATTATAATAACCAAGCTGTACCGGTAAGTTTGTACAAGTCCTCATGTTATTATTTAAGTAACTTATCCTAATATCTAGTTATTATTGGCCTAGATTAACCCAGTAGTAATGCCAGCAATACACGTTGGCCGAGTTTAGGCCAACGCCTGCGACACCGAGCGATGGCCAGACAATGCAAATATACCGTCTATACGTTGGTATTGGAATTCACTCGGCAATGCTAGGCCAACGTATAAACGGAAGAGAATGGCACATAAATTTAAAAATCTAATATATAAAATCTATTATATAATAGTGTCTACTCAATAGATACAACCATAGATGGTAGATGTGCCGCCTTTGGATCAACGGGTCCCGGGTTCGATTCTGGGGTTGGGCAAGTGTCTTTGTCTAAACCAGAGGCACTTGCTCGGGGTCTGCGTGTCATTTGTGCTCGTGAATTACATGTTTGTAAACTGCCCCTGCAATACAGCTTATACCTAGAGCAGGGGTTTCGGTTTTAAAAAAAAATAAGATGTTAGTAGGGATGATGGTTTTACATACTGTCTGATCCAAGAAGGTTAGATATTACTTATCAGCCTGTAAATGACCCACTGCTGAGGCAGGCCTCCTCCAGTCACATGGAGGGTAATTAGCTTACCACGCCATGCTGCCCAAACGAGTTAGCACAGGGTTTCATATCAAGTTTTCCTTCTCTTGCAGCTTATCATTTCCTTTTTTCTGCTCTTACAACACCCTCAGTATGAAATGGGATGGTGACATTATGTATTCTAAATCTGTTACAACACGGAAGTCAGATAATACACACGAATTATGGACTAATACTTGCTTAACCTGCATCGCTTTAAGCAACGTTCATTAGGTTAAAACCATGACCGTAATAATATTTGCACTTAAACTATTAACTTCATTTACAGGGTACACCATTTACCTGTAAAGCATATGACAGTAAGCTAGTGAGTGTCAATGGAGGCTCATCGGCCAGAGTTGGGGTGCCAGTACAACTGGCAGTAGATGCTGTTCAGGCAGGAGAGGGCAACCTGGAAATAACAGTGGCAGCTAAAGGACAGAACATACCCACACAAGTGCATCCTCAAGTGAGTATGATCACAGGTACTTGAGCAAGTGCCTTTGTGTAAGGCAGATATACTTAATCTGGGTCTGACCCAAGAGTGTCTTTGTGTTTATGATTTATATGTGTGTAACAAGCCCCTGCTATAGAAGTATATACCTAAGTGCAGGAAAGCTGTTATTTTTAAATTAAAAATAAATTTTGTGTACATAATCATAGAGCATTTTGTTTTTATTTGTAGTATATTCTTCTTCATAGTACTAACACGTCTGGCCAGCATGGCAAAGTAAGCAGTTTTCCCTCCATGTAATTGGAGGAGGCCTGTCTCAGCAGGGAGTTATTTGTGGGCTGAAACGACGGCGACGGAACCAACTTACTTTTATAATTACTACTCCACTACCTGGGCTAGTTATATGATGTTCTGATATGGGGCCTGTGTTACACAGACAAAATGTATCTTTGTGGTAATATCTCTAACTTTATAGTAATATCTGGGAAATATCTTGAGCAAAAGGCGTCTCACCAATTCGCGTGCATTTGCCCTGACAATTAGACATAAGAATCTACTATTGACAGTCAAGCGACTATTGTTCAAGTTCTTAGCCGGATGCGATATTAGTGGTGAATGTGTTTTGAAAATGGTAAATAAATAATTGATGTTGTTTCAGGGAAATGCCCGGTTTATGGTGTCGTTTATTCCTACGGAATCCTGTGATCATATCGTCAATGTATCCTTCAACAAAGTAAGTCATAAGCCTGTTTTAATATCTACTTATTAAAACAGAATACATAATTAGGGCCAAAGAAAATATAAGTAGATATAGTTGACCAACAACTTGCAAAGATGACAAGGAATAACTTTCCAAACTGTAAAGGAACTTTATTCATACAGGTTTTATCACCAACCTCTTATAAATCGTTATCTTTAAAACTACTATCATAATTTTGCGACTCTACGTTGTTCCCATATACTCCTGTCGGCGCCATATCTGAATGTTCTCATTCACACAATCCATATATCTCTCTACCCACAATGCTTACGTCTATCCACATTCATACTGAAACGACCACCGGTTCGAAATACTCCTCTACAGAGAAGAGTCGGTAAGAAACTCTGTAGTTACATGTAGTCCAAGCCACTGCCGCAGCAGTGTATTATAGTTTCCCACGCCGCGAATGGCAAGAATACGAATTTAGCGCGGTAGGTTTTACTGGGATCCCAGCGCACTTCACCATGTCTTCGCGCCCATGGCACATTCCCAGCCCAGTCCTGCCAGCAGAGAAAATGTAAATGGTTTTTCCCAAGTAAAAAAAAATCGTCATCTTGCCCAGATGCGTGTGCCAGGCTGTCCACTTGTCATCCAAGTATCGGAAGGTGGTGGCAGCGGCGCTAGAGTGACTCTTCCTGGCCCTGCACCTCTCCATCAACCCGCAGCGCTCACCCTACACCACCCCACCGCCACACTGGAACAGATTGAAGTCAATATCGAGGGTAAGTCCCTATTTTAGGCCACCAAAGCACGTCACTAAAACTAGCCTCTGCTACTTACCAAAAGAATACGATTGAAAAACAAAAACATTTAGAAATAAAATAAGAGACGCCTTGTTACTCTAGGGAAGATCCTAGTTCCCAGGGCTAGGCAAGTATGGAGTAGGTATCTTTACATTAGCCAAAGTTCTTCTCAAGATGAGTGTTTATTTTGCCCGGACCTTTATATTCTGTGATTCTTATTACGAAAATAAGAAAAACAAGCTGGAATGAAAATTACAGATACCGAAATATTTGAAACTTTCTACGGGTGGACTTTTTTTTTCCTTTTTTCTAGTAATATTCATAAAATACGCTAATGAGGGATAATGTGGCATTGTAATGGTGAAAGAATTTTTCAAATCGGTGCAGTAGTTTCAGGGCCTATACAATGCAAACAAACTATCAAATCGTTTTTCTTTACAATATTAGTTTCGGTAAGAACTGACCGATTAGCGCAAGCATACTATAATAATACTGTAGGATGTTGTCAGGCCCAGAAAAGTATTCATAAGCACATTAAAGGTTTTCTTGCAATGTAGCAGGCGTACGTTAGAATGTGCTTAATTTTAATATGCGTCAATTTAAAACATGCCAAATGTTACGAGTACGAAATACTAACGCACTAAGACGAGGACAATAGATAGCATTAAAATAATAACGCCGTTTTAACTACACACTAAAATACACTAACATGCATGTCACATTTTTATGGTACTCAGGTGCCGCAAGTGTTGAATGTTTTGCAGTAATACCATTTTGTTTATCATTAGATAAAAAGTAAAATATGTTTATTTCTTTATGTTCTGACAGTTGACGCTTATCCTTAATGTTGTAGGACAAACTATAATACCGTTAGTGTTAAAAAACGCACCATTTTTTATTAGAATTTGATATATGCTCGAATTTTTCTTAAACGATTCAATTTAAAAAAAATCCTTGATTAAACATTTAGCATTTTAAACATCATGTACATATATTAAAAGCCGCCGTACTAATAACAAAAAAATATCTGTGCTATTCATTGCTTTCAAACTTGAGCAGTATTTTAGCATAATGTTTTAATTTTCTTTTTCAGGGTGGTTTAAATGAGACACACAGAAAGAAATTCTGGTGAAACTCAGGGAATTTATATAATTAAATCGGCACTAAGTTTTTGTGGGTCTGAGATACATAGACGGAAAGATTAGGTTTAAAATAAGTACTAAACGTAAATAGAAGTATAACATCCTGCTTCGCTGCGCTAACCCTCACCTTGCTTATGTATTACTAACATTATTAACACCACTCATACTCAAAATATTGTATACATATTATCGCACTAACATTTTAGTTAAGTAAATATAATACAGTTTATGTTAAATTTAAAAGTGTGAGTTCACAGAGAATACTCAAATAACATGACGAATTGTAACAATCATACTATCGACAAAATAGCTCATCCGCTTCGCCCTAACTTCTAACATGTTTGGATAGGTTAGGAAACAATTGAAGCCTTTTTGGAATATGCCATAAATGAACGAACTAGGATTTGGGAATAGGATAAATATCAAACCATTTTTCCTAAACCAGCAGTCTTCCATTGCTCGAAAAAATGCGGAAAGGAATTTTTAAACAGGATTCGAAAACAAGCCTATTTAAATTTGTTATAAACCAGAACATAGAGTCGGTATTAGAGTCGCTTTTAGAATGTTGTTAAAAATTAGACTGGGGATATATAGGTAGGTCTAAAAGTTAGAAAATGTAGTTTGGTATTACAGCTAGGGGTATACATAATTTGGTTGTTAAAACGTTTCTAGAAAGCTTCGTTAGCTCTATGGGCATTTAAAATTAGCATTGCAGAGTTTAGGAGGCTCAGATTGTATGTTAGATATTTTAGAGTGGGTATTTCTAGGGTTACGGTTCATAGAGTCGTTATTACTGAGGTTAGGGGTGTTAGAGTTAGGGTTAGGGCGTGGCGGTGAGCTGAGCGTTGTTCGGCGGGCAGGTCCGAACGGTGCGTCGGTACCGGCTGCAGTGTCTGCAGCGGGAGCGGGCGTCTTCCGTGCAGAGTTCGTACCGCGAGCGGTCGGCGAGCATCGGTTGAATGTTCTGGTCGATTCGGCGCCGATACCCGCAAGCCCGTTTCATTTGAAGGTGTGTTTCTTTTTACATACGCGCAATATATTTTGCTATATTGTATTATTAAAAAGCACGTACTTAAGTACGTTTAGTGTCTAAGATATTTCTTACCCTACACGTGTTTGATGTGTAGAAATTTATTGCTGATCGTTCTAGTACAGATTAATAAAATTAGTCGATACAAAAACATTCATGTCACAAGATGACGAAAACATATTTTGTCACCTTCGTGCAACTTCGATTTGTGTTTACGTAATAGTCATATTTTTGTGGTATTTGAACGCGTCATAACTCTAACACGGTCTCTTTTGCAGGTTTATGACGTCACCGCGATACGCGTGAAAGATGTGACGCACGGAACTGTTGGAAAGCCAGTAACATTTTTGGGTAAGTTTATTATTTTATTTTTAACCGACTTCAAAAAAGGTTCTTAATTCAGCTGTATGTCATTTTTATCATGTTCTATTTTATTTTTGGTCCTACTTAGTTCACAATTTGACTTGGCATAGAATTTCTATATTCGAAAAATGGTCTTAAGTTTAGCTCTAATTGCTCCTCGTTACACCATCCTATCGAAAACGTGTACTTAAACAACCTATTAGCATTCGTGAACGTTAATATGTTTATGCAGAGAGTAACATTTCCCTGAAATAATACTAACGGGGTTTACTGCATATCTGAATTTGTTCTATACAAAAATAAACAAATAGATATTTTTTCGTGGCAGCCCTACCAGTAGCGCCCGCTCATGCGGCGATAAGTTAGAACGCTGGCGTCCCTAATAAAATTGAAAAAAAAATGAACACGACATTCTAAGTTTAAATTTCTGCGACTGCTGCGCAGCATGTCGCAGGTTCGATCCCCGCACGGAAGAAATATTTGTATGACCTACAAGTATTTGTTCCGGGTCTGGGTGTTTTCTATGTATAATATGTATGTATTTACAATAAAAAAATATATAAGTAGTTTATCATCCATCTCGTTACCATAACACAAGCATTAAGTAGCTTAGCTTGGGACGAGATGGCGTTGTGTGCAATGTCCAAGGATATTATATTACTATTATATTATATATAACTCTCTTTTTGAAGTTTATAATTTGTTTTCTTATTTAGTGGAGACCATGGCAGCGGGGCCGGGAAACCTGGAGGTGACAGTCAATGGAGGTCGAGTACCGACCGCGGCTGCCGCTCAAGGTGCTCACACGTATGCCATCAGTTTCACCCCGAGAGACCCTAGACCACATACCGTGGAGCTCCGCTTCAATCGAGACCATGTGCCTGGTGAGAACAACACTTACTTCTTCTTCTTCTTATGGAAGCAACAGTTTGGATATATCGATGTTTGTAATTTGGTACTTTGGCACATGAGATGGCCCGATTTTTTTTATGAATGATGATTACAATGTAGAATATATCTATCTATATAAATAAAAATTAATTGCTGTTCGTTAGACTCCCTAAAACTCGAGAACGGCTGGACCGATTTGGCTAATTTTGGTCTTGAAATATTCTTGGAAGCACAGGGAAAGTTGAAAAGATGAGAAAATGTAAAGACACTTATTTTTAATTCGCTTTATTTTTGTTCAAATTAAGGTTTGCACATATTTGTATAAAGTTTTATTTATTGACTGACGACCCGCCCCGGCTTTGCCCAGGCGCAATTATGCATAAATTATACATATAAACCTACCTATTGAAACACTCTATCTATTAAAAAAAACCGCTTCAAAATCCGTTGCGTAGTTTTAAAGATTTAAGCATACATAGGGACGGACACACGACAGTGACTTTGTTTTATACTATGTAGTGATTCTGAGGCGGTACGAAGTTTGCCGGGTCAGCTAGTCTATAGATAAAAGGCTTAAGTATAATTATATTGCAGGTAGCCCCTTCGTATGCCACGTGTCGGCTCCAGCGCGGGTCATCGGCGCTGGGTCAAGCGAATCTCCAGACAAGGTGTCGGTTGGAGAAGCTTACACGTTCAGTGTTGACTCACCAACGTCACCACACGTCGAAGTGTTAGGGCCGGCCAGACGAGCGGTCTCTGTACAGGTTAGTTATCTATACAAATAAATAAAATTGGAGTGTCTGTAATAGTAAAATAATCACTTTTTACTAAATGCGTAAGTATGTATACACAGTACATAGACCAAAATAACATTATTTTTTTATTTTTGTCTGTCTGTCTGATTTTTCCGGCTAATCTCTGGAACGGCTGGACTGATTTTCACTGATAGGTAGCCGATTATATCAGGAGTAACTTAGGCTACTTTTTTAAGACTAGCTTTGCCCTTTGGTGTGACCGGTGGTACGACAATAACCGCGGGTAATATCGCACCCGTGCGAAGCCGGGACGGGCCGCTAGTCAAAGTATTTATTTGACTGTCTTGTTGGTGTTGCCGCCTTAGGATCATGGGTCCCCCCGGTTCGATACTGGGGTTGGGCAAGAGTCTTTGTGTAAGCCAGGGGTACTTTCTCCAAGTACCAACAGTAGGGGTAACGTTAAAAAATAAATAAGAGTACTGTGAATTTGCTCTCACAAATCTCACTTAAACCTGCATCTGTTCTATATCTAAAAATGGCGACGAAATATAAATCAACTACAGAGTATCTTATCGGCTCTTCCCTGTAGAGCTGCATTCCGAAATCCGGTAAACGATAGTTTTAAATGACCAATTTGTTCTTTTTTCTACTTGTCAAAAGAGCTCTAATGAACCAACTTGATTAAATTTTTTTTTATTTATATTCTTACAGGCTGCTTATTAATCCTAAAAATATTTCCCCTTCTTCTTTTGTTATCATGCCACGTCAGTAATCAACGAATTAATTCCGACAACCTATAAAATCCTAAACAAGGAAAATAATCCTTTATCGTCATAACTCGTTATTTGCATTTCGCCATTTTAAATTAAGTTCAGCGTTGTGACTGCTTCTTCACTTATTTTTCGCTAACAACTGCAATTTGTTTAAGAAAAAATGGTATCAATGAAAATAATTGCGTAATGGTGTAAATAGTAGAAATTCCCAACTTGCTAAGCATTTTGATTTCTACTTCTACACTACAGTTGTTTTTCTTAAATTGTTTATCCTAGTATAGCCCATTTAACGCAGCCCATAGTCACGTGACCGTGTGGTGACGGATTCAGAATACAGTGTCACCAAAAGGCAGCAAAAGGCAGCTCAGCCTAGCATGGCAGAGAAGGCTAATGTCCCTCAATGAATTTGGAGGAGGCTCAGTAGTGGGTCATTTATAGGATGATTATGTCACGTGGATTCTAATATAACCGGATTTTACAGGTGTCTGCGGAGGAAACAATTGGTGAAAATGAAGCAAGCAAGAGGTACACAATATCGTTTAATCCCGTAGACGTTGGCGATCATAGCATTGAGGTAAGTAGTCATGTCTTAATGCAATTTGTATACAGCATGTAACAAAACCACTTATAGCCATAGCAAAAGGGTCCGTACTATGGTGGTGATCTTACTAATATTATAAACGTGAAAGTTTGTAAGTATGGATGGATGGATGGATGGATGGATGGATGGATGGATGTTTGTTACTCTTTCACGTAAAAACTACTGAATGGATTTTAATGAAACTTTACAATAATATAGCTCATACATCAGAATAACACATAGGCTACAAGTTATAAAGATATTATGTGAATTACAACAATATAAACAAGTCGAATTCAAAATTTCTAATTGTCAAATTTTCAACCATATTAAACTATAGACAACATAACGTTTCGCTGTCAGTTGCGTTTTGTTAAAGTAGGTTTTATACGGACGGGATAAAAATCTCAGGTATCCTATGTCCAACTTTCTTTTTGTTTTAAATATATATAATGCGGAACAAAGTTCGCCGGGTCAGCTAGTATAAAATACGGTGCTCTATGCAAACTTAAAAAATAAGTTAGCAACATTTTGTCTTATTATTTTCATCTCTCCCTGGCGATGAAAGTGATAACTAAAGAAATAAGCACAAAAAGTCCAAGAAACATTGTGGAAGATACTATATACCATGGAACAGTCATTTAGTGATAAAAAATTGGATCACAAAAACGTGTGCTATTCCTTTAGTCTTCTAGGAGATTTTGTTACACGCTGTAGTTCTGTTAAAGTGTTAAGTGAGCTGTAATGATAACTGTAACTTATTAGTTACTAACGACCCGCTTCGTTTTCGCACGGGTGCAATGATGAACATCTAAATTTATCAGTGTTTCTCTACAATATTATGGATGTTTTATACTTAAACCTTCCTCTTGAATCGCTCTATCTATTAAAACACGCTTCAAAATCCGTTGTTTAGTTTTCAATATTTAAGCATACATAGGGACGGACAGACGACAGCGACTTTGTTTTATACTATGTGATGATAATGATTATTTTAAATTTAATTAATAACTAATAAATTTTAGTAATTGTAGTAGTTTGTTGATTGTTATGTCTATTAGATAGATGTTTTCCATACATCCAAATAATTACAAAAGTGATTACTAGATGTTATTAACTGTAATTACAACTGACGATGAGATATTCTAATTTTTGTTTCTTTGGCACTATTGGAAACGACAATGAACCTCATATTTAACACTCTTTCAATGGTCACAAGTTTTTAATGCACATCTAACTATCACCTCACATCTTAAAGGATTTTTTTCTAATACATAATTTCGCGCTTTTTTTCTTTTACTAGGTACGCGCAGGTGCTATGGGTGGACATGTGGAGGGAAGTCCATTCCTAGTGAAGGCCTACAGTGCCGCGCGGGTCAACGTCACAGATATATCGCCTGGAGTCGTGGGACGACCGGTCTCATTTACCATTAACGCATCACACGCAGGTAACATTTTCTTCTTCTGCACAAAGTTTAATAGATTAATGACATTCTTATATATACATTCTTCACCACAACAAAACAATAGCTACAGTATTATAGTAATGTTTGTGCAGGTGCCGGCAATTTGGAGATCATTGTTGCCGTAAACGGGAGGAATGTACCAAATTACGTTCAGAGCGAAGGCAATGCTAGGTTCAAGGTATGTACAAAAAATACTTGAATACATACTTTATATGTACGTATGTGTGTATCCTTCTACTCTTGTCTGACCATAAAATATTTATAACTATTGACACCATGCACCCTACGCTTTTTTGCAATAAAATACTTTTTTTTCTTATTAATATTTTTGAAAAAATACACTGTTCTTAATTCAAATTTATTAAAACCGGTGGGCCCCTAGCGTTTGAAATTCAACCATAACCAATTTAAATTATAGTTATATTCTCAATGTGACCACAGAGTTTAAAAATAAATAAAAGTCTATATGCGTGTGTGTCAAATACATAGTAGTGTGCGTAATTTTCTTTTAATTGATATCTATTTTGAGTTGGATTTTCTTTAAAAGTGCTCTATTGATTTTTTTAACAATTTTGTTTTCATTTTTTCCCTGTATAACATTAGCCGTATTCCGATGGCTGCTATGGCTCTAGACCGGTCTTAGTGGAGATCCTTGGGGGAGGCCCAGTATTTTTTGGCTATAATGATTATATTCTAATTTTGAAATCCAGGTAAACTTCAAGCCGGTAGAAGCTGCCCCTCACACCTTGTCGGTTCGGTTCAACGGCCAAGCAGTACCAGGGTCGCCATTCACTTGCCCCGTCACGGCACCCGCCGCGGCGCCAGATGCCAGAGCCACTGGCCCGGGCTTAGTGTCTACACCCCGAGGGGAACCTGCTGATATACAGCTTACTGGGTTTCATAGTGAGTCGACTTTAAAATGCAATACTGATACCAAAATTATGCAATATTAATCTATACTGATACTAGCTGACCCCGCAAACGTTGTTTTGCCATGTAATTAAATAAGGGTGAAAATTTAGGGTTGTTTGTATTTTTGTATGGAGTATCATAAAAAATTGACAAAAACATATTTGGGGTGAACCACCCTTAACACTAAGGGGTGTAAAAATTAGTTAACAACCTATTCTCATACCTACTGAATTTACATATGAAATTTCATCAAAATCAGCCAAGCCGTTTCGGAGGAGTATAAACACTAAAATTGTGACACAAGAATTTTATGTATAAGATTTTATAGAGGAAAGATTTGTACCTATGTTTGTAACGAATTGGCTCAAAAAGGACAAGACCGATTTAAAAAAAAACACGATTTGAATGCTACTTTATCACTCATTAATATAGGAAGATAAAAATATGTATCCCTACTAAAAATTCTCCAGCAGTACGATGCCGGGACGGGCCGCTATCTATTTATACAGGGTCTAACAAAAACCCTAAAGCCATAACGAACGGATCTATAAGAATACTGATACAGCTGATTTGTACAAATTTTCAAGAAAACCATAAAAATTAAGACAAATATGTGTTGTCTTAAATTTTTGGTCACCAGATGGTGGTGATGCCACTGCTACTGTTGATTCGGGTCTCCTCCTGTTACATGGAGGGAATAGCCTACTGTGTACTCTGGCCAGACGGGTTGACACAGGGTTTCATAACAAGATTTCCTTCTCTTGCGGCTTGGTTATCGGCCTTGTCATTTCTTTTTGTCGGCTCTTACGACACCCACAGGATAGAATAGGGTGGTGACACTATGTATTCTAAATCCGTCACCACACACACAATACGTTGCAATGTATTTTTTTCCTCTAGCCGGTGAACCAACAGTGTACGTGGCGGGACCTGGAGGCAGTAATGTGCGGAGTCGTGTGAACTCTTCGGGCGATGGTCGGTACACGGCGAGCTATACCCCGGAAGCGGTCGGCCGGCACAGCGTGCAGGTGACCTGTGCAGGCCGGCACGTACCGGGATCGCCGTTCACGTGCAACGTTTATGATGTCCGACGCGTGAGGGTCACTGGCTTGGGACCTGGAGGTATGATACCTTGGAAAATAAGATAAGATTTATTGGAAACTGTAACAAATAACGGAGCTAGCGTAGTAACGGAGATAGCTACAATAGTTAAAAACTGTGGCGCAGCTATCAACGCCAATTTGTGATACAATAGAATTTATTTATTTGGACAATGTAACAGAAAATAATCAGAAAAATAATAAAATATAAACATGTGGGTGCATGGGCTAGATTAAATTCCAAAAGGCATTGACACATCATTATAAAACATAATAAAAGTTAAAGTTAATTAAAGTAAAAGCTTCCTAGCTAACATTCAATTCCAAACAGTATCCATGTAATAATATTATAATTATACAAAATTATAATTATGATAATAAAATAATTGATCATTAACACTAGAATGTACCAATAGTAAATTATAGTAGGGATAGAATAGAATACTCTTTATGGTACACCAATATTACAAAAGGTTAACATGGCATCAGAGAAATACAACAAATAAATGTACAATGGGCCGTCTTATTGCACTTATTTCTTCCAGACAACCTCCTTCTAGATGAAATGATAAAAATAGCATCTGCGTACATGGCGGACTTGCTCTCACTATGTTGTTTGTGAACTGAAAAAAAACATATCAAGAGTTTCTTGTCGGCTTTTCTTTAGAGCATAACTTCGAGCCGGTGGTAATTGCAGGGAGGTTAAAAGAGATGGATGTATTGTGAGAATGAGGAAGTGTGTATGAATGGAGATATGACGACCGATAGGAGCGTATGGAGACTACCACCTAGCGTGGGACAATGTCTAGCACTGGAGGTGCCTCGAACCCTAAAAATCAAAGCGGAGGGAAAGTGGGTTTCGTCAGTTGCCAACACAAATTCTTCCTCTGATATAGCTTTAGGTTGTTCACTTATTTCAAGATTCATACCAAACCGCTGAACGAACAAGATTTTTGAAAATATCTTTCATCCCGGTTTTTGCCTAACACCGGAATCGAACTCGTTGGTCTAGAGGTTGGATGTGCCGCCTTTGGATCAACGGGTCCCGGGTTGGGATCGGGCACGCGTCATTGTCTAAACCAGAGGCACTAGCTCGGAGTCTGGGTGTCATTTGTGTTCGTGTATTACATGTTTGTAAACTGCCCCGCGACACTTTACGTAAAACAAAAAGAACTGGGATCACGTTTTCCAAAGTCCGCACATCCAACCCCTGGACCAACAAGACAGTTGCGCGGTAACAAACATCTATAAAAACATACAAACGAACTAAGAACCTCCTTAATTTTTAAATTATTCAATATTACATAATATTTACTACATCTCAACATTTTGGGTTTGGCCTTAACATCAGTAAATTAACCAGAACAAGTGGTGAAGATTAGATTTTCCTTTTCAGAGCTCGAAGGGACTCTAGAAGGCCTGAGTCTTGATGACGGTGTGGACGAAGAACGGGGAGTGGAAGTGGGCAAACCGGTGACGTTCAGCGTAGACGCAGCCGGCGCTGGAGAGGGAACATTAGAGCTGGTGGTTTCCACGCCCTCCACCACTGTTAAAGCTGAGGTTTGTTATGCTATATTTTAACCTTTTTTAACTATGCTAGTTGGGGATTTGGAGTACCTACATAGTGTCAACTCCCCATTTCATCCCGAGAGTCTTAATGTCATACACATTCTGAAATGTTTGCAGTGAAGAGACACTTTCTAGGAAAACGTGTACCATCATAGGCCTCATCTTAGCCTTCCATCAAGCGAGATTAAGATCAAATTTGTTTTACAGAACTCTTGCTACACTTCGCTCTAAGGAGGGAAGATTAATTGATTAAAAAAATACTTCTTGTATAGGTGGTGGCGGTCGCGCGTGGCTTGTATGACGTGACGTTCGTGCCAGTGTCACGGGAACCGCATCGCGTGTCCGTGACTTTCAACGAGCAAGCCGTGCCGGGCAGTCCTTTTGTGTGCAGAGTTAGCGAACCGCACACATACGTTCAAATTGGTTGGTATCTTTATTTCCAAATAACTTTATACAGGTTGACTGGTATAAGAATGTACATATTGTAGGACGCGATAGTTAATGATCATATGTAAGCAATAAACATAGAATATTCGATTTATATAATAGTAAACAACCGCAGGTGCCACATGCGTGATAGTTGACACGTTACACGTGACGCGCACGGCAGGCCCTATTCGATTTATATAATAGTAAACAACCGCAGGTGCCACATGCGTGATAGTTGACACGTTACACGTGACGCGCACGGCAGGCCCTGACTCGTTCGACCGGTAAAGTTCACGAATTCGGTAAATGACTGTTCATGACCTCAACTTTGACATCGATGCGGGGTGGTCCGTACATAAATATTGTTAAAGGACAATTAGGTAAAATTGTAAGTAGTTACCGACCTTCAGTGTGTAGTCTTTTACCACACCGTCACCCTGTATGAATAAAGAAAATATCGATAAAGGAATAGTTTACAAACAGACCCGAAATTGCACTATAGTATAAGTAGGTTACCATAACTGCCACTGCCATCATTTGGTCGATTTTGACACTATTTAGAATTAAGAAATTTTAGAAATTTGAAAAATTAGAATAAGAATTAAGTTTTGTTTCCATCCGAGACCTGTTTTGTGTATTAGCGCCCGACTTACCCACTTAAAAACGGTGGCGATCACTCTTTACGAACCAATTTCATTCATTTCCAGGAGGCATAGCAACAGTGGAAATTGATGAAAATCTATCCGACGTGGAGGTTACATCGCCTACTGGTACCCAAGTGGCCGAAGCACATCTTGAAGACACCGGACTCCTCACGTTCCCTGCCAGTCGTGTCGGCAGATACATGGTGCATAGTTCCAGAGGTCCAGTGGCTGAAGTCGAAGCTTTAGACGCTTCGGCTGTCAAGGTGCTGTCGATCGGAGACGCCGTGGCGCATCGACCTGCAGTTCTTACTGGTAAGAATTCTGTGGATATTAATCTCTATATATAAAAATGAATAGCTGTTCATTTTTATATAAAAAAAAAACTAAAACAAAACGCTAAAACTCGAAAACGGTTGGAGCGATTTGGCTAATTTTGGTCTTGAAATATTCGTGTGAGTCCAGGGAAGGTTTAAGAGTCTAGAGAAAACATTGATATTGTAAGTAAAATAATAAAAACAACAATTTTATTTTACCATACAAACTGTTACCTGTCAAACATTTGACGTTCGTCCCGACGGTTCGCTGTTTTTGGCATATTTACTTTTTTAATTACATTAAATAAGGGATTGGAATCGATAAGAAAAGGCGGTATATTAATTTATTATTAATTATTCCAATTCGAATTCAATATTCATAGTTCAGACAGGACAACGTCTGTCGGGTCAGCTAGTGATATTATATATCTTCTAATATACAGGTTGTCCCAAAAAATAGTGTCAAGCGGCAGTCTAGAGATGCTCGCACCCCTTGTGGTACCCGAATCATCCCCATGTATATTCTGCATTTTTTCATACATTACTATCATCATCATCAACCCACATTCATTCCCTGCTGGACATAGGCCACCCCTAAAGAGCGCCATAGCGTCCTGTCTCCTGCTATCGCATCCAGCTGCTGCCCGCAACCTTTCGCAGATCGTCGCTCCATCTAGCAGAGGGCCGTCCCACGCTTGCCGATTCGCGGTCTCCACTCAAGAACTCGTCTACATTACTATACGACATTAATCTGTGATATCTGTTAAACAGTGAGCACAAGCGGTGCTGGCAACGGGCGACTATCCGGCCGTGTGACGTGTGGCGGGGCAGCCGTTCCGCACTCGGTTCGACGAAGGGGTGGAGCTCGTCAGGAATTGGTATGGCACCCGGCGAGAAGCGCGCCACACAGGCTTACTCTACTGTGGAGTGGAACGCCTGTATCTCGCGAACCATTGGTCATTGATGTACAACCGCCTCATCATGGACAAGAGGTAAGATCAAGTACAATCCTCGCCAACCTTTATGGCCTTTATCTTTACGGAATAGCCAACCCATAATCTTGCTATCTCACTCTCTCAGTAATATTTGTTATTCCAGGTAGCGGCGTCAGGCTTAGGGTTATATCAAGCTCAAGTGAATCGGGTAGCCTCGTTCAGTATAGATACGCTTGGGCGGCCGGCGAGAGAGTTTGACGTGGTCGTGTCTGGTCCTGGCTCCAGGGCTTTGCCAGTGCGGTGCTACCAGACCAAGTCGGGACTGCTTCAAGCGGAGTACACTATCACAGATGTTGGACAGAGTACCATAGGTAATGTTTTTTTTTTCTTTTTAATAATAACGTTTTCTCATTTAATCTGAATGAAATGTCTCTATTGAAGTTTTTAGACTAACGCGACTTTCACACATTTTAAATAATTATGACACGGGTCTTAATCGCGGAATTATTTTGAAGGTTATACTGCCTGACGTTTCGGCGTGGGTTACACCAGCCTTCAATTTACCTTCAAAATAATTCCGCGATTAAGACCCGTGTCATAATTATTTAAAATGTCTCTATTGAGTTAAAGGGAATTAGATGGATACGTCATGCTCTTATTTGTATTTTGTGGACCCTAAACAAAATTAAAGTAGAATGGGATTTAATAGTTTTTAATAACAAAATATCTCTGTATACAGCCCTTACAAACATGTAATTCACTTGCACAATTAGATAAGGACATAAGTTGTCCGACCGATTAAAAAAGATACAGAATATTTTCAGTGTTACATAATAGTATATTATGAAAAAATACTTTTAATTCAAATTTATACGCTTTTTTAAATTCAGTGAAGGCTGAAACGGCTAATATTCCGTATATTGATCAGGATTTAATAAAGAGGAAGGGGACAAGAACCGACTCAAAAGACTTAGTTCTGTTTCCACAAAAAATAACCATTGCTGCATCTTTCATATATTTTTAATATAATTATTACATTTAAGATTTCTTTCACAGAGGTGTTACATCTGTCGAAAGCGGTATCTGGCAGTCCATACACTTGCGAGTCTTTCGATCCCAATCGAGTTCTCATCTCTGGACTACCTACTGGAAATATAATAGCACAGACGCCGATCAACTTCACTGGTAATTATGGTCATAAAAAATCTTGGCTGAAGTGGTTTAAAGAAACGAACATCGAATCTTTTATCCTGCTAAACTTAAATTTATTTATTAATCTTACTAATATTATAAACGTGAAAGTTTGTAAGTATGGATAGATGGATGGATGTTTGTTACTCTTTCACGTAAAAACTTAAAAACTACTTAATGGATTTTATTGAAACTTTACAATAATATAGCTTATACATCAGAATAACACATAGGCTACAAGTTATAAAGATATTATGTGAATTACAACAATATAAACAAGTCGAATTCAAAATTTCTAATTGTCAAATTTTCGACCATATTAAACTATAGACAACATAACGTTTCGCTGTCAGTTGGGTTTTGTTAAAGTAGGTTTTATACGGACGGGATAAAAATCTCAGGTATCCTATGTCCAACTTTCTTTTTGTTTTAAATATATATAATGCGGAACAAAGTTCGCCGGGTCAGCTAGTATAATTCAGTTTCTTAGTTCCTCACTTTCGATTTCTGATCACCGGTGGTTTGATTTCTATTTTGTATTATGTTTTTTTAATTAATTAATTTTTAATTAGTTTATGTAAATGAAGTATATGTTAAATATGACGAATAAAGATAATTATAATTATTGATCATAAAAAATCTAATAATTTAAATAATGTTATTTGTTTCTAGTCGACACCAAGGATGCGGGCCTGGCAGAATTGGAGGTGATATGTGAAACGTTGGGTGAGCGACGAGTGCGTCTACCGGTCGATATCAGGGAAGACGGGCACACGTACAGAGTACGGTTACGACCAACAGTCCCCGCCCATTATCGTATATACATCACATACGGAGGTATGTTTAAATTTCATACTTATCATTGCGTGGAACTTTGTTACTCTTTCACGCAAATTTAGAAGAAACTTTATTTACGTAGGTTTTATCACAAAACTCTATAAGTCGTCATATTTAAAATTACTATTATGATCTTACGGCCTGTCCCACGTTAGGTGGAAGTCTCCATACACACCTATCGGTCGTCATATCTACATTCACACCTTTCATACACAATCCATCCTTTTGATCTCCCACAGCCCTTGCGTCAACCCACATTCATGCTGGGAAAACTTCTAGATGGAAAGTTCATTAAAAAATTCAATGCCAGTAATATTTCCGTGTGGTGACGGATTTAGAATACCCAAAGTCACCAACCCACACCATTCTGAGGTGACTAGAGGAACACAAGAGGCCGACCATCTAGCCCCTGTGCCAGTGTGACACAATAGGCTAATTTCCCTCCATGAATTTGGAGGAGGCCCGACTCAATATTGAGTAATTTGGGCTGAAGTGATGTTGACGGCAGTAATATAGCTCATACATCAGAATAACCAGACTATGATTTATAAAGATACTAGCTGGTGCCCGCGACTTCGTCTGCGCAGGATTATTATTTCGAGTAGCTTATATTAGCGTGGCGTAGAAAATAACTGACATTAAAATTATCATTTAGATAATTATTGGGTCGCATTTGAAAATGTAACAGCCTAACAATATTGAGATGACAGTCGCACTATAGTAACAAATCGCTAGTGCCTTGAAAATTCGCAAAACGGTCACAACTGTCAATGACGTCTGCCCTCACGCGTCTGCCCGCGTACTCTACGATGAGCGACTTCTTCCCCCACCTCACGGTGAGGTGGGGGAAGAAGTCTAACGCACGACGGGTGAGGTCCTCACCCGTCGTGCGTTAGACTGTCATTGTAATATGGCGTTTTAAAAAAAAAGACAAGCCCACTGAGTTTCTTCCGCCAAGTCTACTGGGTTGGTGCCGCATTCCGTTCTGGTAGTAGTATACTAAAATTTATGTATCCGTTAACGATTGTGAACGCCATAATTGGTTTATACAATAACTAGTGGCCCGCCCCGGCTTCGCCCGTGAAAAGCGGGGGTGGGTTATACATATAAACCTTCCTCTTGAATCACTCTATCTATTAAAAAAAACCGCTTCAAAATCCGTTGCGTAGTTTTAAAGATTTAAGCATACATAGGGACGGACAGACGACAGCGACTTTGTTTTATACTATGTAAAGATAAAGAAGTATTTTTATATTTTATTCTATTCTAGGTTTTAGTGGGTAACCCGGGTGCACTTTACCATCTATTCTGTCCAGCTAGCTGGGCACCTTTAAAAGGTTCCCCTCACTTAAAAAAAAGGTAAATTGATTCTCAACATGACTGTTTTACCTCAGGTGCCAACGTCTCTGGTAGTCCGGTATCTCTGGGGATCCTTAGCGGTCGTAGCAGCAGCATGGCGAGGTGTGTTGGCACTGGCTTGGCACACGCGCACGTAGGCAAGGAGGCCGCGTTCACTATACACTGCAATGACGACGCGTCCCCTACTGTACAGGTAACTAGACAGCATACCACCGGTCGCCCAGGTATATTCGACAATAATACCTGTTTATTTTTTAAATTGCAACAAATTTGCATTGGTGGACCTAATGCTAGGCCCATTGTTGATTCGGGATTTTAAGATTGGAACTTATAACAGTTATTATTTTGACCACAATCATTATAATCATCACTACTGAGTCGGGCCTCCTCCAAATCCATGGAGGGAAATCAGCCTACTGTGCCACGCTAGGAAGATGGGTTGGCACAGGGTTTGTATCAAGTTTTCTTTCTGGTGCGGCTAGGATTCGGCCTTGCCATTTCGTTTTGTCGATTCTTAGGACGCTCTCAGGATGGAATGGGGTATAGAATACTATTTATTATAACTTAAGAAACGAACAACACATATTACATAAAACAAATAACACGGATAAAAGAATAAAAATGACAACTAAGTTAAACAGAAAGTAGTGCAATTCAAAATGTTTTTTTTTATTGGCGGGCTTATTGCTGAAAGCTACCTATGTAGTATTTAAAATAAAATGTACCTACCAATATCCGCCCCAGGTTGAAAGACTGACAGAGGACAAAGAAGACAGTACGGATTCAGGCCTGTTAGAGTGCCGAGTGGTTGCGGGGGCGCCAAAAGAATGGCTCTGTGCCTACATACCATTAGTCGTCGGTCTCTACGAAGTCAGAATATTCACGGCATCTGGCCCCCTGCCTGGCAGTCCATTCTCCGTCAAGGTGAGTTTGTTACATTTTGATCAAACCTTTATCAAAATAAATATCATTTTAATCACAAAACTCAATTAAAAAAAAACACTCCGTAGCAATGGGTTTCTTGACAAATCGCGTTTGATTTGTTAATTATAAAATTACACCCAATGTCTAATACCTCTCTACAACCAAATTGCTTGTTTTATTTATTTATGAAGCAGAGAAAGTCGAAGCGAATATTTAAATATTTTTTTAAATTCCCTATTCCTATCCTTTCCGTGTGGTAGCGGAGTAAGAATACTACCACCCCATATCTTCCCGTGGGTGTCGTAGAAGGCGACTAAGGGACAACAGACGTTGGGCAGCAGCGACGCTCTGTTCAAAACACACCATCCATCACTGCGATCGCCAACCCGCCTGCCAAGCGTGGCGATTATGGCAAACCCCCCCATGAATGGATACAAATAGGAAAACGGCCCCCAGTCCCCGGCAGCCCCACTATTCCTTCGGCCACGGTAGCAGCCAAGGTAACGGTGGGGCAGGGGGTGCGAACAATCTCCGGCAGAGATCCGGCTACCACAAAAAACGACGGCTGCACCTGGCAACATATAACACACGGACACTGCGGACTGACGAGAAGATCGTAGAACTCGAGGAAGAGTTGAGCAAGTTGCGATGGGATATAGTGGGGTTGTCTGAAGTCCGAAGAGAGGGAGAGGACACGATAACCCTCAAATCCGGCAATTTGCTCTACTTCCGGGAGGGCGACCAACAGTCCCAAGGTGGTGTTGGGTTTATCGTCCGCAAGTCCCTTGTGAACAACGTTGTTAAAATCGAGAGTGTGTCGACCAGGGTGGCGTACCTTATACTCAGAATAACCAAGCGTTATTCGCTGAAGGTCATACAGGTATACGCACCGACCTCGGCACACCCCGACGAAGCGGTGGAGACAATGTATGAGGACATTTCCTCGGCTATACATGGCTCTAGAACGCACTACACCGTTGTCATGGGGGATTTTAACGCGAAACTGGGCAAGCGGAGTGGAGATGAGCTGCAAGTGGGGCAATTTGGGTTTGGACACCGGAACCAACGGGGCCAGACTTTGGCTGGTTTTCTGGAGAAGGAGGGAGTCTATATGATGAATTCCTTTTACAAAAAACCAGAACAGAGGAAATGGACCTGGTTGAGTCCGGATGGCACCACAAAAAACGAGATAGACTTCATCATGTCGACGGAAAAGCACATATTCAATGATGTCTCCGTGATCAATATGGTCAAAACCGGAAGCGATCACCGCTTAGTACGAGGCACATTGAATATCGACGTTAAGCTTGAAAGGTCGCGCCTGGTGAGGTCTACGCTGCGTCCCGTGCCAGTTCAAATTCAAAACCCGGAGAGCTTTCAGCTCGAACTGCAAAACCGCTTTATAAGCCTAGGCGTTGACGTGGACGATTATAATGACGGGTTCGTGGAGACTGTCCGCAAAGTTGGGTCGAAGTTCTGTGAGACCCAACGCCTGAAAACGGCCAAAAAGCTCTCGGACCTCACCCTAAATCTCATGGACGAGCGACGGAAAATGGTTCTGCAGTCTACTGATGATGCGACGCAGCTTCGGATGCTCAATAGACAGATATCAAAGTCCCTGAAGCGTGATATACGTCGATTCAACACGAATCGTGTTGAAGAGGCTATTGAACGCAACAGGGGCTCCAAGGTTTTTGCCAGGGATCTGTCTATTGGGCAAAGCCAGCTCGTCAGGCTGAAGACTGATGACGGCAGGATCGTCACGTCGAAGTCCGAGATTTTGGGTGAGGTCGAGAGTTTCTATGGACAACTGTACACGTCTACACAGGAACCCGTCATAAATCTTGCAGACGACCCACGAGCTAGATTAACCCGGCACTACACAGAAGACCTCCCGGACGTCAGCCTGTGTGAGATCGGGATGGCTCTCGAGCAACTTAAAAACAACAAGGCGGCGGGTGATGACGGAATTACCGCAGAACTTCTGAAGGCGGGTGGAGAACCGATCCTTATGGCCCTTCAGAAGTTATTCAATTCCGTCATACTCGAAGGACGAACGCCAAAGGCATGGAATAGAGGTGTGGTGGTGCTGTTCTTCAAGAAGGGAGATAACACCTTATTGAAGAACTACAGACCCATCTCACTTCTGAGCCATGTCTACAAGTTGTTCTCGAGGGTCATCACGAATCGACTCGCGTGCAGGCTTGACGATTCCCAGCCTCCCGAACAAGCCGGTTTCCGAAAAGGCTTCAGTACCTTAGACCATATTTTAACGCTACGGCAGGTTATACAGAAGACCGAGGAGTATAACCTGCCCCTTTGTCTGGCGTTCGTGGACTACGAGAAAGCCTTCGATTCGATCGAGACGTGGGCAGTATTGCAGGCTCTCCAGAGGTGCCAAGTCGACTATCGGTATATCGAAGTGTTGAAGTGCTTGTATGAAAACGCCACCATGTCAGTCCGACTCCAGGACCAGACCTCGAAACCGATCCAGTTGCAGCGAGGTGTTAGACAGGGAGACGTTATCTCTCCGAAACTGTTCTCCGCTGCACTGGAAGATGTTTTCAAGGTTCTGGACTGGAAAGGGCTGGGCATTAACGTGAACGGCGAGTACATCACCCACCTTCGATTCGCTGACGACATAGTCGTAATGGCTGAGACCATGGAGGGCCTCACTACGATGCTCGATGGCCTCTGTGGAGCCTCCGAACGAGTCGGCCTTAAGATGAACATGGAGAAGACGAAGATCATGTCTAATATCCATGTTCAAGCCACTCCTGTTAACATCGGAGGTTCTACCCTCGAAGTTGTTGACCATTACATTTACCTGGGACACACTGTCCAGTTAGGTAAGTCCAACTTCGAGAAAGAGGTCAATCGTCGGATCCAACTCGGCTGGGCAGCGTTCGGGAAGCTGCGAAAGATCTTCTCGTCCACAATACCGCAGTGTCTGAAGACAAAAGTCTTCAACCAATGTGTGTTGCCAGTGATGACATATGGAACTGAGACGTGGTCGCTCACTATGGGCTCCATCAGAAGGCTCAAAGTCACCCAAAGGGCAATGGAGAGGGCTATGCTCGGAGTTTCCCTGCGAGATCGAATCAGAAATGAGGAGATACGCAGGAAAACCAGGGTCACCGACATAGCCCACCGGATTGTCAAACTTAAGTGGCAGTGGGCAGGGCACATAGCTCGCAGGACCGACGTCCGATGGGGCAGAAAAGTCCTCGAGTGGCGACCGCGTTCCGGAAGGCGCAGTGCTGGTAGGCCTCCCACACGGTGGACCGACGACCTGGTTAAGATCGCCGGAAAGCAGTGGATGCGGGCGGCCCAGGACCGGCCTTTGTGGAAATCCTTGGGGGAGGCCTATGTCCAGCAGTGGACGTCTTTTGGCTGAAATGATGATGATGAAAAATTATGATCCTATTGAAAAAAAATATCCAAAAACAAACATTGTGGATGATTTGTTTTTCAATCTAAAAATTTTGTATTATGACCATAATTGTTATAATATTCGTTTTCCTTGACGTAAATACCGTTTGTTGTATATTTTTCTTTCTGCGTAGTTTTTAAATTCTTTATGTTTGAAATGAATTAAGAATTTTGTGTTTACGTTGCATGTTGCATAAAATAAAAATGTAATTTTAATTATTATTAGCTGACCCGGCAGACTTCGTCCTGCCTCAATCGATGATTATAAGACCTAAACTTTTGTATAAATAAACTTAAAACAAACAAAAGGAATCGTCAAGCGTCACGTCAAATGAAAAGCAAAATTTGTTGTTTTTATTTAATTCTTAGCATTTCCACATTTTCTCAAACATATCAGCAATGGCCATTGTAATTCTTGTACAATGGTTCTCTTCACTATTGGATTGTGAGCTTTATTACTATTGGATTGTTCACTATTGGATTGTGATTTTTACAAATTTATTTTATGGGGTTGCCCCATAAAATAAATTTGTAAAAATCGATAATCTGTATCCGGTAGTGGTAATAGCGCCCCCAGTAAACGATAAATTTGTCCTTGTATCTGTAATTTTTAAAGATTTGTCCAAAAATTATTTCCGATATATGTATTTTAATGCAAACTTGAATATTAGAAAAACATATATGTGTAGAAAAACATAATGGTCCTATATAATGATGGCATGAAATTGTCCTATATAATATGTGTAGCGCCAAACGATGTCATCTGGAAACAGTTGTTATATTTCTGAATGTTGGCCAAGAAATGCTTAGAATAATTTCCAATCCCAGAAACTAAAGCGTAAAGGATCTGGTGGTGGGACCAATTGTGGCAATTTTACTTTCCCTCCAGCACAACATAATCCCGTAGATTCATCACTGTATTTTAACGCTTTACAATATTTACAAATTATTGTCATTTCTCCAATTGTTACCGATTTGTCGGCACAATAATCTATTGCCGGGTCATAGTGGAATCACAGGAGTACTGCGTCTGCGGAATCGTTCAATTTCATTATGTCGTGCTCGCTGTTGATGTGTTTGTTGTGCACGAACTCGTTGCATTCTAAGCCTATCTACTTCATTGTTACTCACTAAAGAACGCAATTCTGACATAGCAATACGACTATTTTCTTGATCTGTCTCTCTCTCGTCATCATTGCGGTTAGCTCGTGAGGTAGTTCTTCGCACATTTGATTGACTGCGACGGCCTAAGTCAGCTCGTCCTCTCCTCGGCATCGTTAATTTCAATTAATCATTAAGAAATTTCTCGCGCACGTAGAGTTAATCTTCACTCACAAAGATAGAAGGATGCACTCTTTGTCTGAGGTGTCTATCGACAAAGAGGATGGATTGACATTATTATTTTTGTTTTTATTGAATTCCAATTATTTGGACTTCCACAAATATTTAAAATATTCAAAATTAGCCAAATCAGCCCAACCGTTCTCGAGTTTTAGAGATACTAACGAACAGCAATTAATTTTTATTTTTAAAGATATACATATATGTATTTTGTAAATAAAGTAACCCCGACCGAAGCATCTGTTTTAAACGATACTTTTTAGTTGTTACATCCTCTTTGACAATATTTGCAGCACGCATTCTATTAATTTTATGTCAGACTTAATGAGGTTACATTTAAAAGTTTAATTTTAGATTAGAAATAATTTTATATTTTGTTTAGGTCTTCTTTATTTTCCTAATTTTCCGCGTAATTGTTTCATTTTATTTCTATTTATTTAATTAATTTGTATATACATTTATGAAACGTTTGTACTTTTAACAAAGCACAATCTATTATATACTTACTCCATTATAGACAATACAGTCAACAGCGCCATTTTTTGGAGCGATCATATGATTATAACTGTCAAATAATAGACAAATAAGTTGCAATCTCTATATAATATTAATAAATTGAGATGTAAGCTATCTTAATTTTGATCAAACTAAATCAAACAAACACACGTTGCGCAAATTCGATAATAATCATTTACTTAGTTTATGATATAAAGATTACCGAACCGTCGGGACGAACGTCAGATGTTTGACAGGTAACAGTTTGTATGGGAAAATAAAATTGTTGTATTTATTATTTTACTTACAATATTTCTATGTTTTCTCAACTCTTAAACCTTCCCTGGACTCACAAGAATATTTCAAGACCAAAATTAGCCAAATCGCTCCAGCCGTTCTCGAGTTTTAGTGAGACTAACGAACAGCGATTCATTTTTATATATAGAGATTTATAACCAAAGTCTTTATTCTAAGGTAATCGACACATCGGCCATAGTCCCCGTGGGTGGTTGGGGCGCCGACACCGCAGGCCGCGTTAGAGCGCCCTCTAAACTCGTACTGGATACCAGTAACGCCGGCCCTGGTACATTAGAATGCTTACTTGCTGGCAGGCATCAACGTAAGTAGAATTATAAATGGGTAATTAGGATATGGATTTAGACGATAAGCAGACCAAAAACTTTTATCTTTTTTTTAGATTGTGTTGTCTAGCTGTATCTATATAACATATTTCTGACTTCGTTAATCAGCAAACAGAGATGTGTCTTGCTCATGAAATATCTTTCACCATCTTTTCTCAATTTCTTTTCGTTTATATAATACAACTGCCCTCTGCCGTTCGCGACTCATCTGGTGGGATAGTAATTATGTGATTAGACCACGTCCGTCACGATTAGACCATCAGCGTCACGTATCTAGTCAGTAACTTGTAACGACTGCCATATATGGTAGAAAGGCATCCGGGATCGATAGCTTCACGTGCCATCCTAAGCACGTAAAGCGGTGGTAAGTCGTCGTTTCAGCCCATAAATGACCCACTACTGGGTCGGGCCTCCTCCAAATTAATGGAGGAAAATTTGCCTACTGTGCCACGCTGGCAAGACGGGTTGACACAGGGTTTGTAACAAGTTTTCCTTCTCTTGGGGCTACGTGATCTGCCTCTTGCGTTATTTTAGTTGCCTCTTACGACACCATAAAGATGGTATGGATTGGTGACATTATGTTTTCTAAATCCGTCACCACAAGGGTGGTAAATAAGGTATTACAATTGAACGACATTCATTCAACATCCAGCAGCATTTTTTAATGAAAGAACAATCGACAGGTGTTGAAACCGTGTCCGGCCGAGCTGTAGTCACTTTAGCTGGCGGCGAAAATGGCACTGCCAGTGGCGAACAAGAGCTGGAACTTACCTACAATGGCGCCTTAGTTAACGGCGCCCCTAGACGAGCCCTCATAGCAGCGCCCGGCACAGCTGATAGAGTGCTATTGGCAGGTCGGGGCTTGGCCCATGCGGCGCCCCACACGCCGGCAGTGTTCACCGTTGGTAAGTTACGTTGGAATGAATAATATACAGAGTGTATTGAAATCAAACAAGACCAAAATTAGCCAAATCGCTCCAGCCATTCTCGAGTTTTAGCGAGACTAACGAACAGCAATTTATTTTTATATATAATAGATATATATATTCACGACGTTTCAAATGCTTTGTAGCAGTCGTGGCCACGGGACTAGATGATAGTTGTCTTCCAAAGTACAGAGAAACTGTTCTACCTTTAATTTGGTTTTATTGATAACGTCCCCTCTGCACGCTAACAACTCTCACGGTGTCCAGGCACTCGAATATTTTGCAACTTTTGGGTGCGTTGGAAATTAAATTACGTAAAATACACGCGATAAATCCGTTAAAAATGATTTAATTGTTTAATAATCGCAATACAATACAATACAATCGAAAATCTAAGAGATTATACTTTTTTATTGGTCCAAGAGCCCAGAGCCAAAAAAAAATAACGCAAGTTTACTTACAGTCCAAGTCTTCATTTTTAAACATTATATTTTAGGAACTATTTCTACAATATTTGTAAACAGCCAGACAAATTGTACGGGTCAAATATCCCCTAGACATATTTAAAATCTCGGCATTACCAATTACATTAGAGTCCGTTTCCAGTAAATTGGATTGGATAAATACTCGTATTTACACGAATTTTTGTCTTCTTCATCGCAATTTCAGTTGACGAGATTCAAATAGTTGCTCTGTTTTCCAACTAGATGGCAGCGCAGCAGGACCTGGGGCGCCAGAAGTGATCCTAACGGCGCCCGATGGCGATAAAGTGCCAGTGGCACTAGCCGCCGCCGGCCCTGGACTTTGGAGGGGCACATATATTCCCAGAAGACCGGGAGACCATCAACTGAAGGTCTTATGGGCTGGAAGAGTTGTGAAAGGTAATCTATTATTTGGTATTATCCATATATTCATAATCTATTTCATCATCATACCATTATAATCTATTGAAATAGATTAATATACAACAAAGGAGATATAAAATTCGACTATATGTTTTTGTTGCTGTTGAATGTGTATTACCGCATAACTCGTATATAAATTGGTTTGGAAAATTATTTTTTATTCGATTGGTATTGCCTCCAAATTGATCACAGAGAATAGTATTGTTTATTATTGTTAGTTTGCTATAAAACTTGAAATAAGTTAACAAAACCATTTGCCAGAAGGCAAATTGTGATACACCCGACTTATATGGATGGTTAGTTTTCGTTTTTTTCGCAATTCTAAAAAAATAAACTAATTGGTTTTTGTTTGTGAAGTCGGTTTAATTATTTTTGTATACGCATTACATTAATGTAAAATGATTTCATATTGTCCTGCTATTGGTCTCAGAAGTCATCGTCATCATCACAAACACAAATGACCCTAATTACCCTCAGGAGTGGGTCATCTATGGGCGAGTAGTAAGATAAAGTATAAGAATTCTAATTTTCTACAGGTTGTCCACTACGAGTGAATGTAACAGCCGGTAGTGAGAGTGGCGACGCCTCGCGGGTCGTGTGCTCAGGCGCAGGTCTGGCTGGTGGGGTTTTGGGTCGCGAGATCAAATCCTGGATAGACACTCGTCGCGCCGGCCCGGGGGAGCTTACTGCGCACTGTATTGGGCCTAACAAAGTGAGTACCCTCATTTCGTGCCTATTGTTGTCAACTTCACATCAACACATTATTGCCGTTACTCGCAAAAATATTAATATTTGACTGTTTAAAGTGAGTAAAAGTGCGCGTTAAAGTGATAAATAAATTAACTATAATAGCTACTTCATGAATACCGAAATCAAACTGTGAATTTGTGTGTGTTTCAATCAATTTAAGGATTATTGATACCAAGTCAAAGTGCATCTACCGCCATTATCTTTTGAACGGAGTGTCGCAACAAAACGCGTAAGCGCCCCGTCTTGCACGGCGCTTACGACATTCTTCCCGCGGACTCGATTTAGCCAGCCGTCTCGTCAGTTACTGTGGGCCTTTACTACTGCGCTCTTGGGTACACTACGCGACTACGCATAAAGGGGCCATTGTTAGTGTGCCACTTTTAAAAACCAATCGAATAGCGAGGTACAAAATAGCGTAAGAAGCTCAAATTATTACAACATGGCAGAAGCATCTCCAACTTGCAAAAGCGATAGTACCCCTGTGCGCAATGTGTCCAACACCAGAGGAAATAAAAGACAAGCCCGTGGATCACCACCCCTATCAACTTCGGAAGTTTTGTGCCTTAAAGATGTTCGCCAAATCATCCAGGAGGAGCTTTTAGAAATTGTCCCGGAAATTAATAACAATGTGAATGCCATCCTGAATCGAGAGCTAAAACTAATCAATGAAAATATTGATACTATGACAAAATCTATGTCATTCATGAATGAACAGTACGAGAATTTACTGAAGGAGCATGCCGCCTCTAAAAAGACAATAGAGGTATTACAAACTGAGAATCTGGGTATGCAAAATGAAATGAGCGAACTGAAGATACGTCTAAACCACTTAGAGCAGCAAACAAGGTCGAATAACATTGAAATCCAATGTCTACCTGAAAAGAAAGAAGAAAATCTACTTCATGTGGTTTCCGCGTTGTCTAAAGTGGTTGGAAGTGAATTGGAAGACAGGGACATTCTGCACTGTACTAGGGTTGCCAAATTAAAATCAGATAGCAGCCGACCGAGATCCATAATAGTACAGCTTGCTTCTCCAAGAATCCGGGACCAATTTTTGGCATCAACTATCGATTTTAACAAGAAAAATTCAACAAATAAACTTAACAGTACCCATCTCGGTTACACAGGACAAAAAACTGCAATTTTTGTTACGGAACATCTCTCTGCCGCAAATAAATCTTTACACGCCAATGCGAGAATCAAGGCCAAGGAACTTGGTTATCAATTCGTTTGGGTCAGAAATGGACGAATATTTATGAGGAAGACACAGGGATCCGGTTATGTTCTGGTTAAAAATATGGATACTTTAACAAAACTACAATAACTTTAATCATTAAATATTCTGTCAAGGCGTTAGAATTTTATTATACTAGAATTCACTGCAATTAAAATATATTACCAAAACACTAGAGGCTTACGCACCAAAACTCATGATTTTTATCGTCAATTATCACTAGAAAATTATGATATTATAATACTCACAGAAACATGGTTAAACAGTTCTATTATAAGCTCGGAGTTGTTTGACAACAGATATACAGTTTATAGACGAGACAGAGAAATGGACTGTAGGAAGAAAGATGGAGGAGGAGTGCTGATTGCTGTTTTAAATACTATAAAATCCAAACGCATGATTGAATGGGAAAGCGAATGTGAGAACATTTGGATAACCCTTGTACTACCTTATTCGAAGCCTGTAAGTCGAATAGCTCTATGTGCAGTCTATTTACCACCACCTGTTCTAAGAGCGTCATTGGAAAATTTTTTGGATAGCTGTAACATCGTCCTAGAACAGACAAACGCTTACGCCTGTATGGTTGGTGATTTTAATCTAGGTAATATTCAGTGGAATATGGTAGGTGATTCAAACAATAATTACACACCTCCTGGTATAAGTAGTCTATTGACAGATTTCGTTTCCATGCATAACTTGGTGCAACTAAATAATGTAATGAACTTATCTGGGCGGATCTTGGATCTTGTTTTAACTAACATACCCTCTTGTGTCGTAAATACCGCTCTTAATCCGCTAAGTAAGGTCGATACTCTTCACCCTCCTATAGAAATTATACACAAGGCAACCAAAGATCCAAGACTTCCTTACAATCAACAAAATTTAAGACCTAATTTTTTTAAACTTGACTACGGCCTCACTTGTAAGTCTCTTAGTGAGGTAAATTGGTGCAAAACTTTTGAAGGCGTCGATGATGTTAACCAGATGTTGCCTGTTCTCTACGATGAAATCCATAAAATTGTCAAGTTACAAGCCCCTAATATGCATCAAGCTAAAGTAAAGAAATATCCACCTTGGTTTAACAATATTTTAATTAAGACTTTGAAAGAGAAGGAGAAAATTAGAATCCGCTACAAAATATACAAAAACCCTAGAGACCGTATTGAGTTCAAATTACTGAGTAAGCGGTGCTCACACTTAGCTAGAGACAGTTATAATACATACTTAAAAAACATCGAGATTGACATCATGAACAACCCGACTCGATTTTGGGCCTACATTAAAGACAAGAGAGGGGGCACCAGCACTTTTCCGGCTACCATGACTGACGGCACTACAGTGACATCAGATATTCCAGGGATTTGCGAAATGTTTGCTTCACACTTTTCCATTAATTTTAATGAAACTTGCAAAACAGGACGCGCCCAGTTACCAGACTTTCTACAGAACTTGAAAATCAATAGCCAGACACTTACCATTCCTGAGATAAATCGCGAGAATTTACTAAATAAACTGGAGGCGTTGGACATTAAAAAGGGCGCCGGCCCTGATGGTATTCCACCAATATTTATCGTCAAATGCGCACATGCTTTATTATCACCTTTGTTGCAAATTTTTAACAAGTCGCTTAGTACAGGCGTCTTTCCTGACCTTTGGAAAGTTGCAAAGGTTGTACCGATCCATAAAAATGACGATACCGATAATGTCAGTAATTATAGACCAATCTCCATCTTGTCATCCTTCGCAAAAGTTTTGGAATCAATGATTTGTCCCTACTTTCAATCACATTTCAAGCAATATTTGAGTAATTCCCAGCATGGTTTTGTAAGGGCAAGGTCAACATGTACAAACTTAGTTACTTTCACAGACACATTGGCTGGTGCTATTGATCGCGGCAAACAAGTTGATGTTATATACACCGACTTTAGCAAAGCTTTTGATCGCGTTCCACATGACATACTTTTGCTTAAACTTTCTGCGTATGGAATTACTGGCAATCTCCATGCCTGGTTAAAATCCTATTTACAAAACCGTAAATATTTTGTAGCAGTCAATGGTTCTCAATCATCCACCTATATTGCAAGTTCGGGAGTGGCGCAAGGTTCTCATTTAGGCCCGGTTTTGTTCAATGTATTCAGTAATGATATTCCACAGTGTATGAAGTTCTCTCAGTGTTACATGTACGCTGACGATGTAAAGCTATGCAGAACAATTGACGCAGATTATGATACTGCCCCACTTCAAAGTGATATTGACTCACTTGTCTCTTGGTGCAAAGACAATGGGATGGTCTTAAATATTAAAAAATGTTATCATGTAAAATACACAAGAAAGCAGTCACCTGTTCAGTCAGTATATCGAGTTGGTTCAACTGTAATACAGGAAGTTCGTCAAATTAAAGATTTGGGAGTCGTATATGATAGCAAGCTCACATTCGTTCCTCATTTCGAAAATATTATCAAAAAGGCATCAAGAATGATGGGGTTCGTTCTTAGAAATGTTAAAGAATTTAAGCATTACGGCACCAAAATATTATTATATAACTGTATGGTACGTAGTATTTTTGAGTATTGTAGCACAGTGTGGCGTCCTCACTACGCTACACACAACTTAAGGATAGAAAGAATTCAGAAACGATTTCTTTGGCATCTAGCGTATTCCTCTGGAATCGCCAAAACAATGCGATCCTATGAAGCCAGACTATGTCACTTCAGAATGCTATCTTTAGAGAAACGCAGAGTTATTACAGATGCCACCTTTCTGTACAAAGTACTTCGGTGCATAATAGACTGTCCCCAGTTGCTCAAAAAATTTCAATTCAGGGTCCCTGCTAGATACCCTCGTTCTGCTATAACGCCGTTGCATCCACCACTCTGCAGAACAGTTCTTGGTGCAAGCTCCACCATTCCTCGTCTCTGTAAACTTCTTAATAGCTATAGCGACCTGATAGACGTATATTTTGACACTCTTACCAAGTTCCGCAAAACATTAAGCGAGAATATTTAAATTAATATATGTATTGTAATTTGGCTAGCATTAAATTTATTTATTAGTTTATGGATAAGTAAATTAATATATTGTAATTGGCCTAGCATTAAATTGTTATTGATTAGTTTAGGTAAATTAATAATTATTATGTAATAGTGCATGAGGTGCTTACCTATAAGAAATTGTTGCATTAAGCTTTAAATCACGTGTGTATGATATATTTATTAGTTTTTTTAAGTGTAAACAGTTGTTGGTGAGCCTAGAATAAATAAATTTCCTAGATGTGAGTTAGGTATTCAAATAACCAAGTTGACTCATCTGAGCTCTTTTGATACGCCACCGGTTTAGAAGGCTGTTCTACAGAGAAGAGCCGGCGAGAAACTCTGTAGTTTAATTATGTCTTCACGATCTTTACACATTGCAGGAAATTATTTGTAGGTATATGGTTCTGATCGTTTTATTTGATTTTATTCCCAACGATCGCGACCACTGGCACTGCAATGTGTCTGAAACGTTGGGAATAAAATAAAATTAAACGATCAGAACCGTGAAGAAATTATTTGCTGCAAATCTGTAGTTGCTTTTATTTAAATCGTTGTTTATGTAAATTATAAAAATCTATTTATTCAAGTTGGCTCCTACGAGCTCTTTTGGCACGTCAATATATACATATTTGACATTTCACATTTAGCACCAGTTGGGAAGGCTGCTCTATAGAAAAGAGCCGTCAAAAAACGTCTCCATATGTCCTTCTCTCCCAGTGGATAATGTACAGTATCCAACTTTGTGCCAACAGGTGGCGTACTGTGAGTTATACGAGCACGGAGACGGCACGTTTACGTTGAACGTGAAACCCGCCGAGGCAGGAAGACATGTGCTGAGCGTTCAGTTCGCTGGAGAACACGTGCCTGGCTCGCCATTCGTACTCAAAGTGGCCGGAGCACCGGACCCCTCCAAGGTACATATTATTGTGAGATAAATAGGGGTTGATCCTGGAGGGGTGAAAATTTAGGGTTGAATGTATTTTTGTATGCTGTATCTTAAAAAAATAACAAACAAATTAGGGGTGGACCACCCTTAATATTTAGGAGGATGAAAAACGAATGTTATCCGATTTGTAGACCTACCAAATGTGAATGTAAAATTTCATCAAAATCTGTCGAGCCATTTCGGAGGTATTAAATAACAAACACCGTGATACGAGAATTTCCCGAGCGCTACGACATGTCCTCCTTAAAGGTCTGGGCAAACAGCGGACGGGGCGGGACGGCGACGCGACGCTGGCGGGACGTAAAGAGTTGACGCGACCGCTAGTCGAACGCCGAGCGCGACGGCTCTATGTGACATGTTCAACATTAACTAATATATTACAACTCATTACGTCCCGCCAGCGTCCCGTCGCCGTCGCGCCCCGTCCGCTGTTTGACCAGACCTTAAAACGAAGTTTAAAAAGAGCACTCACTTCACGGTAGGCAACGGCTTGGCTGTGCCCCTGGCACTGCCAAAGTCCATGGGCGGCGGTTAACACTTCCCATCAGGTGGGCCGCTAGCTCGTTTGCCAACAAGAGCAATAAAAAAAAATTTAATAGATTTTTCGTAGTCGTATACTACCTCGCTCTTTTCGCGAGTTTGTTTAGGGCGGCACTAGTCTAAACTGTGTTGGATACTACAACTACCATATACAGAATGCTTTAGTGGCGTTGAGCTATTTTCTTGGGTTGGGTATAAAATGTCAAATTCGCGTCAGGACACGTGACCTGATCAAAAATTCGTAAGAGGGAAGAAGAGTAGACCGTGGAATTGGAAAAAGGAAATTTAGATTTTAGAAAAGATGTGATGAAATATAAACATTTCGTCTTTATTTTTCAGGTCCGGGTATATGGACCGGGCGTCGAACCCGGTGTACTAGCGACGTTCCAATCTCGTTTCTACTGCGACACGCGCGGCGCCGGCGCAGGTCAGCTGACAGTGCGTGTCCGAGGGCCTAAGGGCGCATTCAGAGTAGAGATGCAGAGGGATAGCCAGAAGGACCCTACTATCACTTGTAAAGTACGTACACTGCAATTATCAAAGTTTTTTTTAAGAATTCCACGTGTGATTCTTTGTTTTCCGTGGTGACTTGAACCAGTGCAATATTGCAATGGCATTTCAATTATTTTTTTCTTTATTGTGCTACATATTTTGCGTGCTATTGCTCTAACTAATTTGTCAAAATTATTTGGATCACCATCATTGTAACTTTTTCTTTTAAAAGAACAACCATAGAGTTTCTTGCCGGCTCTTCTCTGTGGAGTGGTATTCCGAACCGGTGGTAAAGAATTAATATTTTATTTTTGACTATTTGTATGTAAGCATTCTTAGGAATTCTGGGGCCCTAAGGTCCAAAGCGGACTCATCTGATTACGCGGGGCATATCCAACCTCTAGACCAACAAGTGAGGACAGCGACGGGTACCAATTCATTTGAGCTTCCAAAATCTCTCTCACTAGACCACTGCGGTTTTTTATCAGACAACGCCATGGCTATAATCTGTTTACTCGCGTTTCAAAATATTGATAACGTGTTTATTCGCCCTATATCTAATCGGTTGGTTAATAATTTGATTGTAATCATTTGTGATGACGTCAATAATTACTACTGATCAAAATAAACATAGTAATGATACTCAGTGTGGTCACGGATTAAGAATACACAGTGTCACCATGCCATTACATCCTGAGCACGTCGTAAGTGTCGATAGAAGGAAATAGCTAGAAAACGTTTTTCGCTGGGGAAATGGAGGCGTAACGTCACATCCCCCTCACCACGGTAAGGTAGCAGCATAGTCGAGAGTTTTGATACGAATCCCTGTGCCAACCCGTCTGGCCAGCGTGGCACAGTAGGCTAATTGCCCTCCATGTAATTGGAGGAGGTCTGATTCAGCAGTGGGTCATTTGTCGGCTGAGAAGCGAGAGGAAGTGAACGCTGGGTAAATGTATCCAATTGTTTGTTAAGACTCAGTATTTCAACTAAACTTTTTTCCACAGTTCTCACCCACCGAGCCCGGGGACTATCGCGTTGAAGTACGATGGGCGGGCCGACACGTGCCCGGATCGCCTTTCCCCGTCATGATTTTCGACACACAAGAAGAACTACGGCGATACATACAAGCTTCCGCCGCTTGACAACCTTAGCTTACCCCTAAAAATAGCCACAAAATAACAGGGTTACTCTCTATTCAATAATTATATTTCCTAATAAAAATATAATTATTGCATTGAAAAAATGCGTTACAACTTTTAAATGCGCGGGAAATGTCAGCTGTTGACGTTAGTTCGTTGACCTCGGTCGAACTCGTATAACAGCTGATTTCATTTTTCGAACGTAGAATGTATTCCAAATATGGAAAATGTACTTTTCTATTGCCATTTCCTATATCGTATACAATGCACCGGTTTTAAGTTTTAATCGGTGGTTTTATTAAGCCCCTTCGTACACAAGGCTACGCAAATCGTCGATACTCAACGATTTTAGTCTTCAAGACTACCGCCATACAAAGCGAGTCGCGGGACGAATGTCGGCGACTCGTGTACGAACCTCAATGGAGTTATATCAAAATAGTTGAGTATCGAAGATATGCGTAGCCTTGTGTACGAAGGGCCTAATGCAACAAACTTACCATAGAGAAACTTCTTCGGTTTCCAGCGTTTTTAGAGGCATCATATCTGAATTTAAAACCTTAGGATGATATTCACTAAATTGTAAACTTTATTAATTTCTATACACATGTATTTAGACTTTTCATAATTTATTTGGCAACTACAATACTCGTATTCCAATACCCGTAAATAGAAACGTCATACCCTGTTCTAATTGATATTATTAAATGATAGATTAAATCAAGTGTTTCATATTCAACCGCAATTATTTTTTTGTATAATACACTTTTATTTATTGTGTAGCCCTCTCAGAGCCTGGTCGAACTACTTCGTCTCATACCATGACCGTGCTATGAACGTAACAACATTAGGACGGGCTTATTGAATTTTATTAAACATACTCCCTTCTGAAATACACAATAACACTCTACTAACTACCTGGCACAAATGTCGCGTCTGTATTCATTATTATCAATATGTGTAGTAGTTCTCCTAATGGACGAACCTGCTGTCATGTCTTTTTTTTATTTAAAGTTTTTTGTAGCTATGTCAGTTAAATATATATATATAATGACTTGACGGTGTTAGTCCGTTTCCGGTCAAGCTAATATTGTTTTTGTCTAACCCGGTCCTAGTACGGTCATGGTATATTACTGTCTTGTGGGAAATCTTTTGAATAAACGAATTAATGAATCTCAGCTATGACATAAATGCAAGCTCTATATAATTTGTAAGGAAAGGCATAATAATTTGTTTGTTAATATTTATTAATAATAATTAGGTATGCGTTATATTAGCTTAACTATGTAACTAACGTGAGGTATATTGTTATATGCGGGGTCAAATTACCGCGCAAAGGTCAGTGCTCACTGATGTACAGTGACTGTTAATACACGAAACACACGAGAACATTATAAATATTCTACCTGAAATTACATTATGGTGTTTAAAGTCTTTAAAAGACATCGACTTAAATAGACAATATAGTCGATTGTCTTTTCAAACGCTTTCTATACCTACAGAGAGGATCCGGCACTGTTCCATGGATCCTTCAAATTGTCATGTTAATAAATTCATGTAAAAAAGTGATTGATTTATTCTTCACTTCATTTGAAGCTAGATCCTGATCCACAGCGTCAATACGATTTTAATATTTGATAAAACATATTTCTAAATAACAATACGGTGCACCAGTGCGCACATGCCTTAAACTGCTGAAATATTCAGATACTAATTGTTAATAAAATGAATTTTATTACTTAACTTTTTGTTTTATTTTCTATCATTATCTTTATCATATTATCGAACTAGCGACCCGCCCCGGCTTCGCACGGGTGCAATGATGAACCTTTAAATTTATCAGTGTTTCTCTGCAATATTATGCATGTTTTAAACATATAAACCTTCCTCTTCAAGCACTCTATCTATTAAAAGAAACCGCTTCAAAATCCGTTTCGTAGTTTTAATGATTTAAGCATACATAGGGACGGACAGACGACAGCGACTTTGTTTTATACTATGTAGTGAAGATTATTAAATTCCAAAGTTCCTATACGAATAATCATCGTCACCAGTTAATGTGTAGTTAGAGATTTCTTACAATAATCCAAACCAATGATATCTATTTAATGTTCTTATTAACCTAAATGCAATATAACGTTGATAAAATGATTGTTGATCTTGGCCTTTATCCTTTCGGATATTATCCAGGGTGAATGGCAAAAAATCGTACATATTAAAGGACAAGGTCAGGGTCACGAGTTTGGCAAATCACTGTCTGTAAACAATCAACTTCGATATTTATGCCGGTTTTCCATACTTAAATATGTTATAGGATAATTAGGTAACAAATATAGGTAATATTTTTACGCATGCGGTAGTAGTATCGATTACTGTGAATACATTCTTTACTTTACAGTATTTTACCCATCACCGGGTATACTACAATTTTTTTTTAATATCTGATTTCCGCACCTCTCTATAAGACACTCACGAAATAAGTCTCCCACACACTAGCTAGACATTAGGAAGAAAGAAATTATTTGCAGTGACCAGTTTAATGCTAGTGTCAAACCGGTTTAAACCTTATTTTCAATTATATCTGAAGCTAACTGTCCGTCGATCAGGGAAATTTGCATGAGATTTTCCCGATAGTTGAGTGCGCAATGCGTCTAAACTCTGCCACAGCTGTTGCATTTGACCGTAGATGATCACTTCCAAGCGCTGTATAGAACTGTGGAGCTCTCCTGTAAAAAATAGAGAACACTTTAGTTAATTTTATCGTATATTAGCTATTTATTTTTATGCGTAAAATGCTTAGCGACAGGCAGACTGTTCATTTTTACACAATACCTAAGTAACCAACGTGTACCTAAATTCTAACACAATACTAAAAAATAAATAAATTTGCGTATGTGATCTCTCAGACAGTCATAAACGTAGATATATAACGAAAAATCATTTATAAATTCGGTTAATACTGAACTTTTAGCATCTAAGGCAATCTATGTAAAAATCAAAATGTCGCGATATTCATCATTAAAATTTAATATGTACTTACATAAACACTAACTTAAGTAATAAAACAAGACTAAAAATACCAATTAACCTAAAACTTAAATACTAAAATATATTATTTAAAGGAGTCCCTTTAGGCAAGGTTCCGAAGATACTGGCAGCGTTCCCCCTTTGAATCGCTAGACTGATTCTTTGTCTGAGGTAGCTACCAGCTCTTCGGTCTCCTGTGATGTCGACTAACCTTTTTGCTATTTCCTTAAAAAGGCTTATAGCGCTAGGACCCCACGGACCAAGGGTCTCGACACCGAATGGGACAAATTCATATTCGGAGCCTAGACCCCTGTATTTGTATGCTTTAGCTTTTTCAGCCGCTTCACAAGCCGCACCAGCTCTGTTGTTGGTTCCATGTAGATGGGAAGGGGCCAGTGTGTCTGAACAGGTTGCATCCCACACCAACACCCGACCCATCTTCCATGGAATCAAACTCATACCGTCCGGTCTCTTACCATCGTCTCTTGCAATGCCAGTCGGCTCAAGTAGACTGGGCACGTTGACGGAGGTAAGGGACCGGCGTATGATATCGTTAAGTGCGGCATGTCTCGAGAAGCGGCCTGCACTTTTTTGGCATGACAGTCCGTGATGTCCTAGCTTGTCGACATCACTGCCACAGGGACATTTATGAGGAGCGCAGACCGGAATCCCAAGCCGTAGACAGGTTGCGATTCGAAGCGTGTCAGGCTCAAGAAATGTTGCTGTTTTTGACGCAGGGTACGCGTGAAGCCAGTAGCCGGCCTCGTGCGCACCCACGGCCAAAAGCCTAGCACGCGCCGAACCCGTACTACAGCTTAAAAGGTAGTCATATGACAATTTGCAATTTATGTCAACCCAGCTCCTCTGCGAATTTGGGTAAGATGGAAAATTTTGACCTGGACATGCTTCCAAGCCAGCAATCTCAAAGTTTGAAGGGGATGCCCTTAAAATTGTACTTATGAGACTTGCTGAACTATGGACAGAAGATAGGAAGGCTGGTAAAGCGACACTGGAAATTTTGCGAATCCCTAGACCACCATAGCGGATGGGTAGGGATGCTTGGGTCCAAGAATGCTCGTTCAGCTGCATATTAAGAACCGAACTAAACTTAAACTTTATTTAATTAAATTATTATAATAATGCTTAAGGCCAAATTGCAACAGGTAACGGGATGGCAGCATGGCACAGTTAGGCTATTTCCCTTCATGAATTTGGAGGAGGCTTGACTCAGTAGTGGGTCATCTAATGGCTGAGTAGTAGTAAGGTAGATAAAAATGTTGTGCTCTTTGAGTAAATGTAGTCCGGCCGACTCCTTAATAAATAATTAAATGTAACTATTCATTACTGGAAGAATTTACAGGCTGATACGGCGACGACTTACGTGAAGTAACCACGCCATGTAGCCTTCTGGTTATTGTAGCATTGGCCGTAGCGTTCACTTCCTGAGTCCTCACGGAGCACATAGCCCGAGCCTCCTCTCGCGGTCCGCTGCCATGGTACGTAGAATTTCGGACTTCTATAAACGGCTTCTTTTCGAGTTCAGTGTCGTGGGTCACTATGTATCTCGGACCACGGGCTGGAGGGAAAAAAATGACCCATGTTAATAATAATGATAATCATGAAAAAGAGAAACTCACAAAGTATCTCGATTTGGCTCACGAGGTTACCGCAATGTGGCATATTGATTCAACAATCATTGTGCCGATAGTTGTTTCAGTAAACGGTCTTATTGCGAAGAGTTTCGACCAACATCTCAAGAAACTCTCGCTGGGTTGCTGGATTAAGGGCCTGATTCAAAAGGCTGTCATACTGGATTCGGCAAGGATCGTGAGGAGGTTCCTCTCGCTGGAGCCCTGAACCGTCGGTAGCTTAGGTCATCGACCTCGTTTTCGACGGTTTTTGTCTATTTTTATGTATATATTTTTTTAAACATTTTGTATTTTTTTTAAATATATGTAAAAATATGAAATAAAGAAACATGGAATGATAATCGCTGGCTGACTATGGGCTTCAGTAGGCTCAGTCACCCAAAGGGCTATGCTCGGAGTTTCCCTCCGATATCGAATCAGAAATTAAGAGGTACGCAGGAGAACTAGAGTCACCGACATAGCCCACAGGATTGCTAAATTTAAGTGGCATTGGACAGGGTACATAGCTCCCCCCTCGACCGTGCTGCCACCTTGTTGTGGTAAGGGGGCTTGCGTGCCTTTAGGATCCGTTGGGGCCATACCGGCTCAGGGTCACTCCAGCCGGGCGGGCCCACGGGGAGAGGCCAGACGAAGAGCGGCACAAGAGGTCATCGTGGTGGATTTTGGCTCTGGGGACTCTTCTGTCCTCAGAGTTGCCTCGCAGCTCGCTGGACTGACGCCCGATGTGGCAGAAAAGTCCTCGAGTGGTGATCCGCGTTCCGGAAAGCGCAGTGCTGGTAGGCCTCCCACACGTTGGACCGACGACCTGGTTAAGGTCGCCAGGAAGTGATGGATGCGGGGGCGACTCAGGACCGGCCTTTGGGGCAATCCTTGGATAGGCCTATGTCCAGCAGTTAATTATGATCCAGAAATTTAACAAATGCGTAATACCAGTGGGACCTAACTAAACGAAACTTTTTTTTGGTCCCTAATAAAATTTTTATTTAAAAAAATGACTATATATTTGTACACAAGTTGTATAGAGCATATTCTTTGTAAATTTACTTGATGTACCTACTCACTTCAAAACATACGGACAAGGAAAGCACAGCACTTAAATCAGGATGTCTATTCTAGAGACCAGAGTAACATTATCATCATAATTTGAGCTGATAAATGACCCACGGCCTGACCTCCACCAATTACGTGGAGGGTAATTAGCCTACTGTGCCAGCCACGCCAGCCACGCTGGCCAGACGGGTTGGCAACTTGGCACAGGATTTCAGATCAAGCTTTCCTTCTCTTGCGGCGAGGTTTGCGGGCCTTATCATTTCCTATTGTCGACTCTTACGAAACCCTCACGATGGAATGGGGTGGTCACACAATGTATTTCTTTAACCGTCGCCACTCGGAAACACAGACATCGATACACTGTGCAACGATGGCCAGACCAGACGATGACCAGAGTTCCCACAGGGTTTCCTTTCCAGTTTTTCTTCACTTGCGGCTAGGTTTTCTGCTATAAAATTTACTTTAGTCAGCTCTTACAGCACCCTCAGGAGGGATTGGGGTGGTGACATTGCGTATTCGGAATCAGTCACTACATGAAATGCTTTTATAATCTCAACGGTCATTGAGAAAAGCAGATTAATAAAATGAAACAACAGTTCTTTTTGATCAAACATGTTTTGCCAAGAGATGAATTCGGAAAGTAGGTCAGTCTACTAACAATCATGTGCGAATGGATTCCTTTCAAATGTAAAGTACGCATTCGTTCTACTAAAATTTCAAGATTAGGGTTATCAAAGTTTAAATATTAGAAATAAGAATTTATTTTGCCTATAAGTAGGTTCAAAATGTGATTCACTTTTTGATTACAGCTTTAAAGGAAAATTCACATACACTAAATTTGTACTCAATAATAGCAAATGTACTAAAGTTTGCACTAATTACTGTGTTGTGTCACTGTGCATCACAGTGCACAATAAATACATTAATTACTACTAATAGTCAGCCTCGCTGGCCTAACTGGTTTCGTATCAAGTTTTCCTTCGCTTGCCTCTAGGTATTCGGCCTTGTCATTTCCCATTATCGACTACTACGAAGCCCTCAGGATGGACCGACACCGTCTGGCCAGCGTCGCACAGTATGCTAATTAACCTTATTGTAGTTGTAACCTGGCCTCCTTCAATTCGGCAATAGGAAATTACAAGGCCTAAAACCTAGCCGTGAGAGGAACATCTTGATACGAAACCCGTCTGGTCAGTGGAGCAAAGTAGGCTAATTACCCTCCACGTAATTGGAGGAGGCCCTAATCAGCAGTGGTACATGTATGGGCTGGCTGGCTGTAATAAACAAGGAAATATATTTCTAAGTTTTCACTGGTGGACAACCCTGGCTGTAACGTCGTGATATGACATAGAAGTGTTAAACAATCATTTGTCAGAATTTCGAAATTGAAATTCTACACGCCATTCAGGTTTCTTTTAAAAACAACAAGACAGGTACCAAACATCATTTATAATCGTATCGTCCCTACTAGTACTGCTATGCCACATTCACTTTGAACACCCGTATGTTTTAATAATCACCCATAATAAAAAAAACCAGTAAGTAAAGTAATGATTTCGTAAATAAAAAAAAATGGATGAAATTAATTTTAATAATATTAAATTAAAATTATCATCCATAATGGATTTTTTCCAATTTAATATTAGTGGTAGGACACATTTTGATTTGGGAAGGCATAAACTTGGGTTTGGAATAAAACTGAATCAATTGTCGTCGAAATCTTATAAATTTGAATATATCGGAAAGACTGGTTGGTGATACACAATTAACTCCGTCTAATCAAAACTTGACTAACGTATTCCTGAACTAATAAAACCCTGAACCTTACTCAAGGTCTTTAATTAATTAAAATAGAATATAGCGAGACCACAGCAAAAAAATTATGTACATTAATTTGGTTTCTTTGATACTCACATTGATGATAGTTAGCAGGTGCTGTCGCAACATTCGTCACTATTGTGTAGAGAAACATGGATAGTCCTATAGCACTCAACCACATACTGATTAATTACTACTAAATTCCGCAACAAATAAAATTGCCTCTAGAATAAAAAAAATAGTATAAACATAAACAAATGACTCAGTACATTTTTTTAAAACGTTCGATTTTTGGCGGTTCGAAATTCGAATTAATCACGCGTGCGTCGTTTAGATCGCGCCGTATGTTATCGTGTTACTGGACGATCTGATCTGAGCCCAGAGGGAATAAATAGTGCCAAACTAAAATGGTTTCATAGGTCTTTTGTCCAAAAGCAATGTCCATAGTTGGGACACTTAATTGGATCCTGGGTAAGAGCTGGCATGTTGTTTCACTCGGTTAAATTATAGGCACCGATTAAATTTTGTTATCTACGACTTTAATATATGATGTCCTTTGTAAATCATACTTCAGTTTGTCTGTTAGGCAGTGGTACACCTATCCTATATCCCAATGAACGTCGCCGTCGCGTCGGTGTCAAATAACTTGGTACCGACATAAATGGTTGTATAAAGGTTATTTTTGCTTTTTTATTGTTTTAGAGGTCGGGTTTATTTTTAGTGCTTAAAACTGGCCACCAGCAATTAATAAGTCGTGCAAGAATATCCAAATTTGCCTTCCGACAACTGGTTTTGTTCGGTTATTTCTAGGTCTATATCAAACTATTTGAACGATAAAAGTATTAAGGAACCAATGTGAAGGCCATATACAAAAAAATCGTACAGAGTCATTGAACACCTCCTTTTTTGGAATCGGTTATAATATTGGCAAACCACCGTAAGGACAATCAAAGGAAATAACGCGGCAGAAAACCTATTGGCAAGAACAGGTAACCTGTTATGAACACTTACACCAACTAGTTCGATCAGCATGGCAAAGTAGTCTAATTTCCCTCCTTGTAACTGGAAGAGGCCTGACTCAGCAGTGGCTCGTTTATGGCCTACGATGATGATGAAGAACTTACCAAGTTAATACTACTCAAACTCAAACTCAAAAGGAACTTTATTTACGTAGGTTTCATCACAAAACTCTTTTATATCGTCATGTTTATAAATACCATTATTATCTTACGGCCCCTGTCCCACACTAGGTGGTAGTCTCCACACACACATATCAGTACCTACATTCACGCCTTTCATACACAATTCCTCACTCCTACAAACCCTCCATCTCCCTACTATACTAATAGACTACTCAGCCCATAAAACCACTACTGAGTCCGGCCTCCTCCATTTACATTGTGGGAAATTAGCCTACTGTGCCACGCTAGCCAGACAGGTGGCAAGTTTTCCTTCTCTTAGGACGAGATGATCTGCCACATTGGTCGCCTCTTACGACACCCTCAGGATGAAATGGGGTGATGACACTATGTATTCTAAATCCGTCAGCACACGTATTTACCACTACCAATTTAATATTTCTGTATTATTCCAACATCCAACTACACGCCCCTTAAGACTATCTAAATATTTATCTAAACTCTAACTCGTTCGGGGCGACGACCGCATAAATTTTGATTGAATGAAATTTGAGAACATTGATCGGTCAATGTTGCTCGGATCCTCATTGCTACAAAGAATGGGTTTGCGGCAAAGAAATTGATTAAATTAATTGTTGTAGACACAATATGATTGTTGCCTAAACGCTGCCGTAGTGAACAAAATGCATCAATCTATTGCAACGTCAACGCCGGGAGAGACCCATCAAATTGGATGAAACTTTATCAATGGATCTGTTTAGTTTGTATACCAGTGAGGTCATGGACGGGATCTGAATGCTACATACGTTCTACGGAAAAATCACAAAATATCTCTCGAAATATGTCGCTTAGAAACAGACGATTAACCAAAAAATCTACATCGCGATAGTGCAGTGTACAGAGCAATTCGATTTAGAAAGCCCCGACACTAAACATAGAGGGTGAGACCCTGTGGTGGATCGTTCCTTTGCGTCTAAACACGTTTGAAACTTCAGGAACTCTGTGTCAACGGTGACCTTGATTAACTACATCATCATCATCATATAGGCCAAAAGATGTCCACTGCTGGACATAGGCCTCCCTCAAGGATTTCCACAAAGGCCGGTCCTGGGCCGCCCGCGTCTATCGTTTTTCGGCGACCTTAACCAGGTTTCATTTTGATTCACTTGCATAATTACAAATGTGTCATTCAATCACTCAGAAAAAATCCGATCATCTCTGCGGTTAGAATATTTAACTATCGTTAGATTTTTTGATCAAGAGTACAGCGTTATCTCTACACAAATATAGCTCGCAGTTTCCTGAAGGGCAGTTGAACAAGAAACAGACATCGCTGCAAATATATTTTTCTCGAAACACATGTTTTAGTACTACTAATAAAACTCGTCGGTATAAGATTAAGTACCTTGCAAACTAGAGGAATGACTGTTTAATACGCTTGTACCTAAAATTAGATAATCGACTTGCAAAACTCTTCCTACGTCGTACCGCTTAAAATCTTGTAGGATACCTTACGTCCCCCCAGTATCCGTTACCAAACCTCAATCCGGTTAATACCAGAGGTACTAATACCGTATTTATACGTGTCTTTAAAAATAAATAAAATTAGAGTGTCTGTTTGTAATAATAAAAAAATGCATATTTAATTGTAATCGAAAATAATAATAAAAAATATTCCACATCTATAATATAAAAATGAATCGCAAAATGTGTTGGTAACCGCATAACTCAACAACGCCTGGACCAATTTGGCCAATACTTTTTTTGAAATGTTCGTTGTAGGTCAAGGATGGTTTTTGAGGCGAGAAAAATTCGAATAATTGCCGGAAATCCCCTAAAAACAGCCTATTTCTTTTTCCCATACAAACGTTTTCTAACTAAAACGTAGAGATAATTTGAGCTTTAATGCTATAGTATAAAGTTCATATTAAATGACAACCTCTCACTGTTGTCTAAGCAATGTAGGTGTGTTCCTAACGTCAAAGAGTAAATTTTTTTGACAGGACGAAGTCTGTCGTGTCCGCTAGTTTCCTATATTATTACAAAGACGACTCCCCTTTTTTTATAGTGCGGGAAACCTTTTTTAAGTCCCTAGCCGGAGGGACAGGGCTGGTTGAGTTGCGAACCGGTTTACCCACTAAAACCTACCAATAAGTGTGCGCGTGACGGCACGCGCACACTTATCACACATCATTGTCATTCGATGATGACTCACTGTGTTCTTAACGCAAACAAGGTATAGTAACTTCGAACAATACGTTATGATCCCAATTTGCTAACCTAACATTCACAGATTATAGTTAGTTGGTCTATGGTAGTTTTCGCCATAGGTATGAGTCACATCCCGTATACTCCACGAAAGGAACACAGTTTTCACAATCACTGTCTCGGCTCACTGTTATGGGTACATTATGCAATGCCAAGCTTCGCTCCACAATACTGTCATAAAATACCGGTCTTTTAATTATAGAGTAGCCACGAGCTTGAATTCGCTGAGACAATGTCTTTTGCTAAAGTTGAGAAAGAGAGCTAAATGTTCCCAAGTTGAAAATAAATTAGGTCCAAAAATAGACTTCTCAAAAAAGCACTTATATTGAAATGAGTCCATGTGGTTAGGATGTAAAGCCAGCAATATACGTTGGCCTAGCATTGCCGAGTGAACGCCAATACCAACGTATAGACGGTTTATTTGCATTGTCTGGCCATCGCTCGGTGTCGCTCGCCTAGTTGGTTTCGATACACTTGCCCAACGTGTAGGCAGGAGCACTTGCCTTGTATTAAATTGCCTACGCTCGCGTTGGCCTAAGCTCGGCCAACGTGTATTGCTGGGATTAGAGTGCGGCCTCTATTTATATCTATCCACATAATAATGTGGATAGCGAGGCAAAATGTTTGCTTGGAAAAGAGCCAGTCCTTTTTAAATGTACTAATTTATTATGCCGGCTCTACACTCACGCGTGACGTCACGCCGAGAATTCACGCCGTGAATAAACGCCGTGATCCGCGTGTTCGCGACTATGATGGACGACGACGCGATTTCTAAAGCAAATCCTTTGACGCGGGCCAAAAAACCGACACTGATCGGGGAACGGTGCGAAGCGCGAACGAGAAGGCGTGAACAACATCTACACTCGTGATTCGCAGTCGTGGGCTATCGCGGCAGTTCGCGGCACGAGTGTAGAGCCGGCTTTAAAAATATACCATCGTGGTAAAGCCTCTCATATCTAGTTGCGTGATTGATTGTTGTGAATAAAACATCTATAAACTGAACAGTTATAAGAACACTTTTTAAACCGGCTTAAGAAAGGAGGAGGTTCTCAATTCGATTGGTATTTTTTTTTATGTATTTGCACCGATCACGCTGAGATTTATGATCCGGTACCTACTACAAATCCGTGACGGACTGGCCGAAGCCTTATTCAAGGAAGCATCTGCAATGATAGAGATACAGAATTAGCAATGATACAGAATTAGCAATCTGAAGTGTCAATGCAATCAACAGGCTAGTCATGTCTGCAGAAGAACCAACGACCGCGACTCGGCAAGCATAGTGTAGTACGTTTCCCAGCTAGATGAACTAGAGGCTGGCTAGAGATCTCAGTAAGACTCATTAGAGGAGGCCTTTAACTAGTAGTGGACTAAAATAGGCTGATTATGACGTTGATGTTTACATTAAACAGATTTATGGACACCCTAACCAAGACGGGTGCGCCTATTCAGTCATAGATATGCATTTAAAATGTTTTATCTTCGGAACTATGTCAAGGACTAAAACCATATGGCTTTGGTCATCATGGGAAAATTAATTCAAGTACAATGACTGCATGTAGTCCGACTACAAAGACGATCCGACTTGTCATGTAAATGTCTGCAAGGTATACGACGGATTCAGAATGCACAATGTCACCAATGCACTCTATCCTGATGGTGTCATAACAGGAGTCTAAACGAACGCAAGACAGAACAGAACGGACAGAATAGAAGGAAAACTTGTTACAGACTCTGTACCGACGAATCAGGCCAGGGTTGCACAATTCAATAGGCTAATTTGGAGGAGGCCCGATGGGCTGAGGTAGTATATATGTCAACGGAAAACAAAAAGAACCGGAAATTTATAAATTTCCTAGGAAATTTATAAACGTCCGTAGGATTCCAAACGAGAGATAAGTTGGATTATTTTACGCCCACATTTTCGGAAATTTATAAACTTACTGAACTCACGCGTAAAATAATATGTAGCAATAACCAAACGCCATGGGCGCTCTGACTGGTTGAATAAGTCACGTTTCCTTCTCCGTCCTCTCCGCCGCCATTGTTCGATATTGTCTACTTGTGGTAACCTAGACCTGACACTGCTGCATCATCAGGAATCTATACCTTACCAAATTACAGTAAATGTATCGTGTTTGAACTCATTGTAACGGTATCATAAAAGTTAGGTACCCGACATATATGGCTGAGAAGACTCTCAATGTAGTGAACATTGAGAGTGTACTCAGCCATATTGCAGTCCGATGTCAGGGGTTTTTAAGTTAATTATTTTATTATGTTTTTAAGTTGTTTTAGTAAATGTTTGTTCTTAGTCTTTAGTGTTTTTAAGTATTTTAATGTTATTAATTTTTATTATGTTTAATTTGTTACATGTTTTTAAGCATTTTTTTATTAAGTACTTAGCGCCTGTTTGGCAATTCGGCTGAGGCCATACAATAGATTATAATAGTAAATCTGTGTCATAAGCAAATTTTAACTGTTTCACAATAGAATAGATATTTATCAGTCAGATAACTGAATATTTTGTAACTGCATACTATTTAGGTAAGTGCTTAACGATTTAGTCGTTAATTAAATCGATCAATTGTACACATATTACGCACTGTACCTACTTTGAAAATAGTCTTGAATATAAATGAAAATATGAAAGTTATATACCTATTTATTATTGCAGTGTTTAAAGGTTATGTAAGTTGTGATAGTCCAGGTAAGTCTATCATTTATTAATCGATGAAAAGTTTTTATCGATTCATTAGTTTGCTACTGTATAATTATTGTTGGGAGCAAATTTGGATATTTTTGGACGACTTAGGTAGGTTAAGGTACCTACATACTTGTGTAGTAGTTGCGTTTTCCGAGTTTTTTTTTAAAACGACTTCGACAACAATATAAAAACTAAAAAGCGAAAAATAACCAATACGTCAAGCTTCTATAGTCTGTGCCTGATTCCATTGATAGCTTAAGTAGTACTACAAAATAATTAAGTTCAGAACAGAATTGGTTGAAGTTAAGATGATGAATCTGTAGCGACCGCATGCTACATACTTTACACAATTTACCCGAAAAATCTAAACTAATTGCATCAAGAAATATCGCCTACAAATGCGATAATTACGAAATGTCCTACACCGCGATAGCGAAATTTCAAGAGCAATTCGCAAGGTTAAGATATCCCCGACTACAACTATTGGGGGGGATAGGCGCTGCGACCCCTAGCCAGACATCCCACCTCGTCTGGCTGGATGATCATTCCTTTGCGTCTAAAAATCAAACAACCACGATAGTTTATTCTCATAAGCCAGCTACCCTAAAGCTGGGTACTGACCGGCGTTACGGAGCGTAATGTAACGTGTTAAACAGCGAGCATCAGCATCGTGCAGCCAGTAGGTACGTCGTGTTAAAGGGAAACCAGAGAGCAATGAGCCGCTCGTTGCTCGCTTTGAGTCCACCGGACTGTCGGTTTTTTGGCGAATCCTTTGACTGATTGTTAGACTGTTACGCGGTTCAGTCAGTACGCTGTTACAAGTCGTCACGAGCGTACGTGGTGCGTCGCACGTCGCGTCGCGAGTGATCACACGTCGTTCCTCTCATAATTATTTAATTTATTTCTTAAAACATGCAGTGGTACAAAGAAAAAACTATATTTTATAGAACATAATAGAGCAGAACCAGTGTTTAATCAAGAAAGATTTGACGAGCATGTTACGCCGATTTTTAGGAACACAGCATACCATGCTCGATGCGTAACACTCGATGCGAATGTTACATTACATCTTGTAACGTTGGTCAGTACCCACCTTAACGCGACCGGCGAGCATAGGTATGAAAAGTGAGGTGCATACGAGCTTGACTTCTGTACCTAATTATTTTGTGGCAGATATCGATCGTTATGGCTATATGAGATTTGTCACACCCTGCGGAATTCTCGTTTTAACTTTTTTTGCTTATTATGACTAAACGCGTGATTTTCCATCTCTTATCAATGTTCTATTGTTTCGCGTACAGGGCCCAAAGATTTCACACCACAAGCGGTGATTCATCAGTTGTTTGAACTCTTTAGAACATTACTTAGGACGGGCAGTAACGAGTATGAGCTACCCATGTTTGACCCTTTAGAGTTCAGCCATAAAGAATTCCATTTGGATTATGACTTTTTAAAGTGAGTATTATGTATGTGACGGATTTAGAACACATAATGTCATCACCCCATTTTCTTGAGAAGGATGTCGTAAGTCGATTAAAAAAAAAACCATTGAGAATTTTAAGAAATCACAAAACTCTTTCAGAACCAGCATGAAGTTGGTAATTCTTGAATTTTTTTAAAGATTTACTTTTTTTATTTAATTTTAATTTACACTGTATCTTTATTAGTAGTACTGTCTACGTAGTACTATTATACATAACCCAGTGCTGATGCCCAGTGCAATTAAAAGGACTATAATTTAGCCAGCTCTGCCCTGCTGGCTAGACGGGTTGGGCATAAGGTTTCGTATCAAGCTTTCCGTTTATTGTGGGTAGATTTTCGGCATTGACATTTCCTTCAGTCGGCTTTTACGACACCCACGGGGTGGAATGGGGTCGTGACACCATGGATCCTTAATCCGTCACCACACGGACCCTGTCTAATATACTGTTTATATTATTATATAAAAAAAAAATGAAACTTCTTTTTCAGAGCTACGTGCAATTTGAGTAATGGCGTTTTTAAGGGATTGGCTAACTTTCAATTGCAAGACGGCAACTTTTCCAAAAGCGACATATCCATTTATATTAATATAGATTGGCCCTTATTTATGCTTAATGCAGGTAATTAGAGCTTTATACTTTTCCCCTGTACGCACTAGCGCCTAGGCAACCCCCTTTTTCTAGTTTAATATGCAACCGTGATGAAACCGCATTAAACGGTTGGACCGCGGTTGCATATTAAACTGAATAAATAATAGTTTAAAAAAAACTAAAAAAAATAAGCTTTATTTCAAATTTATTAAAATTTTCGATTTTCTATAAAAGCTTATTTTTTTAGGTTTTTTTTAACTATTATTTATATTTTATTTTTTAGTTGAAATATCATTAAGCTATTGCTAAATAATCACTAAAACTATAGCAATAGCTTTATGATATTTACATCTCTATTAGCTATTACATCGAAGAGCGGTGTTCCACCTTGATCACCGTTATTATTATTATTATTCTATTAATGATAACGGGTCAAAATGTTTAAAATATTGAATTGTCATCGGTCCTTAATAAGTATGCCAAATTTCGAGTTAATCCGACGTTTTGAAGTGGGTTAAAATCATGTTCAAAGATTCCGTTGCATACATACATACAAGCGAAGCTAATAAAAGCGTATTAAAAAGCGGCAGGCCGCGCACTGGGGCTGCGTACTTGCCGGAGGTGACAGATTTAGAATACATAAGGTCACCAACCCACCCTGAGTATGTCGGAGGCGACTAAAGGAACGCAAGAGACAAAAACTTACTAAAACTTTCTCGCTGCGGCATTGGCTTGGAAAGGGGAGGTCACGCTCGACCCTTGGTGTTATTAGGCATACCGCTTTGAAGGCGCTCTCTCTTCCTAGTGGTCTTGTTGAGAGGGCAGGGATGTCCCTGGCCGATATTAGAGACCGATATATGTATGGTCTCTGTACTCCCCGGCGGCGGTGTAGAAACCGCGTCTGGTCAAGTCCGGTTGTCAAGTCTAGTGTTCCTCTTGGGACCTATACTCCAGGGGGCGGGGGCGATCCCTGCACCCCCGCAAGTGACATACCACCTAGCCAGAAGAGAAGGAAAACTTTATACGAAACCGTCTTTTTTTTACGTCGGAGATATTCATGGATACCCCGTATGTGGGTCTCCGGGGCGCGCAGAGACGGTAAATTGCGCCCCGACTTACTCACTAAAATGGTATGGTAATGGTAACGGTGATCCTCGACTGCCCAAACTAGGGCCACGGGACTCACTCCCATTGCAGGAGCATGCTCCCTGACCCTGGGGGCCTTGGGGGCCTCTTAAAGCTAATGGGCTCCATTAGCTTTAAGAGACCAGAGCCCATGCTCCAAGGCGCCCCCCCCCCCCCTCCCGGTTGTGAGGGGCATAGCCAGCGTGGCATAGTAAGTACTTATTGTTAATCTGTTGAAGTTTTTAACTTTTTTCCAGAGCACTATAACCTGGTGGGAAATATTTATGAGAGTATACCATTGTTGGGGCAGGGGAAAGTAGAGTAAGTTTTTTTCTCTCTTAAAATGTTAAATTGTACTAGCGACCCGGCCCGGCTTCGCACGGGTGCTATTATGCATGTATTATACATATAAACCTTCCTCTTGAATCACTCTATCTATTAAAAAAAACGCTTTAAAATCGGTTGCGTAGGTTTAATTATTTAAGCATACATAGGGACGGACAGACGACAGCGACATTGTTTTATACTATGTAGTGATAATATTTATATAATAATGCTGACTTTAAAACGATCCCAACAGTATTTACAATAACTCTTTCTGGAATGAATGAATGTGTTGGTTGCCTAGAAGAGATAGCTTTTTAGTGTTCCGCCAATTGTATACTGTACCTATCTATAACTATACTAATAATATAAAGACGAAAGATTTGTATGTAAGTATGTTTGTAACGAATTAGCACAAAAAATACTGGACCGATTGTAGGAATTATTTTGCCATTTAAATTCTACATTATCACAGATTAATATAGGCTATTATAATATGCGAAAAAAAATCAAAATAAATGCCCACCCGTCCGAAGCCACTAGTTTAATATAAATTATTTTCTCCACTGCCGAGTCGGGCCTCCTGCAATTACATGACGGGCAATTAACATACTGTGCCACGCTGGCCAGATGGGTTGGCATAAGGTTGCGTATAACACGCTGTCCCCATGGAGTACAGTCAGGGCCCACGGGGCAGCAATCGCGGGACGGTACACCCCGGGGATGTTTAGTGGGTATGCCTCTTCGGAGGAGAGTCCCACACGCCCCCCGCTGGCCATACCCATGCCGGCGTGGATAGTCCATAAAGGATTTTACCCCGGACACCAAAAACAAAAAAAAAAGGGTTGCGTATAAAGTTTTCCTTCTCTTACGGGTAGTTTGTTGACTCTTACGACACCCTCAGGATAATATGGGGTGGCTACACTATCTATTCTAAACGCCACTACACGGAATAATATAGTAAGGGAAGGAATTTTGTTTTCTTTTTCAAGTCAGTATCGCAGTAATATTTTGGCACAGTATGGATCCTTTGTTGTCACCGGCAACCGTTTGTTATAGAGCAAGAGCCCGTGAACCCCAGACCTACGGTATTTTATAAAAGCTGAAAGTTTGTCAGCGCATGCTCCCAACACAGGTAAGAACGATGGACCATTTATGAAGTTTGGGTTACAGTGGCTTTGGCAGGTACACCTCACTAAAGGTGTGTAAAATACCGATCTAATTACGTCAAATAATAAAGGGTGATTTTTTGGTATTACCTTCAGATTATTATAAAAAATCATGTTATTCATTAACAGACACTTAACGTCGTGGAAACCCTTTGCCAGACACCCTTAATGTTCATGGCAGTATGCATATGGGTGGGTGCGCGTGAGATAGCGAGTTAAGTCTACCGCGGTCCCTCACTGCGCAGTTTTTATTTCTACTGCGCATGTATTGTTTAGTACTTATTTAAATCGCGGGAGCGTTGCCGAAGGTTTTTAAAAAGAACACGTCTTTACTGTATGGCAGTTTATTCCCATCTAACTAAACTTATTCTCTTAATAACTATGGTTACATGCTTAATCTAGTCCAGTGTCCATTACCGGACGCGCTATCTGGAATAAACATGCAGCGTCAGCGTCGCCCGCCTAGGTGCGTTTCTATCAACATGACGTGACTATGTTAAGGGTGCGTTCTGACTGCATAACTACTGCGTTCTAACTACTAGTACGTGTTTACATCAGCTAAAATAATAAAGCTCCCCCTATATTGTTACTTTATATTTATTCTGAGGCTCCATTCGCTACTATAACTATCTGTAGACGTAATCGGGCGCCTAAAGACTTGCCTTTAGAACACTTTAAGTGTCAAATTAAAAGTCGGCTAATCTTTAAGGGGTACTATAAAGTTAACGACTATATCTATATCTAAAAATGCTTGGGAATAACTGATCGGTGTTGTTGCTAGTCCGATGCTCTTATTTAAATACTTTTAGAATAATGACAAAGTAATAAGAAATAGTGTTCTTCTAATGTGATATGTATACACAGTATGTGAGAGCATCCTAACGCGTTATTAGTATAACTTTTGAAATGTTCAATTCCTTGGTGCTCGAGTTATCATGCTCACTTTGCTCACTCATGGCAGTGGCGGCGTCGTGCGGCGGGTCGTTCTCTTCCCTGCAATATGGTTGAGGAGGGCGATGGCTGCCGCATGCGTCATGCTTGTGAACAGGTGCCGTTGCTGGGGGTCGGTTGGCTTGGGTATTACAAGGTTACTATTGTCGACTAGATCTGGCTGATGTTTGGCCCTTTGGAACTATTGCGCGAGATTGCTCTCACAAATCTGTCTTATAACCAGTCTTGTACCCAAATGGCGATCTAAAAAGAACAATTACAGAGTTTCTTGCCGGCTCTTCTCTGTAGAGGTGCATTCCAAACTGGTGGTAGATGGTAAATAATTAATTTTAAATGGTAAATTTTAACTTTTATCATTTTGTTTGACCTGTCAAAAGAGCTCTAATGAGCCAACTTGATTAATTGAGTTTTGATTTTGATTATATCAGTAGAAATAACAACTGCGCAGTGAGGGACCGCGGTAGACTTAACTCGATATCTCACTCGCAACCACCCATATGCATACTGCCATGAACATTAAGGTGTCTGGCAAAGGGTTTCCACGAAGTTAAGTGTCTGTCAATAAATAACATGATTTTTTATAATAATCTAAAGGTAATACCAAAAAATCGCACTTTATTATTTGACGTAATTAGATCGGTATTTTACACACCTTTAGTGAGGTGTACCTGCCAAAGCCACTGTAACCCAAACTTCATAAATGGTCCATCGTTCTTACCTGTGTTGGGAGCATGTGCTGACAAACTTTTAGCTGTTATAAAATACCGTAAGTCTGGCGTTCACGGGCTCTTAGTCTATTACATAAACACAAAAACGCTGGTTGTTTTTAATAAAAATTGTCATATGGCTTTCCGTGTAGCTTTAGAGTTTTTAGAATACTCAAGGTCGTAAGAAAGACCGCAAGAGACAGATCACCTAGCCGCGAGAGAAGGAGAACTAGATACACACCCAGTGCCAACCTGTCTTGCCAGCATGGCACAGTAGGCTAATTTACCTCCATACATTTGATAGAGGCCCGACTCAGTAGTGAGTCATGAGTGATGGGCTAAATCGTCGAACGACAAAGGTCATAATTCCCTGTATTTACCTATAGTTTTTATAACATGAATATTAAAAATAAATAAAATAAAATATCATTGGACATTTCACACAACGCCATCTCGTCCCAAGCTAAGCAACTTAATGCTTGTGTTATGGTAACGAGATGGATGATAAACTACTTATATACATTTTTTTTTGTAAACACATACATATTTTAGATACATATCTCTATATATAAAAATGAATAGCTGTTCGTTAGTGTCGCTAAAACTCGAAAACGGCTGGAGCGATTTGGCTAATTTTGGTCTTGAAATATTCGTGTGAGTCCAGGGAAGGTTTAAGAGTCTAGAGAAAACATTGATATTGTAAGTAATAGTATATTTCATTACAAGTGCGGAAAGGCTGTCATTACAACGAGTTCCGACAAATGTCTACCCGAGCCGAGGCGCAGCCGAAGGCGAGGGTTGACAGTCGGAACAAGTTGCAATGACGGCTTCGCACGTGTACTGAACGACTATTTTTAATACAGTTGCGAAAAAATGAAGCAATTTAATAAAATATTATAAACACAATAAACTCAACTAACTAATCATTTCTGAAAAATGGCGCCGACCGTAGAATATAAGCAGGTTTTTTTTTCTTCACCCATTCTGGTAGGCAAAAGGAACAATGCCCATACAGCCAAGTCTTCAGTAGAATTATTTTATTGATATGAAATGAAATTTAATTAGATGAAATAAAACACATTCAATCAAATAATTAAATCTGATATTGAAACAACTTAGTACGTAGTTTCTTTTTAGAAATATACGTATTTGCATGAATCATAAAAACTTCTATGATTTTTTTTAGTAAAAACTTCATGGTTGGTTTTTCCTTTTAATAGACATTATTTTGACAGTTGGGAAAGAAAACGCACTAGTGCGGGAATGGTAAAGAAAAAGCACGCGTGTGTAATAGCCCACTTCCCGAACGCTATACGTCCCTGTAATATGCCACTTTTTGAGCAACTGTATTAAAAAATAATAAAAACAACAATTTTATTTTCCCATACAAACTGTTACCTGTCAAACATTTGACGTTCGTCCCGACGGTTCGCTATTTTTGGCATAATTACTTTTTTTCTTTTTTAATTACATTAAATAAGGGATTGGAATCGATAAGAAAAGGCGGTATATTAATTTATTATTAATTATTCCAATTCGAATTCAATATTCATAGTTCAGACAGGACAACGTCTGTCGGGGCAGCTAGTTATAGAATAAAAATTGTCTTAGGGCTTTCCGTGTAGTCATAGCTTTAGAATATTCAAGGTCGTAAGAAAGAACGCAAGAGACAGATAACCTAGCCGCGAGAGAAGGAGAACTAGATACAAACCCAGTGCCAACCTGTCTTGCCAGCATGGGACAGTAGGCTAATTTACCTCCATACATTTGATAGACGCCCGACTCAGTAGTGAGTGATGGGCTAAATCGTCGAACGACAAAGGTCTATATAATTCTCTGCATTTACCTATAGTTTTTATAACATGAATATTAAAAATAAATAAAATAAATATAATTTATAATTAATTTAATAATTTATTTTAATAATAATAATAATAATAACCTAGGCAACCGCCTGTCAACGTGCACGTCAACAGAAATTTTTCGGAAATATATTTTAAAATGTGTTTATTAATCATAAAAAATGTGCTAATATCGTATATATATACATACAAACAACTTTGGGAAATATGCCGTAATAATTTTTTGAGCTGCAATGAGCCAATCTACAAGACGAAACCCACCAAGACGATGCCGTTTGCGTGCTGCCTATGGGACTGCCAGCGCACGACTAACACCACAGTCCAGTTCGTCATCGTCGTCAGAAGACGAGTACCACACGCCGCCTGTCACCGCGGCTTCTAGTGACGACGCTGGATCTCCAGTGCCTCCTACAGCGCAACGTTCTGCGCGTAGGGGTCGCCCGCTGCCGGCAAGCTTGAGGTCCACGGAGCACACTGCAACGTCGATGGCCTCCGCTACCGGTGGTTCAGTGCGCCGCATGAGATGGTCTCAAGAATTAAATGAGAATGTCATGCGAGCGTATTATGGGGCGACAGAGGGGGGAACCAACCTCACTGCCTACCGTTCCAGAATGTTTGCCTTGTTTCAGGACCTTATACCAGGAACGACAGTTACTGTACAACGGCTGTCGGACCAAGTGCGTGCTATCCAGCGGCTTCAGCTGCTCGCACAGCCCGTACTTGATCGTCTACGCCTGGAAACATTATCTTCTCGCCCTGTTGTTCGCCCGCAACCTGACCCGGCGGTATCGGCTATTGCTATACAGCCGGATCCACCGTTACTCGCGCCAGCGGAATTGGTGCAGAATGAGGAGGTAAATGTTAACAACCAGTATGATGAGCAATTAAGGAGGGCTTTGGATGACGCGATTCTGGTATACCGCGATGTCCCTGCATCTGATCGACCGCGGTTACCACGTTTGCCCATGAACAAACATATTCTGGCTTTAACTTCCGTTCTCAACACATTTTTACAATCCCATTTTGATAAATCAGAAAACTTGACAGAAACGCATTCAATCCTATATTGCGGTGCTGTCGCCGTTTGTAGAGTAGGTGGTGTTAGGTTCCCAAACCAAAACAGGCTTACTACACAAATGGAGACTATCCCAGCATGGCAACATAGAATTGAGTTGCGAATTAACACAGCCAGAACAATTATTGCCAAATTATATGCATATAAAAATGGAAATAGTCGTCCAAGGGTCATGCGTTTCGTACATCAGGCATTCAATGGGACTGGGGTCAGACCCCAAGACTATAATGCCTGGATTACGGAACGCATTGACTTTTACAAACAAAAGGTACAAGCATGGGCAAAACGGATACGACGCTTCAAGGAGCGCTCCAATAGATACAAACAGAATCGCCTCTTCCAAAGTGATGCAAAGAAGGTATATCGAAACTGGGAGCAAAATAGTCGGCAAATCAGTCTTGGTGTGACCCCGGATTCAGTCAGAATGTATACATTTTGGCAGGATATTTGGGCACAACCAATTAATCACACTGAAGGCGATTGGATGACTATTGTTAGGCGTTCATGTGAACATATCACGGCCATGGAACAAGTGATTATCAGCCAGGCAGATATAGCCCGTGCAGTCCGTCTGGCTCCAAACTGGAAGAGCCCGGGACCAGATGGCCTGCACAATTTCTGGCTTAAACGGTTCCACAGCTCACATGAACGTCTGGCAACACAATTCCAAAACGCTATTTCATCAAAAACTTTGCCTACATTTTTGACTAACGGCGTCACATACCTTCTTTACAAATCCGGTAGTACCTCGGAACCGAAAAACTATCGACCTATAACTTGCTTGCCTACCACCTACAAGCTGCTTACTTCCATTTTAAAATTCAAAATTATGGATCACATTTTGGCTAATAATATCATGGCCACCGCACAAAATGGATGTAAGCCACGGTCTCGGGGTACTAAAGAACTCCTCCTTATTGACATGACTATTTGCCAACAAGTTCGTCGAGTCAAGAAAAATGTTTCCATGGCCTGGATAGACTACAAAAAGGCGTATGATTCGGTGCCTCATTCATGGCTAAGTAGAGTACTAGATTTGTACCGTCTCCATCCAAATCTATGCTCTTTTCTTAGCGTATGCATGAGCCAGTGGACCACACGTCTCTGTCTGCCAGACATGGCGCGGTTTTCTGACTCCACAGGCTTATTAAGGATAAAGCGTGGAATTTTTCAAGGTGACAGCCTGAGTCCCTTGTGGTTCTGCCTAGCTATGAATCCATTAAGCACGCTACTAATGGATTCAAAGATAGGCTACCGACTCCGCAGAGATGGTGAAGTCATATCACATCTTTTATACATGGATGACCTCAAATTGTATGCACCAAAGAAATCTGATTTAGTATCATTATTAAAGATCACAGAAAACTTTAGTAATGATATTAAAATGGAGTTTGGTGTCGACAAATGTGCGGCCATTCATGTACAGAGGGGCAGAGTTGTAACTTCGGAAGAATTACAACTCTCTGAAAATATGTCATTCAGATGTCTCTCGGAGTCGGAAACCTATAGGTACCTTGGAATGGCAGAAGGACTAGGTATAGCTGACAAGGAGATAAAACAGGCATTGACAACATGTTTCTTCAGCCGCCTTACAAAAGTACTTAAAAGTCTTTTATCTGGCGGTAATAAGGTTCGTGCTGTCAATGGTTGGGTTATGCCTGCACTTGCTTACTCGTTTGGCATTCTAAGGTGGACTCAGACTGAGTTAGACGCCTTGGATAGAAGGGTACGTCGACAATTTACCTTATATCGAATGCACCACCCCCGTTCGTCTGTTATGAGGTTGTATATCCCACGGAAATGTGGGGGACGTGGTTTTTTAAACGTCAAAACCCTACATAACCGCGAGGTATGCAATCTGCGGGAATACTTCCTACAGTCAACGGAGGATGTGCACCGAGATATGGCCAATGTTGACAATTCCTTCACACCTTTATCCTTGGCAAAACTGAATTGGCGCAAGCCCCAGGTGTTAAGCATTTCGGACCGCACGACTATATGGAAAAGCAAGGAGTTACACGGAAGGTTCTACAAGGCTCTCACTGGGCCGGACGTAGACCAACTCGCTTCTGTGGCTTGGCTACGCTTCAGTAATCTCTTCGGGGAGACTGAAGGGTTTGCATGTGCAATTATGGACGAAGTTATCATGACGAATAACTACCGGAGACATATCCTAAAGGATGGGACTGCCGACATCTGTCGAGCCTGTCATCGTCCAGGAGAGTCCATTAGGCATATTGTCTCTGGCTGTTCTCGTCTTGCTAACGGAGAATACTTGCACAGACACAACCAAGTGGCCAAGATAGTCCATCAACAACTTGCCCTTAAATATAGTCTTGTGGATACTGAAGTGCCCTACTACCAATACCAGCCTGCGCCAGTTCTCGACAATGGTCATGTCAAGCTCTACTGGGATCGATCGATTATCACTGACAGGACTATTCTCACTAATAAGCCTGATATAGTGATAATTGACCGATTGGCGAGCCGGGCAATGCTTGTTGACGTCACTATCCCGCATGACGAGAACCTCGTTAAAGCCGAAAAAGAGAAACTCACCAAGTATCTCGATTTGGCTCACGAGGTTACCGCAATGTGGCATGTTGATTCAACAATCATTGTGCCGATAGTTGTTTCAGTAAACGGTCTTATTGCGAAGAGTTTCGACCAACACCTCAAGAAACTCTCGCTGGGTTGCTGGATTAAGGGCCTGATTCAAAAGGCTGTCATACTGGACTCGGCAAGGATCGTGAGGAGGTTCCTCTCTCTGGAGCCCTGAACCGTCGGTAGCTTAGGTCATCGACCTCGTTTTCGACGGTTTTTCTCTATTTTTATGTATATTTTTTTAAACATTTTGTATTTTTTTAAAATATATGTAAAAATAAGAAATAAAGAGACATGAATATAATAATAAAAATAACATCTTATAATTTAGCGAAGACTGGAGCCTAAACTAGGGTACCCTGTATCTTAGGTCACCAGGTCTTCGCTATAACATATATAAGTAGCACATTTCATTATAATAAAAAAAATATTAATAGAGATTAAAATAAATTGGTTTATGTATGTGTGTGCGTGGGTGTTTTTGTGACAGAGAGTGAGAGTGAATGACATGTAAATGAAGAGAATGAGTATGAAATGAATGTGGTATGAATTTACGTGTTTAGGTTCATGAATTTACTAGTAAAAGGTTTTCCGTCTGATTATAATCATTATTTAAAAGCCAGCTTGATATAGATTTCTTACAGTCAAACAAGTTGAGATGGTAAATGTTATTAATAGAGTTACACTTGTTATATAAATGCGGCCCTAAAAAATCATAAAAACTTTGGGCAAACGTTGTTCTGCATCGTATTCCTTGACAGACGATGTCATGACGCCTTTTATTTGTTGAAAGATTAGGGTCGAGTGGAAGTGTTGAATGTTTCTTAATTATTGTATGCAAGATAAATAATAATATAATTGGACCTTTCACACAACGCCATCGCGGCCCAAGCTAAGCAACTTAATCCTTGTGTTATGGTAACGAGATGGATGATAAATTACTTATATACATTTTTTTTTGTAAATACATACATATTATAGATAGAAAACACCCAGACCCGGAACAAATACTTGTAGGTCGTACAAATATTTCTTCCGTGCGGGGATCGAACCCGCGACATGCTGCGCAGCAGTCGATCGCTCAACCACTGCGCTAACCGTGAATTAATATATAGATTTATAATCGATGCATTTCCTTACATTGCAGTATCGAAGTTCACAATATATCATTTTGTGGCACAATATATCTGAAACAGTCACCAAATGGCAAAGCAATCCTTGTAGATCGGATGGAAAAAGCCTCCTTCAGTATTGACAAAGTTGTGGTAAGTTCATCATCATCATCATAATTTCGGCCAAAAGACGTCTTCTGCTGGATATAGGCCCAAGGATTTCCACAAAGGCCTGTCATCACCACCCGCATCCATTTATTGACCTTGACCAGGTCGTCGGTCCACCATGTGGGGGGCCTACCAGCACGGTGGTAAGTTAATGATGAGTAATTGAAAAAACTAATAAACTTACCACAATGCAGGTAAAGATTTATTGACGGTTCTGATCGTGTTACTTTATTTATGTGCCGTTTTAGGCACTATGCAGTGTCCGCCAAGTGCAGAACCGTCATTAGATATTTTCTTGCATTGTGGTAAGTTTATTAGTTTTTTCAATTGAGATTGAGTCTACCACAGCTCCTGTACTTTCTTTTTGGTTCCGCTGGGCAAATGCTTGAAGCATACAGCCGCCCCTCGCGTGTGTGATTGGCGGTTATGTGGGACTCCGGAAACTCTCGTGTACCCATTAAAAGACCAGTGGTATACCCTCAAATGTTACGCTTCGGGCGCCACAGGTTCGAGAGAACGCATGTACCTACCGGGCTTATTTTCACAATTAACTATTCTAACTCTTAATTTCAGTCACTCACCGAATTTGACCACAATATTGACGAGATAATCAGTGCCATGGTGGAAGATCTTCTGGCTGATTATTTGACTAGATTCAACAAGTTTTTGTTTGCTTCGTACAGAGGGATGATTATAGACCAGATGAATACTATTTTAGATAAATTTGAAAGCTGGGATATTTTGTATTCTATCCTTTAGTTTGGTATTTAGTTTTGTTTGACGATTACGTTTGCCTCTATGTTATATATCGTGTAACAAAAACCCTATAGTCATAACGAATAGGTTTAGACTACTGATACAAAATGTCAGGAAGAGGAAAGCATCTTTTTATTTTAGAATTGTTAGTCTTTTTGGAAATCTTTTTTTATTTATTCTGGTTATGTAAACCTTTTACTACTTTAAAGAACTGCGTCTCTTGATTAGCTCTGTCTCCACTTCGGATGTCCCTTGGGTGTTGTACCTACTTATCACAACTGTACTTACACCCATACTAAGTACCTACTGTAATCAGATATAGGTATATATTTTATAGACTAAGTAATATGTAGCTTTTTATAAGTTACTTTTCCTTACTGTACAGGGTTTCAAATAGGAATGCTTTGAAATAAATTTTTGAGTAGATTTAGGTATGTTTGACCTAAAGAGCCGTTTTATTATTTTTAGGCACTCATGAAAAACTTTACCTGTACATTTAGTAATACTCTGTTGTTGTAACACGTTTGTTTTTTTTTATATAGGTACCTTCCCACCTGGCTACCTATATTACTCTTAAATATTGTACCATCATATCATAATCATAATATTGTTTTACAACGCATTTAGTGTCGTCGACACACATGTTCCCGTGAAGCTGCGAAGCATGGACGTATGAAGGATGATTTATGATGGTTTGCTTTACGCAGTAACAGCTGGCTGTATTCTTAAATTTATTTTTCCCAAACATCGTTCGAGTTCCACTCTAATAACAACAAATAAAATTTGCCCTCGTCCTCTTCCTAATTTCATTAAGGTTGGCAACGGTCTAATCCGATTTGTCTAACTGCCAGTATTTACATGAAACGATTGCCATCACCACCCCATTTCATCCCTATGGCCGTAAGAGCCGACAAAAGGAAATGACCAGGCTGAAAAGCCAGCCGTAACAGAAAGAAAACATTAAATGAAACCCCATGCCAGGCCAGCGCGGCCTTGTAGGCTAATTATCCTGTAAGGGCCCGACTCAGCAGTGGGTCATTTATGGGCTGAATAGCGGTAGCCCTTAGGCTTAAACCGTAAGGCAATCTTAGGCTATGAACTCCTCAACTAGAACGTAACGTATAATACATAACATTAATATTTAAATATCTATAATCAACGTCTTAATCTTTGTCGCTACCTTGACAGTAATCTTGAAGATTATAATCTAAGAAGTAACTACCACCTCCATACCGATTAACGTTTGCGTATTGTGATAAAACTGTTTTCAGCTGATCAAATCCAACTTGACATTGAGGTATAGTCAGCAAAAAATATATGGAAAACATATCATTGTATATTACTTATTAACAGTGGGTAAGACATACAATGTGAAAGGGTAAATATGAATAAGTCAAATAAATAACGAAAAATGTGTAATCAATAATTTCTTGCAATTCATCAGGGCACGTACCGTCCCCGGGCGGCAATTATACAGGGCACCAAATTAATAAATGGTGTAAAAGCAGTTTGTGACGCTGAGGTGGTTGAGAAGAGAACTATTGCTTTTAATATACCCTATCAATTAATCAGAAATACCTACAAGTTAAATCTGAAATATTTGTAGATATGTACTCAATTGCAATACGATGCTAATCACAGTTTTATCAACTCATAATATTTTTTGGCGTAGATAGTTGAAAAAAAATCTGTGCTGATTGGGGGATTACGATTTTCATGTAAATTAAGTGCTTACACAAGAAACGTTTAGTGAGTGGTTGGCTATCGGAAACGTAAGGTAAGGACCAAATTTTCACTTTTTATTCATAGTGTTTCTTTATATATTTACAACGATTTCGGTACCACAAACAACATTCGTTTTCGATCTGATGATATTTCAAAAACCAAACCTTTTTTTTAAGAATTGTTCTCTCTCTTTTTATCTCTTTTTACATATTATAAACTCCCAATATAGATAAAGTTCGGTAAGTTCGCTAGGTACAGCGGGTTGGCAGCACAGAGAGGCTTCCATTGGAAATCGTCGCCTTAATTGTTGGTGACTTCCATAATGTTCCATCATATATTGAGTTCCTATAACGGAGCTGGATTTTTTATTTGCCGCTACTTTTTAATGGTTATTTAATTGCCGCCCCAAAATATTAACCCTAGTAGTATAGTGGAACCCGATGGATGCGGGTGGCTCAGGGCCGCACTTAGGGGGCTATGATCTGGAGGCCTATGTTCAGAAAGGGACTTATTTTGGCTGAAATTATGGTGATGATATAATATTATAATGTCTCCGGCCATCAGTGGAAATATTTCACCTTCTAGGCACTCTGACATTTTCGTGAATTTTGAATTTACCTATCATATTGCTTATCATACCTATCATACTGCCTCGTTGGTCTAGTGGTTAGATGTGCCGCCTTTGGATCAACGGGTCCCGGGTTCGATTCCGGGGTCGGGCAAGTGTCTTTGTCAAAACCAGAGGCACTGGCTCGGAGTCTGGGTGTCATTTCTATCTATAATATGTATGTATTTACAAAAAAAAATGTATATGTCAACGGAAAACAACAAGAACCGGAAATTTATAAATTTCCTAGGAAATTTATAAACGTCCGTAGGATTCCAAACGAGAGATAAATTGTATTATTTTACGCCCACATTTTCGGAAATTTATAAACTTACGACGTCTCGTCGTAAATTTATAAACTAACGGATATCCATTCGTAAGATTCTAAACGGTTCGACCAATCACAGTAGAGCTTTTAATTTTACGCTTCTCTAAGATACGGCAAATATCACACTGTTCTCTGATTGGACGATGTTGATAGTGGCATGCTTGTGTCCATAGACATAGGTACAATTAGACTTGCCAAACTATAAATTTATCAGTACCTAACAGTATTTTTACTTTAAAACTAGGTAAGTACCTATAATACAGGATTACTGTTTTACATAATATGCTAATAACCCCTACTTCACTCTACCAAAATAAAACAATAGAAATCGTGTGAAGTTAAAGAGGTTTATTTAAAAAAAACAATGATAATCAATAAAACCGACCTTCTGCCAAAAAAAAAAAAATTAAAGTTTAATTTCAAAAAATTCCATTGGCCTTGGGCGAATTGCCAAACAGACGCTAAATACTTAATAAAAAAAATGCTTAAAAACATGTAACAATTTAAACATAATAAAATAAGTATTTAACTTAAAAAACCCCTGACATCGGACTGCAATATGGCTGAGTACACTCTTAATGCTCACTACATTGAGAGTCTACTCAGCCATAAATGTCGGGTACCTACCTTTTTTATATCTGTTTCATTGATACCGTTACAATGAGTCCAAACACGATACATTTACTGTCATTTGGTAAGGAGTTGGGTATCCTATAGATTCCTTATGATGCAGCAGTATCAGGTTTAGGTTACCACAAGTAGACAACACAGAATATCGAACAATGGCCGCGGAGAGGACGGAGAAGGAACACGTGACTTATTCAACCAATCAGAGCGCCCATGACGTTTGGTTATTGCTACATATTATTTTACGCGTGAGTTCAGTAAGTTTATAAATTTCCGAAAATGTGGGCGTAAAATAATACAATTTATCTCTCGTTTGGAATCCTACGGACGTTTATAAATTTCCTAGGAAATTTATAAATTTCCGGTTCTTGTTGTTTTCCGTTGACATATATATGTAGTTTATCATCCATCTCGTTACCATAACACAAGCATTAAGTTGCTTAGCTTGGGACGAGATGGCGTTGTGTGAAATTTCCAAGGATATTTATTATACCTAAGGGGCTGCAATTAGGTTCGCTGACTCAAATGGTGGAAATCAATGATACTACTACGACTCAGCCCATAGATGACCCACTGTTGAGTCAGGTCTCCTCCATTGAGGGTAATTAGCCCTTACCTATCTCAACATTTCCACCTACTTCTGCGCCTGCATAAAATCGAATGCTGCCCCACATAATTGACTTATAAATACCACAATTACGTAACGATAACATCTGAAACAGACCAAAATATGCACTCGTTTGCTTTTGCCATTCAATAAATGGCTTCGCCTTATTTACAATAGATAATGGCATTGGTAATTACTTTAGGTATAATTTATTTCAGGATGAAATTAGTATATGCTTTGATGCTTGTTGCTGTGGTGGTCGCCGCGCCACAGGAAAAAAAGGCTAATCCCGTACATTTGAGTGAGTACTTTGTCATTTCAGTCCATAAATGACCCACTATTTAGACGACCCGCTTCCAAATTTATGGAGGGAAATTCGCGTAAAGTGTCACGATGGCGAAATGGGTTGGCACTTCTGTGATGTGATTACAATTTTTTTACTTTTTTACTATTTTCTTACGTGTAACTGAGCCTGGCGAAATGGGTTGGCACTTTCCTTCTGTGATGTGATTACTTATTTTTTATTATAAACAACACTTACGTGTAACTGAACCGGCCACATTATTCGAATGGATAGTTATCAAAGTCGCCAATGAATGGATACCAGAGCATGGTTGGAGAAAGAGAGGACGATAATAGATGATGTAGAGAAACATGGGTCCTGGACAGCTTCACTGGCGAATGACACTCGAAAGAGAACGGTGGAAACAGTTAAGGACATCTTTGTCCACAGTACAAAAGCTCCCTAAAATATACTTGTATATACTGTATAATAACATATATTTGTATATTTGTAAAATTCTCTGAACTGTCATGATATTTCTTCAAACATTGGTAAAAATTTATCTACTAATAATACTACTCAGACCATAAATGACCCACTGCTGATTCGGGCCTCCTCTCATCACAGGGAGGGTAATTAACCTATTGTGCCACACTGGCCAGACGGGCTGGCACAGGGTTTCATATCAAGTTTTCCTTCTCTTGCGGCTTGGTTTCAACCTTGTCATTTCCGTTTGTCGGCTCTTAAGACTCCCTCAGGATGGACTGGGGTGGTGACACTATGTATTCTAAATTCATTGCCACACGGTTAATAAAATAAATAAAAAATATATAGGGTGCCACAAAATCTTGCATGAGGTACTAGGTCTTGCGTGAGTGATATATCAATGTTTTACTGAACCATATTTGAACCATGTGAATGGGTGTGCTTTTAAGCCTAAAGCCGTGTACAGATTAGCTTCGCAATGTATCATGCAATGTAACAGAATTCCCATAGTGTGGACGGTTTGCGGGCACGAACCTTGCTCACTACGCGCACGAACAGAGCATTTCAACTTATGCACGCACGTCGCGATCCGCCATTTGTCGGTTTTTTTGCTGAACACAAAGTCACAAACGGTCGCGCAGGTGTACGGAGCGCCAGTGTGGACGGGTTGTGTGTGTCTGTACTGCGGAACGCATCCCGGAAACAGATGCGAGCACGTACATGGTCGGTTCGTGCGCGCCCTGCGTCCACACTTGTGAAATGCTCCTTTCATGTTACATTACGCAAATCTGTACACGGCTTAGAGATAAATCACACTTATCAACCCAGAAAGGGATCGGCACCGCATCAACTCGAGGCGTTTAGTATTATTTGTATGAAACTCGCAACTGCAAAGCACACTTATCGGATTCGTAACGTAAACGACTCGCCTCGGGCCAAGCTGACGAACGCCGTACGGCGCGTGGTCAACCAGCGGCCCCCGCGCTTCGCCGTTCACGCGCTTACGCCTCTCCGCCGCCGCGTTTGCGGGACTTATCTTATCATATTCGTAATGCGAGCAATACACGTTGGCCGAGCTTAGGCCAGCGCGAGCGTAGGCAATTTAATACAAGGCAAGTGCTACTGCCTACACGTTGGGCAAGTGTATCGAAACCAACTAGGCGAGCGACACCGAGCGATGGCCAGGAAACGCAAATATACCGTCTTTAAGTTGGTATTGGCGTTCACTCGGCAATGCTAGGCCAACGTATATTGCTGGCTTTACATTATCTTACGGGCCATCCGTAAGCGCGGCGTCGCCTAGCCGTATCGGCTAGCCGTATAGGCGACGTATCGGAGCTGCTGATCCGCTTTGGTTACGTGCTTACGTTAGGTTGACGTTAGACGGCGAGGCGAAGGGCGATACGGTGCCGATCCCTTTCCGAGTTGATAGGTCTGCTGCGTCCTTTAATGTTCAGGTAATTATTTGACAGACAATGAATTAGCCGCTAGCTTCGATTCCCGCAACCTATTGGTGAATGCACTGGTCAAGCGACTGATTGACTACGTACGATACATCATAAACAGCGGCTCGGACATCTTTGGCATCCCACCTTTGGACCCCCTTCGCTTGGATGAGTTCCACTTAGTCGTTCCGGCTGGACTTATCAAGTAAGTTTCAAGTTCAACAATTTCAAGTCGCTGCCTTAGGCATAAATAGACACGGGGAATCAAATTGACGTCAGTGTCAATTTAGTTGGCACTGAGTTTGTTTACATAATTAAAGTTTCATAGCAAATGACTGAACGGATTTGGATAAAATTCTATGGGAAGTATTTTTGATAAGTGACCAAGTTTTGCGGTAGCAGACACACGCGCTCGCCACATACGTATACGAATTAAGAAGCTTCTCCTTTTTAATTCTTCTACCTTCTTGTGAGGTTAGGGTATGAAAATAATGCCAGTAATCTTTTTTAAATACATACTATTATAAAATGTACCTGACAAGTAGGTCATAGCAACGTATAACGTTTCTCTTTGCGGGACTAAACACGTATTTGCAGGCTCATGTGCAACGGCAATTATGCCCGTAGATAAAAACGTAGAAAGGAATCATTATCTTACCACTTACTGACCCGCTGCTGCATCGGGCCACATGAAGGGCCTACTAGCCACGCCCACCACAAGGCTTCGAATCAAGTTTTCCTTTGTCAGTTTTTACGACGCGCCAGGATGACATTGGGTGGTGACGCTATGTATTATGACACACGGCCAACGCAGATTTTCATGTGATAAATGAATGCAGTCAAAATCAAAATCAAAACTCATTTAATCAAGTTGGCTCATTAGAGATCTTTTGACAGGTCAAACAAAAAAATAAAATTTAAAATTTACTATATAGAATTAATTATTTACCATCTACCACCGGTTCGAAATGCACCTCTACAGAGAAGAGTCGGCAATAAACTCTGTAGTTGCTCTTTTTACAGTACACTGTTGATAGTAATTAAGTGCAAGTTCTAACTACACATATTAGTTTGGAAGTGCAAGTAAACTTCCTAGGAATACAACTGTAGCATGCATAATGTTTGAAGCTTTTGCATGAATGATATTTATACTTTTAGTCTTGATTTGGAGCTGAAGGACATCTTCGCAACTGGGTTCGGAGGCTTCGTGGTGCACAAGAGCAACCTTAATCTGCGTACCCTTACATTCGACCTCGATATTTCTGTGCCTATTATCGATATTTCCACACGTAAGTACATATCTCAGTACCCCATAAAGACTAAATTTATACTTACTAAAGGTTCCCCAGTTGTCGGAGTTATAGACTCAAGAACAATAGACTGTCTTAATCCTTTATTTATTTAGAATTAATTAGATTTAGACTTATTTCTACCTAAATTTGATGATTTACCTACTTAATTATATTATTTTGTATTTATGTGTATATGTATAATAATATGTTCAAGATGCAACTGTAGTCTGTGCTTATTTATTATTTATTGAATTGTGGTATATGCATTATTGTTTTCTTACAGAATACTATGACCTCCTCGGAGACTTGTTCACTGCCATTCCATTGTACGGAAAAGGAAACGCTGGGTAAGTTTATTTAGAAAGATTTTAATTTCGCCATTCTTTATACAAACTTTGAGATACCAACGGTATTGTTGGTATTGTTTTTAACTAAAAAAAATAAAAGATGCATACCACCATTTGTACTGAACGATATTCGTGATTTAAGTTTCTTTTTTTCTTCTTTTGTGTAAGATTTACATTAAAGAATATCTATTTATTTAATTACACCATAGAATAAATTAAGTTATTAAGTTACAGTTAAGTTACGTTTAAGATAATAAGGTATAAACCACTTCTTCTACTTCTCAGCCCATAAATGGCCCACTGCTGAGTCGGGCCTCCTCCAACTACACGGAGAGTAATTAGCCTACTCTGCCTCGCTGGCCAGAATGGTTGGCATATGGTTTTGTACCAATTCTTCCTTCCCTTGCGGCTACTTCTTATCATTTCTTTTTTGTCGGCTCTTACGACACCCTCAGGGTGAAATTGGGTGGCGACACTAGGTATTGTAAATACGTTACCACACGGAAGGGAATAGGTACAAAGGTACTACTTAATGTCCTGGAATATCCCTGTACATTAGATGTGCCGCGGAGAGCAGACGGAAATCGCTCCGTGGTATAAATAGTTCAGATAGACAGAGCATCACTGGTGCCGGCCCAAATATAATTGGAAAAAAGGCGAGAAAATACTAGGAATACTTATATATCCAACTGCTGTTCATTTGTTTATTATTGCAGGGAATGAGTTCTTGACAGTTCTGATTGTGCTTCTATATTTAAATCCCAACGATTCATAATGCGCCCACCAATATAATGAGAGCTCATTAATGTTTTGTTTCGTTCGTACACAGGGCTACGCAAATCTTCGATACTAATGTTGTATACTGAATTACATAGTATCAAGTCGCGAGTATCGATTAGCGCACGGTCCGTACATTGAATCATATCATTGTCTTGTGTACATTGAATCGCAAGACGCGAATTGCCTATTCAGTCATTAGAGGCGTACCGGCTAAGCAAATCACACTTGAAAATCCATCCAAATCCACCGTCATCTTGGAAATCGCTGCGACTTATGTAGCGAGGATCTCGTAAGGCAGGTAGCGCGCGACAGGGTCGACGCGAGTCGCGGGACGATCGCGGCGACGCCGAGGACGCGTCTCGTGTACGAACTTCAATGGATTTGTATGGCGATAGTCGCTCGAAGCCTTGTGTACTAAGGGCCTAACTGCTCGCAGCGACAACCACCATCCATTCGCCCCGCGACTACGGACACTGCAAAGTGTCTGAACCGTTGGGATATAATTATAAGAACACGATCAGAACCGTCATGAAATCATTCCCAGCAATGTGCAAAGGTCGTGAAAACCTAAGACATCATTTGTTTATTATTTCAGATTCAAGCTTGAAAACTTCCGGTTCCAAGCCAAATTATGGTTGAAGCAATCCGAAAATGAAAAATCTGTTATCATCGAAAACATTACCAATGTAGCCTTTGAAATCCCCGGCTTGAAGGTAAGCTCCCAAGGGCCAAGTATTTACATAATATTTAGCTACTCTATTCCGATTTACTTAAAGCTTCTCTGTCTAGTTGACTTAACCACCATGTGGAGACACAGTCGGGACGGGGCACCTGGGTATGTTTAGTGGATCCGCCGTTCAAATTACTGATTGGCGGACCAGAGTCCCAGACGCCCCACACTGGCCTTCCCCAGCTTGGTATGAATAGTCCATAAAGAAAGGAAAAAGGTGTTTTTTTTTTTTTTTGACAGGTCACACAACGCCATCTCGTCCCAAGCTAAGCAACTTAATGCTTGTGTTATGGTAACGAGATGGATGATAAACTACTTAAATACATTTTTTTTTTTGTAAATATATACATATTATAGATAGAAATGACACCCAGACTCCGAGCCAGTGCCTCTGGTTTAGACAAAGACACTTGCCCGACCCCGGAATCGAACCCGGGACCCGTTGATCCAAAGGCGGCACATCTAACCACTAGACCAACGAGGCAGTCCTCTTCAAAGTAGAGTGAATTGAAGATTCACTCTACTTTGGATACCTGTGTGAAGTACTTGCATTTTGAGAAGGAAAACTTGACATAAACCCTGTGTCAATTCGTCTAGCTAGCGTGGCACAGTAGGGTAATTTCCCTCCATGTAGTTGGAGGAGGCTCGTTTCAGTGATGGTTATGACGACGACTCTTGCGGTTTGGTTGTGTGCCTTGTCTCTTGTGATAAGCTCAGAATGGTAGGACGATAATACAGTGACATTACACGGACCTTTTATACAATAACATATAAATAAATAAAATAAGTATCCTTGGACATTTCACACAACGCCATCTCGTCCCAAGCTAAGCAACTTAATGCTTGTTATGGTAACGAGATGGATGATAAACTACTTATATACATTTTTTTTTTGTAAATACATATTATAGATAGAAATGACACCCAGACTCCGAGCCAGTGCCTCTGGTTTAGACAAAGACACTTGCCCGACCCCGGAATCGAACCCGGGACCCGTTGATCCAAAGTCGGCACATCTAACCCCTAGAACAATGAGGCAGTCGATCATTAGCAATTACCACTCGATCAGTTTGCCGAAGGAATGAGAGGGAAGGGTCGGGCTAAAGTCCGTGATTTTACCAAAGTGGGTCCGTCAGAAAACCAGCGCCTTACCCCTTGGCATAAAGCTGATACAGGCCCATTTTGTTTCATACTACATTCATTTTTTTTTCTTTTTGTATAATATTTATTGTTACTAGTGCAAAATTCGACCGTATATTAAGGTGAATGTTCCAGGGTAGCCCGCGAAATTCAAATTTTCTTACGTTTTTTGCAATTTGCAGGTCAGTGCTAGGTTTTATGATGATGAACATTTGATTCGCGGCTGTAAGACGTATGTAGTTATAGAATTATAATCATCAAACTCATCAATACAACCCTCCAAGCTCATAAAGGTGCAAGAATGACTTTGACGTTGAAAAAGTTTATCTTGCACCTTTATGAGCTTGGAGGGTTGTATTGATGATTTTGATGATTATAATTCTATAACTATATAAGTCTTACAGCCGCGAATAACATTTTAATCAACATACAACCTAGCACTGACCTGCAAATTGCAAAAAACGTAAGAAAATTTGAATTTCGCGGGCTACCCTGGAACATTCACCTTAAACTAAAGTTCTATTCTCAATTTGACCATAGACTTTAACAATAAACAAAAGTGTGTGTAATGTGTTATAAGTATCATTTTAATAATTTAATAGCATTCTGGACTCCTTCTCTGTATAAACTACTAGCGTTGCTGTGGCTAAGGGTTTTGTTTTGTATATTACATTTATTAATAACATACATTAATTTAACTTTAACATAGTGCCATCTATTGGATACTTACTCGATCCAGTCAAGAGATGTTGCCATCTGTTAGAATCATTTGGAGCTAACATATTATCGTGACTATCAAATAATAGATAAACGTATAGTTTGCATTAAAATAATATTGCGACTATAAATTGAAATATAAGTTATCCAATCTTTCAAGTTGGATGAAACTGCACACGGTGCCAATTTGGTAACAATCAGTTGCGCAGTTTAGGAGTCCATCGCAGACAAACAACGTGACACGTCATTTTATATATTTAGATTAATGTAAGTTATGAAAAAAATGTTACTTATCCTATATTCTTTTCAGTCTGAAATTACCGGTGCCATTGATGGTGGTGACATTGACGCCATTGTAAACGCGTTGGCCGAAGAAGTTTTCATTGGCTACGTCAACCGATTCCAAGGAGCCATTGGTTTGGCCGCCTCTAAAGCCGTTAAATCCGGCCTCAACCCGATTTTAGGAAAACTAGACACTTGGCGGTATATCGCACCGCTATTGCCACGTGGCTTTTAATTTTAAAAAAATATCTCGATCGTGCAGTGTTGCTGCCAGTTACATAAACGCTAAGGCACAATAAAATATTTCGTACCATATTGCATTAATTCTGAATTTTATTCCATTACCTTTTACTCTACGACGAAAATACTTGATAACTCTTATACCAGAAACTAGACGATGCCGTGTTGGCTGAACGCAAGCCGTGAAAGCTCCAAAGAAAAAACAAGGCATATACAGGGTACAACAACAACCATATAGCTTTATCGAAAGGAAAATACTACTGTTATAGAGATATTGTGTGCAAACTTTCAAGCAAATTTAAGCAATTTTTTGTCTTTACGTTTTGGTTAGGTACCAATTTGGTGTCGAAAGCGTCATAACTTGAGAAATAAGCACAATTAACTGTAGAAACTTAATGGAACACAAACTACTAAGCTTGTAGGACAATATTAATGATTGCTAGTTTGTTGGTTTTCATTGGAAGCTCTGTTTTTGTGGTACACAAGAACATCGACATTGGCCCGCACTTCGGATGGCTATACGGTTTTGTTACACCCTGTAAGCAGTTCCCATACCTAGAAGATAGTTAGAAATTATAAACACACGAATTTTGCGTCTCATATGATAAACCTGCCATTGTTACGTTTAGAGAAATATTCGCAGCATTTGTATCTAACCTAGTCTTACCTTAGTCTATCGTTACATATTATAATTATAATATCTAACCATAGACGAACTAGACACGCAATAATGAAAAAAAACACGACCTTAAAAACATGTTTATTATTCCTTTCTTAATTTGAAAGTAGAATTGTATACATTATACACTCAAAAGGTCTACCATTGGTAATCATCGTACCAGATTTCTCGGCATGTGCCAGTGATATCCAGCTGGTATCCCTGCGGGCACTGTTCTGTTGATGGAGAATTGTAAGACATCGCGCGTAGAACCACTAGTTTCTTCGCATTCGCCGCTTCATTCATCTTCAGGGAATGAGGCCGTGAAAACACACATGACGACATTAAAATCAGAATGAAAATCAAACTTCGAATCATTTTGGGAGCAGCCACTATGACGTTCCGATGTCCGACTGAGAGTATAAGTCATGCGTTGTTAAAAATTGAGCGATAATGCATAAAGGTTGGCTCAAACTTGTCGACAAAAACTTATATATTTTCTATCGAGTTGTCCAACCGACACGATGGTATTATTCTACATACTAAAATCAAAAGTTCTTGGCAAGTGATTGAGTGTAAAACGTGTGGCATGTCACACACGCTGGCAAGACGGGTTGGCACAGGGTTTGTGTCAAATTTTCCTTCTCTTGCGGCTACGTGATTTGCCTCTTGCATTCCCTTAGTCACCTCTCACGACACCCTCGGGATGGTATGGTTGGTGACACTGCGTATTCTAAATCCGTCACCACATTTATTCAAGTCGAAAAAAGTTATTCAATTTTATTAGCAGCCTAGCAGACTGCGCGTAACGCAATAACTTTACGTCTGTGTGTGTAAACGATACTATAATTTGGGGCTATGTGTCGAATTGGGTGTATTTTGGCTTTAAAATAAAGCGTAATGCTACTCCTACTTCTTAATAATTTCACAATTACACACCAGCCCAAATAAACTGTAAAAGTTGACTTCAACGCCATCTCTCGGGAAAATTGCTAAGAACAGACCGTATCTTCCACCATAAGCAAGGTTTAGCTCTGTTTGATTGTTATGTTGGTAGGTTGGGGGCCATCGTAAACTCATCGGTCCCGCCTGCCATTGAACCATCTATGCCAGTCTTTACACGTAATCCGCAGCGAGGAAACTGACAGCTGGTCTAATCTTAAAATTACAGGTGGTACTGAATGGGTCGCGTAGGTCAGACGGTAATAGTTCGTTCGAGATATAGGTACCTATACGTATCCCACGAGGGTCAAGTATGATTGGAAAAAATCTAAACTACTTTTACGTTACAACTTCTATTTTTGAATTAAAAAAATAAATAATGTATATGATTTATTATACGCAATGGATATAGAGAGACTACGGGCAAGTTTGAACGATCCTCAAAAATTCGAAGCTATCAGCAGATTACGAATAATTTGGACTTCCTTCGCCCACACAATGTCACGCATTCAGTTCACAATGCTGCTTATTTATTGCCAATTAGATATTCAGATCACTGTTTTATTACTTTTTAAGGACATCAATCATATGTATAAAAAAATCTAATATATTATAATCAGCTTTACACATTTCGTAATGCAAACCAGCTTTTCTGTAGTAATAATTACCTGTCGTAGAAAATTTTAACGACAATTTTAAACTTAAATACATATTTATTATAGTTGGATGTTGTGATGGGCCGGATTTCGATCCAACCCATCGTGATTCACAAATATACAAACAACAATCCGAAATATGCTATATCAATACTATGTATTAACTATTTATGTTATATAGGTACATATAATTAGTATTATGGTTAACTTACAAGTACATACTAGGAATGGGGCTAAGACAAGCACAGACCTGTTCATTCTAAACTATACCTATGTCTCCAATTCATATTCACCACGCCATGATTCCCACATAAATAATTAAATACTTTAAACTGAAACAAAGTCCAATACATATTTAATTACAGGAATATATAAAACTATATACTTCAAAGTTCAAACGAATATGAGAAATGTACGGATTAAATAAAAATAATAAACCCGAGAAACAAGAGAAACATCCCGAACACCCGAAACATCCCGAACACCCGAAACATCGCGAACACCCGAAACATCCCGAACACCCGAAACATACTGAACACGCGGATTTTACCAATCATACTAAATTATGAAAGAGACGAAGCTATTTTTGACAGAGAGGGGAGCTACTTTCGGGCGTGTTAATAAAAGGGGTCGGAGGGAACAAGGGACAGTTAGTCAAGAGGGAGTCGACAGTTAGTCAACCGTTAGTTAATAATTTTCTTCGTCGCGAATCGTTACGCTGGTCTTTTGTAGCAGCAACCCTGGACCCTAGGTGTTCTAGCTGGCTACTCGGTTTAGGACAGTACTGTGAATTATCCTAGTATTTGATTCGCGGATCGTAACTCTTGTCGGATGTGTGTGCTTAAACTAGTTTAGAACCTAGATTTCAGTGTTAATATAAAAGTTCATAGGGCTCCGCGAGTGCTGTGCTTGTGTTAGTGCTTAAGCCTTTGGATTACGGTTTGGATATATGGATTCAGGATCCTGATCTGGCAGCAGAACTTGGTGAGGACTTTCCAATTAGAGTGCATAACGTGATAGATCGAGGAATGATCATTATGACTAGACGGAAACCTAGTAAACTACTTTACTGAGTTATTTCAGACTTAATATTTGGAGTTATATTTACGGGAATACGTATTTGTTCACTGAGATATTACGATGTGCATTCATAGTAGTTAGTTTATGGCTTGTAGACTATCATTTTACGTTATTTCGGAATTTACTGTGTCGTCTAATGCCTATGTTTGAACTAAGACCTATTTAGCATTCTAGACTTTCTCAGAGTACTATTTAAAACCTAGCGAGACATTTATCTATTTAAGTAAGGCGTCGAAACCTTAACATTAACTTATCTAAGCTTAGTCAAAGTTTTAAGGTTAAAACATTGAAATAATTACTTAACATTTGAACATCATAAGCAACATGATACTGCCTATTTGATGTGGTTGTGTACCTAGTTACCTATCAGTACTGGGGAGTCAGTTCTGACTGTTCATAGAGAGAGAAATCTAGACTTAGAGATTAGTCTAACTATCAAATGCTCGTGAGGAAAGCAACCACCTGTTCAGTCAAATACCTGCTTAGCAAGAGTGCTTATGTGAGAGTATTAGCGAAGAAATCACACCATCAATCTGCAGTATCTGATTGTTCATCTACTACTAAATACCTAATACTTATTGTACTGAATAGTCTCTGGGTACTCATGCTGTGGGTTGGCTGGGATGCATAACCATATTCAATGCAGTAGTGTGCTGTATTTCATGCTAGAGTCAAAGCATCATCATCATCATTAGAATAATTCATTGTACTTAGACGATATCAACAAATATATCTTCATTTTGTAGTACAATGAGTTGAGTCCTCTCTTTTTTAATGGAGAAATAGATTTTGCATTTGCTATAGAGTTGCATTATTTGTAAGAATTGAAAGTCAGACCTTTCAATAGTATACCCCTGAGTAGCAGTAATATCACAGAGTTTCTTGCTGGCTCTTCTCTGTGGATGGACTTTGTGAACCAGTGGTAATGTTAGATTTTACATTAGAGTAATTATTAAAGTAGTTTTAAAGAGAAATGAAACTACATAATTTGTGGAATATTCAACACAATTCTCAACAAATTGCGGGGTGGAGAGTGTCCAAGTCAGGCTAGTCGAAGCTCACAGGTTAAGGCGGGGAATTGGGGCCTTTTCCCTTAGTCCCGCTGCAAATATAATAATAAGTAGTTTCTTGATCTCTAGTGTTATACTCCAGATAGAATTATTTCTCTTGATATGACTCTCGGTCTGATTTACTAGCATACTATGTGTTTACCATGATCTCCATAGAATAAAATATTATAAGTTAACTAGGTCATATAGGTTACCTATGTCATATAGGGTATCTAGGTAATATAGGTTACCTAGGTAATATAGGCTAGCTAGGTCATATAGGTTACCTAGGTCATATAGGGTAGCTAGGCCATATAGGGTATCTAGATCATATAGGTTAGCTAGGTCATATAGGGTATCTAGATCATATAGGTTAGCTAGGTCATATAGGTTAGCTAGGTCATATAGGGTATCTAGGTCATATAGGGTATCTAGGTCATATAGGTTAGCTAGGTCATATAGGGTCTTCAGGTAATAGGAATATGTAGGAAACTTTCTAAGGTATCATTGTTTCACTAACACTTAGATATCATTTAATCATACTTTATGTTTCCACCATAGGTTGCTTAGGTCATATATCGAAGTAGGGACAGTTAGGGAATCCGGTTGTTAAACTATGTACCAATCCATCACTAAACGTTCTTAGGTTATAATGCGGCACAACATAAGGGTCCTCACTACTAGACAATCACTGGCCAATCTAATTTTAAATCTAATATTAATTTCAATCTAATATTAAGGTTAATCTAATGTTAAGTTTCTTATTATTAAGTTCTTTAAGGTATATATTATATTATTTATATATTATTTATCTATTTATTATGTTATATATCATTTAAGTAAACTATATTGTTAAGTAGGTTTTATCTTTATTTATCATTATATCTTTATTTAATATATTTATTTATAAGTTGGTGAACCAAACGGTTGGTTCACCATCGAATCATTACAATGTCGGTGTTTAATATGGTTGTTCTGTTATTCATAATTGAACTGGAGAGGACCAATGCTATTCCTACGTCTTAATAATTTTACAATTACACCAGCCCAAATAAACTGCAAATGTTGACTTCAATGCCATCTCTCGGGAAAATGGCTGGGAACAGACAGACTCCCCAAAAACAGCTTGTACATTTTTGATTCTTTGAGGGTTAACCTTCGTATAAACTCATAAAAAATTGCACAAGAAGCTTCCCGTAAAACGTCAATTGTAGCAAACATAGACAAGTAAGAGAACTTTAGTTGTTGCAAACAAATTAGAGTGACATTAAACAAGTAATTTCTCAGTCGTATGTCTTAATAAACTCGTGCTATTGTAATGAGAAAGCGTTTAGATAGGGAGAGAATAGTAGAATTATATAATTTAATAAGTATTATTAGCTGACCAGGCAGACGTTGTCCTACATGATATTCGTTTACCGACTACAGCGCCATCTGTCGGGCTGATTTGTATCTAAACCATCCTCGGTGCCACCCAAACGCATACAAAAAAAATCATTTAAATCGGATCAGCCGATCTTGTCTTTATGTAAATAGATAACCTGATATTATTTTCGTTACATAAAACATATTATCAGCATTTAGGAATTCGTTTATATTGGCTAAAACAAATAGGGGAGGAATGGGAAGGAATATTTAGGGGAAGGACGATATCACAACATTTAATTTAAACACTTTAACGGATTTATCGTCATTTCATTATCATTTTGTACCCGTGACCACGACAGCTGCAAAGCATTCGAAACTGGAATTGGCGGTTTACAAGTGTTTATTTTCAATGTGTAATAATGATCATAACATCATTATTTCATGGGTTTTTACAAGTTTGTACTTTGTTCAACATTACGTCTTTATAAGATAAACACATCCTTTAACGACCTCGATGACCTCAAGATAATATGGGAATACAACTAATACAATACCTTTAGTGTTCTTTAAAGAAGGTGTAGGTAGTTTAATACAAACATCTTTTACCAAAATCTATGATGCGCAATAGTCGATATTGGGTCTCTTTAGCGGTGATTGGCGGAATAAAGACGAGTAAACCACGCCATTGGTTGGTGACACGCAAGAACTTTTCGGCGGCGTATAAATTTCGGCTCAAGACGTTTGTAAGCTTTTTATACTATAAGGAAAAATACAACGGCGGTTGTGTACATGTAACAATCACAAAATCTTCAATACTTCAACCTAAGGGGCACTTTACATCGTATAAAATAGGTACTTGACGTATTGAATAGTTTTGGACGGTCGCCAACAATCCTGTTAAATATCTAAAACACCAGATTTTGATCTAGGGACTGACAAAATCTGATTTTTCCTCTGATCCTTACTTGCCCGACGGCCCGACCTAGCCGCGAGAGATTTCCTCCTCTTGCGGCTAGGTCCAGGGGCATATCGAACGACCCCTGCAGTCGGTATTGAAAGTCATTACTAATTTCTTTCCCAGCGGCTGAGAAAAATCGTCTTTATATATTCCCGCCCCCTCCCACTCCCACAGGTAAAAGCTGCGTGCACTCATGTACCTGTTACATTTAGTCGGATGTTACGGCGCCTTAAGGAACTGGTTGGTGACATTATGTATTCCAAATCCGTCATCATGTATTTGTTAATAATACGATCGCGATAATTTTTAAAGACAATTTTTGGGAGGAGGCGGTGGTTGTCTATTGCGGGGCGGAGGTGGTGCGATACGTTCACGTGGAAGAGGTGGTGCGATACGTTCACGTGGAAGAGGCGGAGCTTGCGCATTGGCTCTTCTCGGTAATGGAGGTGTTTGCCTCAGCCGTGGCTCCGGTGGTGGATGTCTCTCTCGAGGCTGAGGAGGACTCCTTCTTTCTGCACTCATTCTAGAAATCATTATCATTATTTAAAATTATCATTATCATTATTTAAAAACGGCCGGACCGATTTTGACGGCGCTTTCACTGATATCATTAGGAGTAACTTAGCCTACTTTTTAGACTAGCTTCACCCTGCGGTTTCCGCGGTACGACAATAACTAACCGCGGGTAACACGCACGCGGCGAAGCCGGGACGGGCTGCTAATACGAACATTAATCATTACCACGCACGACTGTCTTTGACTGGTTTTTGTCTCATCAGGCACATTCAACAACATTCGAATATCTATTGGGGACTCGACGAATTATTAACCTGTTAGTTTTTAAAGTAAGTCATCGTCCAAGCATATAAATTTACTTACTCAAGCCTTTGAGACGGTCACTACTGCTACTACAAACCGGTAAACTTTTTTATCATTAAACAATTAATTTTTCAATAAATCTTAAATAATATTAGACAAATTGACTGACATAAATAATCTCGGTACAAACAATCTTTGCGTTAAGTCTATGGTTCAACTATTGAATGTGACATGTTAAGTCAGTTCTTAACATGCATGTGGTCTATACGCCATAGAGCTAGGAGCGTCTTCTAAATCTAAGGTGAGTGGTGAGGCCATTGCAGTTTCTTAATTAATCGAGTAAAGTTTTGCGTTGATTTATTTCCGCTATTTTGAATAGTATGATTATGAAGTTGAATATTGAACCAGGAATCAATACTCAAGTATTACAAGCAGTGAAAGCTAAGCTAAGAGGTAAGTTGAACTTATACCATCAACATCAACAACAACTTAATAATTTTGAAACTCTATTGAGAACCCTAAATAAATATTCTTTATTTAATGAATTCTTCGCTCAAATCTTCCACATTTTAATTGTCCTACATATATTTTACTGCAAACTCTTCGAATCCTCAGGAATAAAATTATCTAAAACATGTAGGATTAAATCCATTAAAAGTTGTGTCTTATTATTCAGTATATTAGAATGAATTCTTATTATATTTTTAGTTTCAGTCAATTATGATGAAGTTACTCTAGAAGCAGCCTAAGCTCTAAATTATGATTCCAATATGGATGGCAAATATGGGAACAAATTCGAGCAGGAGATATGATAGGTATAATATATTAGGTTGGGGAAAACGTCTTTTCGCATTATAGTATGTATGAACTTGTAATAAAATTCTTTCTCGTTGGCTATACTATTTGTATCTGGCTGGTTAAGGTATCATTGAAAATTTAAATTTTAAAGAACATAATTTTCATTTGTTTTTCGCACTGTCAAGATGAGTGAATCTAATGAAGAAATTCGATACATTTTAAAATTTTACTACAAAAAAGGATAAAATGCAAAGCAAGCCGCGAAAAAATTTTGCGATGTTTATGAACCTACTGCAGTGTCTGTAGAAGGGGCAGAAAATTTGGTTTAAGCGTTTTCAATCCGGAAATTTTGATGTCAAAGATGCACGTCGCTCTGGTCGCCTTATTACGGATAAAATGTATGACTTTTTGAAAAAGTGAAGCAAGATCGGCATATCAGTAGTTACGACGTAGCTGAAGAACTGGGAATTGACCACAAAACAGTATTGGCGCCTTTGAAAAAAACTGGGTACACAAAAAAGCTCGATATTTGGGTACCTCACGAGCTCACTGAAATAAACCTAATGAACCGAGTACTCATTTGTGACTCTTTACGACGTAATGAAACCGAACCATTTTTGAAGAAGCTGATAGCTGGTGATGAAAAGTGGATCACGTACAACAAGAACGGCTTCACAGACTGTGGTGGAACCCGGGTTAACTCGCAACAAGGTGATGCTGTGTGTGTGGTGGGATTGGAAGGGCATTATTCATTATGAGCTGTTACCACCAGGCAGGACCATCGATTCTGAACTCTACTGCGAACAACTGATGAGATTAAAGCAAGAAGTTGAGAGAAAGCGGCCGGAATTCATCAACAGAAGTGGCGTGGTTTTTCATCATGATAACGCTAGACCTCAGACATCTTTAGCCACTCAGCAAAAATTAAGAGAGTTTGGCTGGGAGGTGTTAATGCATCCGCCGTATAGTCCTGACCTTGCACCTTCAGATTTCCACCTGTTTCGGTCTCTTCAGAATTCTTTAGGCAGTGTCTTCCTTTGCAACCTTCCCACTGGTCAACTGTGATGTGTGCTTGCTATAATTTTCTTCACTTTACTTTGAGATTTACTGTTTTTATCTGGTGCAATGTGATCAACAAAGTAATAAAGAGCACCGATGTCTCTAAGTTACGACACAAAATATTGTCCTATGCATTTCAAGCCTATTAAAATATAAAACGAAACTTAAACATTTGATAAATAAATGGTTAGTTTAGGTATTTACAACTGATGAAATTCGTATTCAGTACTATTATATGACAAATACAATTGAAATATGTAGGTACATAGGCAATAAACTTAAATTGCTCAAAACACCAATACAATATCCAGGATAAACAGAAATTAGAAAAAGTTGCTGTCATAATCAATAGTTTAGGTTCGTTAAGGATATTTTCCGTTGTACGAGAGATTGCCGCCTGATGCGTTAGCATCCCTACTTAGTTTGTGCTGACTGAAACGTAGTGATTATATACTCTTTGCTGACTGATGTCATTGCTAATACATTTTGCTATGTGCTAATACATTGCTAATACATTTTGTATTTTGATAAGAGATAAAGTCTTTATTGGCAAGTTAGGGCGGAAACACACTTTCAAACCCCAACCCAACTAGAATAAAAAACGACACGATTATAGACTGTTCAGATTTATTGTACATAAATCACTTGTCATCTTTAAGTTTTCTTTTGGTTATTTTAAACTAGCTGGTGTACTAGATAAGTACAAAGCATTTTGTAGGTTTGTTTTACAAAGCATTTGTATTATAATTGTTAAATTGCATTATCATTGCAATTATCAATTATAACATTTCTTGTTGGTTCTTTTCTCTTTCTTTCCAGTATATAGTATTACACAGGACGATTCAGAAGTATTTGTATTTATATTTATTTGTATGTAAACACAAATAAGTACCTACCTATAATAAAGAGCATTTTGATGTTGCTCTAAATCATCAGGGCATACTTTTATTTCTAAAACTGTGACGAACAAATAGTAGAGTTTGTAATAAATGCCTATCAACAAAGAAAATGCATTTCTGCAATCTTTTTTTAATTCCAATTTTATAAAAAATAGGCAGGCAACTAAATTGCGTAGCTTTGGGAGTGAATGCATAAATTGACCGACCCGGTGAATGAAAGACTCTCATGAAGATTGAATGATTGACTGGCTTGATCGAGAGGGACATAAAAAAAACTACGAATGAAAGAAAAGTGATTTCGGAGACAAAAATTGAAGTCTTTCATGTGATTTTGTGAATTTGTGTTTGTGCGAAATTCATTGTAGACTGTGTTTGTATAATATTTTTGGAGCAAAGTTCCCAAAAACACGTACCGCTTGGTAGTAATATGAGTAATGTTACCAACCAAAATGGAACAGGTCTAGAGCAGCAGGTCTGTATACCTCATGTACCTATTTAGTTACGAGCACCTTTGTATTGATTTTAGCTTGCATGTATGAGGATTCGATATAGTATGATATTTAAAGAAGGACGCGCATCTTTATTTCTTATTTGGCTCATTTAAGAAACGATTTTAATTTATAAAACCTTGATTTCCGAAAGCTGAAATGCTTTTACGTGTCTCAGAATAACCAACATGGCGACGTTGTTCTTTTTTCCATTTCCTAGGGTACACGAGTGGCAATTTCATTGATTTTTTCTATAGTTCACTAGTTTTCTTGGTAATGTGCTCGGTTCAAGCTTAGTAATTTTCCAAAGGCCCTGACGGACGAGTGAGGTCATTGTCATGCTTTAGTTGCGTGTCATGGCGGGAGGATATTATAAATGTCCAACAATTTATGATGTTTCTTGCTTTGTCTAAAATAGCAGGAATATTCTTAAATTATTGAATAAACCTAGGATTTTACATATCATCTCCACAATTTTTCATCACATTGCTGTAACTTCAATTCAATCTTCAATCATGATCAATTTGTAAGTCAAGAAAATAGATTAGTCTCAAAAAGGTCAAACTAGAACAAGAAATCAGACATTCAAATTGTATAGTGTAAAAACATTTGAAATTAATATTAAAATCCAACATGCCTTTTTATATACATCAACACACATTACATTAACTGTACATTTCGACACAACCAGCTTATCTGAAAAGATGTTAGAATGGGAAATGTGTAATCATATGAAGTGTGCAATTTATAAAGAAACCTAAATCAAATACTATGTGCTATGACGCTATTGACATCCAAAACCTCTATGAATTATATGACTTTTAATATACTCAACAGCTAATTCTGATTGTATCTATTTGTAAAATAAATATTCATTCGCATTTGGACTCTTTGTTGGTCTAGGGTAAGCTCTTCCATAGGATCACAGTTACTTGGTTCAATTCCAGAGCTTTGTTTAGAAGAGAAATATTTGGTCTGGGTGGTATTTGAATTACAAGCTTGTAATCCCTTGTTATTTTGGTAAAACCCAAAAAAGCAGTCACTCAGTTTGAGGGTAGGTCTTAGGTTTTCATAATATACATATTAGCTGGATGCGTCAAGCTGAAGACTGGGCGCTATGGCACTCTTTAGGGGAGGCCTATGTCCAGCAGTGCCCTTATGTGGGCTGATGATGATGATGACATATCAGCTCTCTGTGATGGCAGCATAACATGTCCATTTATTTTATTTGGTTTGTTCAATGCATCTGTCATTAAAGTAGTAAAGAGGTTAATAGAAAAATGTGGTCTTGACAAAAGAATCTCAGATGTCACATTGCCATTACTACTACTACTCAGCCCATACATGGAGGGCAATTAGCCTACGGTGCCAAGCTGGCCAAATATATTGGCACAGGGTTTCATATCAAGTTTTCATTCTCTTACGGTGAGGTTTCTGGCCATGTCATTTCCTATTGTTGCTTCTTATGACACCTTCACCATAGAATGGGGTGGTTATACATGTATTTTAAAAAGGTCATCACATGGAAATTGCCATTATTGCAACAAAAAAGTGTTTAATGTCTACAAACTGCATTTATTTATTTGTAGCTTGCTGGTCTGGACTTGCAGCCTCAGGCTAACAAGGGTGCTGGCCGCTACATCCCCCCGCATCTGCGTAGGCAGTTGCAGGCCAACCCTTCACAAGGTAAAGTGACAATATTGACATTTACTTTGGGCTATTCATATACATATCACTCTATCTAGACATGGCCGTAAGTTCATGTCCTTTTTTTGTTTACGTTGTTCTTTTTGTTTATTCTAATTGGGAATACTGTTAATGATACAGTATGAATATAAATTATTTTTCTGGTTATTTATGTATAGTAGCTAGCAAACATTTTGAGTACTGTGCTGTGGTGGAGAAAAAATTGTGCATGGTGTCAATTAATTGTATGGGCTTTGGCTCCCTTCTCCACCAGAGACACTTAAGAATCTACTACTGCCCCTCATGGACATTGTTCAAGTTGTTCGCTGGGTATTTATAGCTGTCTTAGCAAACTGAAGATATAGTTTAACTGCATTAATTTACTGAAAAATATAGTATTTTTTGTACTTTTTGTAAAACATTGTGAAATGTTTGGTATATTTTTTGTGTTAAAACACTTTAGTTTCTAAATGATTTAATGTCATTCTTATCAAAAATATAATACATTTTTGATAATAACGGCATAATGGTTTATATTTTTTTCTCTAGCCTATTTGTTAATAGGTTATCAGCTTGGTCTCATTGATAAATTATTTACAAAGAAATCGGTTTTACCGACACTTTGTTTACATAATTCTTATTGTATGAGTGTATGTATTCTAAACCAGAATTTTAGGAGTACTTTAAGCTCAGCAGTGCACTAGTAATTTAAATACATTGCCTATATCAGTCAACAGTATTTATATATAATTATATAGTTTAGTTTTGATTAATTAAGTGTTATATTTTAAAGTGTTTTAGTCTATTAGAAGTTACTGTTTTAAATTATAATGGACCTTATTTTAATGAAATACTGTTTCCTGCATGAGTGATAACAACTTTGTCAGTGTGAGTCATAGTTGTGATATGATAGATCTAATTATACACAAATTCATTTTCGTACATCACACATACCTTTTTATTACAGAAGTTAGCTACTGTGAAATTTTTTTCAGTCTGTCACCTTGTTTAAGTATATTTTCTTCTGATTGAATTATTGTGCAATAATGATTTATTTGGTAATAAGTTTGATTGTGTCTATGGCTAACTGAATATACCCTATTCAAGATTGCGTGATCGATTTGGCAGATGTCAATTTTTCTGATCGACAAAAAGGTATGATTCCGAACTACGTCGCGGTAATCGGGACCAGTAGTGCCGAGGTAGCACTTCTGCGTGCAGCGTACTTCGGAATCATACCTTTACTTTGCAATGGCGAATAGTGGTGGGAAACAGATAATAACTAGTAGTCAAAAAAATAACGGTTTAAAATACTTGTAACTGTGCCGAGATGGTATGGGTGCGTGTATTATGTGTGAAATTCTTTATTACTTTTTCTTAACTTTCTAAGACAATATTCGATAAAAAACGCATTGTAATTTAACACTTTTGCAACTATTATTTTCTTTTCTTTTTTAATTACTTTCATGGTCTGAACCACCTATTTAAATTTGGGGGAAGGTCAAAAAATAACCCTGTAATATTAAATAGGAACTTATTATGAATATTGACCCACCATCGCTTATCTACCCAATGTTTTATATGTCTAGTGCAATAAAGAATTTCACACATAATACACCCACGCCAACTTGTCACTGTTACAAGTATTTTAAAACGTTATTTTTTGGACTACTAGATATTTTCTGTTTCCCATCACTAGCCCGTCTGTCAAATCGATCATGCTATCTTGAACAGGGTATAGTAGTAGATCATTTGTTTTAAATAACAGTTCGAGTTATTGGAAAATCGAATTCGTAGAAATTTATTTCAATTTACTTTATTCATTTCACGTCTTTTTTAATTCTCGTTTTTTACCGACTACAAAAGGCTTTTTTGTATTTTTAATGGGGTTTAGTGGGGATTATTGACATCGACATTATCGAAGATTTCCTCCTCTTTCAGGAGCTTCTTTCAAATTCTCTAAAATATTAATATTTTTTGAAAAGCTTAATAGTAAATATCATATATTTTCATCTTATTTCTTTAGTAACAATTGCATTTTTTGCAATTGCATTTCAAAATCCTTCACAAATATTTTTCTAGAGCTGATTATAGCGTTAAAAGAGGTTTCCGTTATAAATAACTATTTAACTTAGAATTTTTGTATCGCACACTTTTATGTCTATAACTAAATTAAGAACAGCAGGACCGACGCCCGATGGGGCAGAAAAGGCCTCGAATGGCAACCGCGTTCCGGAAGGCGCAGTGCTGGTAGACCTCTCACACGGTGGACCGACGACCTGGTTAAGGTCGCCGGAAAGCAGTGGATGCGGGCGGCCCAGGACCGGCCTTTGTGGAGATCCTTGAGGGAGGCCTACCAGTCTTGTGGCTGAAATGATGAACTAAAATAAATAACTGTGATCAATTACTGTATATAAGAGACTCAGTTTTATTTTACTCATACGACAGATATGCTGTTAATTGTGGTAAAAATAGTGTAAGCAGGTTTTTTGTGGTGCCGAATACGACATTTTAATCGAGTTTCGGTCTAATGCCGAAGTTTAGCTCATCTCTAAAATTATTTACATTACTGCATGTTTGGGTTTACATCGTTTCTTTTCTGTTTATACTGTCGTATTTATATTTGATTGTAATGTTTATCTGGATGTGTGGGAAAACTGGGCTGCGTTTTATTTTCATGCCAAGGAGCCTGGCTAAGTAAAGCTGCAGGATTTCCTACATTGTTTTGCAGTTGATTTACTAAGAATCTATAATAAATATTGTAATATTCCAAATCAGAGCGGTTTTAATAACAAGAATAAAAGCCAGAACGTCTATTGTTCGATATTTTGCCCCTTACTCTGTCGATCTGTATGTATATTTGTATGCGCACATGTCGCGCATACAAAAATACATAAGTACATGTTATGTAATGGAAATCGAATTTAAGAACCACAAAATAATTAGTTACAGAAGGCAAGCTCATGTATGTAACTCACTTTTCATATCTACGCTCGCTAGGGTTTGTCTGGTAGTTCATAATATATAATGTATATCCATATCTGAAACGGATACCACTCGCACTCTTCCCAATAATTCCGAAATAGTTTACCCGTAAACAATGACTGTGTATGCGGTGCTTCAGCACCCGCTGTATGTAGCTTAAGTTCTGTTTCTAATTATTTTGTGTAAGTACTCTTCCATCTTAATATATCGCACATCCACAATCCGACATACGCGCGGACCAAAGCCAGTGACGTAATAAGTAGAATATATTTTTACGTTAATATATTCTTCATTCATATTTTTTACGTAATAATTATAATCTATAAATATATAAAATTTGAGGTGTGTCCCGATTTTTCACTTTGTATGTGGCAATAGGCACAAGGCTCCCATCGTGCACTATGGTGGTTGCAAGTCGATCAAAGAGTGTAAAAGATAGAGGGGTTGAAACATGTTATCTTTTAAAATGTGAGACTATCATTGGTCTAGAATGGTCTGGATAGTTCTAGAAATTTCTGGAATGATCTAGAAAGTTCTAAAATGTATGTCTAGATTATGATAGAATGAGAATGTTCTAGAAAATTCTGGAAGGATCTGGGAAGTTCTAAACTCAGCGAATCGGGTATTCACAGCTAGTAATAATATAATTTATGAGTAACATGCTTTTCAGGATTTTGGCAGAATTTTCTTGTATCGAATTTTACATTCGTCAGCATTGGGGGCATAACAGTAAAATTCATTTACGCAAGGAATATTGAATTGATTTAAAATTTCTTCGAAGACAGTGCCCTTGCCATCTTTCTTATTAAATATCTTCTGGTGAGAAGTTAGAATATACAACCCATACCATCCTGAGGTTATCGTAAGAGGCGAGTAAAGGAACCCAAGAAGCTGATCACCTAGCCGTAAGAAAAGGAAAACTTGGTATAAACCCCGTGTCAACCCGTCTTGTCAGCGCGGCGCAGTAGGTTAATTTTCCTCCACAAATTTGGAGAAGGCCAGACTCAGTAGTGGCCTATTAAGAGAGCTGAAATGAGTGGTTTTAATTTATGTAAATCAAAGAAGAAAAATGTTTTTTCTGCCTACATCGTAAAGAAATATGCACAATGTACATGGTGTCTCTTTTGTGGTATTGAAAGGGGCTGTCCATTAATCACGTGATGTTTTTTTTAACATTTTTTAACCCTTCCCCCTTGGCGATCCGCCTCCGCCCACGCCGCTTTTAGGTTTAAAAATCACGCGTTTGACCCTAAATTAAAACACGTGACATCCCCTCCCCCCTTGTGATACTTCGTGATTTTTGCCTGAGAACAGCCCCCCCCCCCCGAACCTCACGTGATTAATGGACAGCCCCAAAGATATTAGTTTTTCTTATTGATTACAAATGACTGTTATAATTGGCGTGTGAAAAAGTGAATGTTTTGTATTCTATCAGAGTTTGTATTCTTGTCCACATATCTTCATCATCATCACAGCAGGTGACTTGCAGAGTGAACAACACGACGCAAGTGGTAATATGAATGTTATTTTACGCTTTGTTTCTATAAATGGATAACAAATCGCATGTTAATTTTAAAATAGCTAGTGTAAGCTTAGCAATTGGTAACGGGGTATAGTCACTACGTTATTTGTTAAATACAGTCTCAGTGGTTTTCGTCGTTTTCAGTCTCTAAAGTCCTACTTGAACCACTTATCTCTATAGCGTTTTTTTTTTTGGAAACTCCTGATATACATTTAAACAGGTTTAAAAACAATCTGTACATGATTGCGTAGATTTACACTAGCGTTACTAGAGTAAGGCATGTCCTAAGAAAACTTAAAGATATCTTTGTCATATGTCTTCTCAAAATTGAATCCTGTTGAGGCTATCTAGCAGTGATGGTATAATAATACAGTATGAGATGATTTAAAATTATTCGATTCTATTATCATCAAAATCGGCCTACATACTCCTTAAATCTGTATAGTTTCACACACTAAAATGTCAGTCTTTATGTTAACAGTACTACTTTTGCTCTATACACTTTTTAGTATAATTACTGTATGAAGGCTTCCGAATTCCACACCACGGTAAATAGTAAAAAAAACCGTGGTGGTTTTCTTTAATTAAATCGTATAAGTGGTACAAGTGGGGCCGAGAACAACATTCTGAATATACGTTGTTGATACAGTGTAATTCACTAAAACATTTCATCAAAGTGCCCCAACATGAATGAACTATGTTCATAACAATGGATTTATCTCGGCATCAACCTCCGAGGCCATAGATCCGAATCAGGCCCGGCAACAAGCGATTTGATTTAATTATAGAAACCAAAGCGGTAAACTTCTGGAACTGTAATACTGACTCGGAAGTTTTTTTAGCCAAGAGGTTTGCGGTATAACGGTGTAAAATCTATGGCGGCTATGGGTACTTCTGCTTTGCTTTTTAATTACTATATCAGCTGTATATTTAAATTAAAATAGGTTGTCGTCTCGAAAACATGTAGGTACTAAAGATTTTTAGGTTCTCTTCAAATAATCGCTATACGCTTTTTAGAGCAAGAATCAAACACTTGTTTGTGTAGAACTGCACTTGTCAGTCCGGAACAGCGTTATATCAGCACCGCTCCATCTCAAAATATAGCTACCGAATACCTGATTGTGGGCCTAATGAAATACTGACCGATTAGAGGATTTCAGGTCAAAAAGGCACTTAAGTTCGTCGAAAATAAATGAAAAAAATATCCAATATATTTCGATCCGGGAAAAGTCTAAACATGCGAAAGAAATGTATTTTTAACAAAAAAAGAATGCTACATGCAGATGTACTTATTGAAGATTATTTGTCAGTGTGCCAAAATCTGCTAAACAGAGCGACGATTTGCGAAAGGTTGCGGGTAGCAGCTGCGTTAGGCTGAAGACGCTCTTTAGGGCAATGTCTATGTGCAGCAGTGGACTAGAGTGGGATAATGATGATGATGGCAAAATCCGTCCAACAGTGTTTTGTTAAGCCCGCGATTTGCCCTAGAAAACTTGCCACACAACTTGGAGTCCATTTTTCTTTAGTTAGGTACCTGACTTAAGAGGTTAGGCGGTGCGGGTATGGTGCTGCTTCGGTAAATGAACTCTAAGCCGCTAATACATCACAGAAAAGCCTTAAGCTTATGGTGTAGCAAAATGCTGAAGAGCCGCGTCTATTGCAGCACCTGAGGAGGAGTCTAAGCGTTCAAGCTTAGACAGTCGTCAATCCGAGTCTAGGGACGCGCGTCCATCATTGGGAGGCAGCTCTAGGGGAGGCTACGACCGTGGTGGGCGCGATCGTGACCGCGAACGAGAAGGCGATCGCGGCAACGATCGATTCCCGCGCAGGGACCGCGGTAAGCACTATCAGGGGTCACTTGGGATTGTTGATCATTGAAACATCAGCGGATCTACGTTTGCCATCTATTAGTTATGATTGGTGGTCACCACCCACCCATCTTGAGGTTGTCGTAGGAAATGACATGCTTGAAATCTAGCCGCAAGAGAAGGAAAATTTGACGCCGTGTGTCAACCCGTAGGCCAGCGTGGCACAGTGGGCTAGTTACCTTGCATATAATGGGAGGCCCGAATCGGCAGTGGGTAATTTATGGCCTGAATAGTAGTAGAAATGATTGTAGGGTTGAACTGATCATTTTTCAGTTCGGTGAAACAAGATGCACTCCTCCGAGGTATCTCGAGTTGTCTTGATTTTATATTTCAGTAGTTGCCTGTTGTTGTTGCCAGTTGTTGCCTACGTAGCACAATCGATGTGCAGTTTAAGTAACGTCTGGCTCTGCCGGATGTTAGATGGGTGTCCATGATGTCCATAATTTGAGTGTAATATCTGACCTCCGCGCTTCGGAGGCAACGTTACAAGCATTAAGTTGCTTAACTTGGGACGAGATGGCGTTGTGTGAAATGTCCAAGGATATTTATTTATTATTATTATTTAAACGTATACCTGTCGGTACTAGCTGCCATTCTACCATCTGTGGCAGTCGTTACACGTACTCAGTAGCGTCAAAACTGACAGCTGGTCTAACCGGAGGGCAAACGGCAATAGCTCCTTGTAAATAGTGATAGTCAAATCAGGTTAGACTGGTGACCCTAATGAAATTCAGAACAGCTAAGGAAGATATATTAAACTTAATTAAATTTGAAAGTTCAATCTCGATATCGAAATGAGGTTGGTAATATGGAAACTATGATTTTTGATTGATTTGATATGCATAGAAACTACTTTCGGTTACGCGTTTATTGAAAGCATTCACAGCGAATGAAAGATGTTAATCGATTTTGGGGCCGATGAAGGATATCTGTTTTATTTATAGGGTAAAAGGCTCTTTCTGTCACGCTTTTCTGCTTGCAAAAATTTTAGATTTTACATATTCGCATGTTTTAATGGAACCCAGTGCTAGCGGTACTCTATTACAATCATCTTGGCTCATGAATGACTCGCCACCGTCTTGGGTAGATTAAAATATCTTTAGCAATTCGCCCGAAGCGTTCCACGTCAGACGGTGGGTCATTTATGTGCTGCGATGATGCCCATCCATGCGGTATTTGAATTCGAAATGTCTCCAGGTCGTGATTCCGGGTATCAAAATGGCGACACAGACCGCTGGCAGGAGCAGGAGAGATGGACCGATCGCGGTGCCCGTAGCAGCGGAGGCGGAGGCGGAGGTCGAGAGCGCGAGAGTCGCGACGTGCGACGTGACGAGGATTTCGCGAACGCACCCCCTCCGCCACGCAATGACCGCTGGAAGGAGCCCGAGCCGCGTACCGACGAACGCTCCAACTCCCGCTGGCCGTCGGACGACGTGCGCCGTGGGAGCTCTCGCAGGGATGAGGTTAGTCCTGGATGAACGGAGCCTGTTGGTGTGGTGACCGATTTAGAATACACAATGTCACCAACCCCTGAGGCTGTCATAAGAATCGACTAAAGGAATATAAAAGGCAGATCATCTAGTCGCGAAAGATGGGAAACCCCGTATTGCCAGCGTGACACAGTTGGCTAGTTTCCTTCCATGAATTTGGAGGAAGTCCGACTCAGTAGTGGGTCATTTATGGGCTGAACGGTCCGGGTAGCGCGATTGTTGCCCTGAGTTGCCTCTAGGAGACAAGTCCGTGGTAGATTTTGGGAACAAGAAAGTTATTACAATCAGATTTAAAATACTTTTATCATTGCACAAATTACACGGGCACTCAATAGTATTTGGCTTTGGAAATAAATAAATATCATTATTATAGAGACATTTGTCCAACCCGGTAATCGAACCGGGGACTATTAATACTAGCTGCGCCCCGCGGCATTACTCACGTGGTGATGGTTTTATTTTTCCGTCAGTTTCTTTTTCTACTTTACATTTATTGTTATGTTTTTGACAATTCACACTATCTTTATAAATTGTATGTCTATGTGTTATTCTGATGTATAAGCTATATTATTGTACAGTTTCATTAAAATCCATTCAGTAGTTTTTACGTGAAAGAGTAACAAACATCCATCCATCCATACTTACAAACTTTCGCGTATATAGTAGTATTTATTTATTTATTTAAATGATTTATGTGACGTGATCCATAGGCGGACTTGATGCCATTAGGCATTATCTACCAGCCAACCATTATATACTAATATTAGTGGGATATTACAGAAATACATTGGGTATGGTTGTTACAGAACGACTGGACAGTACCGCTGCCTCGAGACGAGCGGGTGGAGTTGGACCTGTTCGGCACTGGCAACACGGGCATCAACTTCTCCAAATACGAGGATATTCCGGTGGAGGCCAGCGGCGATCGCGTTCCAGACTTCATCACCAGCGTAAGTGTATACCTGCTTTGCTTGTACCCAATTTTAATAGGGTACAAGTATTTTTTTGTGAAGGTGAAAGGGCATTGGAGAGGGCTATGCTCGGAGTTACCCTGCGAGGTTGAATCAGAAATGAGGAGATACGCAGGAAAACCAGGGTCACCGACCAGCTCACAGGATTGTCAAACTTAAGTAGCAGTGGGCAGGGCATATAGCGCGCAGGGCTCCAGTGGCGACCGCGTTCCGGAAAGATGTGGGCGTCCCAGGACCGGCCTTTGTGAAAATCCTTGGGGGAGGCCTATGTCCAGCTGCGGACGTCTTTTGGCTGAAATAATGATGATAATGATTTTCTTGTCGCTCTGTTCTGCGAGATCCATCTAGAGGGTAATCATTTAGGTTTTTCCCTTGTGCAGAATATAACACTTCCCTACCGCACGCTGGGAAATAACGCGTGTTGTAAAAGTGGACAAATCCCAGCACGATTAGTCGTAGAATGTAATGGACCACCCGGCTAGCTACCATTCATCCTCACATCTAACTCGAGCAGTTTTACAGTGTTTCGTCGGGTGTATGCGAAACCCGGTGTCCGACAGGGCAATTCATTGAATTGCCTGATCTCCATCTTCCCTGGCGTTCCATCAGACCCTGGCGTTGCTTTCCATCACGCAAAGTTTAGGGTCAAAGGCAATCAAGAAACAGTTAAAAAAACATTGGACCATCTATGGGCTGCAGTACCTTACCATCAAACAGACTAAACATCTTAACCATTCCTCTTGTATAACGATACATTATATTTTCAGTTCGAGGACGTTAACCTGACGGAAATAATGCGCTCGAACATTTCGCTCGCTCGTTACGACCATCCGACACCAGTGCAGAAATACGCGATCCCCATAGTGCTTGGGCATCGCGACGTGATGGCGTGCGCGCAGACCGGCTCCGGGAAGACGGCGGCCTTCCTCGTGCCCATACTCAACCAGATGTATGAGGCGGGACCCGTCAAGAATATGGGGTAGGTACACAATTAGTCACCACCCCATTCAATCCTGTGGGTGTCTTAGGAGCCGGTAGAAGGAAATGACAAAGCCGAAAACATAACTGCGAACGAAGGACAACTTGATACGAAACCCTGTGCCAACCCGTCTAGCCAGTATGGCATAGTAGGCTAATTATACTAATATATAGCTAATAAATACACAATTAGATGCCTAGTACCTTCCTCGTAAGGTGCAAGAGTCGTCTGGATCTAGGTCACAACTACCAGCACACCCCAACATATCTGCGTGCCATATTTAAAACATGTCAGGATTGCCAAACTTAAGTGGCAGTGGCCAGCTCGCAGGGCGGCGAAAAATCCTCGAGTGAGACCGCGTTCCGGAAGGCACAGTGCTGGTACGGTGGACCGACGGTTAAGGTAGCCGGAAAACGATGGATGCGAGCGGCCCAGGACCAGCCTCTGTGGAGTTCCTTGGGGTGGCCTATGTCCAGCAGTGGGCGTCTATTGGCTGAAAATGATGATGATGATGAAGAATTAAACGGTAATTTGAGTGTTGGTTTGTCCACAGGCCAGTAAACAGACGCAAGCAGTACCCTTTGGGGCTTGTTCTAGCCCCAACTCGAGAGCTTGCAACACAGATCTTCGACGAGGCTAGGAAGTTTGCATATCGCTCCCGTATACGCCCGTGTGTTGTGTAAGTATGATTTAATTTAACTTATTGCTCTTGTTTTATACAAAACTAGCTCAGGCGCGGCTTCGCCCGTGTGGGCTATCGTAACCGTGCTTATTTCAGCTTATCAATAGAGCCTATTTTATATTTTACTCAGTGATAATAGAGCATTCATGGTGAAAGAATTTGTTTAATAGGTCCTGTAGATTTGGAGTTTGTTTGTTGAAATCATACAAATGTTTATAATATTAATTAAGGATATGTATTCATGGATATATGATTTTCATTTAAATTTATTTTTGATTTTGACTCTAGTAAAATAGGATACTTACCTTATTGGGAGACATTAAAAACTATTACTTAGTTTCTATTGTATTATTTTTTTATGAATACCAAAATTACAGTGGCACTTTTGAATTGAATACTGTTTGAATAGTGGGCTACATTTACATAGCTTCATTTTTTTTTACTTGACCAACACTGTTCATAGCAAAAGGTCGGAATACGGTGTATTAATTGTAATCACTGTTCCTCTAACGAATAACCTCCCTTCAGGTACGGTGGTTCACCGATACAGGACCAACTCCGTGAACTGGAGCGTGGTTGCCACTTGCTAGTGGCCACTCCGGGCCGTCTAGTGGACATGCTGACCCGCGGCCGAGTGGTGCTCGACCACTGCCGATACCTTGTACTCGATGAAGCTGATCGTATGTTGGACATGGGTTTCGAGCCTCAGATCAGGAAGATTGTAGAAAGCCACACCATGCCGAAGACAGGCGAACGGCAAACCCTCATGTTCTCGGCCACCTTCCCCAAACAGATTCAAGTTCTGGCACAAGATTTCTTGCATAACTATGTCTTCTTGGCTGTGGGACGTGTTGGATCCACTTCTGAAAACATCACGCAAAAGGTAAGTTCAGAGACATATTTTCTTGCATTTTCCCAATTTGTATGTGGTGTCATAATTTTTTATAAGGTACCTTTTTTGCGCTTGCCGTGGTCCTTTACAAACACATAATTCACGACCATAAATGGGCAAGTGTCTTTGTGTAAAACAGAGGAACTTGCTCTGAGTCTAGGTGTCATTTGTGTTAGAGAATTTCATGTTCGTAAACTTCCCTTGCGATACCAGATATAACACTGACAGGCAATACAACCTTTTTATATTAATCTTCTTTTATGTTTTTTAAATAACAACTTACAATTAGATCAATATCTGACAGGCTTTGATATGATGATGTATGAACAAAAAGGATTATATGAGTTTATTTTGGAATGTGCGAATACTACGACGCGCCCTTACTACGTATTTAGAATACAAAATGTCACCGACCAATACCATCCTGAGGTTGTGGTAATAAGTTGTTGAAGGTTGTGGTATACACTGTTGACAAAGCTTCGTCATTATGGCATTTCGGATCATGCCCTGAAATTAATGGCCTCATATCTAAATGACAGGATTCAGTTTGTAAGCGTAAATGGTGTTCAGTCGACCGGTTCACCTGTGTTAATGGGCGTGCCGCAGGGTTCTATTCTAGGCCCATTTTTGTTTTTAATATATATTAATGACCTCCCCCTTTTTGTGGAAAATATTTGTAATACTGTGTTGTTTGCAGATGACACTTCGTTAATATTTAAGGTTGACAGAGACAAAAGTTCATATGACGATGTAAACAGCGCACTCTCTCAAGTATGCCACTGGCTTGAGACGAATAACCTTGCATTAAATCCTCAAAAAACGAAATGTATTAAGTTTGTCACGCCCAATGTACGAATTAGTAACACCCATTTAATGATTGACAATAGATGCGTAGATATTGTAGAATCAACAAAATTCTTAGGCATTACTTTAGACCCTAAACTTCAATGGGGGGCACATATAACGTGTCTCGCAGCTAAACTGAGCTCTGCGGCTTATGCTGTGAGACAAGTTAGAAAACTTACTAATGTAGACACAGCTAGATTAATATATTTCAGTTATTTTCACAGCATTATGTCTTATGGTATCTTATTGTGGGGAAATGCTGCCGATATTGAAACCATTTTTGTTTTACAAAAGCGAGCGGTGCGTGCAATTTATAATCTTAATTCTAGAGAATCACTAAGAGAACTTTTTAAGGATACTGGGATTCTTACAGTCGCATCGCAGTACATATTTACAAATATAATGTACATTCGTAAAAATATCTGCGATTACGAAAAGAGTGGCGATATCAATAAAAATAAAATGTCCACTAGGAATAGACATCACATAATAGTCCCTTATTACAGGCTGCAAAAAGTTCACAAAACTTTTGCAGGTCTTGGTATTCGATTATTTAATAAAATACCTAAAGGCATTCAAGACTTACCTTTAGAACACTTTAAGTGTCACATTAAAAGTCGGCTAATCTGTAAGGGGTACTATAAAGTTAACGACTATATCTTAGACAAAAATGCTTGGGAATAACTGATCGGTGTTGTTGCTAGTCCGATGCTCTTATTTAAATACTTTTAGAAAAATGACAAAGTAATTAGAAATAGTGTTCTTGTTATGTGATATATATACACAGTATGTGAGAGCATCCTAACGCGTTATTAGTATAACTTTTGAAATGTTCAATTCCTTGGTGCTCGAGTTATCATACTCACTTAAAGACTCATGGCAGTGGTGGCGTCGTGCGGCGGGTCGTTCTCTTCCCTGCAATATGGTTGAGGAGGGCGATGGCTGCCGCATGCGTCATGCTTGTGAACAGGTGCCGTTGCTGGGGGTCGGTTGGCTTGGGCATTACAAGGTTACTATTGTCAACTATATCTGGCTGATGTTTGGCCCTTTGGAACTATTGCGTGAGTTTGCTCTCACAAATCTGTCTTAAAACCAGTCTTGTACCCAAATGGCGATCTAAAAAGAGCAACTACAGAGTTTCTTGCCGGCTCTTCTCTGTAGAGGTGCATTCCGAACCGGTGGTAGATGGTAAATAATTAATTTTAAATGGTAAATTTTAAATTTTATTTTTTGTTTGACCTGTCAAAAGAGCTCTAATGAGCCAACTTGATTAAATGAGTTTTGATTTTGATTTTGATTTTTTAAGCGACTAATAAATCATCACGAGAGGCAAGTTGATTAGCTGTTAAAAATGTGTTAATGTTGAAAAACAAACCCTGTGCTAACCTGTCTTGCCAGCATCACAGTGGGCAAATTAGCCTCCCGACTCAACAGTGGGACATCTAAGGGCTAGTAGGTAGTAGGGTAGTAGTAGTTCTCACCTGTATATTCATTATGCTGTTTACCTAAATAAATAAATATCCTTGGACATTTCACACAACGCCATCTCGTCCCAAGCTAAGAAACTTAATGCTTGTGTTATGGTAACGAGATGGATGATAAACTACTTATATACTTTTTTTTTGTAAATACATACATATTATAGATAGAAAACACCCAGACCCGGAACAAATACTTGTAGGTCGTACAAATATTTCTTCCGTACGGGAATCGAATCCGCGACAAGCATGTTGCGACTGCTGTGCAACAGCACAGTAGTCGATCGCTCACCCACTGGGCCAACCGTGTCGTCAAAAGCATAATTACGCGATTTTAACTTTATCGTAACCAACAGGTGGTGTGGGTGGAAGAAATGGACAAGCGCTCATTTTTGCTGGACTTATTGAACGCGTCTAACCTGCTGCAGCGCGGTCCGACCGAAGAGGATCAACTCATTTTAGTGTTCGTCGAGACAAAGAAAGGTACCATTCAACTTCATTCAAATACATTTAAGATTAAAGACCTTATCTGCTGAAGAACCTGTAGCGACCAGCATGCTACATACATTACACAATTTACCCGAAAAATCTGAACTAATAACATCAAGACCTACAATTATATGACCTACAACTGGGAGAATTATAAGTCCTACACCGCGATAGTGAAGTTTATAGAGCAATTTGCACGGTTAAGAAACCCCCGACTACAGTTATTGGGAGAAAGGCGCCGTAGTCCCCTGCTAGACATCTGGCTCGTCTGGCTGCATGATCATCCCTTTGCGCCTAAAGTTTGGTGACGGTATTGGTAGTTCAGGTGCGGTAAGGTATGTAGGTACACTAGGTACTTGGAGGTAAGCATGTACTCTACAAACCATAACCGCTGGGGTAAACGAGTTCTTGAGTGGAGACCGCGAATCGGCATGCGTAGTGTAGGAAGCCCCTCTGCTAGATGGAGTGATGATCTGCGAAAGGTTGTGGGCAGCTGGATGCGTCAAGCTGAAGTAATTACTCTTTTTATTCAGCTTGAAGCATATGCCGTGGATTAGAGTGGGCTGATGATGATGATGTATAAGGCCCGCTAGTGGTGTGTTCTATATCAGTTTCGTTACCAAATTGTTTGTCTGGGGGTTGGATGTTTGATTCTGGGATTGGGCAAGAGTCTTTGTGTAAACCAGAGATCCGGTCAGTGTCATTTGTGTTAGTGAATTGCATGTTTGTAAACTGCCCCTTCGATACAGGCTACACATAGTGAAGGTTGTTTAAAAAAACAGATGTGGTTACTTTAACTACAATCTACAATTCTAATTTATGATGGAATTTCACTTTAATTTATTTTAACCTTTCGTTCCGAGTATAGTTGCGTCCTTTCTGCTATATTCGTAGGCCCGTAAAAGACCCCCTACTGGGTATCTACGAATTTGGCTATTCTCTAAATTCATAGAGGGAATTTAGCCTACTGTGCCTCGCTGGCAAGAAGGGTGGACACAGGGTTTGTATCAAGTTTTCCTTCCCTTGCGGCTAGGGGATTACTGTTGTCTTACATTTTTGCTATACTTTATTTACAACGTGTTACATAGGCAGGCTCAGTATCTCAGCCTGCCGCTAATTTGGGAAATATGGATCTCGAGTTTAGGAAGTCGATTCATATTGGGTCACAGAGGGCACCTTCCTCAAGTATTCCTGCCATCGATCGTATCATTCGGTCCTTCCTCATTTCAGTTGGTCTATCGCAAGCAGATCAACGACCTTAGTCTTTTGTCTTTGTTCACCTGTGTATTCATTTTCGTTGCTAGGTGCCGACCAACTAGAAGAGTTCCTGTACAGACTTGAGTTCCCAGTGACTTCGATCCACGGTGATCGTACCCAGCGCGAGCGTGAGGATGCGCTTCGTCGCTTCCGTACTGGACAGGCTCCTATACTGGTGGCTACAGCGGTCGCCGCTAGAGGTGAGATACACAGAATTTACCCCGTGTGGGGACAGGGCAGAATATAAAACTTCCCCACCGCACGCTGGAAAATAATGCGTATTGTAAAAGTCAACAAAACCCAGCGCGCTTGGCGGTAGGATATAATGGTCCGTCTGGCTAGCTAACACCCTCACATCTAAGTCAAGCAAGCAGTTTTACTGTGTTTCGTCGTGTGTATGTGAGAGCCGGTGCCCGACAGAGCTACCCTTGAAATGCACGCTCCATCTTAGACCCTGGCGTTGCTTTCCATCATGTAAGCCTAGGGTCAAAGGCATTCAAGACACTCATAAAAAAAATTACAGTTAACGCTAGACAACTTAAGCAATGTGTAGAAGTCGATTTTTGTGTCTCAGTGTTGTTGATTGGCGAAGAAGGGGACGCGGAGAGCTCGCCATTGGTTGGATGATGTGGGCGAATCTCTCCCACAATAGCACTTTGTGCTCAAGTTGATAGAGATCAACTATAATTATCTAATTCTTTCCTACTACAACTCGGCCAATAAATGACCTACATTTGAGTCGGCCCACCTCCAATTACATGCGAGGGTAACTAGCCTACTATGCGACGCTGGCCCGACGGGTTGACACAGGGTTTCTTAAGTTTTTCTTCTCTTTAGATACCTTCAGGGTGGAATGAAGTGGTGACACAATGAATTCGAAATCCACCAGTCACCACACAGCGGAACATGTACTACAACATACAAACTTTGACCTCGTTGGTCTAGTGGTTAGATGTGCCGCCTTTGGATCAACGGGTCCCGGGTTCGATTCCGGGGTCGGGCAAGTGTCTTTTTCTAAACCAGAGGCACTGGCTCGGAGTCTGGGTGTCATTTCTATCTATAATATGTATGTATTTACAAAAAAAAAAATGTATCTAAGTAGTTTATCATCCATCTCGTTACCATAACACAAGCATTAAGTTGCTTAGCTTGGGACGAGATGGCGTTGTGTGAAATGTCCAAGGATATTTAAATATTATTTTAAATAAAACTACAACACTACAAATAAAAAAACGCCCAAGCGTGACCTACTGGGAATATAACAAATTATTTGCAATGACATATTAAATACCTGTGCAAAATCCAGCTGGAGGAGGTCCGACTCGGCATTGGCTCACCTATGGGCCGAGCTGAGTTCCTTCGATTCTGTTTTTGGATTTTGTATGTCAAATAGATTTCATAACCTATTTAAGAATCACTATCACTATCACTACATAGTATAAAACAAAGTCGCATTCTTCTGTCCGTCCCTATGTATGCATAAATCTTTAAAACTACGCAACGGATTTCGAAGCGGTTTTTTTTAATAGATAGAGTGATTCATGGGGAAGGTTTATAAGTATAACCCACCCCCGCTTTGCACGGGCGAAGCCGGAGCGGGCCACTAGTATAGTATAATATAAGAATATATTTAAGTTATATATGTGTATTTATATAAATAAAACATGTAGTATTATAGTTTACTTTATGTCGGCACAAGAATAGCCCACTTCTCTGTTCAGAATTTTCCATCCTAAAGTTGCCTGGAAGATATTGCAGTTTGCAATAAGAAACATATATATGTACAAATACTCATATATGTTTCTTAATGATAGTGATAATTTTGTTTGTCTGTGCAATAAAGTATATAAATAAATAAATAGTTTTCTTAGCAAGGAGTTTATGATATAACTGTATTGCATGTTCTTTGTGCAGGCTTGGATATACCGCACGTGCGTCACGTGATAAACTTTGATCTGCCCTCTGACGTGGAGGAATACGTGCACCGCATCGGTCGTACCGGCCGTATGGGTAACCTTGGAGTGGCCACGTCCTTCTTCAACGACAGTAACCGCGGTCTTGCCCGCGACCTGGTTGAGCTGCTGGTTGAGGCCAAGCAAGAATGCCCTAGGTTAGTAAACACTTTATCTTTTCAACAGACTTACAAAAGGAGAAAATAGGTGGTATTTTAGAGGTTAGTCGAAACAAACAAACAGACAAAATTTGTAAAAAATGTTTTTTAGGTATATGTACCTACCGTCTATATACATCCAAATGCACGTAGTAAAAAGGTTTTTTAGCTATTAGAGACTCGGGACACTCCAATTTTATTTATTTGTATAGATTTATTTTCTGTTGAGACCTGAACGTCATAATAATGTGAAACAAAAACGCCGTCTAAATAATGTTAATGTAACTAACTTTTTAATACAGTTGCTCAAAAAGTGGCATATTGCAGGGCCGTATAGCGTTCGGGAAGTGGGCTATTACACACGCGTGCTTTTTCTTTACCATTCCCGCACTAGTGCGTTTTCTTTCCCAACTGTCAAAATAATGTCTATTATAAGGAAAAACCAACCATGAAGTTTTTACTAAAAAAAATCATAGAAGTTTTTATGATTCATGCAAATACGTATATTTCTAAAAAGAAACTACGTACTAATTTGTTTCAATATCAGATTTAATTATTTGATTGAATGTGTTTTATTTCATCTAATTAAATTTCATTTCATATCAATAAAAAAATTCTACTGAAGACTTGGCTGTATCGGCATTGTTCCTTTTGCCTACCAGAATGGGTGAAGAAAAAAAAACCTGCTTATATTCTACGGTCGGCGCCATTTTTCAGAAATGATTAGTTAGTAGAGTTTATTGTGTTTTATTATTATATTAAATTGCTTCCTTTTTTTCGCAACTGTATTAAAAATAGTCGTTCAGTACACGTGCGGAACCGTCATTGCAACTTGTTCCGACTGTCAACCCTCGCCTTCGGCTGCGCCTCGGCTCGGGTAGACATTTGTCGGAACTCGTTGTAATGACAGCCTTTCCGCACTTGTAATGAAATATACTATATTATATCAGGAGTTTACTTTGTAATCGTTTGATACCCATGGACTGGAATGCCGTCATTTAAAACTACTATATCATTGTAGCTGGCTGACGGCGACGGCGGCTGACGGCCGTCCTGGCGGTGGTGGCCGTCGCACGGGCAGTCGTTCGGGCGGTGGACGCTTCGGAGGCGGCTCCGGCTCCGGCTCCGGCTTCGGCGCTCGTGATTTCCGTACTCAGCCCCGACAGGGCGTGCGCTCGGCTGGACCGTCTGCCATTGGTGGTAAGTTTTTTTTTTTCAATTAAACCTCTGCCTTTTTGTGTACTGGAACCTGTATTGCAGGGGCTGTTTACAAACATGTAGTTCACGAACACAAATTATACCCAGACTTAGAGCAAATGCCTCGGGTTTACACAAAGACACTTGCCCGATTCCAGAATCGAACCCGTTGATCCAAAGGTGGCATATCCAACCCTAGAACAATAAGGCAGTCGAATTTGGAGTCGAGCAGGCATTATGGTTTGGTTTATCTCGTACTCCTCGTTGTTAGAATTCCCACACTATAAAACAGAAACTTTTGAATACAAGTAGAGTAGTACTCCAGGAAACTGTACCAATACTTATATACTTAAGATACAAACACAGTTGACGTATTGATTGACTGATGTCGAATTCAAACACAAACAAAAAAAATGCTGCTCTAAGTATAACCTTTGCCGCGGGGGTAGTTTACAAACATGTAATTCATTCTGGAGTCACACAAAGACACTGGCCTGACTCCAGAATATTACTCTGGGGTCGCCTGGACAAGGTAGTTGATATCCTAGATATAATTAAAGGAATGCACTCCCTGTAGAATGCAATTAATATTAATGTTGTTGTGTATATTTTTCGTTGGAAGTACTAGTCCTATATTATATTAGCTGCATAATTTTCTTAGGTTGATAAATTATAACAAACTAGTATTGTAAGTATAGTCCGCGTCAATATTTATGGCCGGTCTGAATGTAGCCGTGGGTACGAACTTGCGTTTCATAACCAATATGGACGTAGCTGACTCACACAAACACGCGGGTGAATAACGGCGCGCGCGGGCGTGCCCTGCCTCCCCGCCCCGTGTACGTGCCGCGGATACCTGATGGCCATAAAGATTGGCGCGGACTGTACATACTTCTGTAAAACAGCTGGCAACATTATATTAGTTTGAGATTTGTATGTTTCAATTTAGTCTCTAATTGTGTCATTTGTGTTCGTGAATTTCATGTTGGTAAACTGCACCCGCGGTACAATTTAACTTAAAAATAATATGGTAGTGAAACACAATGTGATACGCTTTTTGCTTTGTGCCATATACTGATAATTTATGACCTCCACAATAATCTGTTCATGTATCTCCATCATGTCTAGTTACTACCTACATATAATCGCCTTCAAGGTTCGGGCAACATTGATAAACAATACTACAAACTACTATTGATTTAACACTATGAAATTTAGTAGACAAATCTGAATCTATTAGTGGAATATTGATGAATTTTTAAAGAGTAGACTTACAATCCTTAGTTTTGATATATCCCATAATCAGCTTAATGCCATAATAACATCAACTTTACACGCTTATCTGCTAGCTTCTGCAATGTTCTACAATGTTCTATGAAGCCCGTGTAACTAATTCGTAACGCGACACTCATTCAGGTTTTGACGGTGAAAATTCATCATCAGGTTTCGGCTATGGAGGTGGCTCGTATGGTGGAAACTATGGAGGGACGTATGGAGGAGGCGGCGGCGGCGGTGGCACCGGTGGACCCGACTGGTGGGACTCTTAAACACGCAAAATCTCCCTGTAGCACCGCTTTGCAACAATCCTTCCCCAATTTACACACACCCCCACACATATATGTTTATTATTGACAGGCGTTGCACACTGTTGACGTTTAACCTGTCGATTTCTATTTTCTTTTCCAAATTTCGTTCCCTGTTGTCTATTACCAAATGTTTTCTCCATCTTATTTTTTTAATTAAAACGTCATGCGTCAGTTTTATTTGCACACCAAATGTATTTGTCAACGGAAGCCCGAGTGGTTTTGTAACGCATTCTCCGGATATTGAACCTTTTCTATTAAATGACATGGTGTGTTATCATTTTTCAAATGTTTTGTTCTCTGAACTTATTTAAATTTGTTCCTGTTTGGGACATTGTGATATAGTTTCCATTTTCAAATAATCGAAACAGTAATTTGTAGAATGAACTTATTTTAAAAAACTATATCAGTCTCATTAACTATGTTAGTATTGTAGCAAAATGGGTCCCCATTGATTGATGTAATACTAAATGTATCGTGGTTTTTGATGTATGTTGTAAATGAATAAAAACCCTCGAGGACAATAAATTGATTTTATTACCCTCAATCCCTTATTTTAATGTATTGCTTTAAACATACGATCTGCTCGGGAATTGTCAACAGTTAGCAACACTGCCAAGCTTACACATCGAGTCTGTATAATTTGATTCATTCAAGAATCCGACTGAAATTGCCCCGTGATTAGTAATAATCTTTTAGTAACAAAAGCGGTGCAGTACGCTCGCTGTCGCGACGAAAAAAAAAAACAAATTTAATCGTGATCAACACTCATTACTAATAATACCTTTCGAACTAATCATATCTTAGTGTAATTTGAGATTGACAGCAATTTGGAGAGTACTACTGACTTTAGGATGACTCGCGACAGCGCTCGTTCTAGGATACGATACGGTGGGCAGGGAATATTAGTAAATTACCAGGACCCCGATTCAAACTTCTCACGTCACGTACTGTGTGACAGTTCCTATCGCAAATTTATCGTTTCGAACTGTCATTACCACATTTGTTGCGGATACCGCAGCGTGAGCATTTGCATACGAGTATTGGTATTAGAACAAAGTTACGATGAGTAACCGATTTTAGACGAATCAGATTAAAATACTATCACAATCATTTATATGCGTTTAATACTAGTATTCTCTGCCAAATTATTTGACATAGATTTTTGTCAACATCGATATGTTACAGTTAAAACCCGTTGTAACTGAAAGCGGGTTGTTACTGTAACATATATAAATACTCACTGTTGCAATGTATTCTAAGTTTATGCAGACGGCTTCTGACCGGAACGGTAACCACACCTAACACGTGTTTATATAGTCCAAATGCTGTCTGTAAACTTGTAAGCTTAGACAATCTATAAGCATTACGTAATTGTACATTGATGTTGACTATTTTACTTATCGTGATATATTTGGAGGCGAAGGCATTTACCACCCACAATATAACATTTCAAGGTCAGCGTACATTTAGCGTACCGACCAGAACCGCCACAACTCGGCTACCGAAAAACGGACTTTATGATGTGTGGGTTACAGTATATTTTAGACGTGGCAACAGTGACCCGCAGTCATGTCTAAAATATTTAGTGACGTTTGATGTGTTCAGTTTTACAATTATAATAATTACGCCCAAGCTGACACACAGCGTAAAGTTATTTATTCGGTAACTAAGTTGTTTGTCAAGGCGGTGCATTCGGTAAGTGGTCGCTGCCTTAAACACCTCGCCCCAAGATTTTTGACTCACTCGGTACCAATTATTCTACCATACGATCGTTGCGTATTTGTAGGACAATCGATGCTGACGTATATGTAGTGTCGTGTTTCATGCGCTAGTCAGGATATGCATTCCTTACGCATTATTATTAGGCGCACATAACGTCCACAACCGTCCTAGAGAACAGTACTAGCGCGTTTGTAAGTTACGAAGACACACGGCACGGTAATGGTCCAGGACCACCACCAAACCAGGACTGTCTCGTCTCGCACCTCGGTTACGGCAAAACGGACTTTAAGATGTACGCCACACGGTATATTTCAGAATTTTAACAGAAAACATCACGGCCAATACGTTTATAGCGCGCCGTCGACTCTGTGCCAGGCGACTTAAAGTTAGTTTTTTAGTAACCAATGTTGAGTTGAGGCGGTGCTGTTCCGGTAAATGGACACTGACATTAACATCGGAGACGTGCGAAGTATTTATGCCAGTTTTAACGTACCACGTACGTTAATCGTGGCTATTGGTCAGATGCGACAGCTTGACGCGTGATTGTCACATTTTTATAAATGTTATTTATTTTAAAGTGTAGGTAGATGAGATCTATTGTCGCTATGAATCGATTTTGAACGAGGTTTCCCCGATTTTAACTGATGAACGTAGTGGCACTGTATTGTCGGCATCGAATCACATTTGCTGTCAATATATATATATTTATATATTTAATTTTAGTAATTTTTTATTAGTCTACAAGTTCTTATTTTAAATCAACAATATGGTTGAAGTTGTCAATGTGAAAGAACCAACATTTTTCATGAAACCGTAAATTTGTTCTCGTTCGATAAGTGTATACAAATTTCGTGCCAATGAAGATAATAAAGTTATAGTGAATACTTATTGTTGCGATTGGCAGCTGCCGACTCGATGCTGACTGCGCGCCGCGATTACAATCGGAGTAATCGATAAAATTAAATTTTGTCCACACGTTAAGTTCGTGTCCCGGCGACGCGTTTCGCGCGTATAATCTTTTTTAGTAACGATTATGTGAATGTAGTTTATTAATATAGAGATATTTTTGATGTTCGATCTGTATCGTAAATCCTATAAGTGAACGATGTAATGTGTATTTTGGATTTTCTATTTTCCGACTGTCTTGTAATCACTCCCAGACACTGGTACTATGCATTTACGCACCCTAAAATCGATGTAGCTATTACAATGTAGAATTAGAAATTGAAAAGTACCGATACAGTATCATAGCGAATAATAATAAAATACGAAATTTTGTCTGTAGAAATCCCTTAATGTAATACTTTCTTCAACGTGATCTATAATTTGAATGTGAATTTACCAATAAAAATTAAGGAACTGGATTATTTGTTTGTTTTCCACCTACTTTATTAAGTAACGTGAATTGTGATAGAGGACATGGTGTGATTACATTATGAGAATATGTAGCTACAATGTAGGTAAAACGAGTTCGGGGTTAAATCTGTTTTGTATTTCCTATCCATTATTTAGTTACACGCATAACAAATGTCTGTAAAGTGCGAAACATTTGAGAACCGAATGATGTTTTGACGGTTCTGTTCGTTATATTTAAACCGATTTTATACCAACGTTTCGGACACTGCAGCTGGACCCGGGTCGCGGGACGACTGTCCCTGTTGCGACTATCGACCTTCAACATCATTTAAGTCAACACATCATGCAATGATCAAGAAAAGCCTAAGAAATCATGATTGAGATATGAATTAAAAAGAAACAATCCTAATAATTTTTTTAACGCATAAGCTAAGATAATATAGTGACCCGCTTTATTGAGCTACGATAATGACCGCGCGGCCTAGGTACAGTACAGTACCCACGTGAATACAGTTTTCCGTGTCTAGGGGTAACATAGGTTTAACACAGATATCGCATTGTTATTCATTGTACAGTCCTCGCCAATCTTTATGACCGCTCTGAAGTTAGCCGTGAGTACGAACTTACGCATCGTGCTTTTTGATAACCAATACGAACGTAGCTCACTCAGACTCACATGCTGGTGAAAAACGGCGCGCCCTGTCTCCCCCACGTACGTCCCGCTGATACCTGATTTTGTGTAGTGCGCAGCGTAACGCGGCTACATTCATATTTCATTCAATGCGGCCATAAAGATTGGCGAGGACTGTACTGTACGTTAAGACAATATAACTTTAATATATAAATAGTATGTGAAAACAGTTAATTAACTCACTCACTGTCAGATCCCTTATGACAATCGATGGGCACAATTAGTGACAATTTCCCACAGAGCAAATTAACAGTTTCCCGCATAAAACACGGAATATGATGTTCCATGTTGCGTTTATAAAAAACCATTAACGACCAATTAATAAAAAGTCCTCTTACATAAACCTATTAACTCCAACCGAGCGACACACGGCCCCAATAACTGATCGAGCCCGTCGCATAGTGACAATAAATTAATTGTTTTATTATGTCGCACGCGATAAACCCCGACAAATTACAACAAAATTGAGACGTCACTTTATCGTCCTATGATCCGTAAATTAAAAAAAAGAAACTCCAAGATGGCGGTTTATATTTTTTTTCAACCCCAGCATGAGGTTTATCTTTATGCTAATGAAACCCAAAAACAAATATTGTTATAAGTAAATGTGTAACATACGATAAAAATAAATTAAATGATAAAGGGAATCGTTAAAATGGAAGAAATGCCCGTAATTTATACACGAGTCACCTTTTGGGCATTCCGTGGATGCCATCGCTGCGGGGAATCGACTGCTCTAGACACGATCTCCAAATAAAAAGGCGCCACAAAAAGACAGATTCAATAAGCCTTTGGCCATTACCGAAAGTAATCGATGGGTTAGATGGGTAAAAAAATGACGCTGATGAGTATGTACCTATAGTTATATATTAGTTACTTATCTATCCAATTATTTAGTACCTATGTAAGATGATTCTTAGTGGACGGTATACTATCGAAGGTTTTTTTCAAATACAGAATTGATTCGTGTATTAAAGTTCCTATTGTAGGGTCCTTTCCGTGTGGTGACGGATTTAGAATACATAGTGTCACCACCCCATTGCAGCCTGAGGGTGTCGTAAACGCTGACAAAATGAAATTACAAGAAATAAAAAGTTGCTTCGGAATCCTGTGCCAACCCGTCTGGCCCTATCAAGTTTTCCACCTTTTGCGACTTGACACCCGCAGGATGGAATGGGGTAGTGACACAACGTATTATAAATCCGTAATATCACAAATATGGCAATAGGCTATAGTTAATGCGGTGACGCGCGGATTTATTTCTGCCTGGTGCTCCATATCATAGCGAAGAAAATTAGGCACATCCACAAGTTTTCCATCTCCTGCGATTAGGCTTTTGGCCCTTTAGTCGCCACACACATAACAGGAGGTTAGGTTAGTGAATTGGCAATTAAATAAATAAAAGCATTTTATTAAAAATAATTATTAAAAGTATATTGTACAAAAAGATTTATCTTATAAAATAATACGTAGTCTTATATTATAAATACAAAGATTGAAAAGAAAGTTGTCTAGATTTGATTGAACAAATGTATATTTTCTTATTTAGCTCAAAATATTCCCGCCCGTGCGATTGGTATTGTGTAGGTAAGTAGGTAGGTAGTTATTTAAGTCCATAAAGTAAGTAATTATTATGCATTGCACCGAAATACTAAATTATTTTCAAAGGCCCTATAAGTACGCGTCAAATATGATACTAACTAACCTTAAATTGACGCGTATTTAAAATACTTTTTAACACAGTTGCTCAAAAAGTGGCATATTACAGGGACGTATAGCGTTCGGGAAGTGGGCTATTACACACGCGTGCTTTTTCTTTACCATTCCCGCACTAGTGCGTTTTCTTTCCCAACTGTCAAAATAATGTCTATTATAAGGAACAACCAACCATGAAATTTTTACTAAAAAAAAACATAGAAGTTTTTATGATTCATGCAAATACGTATATTTCTAAAAAGAAACTACGTACTAATTAGTTTCAATATCAGATTTAATGATTTGATTGAATGTGTTTTATTTCATCTAATTAAATTTCATTTCATATCAATAAAAAAATTCTACTGAAGACTTGGCTGTATGGGCCGTACTATATTGTTCCTTTTGCCTACCAGAATGGGTGAAGAAAAAAAAAACCTGCTTATATTCTACGGTCGGCGCCATTTTTCAGAAATGATTAGTTAGTTGAGTTTATTGTGTTTATAATATTTTATTAAATTGCTTCATTTTTTCGCAACTGTATTAAAAATAGTCGTTCAGTACACGTGCGGAACCGTCATTGCAACTTGTTCCGACTGTCAACCCTCGCCTTCGGCTGCGCCTCGGCTCGGGTAGACATTTGTCGGAACTCGTTGTAATGACAGCCTTTCCGCACTTGTAATGAAATATACTATTACCTACCTAGTAATTAATGTAACAACATGACGTTTCAATTCCTTTTTTAAACGTTCTTTAGTACTTATCTATTAAGTGTATGAATGTTTTTTTAATTTGTTTTTATTGGTGAAACTATTGACTTGAGTACTGGGTTAGGAGATATTTAAGCATATCCTCGACGATTGAGGTTATAGTACAGTCCTTGCAAGTCCATCAAGGTCTGGTGCGTGCCCATCTCAGCTACACGACCATTGCTCAGTACGCATATGACGTCTGCATCCCGTACTGTGCTCAATCGGTGAGCTATCATTACGCACGTTCGACCTGCCTTCGCCGCGTCCAGGGCTTCTTGCACTACCTGCAATTATATTTGCGGTGAAATAGGGCCTTTTACCCTCCCTGTGATGGGAGGAGGCCCGACTCGGCAGTGGGCCAGTCATGGGCTGAGCAGTAGTAGTATTGGGGCGTCATATACGAGTAGACAAAAATCTTTAGGGAGGGTCATGGGAACCGGAAAATATATAGAGCAAAAAGTGCCGTGGTTTGTCAATCGCGTGAATTTCTACGCTTCTTCGCCAATGAGACACCAGGGTATAAGCAGATACCTAGACGGGCGTGTTTATCAGTTGGTAGGTATAAATTGTGCATTGGTCGTAATTCCATAGATCTAAATAGTTCTTATATATATAGATTACAGTTCCATAGCATTTTGGAGTGAATATGGATTATGACGTGTGCAAATATTTTTAACGTTCCGTGTGGTGACGGATTTAGAATACACAAGGTCACAGACCCATACCACCCTGAGGTTGTCGAAGACGCGACTAAAGGAATTCAAGAAGCGGATCACCTAGCCGCAAGAGAAGGAAAACTTGATACAGACCCTGGGCCAACCTGTGTTGCCAGCGTGGCACAGTAGGATTATTTCTCTCCATGAATTTGGTCACTCATTAGTGGGTGATTTAAGGGCTGAAACGATGAAATATTTTACATACATCCTTTTGCATGTTTTATTTTATAGATAAACGAAACCCTGTGCACTAGATATAACCTGTATCGTGTGGGCAGTTTACAAACATGTAATTCACGAACACAAATGACATCCAGACTCAGAGCAAGTGCCTCTGGTTTAGACAAAGACATTTGCCCGACCCCGGAATCGAACCCGGGACCGGTTGATCCAAAGGCGGCACATGTAACCCCTAGACTAACGAGGCAGTCAGGTATAGGTACATATAACATTACGTAACTGTAGAAAAATTGCTTAGATCGATTGTCTTAAAATAAGTTACCTTTTCGCTCTCAGTATCGAGAGCGCTGGTAGCTTCGTCAAGGAGCAGCATTTTTGGCCTCCGGATAAGCGCCCTGGCTATTGCAACTCTTTGCTTTTGACCTCCCGATAACTGAGTTCCTTTGGACCCAATGTTTGTTTCATATCCCTGTAAAAATCGGACAGTCTCGTAACGAAAATCTCTAATATGGAAGCCTCATTGACTGAGGGCGTCCCAGTTGGCCGGTATGCCCCCGAAGTTGCTAACCGTCCTCGTGTCCTCGCCAACCTGTGGCGTCCAGAAGAAGACGTGGGAGGATATAACGCAGTGGGTAGTGAAGTGTACCGAAGCCCCACTTAACCACTGACGGCTGGGCAGTGGTATGTATTAAACATTACACAGCGAAATAAAAGGTGCAGTAGCCTAGATAAGCTGAATAAATGAAAACTTTTAGCATCGTGTAATTTTCCAGATTCTTACCAGAGGCAGTAACGTTATGAAATTGTGGATGTTTCTACTTTCTTACCAAAGGCAGTGACAATATGAAATTGTGGACGTTTCCACTTTCTTACCAAAGGCAGTGACAATATGAAATTGTGGACGTTTCCACTTTCTTACCAAAGGCAGTGACGATATGAAATTGTGGATGTTAGCCTGCTTAGCGGCCTCCACAATTTCGTCCATCGTCGGCTTGTGAGAGTTGTTCCCGTAAGCAATGTTTTCTCCGATGGTGCGGTCGAACAGTATTGGCTCCTGCTGCACAAAGCCTATCGCCCTTCTCGAATCTGCCAGCCGGAGTTTCGGAAGAGGTATGCCGTCTTGAGCCTGCAAAAGTGTCTGCTTTGTATTTGCGTAGCTTATAAGGTAAAGTATTTTTGTAAACATATTTTACAGGTACAACAACAATTTTTCACGTTCGCTGCGTTATGAGGTCGAACAAGTCACATGCGTGCCTCTGGTTTGGACCAAGACACTTGGCCGACCCCGGAATCGCGGTACATCCAACCCCTAGACCAACAAGGCAGTCCTTCGTAAGAACAGTCTAAATGTGAACTTCTTTTTTATAAGCGACTTGAATGCCTTTGACCCTTGAATGGTCTAAATTTGAGGGTGGTAGCTAGCCGGGCGGACAATTAGGACCTACTACCAAGCGTCCTGGGTTTTGTTGACTTTTACAACACGCGTTATTTCCCAGCGTCCGTCCAGCTGGGAAGTTTTATATTCTGCCCCGTCCTCACACTTACCACAATACCGTCGTCTGGGTCGTAATACCTCTCCAACAACTGTATGACTGTACTCTTGCCACACCCACTAGCGCCCACGAGCGCGATCGTTTTGCCCTGTTCCACTTCTAAATCGAAGTTCTTCAGCACTTGAATGAGCGGTCTGGTCGGGTAGCGGAATTCAACGTCCTGAAGGCTTGCTTGGCCGGAGCCTTTCTGTTGATGGATCAAAAAAAGGAATGGTATCCTATATACCACTAAACCATTTATACCATTCATCTTTCACACATTTTCTTAAACTTATTGTAGAAATTATAGGGCACGTGCAGCAGAATATTAGCTCAGTATAATATACGCTGTGCCATCGGCACAACACTGTTTATCAGCTAATCTCTACAACTTCTACTACTTAGCTAATAGATGACCAACGCCTGAGTCGCGCCTCCTCCCATCACAGGAAGGGTAACTAGCCTACTGTGCCACGCTGGCCAGACGGGTTGGCACAGGGATTCCTATCAAGTTTTCCTTCTCTTGCGGCTAGGTTTGTGGCCTTGTCATTTCCTATTGTCTGCTTTTACGACCTTCTCAGGACGGAATGGGGTGGTTCTCAGGACACTTTGTATTCTAAATCCGTCACCACACGAAAAAAGGTACGAGTATGTAACTAAAAAATAAATCATTGACAGGTTTTGGGCTTACGAATTCATTGACGGCAGGCTGTGCAGGGTCTGTGATCTTCGATTGTCTATTAAGCAGCAGGACGACACGTCCAGCAGCCTTGAGACCTTTCTGGAAGTTGGGTGCGAACGCGAACGCTTGGGCTGCCGAGGATGCCCCCATCAAAAGGGCTTGGGCGGATCTAAAAAGGGGGTAAAGAGAATTAATCATCTATTATTCACAACTACTTTGCAGCCCATTAAATACCCAAAGCTGCGTCGGACCTTCTCCCATTACAGGGAGGGTAATTAGCCAGGTGGGCCATACCATAACCAGGCGGGTAGGCACAGCGTTTTGTTTCAAGCTTTCCTTCTTCTGGCTCTTTGGCTTGGGTTTTCGACCTTGTAATTTCTCCCTGTCGACTCTTACGGGGTGTTGACACCATGTTTTCTAAATACGTACCTTGGCCGGGTTGGCTAAGGGTTTTGTTACAAGTTTTCCTTCTCTTGCGACAAGGTTTTTTGCCATGTAATTTCCTTTAGTCGGCTCCTACGACCCCATCAGGATGGAATGGAGTGGTGACATTGTGTATTCTAAATACTTACTTGAACACCACGAAATAGTCAACTCCGTCGTACACAATAAGATTTCCACCATAGTACATTGATGCTGCGATCACAAAGTTGAATAGACCTCTAGACAAACCGAAGACCAAACCGCGCCAATGTGAAGAGCGCTTAGCTATTTGTAGGGCCGGCAACAACTGCAACGCGTATTCATTGCAGAATTTTTCCTCTCTGCCAAGAGATGCTACTGTTCGGACGTTGGCTACGGCTTCCACTGCTATCTGAATGGGAGTTACAGAAACTATTCTCACATCTGTCGTTTAAAATTAAAAAAAAACTGGGAATAATAGCGACACTTTCATTTTCCGATAAAACGTAAACTAGCCCATGTCTAGAGATGGGTTTAAGACTATTAATCTTCAAATAAATACCAAATTGAGGCGATTTTTAACCAAATTAAGGCACGCATTGCTGCCGCGTGGGCCAAATGGCGTGAGGTAACTGGTGTCATTTGTGACCCCAAGATAGTACCCCAAGTAAAGTTGAAGGGACAGGTCTATAACACCATCATTAGGCCTGTCCTTTTATACGGCTGTGAAGCGTGGCCGGTGTTAGAGCGACACAAGCAAGAACTGCGTGTCACGGAGATGAATATGCTGCGGTGGATGTGTGGAGTGTCGCGAAAAGATCGCATAAGGAACTTCCGCATTCGCGGCAGTCTTCATGTCCGTGACATTGCGGATAAATTGCAGGAGTGTCGGCTCCGTTGGTACGGCCACGTTTTGCGGCAACCGGAGGCTTACGTGGGAAACAAATGTCTGGCCATGCCGCCTCCGCCGGGCCCCGGCAGGAGGGGTAGACCCAAAAAGTGCTGGCTTGACGTCGTAAAGGGTGATATGTGTGCCAATGGGCTCACTACCAGGGATGCTGAAGACCGTGCGAAGTGGAAGAGAAAAAGTCGGAAAGCGGACCCCGGGCGCCGAAGCGAGAGTTTGGGCTGCAACCGGGATGTAGCGCGAAGATGAGGATGATGATGAGGCGATTTTTAATTGTTAAAACTTTATTTCATCGTTGGTTCAGCCCGCATAAATGACCCACTACTGCGTCGGGCCTCCTCCAGATTCATACAGGGAAGTTAGCCTACTGTGCCATGCTAGCAAAACGGGTTGGCACAGAGTTTCCTTCTCTTGCGACTCGGTGATCTTCCTCTAGATGGATTGTAAGAATGAGGTGTTTTGTGATAAAACAAACGTAAATAGAGTTCCTTTTGAGTTTGAGCTCTTATCACACTACTATAGTCCAAAATTCATCAGCACACTCACTACTGTACCTACTTGGTTTTAGGATTACATATGTATAAGAAAAATGTGCCAAACAATCGTGATAAATAGTTACATCTATAATTTGAACCTAAGGATTCTTGTATACTGTCATAATACAATGTGATTTCCTCACCTTTGAACTCGTTTCCATGGTTTTCGCTGTTCCAAATGACTCGGCGTACGCCATTCTACCTTGTTTGTAGAGCACGAAAATAATTAGAGGCACAAACGTGAGAGCCACAAGTCCCACTCTCCATTCGTATATCAGAGACAACACTAGAGCCAGTCCAAAAGTGCCAACTGCTTGCAACACTGTGCCGATTCTTTGACCAGTGGCCTGTAAAAACATATGAAAGCTCCGTGAAAGAGTCCTTCACTGATAATAGTTATTTGTTATACAAGAGTGCAAAGTTGCTTTTTAACCGCGTGTTCAATTTTGATGACCGAGCAAGCGAGTGATTCAAAATTAGAATCCTGAACGTTAGCGAGGGAATCAAAAGAGCACGAGGTGAAAAATCTTTGCACTCGAGTGCAACACGTAACTTTTCATTCCAGCTCAGCGAGGAAATGACTAAATGCAAAAAAAAAACGTTTACAATCACAAGATAGGTACACTTTTATTTCAGTTTAGGTATTAATTACTACATTATGACAGGTAAGTATTACAGAATAATATTTACTTTATTCTCTAGCGAATAAAAACGGCTTTTGCACTCAGATATCGAAGAGCAAAAATACTCTTTCCGAGATGGGGGGATGAAAACGTATTTTATTTTATAACATTGAATAATATAATACGAAGTATACCTGATGTTACAAAAATATATTGTATCACTACCCCATTTTTATCTTTATGGTGTCGTTAGATCCGACTGAAATAACAAGGCCAAAAACTTTGCCGTAAGCGAAGTAGTAGTATATTCTGAATTTGACCACAGACTCTAACAACAAACAAAAGAGTATATATGCTACCATGTATTTCACACATACGCAAATACAGGGTAGTGTGTGTAATGCTATTTTTATTGATCTAATGTATTTCTATGTATAGTTATAAAAAATAGTACTCTGCCCTCTTTCTCTATAGTTAAACTAGCGACCCGCCCCGGCTTCGCACAGGTGCAATGATGAACCTCTAAATTTATCAGTGTTTCTCTACTATAATAATGATGTATTATACATATAAACCTTCCTCTTGAATCACTCAATCTGTTAAAAAAACCGCTTCGAAATCGGTGGCGTAGTTTTAAAGATTTAAACATACATAGGGACGGACAGACGACAGCGACTTTGTTTTATAATATGTAGTGATAGAGAAGGAGAGTAGAATACTATTTTTAAAGATTAAATTTAAAAAGAGTAATATGTTTATTATTATACATAGTACTTATAAGTGTGGGAAATTTCATGCTACGTATATTAATAAATAGATAACTTTAAAAAAAAGTACAAAACTTACTCCTTGTACAGCAGCCGCTTCTCCAGCTAGTTTAGCACAAAGAGCACCGGTAGAGTTGTTTTTGCTATCGTAAAACGCAACCTCTTGTTCCAACAGCTTACTGAACATCATACTACGTAACCGCTGCGTCAAGTGCTCTCCAGCGATAGCGTAGAAGAAGACCTGAAAATTTAGATTTAAAGGGAAACATGTAAAGATTGATCATCCTTGTGTGGATTTGCGGAGATAATATTCTACGTACCACGATGAAGTTGGTGATACCGGAGAAAACGCCAATGCCAACAAAAATCAGGGAATACTTAGTCACTTCAGCCAACACTTCATCCGGATCTGGATTCGAAAGAACCTGCAAGATACCACAACAGTCATAATCACCAGTCCACTCTAGTCCACTGTTGGACACTGGCTTTAGAGCGCCGTAGCGCCCTGTGTTCAGCTTCACACATCCACGCATCAAGTTTGCCTTCTCATGAGGCTTATTAGGCGGCTAAGAGTCACTCAACGTGCGATGGAAAGAGCTATGCTCGGAGTTACTCTTCGCGATAGAATGAGAAATGAGGAAATCCGTAGAAGAACTAAAGTGACCGACGTAGCTAAAAGGATTGCACAGATCCGGATGAAGTGTTGGCTACACTTCATCCGGATCTGGATTCGAAAGAACCTGCAAGATACCACAACAGTCATAATCACCAGTCCACTCTAGTCCACTGTTGGACACTGGCTTTAGAGCGCCGTAGCGCCCTGTGTTCAGCTTCACACATCCACGCATCAAGTTTGCCTTCTCATGAGGCTTATTAGGCGGCTAAGAGTCACTCAACGTGCGATGGAAAGAGCTATGCTCGGAGTTACTCTTCGCGATAGAATGAGAAATGAGGAAATCCGTAGAAGAACTAAAGTGACCGACGTAGCTAAAAGGATTGCACAGTTGAAGTGGCAATGGGCAGGCCACGTGGCCCGAAGAACGGATGGCCACTGGGGCATGAAAGTCTTGGAGTGGCGTCCACGTACGGGAAAGAGAAGCGTGGGAAGGCCCCCGACTAGGTGGACGGACGACCTTGTGAAGGTCGCTGGGAGTCGGTGGATGCGGTCTGCACGAGATCGTGCATTGTGGAAATCTATGGGGGAGTCCTATGTTCAGCAGTGGACTTCTGTGGCTGATAGATAGATAGAGGCCTTGTCACTTCCATTTGTCAGCTCTTACGACACTCTCAGGAAGGAATGGGGTGGTGAAAACTATGTATTCTAGTGATTGGGTAAGAAGTTATCCTGTCCAATGAATGTTTACTTACGCCAATGAAATCCCCAAATATAACGGCTAATAATGGCATGGAAAACCCACTCAACAGTGAACAAATGCTGGCAATCATGACCGATTTCCACTCCTGCCTGTTGAGCTTTAGCACACGTAGGAATGAAATTTCTGGAACGTTCTCTTCGATGTCTTCAGGTTCCTAAACGGGGCAAAAAGAAAAAAAAATCTAGTAATAAAATTGTTGTAGTCAATTGTACGTTCCATATTGTCTAAATCAATTTAAAATGACTTACAATAGCTCTTTCTTCGAAAACTTCATCTTCATCGTTTTCGCTCCTAACAGATACTTCACGCTTCAGTCTTTCTTCTGTAAGAAAATATTGAGCGTCAACGTCTAAAATATAAACGGACAAATACACGGACGAACGGATTGACAATCTTAAATTTTGATTGATTGTCGATTCCAGCTCCTGTTTTTTTTATTTTCATTTTTTTTTTCATTTGACACGTTTGTGGCCCTGGTACATACTAGTGTCATCCGCAGCCTCTGGCATGCTCTGCATCATCACCATGTCGTAATATTGTCCTTTCTTCTTCATCAACTCCTCGTGGTTGCCACTTTCCACCACAGTACCGCTCTTGAACACATAAATGACGTCCACGTTTCTGATGGTTGAAAGCCTGTGTGCCACCACGACCGTAGTTCGACCTTCTTGAGCCTAAAATTTCAAAGGACTTTAGAAGAATATTTGTTCAAACTCAAAAGGAACTTTATTTACGTAGGTTATAACACAACACACATAAAAATCGTCCCACGCTAGGTGGTAGTGTCCATACACACCTATCAGTCCTCATATCTACAGTCACACCTTTCATACACAATTCCTCATTCTTACAATCCATCCATCTCTTTTGGTTCTGTTGCAATGCACATGTAAAGAGAGCTAATCAAACCAATCAGTTCTGTTGCAGGAAATGATCTATTCACGGTTATGATCGTTTTATTTTATTTAAAATAAAATATTTTAAAAAAATTTAAAATATTATTTAAAATAAAATAAAACGATCATTTCCTGCAATGTGTAAAGATCGTGAAAACCTAAGACATCAATCAGTTCTGTGTTGATAATGTTTTTAATGACTAACAAAAATCGTTATAAGTTCCGCGTGTGTCTATCTGTGGCATTGTAACTCCTAAACGAATGTACCGATTAAGATCTGGTTGTTTTTATTTTGTATCAATGTTTCCTTCTTTTGCGGCCAGGTTTTCAGCCTTATCATTTCTTTTTGTCGGCTCTTACGACATTTTCAGGATGGAATGGGGCATTGTTATTAGTTTTAGAATTTCCGTAATCTTGTATTAATTCTGGAGTACTAATCTACTACGCTCTTCCAACCCGTCTGGCCAGCGTGGCGCTGTGGGCCAATTACCTTACATGTAACTGGAGGACCCCCGACTGAACTAATAACTAACGGAACTAATAAAAACAAAATGACTGTTAAAAAAAGATAGACGGTAGCTTAACCAGGATTAGCTTAACCTGCAGATCGATTGGGTTCAACACAGTCCGCTTTTTGTTAGGGGCTAAAGGAAACTGGACTTACCTTGTCGAGGGCTCTTTGCACTTTGGCTTCAGAAGACGTATCCAAAGCACTTGTAGCTTCATCCAACAGGAGTATACGTGGATTTCTGACAAGTGCACGTGCAATAGCAATACGTTGCTTTTGACCTCCAGACAGGGACGCGCCTCGTTCACCAACAAGTGTGTCATAACCCTAATAATAAAAAATCGAGTAAGCTTCAGATCACACGACTGAAGTAAAACTTACTCAAGTTAAGGTGGATGCTCCAGGGTAGCCCGCGAAATTCAAATTTTCTAACGTTTTTTGCAATTTGCAGGTCAGTGCTAGGTAGCTACCCTGGAGCGTCCACCATAATATGAACTTAAAAAAAAAAATTTCAAGACTGACATGAAATTACGTAATAATCAGAAAAGTTATTATAGACATTTTCTTTTGTCGACTCTTCGACACTCAGGATAGAAGGAGGTGGTGCTATGTAGTCTAAAGCCGCTCCTGACGGACGATTTCGACGGTGGGATATAGCAGTTTACATGCTCGAAAAGCTTGTCCGTGTGGTGACGGATTCATTAGAATACATAGTGTCACCACGGCATTCTATCCTGAGGGCGTCGAGCCACAAGAGAAGGAAAACTTGATACGAAACCATGTGCCAAAAAGTCTGGCCAGCATGATACAGTAGGCTGATTACCCTCCATGTAATTGGAGAAGGCCGTGGGCATTTATGGGCTGAATAGTAGTATTAGCGAGCTACTACTACTATTCACTAATTTTTATTTTCTTATTTTTTAATGTGCTACATGTTTATGCGTGTTATTGCTTTCACTAATCTGTCAGACTTGTTTGTACCACCATCATTGTAACCCTCTTATTTAAAAGAGCAACCATGGAGTTTCTTGCCGGCTCTTCTCTATGGAATGGCATTCCGAACCGGTGGTAAAAACTAAATTATTAATTTTATTTTATGTATTTTATTTTTATTTTTTTTCTCTTAAAATCTTTGACTATTTGAAAGCATTCGCAAGAATTTATTCGAATAAAAAACATTTTGATTTTGATTTGAGTGGGCGCGAAATTAATCTATACAAATAAATAAAATTGGAGTGTCTGTTTGTAATAATAAAATAACCACTTTTTACTAAATCCGTAAGTATGTATACACAGTATAAAGACCGAAATAACGTTTTTCTTAATTTCTGTCTGTTTGTTCCGGCTAATCTCTGGAACGGCTAGACCGATTTAAACGGGACTTTCACTGATAAGTAGCTAATTATATAAGGAGTAACTTAGGCTACTTTTTTAGACTAGCGTTGCCCCGCGGCGTCACCTGCGGTACGACAATAAGTAAGCGCGGCGCAGCTAGTAGAAAATAACACTGTTTTGGCACAGTAGGCTAATTTCCCTCCATGAATTTGGAGGAGGCCCGACCCAGTAGTGTGCTATGTATGGACGAACAATTATACATCCAGCCAGCATGGCACTATTGTATCATATATCTTTCCATGAAATCATAAGAGAACCGACTGACAATAGTGGGTACTTTATAGGCTAAGAAGATTCGACTCTTGACCAAATTCAGATTGTACCTTAGGCAATTTCATGATAAACTGATGCGCATTGGCTTGTCTCGCGCAGGCTTCGATTTCCTCGTTGGAAGCGTCTTCCCGTCCGTAGCGAATGTTTTCTCGTACAGTGGTGTTAAAAAGAACTGGTTCTTGACCTACCAGACCGATTTGGTCACGCAGCCATCGTACTGACAAGTCGCGGACGTCATGACCGTCAATGGAAACCTGTTGGGTTTAAGGTCTGGTCAAACAGCGGACGGGTCGGGTCGGCGACGCGACGCTGGCGGGACGTGAAGAGTTGACGCGACCGCTAGTCGAACGCCGAGCGCGACGGCTCTATGTGACATGTTCAACATTAACGAATATATTACAACTCATTACGTCCCGCCAGCGTCCCGTCACCGTCGCGCCCCGTCCGCTGTTTGACCAGACCTTTAATACGAGCATTGGATTTATTACGAGCAGTGAATTTATCCGAGGTAGTTTCACTCATTATATACATTGTAGTGAAGCTATTAAAACAATGACGCGGGCGCCTCAGGACCGGCGTCACTCATCCAGCTCACTGTGGAATGCGTTTACGTGAACCTGTGGCGCCCCAAGCGTGTCGTGTGAGGGTATACTACTGGGGTTTTAGAGGGTAGACAAGTCGTTTTCGGAGTCCCACATAATCGCCGACCTCACCCCCGTAGGTTGCCGGTATGCATAAAGCATTTTCCCAGCGAAACAAAAAAAAAAACAAAAAACCATGTTCAGCAGTAGACGTATTTTGGCTGAAATGATGATAGGGACAATGATTAAGGTTAACTTCGCAATTTGGTGTCTAGGTAAAGGAGCTAAACTAGTAGAAATATCGTCTGTCCGTCCCTATGTATGCTTAAATTAAAACTACGCAACGGATTTTGAAGCGGGTGTTTTTAATAGATAGAGTGATTCAGGAGGAAGGTTTAAATCTATAATACAACCATCATTGCACCCGTGCGAAGTCGGGACGGGTCGCTAGTTATAAATAAAGTAGAGGGTAGGAATATTATAAAGAAAACTCACACTGCCGCCAAGTACATCGTAGAACCTTGATATGAGCTGAATAATGGTTGATTTCCCACATCCCGACTGGCCTACCAGTGCCACAGACTGGCCACGTTTCACCGTTATATTTATCCCTTTCAAGACCTGGAGACGAACGTTTTATTTAGAGCTGCCTGTATTTAAGGTGGATGCTCCATGGTAGCCCGCGAAATTCAAATTTTCTTACGTTTTTTGCAATTTGCAGGGCAGTGCTAGGTTGTATGATGATGAACAGTTGATTCGCGGCTGTAAGACGTATGTAGTTACAGAGTTATAATCATCAAACTCATAAATACAACCCTCCAAGCTCATAAAGGTGCAAGAATGACTGACGTTGAAAAAGTTTTTCTTTGACGTTGAAAATTTGAATTTCGCGGGCTACCCTGGAGCAATCACCTTAATGAGTTATGAGTAGTTAAAGGCACCTATTACCGCGGGTTCTAAAAAGGCTCTAATTTCTGAGAAGTATATAAAAACCCGCAGAAATAAGTGCCTTTCTTTAGTACCGAAAACTCACCGGAACATCTGGCCTCGCACTGTAATGGAACACCACGTTCTTGAGCTCAATGTTACCTTCAATGGCTTTAGGCGTGACACCTTTGTTTAGGCGTGGGTTGATAACGGGTACGTTGTCGATCATGTTAAAGATCTGGGCACCAGCGCCTTGGGCGCTACCAAACACTTCCATCAGAGTTGACGAGATTCCAAAGTTAGCCGCGCCAGTCATCACACCGAAGAATACCTGCAATGATAAATTATCTTTACACACGTACTGTGGTGACGGATTTAGAATACATAAACTCACCACCCCATTCCAACCTGAGGATGTCCTAAGAATTGACATCATCATCATTTCAGACCATAAATGACCCACTACTCTAGTCCACTGCTGGATAAAGGACTCCCATAAAGTGCGCTCTGTCTTCGGCTTGACGCATCCAGCTCCTGCCCGCTACCTTCCGTAGATGATCGCTCTATCTAGGAAATGGGCGTCCTACACTTGCCGGTTCGCGGTCTTCACAAAGACCCCAGCGGTTGTCGGTTCTTCTACAGATATGACCACCTGTCAGTTCAGTTTGCCAATTGGCATTTGTGGTAACTGAGATTTACTCACGGCAATCATTGTAGAAACGTCATAGTTGTCGGGCTCATCTACCATGAGTTTGTAGCCAAACCAGAAAGATAATGCGTAGGCACAAAATATGCAAAAGAAAAGTGTTCCCATTGCCAACCCGTTGAAAAGACCTGAAACAAATTAGGGTTGAGCGTTTTTGTAGAACAAAGGAAAGGTGAAACCGAAGAGTAATGCTTTTTAATTTTGATAGAATTGGATCTCCAGTTATCTGAGCTTCGAGGCACAACATAATCAGGCACAGAAGTCAAGCTCATGTGAGCTTAGTTTCTATGTATACTACTTTTTGTGCCTACGCTCGGCGATCACGCTATAGTTATCAACTCTGGTATAGGTGAAAAACTATCGTGGTAGTCGTATTTAGTTGTTTGATTGTTCGTTGAGAATAAAACAGCCATGAACTGAATAGTTATGAAAACTTTTTTGCTCCACTTTGCATAAAAATCATCATACGACGGCTGTCTCAAGCGGATGCCACTCTCGCTCGCACTGTTCTCACCGTGACGATGTCTACGTGTCGTTGCTCGAGCGCGCTTTGCATGTAGCTTGAGCTCTGTACATAATTATTTTGTGGCCGAAGTCGCTCAATTCTTGGTCTCTTGCAAAAGTAAAAATTGGGACCCAACCTTTTTTGATGTTGATAATCCTGGACTCTTTGAGATGTTCCTCGTATCTCTCCAACTCTTTATGTTGTCCACTAAATGCGTAAACCGTACGGATGGCAGAAATTACTTCTTCAGCTATAGAACCGGCCTTCCCAGAAGCCACTGCCTCTTTCTTTGATAGCCTCGATGCTACCTGGAGACAAGGCAATTAAGTCTTAGACTTCTAAGTTCCTTGACACTTTTTTTACAAGTCAAATGTATGGTGACCGATATTGAACACCAAGTATCCCCATTGCTTCCTGAGGGTGTCGTAAGAGCCGACAAAATGAAATGTCAAGGCTGAAAATTTTGCCGTAAGACAAGGAAAACTTGAAATGAAACCCTGTGTCGCACAGTAGTGTAATTAGCCTCCATGTAATGGGAAGAGGCCCAACTCGGCAGTCGGTCATATATGGGTTGAGATTGTCAACATTTTTAAAAAGAAATCGCCTAGATCCCATTGTACATTTTTGTTGTATTTCTCTGATACCCTGTTAAGGTGAATGTTCCAGGGTAGCCCGCGAAATTCAAATTTTCGTACGTTTTTTGCAATTTGCAGGTCAGTGCTAGGTTGTATATTGATTAAAATGTTATTCGCGGCTGTAAGACGTATGTACTTATAGAATTATAGTCATCAAACTCATCAATATAACCCTCCAAGCTCATAAAGGTGCAAGAATGACTTTGAGCTTGAAAATGTTTTTCTTGCACCTTTGCAAACGTAAGAAAATTTGAATTTCGCGGGCTACCCTGGAACATTCACCTTAACCTTTTCTATTGATTGGTGTGCAATAAAGAGTATTCTATTCTATCTTTCGGCCTTTATCCCTCGTCAGTTAGTTACCATACACTCCTTAGAGGCATATAGACTGTTACTCACCAACCCAGCGACCCCTACGAGAGTCAAGGTCACGGGAAAAGATATCAAACACAGCAGCGCGAGTTTCCAGCCCTTGATGAGCGCCATTATGACAGAGCTCAGGAATGATGCTTGGTAGAACACGAACGTTGACAGCTTTTCACCAATACCATCTTCGAGTTTCACCACGTCACTACCAGAAAAAAAAGTACAATCAGCATGATTTCAGCCCGTGTGGACACGGGGCAGGATATAAAACTTATCCACCGTCACCGCACGCTGGGAAATAACGCGTGTTGTAAAATAAATAAATATCCTTGGACATTTCACACAACGCCATTTCGTCCCAAGCTAAGCAACTTAATGCTTGTGTTATGGTAACGAGAAGGATGATAAACTACTTAAATAATTTTTTTTTTTTGTAAATACCTACATTTTATAGATAGAAAACACACAGACCCGGAACAAATACTTGTAGGTCGTACAAATATTTCTTCCGTGCGGGAATCGAACCCGCGACATGCTGCGCAGCAGTCGATCGCTCAACCACTGCGCCAACCGTGTCGTCAAAAACCTGCTTGGTGGTATTTGGTCGGTAATGGTCCGGCCGGCTAGATACCACCCTCATAACTAAGCCAAGAAGTTTTACTGTGTTTCGTCCGGCACACACGAAACCGGATTGATGACATATGGAACAGAGACGTGGTCGCTCACTATGGGGTCCATCAGAAGGCTCAGAGTCACCCAAAGGGCAATGGAGAGGGCTATGCTCGGAGTTTCCCTGCGAGATCGAATCAGAAATGAGGAGATACGTAGGAAAACCAGGGTCACCGACATAGCCCACCGGATTGCCAAACTTAAGTGGCAGTGGGCAGGGCACATAGCTCGCAGGACCGACGCCCAATGGGGCAGAAAAGTCCTCGAGTGGCGACCGCGTTCCGGAAAGTGCAGTGCTGGTAGGCCTCCCACACGGTGGACCGATGACCTGGTTAAGGGTCGCCGGAAAACGATGGATGCGGGTGGCCCAGGAACGGCCTTTGTGGAAATCTTTGGGGGAGGCCTATGTCCAGCAGTGGACGTCTTTTGGCTGAAATGATGATGATTCGTAACAAGTTTTCCTTCTCTTGCGGCCAGGTTGTAAGCCTTGTTATTTCCCTTTGTTGGCTCTCACGACACATTCAGGATAGAAAAGGGGGACACACAATGTATTTTATTATGATAACTGATATAGATGCGGGTAGATCAAAATAGCTGCTTTTAATCAACTGCAATACTATGATCATGGTTAAAATCCTTTTTATTCCACCTTGTACAATGCTGTTGGACTTAAATACACCACAATAGAGTGAGCATTGTTATTTGTTAAAGATAACTTTGAAGTATCAATGTTTAACTATATATGTACATAAGTGTACCAACCTATTTAGGTTGCACGATATACGTGTGGTGGTGTATTTAGAATACATATTGTCAGCAGTGGCGTAGCTACCAAGGGGCTAGGCGGGGCAGTGCCCCGGGGCCCTCAAGCTCAGGGGGCCCTCGAATCCTTATCAGAAATCTCGATCGAATTTTCAAAATAAATATGACAGGTTGCAGACCCACTTTAATCATGACAACTCAGTTGACAGAAATTCAAAAGTTATGCCACGGGATTCCCCTAAATTCCCTTAAATTTCTGTAGGTTGGCAGTGTTGTCAATTTGAAGGATAGTGATATGTGCGTTTTATTATTCATCGACGTGCGTTTTATTGTTAATTCGAGTTAAGATATTTTTAGAGAACGGTTTAAAAATTAATGCTGTATCAGCAGTGCCGGATTAACCACGTAGCAAGAGTAGCAATTGCAACGGGCCCCTCGCGATTGGGGGCCCCGCATATTTAAATCCACTCATCTCTGCCTGAGCGTATTTTTTTGAGTGAAACTTATTAAGATGTGGTATGTATTAATTACCCAAGAATTGTAACTTATAGATAGCAAATAAACGGATTGAGTATTGAATTGTATTTTTACCACTATCACCCATAACAGATCAAGGGCTCTTTGAAAGAATTGGCTACGGGCCCCGCGTTTGCTTAATCCGGCACTGTGTATCAGGAACGGAGTAAGTAAGCTAATGTCAATAAACTTTTTTGTACTGGTCAATATAATGGTTTAAATTTATTAGATTTTATCACTCATATTGATGTCCATTAGGTCAATAAATCGTGTCAAATCTATAGATTTTAGCTACAACTCATTGTATAACGCGAAATCTCGTGAAAAAATGCAAGTCCCCTGCAGTTGATACGTTAATTCCCGCAGGCAGGAGATCGGTCATGGTCTCCACCGATAAATGTGGTAACACTAACGGTGATAATTCTTTTCCGGAGTTTCCCCACTTGTAGCGTATCATTGTCATCATTACCTTTTATTTTACTTTTAACGTCGTCAATGAACAGTGAGTACCTACATAGTCGAGCACAATCTAATATTGTATTGTTTAAATAAATTAGTAAATTAAAATTATTGTTATTAAGAAGAAACCCAGTAGTGTATTTAAACGCAAACAACGCCAAGAAAGAGAGAAAGAAGATAGTAAATAAAAATTGACAAGTTTTTTAGTCAACCTTCTGCAAATACACATGGCCAAAATATTTATATTGATAGTGACTCAAATAATGTGGTAACTGCAGTATTGGTTGAAAAATCCAAAACTTTACAAATTGCGACATCAATTTCGACGAGGCAAGTAAAGTTTTAGCAGAGCCCAAAGCAAAGTTGCTAATTTATTGAAATTATTTCGTATTATTCAAGTGCAAAGCCAGTGAAACTGCAAGAAAATAAGGTATTGATACATTTTCAAGAAAAAAAGCAAAGAAAAGTTAAAAAATATTTTGATGAATTGATTGAAATTATTTAAAATTGAGATTTTTAATAATGTACTAGACACAGTAATGTCTCAATTAGATACACATTTTATTGTCATGACTGCATTGCAGTGTGTCATTTATTCGATTTTCTAACACCATCATTTTTATTACATGTTGATGAAGCAACTATATTGCAAAAGTGTGACAAATTCCAAAGAAAATATTCAGATATAATAGGCCCTAGTGTTTCACTTCAATTTATTAATATTTGCCACCTCGACTAACTCAAGCATGTACTGTTCACCAATTATGTAAGGAAATAATGAGAAAATATGGAGTGATACAGCAATGTTATTATTCTTAACAATTCCTGTCACCTCTGCAGCAGCTGAAAAGACATTTAGCAAATTAAAAATACTAAAAAAATATTGAAGAAATAATATGGGCCAAACTCGACATTTATCGCTTATAGTAATAGAAAACAAAACCGCATCAAGCATGGATTTAAACGAAGTCATTGATACTTTAACGAAAACTTGGTTGGTAGGCACAACCTTCATATAATAAACCCTTGAATCTTCTTTCAAGGTTCGTTTTATTACCCAAACCTACACCAAGCATTAATTGTAATTTATGTTGTTACTGTTTAATATTTTTATATTACCTGCCCTGCAGTGCACAAAAAGAGCCTATGTAGCTTACTAGCATTTTTAAAGTATTTGTATATTTCATAATTTTATTTGATAAGACCTAATCAGTTTACATAGCAGTGGGGCCCCATTTTTTAATTTGCCCTAGGGCCCTTGGTTACCTAGCTACGCCACTGATTGTCAGCATCCTATTCCATCCTGAGGGTGGCGTTAGAGCCGAAAAAAGGTGACAAGGCCGATAGCCTACCCTAAGAAAAGGAAAACTTGATACGAAACCCTGTGCCGACTCGTCTGGCCAGCGTGGCACAGTAGGCTAATTACCCTCAATATAACTGGAGAAGGCCCGACTTAGGGTTTTGTATCATGTTTTCCTTCATTTGCAGCAAAATTTTCTACTTTGTCAATTCCTTTTGTCGACTCTTACGACACCCTCGGGATGGAATGGGGCGGTGACACCTTGTATTCTTAATCCAACCATCCAATAATCAACATCCGTACACCAAGCTTTAGTTTCTGCGTTTTGTAGTTGTAAATTTTCTTTGAATTATTATGCTCTACGTTGTATGTGTTCTTAATCAGGTTCCATAAAGAGTAATATTTTATGAATTTTATTATGGAAATAAAAGAAAATAAATGATGACAACATACCTGTTAATTTTAGACGCAATGTCACCTGTCTGGTGCGTATCGAAGTATTCAAAGTCTTGGTTCAGAGTCGCCTTAAGGTATTCTTGACGGATGACATAGACCTAAAACATATTGGCAGAAAGATGAATGTAGACAATTTGGTGCAGTGTGTGTGTGTGTGTGTTTTGTGCGTGTATGCGTGTGGTGACACTATGTATTCTAAATCTGTCACTACATGGACCAAAAGTATCTTTAACTGTAGTACTATAGATTCTTTCGATATAGCTATAAGTTTTTTGTCACAGTCTGTACAAGATGTACAAGATGACTGCCTCGTTGGTCTAGTGGTTGGATGTGCTGCCTTTGGATCAACGGGTCCCGGGTTCGATTCCTGGGTCGGGCAAGTGTCTTTGTCTAAACCAGAGGCACTTGCTCTGAGTCTGGGTGTCATTTGTGTTCGTGAATTACATGTTTGTAAACTGCCCCCGCGTTAAACAGGTTATACCTAGTGCAGGGGTAACGTTTTAAAAAAACAAAAAAAAGATTTCCCCCGCACACTAAGATACACCTTTTTTTTCAAGAATAGAATTTTAAAATAATATTTCACAAAAAACATGCCATAGTTATAGGTTGTCGGCAATATTGTAGGCATGATTTTTGTTTTTTTTTTTTGTAGCCTTTGGTGGCAAACGAGCACCTGATGGTAAGTGGTAATCGCCGCTCATGGACTTTGGCAGTATAACTTTGTCATTGTAAAGTTTTAAAAAGTTTCGCTTCCCCTTTTCGATCTAATAAATTACCCGACGTTTTTCCGACTAGTTATTCTTAATTTAAATTTCCTATTGTTTTAATTTTTTTTCTTTAATTTTTATTCTCATCAACGTGCATACCAAACCTCTTTGGAATACCAACCTGATTATAAGCAGCAATATTCATCAACGTTGTTGCAATATACGACAACAGGATAAGCAGTGCGCCCACTATGCTGTTGTATATTGTGAACTCCAGTACAGATGCCAGGAAGGTATCTCCATCGGGTGATCCCATTACAATGGAGATCCCATATTTCACCATGGCCTCTAAGAGAGAGGCTAGCAACAACGTGTTTAAAGGCGTTGATATCGCTGCGGTAATGGAGCATATTATTGCTACCACGATGTAGACCGTGTCCAACTTCGTTGCGAATCTGAACTGAAAAATATTATTTAAACATCTATACAAATAAATAAAATTGGATTGTATGTTTGTAATAATAAAATAACCACTTTTTATTAAATGCGTAAGTATGTATACACAGTACATAGAACCAAATAACTTTTTTTTTTTAATTATTGTCTGTCTGTCTGTTTGTACCGGTTAATCTCTGGAACGGCTAAACCGATTTCGACGGGACCTTCACAGATAGGTAGCTGATGATATAAGGAGTAACTTAGGCTACTTTTTTTTACTAGCTTTGCTCCGCGGCTTCACCCGCGGGTAACTAGAGCTAGTTTAGAGTACGAATTGTTACCACCCCAATTCACTCTTGGATCTGTCGTAAGAGCTGACGAAAGGAAATAGCAAGGCCGATCAGACAAGGAAAACTTGATACGAAACCCTGTGCCAACCTGTGCCAGCGTGGCATAGAACGATAATCCATGAAATTGGAGGAGGCCCGACACAGAGGAGCCGGGACTGCGCGTCGGGACCCATGAGACAGATCTGCGCAGGTTGGTACACCGGGGGGATGTTTAGTTGGTATGCCTCTGCCTCTTCACGGGGGCGGAGGAGAGTCCCACACGCCCCGCGCTTGCCTCCCCGGGCTGGCGCGGATAGGCCATAAAGGATTTTCGCAAAAAAAGTGGCTCATTTATGAGCTGAAACCATGATGATGAAAACTAGATATGCAATTTATATCTAGATATATAGATATCTATATAGATATGGCTGCCTCGTTGGTCTAGTGGTTATATGTGACGCCTTTGGATCAACGGGTCCCGGGTTCGATTCCGGGGTCGGGCAAGTGTCTTTGTCTAAACCAGAGGCACTGGCGCGGAGTCTGGGTGTCATTTCTATCTATAATATGTATTTATTTACAAAAATAAATGTATATAAGTAGTTTATCATCCATCTCGTTACCATAACACAAGCATTAAGTTGCTTAACTTGGGACGAGATGGCGTTGTGTGAAATGTCCAAGGATATTTATTTATATTTATTTATTTAATTTAGTACCACTACTACTTCTTAGCCCATGACTCAGCCACTAGGGCCTCCTTCAACTACATGGAGGGTAGTTACCCTACTGTGCCACGCTGGCTAGACGGGTTGGCACAGGGTTTCGTTTCAAGGTTTCCTTCTATTGCGGCTAGGTTCTCAGCTTTGTCGTTTCCTTTTGTCGGCTCTTACGACACCCTCAGGATAAAATGGGGTGGCAACATTATGTATTCTAAATCCGTGACCACACGGAGTTTTAGTGCAAGAATGACTTTGAGCTTGAAAAAGTTTTTCTTGCACCTTTATGAGCTTGGAGGGTTGTATTGATGATTTTGATGATTATAATTCAATAACTACATACGTCTTACAGCCGCGAATAACATTTTAATCAACATACAACCTAGCACTGACCTGCAAATTGCAAAAAACGTAAGAAAATTTGAATTTCGCGGGCTACCCTGGAACATTCACCCTAAACTAAAGCCAGAAGACTATACATGAAATTCTGCGGTTTGTTGCGTGAACATTGAACATAGCACAACTAAAATACTAGGCGCCGCGCAACACCGTCCTAATTATAAGATTACAATCTAACATTTATTTTAAACTAGATGAGCGGGCAAACTTCGTACCGTCTCAGAATCAATAAATAAAAAATCTAAATGATATTTTTTTCACTTTTTACACCTTCCCTGGACTTCTCGAATATTTCAAGACTAAAATTTGCCAAATCGGTCGAGCCGTTCTTAAGTTTTAGCGAGACGAACGAACAGAAATTCATCACTACAATTATAAAACAAAGTCGCTGTCGTCTCTCCGTCCCTATGTATGCTTAAATCTTTAAAACTCCGCAACGGATTTTAAAGCGGTTTTTTTTATAAGTTGGAGTGTTTCAATAGGAAGGTTTATATGTATGATACATGCATAATGTTGTAGAAACACTGAAAAATTCAGATGTTCATCATTGCACCCGTGCGAAGCCGGGTCGGGTCGCTAGTTTTTATATATATGATGATGATATAGAAAGATAGATAGATTGCTATAGGATAAATATCGTGAATACAGTTGTCAGTCATACGTCACTCATGCCAAACATACGTATAGGGTTGCCAGGTCGCCAAACCTAATAGCCGGACAGACCAGCCAGTTTGGCCGGACATTTGGGTAGAAAGGCCGGACACCCTACATTATTGGGTATTATATACACATATTACTAATGAGGAAATCCGTAGAAGAACCAAAGAAAGAAGATAGATTGTCTTGGTATTAATAGGTACGACAAAAATATTGTATGTAAAATCAAGCTTTTTTAATTATTATTATCATAAATCTTGTTAAATTCTAGTGAAATAATAAATAAAATCGAATGCCAAATCAGTCTTAGGTACTTTAATATTAACAAGCGACCCGCCCCGGCTTCGCACGGGTGCAATAAACCTTCCTCTTGAATCATTCTATCTATTAACAAAATCCGCTTCAAAATCCGTTGCGTAGTTTTAAAGATTTAAGCATACCCATGGACGGACAGACGACAGCGACTTTGTTTTATACTATGTAGTGATCAGTCAAATAGTCAACAGTCAAAATTAAATTCTAGATACTTAAACACTTATCAACATGTTTAAATTCTTCTTAAATACTAATGAAAGGCACAAATAAGACTTTTTTAACTATTATAAAAATTATAAAAAACTTCTTCTCTTCAAGTTAAATAATAAAACAAAAAATAACTTGTTCTCTTTGAGTTACATAATAAAAATAATTATTCATATTTTTGGATTACCGAAACCTGCTATTGGAGCTCAGTTTCTATGAAAATGTATTTGTAAAAATCCTTACATGTCAAATGTTTTAAATTAAATTCTACAACCAACATTTTGGCAACAGTGTCAACATGAAATCTGTTGCGTTCTTTCGTCCATTGCTGGCCTATCAAGGAAAAAGCTCTTTCAACGTTTGCGTTTTATCCTGGGATAGCAAAGTAATACGGACAAATAGTTAGGAATTCTGAAAAGAAATCTTGACTTATCATCGATTTAAAATAGGCTACCCATTTCTTATGTGCTAACAGCTTCTTGAAATCAACGTTATCTTTGTTAGTGTTAAGAAAACTTTTAGATTTTGCAGTTGGTCAAAACATTTGCTATCATCAATTTTGACGTTGTTTTGTGATAGGATACTTATAGTATCGGAAACTTGATTTCATTCAGGAACATCTTTTAAAATCATCCATGTATTGTCCGCCGCGGGCGACAGGCGGCACTTCAGCCTGCGTGAGCGACCGTCAGTCGACTCTCGTCGCCTGCGCTCGGGCACTCTCGTTTGCGAAACATAAAAAGCCTAACAAAAGCCGGACGAGCCGGACACCGTTTATTTTGGCCGGACACGCAATCAAAAAGCCTACCTATGTCCGGCTTTATCCGGACGCCTGGCAACCCTACATACGTAGATGTCCATAATGTTGACTATACCTATCTTACTTTAGGGTGTTGGTTTTTCGTGACGGTGTGCGCGGGCATTGTATAAATTTACTTTCATAATTTTTCCTTAATGCGCCAAAAGAAGCATAACTTCAAAAGCATACTTTTTAAAACGCCCTTTGTAAATGCACTCTTTCAGTTTGAATATGTGACTGTTTTGTATTCCAATGACGTGGATTCCCGAACACGAAATCCCTTTTAGCGCGATAAGCATTATGTTAGTTGCTATTGCACAAATGTTTTAGTTAATGAAGCCTACTTAAAATATTTAGAGTAAGGTTTAAGTTCAATAATAGAAGGAAACAGATGGTTACTTCAAATTGAGTACAAACTTTTTAACACTAAATGAATAGGTATCGACTTCAAAAGAGGCACTAAAACAAAATAAACAACTAGCTTGGTAATAATTATTTAGGTTTTCGCGATTATTACACGTTGAAATTAAACACTTTTTATAGGATTTATCGCGTGTATATTTCCTCATTTAATTTCCTACCATTTACCGACGTTTCGAATGATTTGTAGCAGTCGTGGTCGCGGGAAAGCATTCGAAACATCGGGAATCATCCGAAAAAATCCGTTAAAAAGTGTTTAATTTCAACTAGCTATGTATTAGAAGTCATTTTCAGCCATACCTTTATCCTAATTCCGAAATAGTTGTTTATTTTTCGCTAAAACGGTAATAAAGCACCCCACGCTTTTTATACTTAAAAATATTGTCTTATATCTCTTCTTATCTTCTATTAAAGCGTGTTTTTTTAATTATAATCAATTATAATTTAGTATAACGTAAAAATCTTAGTAGACAAGTTATTATTTTTTTAATGTAATCTTTTTTGTTACTGAAACGCGTAGAGGGTGTTTGTTAGAGGTAAAACTGGTGGCAACTTACCAAGGTGCTGAAAGATATACTGGGGACTTCATCGTCTTTGGTGTCTGCCTCAGAATCTCTGTAATATATAAATGCATAATATATATTTCACACATATTAAGTTTCTATTGATTGATAGAATTGTTTGTTAGCAGATAAACGCTAACAGGGGCGCACGGATTTGAGTGTAATTTTGGCATAAAACATTAATAATAATAACTTAACATATAAAAAATTGGGAAGTCAGCAAAAAAGATAATTACGAGCATAGGTGGCACTGTATGCGACGCATAATTCAATGTCGTTATTTTCCGTTGCCATGGCAACTAGAAAGAGGAGACCGAATGAAACAAGTGGACATCGGCACGATTATTTTTATTGTAGACTAGCTGACCCGACAGACGTTGTCCTGTCTGAACTATGAATATTGAATTCGAATTGGAATAATTAATAATAAATTAATATACCGCCTTTTCTTATCGATTCCAATCCCTTATTTAATGTAATTAAAAAAGAAAAAAGTAATTATGCCAAAAATAGCGAACCGTCGGGACGAACGTCAAATGTTTGACAGGTAACAGTTTGTATGCGAAAATAAAATTGTTGTTTTTATTATTTTACTTACAATATCAATGTTTTCTCTAGACTCTTAAACCTTCCCTGGACTCACACGAATATTTCAAGACCAAAATTAGCCAAATCGCTCCAGCCGTTTTCGAGTTTTAGCGAGACTAACGAACAGCTATTCATTTTTATATATAGAGATTTCAATGAATAGAACGACAGTAGCACCGAGTGGTACAATTACCTGTAGGTCGTTCCTCCTGTCGTTCAGTACTAAGTATACCTACTATACTTATCGCTGTACTTATTATACTAAGTATAGAGGAAAATATAATGTTTAATATGAACTATATTTTATTACTTCTATTAAACAGCATTCCAAATTGTTGGTCTATCCTAGGGGCTAGATGTGCCCTTTAGATCAACGGGCGCAATCGCCGCTTCAATTCCAGGGTCGGGCAAGTGTCTTTATGTAAACCAGAGGCACTTGCTCTTAGTCTGGGTGTCATTTAGTGCAGGGGATTTGCTTTTAAATAAATAATAACAAAATAAAAAATTTGAAAATTTATTTAACGGATAAAATCCATTAATGGGATTGCAAGTAGTTTACAGAAATTACATCTTAAAAAAAACAGAAATGTAACGGTGCGTTTGGTCCCGTATTCTAAAACATTCAGTATAGAAATATTTTCAGCAATCATATACACTTTGCTTGGATTTTCAGGACACGATACAGTTAATATTTAAAAAATATGAAATTTATATTTTATGCTATCGAAAAAATCTATACTATTGACTGTTTTAAAATCTTTGGGGGCGAAAACCTCGGGTGACGGTTGCCATTTCATACAAATACCCAATATGAAAAATATGGGAGTCATAGAAGCTAAATATGGCAACAAAACATCTAGGAAAGATAACAGCAGAGGTAAAATAAGTGTGTACGGACATCGCCTATCATCCACCGATTTTTTTAAAACACCAGCTGGAACCAGCGATCGTTATTACGCCATTAACTAAAATAAATTTGAAGGAAATATATTACCTACACATATTTTTTTTGTTCAGATACCTTCTTGGGATCATCTACAACACTTTGCTGAAGATAATAACATGACCAACTGCATAGTTTACGATTCTATATAGGACATACAGACAAAAAATCTTTTTTATATTTAAGAAGAAGTTGTTAGTACCAGATGTTTTTATAGATATGCTTGTGGATTATGATGAATTTTGACAACGAGGCTTATCTTCCAAGCAATTTGTAGTTACTGACGCATAGAGATTCCTTTGTAATTGATATTCATCATGAAATGGCATATTTATTAGCATTAACCCGGCTTCTATACGCGATACTGTATGACTCATTTACTAAGTACGTAGATAGACTTGTTTCAGCGACTACATTACCTTATCGGAGGGTCATCGTTATCGTTTCAGCCAAAAGACGTCCACTGCTAGACATAGGCCTCCCATAGAGCCGCCTACCTAAATCGCTTTTCGGCGACCTTACCAGTACTGCGCATTCTGGAGCGCGGTCGCCACTCGAGGACCGCCCCATCGGGTGTCCTGCGAGCTTTGTGTCTTGTCAACTGCCACTTAATTTTGGCATTCCTGTGGTCTATGTTGGTAACTCTGGTTCTCCTGCGTATCTCTTCGTTTCTTATTCGATCTCGTAGGGAAACTCCGAGCATAGCCGTGTCTATTGCCCTTTGGGTGACTTTGAGCCTTTTGATGAAGCTCATAGTGAGCGACCACGTTTATGTACCATATGTTATCACTGACAAAACACATTGATCGAAGACTTTGGTCTTCAATCACTGTTGAATTGTAGCTTAGCGGCGGTTAGTCTCACAATTAAAGAAAAACTGGTAATTTAAGCGTCGATTAATTGTATTTAGGTCAACCACAAAATTTATAGAAAATAATGCTCAATTCGAAAAGGTACTCGTATTTTGATCGTCCTGGAATTCTCCTCATATATTTTCAACATGTCAGTTCTCGATATTGCCTTGAAAAATATTCATACCCGTACAAACCCGACGCAACGGCCAAAAATAGACATATTTATTTTTATCTCTCGGTTTTGGTAAAGAGCTACGGGCCTCTATACAGTTTGCTGGTATTCTTCACGCCACGGTACATTATACTCATTTCACGTGCACTTTAATTAATTTTTGCTTGTTTCTACTCATAGTTGTTAATTGTAGCTCGTTATCTTAGTGTGGTAGATTAATTGAAGACAATTCTTGTAGCTATTCTTGAATAGTAGGGATCCGTGTGACTTCCATTTAAATATTCGGTGTAAAATAATTAACGACGGAACTAGAGCGATGCGATACTGGTGCTAAAATGATTTACGGAACAAGATGATTGACGTAAATCGAAATGCTATTTTACGCAATGGAAGCAAAGGAACGAGAAAAGACATGCATCATATTATAAAAACAGTGATGAGTATCAAAGTCGGTAGAAGTTATAGGGAATATAGAAAAGGAGATCAATAGAAACTGCAGTGATAACTGGAAACTTCTTTCTCGAGAAAGAAGAGCTACCTACTATTAATAGTAGGTTTCGAAAACTTTCAAACCGACATTCCAAGCGACGGTGATTTATCTATGGAATCAGCAGGTTTGGGATCCCACTACTACTGTGCAGCACATTTATGACACACTGCTGAGTCAGGCCTCCTCCAGTTTTAAGGAGGGCTAGATTTCCGGCCTTGTCATTTCCTATTATCGGCTCTTACCACACCCTCAGGATGCAATTGAGGATCAGCATGGAATTTGGGATCCTGATTTGCCACAATACCCAGACAGGTTTGAACAGGTTTTGTATCAAGTATCTCTTCTAATTTAATTTTGTTTCTAATTTAATTAATAATTTATTTTTGTATCAAGCCTTTAGGTCGTCTTCCATACTTTCAATCGCCTCTTAAGGTATGGATGGTTGACAATGGTTTTACTAGTTATTGCAAATAATTTTATGCAATACAAACTTACGTGTCTGAAGGTTTATTATTAGGAAGTTCAATCCCATTTGTTATGTCTGTGATCTTGTATTTCTTCTTTCCTCCGGGATGCCATCCATTGCCATTGTCCTTCATGGTAAAAATATATAGTTATGTATTAACAGGTCAAAATACAGGAACTTAAGAGATCACTACGATTTCACTAATTTATTCGCCTTTAGCGCATTCCGATTTTTATCGACACACGTATAGCGGCCGTTCGATCACTAACAGACTGTCGATAGGTTATCATTTTATCAGTGTGATAAAACGTGTAGCTGAAATCCCTATTATGGACATGGATAATTGTAACTAGCTGTACGCTGCGGCTGTGCCCTTGTGATTTTTACCCTAAATATTTATGTTTAAAAACATTAGCAACACAACACATTGGCGATGTGTCAGTGGAAGACACGACCGTAAAAATAGACGAAAAATGGGTTTTGACGAAACATTTTCAAGTGGCGCGTCTCTTAAGGCGTAGCGCCTAAACGACAGGAATGCTTCCAATGCGGTTTTTAAAACCAAGTATTCCTTATCTGTCACCACACGGACAGGTACAAATGACATAAAATGTATTTTGAAAAATATTTTTTATTTTAATATTACAAAAAGACACACTGATTTCATTGTGTAGCTGTAGGTATCACATATGGGTGCTGATTTTGTGTTAGTGCTGTGTAAGTTAGTGTACGCACACGGTAATTTTTGATATAGAATTCGGCAAGTGTGTGTATTGCTCGTGCAAATATGACGTCATAAGTCGTTATAAAGAGGGTCGTAAGGAATAGATAATTCAATTCATTCCTTTCAATGTTCACTAGTATAGACTGCTAATTATCGGATTAGATCTAAGCGAACGCGTATTCGATAAGGTAGTATCAATTTGTATTACGGTCTTCATTTCTTTCGCGTAGAATTCAGTGTCAATATGTGCTGGACAGAGTGAAAGAAAACTTTATATGAAATCCTGCTGACCCGACTGGCCAGCGTCGCACAGTAGGCTAATTACCCTCCCTGTGATGAGAGAAGGCATGTATTAGCAGTGAGTCATTTAGGGGCTGAGTTGTAGTAGGTGCTGAACAGTAAGTTCCTCAAGGTCAATCTCGTTTCGGTGAGTAGTATATCAATATTTGATAAACAAAAATACAACGCTTTTATTTGCGACCTTACTCTCGCGCAGTAATAAAACACCATCCAAGGGTGTGTTAATTGTTTGGGGTTCTTCAAATTCGAAACGAACTTTATTCATGTAGGTTTTATCACAAAACTCTTATAACTCTCAATGTTTAAAACTACAATCATCGACTTTTGGCCGTTGTCCTACGTTAGGTAGTCGTCGCCAAACTTTATGGCCGCTCTGAATGTTGTTGGTGCGAACTTGCGCATCGTACATTTCATAACCAATACGAACGTAGCACATTTACACTAGAGTGGAAGACGGCGAGCGGGCGTGTCCTGCCTCCACCCCCCGCGTACGTCCCGCTGATACCTGCGCAGCGTAATGCGACTACATTCAGAGCGGCCATAAAGTTTGGCGAGGACTGTTGTAGTCTCCATACACTATCGGCGACATTCATATCTTTCATATGCATGTTCTCATTCACACAATACATCCATCTCTTTTTCCAACCCTGTTAGATGGATCCAGCGAGCGCTCTACCTCTCTGACAATCACATCCTATTCTAATACTAGTTTCTGCCCGCGACTTCGTCTACAACACGTCTATAAACAATATCCCAACAAAATACAGCCGATGTGTTATTCTGATGTATGAGTTATATGGACATTAGGGTTGTTGGTAAAGAGACGGATAGGTTGTATGAATGAGGAAATGCGTATGAAAAGTACTAGTACGTGACTCACTGTTTAGTTGGACCTCCTCCATTTACATGGAGGGTAATTATTATTAAACTGAGTGATAGGATAAGAAATAGTGAGATAAGGAAGCGCTGTGGTCTGAAAGAAGATGTAGTGACAAAAATTGAGAAAGGTATGCTGAGATGGTTTGGACATGTCGAGAGAATGAATGAAGAACGATTGACGAAAAAAGTGTATAAGGCGAGTGTGAATGAAAGTGTTGGAAGGGGAAGACCTAGGCGGACGTTTCAAGACCAAATCAGAGACGTCTTGGAAAAAGGCCAGGTCAAGAGTACCCTAAACCGAAGAGCATGTATAAAGGGAATAATGAAAGTGGACGAAGCGAAACAAGTATGTAAGGATCGTAGCAAGTGGAAAGAAGTGGTCTCTGCCTACCCCTACGGGAAAGAGGCGTGATTATATGTATGTAATTATTATTAGCGTATTGTGCCACACTGGTTGGCACAGGTATTGGCACCAAGTTTTCCTTCTCTTGCGGCTAGGTAGTGTATTGATCAAACCTACAGAAATAAAGTTACTTTTGGGTTTGAGTTTCATTAACAGTGGTGGATTACGTTTCACTAATTTTTACTGCAAAATTGTCGTATTTAACGAGGAACTTTTTCGCCATTAGCAGAATTTGTTCGTTGTTATCGCTATTGCTTGGTTTAACACTGCAAGGTGTGACCTTTTGTGCAAATTTCTAAGATTCCCTGGCAATGTTCATGACTCTATTTATCTATTTATTTATTTATGTACACTCATAGAAAAAAAGTAAAATTACAATTAGGATAAATAGGTACAAAGGTACTACTTATTTCGGTAGAAATCTCTTCCAGTAGAGATAAAAGTTTAATAGGCTTAGTGCGTAAAAATAATGTTAAACTTAATAATAGGAATATTACAAATTTAAACAATAAATATAATGCAAGTAATAATAAGATACAATAGATACATATATACGAAATATTAATACATACATACTTAATACATAAGCAAATACATAAATACATACATACTTAATACATACATAATTAATACATACATACTTAATACAGCAGGAGAGATAATACTTTACAATGATCCTAAACTGAATATTTGTCAAAATCAATCTCAAAGCCTGAGCCAAAGATTTGATTCAAAGATCCATCGTCGTGATTCCAGATCATACTGTGCCTTAACGGCAAGACGGGTTGGCAAAAGATTTGTATCAAGCTTTCCTTCTCTCACGGCAAAGTGACCTCTTGCGTGCCTTTAGTCGCCTCGGCACCCTCAGGGTGGTATGGGTTGGTGACATTGTGTATTCTAAATCCGTCACCACACGGACACATTCATACTGTACAACTTTGTGTGTTTATAATATTAGTACGATACTGTCGACGGTAACGTCAGTATCGTACGATACTGTCGACGGTAACGTCAGTATCGTGGACTAGAGTGGGCTGATGATGATGATGAATATTAATATAATTAAAAAATCTGACTTACCTCCTCAGGGACGCTAACAATAGGAAACAGCGTGGGATCCACAAACCTAACACGAGGTCCCAAATACTTCAACTCTACCTCCTTCCTAACCCTCCTGTCATGCTGCCTCTTCATGATCTTTGGGACCTCCATGAAGGTCATCATGACGCGAGGTTGAAACATTTTTGGTCACACAATTCGGGACAATTTAGAAGCAACTGTTCCCGCCGTTTTAATGGATGAACTGAGACATGCGATGTAAACAATATGGGAAGACGCCATTCAATTAGTTAAACTGGTTAAATTGTCTCATGTCCATCTGACGTCACGATGTAGATGTATTTATTTGTGGTAAGTACCTACTACTGTACTATTCATCTCCATCTACATCTCAGCTTAATTTCTTTTTAATAATGTTGTTACTGCCACTTCGTTCGAGAAATTTAAAGGTTACTTTAAGTCCCGTCTAACTAAAAAAGCGTACTATCAAGTTAATGATTATCTATCAGATAGTGACGCATGGGAGTAACGTCGGCTGTGTTATGGTTTAGCTCTGATCTTTCAGCCATTTTTTTTAGTGAAGTTTGTAAACAGTATGTGAGTGATGTTTCAGCACGCACCATGTAATTTGTGTGTAATTTCACTGAATTTTATTTTTTAATTTTTAATAGGCTACATGATTATGCGTGTTATTGCTTTCACAAATCTGTAAGACTTGTTTGTACCACCATCATTGTAACCCTTTTATTTAAAAGAGCAACCACAGAGTTTCTTGCCGGCTCTTCTCTGTGGAATGGCGTTCCGAACCGGTGGTAAAAACTAAATGATTAGTTATTTTTATATTTCTTTTAAATTTAATAATTTTTTTTTGACTATTTGAAAGCATTCGCAAGAATTTATTCGAATAAAAAACATTTTGATTTTGGTTAATTAAGGGGTTGGGTTAATACGACTACCTCTTTGGGCTAGGGGCTAGTTTTGCCGCCTTTGGATCAACGGGTCGCGGGTTCGATTCCAGGGTCGGGCAAGTGACTTTGTCTAAACCAGAGACACTTGCTCTGAGTCTGGGGTGTCATTTGTGTTCGTGAGTTATCTGTTTGTAAACTGTCCCCGTGATGGCTAGTGCAGGGTGCAATCGTTTATTTAAAAAAAAACCTGTTGCCGAGTCTAGCCCTTCACGGAGGGAAATTAGCGTATTGCGCTTTCGTACTCTGCCCAGTTACCGTGTGGTGACGGATTTAGACTACATAGTGTCACCACCCCATTCCATCCTGAGGGTGTCGTAGGAACCAGCAAAACGAAATGACAAGGCCGAAAACCTAGCCGCAAGACCTGTGCCAAGCTGTCTGACCAGCGTGGCACAGTAGGCTAATTACCCTTAACCTCATCATCACCCTTGGAACAAAGGGTCCCGGCTTCGATTCCGGGGTCGGGCAAGTGTCTTTGTCTAAACCAGAGGCACTGGCTCGGAGTCTGGGTGTCATTTCTATCTATAATAGTTTATCATCCATCTCGTTACCATAACACAAGCATTAAGTTGCTTAGCTTGGGACGAGATGGCGTTGTGTGAAATGTCCAAGGATATTTATATTTATTTATAGGCCTCCTAAAGAGTGCCATAGCGCCCTGTCTTCAGCTTGACGCATCCAGCTGCTGCCCGCAACCTTTCGCGGATCGTCGCTCCATCTAGCAGAGGGCCGTCCCACACTACGCTTGCCGATTCGCGGTCTCCACTCAAGAACTCGTCTACCCCAGCGGTTGTCGGTTCTTCTACAGATATGACCAGCCCACTGCCACTTCAGTCTGCTAATTCTCTGACCCTTAACCTACTTGCATGATAATTTGTCAAAAAGTTTTTAATAATTACCAAAACACTGTTTTATAAGGTGGGTTTGCAATCACTATCACTACATAGTATAAAACAAAGTCGCTGTCGTCTGTCCGTCCATATGTATGCTTAAATCTTTAAAACTACACAAGGGATTTTGAAGCGGTTTTTTTTAATAGATAGAGTGATTCAAGAGGAAGGTTTTCAAGTATAATACATCCATTATATTGTATAGAAACACTGATAAATTTAGAGGTTAATCAATGCACCCGTACGAAGTCGGGGCGGGTCGCTAGTAAAAAAATATATTGAAAAACGGCCACTTGTATGACTTAGTCAGGGTGCAAATTTTCATCTTTCCCCACCCTGAAGTCCCACATAACCCCGCCAGCCCCCAACGGTATCCATGAGGACTTTCGACGAAAAAAACACAATGCGATACAGGGTACACCAAGAGCAGAGTATTGTTTAAAAAAATATCAATTTGCACCTTTAAAGCACTGACAACAAAGACAAACTTACAACGAACAAATGAAAGCTAAACAAAATACAATTGAATCGCAGCTTTACACAAATTCAAACAAATATATTGTTTTAATTTGTTTACATTATACAAAAACACTGGTCTCGTTCGAAATTCGAGTTGTAAGTTCGTTATTTATGACGGGTTGTTGGCCGTCATTTGTTTGTAATGATTTACAGGCTCCGAAAAACTAAATGAACTAAAACGATCGGAAGCCGTAAGCACTTAACGCAAAATTAGTTTTGTAGAATTTGATTTTAGGTTTGGAAATAGATTTAAATATGTAGGTATACTTTACTTAGAATGCTTAGCGTATTATATAAAGCGCTGATGAATACACAATGTCACTAGCCCATACCGTCTTTAGGGTGTCGTAAGAGGCGACTACAAGAACGCAAGAGGGAGATCACCAGCCCCAAGAGAAAGAAAACTTGATACAAACTCTTTGCCAACCCGTCTTGCCAGAGTGGCATAGTAGGCAAATTTACCTCCATGAATTTGGAGGAGGCTCGACCCAGTAGTGGGCCTCTTGCTCTGAGCCTGGGTGTCCCCCGCGATGCAGGTTATATCTACTTACTATTAAAAAGTTGTAACTCACTTCGTTTTTATTAATACGCTTTTGTTAGCTTCGCTTGTATGTATGTATTATCTATGTATGTAACGGAATCTCTGAACATGATTTTAACCAAGTTAAAAACGTCGGATTAACACGATATTTGGCATACTTATTAAGGACCGATGACAATTCAATATTTTAAACCGTTATCGATTTTGACCCGTTATCCTTACTAGGATAATAATATTAACGGTGAACATGTGGAGCACCGCTCTTCGATGCAATAACTAATAAAGATGTAAATATCATAAAGCTATTGCAATATTTTTTAGTGATTATTTAGCAATAGCTTTATGATATTTCAACTAAAAAATAAATAATAGTTAAAAAAAAACTAAAAAAATACGCTTTTATAGAACTTCGAACTAAAAAATAGAAAATAAATTTGCTTTAAAAATAGTGTCAGCAAAATGATTTTATTCATGATATTATCAAAATAACCCTTCTAGTCATATCTGTTCATAAAATATTTATAACTATTGATACCATGCAATGTACAGAATTGCGTACTGAATACGACTTGCGTAGATTCATAAGAATAAAATAATTTATGTAATCAGTTAAATGTATTATTGTAGCTAAATTTTTATTGAAATGGTGCAATGCTAGAGGTAATGAAGACATCTTTCCGGAACAACGTACAAAACCAAATGGTTCTCAAACAAAGGAATCCAAACAAAATATTTCAACCAAACATTTGTTACGCCCAAATAATTTGGGCATTGTGCTGGTCGTGGAATTGTTAAAACTGCAAGTAACGAGAGTTCGTAATGTAAACACACCAAAGTCCACGTCGTGGTGACGCGAACGCAAGACACTTACTACCTGTCAACCATAGTTATCCGTGTGGTGACGGGTTTCAAATACATAGTGTCACCTCCCTATTTCATCCAGATGGTGTCGTAAGAGCCGACAAAAGGAAATGACATTGTTTTACTGCCTCGTTGGTCTAGTGGTTAGATGTGCCGCCTTTGGATCAACGGGTCCCGGGTTCGATTCTGGGGTCGGGCAAGTGTCTTTGTCTAAGTGGGCAAGGCACTGGCTCGGAGTCTGGGTGTCTTTGGGCTCGTGAATTACATGTTTGTAAACTGCCCCCGCGACACAGGTTATACCTAGAGCAGGGGTTTCGTTTTTTTTAAAGAAAGAAAAGAGAAAGACATGGCTGAAAACCTAGTCACATGAGAAGGAAAACTTGAAACGTAGCCCTGTGCCAACCCGTCTGGCCAGCGTGGAGAAGTAGGCAAATTACCCTCCCTATGATAGGAGGAGGCCCGTCTCAACAGTTGGTCGATTATGGACTGAGTATCCACTATAACCTACCATGAATTTTTCTACTGGAGCAAAGGAATCATTTATTGTAACATTATCATTTAATGGGTACCAGGGCCCAACCGCCAGCTTTCCGCGCCCCTGGAGTCCCACATACCCCAGCCCAATTCCCACTGGCTGGGCATCAAGGGTTTCCCCACGAGAAAAAAAAAATAGTGAACCTCTTGCGTTCCTCAGGATGGTATGGGTGGTATAGTTTGCGCGGAAGCGCTAGTCACCGCCTGAGGTATGTGAGTGGCACGGCAGGGGAGGTAGACAAACTTCACGCTAACTCAGTCTGTCTTAAATAGATAGCGTTTTGTCAATCCCCCCCCCCGTCTCACCCTCCCAAACACCTCAGAAGGTGACTAGAGCTTCCGCGCGCACTAAAATAGCATTTTCTACTCTACACAACGCTTTGTCATTATAGACTTTGGTGTCAAAGTTTCAACAATGGCAAGCTGTGGACAATATGACACCCAATGTCTTGTTTAGGCAACAGTCTTTGTGCCAAACGTGAAGTGAAAATTTCGGCCCACCGTGACGACCAGCCATAAATTCATACTATTTATGCATTGTCGTATTTACGTCTTGACAGTGTAAGTAGAATTTTATTGTCAGAGAACCAGTGGGCTCCGTATTTGTCCGTTTCCTGCGATAAATTTGGTTGATTAATTACACGATGGTGGGATTTGTTAATTATTTTTAAGTCACCAAGTTTTTATTAATGTGGACTGATTGGTTGTTACATTGAGCCTAATGTTTGGTTCCGTGTGGTGACGAATTTAGAATAGTTAGTGTACACCACCCCATTCAATCCTGTCGGTGTCCTAGGAGCCAACAAAAGGAAATGACAAGGCCGTAAATCGGCAAGAGAAGGAAAACTTGATACGAAATCCTGTGCCAAACCCGTCGGACCAGCATGGCACAGTAGAACTGATTACCCTTCCTGTGGTGGGAGGAGGCCTGAACTAACAGTGGGTCATTGAATAGTAGTAGTGTGGTCCCATACTCAATCTGAGTATCATAATTTTTCTTTCAGTTACCGCTAGTGTAGAACAGTAGGCGAATTTCTCTCCAAGCTACTTCTCAAACGCAAACGTTTACCTCATATTCTATCAAGCGAGAAGTCCATTCTATATCAAAAATAATGTTTTATGCCTGTCTTTTGTCGCGTTTCCTGGAATATGTTCATATTTATGAAAACCTGTGCAACATTTCTTAGGCCCTTCGTACACAAGGCTACGCAAATCTTCGATACTCAACGATTTTAGTCTTCAAGCGACTACCGCCACAAAGCGAGTGAAGACTAAAATGGTTGAGTATCGAAGATTTTCCTAGGCTTGTTTACGAAGGGCCTTAGACATTTTATGTAACTGGCGACCTAATAAAGGTCGCTACGAATAATTAGATGTCGTTTGCGTTACTTTCTGAGAATGTGTAAGAGAGCATATGTTCATTCATACAATATCCATTTAATTGTGAACCCGTTTTCAGCGCGGTTGTTACGTGGGAGGGGCTGGGCACGGCACGCCCATTCCAACCTCTTTCTCCGACATATATGAAGGTACATATATACAACCTACATGCACATAGATATTACATACGTTTTGTACTCTATGTAGAATGAGCCTTAGTGAAATGATTGTTCCAATACTTGATTAACCTATCTTTAACTACTATTTAATGTGGATGACTTTCTACAATTGAATTGACAGTGTCACCAACCCACAATGTCCTGAGGGCGTCGTAAGACTAAAGGAACGTAGGAGGCAGATCACTTGGCCGAAAGATAAGGGAAACTTGATACAAGCCCTGTGCCAACCCGTCTGGCCAGCGTGGCACGCTAGGCTAATTTCTCTTCATGTAATGGGAGGAGGCCCGACTCAGTAGTGGGTCATTTATGGGCTGAATAGTAGTAGTAGTAGTTGTGGGTCTCGTGGCTAGGTGTGCCGCTTTAGACCACCGGGTCCTTCGTTCGATTACGAGGTTGGGCAAGTGTCTTTGTGTAAACCAGAGGCGCTAGTGCTCCGAGTCTGGGTGTAATTACATGTTTGTAAACTGGCCCCACGATACAAGATATACTACGTAGTAGCAGAGATTTCGTAAAAAAAAAAAAAAACTAAACACTTCTTGGTGAAAAATAATTGTAATTACCCAACTCAGATTAAACTGGTGCCAACTTCCAATGAAATCGGAAGAAAGCCGACAAAGAACATTTAGCAGCTGGTCTGATCATTACATTTATCTCTTCCCCACTATGACTAACCGAATGTGTCTGGTACTACACTGGGCTGCAAAACTAAGTATCACACTTTTAAAATTGCAATAACCTTATAAGTACACAAGATATAGTTTCGAAACAAAAGGGACTCGAAAAAAGTTAGTAGAGTTTGCTATAGTTACATAGACAGCTGCTGATAAAATTTGCTATAAAACGTTTTTATTTTAGATCTCTAACTTCTATAGTTTAGAAAAAAAATATATATTAAAAGGGTAGTACTTAGTATTGCAGGTCGGTGTATTACTCCTATACCTACACCAGGAAAAAGCAATTTCAATAACACAATTTACTTTTCATATTTACTGAACATTCCTTTCAGCCAGCTCTTCGAATGTGTATGGAGGTTTTGTTTCAATAATATATCTATGTACTTCCAAAGAACCTGCAGCGCGTAATTGCAACCATAAATATTGTCTATGAGCTATTTATAGAGCGGGTCGGCCCATTTATTATGGCCCAGGTCTTACTTTGCCCCTCATATTATTTATTCTTTTGCCGTTTTATGTTATTTTTAATACCTGGCGAATTGCATACCCTGAGATCTTAAGGCGGGTAAGACGTGAGGCGTGATCGCAAATGCCTTACAACAAATACAACTAGCCTGGGGCATGTGGCGTGCGTCCCAAACAAGACATGCTCAAATTGAGCATGCAAACAACTTTGCACGTTGTTAGTCAGATAGGCAGTGAAAAATGGCTGCTTATGCTTATTCGTGCGGTGACGGATTTAGAATACCTTGTGTCACCACTTCATTCCAGCCTGAGGGTGTCATAAGAGACGAATGTAATGACAAGGCCGGAAGCCTAGCTTCAAGAGAAGGAATACTTGATACGAAATCCAACCTGTCTTGCCAGCGTGGCACAGTATGTTAATTACCCTATCTGTGATGGGAGGATCGATTCAGTAGTTGGTCATGTACGGCCTTGGTAGGTAGTGATAGTAGTCTATAAATATAAATTTTTAGGCGTCTGTCTCACCCAATCGGGGGCGAATGTAACATGGTTGAAAGAGAACGGGGGCGAATGCGCTAACCCGAAAAGACTACATAATCGCATAATAATTCAAGGAGCATACGAGTCAACCAAGACAATAAAACCAACTAAGCTCTTATATAAAGCAGTCAAATGGCTACTAAAAGTAAATAATAGTTAGTCTAGAACCATTACAAACAACATTTATTATGTAAGGTCTTTGTCGCCATAACGATGGTTATCTAAGGCTATAAAATGACGATTAATTGTCCTCTTCGTCTTCACACTCGATGTGATACGGGACGGAACAATGTGACTCATGTACAGGGAGTGTGTAAAAGGATTTATATAAAGTAGTTTAAACCCGATTGTGAACGTTAACGTATTTTTACGGCGGCTGAGAGTCACTCAATGTGTGATGGAGAGAATGTGATGAGGATGATACAAGAATCCACTTATAATTATCTACTACTACTCAACCCATAAATGACCCACTGCTGTGTTGGGCTTACTGCCATCACAGGCAGGGAAAATAGCCTACTGTGCCACGCTGGCCAGACGGGTTGGCGTTCAGATCCCACAATGCCGCAACAGGACGCGAGTTGGAGCACCCCAGGGAGGTTTAGTGGGTAGGCCCCCACTATGGGGGAGAGTCCCACACTCCCTTCGCTGGCCATCCCCGTGGCCGGCGAGGAAGTCCATATAAGGTTTTACCCCGGGTGAACAAAAAAAAAGGGCTTAGTTTCAAGTCTTCCTTCTCTTAGGGTCGGTTCACATCCGACGAAAAAATCGGTCGCGTAACGTCCAAACAGACAAATGTATGATGCTGTACGCACGACGCACTAACGCATTATCGGTTAGGTGTGAAAGGTTGAATGTTTTATCATACATTTGTCTGTTTTGGCGTTACGCGACCGACCATACGCGACGCATTTTCCGTCAGATGTGAACCGACCCTTACGGCTAGGTTATCTTACGACACCCTCAGGTTAGAATGGGGTGGTGACACCACACGGACTTTTTTTATAAAAGAAACACCTGCGCTATGTGTAACCTGTTTGACGGGGACAGTTTACAAACATGAAATTCACAAATACTAACTACACCCGGACTCTGATCAAGTGACCAGTGAAGTTACACAAACTTGCCCAGCCCTGGAATTGAACCCGGGACCTTGTGATCCAAAGGCGGCGCATCCAACCCACAGTCAGTTCAAAATACAAATAAGGTTATCCCCAAGAACTATTTCGATAAATTTTAATGTAATGGCGATAAGAATGTTATCTGATATTCCTATGTACCATAAAGATAAAAGCTATATTCTAGAGTCTACTTCCGCTATATGATGTCATGTTCTCAATTCGTATTGTATACTTTTATAATCTTTTTGTTGCGCCCTGTATTTTAATGCCGTATAATAATGAATACCTATACAAATATATCTACTATCTCCTGATAGTAATAGTTAATCCCAAATTCTGAACAATAAACCATGTTAGTAACATATACTGTTGTGTGATAACATTGATTATATTCGATTAGGTACTTCATTGCCAGCGTGGCGCAGTCGGCTAATTATTTCCCGGCAAGTATTTAGAGAAAGCCCAACTCTGCAGTGTCTTATTTGGGTGGAGAAGAAGACGAAGAGGTTACTCGTAGACGACTTGGGATTTGCGCGTTATCCACATTATTTTAACAGGTTTGCTTAGAAGAGTTTAACTACTTTAAGTACATTATGTCTGTAATGTACAAGTATAGTTAGGTGTACATTATGTCTGATTTCGTGTTGAGTATGTATAATCGTACATGATGTGTATTTAATCACTTTATCTGGCGTACTTTGGTTTGTAGATCTATTCATTGCTATTTGCCACGAGATAAGAAGACGCAGCCTACTGATGTTGAGTGTCCAACAGGTTTATTTTCGTCAGAAATCCTCATGATTACCCCGCCGTCGCGTCGGGATTTTTTACGTTGAAAATCTTCATGGATTCTCGGCCATTGGGGACTAGTATGTGGAATTTTGGGGCGCTGAATGATGGTAGTCAGCGCTCCAACCTACACACTGAAACCAACGGCGTTCTTCGACTGCCCGCTTCAGGGACGTGAGTTAGGCTGCCAATGGGGGGACATGCTCCGCGAATGACTCTATCTATTACTTACTACTTCCCAGCCTATGAGTGGGTCACTCATAGGCTGGGAAGTACACAGCTGAGAGGCTCAGGACTGGACAGATGGAGGGTAAGTAACCTACTGTGCCAGACGAGTTGGCATTAAGTTTTTCTTCTCTTGCGGCTCGGTTCTCGGCCTTATCATTTCCCTTTGTCAGCTCTTATGACACCCTCAAGATGAAATGTGATGGCGACACTTGTTTTCTAAAACCGTCACCACACGGAATCCACGAAATTCTATCTACGGCAGCTGTTAATGCCTAAGATTAATGCTTGAATTTGGTTTGTAGTAAAAAACATGTTTTCGAACTTAATAGAGTTTATTGGACGCAGAATTCTGGGGCTGGGACAGGCACCCCGCTGGCCGTCGGCGCACGCGCATTTGTGTACAACAAGATAGAGGTCCACACCTTTGGTATAAGATTAATAAAACGTAGAGATCGCAGATACATGGGAAATACTATAATTAAAACTCTATGAAAAAGTCTTGGGATATAATGATTTCTTAGGTTTTCGCGAATAATACACATTGAAATTAAACACTTTTGTAACGGATTTATCGCGTGTATATTACATTATTTAATTCCCGAGACGTTTCGAATGCTTTGCAGCAGTCGTGGTCGCGGGAGAGACTAGATGACAGTTGTCTTCAAAAGTACAAAGAAACAGTTAAAATCTACCGCCTATAATTTTGTTTTATTGATAACGTTCCCTGTGCACGCAGAAATCGCTCACGGTGTCCAGAGGTCTTGCAGATAAGTGTTTTGCTTATTATTGAGATATATATTATTATTGAGAGTAACAACTGCATAATAGTAAGTTCGATGATTTCTTCATTGACACAAATTATTTGCTAGGCATACTTTTCAGAAAAATATGCGTAAAGTAGAGAACAGATTTAGATCAAAAACAAATGAAGATTGTACTATTATAGCTTACGATTCCGCCAACAAAACTTGGCCGCTAGTAGGTACATATACTTTTTCATTTCACTTGTGACACACTCCACTGAGAGTGCCACAGCAAGTGAAAGAAGGGAAGAAGTGAAGAAGAGGTACAGAAGGGAAATTGTCCTACTGTGCCACGCTGGCCGGACGGGTTGGCACGGTTCTGCATCAGATCCCATAATGCCGCAACAGGACGCGAGTTGGAGCACCCCGGGGAGGTTTAGTGGGTAGGCCCCCACTATGGGGGAGAGTCCCACACTCCCCTCGCTGGCCATCCCCGTGGCCGGCGAGGAAGTCCATAAAGGATTTTACCAGGGCGAAAAAAAAAAGGATTTTGTTTCAAGTTTTCCTTTTTTTGCGGCTAATTTTTCGGCCATAAGTTCCTTTAGCTCTTACGGCACCCTCAGGATAGAATGGGATGGTCACGCAACACAGAGATTCATTTGAAACAAGTATGAACAACATTTTAAGGTAGACATTATGCAGCTGTGACGTGCGTATAAACAGTCGACCAGAGATCTCAAAATAAATCTATGTAAATTTTATTGTTCATTTATTATAAGGACTTCCAACGAAAGATATACCCGAATCATTAATATAGGGAGTGTACTCCTTCAAGTATTCCGGGGTCGGGCAAGTGTCTTTGTGTCTAAACCAGAGGCACTGGCTCGGAGTCTGGGTGTCATTTTCTATCTATAATATGCATTTATTTACAAAAAAAAATTATATAAGTAGTTTATCATCCATCTCGTTACCATAACACAAGCATTAAGTTGCTTAGCTTGGGACGAGATGGCGTTGTGTGATATGTCCAAGGATATTTATTTATTATTTATTAATTAAACAACTAAACAAACATTAATAGTGAAAATACAAGCAAAAAAAATCTAAGTAATTAAATAAACATGACCCGAACTGGTGAAGAGAGGGAGAGACCCCAACAAAAGTAGAGACTATTTTTACTACTTTTAATTATACCTACTAGAAGTATAAATTTAATACATTTATTTAAAACTAGCGGCCCGCCCGGCTTCGCACGGCTGCAGTGATAAACATCTAAATTTATACATGTATTATACGTATAAACCTATAATACGTATAAATCTATTAAAAGAAACCGCTTCAAAATCCGTTGCGTAGTTTTAAAGATTTAAGCATACATAGAGACGGACAGATGACTTTGTTTTATACTATGTAGTGATAGTGATTGTGCAAGTAAAACTTTTTGTCCTGTTGTCGAGAGAACTTTTAATCATTTTAAAATATTTTTAATAACCTACGTTATGGTATACAAGTCGCCATTACAGTTAAAATAATAGAGCATAAACAGGAAGAACGGCAAGGCCACCTAACAAGAAACTATTGTTCAAAAAGCATTTCAAGTTTAATTAGCGTAAAAGTAACAAGTTAATCGGATTTTCATATTAAAAAAAATACTAATATTTTCGTCCGCTCCAATCTGGAACGTCAGACAAGGATGTCGTGCTGAGTCGCACGGTGCGCCGGCGCACGTTTTCGGCTTTCTTTCGTTCCGGCGACAGAACTAAACGCCGGCCATTTTGTACTTAATCGTTGACCATAACAGATCATAATATTTTGTGCCCGTGAAAAAAAGTCTGTTATTATCGAAAATTGAGAAAAATATAACAAGTTAAAAGAATAGGCCCGTCGGGTGTTACATTACATTATGTAGAATGTCTTCGACCGTGTGGTGACGAAATTAGAATGCATAGTGTCACCACCCTATTCCAACTTGAGGGTGTCGTAAGACCCGACAAAAGGTAATGCACAAGGCCGTTAAACTAGCCGTAAGAGAAGGAACACTTTATACGACACTGTGCGAAACGATCTGGCCAGCGTGTCACAGTAGGCTAATTACCCTAAATTTTTTGGGAGGCCTGATTCACGAGTCCGTCATCTATAGGCTAAGAACTACTACTACAGTACTTCTTCATCATTCCAGTCAGCTCATGTGAGCTCTTGTGCGTTTAAAGTTTTCTTACCCCAAGATATCAAGTTAGCCGGTTTAAGTGTTTTGTTAGATACATAACGTGCTGGGCGGGGCAGCATTTGGAAAACTTCGTCGAGTCTTCTCGTCGCCCATCCCACAGAGCTTGAAAACGAAAGTTTTCGATCAGTGCGTCCTACCCGTCATGACCTACGGCGCCGAGACGTGGACACTCACGGTGAGACTAGTCCACCAGCTTAAAGTCGCTCAGCGTGCTATGGAGCGAGCTATGTTGGGAGTTTCTCTGAAAGATAGGATCCGTAACGAGATTATCCGACAGAGAACCAAAGTCACCGACATAGCTCAGAGAATTAGCAGACTGAAGTGGCAGTGGGCTGGTCATATCTGTAGCAGAACCGACAACCGCTGGAGTAGACGAGTTCTCGTGGAGACCGCGAATCGGCAAGCGTAGTATAGGACGACCCTCTGCTAGATGGAGCGACGATCTGCGAAAGGCTGCGGGCAGCGGCTGGATGCGTCAGGCCGAGGACAGGGCGCTATGGCGCTCTTTAGGGGAGGCCTATGTCCAGCAGTGGACTAATGTGGGCTGATGATGATGATGATGATAACGTTGTCTAGTGGTTAGATGCGCCGCCTTTGGATCAACGGGTCCCAGGTTCGATTCCGGGGTCGGGCAAGTGTCTTTGTCTAAACCAGAGGCACTGGCTCGGAGTCTGGGTGTCATTTCTATGTATAATATGTATGTATTTACAAAAAAAAATAATGTATATAAGTAGTTTATCATCCATCTCGTTACCATAACACAAGCATTAGCATTAGCTTGGGACGAGATGGCGTTTTTTGAAATGTCCAAGGATATTTATTTATTTATTTTTATTATTTATAACTCTTTAATGTACATATCGCTGCTCAAAAATAAATGAAATTAAGCGAAAATACTTTTAATAAAAAAATCTGGCTATCGTCGACTTTGTGTTCATATTAGCAAAGACATTTGTGAAAATAGGCATAGTTACAATTTTTTTTTCTTTTTCCTTCTGTGGCGTTGGCAATTATTGCTTTGCCATTATCAAGTTAATGGCATACAATTTTATACATTATAATTATGAATAGTTACAATATTTTATGGACAATTAAGAGTAGAAAGATTATTATTTCGATATTATGAATTTCTTAAAAAGCATCCTACGCAGTAAAATTTAATAAAAAAATTTTTACTAATTAATAAAAATTAAATAAATTAATTTAAAAAAATATATTTTTTAATTTGAATTTATATAAAAGCGTGTATTTTAGTTTTTTGAACTATTAATTATTAGGTGCCTTGTTGACACAGCGTTATTATAGAAAAATCGTCCAAAATTTAACACCGCCTATCTTCGTTGGTGGTTAAATCATATTTTTTGCATAATAATATCGTGTTATTGTTCTCGCGTATAAAGCCAACATGAAAGGGCAAGAGGCCATTCTTATTGCTGACAACATAACGGGCATTTGGCGACTCCAGCAGTCAGCTGGTCTTTAGCAGAACCCTGTGGAGCAAATGGCGGGGTACGGAGGACACCCGCGAAGGCCTAACAATGAATAGCTCAGCGGCTACCACGGAATACAGACGTACCAACAATTCAATCTATACAAGTCAAACAAATTATATTTGTCGAAAAAAACGTCGAGCAAATCCGTTTGTCTGGTTGAATGTGTGTATTTAGCGCGCTATGATTTAAAAAACAATTATATGTTCGGTGCAAATGTGTTCCAAATTTAATTTATGACTCTCGTGTTACGTGACGTTTCAATTTTTAATAATAGTTGCTTATTCGGATGACACATTTTAATCGAATTTTTTTTTTAATTATTGTTACCTATGGAACACGTAGTTTTGGTGAAAATCGTATAAGTAATATAAATAAAATAAATAAATAAATATCCTTGGACATTTCACACAACGCCATCTCGTCCCAAGCTAAGCAACTTAATGCTTGTGTTATGGTAACGAGATGGATGATAAACTACTTATATACATTTTTTTTTTTTTTGTAAATACATACATATTATAGATAGAAATGACACCCAGACTCCGAGCCAGTGCCTCTGGTTTAGACAAAGACCCTTGCCCGACCCCGGAATCGAACCCGGGACCCGTTGATCCAAAGGCGGCACATCTAACCACTAGACCAACGAGGCAAATCTTAATTTGAAAAACGAACCTATGAATATAATAAATCAAACAGATGTTTTCGGGCAACTAAAAATGCTCCAATTATTACTGGTATGTTTTTTGACAAGAGATATCTATTTCTATCTATTTAAATCAAAAATTAGTGTTTGTCTGTATGTCCTTTATAAAAAACGATGTATTTGATCATGTAATGGTCTTTAGAAAAGTGAAGTGCAAGAGCCCATGAAGGTTTCTGAAATAAAAAACTAATTTAATGAATTGGGCTCATGTGGTGCCTTCACCAAATACTGGCAGCATTTCCCGTTTGTATGGCCGGGGCTTATCGCCAGCCCTTGGGTCGCCTGCCAACACTATAAGCTTTTTACTTCTGGTTTCTATTTTCAAATTACAAAAACTCATATTGTATTAACAGTCAGCTTACCTGCTGACTAACGATTCACATTTGTGAAGGCAGTTTAAAATACCGTCGTAACATATCAGTAGTTATTTTCCTTTTCGTTGATTCAATAAGGCCCTTAGGAAATGAACACAGAAGTGGACCGAAGTCAACGACTCTTGTACCGCACGTGACTGCTATTGAGGTAGGGAGCGAGGTGACAATAGCAGCCTTAAACGGCATATGGACACAGGCCTCTTGACTCTGAATGCTAATCGAGAGGTCCTCTAACAGTTATTAGTCGATTTATATTGTTCGTTGGTTCTTTGAGTGATGTAGATTTAATGACTTGTTGGATTAAAAAGGAGCTTTAGATTTGGTGTGCTTCACAAAATATTAACTTTTAAATCTAAAGAAAAAAAACCGTCATGTCATTCTTGCAGTTATTAATTGTTCTGAAAATCAAAAGAGCAACCTTGGAGTTTCTTACCGGCTCTTCTTCGTTGAATGGCGTATCGGTGGTAAAGACAATTAGTTTTTGTAAATTTGGTTATATTTTTATATTACTTGACAATTTGAAAGCTTATAAGAATGTATTGAAATAAACACCATTTTGATTTCATTTAAATGCATAAACATGTTTACAAAGTAGTCTATATTATTAGATGATTATTTAAAAATATCCCTGGTTTTTTTTCGTATTTTCTTGCGTACCACTATTTTTCTAATATTTAACCTGATATTAGTTATATATAACTTATCCTTTTCCCAATTTCACTGTGATCGGCTAACGGTCAGCTAATTTCTCGTATTTACAAAGAGCAGTTGGCGTCCATCTTCCAAACCCAGCTATTAATAAGACAAGTTGGATGTTACATTTTTCTTGATTAAAAATATATGACAAGATATCTATTTTCCATGTGGCGACTGATTTCGAATTTATAGAGACGAGGCAGAAAACCTGGCCGCAAGGGAAAGAAAGCTTGATACAAAACCCTGTGCCAACCAGGCCCACTGGCCTGCATCACTATGCAGAGTTACATTTCATGTAGATGGAGCAGTGGGTCATATAATTTAGTATAACCGACAGTACTGTGCGTAAACAATATTTGTAACGAACAATTCAATTAGCAATGTTAAGGTATATCACACGTAATTCCTTTACAAATTAACACCAATCTAAGAACCAGCACGCCGTGAGAAGTTTTAACCGTTCTCCATTCAGTTGCAATACGCTCCGAGTCAAGTCAGGGGAATCAACATATTCTTTGACTTTGACAACAATAAGAAACGCGTAATTATGGCGTTGAACAATGCGTCCTGCACAGTTGACTTCAATGCGCGATTACAGAAATACCACTGCACGCATCGGCCCTCTGAACGATCATTGAAAAGTTTTAAGGGGTAGACAGGCCGACAATGGCTGAACGTTATAAATTAAAAACAAATAAAAATTTTAACAGCAGTATTTTATTATCTACAAATAAGTACATTTAATCAAATCATTTGTAAATTCTTAAATCGAGTTTTAATGTGATAAAAGCCACAGCGACATTTTTTTGATCGAGGAATATAGGTATCCATAATATTATTATATCACTCAATATTACCTTTAGCAAATAATATTTCCTTTGTAGAGTTTACTAATTATTTAATTCCATATCTTTGATTAACTATTTCTATTAAGTTCCTTCAAAAGCATACTCTCATGAATCTGTTGGACTTTTATTTCTTGTATCCTAGAATATCAAACCCCATTCTATCCTGACACTCGTAAGTCCTCGTAAGTGCCAACTAAAGGAAAGAAAAAAGATAAGGTAAACTTTAAGCCAAACCCAGCGTGGCATAGTAAGCTAATTTCCCTCCTATGATTTGCATAATAACTTTGATTTTAGATTCATATAATATATGGACTACACTGATTTTTTGCTCACCATCAAGTGTCGTCGCCTTAACTGCGCTCGCGCAAGAAAATCGCCGCATCCCGGGGGTCTGCAAACTTCCGCTCGGTTTCGGGTTGCCATTGTCTTGCTCCAAGGGCGGCTCGCGCCACATCACGACACGGGGTACCCTCAACTCGATGTTTTGCAGGTGTCCTACAGAATCGAATGCTACTAATTCCGAATATGTAATGCTTTTTATTCGGTAATGTTGAATGGACCCGAGTTTGATGTCATGCGAAATTGAACATATTTTTTTAAAAGACGTGGATCATGCCTTGTTTATATCGAGGCTTGTGTTTGGAAAGCTTAACTTTTTAAACTACTATATATGTGTGCATACAGTATAATCTATGGTTAAGTATCGCGTGACTTATATTATTATATATTATTATACATAGTTCGCACGTACTGTCTACGCAAAATAACTGGAGCACAAAGTGCCGTAGTGGGGGAAAGTTGTGCATGTCTGTCTCAATCGCTCCCCTTGTCCACCAGTCACCGGTGCGACACCAAAAATGACTTGCACATTGACGCCTTCAGGTGTGCGAGGTTTTATAGGATGTCACGCAAATAATTCTAAATTTCGTTCCGTTCTCCGCGTTCGGCGCTTACAAATGTGCGATCACCTATAAGAAGTATTTTGTAAATAGTTAAATCGCGTTAAAAATTGCAGCAGTGACATCTATTTTGAAAAAAGGATGCAGTGCAGACGAATTTCACGGGTAATAGCTACTACTGAGCCCATAGATGACCCACTGCTGGTTCAGGCCTCCTCCAATGAGTCGTTTCCTTTTGTCGGATCTTACGACACCCTCAGGATGGAATTGGGCCATGACATCAAGCATCAATGTCGTTAAAAATTTTCCAAATTCAATATTCAGTCCTATCAACTTTTCTTATCCTGATCATTAAATCTCATCTACAGAAATTATATAACACAATTTCATCTCCTGGATATGCCACCATATTATTATGACCCTCTGCCACGACAATAATGGCCTAATAACAGTTATTTCATTATTTGGAGAATAATCGCCATTCTTTTAGAGGGGGCCTTCAAAGCGCTTTTGTTTAACACGATACCTGTGAGAAATGTCGTTGACGATTCCAAGTGTTTGTTTTGGAATCGATTGTAAATCGGAGCAAGTGTTTGGTTGTAACACAACGGTTTTACAGGTAATTCTGGTAATTTACGACTCTATTGATCATTGAAAACGGCCATGCGAAATAAGCGTAAGGTCTTTTCGTAAACAATTTCGATTATAATAACATTATGACCAATCTGTAAGCAATATCGCTAAAAATAAAATATATTTTTTTATCCTGTTATAAATTTATGAGTTATTCTGTAACAGAAAATAAAAAAAGTAACTTACATGCGCCTTGGGGACCTACTTCTTTTTGAAGTTCATGTGGTGACGGATTTAGTATACAAATTGTCACCAACTTACTCCATCCTGAGGGTGCCGTAAGAGCCGACAAAAAGAAATGACAACGCTGAAAATCTAGCCACAAGAGAAGGAAAACTTTTAACGACTCCGCAGTGAGAGACTAATTCAGTAACAATTTAAATTCAACCTAAAACGCTTCAGAATACAACTATATTTGGTACAACGAAAATACAATGACGGCGAGCGACATAAAGCGCGGCGAGCAACATAAATACAGTTGTATTCTGAAGCGTATTAGGCTGAATTTAAATTGTTACTGAATTAGTCTCTTCGCCGTCACTCCGTTGGTCGGCGATGACCCTTATGGGGTGAGTAGTATGGTCAGTTTTACATAATATATTAAACTACCAAGTACGGAAATCCCGATGCATATTCAAATACCCATTACCTAATTCCAAAGTCGGGAGTTCGTGAAGACTTTCATCATCATTTCAGGCTAAATTATATAATATTCATACCGAGTCGGGCTACTGCCAATATCATGGGGGCAAATGAGGCTTTGTGCCACACAGGCCACACAGGTTGGCAAATCTCAAGATTTCTACGCTTGCGTTATATTAGAGCGTCACTGAGTAGGGCCTCTTCCAAAATCAAGGAAGGAATTAGCCTAGAGTGCTACTCTGGCAAGTCGGGTTGGCACAGGGTTTGTAACAAGTTTTCCTTCTCTTTGCGCAAGCTTGTCTGCCGCTTGTATTCCTTATGACACCCTCAGGATGGTATGAGTTGGTGACTTTGTATATTCTAAATCCGACACCTTATAGACGTGGCATGAGCGTATAGATTTTTTGTCAAAAAACGCATAGGAATATAGCAAACATGAATAGCGAACACAATTAGCCCCGTGTAGCTTAACAAAAAATGAAACTAACTAGTACCTAATATAACTAGGTATATGCTTCAATGTATCTACCGCATTCTTAAATGAATTCCAACTGACACATTGAAAGCAGTGGCGGATTTACTAGTAGGCTGAGTAGGCTGGAGCCTAGGGCGGCAGATTTAGGACGCCTAAAAAAAGGTCGTCAAAAAGAGTGGACGTCTAAATTAAGACCCTCACAAAGGCGAGTGACAAAAAAAAGTGGACGTCTAAAAAAGTGCTAGTCAAAGAGAGTGGACGTCTAAAAAAAGGTCGTCAAAAGAGTGGACGTCTAAAAAAGGCCCTCAAAAAGAGTGGACGTCTAAAAAAGTGGTAGTCGAAGAGAGTGGACGTCTAAAAAAAGGTCGTCAAAAGAGTGGACGTCTAAAAAAGGTCCTCACAAAGAGTGGACGTCTGAAAAAAGGTCGCAACGTCAAAGCGCGTCTAAAAAAGGTCGTCTCAAGAACTGTAGAGGCGGCATAAAAAGCCTACGGGCGGCATAAAAAGCCTACGGGCGGCAAATCTGTAAATCCGCCACTGATTGAAAGTCTCGTCTCTCAGTGTTTTATTAAATTACCGCTTTCACTAATTTTAAATAAATAATATTTCGGTGGCGGCAGGCGGGGGCTATGCGCACGCGCTCCAGGGGGCTGCACTTTTAATTAAACCCTAAATTATAGTGCGCCTTCATTAATTCCTGCTCCCGACCGGGCCCTTACTAATGAGTTTGTACTTTTTGTGCTCCACTCCACAAGCACATCCCAGGACAGTGTTACCCGCTCTCACAAATATTTACCCCTTAAACTTAAGTCAAAATCCCATAATCACCAAAATGACTCGTAAGAATATGAAGTAAATAAAAAAAACTCTATGATATTCTATTTATGTAGTGGCTGGTTCTGAGTTTTCAAAACACATGTTGTCATTATATCGATCGCAACCCCGCTAACAGTAGTAACACTGTTAGCGGGGTTGCGCTAAACTTTAAAAACATTGAAAACATTGGGATGGAATTATGCATTAAGTTGTGACGCTGTTTGTGCAAATTGATGGCAATCTTTTATTTTTCATATCATAATAAAACTTAGGTAATAAATATGCTGTGTCATTTAAGTGTTTGGTGCAGTTACTACATAAATCCTACGCCACATATTAATCCTCTCAATTTCGAGGGAACCCACTAAGTTGGGAACCCCGATACAGGCTTGGGAAGATTGTGTTATGATTATTGAAAGATCGTTCGATGATAAATAAAACGATAAAGTTTATCGTCATAAATGTTGGGTTAATATGGTGGTTCCAAATTTATCTTCAACGATTTGTCGTCACTCGATTGAAGTTACGTATTTCAAACTGGTAGTGAGTTATGAATACATTTTGTTTTTAAACACAACCCATGCACTAAGTATAACCTGTATCGTAAGGGCTATTTTAGATAAGCAGACGTAATTCACGTACACAAATGAAACCCATACTCAGACCAAGTGGCTCTGATTTCCACAAAGACAATTGCCCAACGTTGGAATTCAACCGGGGAGCCGTGATCCAAAGCCGGGACTTGCAACCCCTAGACCAATAATAATAAATTAAAATAATTTCTCATTAAAAAAAACCCTGTAACTTAGAATATATCCTATTCTATTCTAAGAAATGGGTGTCGCCCTCATTGGAAAGAAAGATATGATAGATGAAAGAAAGGTACAGTATGCGGAATAGAAGTGCGAGAGGAATACTGGCTAGAAAAGAAAGGAAGGAAGGACAGAAAGCTTAAAACAGTCTCTGCTTACGGCAGAGGTATGTAGAAAAAAAAGCCCTGGATCAACAATCTAAAATATTTTATTTTAGCATATACGTACGAGGCGAATCGTAACTGTACCCTAATTATACAATGGGTTATTGATACCATGCATTTATATAAATACTTACACGAAAATGTAAGTACCGAAATGTATATATTACCTTCTATATTATTGTAAGTCTTGTCGCAGATATAATAATTTTCCCTCCGTCATAAAGAATAAACATTTAAAATTTAAAACCTATTAATTAACATACATTTAAACAACCCATATAAGTAGGTACCTGTTATATTTGGTGTAGTTAAATTAATAGTGTTGACGTCACTTTGACCGCGAGTTAAAAATGTTCTGTTTAGATTTATAAAAAAAGTTGCCTGAAAGAGTTTTTTTTTGTAATATATCGCTTATTGTACATCATATACACTTTAAGAATGCTTTATATTCTGTATCTTTGTCTTTTGGTGTGCAATAAAGAGTTCTTAAATAAAATTAATATACATATTTCAAACAGTGCAATTTATCAAAACAACATAAGACTCCGAAGGTAATGGGAAAACTTAGGCAATTTATTCCCTGTGCCAGTTCGTTTTTGTAAACAACTTTCAGGAAACAACGCACGATGTCAAAGTAATAGTTATTATCAATAACGTCGCGATATATTTACCGAAAAACCTATTACGCGTAACAACATAAATATATCAACGAAAATTAAAGCAGTTTTTCACGAGTTTCCCTTCGCGCAGCATGTTCGGCGGTATATCATTGAATTTTCTTCGGTTATTTATTTATTTATTAAAGGGTCACACAATAAATTGCGTTAAGTGGGGGCGGGTGGCCTGCTGTGCTCTATAGGGGATCCTATAACGCGCGAGGCTCGTAAGTGCCTTGGTACACAAAGGCTATATTGCCTCAGTTATGGGTCTTGAGAATATGTTCACGGTAAATTGATCGTTGACAAAGAATTGTTTAATTGGAATCGTGTAGTTTTTTCTATGACACGTGGCTATGTGGGATTTGTTCACAGTCTTTGAAAACTTTTTGGTCCGTCTAGTTTAGAATACAAATCAATTCTGTGGCGCGTAGAATAATGCGAGGAAATTGGAAATAGCCAAACATTTAGCCGAAGAAAACTTAATGTAAAGTCATGCGTATGTGGAGAGAATAACACAGTGCCTTGTCGTTTATACAGTGTGTAAGAAGAAGCCATAAAAGTAGTATGTATGTATATAGTTTTGTAAATACGCCCGTACCATCCCGAGGGTGTCGTAAGAGGCGACTAAGGGAACGCAAGAGAAGGAAAACTTGTAATAAAAACCCGGTGCCAACCCGTCTTGCCAGCGTGGCAAAGTAGGCCATGAGGCACAGTAGGTATTTCCCGCCATGAATTTGGAGGAGGCCCGACTCAATAGTGGGTCATTCATGGGCTGCGACGAATGATATAGTTTTTACAATAGGTTACGAACTGGAGACGAAAACTACGGAACTAAGAAAAGTTGCGCAGAAAATCATGCTCATCTGTTTCAATTCCGTTGGAACATACGTTTTACGTACGTATCGTACGTTATGCGATTGAAAATTAGTTCAGAAAAATCACGATACCTCTCGAAAGAAAAATACTTACGTTTAGATCTCTATGCAGTTAAGTCTCTTTACATTGCTTTATGGCATTCCATACACTCTTTACAAACTTATACTTATCATTAAGAAATGAACACATCGCTATTCGTGTTGTCGCTTTGCATTTGTACTATCTGATGAAGGCTGTAGAATTTGCTTAGAATTTGTTAGTAATCACTGCCGCCCATGTAAACCTGCAATATCGGAGAAGCCGCAATTGATAAGTAAGAAATAGACTCGCTCCTTGAAGGTTGTCATGTCGTACTGGATCTGAAATATCTCCGCTGTTCATTTAATTCACAGTCTTCATTCAACAATTCATCTAGGTGATATGGGTCAAAGTTCTGGTGAAAGGATCTGGGGGTCCAATCAATTCCTCAGAACACTCCCCGTGATAAATGCGCTAGAGAAAAAAAGACACTATGAGGTCTCTATGACAATGAAACAGCAATTTCAAATTATGGAAATAATACAACATGCAATCAAAACCATGTGGCTATTCGAGCTAAAAATAATAAAATGTAAACCGACCGAAAAATGTATAAACAACCATTTCAAGTCAAAACCAACTTAAATTAACACCGACTTGGATATAGAGGCATGTCTCAGGCATCAAATAGTACTATACAATAGTGTACTTGTTTCGTAAAAAGTTTGTATTACAATTGTATTGTACAGTATTGTATTGTAGTTTGTTACTTTAGGCTCAGTAATCAACGCTCATTTCTAATAAGACACATCCGTGACCAAATTGCTGACTAAAATGTAAAAGAGCTTAATTTTTTCTGAAATTTGGCATATGGTTATGAGTATAGGATTTTTATTTTTATTTTATTTATTGTATACAGTACAGTACACCTGCCAGCTTTCTTCCCTTTTTTTAAATTTTATAGAATTTTCGAACCATATGTCCACTTTGAAAAATAACTAACTACTAATACTCAGCCCATACATGGCCCACTGCTGAGTCGGGCTTCCTCCATGGTACATGGAGGGTAAATAACCTACTCTGCCACTCTGGCCAGACGAGTTTGGCACAGGGTTTCGTATCAAGTTGGTCTGGTCTTGCGGCTAGGTTTTCGGGCTTGTTATTTCCTTTTGTCAGCTCTTACGACACTCTCGGGCTGAAATGGGGTGGTGACATTGTGTATTCCAAATTCGTCACCGCACGGACTAACAAAGGGAGATAACCAATTAATTTGTAATTACCACCGTCATAGGGGATTATTAAGAAAAATGTGTTATTGATAAGCGTGTAGGCGATGACGGCCTACCACGCCCACGCACGCCCCCCTTACGCCCCGGGCTAATGCCGACACATGTGGATATTTAAGATCAGTATTGATAAAGTTGTTTTGACGAGAATCGACCTAAACTAACACACACAATATTTGAGCGGAATTGTAAGTGGGCTATTATAAAAAATCCGTGTGGTTACGGATTTAGTATACATAGTGTCACCACCCTATTCCAACCTGTGGGTGTCGTAGGAGCTGACTATAGGAAATAACAAGGCCGAAAAACTAGCTACAGCAGAAGGACAACATGAAACGAAACCCTGTGCCAACGCGTCTTGCCAACGTCTCACAGTAGGCTAATTACCCTCCATATAATTGGAGGTCGACTGAGTAGTGGGTAAATTATGGGCTGAGAAATAGTATTATAAAAAGAACATTGAAAAAATATGAAATATGTCGATGTAATGTTTTATTCGTCGTCAGTGTATATTTTTTAGAACTTATATCTCGAGGCGGTTTACAAACATGAAATTCAGACTCGGAGGAAGTGCCTCTGGGTTACACAAAGACACTTGCCCGGCCCCGAAATCGAACCCGGAACCCCATGATCCAAAGGTGGCGCATCCAACCCATAGACCAACAATGCAGTCAAATGGTGACGTGGTGACGGCTTTTGAATACATTGTGTCACCATCCCATTCTCACTTGCGGGAGTCATAAGAGGCGACTAAAGGAAATACCAACGCTGAAAATCTACCCGCAAGAGAAGGAAAACTTGATACGAAACCCTATGCCAACCCATCTGACCAGCGAGGGCTGACTTCTCTTCATGTGATTGGAGAAGCCTGGACTCTGCAGTGGGTTTTTTATGGTCTGCAATGGTGGTGATGAATATTTCATATTAGACTATTTTACATTTATAAAAAAAGGAAAGCGTGACGTTGACACAGAGTCTGAAGACAAAAGTCTTCAATCAGTGCGTCCTACCCTTTTTTTTTTTTTTTTTTTTTTTTTTTTTTGTTTGGTGGGAAAAAATGCCTGACCGCACATCCCGCGTCCGGGGAGACTACGGGGTAGTGTGGGGCCCTCACCCACTAAAACAACCCGCCGTGCGCCGACTCCCGCCCTTACGGCGGACCACGGGTACCGCGTACGTTTCTACCGTGGTCCGCAGGCGGCAGCCCCATTGGGCAACCTCTCCCGTGCGACGCCCTGCGCACTCGGGCGTCACACCTTCGCGGTAGGCTATACGGGCGGACGGTGGGCGATCCCCGACCCAACCGTCCGCAGCCTCGGCTAGGGCGGCATCAGGCGCAGGTGAGCGCGCCCGCGCCGCCCCGCGCGCCGGCGGCGAATCGGGTCCGAAAGGGGAGTGCGTCCTACCCGTACTAACCTACGGCGGCGCTGAAACGTGGACACTGACGGTGCGGCTAGTCCATCAGCTAACAGTCGCTCAGCGAGCTATGGAGCGGGCTATGCTCGGTGTCTCGCTACGAGATAGAATTCGTAATGAAGTCATCCGAGCGAGAACGCGTATCATCGACATAGCCCATAGGATTAGCAAGCTGAAGTGGCAATGGGCTGGCCACATCTGTCGTAGAACTGACGGCCGCTGGGGCAAACAGGTGCTACAGTGGAGAACACGTACTGGCAAACGTAGGGTGGGACTGCTAGATGGAGCGACGATCTGCGACGGGCAGCCGGCAGCAACTGGATGCGTAGAACCGAAGACGGGGTTCAGTGGCGAGCCTTGGGGGAGGCCTACGTCCAGCAGTGGACTGAAATAGGCTGATGATGATGTGACGTTGACAGCTACTCAGCCCACTGCTGACCCACTGCTGCGTTAGCACTCCTACAACTAGAAAAGTAGGCCAATGGCTAATAATTAACCTACTGGGCCACGCTGGCGAGACGGATTGGCACTGGGTTTCGTATCAAGATTTTCTTCTCTTGCGGCTAGGTAATCAGTCTTGTCATTGCCCTTTGTCGGGTCTTAAGACACCCTCTGGATGGAATGGGGTGGTGGCAATATATATTCTAAGTCCGTCATCACGCGGACTTTTTTCCGCTAGGATAGAATGAAGAAGAAAAAGCTCACGGAATAAGTATGGAATTTATTTTGCCAAATGTAGGTATATAAACTCTATCAATACGCGTAATCTAAGATAATGGATCTCCATCATTATCGGCCATTACTCAAATCGCGCTGCGTCAATGGGATTGATTGGGCAAATCTTGATAGCGACGGACAAGGCACAAAGGTTTGCAATGAGATCCATTCAAATTGCCTTCGCGATCACCCCACTTGTTTTCTGTACAAATAAAAATAATTCTATTCAATCAGATATTTTTTTGTATTAAATGTAATTATTGCCGAGATTTTTCTGCCTGATAATGTTTTTGGTGGAAGGGATCTCTCACGGGAAACCACGCGCTATTACCAACGCCAGAGGGTAAAAAATCCCCTTCCAAATTCGCTGCCAAGACTCAACGTAAGAGCTTGATACGAACAAGAGTAGTAGGTTTTAGTGGATAACCCGGGTGCAAATCACCATTTGCTCGCGCCAGTGGACTCCCACTTACATCATTTATAGAAAAAAATATGAGATGGCGCTAGCTATTTGTAGAAACTTGCAGACGTTGCCTTTTTTTTCATAATAAGAAAATATAAAATAATAGGTTGGGGAAAAAGTTTCTTCGCATTTCTTAAGAAATTTCAAAACACTTTTTTATATAGTTTATTTACATTTAACGAAAGTTTTGTTCGATAACTTTTTGCCATCTTGTAGGTAGGGACATGATCCCATTGCTATAGAAATTTTTGGACTTCTGATCAATTGTCCAAAAATTTCTAATGTTGTGTAATATGTTACATTGTCCTCACATCTTAGCTTACTATAAATAAACACGAAATCAATGTAACCCAATCAGATGCTTGTAACGGAAAATATGATAAAAAGAGTGTCCATGGAGTTTCTTGCCTGTTCTTCTCCATAGGATCTACTTTTTGGAACATGCAACTAGATTCCTAACTTCACTTTTGACTTTTCAAAAACACCAGTAAATAGGTTCAATTGAAATAAATGATTTGAGTTTGAGTTTGAAATACCGCGACAAGTGGTTTTGGCAGTCCTCTCGTGATGTTAACCTGACACTGCCTAAAGAATTCTGAAGAGACCGAAACAGGTGGAAATCTGAAGGTGCAAGGTCAGGACTATACGGCGGATACATTAACACCTCCCAGCCAAACTCTCTTAATTTTTGCTGAGTGGCTAAAGATGTTTGAGGTCTAGCGTTATCATGATGAAAAACCACACCCCTTCTGTTGATTAATTCCAGCCGCTTTCTTTCAACTTCTTGCTTTAATCTCATCAGTTATACGTAGTAGAGTTCAGAATTGATGGTAATGCCTGATGGTAGCAGCTCATAATGAATAATGCCCTTCCAATCCCACCACACACACAGCATCACCTTGTTGCGAGTTAACCCGGGTTTCGCCACAGTCTGTGAAGCCTGATCGGCCTTTGACCGACGACCTTTTTCGCACGTTCTTGTCGTACGTGATCCACTTTTCATCATCAGTTATCAGTTTCTTCAAAAATGGTTCGGTTTCATTACGTCGTAATAAAGAATCACAAATGAGTACACGGTTCATTAGGTTACTTTCAGTGAGCTCGTGAGGTACCCAATTATCAAGCTTTTTTGTGTTTTTCAAATGCGCCAAAACTGTTTTGTGGTCAATTCAGCTACGTCGTAACTACTGATATGCCGATCTTGCTCCACTTTTTCAAAAATGCCATCCATTTTATCCGTAATCGGGCGAACAGAGCGACGTGCATCTCTGACATCAATATTTTCGGATTGAAAACGCTTAGGTATACCAAATGTGTGCTACTCTCACAAACACTGCACTAGGTCCATAAACATCGCAATTTTTTTTCGCGGCTTGCGTTGCATTTTTTTCCTTTTTGGTAGTAAAATTTTAAAATGTATCGAATTTCTTCATTACATTCATTCCGAATGAAAACCAGCCAGATACCAAAACCAGCCAGATACAAATAGTATAGCCAAAGAGATTTTAATACAAGTTCATAAATACTAGGTATAATGCGAAAAGACTTTATCCCCAACCTAATATTAAGGCCCCAATTTATCTAGAATGGATTGAACTGACAACCTAACGACATGGTCTCAAAACCATCATTAGAAATTGTGCTTCCACATTGACCGCATCATCAATCAGTCCAGTCGTTCAGCAGCTAAAATGCCACAAACACACCACACAAAGGTAGGCTGGCACTGGGCGTAGCAAGTATTTCTTCTCTTGCGCCTAACTATGCCAAACTTAAGTGGCAGTGGGCACGGCATATAGCTCGCAGGACCGACGCCCGATGGGGCAGAAAAGTCCTCGAGTGGCGACCGCGTTCCGGACGCGCAGTGCTAGTAGGCCTCCCACACGGTGGACCGACGACCTGGTTAAGGTCGCCGGAAAGCAGTGGATGCGGGCGGCCCAGGACCGGCCTTTGTGGAGATCCTTGGGGGAGGCCTATGTCCAGCAGTGGACGTCTTTTGGCTGAAATGATGATGAATGATGATGCCTTGTCATTTTCTTTTGTCTTACGACACTTCTAAGGGTCTGCCTGAAGACAAGAATATGTGGAGCCAAACATTTTCCTTTGCAAATCTACGCAAGCAACGCTGAATGCAGGAGCTATCTCCTAAGTACCTTCATCCACGCCGCGGTGTACCGACCAAAACGGACAATTAGTCGTGGTCGGGTTTCTCAAGCGGCCGCGTAGTTTTTTCATGCGATTGGTCTATTTTGAAAATGGAAGCAATTTGTCGCGTTCGATTCGTGGCGGCACTCTTTGAACGGTTTTTTGGGACAGCAATGGCTGCCCGTTGCAGGCAATACGTTTTAAATTCAATGGGCTACAGAATTTCGTCGAAAATTCAATTGAGGATACGTTACTTAGGGTTTATGTAGTCTGTAATAGAATCGTGTATTTCTCATGCGAAAAGTTGATATGCCCAAGTATTGAAGTAATTGGGTTATTGCACACTTGATACGACAACTTAAAGACAGTTGTGAAAGTGAAAGATATAAAAGTAGTGAAATAATTAAGTAGAAGTTTTCTCTGAAGCTATGTCTCAAGTATATAGAGAAGATAGGTACCTGCTTGAATTCTGCATCAATACATAATTCTTACAAAGAATTTCTATACACCACAAAAATTAAAGAACTTCGACAAAAACCAAAGCTTTTTAATTCGATGAACCACTAGTTAATATTAAATAACGCACAATAATGACTTGTTTATACGATTATTTTTTTATTCGATGTCCTTTCGGCATTCGATTCCGCAATTCATCAGAAATACATTGGGTACAAAGCAAAAAGGGCTGAGTCGAACAATCGTCATAGTATTAAAGCGAGTCCGTTTCTAATCGATCCATTTCCATTTCGTTTTTGCTACACCATGTGGCAACTCTCTTGAGTGCAGTCGACCGATGGTCTCTTCCTAACCCGGATATATCTAATATAACGTTATAAAAATAAAATTGAATGCCTCGTTGGTCTAGGGGTTAGATGTACTAGGTAACCTGTATGGCCCCCACTCCAAACTGCCCCCAGTCTACAAACATGTAATTCACGAACACAAATGACACCCAGACTCCCAGAGACAGAGCAAGTGCCTCTGGTTTAGACACTTGCCCGACCCCGGAATCAAACCCGGGACCCGTTGATCCAAAGGCCGCACATCTAACCCCTAGACAAACGAGGCGGTGTACTTTTGTGTATTGCTTAAATTATTTAGCTTTAACGGCAAACCAGAGCTGGATAAACGCAAATGAGTGAGTATTGACAGATGCGGGAATAGGAACGTACCAAGAGGTCGCGCTCTTTCTATCATTTAATATTAATTACCTTTCTTTATACGAACATATAACAATCAATCCTCTTGATTAAAATATCGGAATAATAGACAGACATAATGACTGATATCATTTAACAATGAGGCAGTAGAGATCAGTAGTACGTTGAGATGTTATTTTGAAGTTAACGAAACCTTAATTCGGCAGAATAATAATCATCAGTATGCTATAGTAGAAGATAGAAGTAGAGTAGAAACCGCTAAATATATTTTAAAGACAGTGACGAATTTAGAATACAGCAGCTCAAATTAACACCGTGGGGGGGTTGACATTCAAAAGTATTGTTTTTACTGTAAACTAACTTCACAGCAGAACAGGTGTTGCCATTACACAAAAAAATAATGTTGCAGTTTTTATAACCACGAAAATGAAGTTTTTTTTTTGGAAGCCTGGAAGTTTTGAAATAAAAACTTTCCTGGTTTGGTCTCCATTCGCCCCGCAATTTCTATTCACCCCCCGGTAGTGTCGCTTCCCCATTCCATCCTAATGGCCGACTATAGTCGATCGAAAACCTAGCCGTAAGCGAGATAAAAGAAAACTTAATACGACACCTTTTTTTTTTTGGCCCTGGGTAAAATCCTTTATGGACTTCCCCGCCGGCCACGGGGATGGCCAGCTCTCCCCCATAGTGGGGGCCTACCCACCAACCCGCCAGGCCAGCGTGGCACAGTAGGCTAATTTCCCTTTATGAATTTGGAGGAGGCCCGATTCAGCAGTGGCTCATTAATGGGCTGAGAAGTAGTCGTAGTAGTAAGAGTGTCACAACACTCGGATTAAGTGTCGGTTAAAGAATACATAGTGCCACCACCCCATTCTATCCTGAGGGTGTTGTGGTGTTGTAATATGCAAATTACTCTCCCTCTGATGGCACTACTGCTCCCACTGCTGAGTGGAGGCCTGAATCAGCAGTGGGTCATTTATGGGATGAGTAAATAAATACATAAATAAATAAATATCCTTGGACATTTCACACAACGCCATCTCGTCCCAAGCTAAGCAACTTAATGCTTGTGTTATGGGAACGAGATGGATGATAAACTACTTATATACATTTTTTTTTGTAAATACATACATATTATATATAGAAATGACACCCAGACTCCGAGCCAGTGCCTCTGGTTTACACAAAGACAGGCAGAAAGGCGGCACATCTAACCACTAGACCAACGAGGCAGTACCTAGTAGTTTGAGTGTATGTGGGGAATTGTATGTGTACAGGTCATATAACAGGTATCATCATCCCACATTAGTCCACTGCTGGACATAGGCCTCCCCTAAAGCGCGCCATAGCGCCCTGTCTTCAGCTTGACACATCCAGCTGCTGCCCGCAACCTTCGCAGATCGTCGCTCCATCTAGCAGAGCGCCGCCCCACACTACTCTTGCCGATTCGCGGTCTCCACTCAAGAACTCGTCTACCCCTAGCGGTTGTCGGTTCTTCTACGGATATGACCAGCCCACTGTCACTTCAGTCTGCTAATTCTCTGAGCTATGTCGAAAACAGGTATGCTGTTAACAGGTATAATTCATCACAAATATGGAAGTAGTCATTATTATTCATTGAAAAGCATACACGCGATCCTTGCAGGCACGCACAAAATCGCCTTGCAGATAAATTACATAAATTTGGTGTCGATAAATTCATAGTATTAAGCCGTGAGCTATTTTAATCTTGAACGAGATTATTCAATTAATTTACTCCTGGGCGGGCCCCCAAACCTCTTGTAATTTTTTTACGAATTAATTGACCTACTTGAACGGCTTGCGTGATGGAAAGCAACGCCATGGTCGAAGATGGGGCAGGCAATTCAAGGAAATGCTGACCTGCTTTCACATACACACGACGGAATACAAGACATGAGGGTGGTAGTCAGCCGGACGGACTATTAGATCCTACCACCAAGCGTGCTGGGTTTTGTTGACTTATACAACACGCGTTTTCCCAGCTTGCGGTGGGGAAGTTATATATTCTGACCCGTCCCTAAACGGGTTAATACATTCAAGTGCTCATACGACACGATGAAAGTGCTTAAGCCGATAAAGTTAGTTCTTGTTAGAAACAGTTTTCAACAGATTAATCGCGTGTATCCGTTAATAACTGCCTTGTTGGTCTAGGGATTAGATGTGCTTTGACCTACGGGTCTGCGGTTCGATTCCAGGGACGGGCAAGTGTCTTTTTGTAAACCAGAGGCACTTGCCTTGAGCGTAGGTGTGTAATTTGTGTTCGTGAATGTTGTAAACTGTCCCCGCCATACATGCAATACCTAGTTAATTAACACAGAATTGCCGATAGAACACGTTTTGAGATTAAAGTCTGATCAGAAAAACGTATTATTTGTCCCTCTTACTTCAAAATAGAAAAATAATGACTAAAGTACTCCTTTTAGATAAGTACTCGAAAGGTTTTTGTTATATCCTGTATAAATCATATCCGCGTGGTGACAGATTTAGAATTCATGATGTTACCATCTCATTCGATCCTTAGGGTGTCATAAGAGCCGACAAAAGGACATTACAAGGCCTATAACCTATCCGAAAGATAAGGCAATCATAATACGAAACCACGACTCGGCGCCGAGACGTGGACACTCACGGTGAGACTAGTTCACCAGCTTAAAGTCGCTCAGCGTGCTATGGAGCGAGCTATGCTTGGAGTTTCTCTGAAAGATAGGCCCCGTAACGAGACTATCCGACAGAGAACCAAAGTCACCGACATAGCTCAGACAATTAGCAGACTGAAGTGGCAGTGGGCTGGTCGTATCTGTCGAACCGACAACCGCTGGGGTAGACGAGTTCTTGAGTGGTGCCCGCGAATCGGCAAGCGTAGTGTGGGACGGCCAACGGGAAAGCAGCTGGATGCGTCAAGCTGAAGACAGGGCGCTATTGCGCTCTTTAGGGAAGGCCCATGTCCAGCAGTGGACTAACGTGGGCAAATGATGATGATAATACGAAACCTTGTGTTAACCCGTCTGGCTAGCGGGACACAGTAGGCTAATTACCCTCCTATATAACCGGGGGAGGTCCGACTCAACAGTGGGTCCTTTATGAGCTGAGTATTACAATCAACAATACACGGTTTTCATATAAAAAAACCACCTGTTCACCTCTTGCCCCTAACTGTACCGATAATTAATTCGACAACAGTCGAACTTGGCTCCATGACTATTGATATCTGTTTGAAACGCCGCACCGCACTGCGATCGACTTTTTTGTCATGGGCCATTGATGTTGAATTCGATTCGGATACGTTGCGTATTACATTTGTAACATCTATCAAGCACAACAGAGCGTTCTCGATGAACCACTGCAGGACCGCCTTCCACGGACCGAAGACAGCATGCTTTAAAATTCCGTTAATATAGCAGGATTCTTGAAGATAGGCGATCACTATAGGCCATCACAATAGGCCGTCTATCAATATAGAGGCATTCCTGAACACATGTGACCTCTATAGAGCGTCACTTAAAAAGTCTTTTTTTTTCAATTTAATTCCTGAAGTATCGAGTGGTTTGCAGCAGAGATATAGTCACGGGAGGGACAAGGTGATAGTTTTCTTCAAAAGTACAAAGAAACAGTTAAATGTAAATGATACTACTATAATTTTATTTTATTGATAACTGTGTAGATAGAATACATCGTGTCACCATCCCATTCCTTCCTGAGGGTGTCGTAAGAGCCGACAAAAGGAAATGACAAGGCCGCAAGAGAAAACTCGATATGAAACTGTGTGCCAACCCGTCTGGCGAGCGTGGCACTGTAGGTTAATTACCACCTATGTGGCTGGAGGAGGCCCGACTCAGTAGTGAGTCAAATAAGGGGTGAATAGTAGTAGTTATATCAAAAATGATTTTTATAATTTCTACTAACACTACTTTTAATTAGCTTACAGAAATTTGGTGGTTATTAGAACTGTTTTTTAATATAATGCATCGCGAGAACAAGGGCTATGAACACGCCATCTGGTGGGCTCCACTCGACAATGGCAACCCCGCAGAGGCATTGTCGACGGTAATTTGTTGCCAGCATTGGTGAAAAACACCAAATAAATTATGTTATTTATTTAAATGAAATACCTACCGAGGGTTACTCTGCTTCATTGTACCTGGTGTTTCATTTGATTTTATAACGTAGGTAAATGTAGATACAATTAAGACTGTTTTTATTAAACGAAACCGCTGCAATTTTATATTATAATATTTTATATTATATATTTATATTATATATTTATATTATATATTTTATATTATATATTTTTATATTATAATTTATAAGTTTATATTTAGGTATATAACCTGTACCGCGGGGGCAGTTTACAAAAATTTTGTTCACGTAGGTACACAAATGACACCCAGACTCGGAGCAAGTGCCTCTGGTTGCGACAAAAAAAATATTAGGCCGAACACAAGACCCCAGTCTAACCCGATGTTGCTCATCAATCTTTTTAATAATACGCTTTTATTAGCTTCGCTTGTGTAATGTAACTAAAATGTATATATGTAACGGAATCTTTGAACATGATTTTGACCCAGTTAAAAACGTAACACGAAATTTGGCATAATACTTATTAAGGACCGATGACAATTCAATATTTTAAATATTTTGACCCGTTATCATTAATAGAATTATAATAATAACGGTGATCAAGGTGGAACACCGCTCTTCGATGCAATAGCTAATAGAGATGTAAATATCATAAATCTAATGCTATACCTATTTTTTGATTATTTAGCAACAGCTTTAAGATATTTCAACTAAAAAATAAATAATAGTTAAAAAAAAACTAAAAAAATACGCTTTTATAGAAAATCGAACTAAAAAATAGAAAATAAATTTTAATTAATTTGAATTAAAAATAGTGTCAGAAAAAAATATTTTATTGTAAAAAGCGTCAGGTGCTTTTCAGGATATTATCAAAATAACCCTTCTAGTCATATCTGTTCATAAAATATTTAGAGCTATTGATACCATGCACCCCACGCTTTTACAATAAATCATGTTTTCTGACACTATTTTTAATTCAAATTTATTTTCAATTTTTTAGTTAGATTTTCTATAAAAGCGTATTTCTTTTAGTTTTTTTTTAAACTATTTTATCATTTATACCCCAATTGACTCACTACTGAGTCGCCAATTTCACTATCTACCAAAAAAACAAAAATAATAGAAAAACTGTCAATCATGGGAAATAATACTTTTTAATACTACTCTTAATTACTACTCAGACCATACATGAACCACTGCTAAGGCCTCCTTCACTTACATGGAGGGTACTACTTGCACTGTGTCACGCCGACAAGACGGGTTGGCAAAGAGTTTCGCATCAAGATTTCCTCCTTTTGCGGTTAAGTTTTCGGCTTTGTCATTTCCGCTGTCGGCTCTGACGATACTCTCAAGATGGAATGGGATGGTGACACTATTCATTCGAAATCTGTTACAACACGGATAATAAATTAATGCTGCACTATAATCGCAACAAAAAGCGTATGTATAAATATTAGTTAAAAAATTAGCATTCCCTATACCTAAAACTTAATCGATCGATCTAGGGCCGACCACTGTACGTCTTTTTTATCTATCGTAACTATATTAAATTAGTGCTATAAAAAGATCACGATTAAAAAATAAATTTGGCATTAGCCTTGAACTCAAAGATCCTTATGTTTATTCGATAATATTACCAATGATCTGTTTTACCAACAGGTTTAGTAAGTTTAATTAGATGAACACTTTTTTAATTTTCAAGTTCGTTACCACCGGACGCCGGACAGAATTCCAATAAGACCAAACACGACATTAATAGAAGGAATGTCGTTCCATTACAAAACACTGATTCATTTAACGAATCGAATAAATCACAGCGATCATGCGTGAAAAACATTTGTTGCCAATCGATGCAGGTAAACACGGCAAAAAATGCTGCGTGAGAAAAGTGCGACCGGTATAAATATATTAAATTAATCACCTTACAAACAAATGCTGGTAATACGGCTGCGCAAGAGCAGTTACCGCCCACCGGCGCCTGAGAGCCTTCGCGTTGTCCAATCGCTTGCCTCGGCCTGCGCTTACCCCGCCCCCACAGCGCGCACGTGCGGAATTTCTTTTGATTAAAATAATTATTGGAATGTCGAATTAATTTATTTTATTTTTTTGTTGGATCCGCCGTCCATTCATATGATGTTACGTGACTCTTGGATGTGCAGACAATTTTTCCATGAAACTTATATAAATTATTTTAAATGTTTTAAACGTATTTATATTTTTTTACAGTATCAGTTATTTGATCGTATTATTTACTATTGAGTATACTTGATAGGAATAAAAAGGGGGACAATACAATATGTACCTTGCTTCGTTGAAATAATAAAAGATACATTTTTTTTTGTAAAATAAATATTATTTAAGGCAATTAATAAGAATAGGAAGTGATAGGAAAGCAGTGGGTCGGAGCTTAAACTTTAAATTCATAAACCCTTCAGCAAAATATTTAAAAATATTTTTTTTAAACTTTCGTTGTATGTAGGTATTTCTTAGGAAAAAATAGCTCGTTGGCTAGCTTAAATATAAAAGAACCGTTTGATCCTATTTAATCTAAAATAATAACTTTATTTTTTGGGGGAATCCTTTTTTTCCATAGGTGCTAAGGCTGGGGTATGTCGTAGTCTGTGGGAGTGAGAAGCTCTCGATCAACCCACTAAACCCTACCACGTTTTTGTCTTCGCTTACTACTACTACTACCCAGCCTATAGATGACCCACTGTTCAGTCGGGCCTCCTCCATGGAGGTTAATTAGCCTACAGTGCCACACTGGTTAGACGTGTTGGCACAGGGTTTCGTATAAAGATTTCCTTCTCTTGCGGGTAGGTTATCGGCCTTGACATTTCCTTTTGTCCTTACGACACCCTTAGGGTGGAATAGGGTGATGACACTATGTATTCTTAATACGTCACCACATGGACTCCCATTCGGGGTTTCTGAATAATTTGCCCATTTGGCAGTGGCAGTGGCATACCTAACTAACAATTAATAACCTAAACAAAAACATTAGTTATTTAAGCAAATAATAATAACTGTAAAAGTATCAGCCTGCACCAGTTTTGGATAATGGTCTTATCATATTATACTGGGATCGATCTATTATTACTGACAGGACTATTGTAGCTAATAGGCCTGACTTAGTACTAATAGATCGGTCGGTGCGCAAAGCAATGATAGTGGATATCACCATTCCACATGATGATAATCTCATAAAGGCCGAAACTGAAAAACTGAGCAAATACCTTGACTTGGCTCATGAGATTACTTCAATGTGGTGTGTTGATTCTACTATCATTTTGCCGATTGTTGTGTCGGTAAACGGTTTGATAGCGAAGAGCTTTAATCGCTATCTTGAAAAGCTCTCGCTTAGTTGTTGGGTTAAGCACTTGGCCCAGAAAGCCGTCCTTCTAGAGACTGCGCGGATTGTAAGAAGATTCCTCTCTGCTGACCCCTAACCGCCGTTAGCTTGGGTCATTGACTTCGTCTTCGGCGGGTGACATCCTATTTTTATATATATTTTTATGAATTTGTTTCGTTTTGTAAAAATATATGTAACAATGAGATAATAAAGAAATATACAATACTGTGAAAATTAGCTAAAAAATAAATTTTCCACCCATATTTGTCTGTGTTTATGGTCAGTCATAGTCTTTTCTATAATACCTGAATATTAATATGTCTGTAATGGCCAAGAAACCATGTTCAAATATATTTAAAAACCGTTTGAATAATAAAAGATAGATTTATCTGCCATTTGAAACGTGGAGATATCTCAAAAACAATGTAATGCCTATTTTAAAGTCATCTACATAAATTTACCATTTAGAACAGATAAATATCGTCTTTCATGGTTTAATTATACTACACCAAAGTACTACACCAAAGTTAAAAATAGGTAAATGAGCGTTCAAAATATCAAAAACATAAATTTATTTTTATTGTTTTAAATATATGTTTATTCTTAGCGTTATAAAATAAATGCTTGAACATTGCGTATTATGTTAACTTCACAAATTGTAATTTAACTGTTACTATGTGTCTATGTACCTAATATATTGTCAGTACCAGCAAAATATTTTTAGTTTTTACGTTCAATATTACATTTTAATTAAATTACTTCACCATTTAACCCACAAACTACCCACTACTGGGTCGGGCCTCCTCCAAATTTATTCATTACATACCTATTAGAAATGTTGTAAACAAGAAAAGTATAAAATATTATTGTATATAAAATAAATAAATAAATATCCTTGGACATTTCACACAACGCCATCTCGTCCCAAGCTAAGCAACTTAATGCTTGTGTTATGGTAACGAGATGGATGATAAACTACATATATACATTTTTTTTTGTAAATACATACATATTATAGATAGAAATGACACCCAGACTCCGAGCCAGTGCCTTTGGTTTAGACAAAGACACTGGCCCGACCCCGGAATCGAATATCGAATAACACAAGTTCGTAAAAAAGTGACATTTATGCAAATTACTTCTCCAAAACTTTAAACTATTTTACTACTTCTATTAGAGTCGAGCCTCCTTGAAGTACATGGAGGGTAGTTTCCTATCAAGGTTTCCTTCTCTTACGGCTTGGCTACCATCCTTGGAAACCACTTTACCCCTCCCTCGAAACAACATTTATTATGACGAACATTATATTAAATTAAATGCCTCAAGAAACAAAACAAAGTGGTCGTCGGGCTCGCGACGCGACGCAGCGTGACGCGTATTAAATTAAAAGCGACGACATGTGTTTTCCTTCCCACAGGAAAATACATTAGCCGAAACATTTCCCGGCTATGCCCCCCATCCTTATCACACTAGCGCGCGTACATTCACGTGCGAGAGGGACCGCCGACGATCGCCCTCTAAAGCTAACAGCGAGCTTTCAACGTAAATCTGATAAAACGAACACATTACGACACAAACACAAAGAAATTTTCTTCGTTACCCTCGTTATGAGCCGGCCGGTTATGCGAGCTCTCTCTCTGAGGTTCTAGATTTGTTTGTGTTAGAAAAGGACAGCGGTACATCGTTGTTTTTTGCTTCGGGTTTGGTATGATTGGTGAAAAAGTTTGAGGCGTCCCGCCCTTAGCGCGTGCAGGGTACTCGGGCCCGGTTTGGCTTGTTTTCTTAGAAGTAGTATGTCGCCGGTACCAAGGGGCGTCGACGCGGGATCCCGCAGTCATGCTGAGAGCCTCTGCGGAGTCAGTGGCCACACGTCGCGAAGCTTTTCAACGTGTCGAGAAAAAATCACACCATAACAGTTTACCTGACAATTCAATGACACCGAAACGCGAAATGCTCAGATGTAAACACCAAACGATATTATAACAATACGCCTGTGATATTAATTGCTCTAGTTACATGAGGATACTGAAATTTATTTTAGATACGCAAATTATATGTTCAGTGAAGTGCTTAATGCGTGTGCTACTAGATTAAACTTGTGTTAGTATAATATTGATTGCATCGATTTAAGAAGACTGGATTTTTGTTTCTACCAAGTAAGTAACTTTAATCTTCCTTGTTTGAGTATCTATTGCAAGCCAATTTTATAAATAATTTTGTCCCATTGACAATTAATCCTAGATTTAGTATCAATAACACGTGTGTCTAACTGTCGTCTCAGCATGTTATTATAGGTCTATAGGTCTATTTCCCTCCAAAAACCACATGAAGCCTGACAGCTGGAAATCATTTATCTGAGAGAATATATAATCTATTAGAGAGATATCACATGATATTATATGAAGTTCTTAGCATTTAAGGCTTAGAACCTCATTAACATGAGATTTTACTACCGTGTACAATAAAACTGTCAATGACTAACGTAAAATATATTGGCTGATCACTGAGCATGCATAATTTATAAAATTTTAGTGTTAGGGCATAAAAGAAACAAGATACGCGGTATCAAATTAGGAGAGTGTCGTATTCATAGCTGGGTAATTAAGATATTACATTTCAATTCAATATAAACCTTACTTACTTACTTCTCAGCCCATAGGGCCTCCTCCAACTAAATGGAGGGTAATTAGCCTACCATGCCACGCTGACCAGACGGGTTGGCGTAGGGTTTCGTGTCATGGGTCTGCGGGCGATAGGCGTGGGAAGTCCGTCGCCTGCGCAATACAGACCCCGGGGAGGAAGGCGCGCTGCGTTCCGCGCGTGCCTCCCAGCGGTGTAACGGGGGGAGGCTACTACTAGCTATCCCCCACGTAATCGGAGGGGCCCGCTTTGGAGCTTGGGCACCACTAAACGAGGCGGGCCGAGGTCCCCAGGGTCCCGGAGCATGCTCTCCTAATGGGGGAGTGAATCCCGTGGCCCTGGTTCGGACATTCGAGGATCGCCGTCGGTTTCAGTGGGTAGGTCGGGGCGCAATTTACCATCTCTACGCGCCTCGGAGTCCCACATAACCCGCCCAGTCCCAACGGCCGGGAATCCATGAGGATCACCGACGTAAAAAAAAAAAAAAGGGTTTCGTGTCAAGTTTTCCTTCTCTTGCGGCCAGGTTTTCGGCCTAATCATTTCCTTTTGTCGGCTCTTACGACACTCAGGATGAAATGGGGTGGTGACTCTATGTATTCTAAATCCGTCACCACACGGAATATAATTTAAAGATAAGAGAATATATTCCAAGATAAACATAAATACTGAATTAATCTGGTAATTATTATTTCATTGTACTTGTTGATCCAATTGCAAATTATGATTTTGAATACGAATGATATTATAGACATAATAAAATTATAGACCAACCATTTAAAAAAAAGTTGAAAATAATGAACAGTTATATTTATAATAAACATAATAATGACGGCAATGTTTGAATTATAAACCATTTTAAATAATACTAGCTTCTGCCTGCGACTTCGTCTGTGTAGCATTAGTTCTTCTCTTCGCCTATTTACACAATACATTTATAAATTATATACTACGTTTTATTCAGACGTGCGAGCTATATTATTGAAAAGATTCATTAAAATCCAACCACACATCCAAACAAACTTTCCCGGCTAAATAATGTAGTAGGATTTTGTGTATAAACTAAAGGATGAGCTCCTAAACGAATGAGCCGATAATGCGTAGGCAATTTGTTTCAACTTAAATAATAAGATTCATCCCATATGTTATTTTAATTTTCAAATTTAGTAGAGATTTAATTATTTTAGTTCGAGATTTAGAATTTAGTCAGGCTTACTAAATGTACGTTTAAACTACAGTTAAATGTGTCCTTGTCATCTAGGATAATTAAATTAGCTGATGTCTATAATAGTAGAAAACTTAATATAGGAGAAATTTTACAAGAGACTGAAGGTATTATTAGAAAGATAGTGTAATAATCTTATACATAATAATATACAAGTATATATTTATCTAATTTTCGCTTTCTCATATTATACTCCGTGTGGTGACGGATTTAGAATATATAGAGTCACCACCTCATACTGAGGGTATCGTCAGAGCCGATAAAAGGAAATGACAGGGCCGAAAATCTGCCCGCAAGAGAAGAAAAACTTGAAACGAAATCCTGTGCCAACCCTTCTGGCCAGCGTGGCACAGTAGGCTACTTACCCTCCCTGTGATGGGAGGAGGCCCGACTCAGGAGTGGGTCATTTATGAGCTAAGTAGTAGTACTAGTTATCGTAATTAGGAGCATCTAAAAGCTTGTTTAAAATATAATATTTATATGTCAAGGCCTGTCACAGCATACCTAATGTCTTTAGCTCAGCTTGTCTACTAAATAAAATTCTCGTGACACGGTGTTTGTAATTAAAGTCCTCCCAAATTGCTAGACTGATTTTCATGAAATTTTGTGTGCATATCGGTTAGGTCTGCGAATCGGTCAACATCTATTTTTCATCACCCTAAATGGTGTATGCATACAAAACTACATACAACCCTAAATTGTCATCCCTCTACGGTCTACCTCTTTTTTTAATAGCGATAAAGATTTTAATATACCTACCAGAAAGTATTACTTTCATAGTTCTACCAGGGGTGTAGCTACCGCCGTATCTGCCGTATCAATTATACGGGGACCCCGGGCGACGGGGGCCCCCGACGTGCGTAAGCAAAAATTAATAAAAACTTCCCATTTTTTTTATTATTTCAGAAATTACAAAAGTAAATAAATGTAATTTCTTTTTTTTTTTCGTGTAGAGCGTGCGTTGGCAACAACCTACATCGGTTTTTTTTGCACACATTTTTTTTATGAGAAATCTTTACCTTTCCTAGGGTTAAGGTTCCTTCCATTTTTATACGGGTCAAGGTACGCTACGCCCCTGAGTTCTACTACCTATTATAAGATAGGAATCTTTACTACTACTCAGCATATACGAGTATGTGACCCACTGCCGAGTCAGTCCTCCTCCAATAATAGGACAATCACACCTGCAGAATGCGCAATCACAAGATTATAATGTAAAAGTATAACAAATTTAACGGCAATCCTATTATTAGTAAGTAGTAAAAGCGTATTAAAATGTGATGGCTGGGACGCAGATTTTAAAACATTTAGACAAGATTTCCTTTAACTTCATAACATTGACCTTACAAATGTATCACTGTTATCTGATCTTGATCAGTTGTTTATTCAAACATTGTGAAGCTGAAATATTTGCTAGAATGTTCATATTCAAACTACAACTCAGCCCATAAATATCCCATTGCTGAGTTAGGCCACCTCCCATTACAGGGTAATTAGCCTACTGTACACCTTTGTAAGGCCTTGTCATTTCCTTTGGTTGGCTATTAAGACACACTCAGCAAGGAATGGGGTGGTGACACCATGTATACATACTCCTTCAACACGCGGTTCGTCACCATATTCAAACAAATACAATCAATACAAATTCTACAGAAGCCGTTCTTAAGATAAAAACTTATTTAATATCACAGTATCTATGAAGTCTATCTATATTCGGATCTACTTCATTAGTCAAATTTATTGGAAAACGTTCTCAATATCATAGATATAAAATATGTTTGGCTGTAGACTGTGCATGCTTATTTATTGGGATAAATTAGCATATAAAATAGCTGTGTGTCCACTTTTGATTTGTTATAAACTAAATTTAATTTATAATAGGTACCCTACTTATGTACATTTTTCGCCTAATTGATTTTAAGCATAAATTATTACTTAATTGCTACTTACTCCACGAGCTAAAACCGTTAAATTTAGGCATATATATGATTAAATATTTTGAAGTTATTTTGAAAGTCGTACTGAATACTATCTATAGTATAAAGCCTGCATGCTGCCTATAAAAGTAAAATATATCAATCACATCTAAAATGACTTTCCTTAATAGGAGATAAATAAGTAGCTTTGCAAATCGATTATCTAGTATCGTTCAAAATCGATAAAAACACATCCCTTCTCATATTTAAAATCATTTTCACGTAGTTTAATATTCACACACTGTTATTTACTCTTGATATTATGTATATGATTATATTTTCTATTGGAATAGAACTCACTGTAACAGAAGACCATTGTTCATGTTAGCCGGAATTTATGAGGTTTGGTGCCGACGGCCACCGATTTTTTTTATAGAAATCTTCAGTCTTAATCTGTTAATCTTGAATTTTTAGTTATTAAATTTATTTATGAACAAATTATTTTTACCTAATCTTTAAATGAACACCGTCATAAAAAATAAACAATATCTAGAAATTATTATAATGCGAAAAGTAACCATTTATCAACCATTTGTTGGTACCTACTATACCTATACCTAATTGTCAATCAAAGCATTTTAAAATGCCGGCAACGCACTTGCTCCTCCTCTGGTATTGCTGGTGTACATGGGCGACAATGATCACTTACCATCAGGTAACCAAGTGGGGCGTATGCCTAAGCAACTTTATAAAAACAAAATAACGTCCACTACAAAAGTTTGAATCATATCTAAAAAATTATTTAACATCCTCGGCGTCTAAAATGTTATAATAAACATACATTTTGTTTTTATAGAGAAAAAGTAGCTTATAAATTTCATGGTTTTTAATTTGGTCATTAATTTCATATAAAATAACGAATTTTAAAAATACGCTTAAGTTATAATTACTAAGTTAGACTTAAGTCACCAAATTACCTTATTCCAACTTCCAACAACAACAAAACACGCAGTGTAGATATTTCACAGTTTAAGCTAGCTATACTATGATTTAAAAAAATATATTTTAAATATTTACAAACGTTCGTCAATACCAGGGTGAATCAAAAAGTTCTTAGAAGTGCATATATATGAAACCTTTTTGGATCAAGTTCGATATTCAAATTAAAGAGTGTCTATCACACTATATTTATGCAGACTGTCACTTGTTTTTGTCAGTTCGTTCGCATGTAATAAATTTTTTTGTGCAACGAGTTGCTAAAAAGTCAAAATTATGGATAAAAGTGAGTTACGTGCGGTGATAAAATATCTCAGTTTGAAAAAAATGTCTACGAAGGAAATTTTTTTGGACATTCAGCAGACATTAGGGGGTGATGCTGTACCCTATTCTACGGTTGCGTACTGGGTGGCTGAATTTAAAAGAGGTAGACCAAGCTGTAAAGATGACCCGCGTTCTGGGCGGCCTTCAACCTCCGTTACAGAAGAAAATGTCAAAAAGGTTGAGAATCTGGTTTTGGAAGACAGAAGAATGACTATAAAACATATAGCTGAGATCCTAAAGATATCTTTTGGTAGCGTTCAATCCATTTTAATTGATTCACTGGGGTTCAAAAAAGTGTCTGCAAGATGGGTGCCACGAATGTTAACCGACGAAAACAAAAAGCGACGTTTGGAAATTTCCAAGCGTAATCTCGAAATGTTCCAGCGTGATTCGGATAATTTTTGCCGTCGTCTTGTCACCATGGATGAAACGTGGGTCCACCATTTTGATCCTGAAACTAAAAGACAAAGCATGTCTTGGAAACGACCATCCTCTCCATCCATTAAGAAATTTCGAGTTGCTCCTTCCGCTGGCAAAGTTATGGCCTCTGTGTTCTGGGATAGTGAAGGAATCCTTTTTATTGATTACATGCCAAAAGGCCAGACGATAACTGGACCCTATTATGCAAATTTAATCCCGAAAGTGCGTGAAGCGATTAAAGAAAAACGTCGTGGAAAACTGTCGTTGGGCGTGTTGTTCCTTCAAGATAACGCTCCTGCCCATCGATCGGAAGTTGCGCTCAACGCAATCCGCTGTGCTGGCTTCAATCTCCTTGACCACCCACCATATTCTCCGGACTTAGCCCCAAGTGATTTTCACTTATTTCCAAAATTAAAAGAGGAAATTCGTGGAACAAAATTTCACGATAATGACGCGGTTATAGCTGCCGTAGAGGACTTTTTCGAGAGTCAAGAAAATAATTTTTTTTCACAAGGAATAAGGAAGTTAGAAACGCGTTATTCTAAATGCATTGCATTGGAGGGAGATTATGTAGAAAAATAAAATATTATTATTTAAATCTTTGCATTTTTTAATATTGATTCCAAGAATTTTTTGATTCACCCTCGTATATCATCATTTTTTAGGTTTGGTAACACTCACAGTTAGCAAAAACCTCAAAATAGTGCGTATGATAGAAAAATATATATATGGTTTTGTAGTCGCCTACTGTATCAATGTACGAGGCTTCAGGCGTGTGAAATATGCTCATCTCAAGTCGCGCTAAAATTCCTTTTTTCACTCCATAAAGCTTTTGCTAAAAATATCATATAATTCTCCAAGATCTAATATTTCTCTATATAAAACATAACAGTGGAGTAGTTCAGGCGTAAAACCCCGGCAGACAGACATAGCTCTACTTTCGTATATTTACATAAGCTTGGATGTCTGATTACATACAAGGTTAAAAATGTTCGGTGTAAGTCCATACCATTCAATTTATTTTAAGCTTTCCATTCATTCTACCTATTCACTTCTCCTATTCTAACTATTAACTTGAAGTTAATTAAAAGTTACAGTTAAATAATATTGTTTTGATATTCCACAAGCATTTATATGAGCAGATTTCATCCAAGGATCATTTAAGTATGTATCTACTATTAATGTACCATTTAGTTACTTTATAAAATTACTTTTAAATTCTCTCATCCTGTTATAATCCAGTTAAGGATCTAATGCTCCTTAAAGATGTTTATTTCTTTAAGATGTTTGAACCCGTTAAGAATCCGTTAAAACGATAAGCATTGCACATCTCAGTAACAGTTAATGTGATTAAGAGCAATTTTTAAAACTGTGGAAAATCTTTTCGGGACAGCTGCAAATTGTGATGATAAATACTGCCGTCTGGCAACGAATTTGACAGCCTTGTTACTACGGATTAATATACAAAATTGCTTGACAGCTCAAAGTAAAGGAATGAGTTATATTTGTAATCCTATTATTCCGTGGAGATCTGTCAACCCGTTGTTTTGTGATGATGCGGCGACGCGGCGGGGGTCTCTAGATAATGCAAGATTAGATGAGATCGGGAAAGAACGACATTGTTTAGATGACCCAGGTAGAGCCAGGCCTGAAGTGTGTTAAACAATACATAAACAACATTATTTTCAAATAATGCGATTATGGATATGCCCACAAAAAATGTACAGTTGCAATGATTGACGTTTCTGCTGTGGGAGTGATGCGGGGATTATATTTTTAATCTAAACGCGATTTGGTATTCTTTTAGCCAGTTAACATTTTTTCAATTAACTTTTATTAACTGACATGACATTTTATTGACAGTATATTGACAAAGAAATTACCATGCATTTTGAAATTCAAGGTAAAATTTTGTATACTTTTATTTAATCTTTTGTTTTTTATAACATAACTAGCCCGCTCCGGCTTCGCACGGGTGCAATGATGAACATCTACATTTATCAGTGTTTCTCTACAATATAAGGCATGTATGCCTATGAACCTTCCTATTGAATCACTCTATCTATTAAAAAAAACGCTTCAAAATCCGTTGCGTAGTTTTAAAGATTTAAGTATACATAGGGACGGACAGACAGCGACTTTTTTTTATAATATTTTATAATTATAATATAATATGAATAAAGTTGATATTCCTTGTCTTTATTATTATTGTTTTAAATAATTAGGGATTGACTTATTAAAAATCATGATACATATAAGTGTTTGCATGCCTAGTATTTAACTGAATGTATACTAGTACTACAGCTTAATTACTAAACATTGAAATCTGAAAATTAATTTATCTACAATCCTTGTAAATAAAATATTATTAATTCATGAATTGGCTTTGCCATAAACAATAGGTATTTCACAAAGAGGTATGTTCTATACTACTACTTAGCACGTATATATTACCTCCCATAACATGGAAAGTACTGACTGGCCAGACGGGCAAGCATAGCGTTTCTCTCTTTCTCTTTTTTTAAAAACCATTGTTTGCCAGTTTCACAAACATGAAATTCACGAACACAAAATGACACCCAGCCTCGGAACAAGCGCCTCTGGTTTTACGACACCCTCAGAATGAACGGGATGGCGACATTATGTATTATATATATCCTTCACCTCCATGTTATATAGATTCTATCACAAAAATCGGCTTTATTTGGCAATGTGATACGACTTAAGTAATGAAATGTTCATGAAATATCTTACCAAAAAGCTCACAAACTATTTTTTTTATTATTATCCCTATAGTTTTTATTAATAGATGTACATCAATAGTTCTTGTTGAAAATATACATATTGTCTATGATGTTTGATAAACTGGGCGTGACAGTAATTATTTTTTAATTATGAATCATTAATGGCATAGTACTGAGTCGAGTCTCATCCAATCAATTTCATAATAACTACCTATGATATCTGCAGTATTTAAAACAAGTTAGACTCATCGTTTTTTGCCGAATGTTCAGACTATAAGACCGCCATAAAATGATAGCCATAGCACGTTGTCTCCTAGAAAACAGGTTTTATCATTCATAAAACTATTTTAATAAATTACCGATGCTAAACCTCGGACATAAAAGAGATTGGAGTCAGCCTAACAAATAAACTAAAATTAAATATACACGAACACAAACGAAATTTTTGTCTCAGCCGTATAAAAATGTCCTATAAATTTACCCACAGTTTAATTTAATGTCCAAAAGTACCTGCCTCATTTTTTTTTTCATAAAAATAAATGTTCGTCGTCGGTTATGGGCGCACGAATGTATGTTATTATTTTGAGATATGGTTTTGAATTTGTCTCGGAGGGTCATGTTCACTGCTGCTCGCCTCTTAATGTCCTTGCTCAGTAGATTGGAACCACTAAATTTGGTGTGAAGTAGCCAGCTTTAATTACTTTATAATGAGCATCAATTATGTTTAACAGGGGCAGTTCGGAGTGAAGAGTGATACTATAAGGATACGTGAAAGTCACACAGAGGTGCTGGAACAGGCGTCTGCGACGACGTGTACAGCTTCATCTCGTTGGTCACCAGCGGGCAGGTCCCGCCGCGTGGATGGTGGCGGGCGAATGGGGCTATGCGCCGGCGTCGGCCACCCCCGCCATGAATGCGTTCCTGGAGACAAACCACGCGCATCTCGCCTCGTACGGGCTGAAGATGTCGCCCCAACCGGCGTGCGGCGTGGCACCACAACACCGAGCTGCCGCGCCGCATCCGCCACCGCATCACCCTCCACACTATCAACCGTACCCACTGCATTCATACCAGCCGGGCTATTTGAGAGAATACGGCGGTTGCGGCGAACTGTTCCCTCAGCAACCTCTGGAACAGAGCTGGGATTGGCGCGGTGACGTCCACTATCAGGGCGGGGCGCCTCCTCTAGTGCCACACGCTCACGCGCACGCCCCTCACGCCTTCCTCCGATACGTGCGCGCTCCGCCGCGGCGTGACATGCGATGCCAGTGGCTAGACCCCGAGCAGCCTCCCAGGAAAATGTGCAACAAACTCTTTTCTAGTATGCACGAAATAGTGACGCATCTGACAGTGGAACACGTCGGCGGGCCCGAGTGCACTACACACGCGTGTTTTTGGCAAGGCTGCTCGCGCAATGGCAGGCCCTTCAAAGCGAAGTACAAACTGGTCAACCATATACGAGTGCATACAGGAGAGAAGCCATTCCCTTGTCCCTTCCCTGGGTGTGGGAAAGTGTTTGCGAGATCGGAGAATTTGAAGATACACAAACGAACACACACAGGTAAGTTCATTATAATATTGATACTTGATCATTTTATTCGTATGGTGACGAATTTAGAATAGACAGTATCACCACACCATTTCATCTTGAATCGACAAAAGTAAAATGGCCGATAACCTAGCCGCAAGAGAAGGAAAACTTAATACGAAACTCTGTGCCAACCCGTCTGGCCAGCGTGCACGGTAGACTAATTACTCTCCAGTTAACTGGAGGAGGCCGGACTTAACGGTAGGTCCATTTTTATTTATAAACACAAATGGCACTCTAACTTAGAGCAAGTGCCGGCCAAGTTATATATACTTACGCAGTCCTAAATGTGTAATGTACAAGGAAGTATTTTAGACATATCTTTAGATTTGAGATTAGAAACCTTGTTCTTTAGAAGTTAGCCAAAAAACCAAACGCTATTGAACTAGAATTGATTTGTCACGAACTACAGCAACAGTAGTAGGTATGTCAGAGCCATTTGAGCGTGACTGTTGATCTGGCAAAACATTTCGATTCTCATTAATTCATAATGAGCCCGCCCGCTGGTGTGTACCAATGGAGCCACCACGCAGCCACACATTAGGTCACGCCTCAACAATAACTGACACAATGACAACAGAACAACAAACTACAGAGCATCCTCGTAACACGATCCGAACGGAACCTACGCTCTAAAAATGTCCACAACTTGTGAAGTCTGTTTCTCAGTAAGCAAGGACAAAAACCCCTCAGCTCCATATTTCAATCTATTACAAAAGTCGAAGATTCATCTGGACTTAGAAAAAATAGATCGTAAATTAAAATGTCCAGACGAGGAAGCTGTCTCGCTCGCACGACACCGTATTGTTGCTTATAAAGTATTGGTACTTAACTTTAAACGTCGATTTTAAAGGAACCTTGAAGAATTTGGAAGGCTGGCGTCGAGGACTGTGGCCAGATGGTTTTGTTGTTTTTTTTTTCTCGCTGTTTAGTGTTGCGTCCAGACTTTTGTCCTGTGCCCCTGTCCGCTATTATCTCATACGGGCTATTGAATAGCAGACCTTTGTGGGGAACTTTGAAGAATTGTTTTATGGGTAGCCATAAATTATTGAGGAGGTTTTGTGAGGCGAGACCTGTGCCTACTGATCAATGTGCATTTAATTAGTGCAAATAAAATGTTACGTCATAAATAGCTTTGTAATGAATTTATAGTTTTAAAGGCCCACCCAAGATTGTACGAACTTAAAGCGCTTATTAACATAGGACTGGTTGTTACCCGCGATTTCGGTTGCACAGACATAATATATTTATTGTGGCAAGAAATATACAAAACTCATAGAACCAAACTAATGATTTCTTAGGTTTTTGCGATTATTACACATTGATATTAAACTTTTTTTAACGGATTTATCGCGTGTATATTACATTATATAATGCCCGACGTTTCGAATGCTTTGTAGCAGTAGTGGTCGCGGGAAACTAGCACTAAATTAATAGAATGGAAAGCCTTCCTGCCACAAACCGTCCCAAACTCAGCACGATGCTGGTTGCAAGCAACCAACGCTGGTCTTCCGGCGGGTGAAGTCACACAAGTACCTACATATGCATATTACAAATTACCGACTTAGTGAAATATACAAACAGACACCAATATCTCGAAATTAAAAAATAAGTAAATTAGGGTAGAAGGTACTGCATTCGGGTCCTTTTGTTTTGCAAATACATACATAGATATCGTTGCTACTGTCCGTGTTTGTTTCGTTGCTAATTGTAACAGCTAGATCGTGACTTCTCTGTTAAAATCACTTCTCATCTCATAATTAAAAAACATCCAACGGGACATATCGCGCACAGAATTAATACCTGTTTTTGAACCAAGTGAGGGTAGGAGACTAAAGTACCCTCACTTCCCACCAAAAAACTTGCGGTCTGCAGTCAGCTCGCGACCACGGCCATTTTAACATGGTCGAAACGTCGAGCAAATACTGGTATGAATTCTGTGCGCGATAAGTCCCGTTGGATGTTTAAAAACGTTTCTCATGTCAACCGGTAAAATACCGAGTTAGTTAGTTACAGAAGATAAAATAAGCCTTTTTTTTGTTGTCTCTGGGGAAATTATGCTTTATGCATACCACCGCCCCCCGGGGGAGAGGTCGGTGATTATGTGGGACTCCGACAAGGGTCATCTCCCCCCTAAAACCCCAGCGGTGTACCCTCACACAGCGCGCTTGGGGCGCCACAAGTTCGCGTAAACGCATTCTACTGTGACGCCCCGGCGTGGTGCCCGCAACGGGCAAGCGACTGTCGGAGAGGGCGTCCCGGTACACTGGGACGCCCTCAGTCATCGAGGCTTTCGTCGGTGGCGGTTCGCCCGACCCACCACCGGCCTCAGGCGAGGGCAGAAGGGGTTCGCATCGTCACGACCCCCCTCCACCCCTGCCTCCGTCCGCGGCGCGGGTCAGCCGGAGCTCCCTCCTTTGCGACCCGCCCCGCAGCCCCCTTCTGCGACATAACGGCCTCGCAGAAGGAGGCCCGTCAGCCCTCGGGTTAGCGACAACCCAAGGGCGTTAGATAAAATAAGCCTGCTGTTCCACGCTGGCCGGACGGGTTGGCACAGGGTTTGAATCAAGTTTTCCTTCTCTTGCGGCTAGATGCTCAGCCTCTCGATCATTTAGTCGCCTCTTACGGTACTGGTAAGAAAGTATGTGTTGGTGACATTGTGTATTCCAATCCCACACGGAATACCTTATTTACATACCTTATATTCAAAATATTGTTGAAATAAATAAATATATCCTTGGACATTTCACACAACGCCATCTCGTCCCAAGCTAAGCAACTTAATGCTTGTGTTATGGTAACGAGATGGATGATAAACTACATAGATACATTTTTTTTTGTAAATACATACATGTTATAGTTAGAAATGACACCCAGACTCCGAGCCAGTGCCTCTGGTTTAGACAAAGACACTTGCCCGACCCCGGAATCGAACCTGGGACCCGTTGATCCAAAGCACATCTAACCACTAGACCAACGTAAAAACTCATATTGGCGTTTTATAATCTTCTTCTTCTCAGCCCATAATGACCCACAGCTGAGTCGGGCCTCCTCCATCTACATGGAGGGTAATTAGCCTACTGTGCCATGCTGGCAAGACGGGTTGGCACAGGGTTTCGTTTCAAGATTTCCTTCTCTTGCGGCTCGGTTTTCGGCCTTTTTACTCGCTTCTGTGAGTTTCTACGACACCCTTAGGCTAGAATGGGGTGGTGACACTATGTATTCTGAATCCGTCACCATACGGACAACGTTTTTTATTTTTTTATTATTACACGTTTAAAGAATAAATATCTGAATGACTCGATAAAATGTGGAAGGTTCTTTGTTCAAACTTCAACACCACAACGTCACCCTCGGGCAGGGGTAGTTCACAATAACGAATAATAGCAATATGATGTCGATCCAAAACAGATATTCTACCCTAACTTCACTTACGCCAGAGGGAGACAAGTATTTAATGACAAGCTTACAATGCGTAGGTACTTAAACTTGGCGCAAATGACAACATTGCAACAGTTCGGTACAAAAAATAGTATACAAAATGTAATAGGTACAAAGTAATAAATGTCCCACTGCTGACTCGGGCCACCTCCCATCAGAGGGAGGGTATTTAGCCTACTGTGCCACGCTTGCCAGACGGGTTGGCACAGGGTTTTCTTATCAAGTTTTCCTTCTATTACAGCTAGTTATCAGCTTTGTCATTTGCTTTTGTCGGTTCTTACGACACCCTCAGGATAGGATGGGATTGATGCCTAATTAGCGCTTAATTGCTACGCGAATGGCATACCTACTATTTTTAACCAATCTCCAAAAAGGAGGATGTTTCGTCAGTATTTTTTCTTTTATATTTGTGTTACCGCATAAATCAGCAAACATTTTTAGGTCTCTTAAAAATTCAGATCGTGAAATAACTCTGTTCTATCTAGCCATAGACAAGGAAAAATTGATGCAAACGCTCTGCCAACCCAAAGTGTTAGAGTGGCACTGTATACTAATTTCCCGCCATGAAATTGGGGGAGGCCCGTCTCAGTAGTTGGTAATTTATGGGAAATTATGATGATGTTACTGACATTAAATTACATAAATACATAATAACAGTCATTAGATTTTTATTAGTAATTTAGTAATTTTTATTTTATTACTACTTATTCTAAATATGAAACCCGCAGTCTATTTTTCGAAACTGACAAAGTAATAGACATATAAATGTTTACTGAAATGGTCTCATAACCAAGCTATTGAATGTTGAACTAAATATTCAATGAACATATTAAATCTTCTATGGCCTTTAAGCCACTTCAACACCAAGGGCTACACAATACTATAATGACGATACGATTCAAACGGGAAAGACGCCCCATCAAACGCAGTGCAGGCTAATATAGCGTATAAAATGACGCTTTCAAAATATTTTGCAAACAATACAGGCTCGTTCACCCCTGTTGCACGATAGAGCTTTGTCGATGACAGCACTGTTGGTCGAGATAACCTTCACTTCACAGGTTCCTATGCTTTTTTAAGTATCCGAGTGGTGAAAGCTTTAGAATACATAGCGTCACCACTCCATACCGCCCTGGGGGTGTCAAATAAAAGTGACAAAAGGAAAAGATAAGGCTGAAATCCTAGTCGTAAGAGATGGATCGGCTTTGACTTTTCATCTAAAATAAATAAATATCCTTGGACATTTCACACAACGCCATCTCGTCCCAAGCTAAGCAACTTAATGCTTGTGTTATGGTAACGAGATGGATGATAAACTACTTATATACATTTTTTTTTGTAAATACATACATATTATAGATAGAAAACACCCAGACCTGGAACAAATACTTGTAGGTCGTACAAATATTTCTTCCGTGCGGGATTCGAACCCGCGACATGCTGCGCAGAAGTCGATCGCTCAACCACTGCGCCAACCGTGTCGTCAATCTTTTCGGCTCTTACGTCACACTCAGGATGGAATGGGGTGGTGACACTATGTATTCTTAATCCGTTACTATACGGACTACAATTTACGATCTAGCACATTTTGATTTAATGTTGATTTTAATTCTATTGAATTAGCAAGTTCGTGGAAATCCTTGGGGGAGGCCGATGTCCAGCAGTGGACGTGTTTTGGCTTAAGCTTTTTAGCTTAAGCTTAACTTAAGCTGTAACTACAATTGGAAGGAAATGCAGGCGAGAGCCCTACTCTCGCCTGCATGTCCTTCAAATTGTAGTAAAAACAAATGCGCAAGGCTTATTTCCAGTCGTAAAAATATAAACTTTTGATGTGTTAGCCCTTAAAGCATGAAATTCGGCCATTTTATTCAAGCATATGATAATGTTGTAACCCCATAATAGTTGGGTGCATTTTAAAGGTGTTTATATGAGCAGGCGACCATCTGCCCGGATTGATAAATTGTATAAAAAACATAAACCTTCACAATGGAAGTGCACGTGTGTGTGTTAGGGGAATTCATATGTGTTAGTAAGTTATATAATCTAATACACTTAAAATCCGGCATTATATTTAATGCGTCTTTTTAATTGCTGTGCATTTTAAATCTGGACTTTATTTGAATGAAATTAAGTACATAGTGATGTACGTCAGGATTATTGTATTATAACGACCAGCATACTACATACTTTACACAATTTACCCGCAAATTCTAAACTATCAACATCAAGGAATATCGCCAACAAATGCGAAAATTACCAAAAAGTCCTACACCGCGATAGCGAAGTTTATAGAGAAATTCACACGGATAAGAAATCCCCGACTACACTTATTGGGGGATAAGCGCCGCGGCCCCCGCCAGACACACCACGTCTGGTTGGATGATCATCATTTTGCGCCTAAACTATAAATTATTATTTTGTTTTAAGCTTTTTCAGTTTCAAATAGTAGGTATTTCAAAATAGCTATATTCATTTGGTTACCATGGTTTTCTGTCGCGTACGGATTTAGAATACACAATATGACCTACATCATCCATCTTGAAGACGTCGCAAGGGGCGACTAAAGGCAGATGTACTAGCCGTAGAGAATAGCCGCCTACTGACTAAGCGAGGCAGCCTCGCGAGGCAGCCGCGCGAGGCAATTCCTCGGTATGTCAGGACGTGCCTCGCCCGAGGCAAACGCACGCGCTGCCTCGCCCGAGCGTGCCTCGGTCCGAGCCGAACGTTGTCGGTTTTTGTCCATGCTCAAAGGTGCCTCGGTAGGTTTGCCGCGCGCAATCAAGACCGTTGTGTTTTGCCTCGCTTGTTTAACGAATACGGAATCATGGATAATGATAGATAGAAGATAAAAATCAATTTAAAGGCGAATATAGGCTACTATGGGACGCGCAATGTCCTGATTATACCAACAGAGGACTGGAAGAAGGTGCGTGGAGAAACATAAACCGAGAAATGAACATTATAATAACTAGCTTAACAAAAATATGGAGTCTTTGTTAGGATCATATAGGAGCAGAACTACATATGCGCTACGCTCGCGTATCCTCTGTACGAGTTGTGAGTAACTGAACGTTCGAATCATTCAACTCTGGCTCAGCCTCGGTCTGTATTAATGCAGACCGAGGCTGCCTCGCGCGGCAAACGTTGCGAAGCAAACGTCCGAGGCTGCCTCACGAGGCTGCCTCGCTAAGTCAGTACGCGGCTAATGAAAACTTGATAGACACCCTGTGCCAATGTGGCACTTTATGCTATGTAGGCTGTGAAGCTATGTAGGTTAATTTCCCGCCATGAATTTGCAGGGCGCCTGACTCGACTAACGGCTAACAAAGGTTTTTTTTCTAACCCACCTTTTATATCTAATTAATATATCACTAGCGACCCGCCCCGGCTTCGCACGGGTGCAATAAACCTTCCTCTTTAATCACTCTATCTATTAAAAAAACCGCTTCAAAATCCGTTGCGTAGTTTTAAAGATTTACGCATACATAGGGACGGACAGACAACAGCGACTTTGTTTTATAATATGTAGAGATAAAAAAATTTTTCGTCTGTCTTGTTGGTTCCGGCTAATTTCTGGAACGGCTGGACCGATTTTGACGGGACTTTCACTGATAGCTGATTTTAAAAGGAGTAACTTAGGCTTTTTAGACTACTTCGCCCCGTGGCTACACCCGCGGTACGACAATAACCTCGGGTAACATCGCGGGACTCAGCTAGTCGAAAACAAAAGAGCAACAATTTATTAACTTAAATGTTGTTTTATAGCAATTTATCATGTATTTCATTTAATAGAATTGACAATAAATTTACCAGTTCATATTTATACTAATATATTTATACTTTTATACTAATATATAAAGCTGCAGAGTTTGTTTGTTTGAACGCGCTAATCTCAGGAACTACTGGTCCGATTTCAAAAAATCTGTTCAGTGTTAGATAGTCCATTTATCGAGGAAGGTTATAGGCTATATTTTATTTTCAAAAGAATTAGGGATCCGTATGAAAATTGCGATTTTGTAAACCAAGGTGTAAAATTGAAAACCTATTTATGCGTGCGCTGCAAAGCTATTGACAATAGATCAAAATGATGTACTACGAATTTGTAGGTCTTATAAAGATCTACAAAAAAAGTCCACAAGAGCACATATCTAACTATCATAGTTTAGTCACAATAACCGATTTTATGTTCATAAAAAATATGCACGGGTTCGAAGCCCACGCGGGCGAAGCCGCGCGCAAAAGCTAGTACTATAATAATCTAGCCGCAGAAGAAAGAAAACTTGATGCGAATTCCTGTGCCAACCCGGATGGCCAGCGTGGCGTAGTAGGCTAATTACCCTCCATCTAATTGGAGGAGGCCCGATGCATCAGTAGTAGTAGTATATGTTAAAAATGAATCTTCAAATTCACGATGTCGTGTCTAGTTGTTTCTTAGTCTGTAAAACTCGTGTTAAAACAAACGTTAATTTCATGGGCGTGGCTGACCCATCCTCGGTGGCATCGCTACCCTCACACACAACACACTCCTGCAAATCATAATCTTCGCACACTAACACATCTATACGTTTCATGTATACGATCACTTACCACCCTAAACATACGATCGTCTACAGATGTCACTAACACAGTGAAATAATCGCTTTATTTTTTTTTGTATCTTTTTGTCCACAGCCCTCGGATTGAACGTATTAATCGCAAATACGATAGACTTGCTATTTTTTTTCTTTAATATCTATCCGAGATATTATTGAGCCATTAATATATAGGTCGATAGAATTTACTGGAAATATTTAATACATATGTTAAGAAAAGTAACGTGCTGTGACGTGTAAAAAAGAACCCGTGCTTATCTCTATGCATTTTTTTTTATGAATATAAAAGTGATTATTGTGACTAAACTATGATAGTTAGATATGTGCTCTCGCGGACTTTTTTGTAGATTTTAATAAGATCTACAAACTCGTAGTACTTCATTTTGTTCTATTGTCAATCGTTTTTTGCAGCGCACGCATAAATAGGTTTTCGATTTTACACCTTGGGTTACAAAATAGCAATTTTCATACGGATCCCTAATTCTTTTGAAAATAAAATATAGCCTATAACCTTCCTCGATAAATGGACTATCTAACACTGAAATAATTTTTGAAATCGGACCAGTAGTTCCTGAGATTAGCGCGTTCAAACAAACAAACAAACAAACTCTGCAGCTTTATATATTAGTATAGATTTGCAATACTTAAATGCTGTAAAATTATACATGAAAGTGTAAGGTTTTCCCACAAATACGTACATAGTAATTATTGCATGAGGCAGTTATCGAAATTTTGTAGATTTTTTTTGAAATATTACACTGAAATGTTAAATGTACAAAGAAACGTACATCTTCGATCAATGTGTGTTGCCAGTGATGAGATATGCTACAGAGACGTGGTCGCTCGCTCACTATGGGCTCCATCAAAAGGCTCAAAGTAACCCAAAGGGCTATGCTTGGAGTTTCCCTATGACATAGAATCAGAAAAGAGGAGATACTTAGTAGAACGGGAGTTACTGACATAGGCCACAGGATTGCCAAACTTAAGTAGCACTGGGCAGGGCATAGCTCGCGGGACTGACGCCCGATGGGGCAGAAAGTCCTCGAGTGGAAACTGCGATAGCGCAGTGATGGTAGGCCTCCACATGGTGGACCTACGACTGCATAACGATGGATGCGGACGGCGCAGGACCGGCCCTTTGTGGAAATCCTTAGGAGAGGCCTAGACCAGTGGATGTCTTTTGGCGAACTTTTGGCACCTACGATACTGGTGAGCCGAGGTCTAGTGCAGAGGAGTTGTCTTTAATATTAACGCGATATAATTATTTACAAATGGCTGCATAAGTCATTGTCATTTTAGTAAATGTAGGTTAAAATATATTCTATACTTAAAACAAAACGAATATGAAGAAGATTTTCATAAAATATTATTTAATTTAGGCACAGTTTTAGATTTATATTTATATAATCGTTTCGTCGTTTCAGCCCATGAATGACCCACTACTGAGTCGGACCTCCTCCAAATTCATGGAGGGAAATTAGCCACGGTGGCAAGATGGGTTGGCACAGGGTTTGTATCAAGTTTTCCTTCTCTTGCGGCTAGGTGATTTGGCTCTTTTGTTCCCTTAGTCGCCTCTTACGACACCCTCGGGATGGTATGGGTTGGTAACACTGCGTATTCTAAATCCGTCACCACACGGAAATAATATCAGTAGGATTTATGATACTATTAGGAAACACTTAAATATATTCTAAACTTAAAATAAATGTGAAGAAGGTTTTCATAAAATGTTATTCAATTAGGTGGTTTCCATTGTAAATTTTTTTTGTCATGTCTAACGCTCTATATATTTTAAACGGCGTTTCATAATAGTGCGAACAGGGTATTGGATTGCGTATAAAAAGTGTCGCATTCTCGCCAAGACACCATCGAGAAGGCACGTATCGATACCATGATCGCCAGAATCGAATACCTTTGCAAACGATACGTATCTCGAATCACTAATGGGGTTGCTTGGCAATTAGTTGTTTACTAATTTGTGTCGATAAAAACGTCGGCTATATCTAGACTTGAAGATGTGTAGGTAATATGGATAACACTGGCTTTCTCGAAAATTAAGAAAAAATACATTTGACACACCTACTTACATAGTACATAAACATGAATCAATGGAGAAAGAAAATCAACAAAAAGAATATAAAAATTCTCGAAGTACTTACGTGTGATAACAGCACCTTAGACTATTACTGTTTGGATAGCTTAAATTTTCTTGATTCAACCGTAATAGCACAATTTTGAAGTTGATATCCTTCACCAAACCTCTTTAACGCTTTAATTCAAACCTTTTCAAACGGACTGTAGACAATTTAGTAATGAAATTATATCTCGAATTCGATCAGGAGGCTGTTTTGTTCGAGATAAGTATCGCCCACACAATCAATCAAATTGACCCAGAGAGAGCATCACCTGGCTCCACGAAATCGGGAACACATCCGAACTATTATCGATATCAGTCGCCACGCCCAGCACGAATCGGTTAGACAGTATTGACGATATAATTATTTGATGTAGATTTATTTTAACCGACTTAAACCAATGAGGAGGCTTTCAATTCGTATGCATGTATGTCTTACCGCATAGCTCCGTCATATGTAAACCGATACTTCTAATTGGCCTCAAAGAAATCTTATTAAAATCGGTTCAGTAATTTCATATAAAACTTGAAATAAGTGGATCTCTTACCAGTAGTTTGTGTTGCGAGTTATGTGAACTGAAAACAAAAACATCTAACAAAATGTGTTAACCATCTTTTGAAAAATAACCTAGACTCGATCATCTGGCGGCATGAGAAGGATAACTTGATACGAAACCGTATGCCAAGCCGTCTGGCCAACGTGGCACCGTGGGCTAGTTTCCTTCCTGTAATTGGACTGCCTCGTTGGTCTAGTGGTTAGATGTGCCGCCTTTGGATCAACGGGTCCCGGGTTCGATTCCGGGGTCGGGCAAGTGTCTTTGTCTAAACCAGAGGCACTGGCTCGGAGTCTGGGTGTCATTGCTATCTATAATATGTATGTATTTACAAAAAAAAAAGTATATAAGTAGTTTATCATCCATCTCGTTACCATAACACAAGCATTAAGTTGCTTAGCTTGGGACGAGATGGCGTTGTGTGAAATGTCCAAGGAGATTTATTTAATTGGAGGAGGCCCGACTCAATAGTGAGTCAGCTATGGGATGAGTAGTAAACTCAAAGTCAAACTCAAAACTCAGTCTTTTATTTGTGGTTGTAAACAAAAAACTAAGAAAATAGACAACCGTACGTACCGTCGATGTTGTTTGGAAATAAATTTCCTTAGAATTCCTTTCCTTTAGGAAATTAATAACGCAAATCACATTCAAATATGAATCATCAAAGTTCATACAAATACGGCAGCCAGATATGGCCATCTTTCTATTTTATAGCCCAGTTGTTTCGCCTCCCAAGTACCAGGGGATCATAAATATAGTGCGAGTATAAAGTAACAAAAGGCTGGTCTTATGGGCACACTTGCATTGGTACAGATGACCTTCCCGCGCATATACGCCCACCGTTCCCTCGCTATCTTATTGCCATCTTCCTGACACTTACTGTCTATGCGATCTGTCTAATGTTTATAGCAACAGACGATTTGCTGTCCGTAGAGAAGCGAATATTACAGGGTAATGTTTAAAATTATTGGCTTGAACTTTTATTTCAAATACATTGTAACTGGCCTATATTTAGACGTAGAAAATATTTCAATCAATATACAACTCGTATAGAGTTTCATAAGACATCATAAGTCTTTTTTTTTAATATTCGTAAACTACTTTTTTATAATAGCGCCACTGTTAGAGTTCGTTTCGTGTGGTGATGCATTTAGAACACATACTGTCACCACCCCGTTCCATCCTTAGGGTATGCTGAAGCAACCAAAAGCTGCACAAGAAGGAACATTTGAAAAGCTTTCTAATTCCTCTCCATGTAATTGGAGAAAGCCCGAATCAGCAAAAGATAAATATCTATAAAAGGGCTGAAATATTTTTTTGTATTAAATGTGGGTTTTGCAATTATATGTATTGTTTAAAATCTAACTTAAAATTTGGTGCATTTTATCTTGATATCTCGTCTAGAAACGGAGTCGGATAAAAACATTATAAATAAATAAATATCCTTGGACATTTCACACAACGCCATCTCGTCCCAAGCTAAGCAACTTAGTGTTATGGTAACGAGATTAATGATAAAATACTTATATACATTTTTTTTTGTAAATACTTACTTAGTATAGATAGAAAATTCAACCCATAGATTGCCCTCTCATGAGTCGGGCCTCCTCTAGTTACATGGAGGGGCATTAGCCTAATGTGCCACGCTGGCCTGACAGTTTGGCACAAGGTTTCGTATCAGGTTTTCCTTCTCTTACTGCTAAGTTTTCGGTTCCTTTGCCGGCTCTTACGACACTTCCAAGATGGAATCGGTTGGTGACACTAAATATTCTAAATCCGTCACCACGTGGACAGAACCTATTGCTTCTCTTCTTTCATGACTGCCTCGTTGGTCTAGTGGTTAGATGTGCCGCCTTTGGATCAACGGGTCCCTGGTTCGATTCCGGGGTCGGGCAAGTGTCTTTGTGTAAACCAGAGGTACTGGCTCGGAGTCTGGGTGTCATTTCTATATATAATATGTATTTACAAAAAAAAATGTATACATATAAGTAGTTTATCATCCATCTCGTTACCATAATACAAGCATTAAGTTGCTTAGCTTGGCACGAGATGGCGTTGTGTGAAATGTCCAAGGATATTTATTTATTTCAAATACATCAATTATGCACTATCAATAGATTCGATAAAGTTGTTTATTATACACCAATTTGGTCATTCAAACTTAGGCATTATTTCGATTTTGGAAACAACTATCTGTCTTAGACTGCCACGCCGGCTTTAACTAAGACAAGAAAATACTTAAGTATTTAATTGCATAAAAAACATGAACACAACTCCGTAAAACGACACAAAACAGGCGGCAATTAATTGAGTAGATACCAAGTCGACTATTGCAAAGCAAAACCGTTTTGATCGCCTAAAATAGTTTCCTCATTAAAGTAAATGAGCTATCAGACGCTTTCAATGCAACGAGAAAAACGTTTTGCGGTTTAAGCTGGCAAGTGTGAGAAATTCCTTGGTCTTGTAAGGCGATCATGGAGGTCTGCATCATTTATAGGTTTTTTCGTCGACACCTCGCCGTATCAGTGTAGAATGTGTCGTGTGATATTGCCGACAACATGGCTGTAGAAGTTTAGAGATATATGTAGGATAAACTTTACTTTATCGTTTCAACCCAAAAATAACCCACTACTGAGATAGATAGATAACTCTTTATTGTACAATAGCAAGATATTGGTAGCATAAAATATACTTCGTCGTTTCAACCCAAGACTAACCCACTATTGAGATAGAGAACTCTGTATTGTACAATAGTATTAACGATTCCAACAGTATACATTTATAGGTGACTTGTAGGCGGCTTTATCGCTGAAGACCAATGCTCCAGGCAACCTCGGGCCTCTTCCAAATTCATGGAGGAAAAGTTGCCTACTATGCCCATGACCTGACTGGTAGGCACAACGTTTCTTTTCGAGTTTTCAGCAGTTACGATACCCTCGGGAATGAATGAGATTGTGATACTATTTATTCTAGATCTGTATTCACTGTGTTTAAAAGGCAACATATTAGAGGGGTTTATAAGGTTCTGACACATTGGTTTTTAAAAAAGAGTTACTATTCAATATTTCAAATGACATTGATTGTATTGAATACTAAATACCACAATAAATTTATTATTACCATAATTTGCAAGGTGATGTTTCTTATCTGTGGCATCTTACTCACGTGATTGAGTAATCATTACCAGACAAATCATGGTAACTTTCATATTTTTATAAGATTACAATTAGGATTTACATACAAACTAATTTGCCACGTATATTCTGAACTAAAGCAAATAAGGTCGTATTTGCTTTACCCTAATTCGACGAGGTAAAGCTCTATTAAACTCAAGTCTCTACAAGTGTCCTTATTCTAAAACAAAAGGTTTTTTTAAACAGCCAGTATCCTAATGAAATCCTACTTTTTTGTACTCGTGTTAACATTTCGATTGTTGTCTGATGCTATCGTGATTTTTTCGTGTACGGTGTTAACTGGTCGGAATTTGGAATGATGTTGGAGCGACGGACAATCGTTTATTTTGCACCTCGGTCCCTGAAAACAAACAATCGGACAAAGAATAGTGAAGCCTATCCTACAAAAAATAGGTACTAGACTGCCTTGTTGGCCTATGGATTGGATTTGGTCGGTTCGATGCCAGGGTCGGACCAGTGCCTCTCTAACCACACTTATTCAGAATCTGGGTGTAATTTGTGTTCGTGAATTACACGTTTGTAAACAGCACCCACAATACAGGTTATAAATAGGGCAGGAGCTACGCTTGTTCGGTTTTTAAATGGAAACTAGATTCTAGTAATCCTGTTGCTTACTAGAATCTAGTCCTAGTAGTTCTGGTTCTAGTTCTAGTAGTATCATAAGTTGCATCATCGATCGCCGTACAGATTTTCACGCCGGCTCTTCTCTGTAGAGCAGCATTCCGAACCGGTGGTAGATTCAGCATGAATGTGCGTGGACGGAAGAGTTGTGGGAGTTCAAAAGACATGGATGGATTGTAAGAATGAGGATGAAAGGTGTGAATGGAGACGACCATCTAGCGTGAGACAAGCGTTTTTAAAAGACAACATACTACAATAGTATAAAATGCTCTAACAGATTTACTTGTGGTTTAAAGGAAATCTGTCAGATCTCAAGGTATGTCTGCCTCGCGAAGAATGTGGGCGAGTCCCCACAACAAGAATTAAACACGTTACAAATAAAAACAAAAAGGGCTATTAATATTCGTTAGAAATATTGGTTTGTCCCAAATATGTGCCCGGAGGCTGTAACACGACGCCGTGTGGGCGACGAGTGGATACGACGGGCAGAACAAATACGTAACCGGACCAATTTATCGAGGCGACGCCAAATATTTATGATTTGTGAACTCATTAATATTCAGGGCATTAAGTTTGGTCACTCCAACAATGATTAGATTTGCTAAAATTAGTATTGTGTGTCAATTTACTGTGGTGCTGTGTGAATAGGTCTTTATATTACTTGAGTTATGTTCAACTGAAATACTAGGTTAGAGTAAGATTATTTACTCGCAAATTCTACTAACAACTAGCTGTACCCTAAGCGCGTTGCTACACCACTAAATAAAATAAATTTGAATTCAAATTCAAAATTCAAAAATGTTTTATTCAATAATTTGTTACAACAAGTGGGTAATTGTGTTTGGGGACTCCTTTTAAGCAATATATGCCTGTGTTAGGAGGCCCCGCTCTTCCATAGCAAAGTAATTTGACTTGATTGAATTTGAATTTGGAGGAAATACATTACACTTAAAGTTGTTTTTTGTTCAAAAACCTTCTTGGTCTCATCACACATCAAATGATCACATCACACTCATCATATCAAATGCATAGTTTACTTTATATGACAATATTAATAAATTCAAGTTTTTTTTTCAGGCTTTGCCCTAAATCAGATAATAAAAATATCGTCGTTTCAGCCCATAAATGACCCACTACTGAGCCGGGCCTCCTCCAAATTAATGGAGGGAAATCAGCCTACTGTGCCAAGCTGGCAAGACGGATTGGCACAGGGTTTGTATCAAGTTTTCCTTCTCATACGGCTAGGTGATCTGCGACAACCTCTGTATAGTGTGGGTTGGTGAAATTGTGTATCCTAAATCCGTCACCACACACAATAAAAATATATGCACGTTCATATAAAATCTGGATGTTTCAGCACATTTTCTAATAGTGTGTAATGTGCTGAGACTGGAGCGTTAGTATTATTATATTTTTTCGCAAAGCTCATCCATATTTTTGTCCATTGTACCGGCAGAATTATGCTTTTTAAATTACAGCTTTTATTCCTTATTGACAATAAAGGTCATATCCATACTGTTGCTACTGTATACCGGTATCGCACACCAGCTGAAGGTGAGCCCCGCATACCCAGAAACGCGATACCAACATGCCCAATTAATAAAACGAGTCCCATAACTTGCGGCCGCATACGTGGTATCTTCATTTTCCAACCGAAATAAGGTCCTTTCGAGTTTGTGGTTACGTTTACAATATAACCTTGCGGTGACGGTGAATACATTGTGTCACCAACCCATTTCATCCTTTGGGTGTTTACTAGGGTATTTAATCAAGGCTATTGCTAGGGTCCGTCTAAAAAAGAAAACAAAGTATATGTCAAGGCCGATAACATAGTGGAGAAGGAAAACTTGATACGAAACTCTGTGGCAACCCGTCTGGCCAGCGTGGCACAGCAGACTAAGACCCCCCCTGTGATAAGAGGAGGCACGACTCAGCAGTGGGTCATTTATGGGCTGAGTAGTAGTTACAATATACAGGGTACCACAAAAACTCTATAGCCATCCGAAGTGAAGGAATAGAGCAAATTAAAAGAAACTGTTCTTTTTCAAATTAAAAGAAATAGTTTTTTAAGTTAAAGTAGCTATTGTCATTTTTGTGAACCAGAATTTTTTCAAGCGAAACTCCTGCGCTAGTAATAGTTAATCTGTATTGTGGGGGCAGTTTACAAACATGTAACTCACGAATACAAATGACACCCAGACTCAGAGCAAGTGCCTCTGGTATAGCCGTCCTAGACCAACGAGGCAGTCAAATTTAACTACAGGGGTCCAGTGACAAGCAAACAAGTTTAGTCATTTCTTTTCGAATATGTTTCTTCAGTTCACCTTCGTCACCAGCTGTGGGCTAAACTATTATAAACAAAATATAACTGACGAATTGATAACTTCCTCCGTTTTTGAAGTCTGTTAAAAAAAGGTTGCTTATTGTTGCAGAGAGTATTAAAATCAAATCAAATATATTAACAAGTTGTCTCACCTGAGCTCTTTTAACACGTCAATATGTTTTTCACATTTACTTTTTACTATTTACAACCGGTTCGGAAAGCTACTCTACAGACGACAGAAGAACAGAACGACGAACAGAAGACGCCAAGAAACTCAAAATACTCTGTAGTTGATAGTCTGTAAATACAACATCTCCCGTTCTCAGTTCGGTGGTGTTAGTTTTTTATGTTTGTTCTGGATTATAAATTTGGTATAGAAAAATAAAAAGTAGGATTCTTTAGGGTATAGTCTACGCCAAATAAATTGGAGCAATCTGCAATTTCGGTTATGCTGCCGCACTGACGATGATTGGCGGAGAATGAGCGCGTAACGCACCCGATCATCATTTCAGCCAAAAGACGGCCACTGCTGGACATAGGCCTCTCCCAAGGATTTCCACGACGGCCGCACCTGAGCCGCCCACATCAATCGCTTTCCGGCGACCTCAACCAGATCGTCGGTCACCACTCGAGAACTTTTCTGCCCCATCGGGCGTTTGTTTGATAACATTCACAAACTTTCGCCCATTACGGCACTTGATGCTCAAGTTTTTTGGCGTGGACGATTAGACCAATTATAAAACCCGTTGTTTTCGACAAAGTCTTTGGAAATTTGTAACAATTGATAGAGATTTCATAACGGACACGCACGCATTTGCGCATCTAAAAACATTTTGGATAAAAGACGTAATTTTTATACTGTTCTCAAAGTATTTGAATTTAGCGTTCGAGACACGCGTGGCTGTCCGACTGGTAGATCTCCGAGTCGATAATCCTACCGCTTATCTCGCGACACCGGCTGCGTATGCTGATGACGCGGCGCCTGACTTAAATCTTATATGTTACTCCGTTATGGGTCCTAAATTACTTCTTTTTGAACTTTTTAACCTGCCAGCTATGTGTAATTCATCGCAATGTACCTTAATCTAAAGAAAGACGCGTGTTAAGTAGCAGCGGTATAGTAGAACAATTTCAATGTCCCAAGTATAAAATAAAGATCCTCTAAACCTGTGTGTATAAATCACTACATATTAAAAAACAAAGTCGCTGTCGTCTGTCCCTCCCTATGTATGCTTAAATCTTTAAAACTACGCAACGGATTTTGAAGCGGTTTTTTATAGATAGAGTTATTCAAGAGGAATGTTTATATGTATAATATGTACATGCATAGTTACACCCGTGCGAAGCCGGGCCAGTTTACTAGTAAATTAGTGTCGTATGCAATGTCGTTTTTTTGCTACCGCCACTTTTTTCGCATACGGGCTCAGGGTTACCGGTCACGACTCATGGTACAGGGCGGTTCCATGGGGAGAAAGAATTTTATTGACGGATGCCTGCCTCTCTGGGGGTTGGAGAGCGTCCGGAGCTCCCCATCACAGCGTGGGCCCGCTGATAAGCGAGGATAAACATGGCCCTGTTTCGAGCAGTGGAGGAACGCCGTTGGTTGAAGTGGGTAGGTCGGGGCACAAATGACCATATTAGGAGACGAGCACATGAGGATATCAAAAAAAAAGAAGAATGAAACTGGCTGGTATGCATTTGTCATTGCATTTGAAGTCACGCAACCAGCATATTTCATGTCACCCAGGTTTAGAAACTAGGAACAAGCTGTAGTCTAGTGGGAAAACTTTTTAGAATCCTATTTTTTAATTTTGATCTTATTTTTTTTCTTTTCGGTCCAAAGCGATGATGTCGGTTAGGGCTGTCAAAACGTCTGACTTAAGGATTGACGAGCGTGGCCTGTCTGTTGGTCGTTTCTTTTTTCTTGTTCGGCCCCTTGTACGATATTGTTTATCTACAAGACTGTATGGGAACTACATCCGTGTAATTTTTATGGGATTACATTTACATTAGCCAGAGAAGTCAAGCAATTTGTAACACTTTTAAATCTGTTGATAGAGATATGACTAGGTTTGAACACGCTTATCTCAAAAACTGCTGATCTGATTTGAGAAATACTTTTTGTGTTGGATAGCGAACATATTGAAGATAGCCGACACCCCAAGTGCCCTGACTGTATCACCACAGTCCTCGTAGGATACCTACACATCACCATAAAAATATTTCAAACAGCTTGATTATCGAGTTCCAAGGACTTGTACTAAAAGCTATAAAATAAACCAATCGACTATAGAATATTATTGATTCAAAACGTTGCAGTATGCGCGAGAAAAGAACCAAAAGTAATTATTACGCATTGCACTTTTAATTATTGCACTAAAACAAAATAATAAGTTACAATGAGTGAATTATTATAATAGGCATTGAAAACGGTCCCACGGGCTTCGGTGTTTTACGCGCAAGGCAACGAATAACAGAGTGTTCACTTATATGTTCTGACCTTCCAATAATAAAAAAATCTTAATAAAAATAAGCTTTTATTATTACACTTTGATAGAATTATTTGTTACTAATATTAATAAGCGATGGATGCGGACTTTGTGGAAATCCTTGGGGGAGGCCTATGTCCAGCAGTGGACGTCTTTTGGCTGAAATTGTGATGCTTAATTATATTGTCACATAAATATTGAGTTAAGGCTATTTATAAATAAATATGTAGGTACTTATGTGACAATATTGAAACAGCAAATCAACTAACTCCTCGCTTTTCCAAATAAAGGAATTCAAATTTGTTTCACAATTTGTATGTGAGACATTTCTTTTACATCAATGTTCCGTTTTTAGGTATGAAATAAGTCAACATGTTTTTACGTTGCGTGCATAAATGAAGTCTCTGCTTTGCGTTTCATTTGTCAATATATGAATCACTGTACAACCGTGTATTGCGACAAAAAAAGGTCAGCAAGAGGTTCGATTTTCCAGGCATCGTGCGCGCATAAATGTTATATCATTTTTAATTTGTTTTCGACCACTCCGTATTGGACCGAACGTTTTCATTTTAATTTATATTTATCAGCAAGATATGACTTTGCAGTTTGTGGCCCGTGTTGTTGCTACATTTACTATTATATTTTTATTGGGATGCTTTTGTATGAGTTGGCAGATATTTATCGGGTATCGGAACATTATTCGGTCGGTTCATAATCGTCCGCATAAAGCACCCTGTCACACGGTCGTTGGGCGCCGAATGCGCCCGACCCGACCCAAGTATTCTTTTTGTACCCGAGCGAGGGTATTCTCCGAGAAGCGAAAAAAATGAAGATATTAATATATCTCTCTAATTCGAAATACGTTTCGGATAAAAGGCAGATCATAAATCATTTCGCTTACGTACGAAGCGTCTTTGGATATGAACAATGTTTTTCGGGGAAGTGTCGATGTTGTCAATCAGACAGTATTGTTAAACGGAAGGACTCTGCAAATATGCATCGGATGTTTGTTATGATCTTAAAGTTGTTCTACCTACTTATTTTTGTTACATAAAAAGTGACAACGAATAAATAGGTTCGTAGCATAGTTTTTATTCGATTCCTCCCTAAAGCGATTGAACTTCAAGCACCACTAATGCTTTAGAAACTAAACCTAAATTAGCACAGTAGGCTAATTTCCCTTCATGAATTTGGAAGAGGCACGACTCAGTAATGGGTAATTTATGAGCTGAAACGACGACTGTAGTAGTAGATAGTATACAATATGTATGCATCATTAAATGTTTTTCTTTTTTACTACTAGTCAGCTCATAGATGTCCCACAGCTGAGTCGGGTCACCACCCCATTCCATCCTTAGGGTGTCGTAAAAGCCGCCAAAACCGAAATTAGAAGACCGATAAACTCGCCACAAGAGAAGGAAATCTTGAAACCCTGTGCCAGCCCGTTTGGCAAGCGTGCACAGTAGGTTACTTACCCTCCATCTAACTGGAGGCCTGACTCAGTAGTAGTAATAATAGTAGTTATTTAAATGTCGAACGTAAAAATACAATTTAATTTACTAACATTGAACATTGTCGTTATTTCATCTAGTTCAGAGAAGAGGATCGTGCATACACCTCCATACAGCTTTGAAGCGAATGTTTTTAATTGAATATGGTTGGTATTTTAGAGATAAGGTCTATTGGATGTACCGATTAGTATTGTGGGTCAGGCTGAACATGGCGCGTGGTCATGTCGGCCCGTGTAGCCAGTGATCGGAAATAAAGGTCAATAAACTCGATTTACTATGTTGATGTGGATATTCCTTAAAGATTTATTCGAAAGTACTAGGAATTACCGACATTAAATATTGACAATTTCTTTAGATATTATCTATATATCTATCCCCCAAGGTCTCCTGCAGAATTCCTCATTTCTAAAGCTATAGATAATGACTTTTCTTTATTTGTCCACGCATAGCTCTCTCCATTGCACTTTCAATAGTAGAGCCTATTAAATACTTTTTCTTACAATTTGTACTGGTTGTTGCTTAGCAAACTTATAAAGTCGCCTTAAACATATATTTAAACCATCATATAATAAAATTTAGTATTCCAGTCTTAGTATTTTTTGACTTTCACCCCGACCGTATTTCTCATCGGTGCCAAATTACTTGACTGATGCTGCGCTTAATGTGTGCTATTTTAAAATTCCAGATATTACGTATTTAATCAAATTTGTGCTTAAATTAGAAACATGCTTTGTCAAGATCACTTGAAAAAAACAAAATACATTTGTTTCAATTTTTCAATACACATTTTAGTGTATTGAAATAATTTTAGCTCTTCATAACATTTCATTAAGACTATTCATAGAGTATCCATATTGTCTAGACTGGTTTCCGATCACGGCGCTTTATCGGCGAGTCATCCACCGCTTATTAGTACTCTCTCCGTTAAAGATTGAATTAGCCCAATACGCATCGTTCAATAAAGATTGAAACAATGCTTCATTTAGGCTATTACCTATATAAGGAGGATGCTCCAGGGTAGCCCACGAAATTCAAAATTTCTTATGTTTTTTGCAATTTGCAGGGCAGTGCTAGGTTGTATGTCGATTAAAATGTTATTCGCGGCTGTAAGACGTATGTAGTTATAGAATTATAATCATCAAATTATCAATACAACCCTCCAAGCTCATTTTTTTTCAAAGTCAAAGTCTTTCACCAATATTTTGAATTTGCCTTAATATTTGCACACAGTATCTTATCTCTGGTATTTATTTTTTTAATTATTCATGCAAACATATTTACATAGGCGGACTTGATGCCAAGAGGCATTCTCTCCCAGTCAACCTTTAGGTGGTGCAGAGAGGGGCTACCGGTAGATGCACTGGCAGATTGTGAAAGTATGGTATAAATGTGTCTTATAATGTGTTTATATAGTCTGTGGTATAAAAAAACCATAGCATATACCATCGATCCTTTTCATCTGGCTATAGTGTTTTTGTTACATCCTGCAATAAAAGTAAGGCGGTTGTTAAATATAGCTAAATAATAATATTTTCTTCTAAAGTGGAAATATTATTGATACATACAGCACACTGACATTAACATTATGATTTAATTCGTGCTATGGACGTTAAACAGGTGGTGTGATATCAAATGTCTTCCAATCATTATTATTCAAACCGATGACATGTCTCGGGCAGTAGTTCGCCACTGGTTAATAATAAATTAGTCCTAACCTTTAATATAGCGATTTACTTACGGTATCGATGATATTGAAATTAAAGAAGTTTCTAGAAAGATCAGATCTTGTGGGGATAACGTCCCTAGCTAGCAAGTGCACGTAGCTTAAGGATACAAAATCCTAACTGACATAAATTTGTTAATTGTAATATTCAATGTCCATAAATAATCTCTATTATTTCTAACTAGCGACCCGGCCCGGCTTCGCACGGATGTAATTATGTTTTATACTTAAAAACCTTCCTCTTTAATCACTCTATCTATTAAAAAAACCGCTTCAAAATCCATTGCGTAGTTTTAAAGATTTAAGCATAGATAGGGACGGACGGACGACAGCGACTTTGTTTTATACTATGTATAGTGATAACTAAAATATATTATTAAAAGGAGTCCCTTTAGGCAAGGTTCCGAAGATACGGGTAGGGTTCCCACTTTGAATAGCTAGACTGATTCTTTGTCCGAGGTAGCTAACAGCTCTTCGGTCTCCTGTGATGTCGACTAACTTTTTTGCTATTTCCAGCGCTAGGACCCCACGGACCAAGGGTCAAGGTCAGGGTCAACACCGAATGGGACAAAATCATATTCGGAGTCTAGATCCCTGTATTTGCATGCTTTGGCCTTTCCAGCCGCTTGTTATATTGTTTTGTTAATTTGCTTATATCTTAAGTAGATATTCTTTTCAGCCCCATAAATTGCCCATTGCTGAGTACGGCCTCCTCCAACTATAAGGAGGGTAATTAGCTTATTATGCCACGCTAGCCAAACGGGCTGGCAAGCGTTTCTTATGTACATATTTATGAGAACCATATAATTATGGACGTCACAAATTCATTCAACGCAAGAGATAGACGACCTAACTTCAAGAGAAGGAAAACGTGTCACCAAAGCGTGTGCCAACCCGTCTGGCCAGCGTGGCACAGTAGGCTAATTACCCTCCATTTAACTGTAGCCCCGACCCAGCAGTGGATCTTATGGGATGAGTAGTAGAAGTCTGAAAAAAAGAAACGAATTGAAATAGTCTGAAACTTCATGCTCAGCAACCTGATATCTATTGACCCGTGATTGTTTTCTTACCAAACTCACCTAAAGCCATTTACCACAATTTAGGAGCAAAGGCCGAGCGCATCGGGTTTCACTTGAACGCGTGCTATTTCTAAAAAGTATGTTTTCACAGCGGAGCGCACTTAAGTAGCGATTGTAACTCAATACTGCAGAGCAATTCCGTCGAGGCGATGTGCCAACTGCAAGTCACAACTACGTCTTGTGTTTCGCTTTTTTAATTGCCACTATCGTCTTAAATGCGATTCTAACATATTCCCATACTACGAATAATGGAGCGGTTTTTTATAGGTTTACTAGCGACCCGCCCCGGCTACGCACGGGTGCAATGATGAATCTCTAAATTGATCAGTGTTTCTCTACAATATGATGGATGTATTATACATATAAACCTTCCTCTTGAATCACTGTATCTATTAATAAAAACCGCTTCAAAATCCGTTGCGTATTTTTAAAGATTTAAGCATACATAGGGACGGACAGACGACAGCGACTTTGTTTTTTAATATGTAGTGATTCATGAAAATTTCGTGCATTTCGTTTAGTACTTAGACTCAAACTCAAATCATTTATTTCAATTGAAGCTATTGGTGTTTTTGAAAAGTCAAAAGTGACGTTAGGAATCTAGTTGCATGTTCCAAAAAGTAGATCCTATGGAGAAGAACATCACCAAACTGAGCGACAGTTTGTTGGCGATTACTTTAAAAAACTTAGTAGTTGCAATATATAAAAGAACGACCAACAACTGAGTCGTCCGCCTCCTAAAAAGCTATGGAGGGAAATTAGTCTACTATGCCACGCTGGCCAGGCTGGTTGGCACATTGTTTCGTATCACCTTTTCCTTCTCTTACGGCTAAATAATCCGCTTTGTCATCTCTTACGATTACCTCAGGATGGATTGGGGTGGTAACACTATGTACCCTAAATCCGTCATCACACGGAAAATAAAGGTTATTTACTAAAGCTATAAGACCACAAATGTTAGCCTTCCTAAGTCCTATCTATGTAACAAGGTTTAGACAAGCCCATGACAACGCGTCATACGAGTCATACCCTTTCGAGGATCAAGATAAGGCTTCCATCGATAATAACGTCAGAAAAAAGTGTCTCCCATGGGTGATACAGCCGTTTAAGATAAGCATCTGACCCCAGCCGTGTCCCGCCGTGGCGCGCTACGAATTCACGATGCGCATTCCCTGCTCGTGTTCCGTATGGTTTTGTTTCCCGCTAAACTGGTGAATTTTGTTTTTTAATACATAACTTTGTTACGTCTGTATTTATGGTTTTTTTTTTCTGGTTTATGGTTTGCTGATTTCTTATTAACTTCTATATCTTACAGAAATGCTCTTAGGACGGACATAAGGTCTAAGGACTAACACCCTCTGATGCATTCATTTTAACGTAGAACCTTTTAGTTGTTACTGTGGATATTCAGGAGTATTCACGGAGACGGATTTAGTCCGTGCGGTGACGGACTTAGAATTCAAAATTCATCATACACAATGACACCAACAAATCCTATCCAGACAGTGTCGCAAGAGGCGACTAAGGGAACGCAAGAGAAGGAAAACTTGAGACAAACCCTGTGCCAACCGTCGTGCCAGCTTGGCATAGTAGTCTAAATTCCATTCATGAAATGAGATGACTCAGTAACAGGTCATTTATAGGGTAAAAGGATTAATGATAGTATAAATACGTATAAATTTCAGATACTTGAACTTACGAGTCGCAATCGGACCTGTTTGTTTTTTAAATAGGTATATTTACTTATATACTTTTGGCCGGTACCAATTTCAATTACATTACGGCTACAATATTGCCTGCACGACATACATTTTTTTATTCTTTATTCGAGCAGTTAACGTAGCTTTAATATTACATTAACCCAAACAACACTAATAAGATAATTGTAACTAATTAGAGAATAATAAAACGCTCTATGGGCGCGTGCGCAAGACACGTTGGATGTTAATAGAATTTGTCAACGATCCTTTTTTGTGGCAGCCCCAGAGATGAATCCCCTGATTAGTAATTAGACGGGCGACACATGTTTTGTACGCTTTTATCTTCTGTGTGACTCATTAAGATTTGATACCTTCACTTTTTTGTCATTAGTAAACCACCCGGTTTCAATGATTTAATTAGAGCCGATATTGTTTTGTTGATGAAGCAGTAGTTCCGATCTATAACACCATGTTTGCATTGGTAGCACCTTAATTGAGAAATACTATAGGTTATATCGGATTTAGAATATACAATGCCACCAACCCACTCTATCCTGAGGTTCTAAGAGGCGACTAACGGAACGCAAGAGGTATATCACCTAGCCCCAAGATAAGGAAATCTTGTTACAAATCCTGTGCCAACCCGTCTTGCCAGCGTGGCACAGTGGGCTGATTTCCTTCCATGAATTTGGAGGAGGCCCGACCGGTAATTTATGGGCTGAAATGAAGATTATATCGTCATGCTATTGACCAAGAGTTCAATGTGTCAATAAATTATGAATATTGGGTTAGCCTGTAATGATAGGTCAGAAATGGATAAATAAATAAATTGGGCAGACGGGAAAGTGCGACACGAGTACCAAACCTATTCAGGCGAAGCTTTGTTTAGGCTTAGTTTTAAATAAATGTTCAATATTAACTAATCTATACTAATATATAAAGCTGCAGAGTTTGTTTGTTTGTTTGAACGCGCTAATCTCAGGAACTACTGATCCGATTTCATCTTATCTTTCAAAATCTTTCAGTGTTATATAGTCCATTTATCGACGAAGGTTATAGGCTATATTTTATTTTCAAAAGAATTAGGGATCCGTATGAAAATTGCGATTTTGTAAACCAAGGTGTAAAATCGAAAACCTATTTATGCGTGCGCTGCAAAAACTATTGACAATAGAACAAAATGATGTACTACGGGTTTGTAGATCTTTCTTATAAAGATCTACAAAAAAGTCCGCGAGAGCACATATCTAACTATCATAGTTTAGTCACAATAACCGATTTTATGTTCATAAAAAATATGCACGGGTTCGAAGCCCACGCGGGCGAAGCCGCGCGCAAAAGCTAGTAGTCTATAATAATGATAATTATTTGAATCGTAGAACATTAGTTATAACTTTTTATAACTTTTTTACTTTTTAACACTCCTTTCAGACCAGTATTTGTATGTCTTTGTTGAAAGTAAATATTATTCACAAGCATACGATCCGGGTCTTGTATCTTTGTGGTAGCATGATGCACTGAATGGCACTCGACAAAGCGTAAACATTCCCTTGGAAGTATCGATCCATTGAAAGTTGTCGAATATGTGATCCGTTCAATGATCGCGGTGAACACACCTAAAAAGCCCTATTATGGTCGCGTTAACAGACACTTGAGATTTGGATCTGGAGCTAAAGATATTCATGTTACGAGTACAATATTAGAGGATTATAGGCGGTGCGGTTTATTTGTAAACATGACAATGAATGGAACATGCATAAAGCCGTGGTAGCCATGCCTACTTGTAATTTTATTGAATATCTTGGTACGATTCGGTGAACTTGTGGGATCAATGTGCAGTTGTGGCAAAAAAGAAATAAAAGAAAAAATCTCGAGAGAAAAATGAATCGGTGGGCTGATTTGTGTTGAATGTATTTCTTTTGACAGCTCACACATTTTGGCGGGAATAAACGTCTAAAGCGTCGTAGGTGAAATTCTGTTGACGTTTTTTTCGTAATTCAAAAATCGAAACCGAATGTCTTGGACACCTGATACGCTTATTATCCATGGACAACTATAGATCAACTAAATGTACATTAACACGACTTACTTATGTTAATCCGATACATGTGTCTTACTATTTCACCCTACAGTTTATGTAGCGGCGGTGTAAACGTTTTTGAAATACAGTAGGTACATTTAAAGTTTGTATAACCAAAGCAATAAAGTTAAAACTCTCTTACCGTACGAAGTTAATGTCAAGTACTAACCTATAGGAAGACATATTGTTAGGAACATATGAATGAATTCCTCGGGCGCCGCAAATATAGTCGGCTCGATTCGAGTTAAATGTTTTTGCCGCTTTGGGAAACTTTGGTCCGTGGGGCTCTGAATTCAAAATATTTTACAAACAGTGGTCCAGGCGTCTATTGAAATCAGTCCGTGATCAGAAGTCTGGTTATAACTTCGCTCAGCGAATTAACATTGCCATACAACGTGGCGATTAAACTATCTGTGATCTGGTGTACATTATTTTTTTATAATTTTAGTTACACTTAGTTAGACGTTTTTTTTTATATGCTTTTAACGCTGCCGTCTATATTTAACCTCAAACTATTACCATCTCAAAATTTTAAAATTCTTTAAACCGATTGTCCCATGAAAATACCGTCAGATCCTTAACACCATTGAAAACGGATTGCCACCATTGTTCCATATAATCATCAAGTCATCAGAACCAAAACGGATGTCGAGCACCTTTGTCAAAGCCCCAATCATCCAGGCTGTCGTTTAAAAATTTACCATGTTTCCTCGTCATAAAGTATAAAATTGCTCGGTAATGTCCCCGCCGGGTTTTGTTACGAGAATGTGACAAAGTCGTCTTATAAAGATGATTTATGTCCGTGTTAAGTATGCAATGCAATTGTTGTGAATATTTATTTACGCTCGTAAACTATAAACAACGAGCAAATCTGGTTATTTATGGGGTGATTGGACATTCTGAGGAACATGTATGGAAAATGTTTTTAGCAAGAACTTATTGAGGTAGCTTCTTGCGGTGCAAGACTCCGTGGTCGACTGAGATGCACAGAAACTGCGATCTACGTATTACAGTTACCATACCTTGTAAAGGTAACTGTATTACATTACAGACACTTATATAAATATCATCATCACACTCTTGTTACCTATAAATTATTTTGTTAATTAACAAAGCCAGTACTTATTTATGTTATGTTACCTGGATAAAATTGGACCGAACGAAATGTAAAGACAAGAAATTAAAATGCTCTTTGCGTTTCTTGCCAGTTCTTCTCAACTGAGCAACGTTCCAAACTGGTGGTAAACGGTCGATTACTTTGCATTCTATAAGTCCGTGTGGTGATGGATTTAAAATACATGGTGTCACCACCCCATTCCATCGTGTGGGTGTCGTAAGAGCCGAGAAAATGAAATGATAAGGCCGAGACCCTAGCCGCAAGAGAAGTAAAACTTGAAACGCAACCATGTGTGGCGCAGACTTTCAAATCTTATCCCATAGGAGACCCACTGCTGAGTCGGGCTTCCTCCCATTATATGGAGGGTAATTAGCGGCGACCATTACGCACAGGGTTTCGTTTCAAGAGTTTCCTTCTCTCGTTTTTTGCCTTGTTATTTTCCTTTTGTCAGCTCTAACGACACCCTCGGGATCCCATTCCGGGTTGGTGACCCATGTATTCTAAATGCGTCACCATACGGATAGGACGTTTATAACCCTCAGGAACTAACGGCACACTATGACCCAAGGGTGATATTGTTGGCTTCGTTATTCTAAAAGTTTAAGATCCTTCCTTCATCCTCTACCTCCATGCTAGATTCTCCTCCAATAGTTTATTAACGTCTTTTTCCATTTCACAGGAGAGAAACCTTTCAAATGCGAGTACGCGGGCTGCGACCGTCGCTTCGCCAACTCCTCAGACAGAAAGAAGCACTCACACGTCCACACATCGGACAAACCTTACAACTGTCGCGTACATGGATGTGACAAGTCTTACACACATCCATCGTCATTACGAAAGCACATGAAGGTACACGGAGCAGCAGGGGACGCCTCACCTCGGTACGACAGCGATGGAGACGATTCTTCCTCAGCGGGCAGCGTCAGCGTCACAGCCGGTGCCGCCAGTCCCACGGTCCCAATACCACAACCCCAACCGCCAGTACCACCCCACAATCCCCATCACCATCCAACGATAACAGATAAACTTGAAAGTCTCAACGATAAATACCTCAATCCTCACGACCAGAAAACGTACGAGCGACCGCCGGCTCCACCTCATCAGCATCAGCCTCATTTAACCAATTTAAGTGGGAATGGAATGGAGAACAAAATAGGTTTCGGTGGACATTGGACTCAGTTCCAGCAACCGGCACCAGCTATGCCTCACGGAGTCCCTGAGTGGTGGTGTCCCACGCAGGAGTCTTACCATCACCATCATCTGATGCATCATTCGGGAGCTGCTGCGGCGTACTGACCACATCGCGCTTAGGGAACTCTTCATTCGACGATTAGCTGACCCATCGATTAGCCAACCATTAAGTAGATGCTCCTAAATCAGATTATTTCACTAATCATGTGCTCTCAGGTAAATTTTGAAGCTTCTATATGACTTGTTCATGTGGTGATGGATTTAGTATACATAGTATCACTACTCAATTCCAGCATGAGGGTGTCGGTAAGATCCGACATAATAAATAAAAATAAATATCCTTGGACATTTCACACAACGCCATCTCGTCCCAAGCTAAGCAACTTAATGCTTGTGTTATGGTAACGAGATGGATGATAAATTACTTATATGCATTTTTTTTTGTAAATACATACATACATATTATAGATAGAAATGACACCCAGACTCCGAGCCAGCGCCTCTGGTTTAGACAAAGACACTTGCCCGACCCGGGAATCGAACCCGGGACCCGTTGATCCAAAGGCGGCACATCTAACCACTAGACCTTAGACCACTAAAACTTGAAACGAAAGCCTCTGCCGACCATTCTGGACAGCGGAGTAGCTTAATTACCCTCCCTGTGATGAGAGGAGGGCTGACTCAGCAGTGGGCCATTTATGGGCTGTTAACTACTTGGTGATCTGATTTAGATGTGCGTCCAATATAGCTAATTAAATATACTTTAATTAACTGTTGATTACTCGTAGGTATGTATGCGTTCAACATTAACGTGGAATGAAAAGTTCACTAAAGCGCTTCCGTACATTGATAATATTACGCTTAAAAAATATTCTTATAATGTCGATGTCTCAAATATCGGCCGTCCTAAATACTACAGATTTGGATCCTCTAGAAACTTCTTGTAATAATTTAAGTACAACAAAACGAGTGGATATTCACGTAAATTGTACGTACAAAAACGTCGCGTGAAACCTTTATAACGTTTAAAATAATAGAGTTGTAAATAATAACCACTGTTTGAATGCTTTACAGCATGCTGTATATTTTCTGTAAACAATCTGTCTTTAAAACGAAATGTGTCCTATTATTTTTAGTTGACAATTTTTCTTTGCAGGCTCGAGTATTGTCCTTTTTGACAATCGGAGCGTGTAAATGTTTCGTACTAAGAATGTATTTGTCAACTTACTGCATTTGTTGACAGTGATTTATGATAGCCTTTGTAAAATATTAAGGTACAAACGAATGTAACTAAAAAAATGATTATTTAATGTTAATTGCCTCCACTAATTAAATATTTCGACATGTAAATTTTACAATTTACAGGCGATGAAATTGTATTGTAAATTTAATTCAATTATCGAGCTCCCTCATTGTCATCCATTAGCTTTTTTGACTTTTTTATAACAAATATTAAAAGGTTTGTATCATAAATTTGTTAAGATCAGCAATGCCAAAGCACCGAAGTCTAATAAAAGTATAATTTTAAAGATTGTAAATTGTATATGTACTTATTTGACAGTAAGGTTATGTAAGTTTATTAAAAATAGTGAACCACATTTTCATTTAGTGCAAAGATGATGTACACTTTCTAATCAGTTTAAAACAATAGCACGTATTGTGTTTTGTAGTGATATTGCTTTATTGATAGCTAAATAACTTGGGTACAAAGTGGGGGGGGGGATTTCACGCATTGGATCAAACAATCGCATGATTGGCGGAGAACGGTTTCGCATTCGTTCTCCGCCAATCATCGGCCGGCTCAAGTTGTTTATCATGTACTATACCGGATTTAGACTATACAGTGTCACCAACTCACATTAGCCCGAGGATGTCATACGACCAACCGACTGCCTGGTCAGAAGGGAAAGTCAATCATCATCATAGTCCAACACACTTTTCCCCATCAGCTTCACGCTACAATTTAAACTACAAAAAAATGTGTCAATTCCTCCTAACTAGGAGTCTTAGCACTGGTTTATTCATTTTCGCCAGGGCAGCATTTCATGTATGTAATGGTATTTTTTACAAGTAAAGCAAAAGTAATCTAAAATGACAGTTCTCATTGTGGCCCTTTTTTACAACTCTGGTGACACAGTTCATTCTAAATTCCCGGATTTAAATTATAGAAAGCTTTGCAAAACGTGTTTTAATATATTACCTACACACATACTTAATTGTATTTTGTAATAGGTTTCTTCAATTGTTTCACTATTTTTTTTAACTTTTATATCTGTGTATAGTATAAATAAGTAAGATGCCCAGTGATAATAGAATTAAGAGTTTGATTGATAGATATTTCACACAATTGTCGCTATTCATTGTGCTATTTCTGATCTATATTTATCTTGAGAATATTGCTATTTTTTCACAGACATTATGTATATTACTAGCAAGATGGCTGACTGGCCAGTTATTGTGAACTATTGATTGACTGAGAAAGCATGTACTTTAAGTTATTTTAAGATAAAAACAATGTATTTTCTACAGCCCTGTAAATAGCGAATGATAAATAAACAGATATTTGAACTTCATTTTAATTATTTTAATTACTTACCTTTTTTAAGTCATATAGTTGTGTCTTTTTACTATACTTATACCTCAACTCATATTTGCAATATTTCATGACACCTTTTTTAAATGTAACTAGAATTGGAAAGAATAAAATTTAGTTTTCTTCTAAACACAAATTAATGCGGGAATACAACAATACAAATTAAGCTTCTTTGGCAAAACAAAGTGACATCGCCAAACAATGATTCATTTTATTTTGAACCTTAGTTTTATTAATAACAAGTGGTCTCTTGTAGAAAAGTGGATTTTATGATGTCACTTTGTTTGCAGAGGCAAAATATTCTTTTTTGTTAAACAAATTAGAAGTTTTATAACAATAGTATTTTTTTTTAATATTCTCATACCCTGAATAATGAATGAATTCTCTAAAACAATAAAAAACCCCAAAGAGAAATATGCGAGTCGAAAACAATTATAACAAGTTACGGTTTTTACTATCCAAAAACTGACGTAGACGATTGTCTGCATCTCAAATAGGAAACCGAAAGATTGATCGATCGAATCACGAAATCTAAAATGGAAATCCAATTCTCGCGATCATTTCGATCGAACGATCAAAAAACTTAACGCTACGCACAATAAAACACAGCACAACAAAACGAAGAACAATCATATTCAAAAAGAGAATTGAATTTATCATTGTGAAGAAGCGAGAGAAAGAATATGATAAATGATCAGAGTGGTGTACATTACTGTGCGTGAGAGCGAGACGGCGATAGTTCGATTTGGAATCGACTTTGTGCGAGGGATGATTTATAGTTTCTCAACAGGGTTTGGCCGATCCAGTACCAAGATTTATATGTCTGTACGGCGCTTGCGCGGTAGGAGCGTTTTCTTATTATAAATCTCACTCCTGCGTATGCGCTTGCAATTGCCTCTTTAGCTGTCCGGTGAAGAAATTAAAAAATATGTTAACATATTGCAGCAGGCGGAGTACGAGTAGAACGTTGAGGATAATTGGCTCGCTAAGTTAATGCGCCTACGCACGGACTATACGCTCTGCTAGTAAACGTATTGCTCTTGTAACATATTTGTTACCTACATGCCATTTTTTATTATCTAACTGTATTTTGCGTAGTAATCGCTTAGTATTTTTTTTCTTTATTAGTTTATAGAAGACTAGCGGCCCGTGCCGGCTTCGCACGAGTGGACATTTATTTTTCTTGCAATTAAAATAGATTTCTTAGATTTTCGCGATTATTAGCTACACATTGAAATTAAACACTTTTTAATAGATTTATCGCGTGTATCTCGCGACCACGACTGCTGTAAAGCATTCGAAATGTCGGGAATTAAATAATGTAATATACTCGCGATAAATCCGTTAATCCGTTAGTGCGTCAAGCTGAAGACAGGGCGCTATGGCGCTCTTTAGAGGAGGCCTATGTCCATCAGTGTACCTACTAATGTAGGCTGATGATCATGATGATGGTGATGAAATCCGTTAGTGTTTAATTTCGATTCAAATAGAAATGCATGCAAATGGCGGACGAATTTTAAAAATCGGTTCAGTAGTTTTTCAATCAATCAATCATTTATTGCGTACAATGTAGGTGCATTATAAGAGATATTACAGACTATCACAGGTACAACCAGCTACATTATACCTTACGGCATGCAATTTTTATATGTATTAGATTTATCATTATACAATATTAATAACAATAAACATAACTGTGGCAATGAACAAAATAAACATAAAGTACAATTATATATATACTTACTATATTGAAAACTCATTCATCAATAAATTCTGAAACAGAATAATAACATAGGGTCTTAAAGGCGGTTACACAGCTATCACCAACCCATACCATCTTTAGGGTGTCGTAAGAGGCGACTTAAAGAACGCAAGAGGCAGATCACCTAGCCCCAAGAGAAGGAAAACTTGATACCAACATTATGCCAACCCGTCTTGCCGGCGTGGCACGGTAGGCTAATTTCCCTCCAGGAATTTGGAGGAGGCCCGACCCAGCAGTGGGTCATTTATGGGCTGTAGTAACGACTACCGCTTGAACCCCAAGCGAGACCTAGTGTGGGACTACCGGTATTCGTTTGGTTAGACCTATCTCTAGAGCATCTAGAGCTAGACGCACTTTTACTACTACTTCTCCACATAGATAGTGGGCCATCTACTCGCATCTAGCTGAGTCGAGTCTACTCCAGTTACAGATCATCCTGGCAGACGAGGTGGTATGCCTGACAGGAGGCCGCGGTCCCTAACCCCCCGGTAGGCGATATCTTAACGGTGCAAATTGCTCTGTAAATTTCGCTATCGCGTTGTACGACTTTTTTGGTAACTCTCGCGTTTGTAGGCGATATTTCATGATGTTTATAGTACAGATTTTACACATAGAGTGTAATTAAATTAGCTGACTGTGCCAAGCTAACTAGAGTTGGCATACGGATTTAGGTATATCAAGTTTTCCATCTCTTGCTGCTAGGTTCTACTGTCAGCTCCTACGACACCCTCACGATAGAATGTAGTGGTGTATTCTTAATCCGTTACCACACGGACAATGGAAGTTCTTAACCAGCAAATAAATTGAAATCCGTAGTACCTATCCGTAAGGTTATGACCTCCATATTACAAAAAAATATATAGTACCATGAACAAGCTATGGGACCAATAGACACTGGACGCGACTCGACGTGGACACGACATGGCGACGGCGGCGGCAATACTCTATTTCCCCCTAAGATAAGATCTGGCTGCGACTGACAGCTAGCCCCGCCCCTTACAGCCCCTACACAGAATTATCCCCTTTTTTGTTTACGCTCCAACGCTAAAGGTTTATTTACATTCAGATGATAGGTACTGTCCATATTGCTTAGAATGTAAAGCTGATTAAAATCCTTATTTATTGTTTTTTTTGCCAATTAAAGGCCGCTGCATACGTGACGGGTTTTTATACGGACGGGACGGGACGGGAAGGGAATTATTGCAAACATCGTTTTGATACAAAATGTATATGAAAGTGCATATTTCACGGACGGGACGGGAACTTGGCACTCACGGGACGTGCTAAACATCGTCGGCGACGATTTTATATACATTTTGTATCAAAACGATGCTTGCAATAATTCCCGTCCCGTCCCGTCCGTATAAAAACCCGTCACGTATGCAGCGGCCTTAAAAAAAAAGCAGCTTTAGAGAAAACAAGAGAGGTTGATCCGATAAATCGGAGTTTAAAATAGGTAAATGCACGATTGAAACCTTATTCATTGCATACACGTCATTACGTGTGGTGACGGAAAAAGAATACAAAAATCACCAACCCATACCAACTTGAGGGCGTCGTTAGGGGCGATTAAAGGAAGAGGCAGCTAACTTCCCTTCATGCATTTGGAGGAGGCTCGATTCATTAGTGGTCATTTATGGGCTGAAACTATGAACGCCAAAAGACACACATCAAGTTAAATATATTTACTTTCGACATTTCTTAATTACAAAATATCAACCCTAATGTTAAATAACCTAGACTACAAGTTATTTAAATGTTACAAAAAGAAACAGTACTTAGGTACTTCATCTATCATAAATTCAGCCCATAGCTGCTAAGTCGGACCTTCTCCAGGTTGATGGAAGGAAATTAGCATACTATGCCACACTCGACAGACCAGTTGGATTTAGTTCTAGAGTTCAGTTGCCTGTAACGAATTCCTCAGAACGAAATGGGTTGAAGCATTGTGCATTCTAAATCCATGACCACACCAAAGTATAATATCCTTAAATGTATATCCACATTTCAAAGTATAATAGTAGGTACCTAATACTTACTATGTTTAATGATAATTGCAAATGTATTATAGGAGGTGCAAAAAACGATAAATGATAAAATACAATAGTCTCTTAATGCATGCAACCCGGGCGGTCGTTTTTCCACCGTTTTAGAAAGGCTAAAATCTTTATTTATTAGAATCGATAAATTTATTAAAGTTCAATGTTTTATCTCCACATTGTATTGGTGAGCTGTAAAAACGGATTGTGGAGGAATTACAGATGAAACGGCAGAGATTTAATCAATCACGCAGATCAAGCTGTTGTTTATTCTTGTACCATTAAAAATATTACTGATTCGGAAGAAACTAAAGGGTTCTTTAATCGACCCTTAAGCGCCATTCCACTTTATCATAGGGATAGGAGCAGTCTAACGTGGTTTGGTTAACTAACCATACTAATATAAAGGAGGTGTAGCAACCGCATGCGACATACTTTACACATCATCATCATCATATAGTTTAGCACTAGGTATCCCCACTTCTGGACGGCATTTCCACTTCTGGCGGAAAAACATCAACAGCCCACATTAGTCCACTGCTGGACATAGGCCTCACCTAAAGAGCGCATAGCCATATGTTTTACACAATTTACCCGAAAAATTGGAACGAATTACATAAAGAAATATCGCCTACAAATGCGAGAATTGGCAAAAAGTCCTACACCGCGTTAACGAAATTTTAAGAGCAATTCGCACAGTTACATTTTCCCCGACTACAACTATATAGGGGATAGCCGCTGCGACCCCTAGTCAGACATACCTCCTCGTCTGGCAGGATGATCATCCCTTTGCGCCTAAAGTGGTGACCCCGACTTGGACTCCAGAGCAACCTTCCAACGAGTCTGCAACATCCTTCCGCCTCGTCAATCTGGTGAAGACGATTACTCCTTAGCAGCACCAGTCACTTAGCTAGTAACTCCTTAGCAGCACCAGTCACTTAGCTAGTAACTAAGTGACTGGTGCTGCTAAGGAGTAATTCAAGACGTCAGCCTTAACAGATAGGCGCTGTGACTCCAAGCCCCTAGCTATGACTGTGTCATCAGGCCATCACTTGGTCAAACTACCAGTTCTGACTGTACTCGACGTGTATCGAATGCCATGGATAGTGAAATAGCAGCTGCGACTCCAAAAGTAAAGATAACAATTAAATATTTTACTCATGTCATCATCATCATTTTTTCATCATTTCAGCCAAAAGACGTCCACTGCTGGACATAGGCCTCCCCCAAGGATTTCCACAAAGGCCGGTCCTGGGCCGCCCGCATCCACTGCTTTCCGGCGATCTTAACCAGGTTGTCGGTCCACCGTGTGGGAGGCCTACCAGCACTGCGCCTTCTGGAACGCGGTCGCCACTCGAGGATTTTCTGCCCCATCGGACGTCGGTCCTGCGAGCTATGTGCCCTGCCCACTGCCACTTAAGTTTGACAATCCGGTGGGCTATGTCGGTGACCCTGGTTTTCCTGCGTATCTCCTCATTTCTGATTCGATCTCGCAGGGAAACTCCGAGCATAGCCCTCTCCATTGCCCTTTGGGTGACTTTGAGCCTTCTGATGGAGCCCATAGTGAGCGACCACGTCTCAGTTCCATATGTCATCACTGGCAACACACATTGGTTGAAGACTTTTGTCTTCAGACACTGCGGTACTCATGTATCATGTACTTATTCGTCGTGTCAGCCCATAAGTAGCCCACTACTGAGTCAAGCCTCCTCAAAATTCATGGAGGGAAATTAGTCTACTGTGCCGTGGCCCACGCTGGCAAGACGGGTTGGCACGGGGTTTGTATCAATTTTCCTTCTCTATTAAGTATCAAGTTAACCTAGCTTTTATTTAGACTGACGTAATTGTGAGTCTGTCATAAACTCAACTCAACTGGCCAGCGTGGCACAGTAGGATAATGTCCCTCCATGTAATTGGAGGAGACCTGACTCAGTAGCGTGTCATGTAAGGGCTGATTAGTAGTAGAAATGCAATGGGAGTGAATCCCGTGGCCCTGGCTTGGGCAGTCAAGGATCGCCGTCGGTTTTAGTGGGTATATAGGTCGGGGCGCAATTTACCATCTCTACGCGCCTCGGAGTCCCACATACCCCGGCCATATCCCAACGGCGGGTTATCCATGAGGATCTCCGAGGTAAAAAAAAAAACAAACATAATGAAGTGCCAATTTGCGAAAGGTTCGTGGCATCTGCTAAGTGCGTCAAGCTATAAGGCGTTAACCCATGTGGTGACGCGTGTAGAATACATAGTGTCACCACCCCATTTCATTATCAGGGTGCCGTAAGAGCGTGGCACGGTAGGCTAATTACCCTCCATGTAGGTGATGCCTGGAAGTAACTGACATTTTGTGCCTGTGCTCTGTTCCTTTAGCCTCTTGAATAATATATCTCACTTGTACGTAGCATTTAGACAATGTCATATATTGTACACTGTATGTGTGGCCAACGACGCAATGGATAGCTATTTATTCGCGGACTTGTATTTGATTGGCCCTGACCCAAGGCCTAGTTGTCATTCATTGCGTTAACGTGTTGTGTGTTTCTCTCATCTGGCGAACTTGCTCTCACTATGCTGTTTAGTGCTTTTTGTACAGCCGCGAATCAAATGTTCATCATCATACAACCTAGCACTGCCTTGCAAATTGCAAAAAACGTAAGAAAATTTGAATTTCGCAGGCTACCCTGGAGCATCCACCTTAAGTGGGCTGATTCAAAACTCATTTAATCAAGTTGGCTCGTTATCGTTATAGCTCTTTTGACAAGTTAAACAATAAATAAAATTTAATATTTACCATGTACCAACCGGTTCGGAATGCAGCTCTACAGAGAAGAGCCGGCAAGAAACTCTGTAGTTGCTTTATTTTTTCTTTATCGCAATTTTTAGATACAAGGCTGTGATAAGACAGATTTGTGAGAGCAAACTTGCGCAATAGTCGCAAAGGGCCAAACATCAGCCCGATCTAGTTAAAAATAGTAACCTTCTTATGCCCGAGTCAACCGACCCCCAGCAACGGCACCTGCTGATGATAATGATGATGCTTCTGAGTGTGGTGTGGAAGGGACCTATTTTTCCACTTCGTTGATAACGATGACGCACGAGTGACGCGTTTTTTCTATGTAAATATTTTGGCATGATAACCAATTCCTTTGCATAAGTGCCTTCTTTAAAATGTTTCAATTTGTGCTGTGAATTTAAATTACGCAGGTATTTTATGTGGTCCGGAAGTCGATAAATTGTATGAGTGTTAGACAGCTAATTAGAATAAAGATAATATAATACCTCATACATAAACAGTGCAATGTTAGTTGTTACCTGCAACATTAATATTCTGGGTCATGGTCATCATTTTAGTCGTATCGTATAAAAATAAAAGATTAATTTGCAAGTTACGAAATATGACTTCTTTCCGTGTGGTGACGGATTTAGAATGCATAGTGTCACCACCTCATTCCATGCTGAGCGTATCGTAAGAGCCGACGAAAGAACAAGACAAGCCGATAACCTAGCCATAAGAGAAGGAAAACCAACCTGTCTGACAATCGTGGCACGGTAGGCTAATTACGCTTCATGAAACTGGAGGAGGCCCGTCTCAGCAGTGGATCATCTATGGGCTGACTGGTAGTAGTAGAAATAATTATTGATGGGTTGATATTCGCACTTTAGATGAATACATTGCTGATAGATAAATATAAATAAATAAATATCCTTGGATATTTCACACAACGCCATCTCGTCCCAAGCTAAGCAACTTAATGCTTGTGTTATGGTAACGAGATGGATGATTTTGATTTTTGATGATATCGATAAGTCGCGCGCAGTGGTTGAGAGATCGATAAGTCGATCGCTCAACCACTGCGCCAATAGATGAATAATTGATCGACTGCTGCGCAGCATGTCGCGGGTTCGATTCCCGCACGGAAGAAATTTTTAATTATTTGTAAGTACGACCTACAAGTATTTGTTCCGGGTCTGGGTGTTTTCTATCTATAATATGTATGTATTTACAAAAAAAAATGTACTTATTTAAGTAGTTTATCATTCATCTCGTTACCATAACACAAGCATTAAGTTGCTTAGCTTGGGACGAGATGGCGTTGTGTGAAATGTCCAAGGATATTAAAAATATATACGAGTATATACATATATGTCTCAGGTTTTCACGATCCTTGCATATTGTGGAAAATGACATTTTTCCGATTTAAATCGTGTTATTTAATTAAACACCGATCACGGAGAGACAATAAAAATAACACGATATTTATCCCGTTTACCACACTAAAATGGACTGATAAACTTTAATGCACTAACATTTTACGCCATCTATCTGAAAACGGCCAAACATCATCTAAAACAATATTTTATACGTCCCCTTTCTCTTAGAGGTTCAATTTTTGCAAAGATTCACACAAATCTTTGCATTTCTTTGTGTTCATGTGGGGGCGAGTGGCTACCCCGCAGTGTGCTGATGATGAGTTACGACAGTCGATTCGGAAGTCGCGGCCTTCAAGTAATTCTATACCTTATGTCGAGGTCTTAAGAGCTAAGGTATGCTTGTTCTGGATTCATGTTCAGGAACACGCCGGATCTCGGAAGTCACCCCTCTGCCCGGAGGCGTCGTGCCGCCCTCGCTTCCGATATCAATCGGCTGGTTTAGCTGCGTATAGTTCATAATTTATGTGGAATTGCTTGGATTTCTTATGGAAATATTTTATCAGAATTATTATACACTAGCGACCCGCCCCGGCTTCGCACGGGTGTAATGATGAACCTCTAAATTTATCAGTGTTTCTCTACAATATTCTGCATTTATTATACATATAAACCTTCCTCTTGAATTACACCATGTATTAAAAAAAACCGCTTCAAAATCCGTTGCGTAGTTTTAAAGATTTAAGCATACATAGGGACGGACAGACGACAGCGACTTTGTTTTATACTATGTAGTGATTTTCCAAGGGTTTGTATATACCTACCTACCTACTTTTTAATTTGCAAAGAGATTTCACCAAAGTCTTGTGCAAGTGTGCTAGAATTTAAAAAAGTTTAAGTAAAGAGTCTTATGCCCTTCGATGACTTAGATTGCAATATTGACCACTGCTGCCACATGGGTTAAGCTTCAACAGGTTCAGTGGTCTGGGGTTGGTCGTCTCATTGGATGATGGATATTTTCCTTGAAGTTAACTTGGCATTTTGAACCAATCATGGTCACCTACTGGAGATGCGGCGCTCGTGGCACTCATTCGGTGTTGTCATCGGAATAGCTTTCTCGAGTATTTTTTTAAATGTTTGGAATCACGATAGTTTGAAGACTTGTATTATTTTGTATTGTTATAACATTCACGTACCTATCAGTTGACAGCTGACCCAGTAAGAACAGATTGTTATATATTATTTGTTACAGAAAAAAATAAGACATGTAATTTGGCGTAAAAGACAAACCCGCTAACGAATATATGTTATTTTAACTATATTAAATTGTAATTAGTTATATTAAATAGGACCGCAAATTACCTTTATACAATGAATGACAAGTCCTCCGAGTTTCTTGGCAATTCTTCTCAGCAGTGGCCGCGTTCCGATCTGTTGGTAATCTGTCTAATACTTTGCTTTGTATAATATTTATTATTATGTTGACAATTTGTAAATTTCGACTGTGTCATATACAGAATAAATGATTAAGACTGAGCTTATTCAAAGACCTAACCTATAAAATCGCATTAAGCCTACAGGTAGCGCCATCTATTGGCCACATCTTATACTTTGCAGTTGAATCTTCAGAAAGGTAATAAAAACCATAGCCTTTTGAAATACAATAATTCGCTAATGAATGAAATGTTATTACGACCTTATGAATTATAACAAAAATAAATTTAGGTAAATCCAACATAGTGTCCCAAACATAATATCATCATTATTCAGCTTCCTAACTTAGGCAAAGACATCTCTTTAAAAGCCAATCATTGAATAAGCTCAGAGCTATGGTTAAGCCCATTCAAACGCCTGTAATATCATTTCGAACGAGTGTTCGTACATCCGCAAATAATTAAAGTCGGCGTTCGGTGGCCGGCGCACGCGCCGATGCGCCGCGCCACGTGACCGCCGCCCGCTTATTGTTGCTACCGTTATTTATGAATATTGTCGCGACGTGTGGAGTGGATTGCAGACACGCGGCCTATGGTTTGATGGATGTCTTATGCATTTATGAGCGCCTGATACTCGGTGAGGGCTTAACATTGATTATCCTGGTAGGTCTTAGGATTGCAAGCGGAATCTGTGGATCAGGGGTCCGATTCCGGGGTCGGGTAAGTCTTCATGTAAGTTGGTGGTAATCGGTCGAGTGTTGGGTATCTACTACCTCTATTCAGCCCTTTAATGACCCACCTTGAGTCGGGCCACCTCCTGTAACATGGAGGGTAATGAGCATACTGTGCCACGCCGGCCAGACGGGTAGGCAAAGGGTTTCATAACAAGACTTCCTTTTCTAGCGGTTATCGGCTGTCTATTAATCACGTGATGTTTTTTTTTACATTTTTTATCCCCTCCCTCCCCCTTGGTGATACGTGGTGAGTTTTTAGTACCTGCAAAGAATCTTTATACTCAAAGGTTACTACACTACACGCCGCTTTTCGGTGTAAAAAACACGCGTTTGACGAAAAAATAAATACACGTGATATCTTACTATACTCCCCCTCCCCCCTTGTGATATTTCGTGATTTTTACTGGATCCCTTCCCCCCCCTTTCGAACCTCACGTGATTAATGGCATGGCCAGCCCCTAATTTGCCCTACGACACTCTCAGGATATAATGAGGTGGTGACAATATTGTATTCTAAATCCGTCACCACACTACACACATTATTGAACTTATCCTTAGCTCTCATCGTTTCCGTTAGCACATAAATCACCCACTTTTGGTTCGGGGCTCCTCTAAATTCAGATGAAGGGAAATCTAAATCCAAATCAGCCTGCAGTGCGATGCTGCCAAGACGGGTTGTCTATAGTTCTCCTTCTCTGGCGTGATCTGCTTCATACGTTCTTTTACTCACCTCTTACGACGGTATGGGTTGGTGACATTGTGTATTCTAAATCCGTCACCACACAAATGGCTTAGCTGTCGGTGTTTGTTTATTTATTCATGGCTTTTCAAACGCAACCATTTGATTTGGTTTAACGTCCCCCGCAAATTAAATTCAGGCGTGCTACATAGCCTGGGGTTGTTGGCAGAAACATACGCACGGATTAGCGCGGCCAAGTGTATACACACCCTTATTTAGTGGAAAATTTGACAATCGTCCTGCTATCATATCTTTATATGCATTTTTGTTATCAGTTACTTGAGTGCCTTTGACCCTAGGCTTGCGTGATGGAAAGAAACGTCAGGGTCTAAGATGGAGCAGGCAATTCAAGGAAATGCCCTGTCGTGCACTGGCTCTCACATACACAAGACAAAACACAGTAAACTGCTTGGCGTTGGACTTCGATGTGAGGGTGGTAGCTAGCAGGCGGACCTATAGATCCTACCACCAAGCGTGCTGGATTTTGTTGACTTTTACAACACGCGTTTTTTCCCAGCTTCCGGTGGGGAAATGTAATATTCTGACCCGTCCCCACACGGGTCAAATGTATCATGGAAAAAAGCTTCTAGTATAGAAGCTTTTTTGCGGCAAACTTCTTGAGCAAAAAGTGTTGTGGTTCGCGTATGTTATCAACCATTCGCGTACGTTTCGACGTTTCGTCCACAATACCGCAGAGTTTGAAGACCAAAATCAACGATTAATATGTGTTTACATTGAATGATATAATGGTACAGAGACGTGGTCGCTCACTATGGGCTCCATCAAAAGGCTCAAAGTCTCCCAAAGGGCTATGTTTGAAGCTTCCTTTTGAAACCGAATGAGGAGATACGCAGGAGAACCAGAGTTACCGACATAGCCCACAGGATTGCCAAACCTATATGGCAATGGGCAGGGCACATAGCTCGCAGGCCTGACGCCCGATGGGGCAGAGTCCTCGAGTGGCGATCGCGTTCCGGAAAGCGCAGTGCCGAGTGAACGGTGCTTCCACACGGCGGTGGGTGGACCGACGACCTGGTTAAGGTCGCCGGAAAGCGATGGATGCGTGTGGCTCAGGGCCGTGGAAATCCTTGGGGAGGCCTATGTCTGGCTGAAATGATGGTGATGAGTACTACAACTTACTTCATCATCATCATTTTTCATCATCAATAAATTTATGACGCATTTATAATACAATTAAACACAGGAAAGTGAGAAGACAACATCATCTAGAGAAGGAAATCATGTGCCAACCCGTCTGGCCAGTGTGGCACAGTAGGCCAAATTCTCTCCATTTATTTGGAGGACGCCAGCCTCAGTAGTTTGGTATATTATAGGTTGAGACAGTGATCATACAATGTTTATAAAATAAAATACAATAATTAAGCATTGATAAGGAATGTAGCCTTGGTAAATACATAATTTTCATTTTTTTTTACTGTTTTAAGACTAAGAACAAAATACTACACAATGTCATATTGTGTTTAGTTTTGTCATGAAACCCATAAAATAAATCAATTTACATGAGTTACGCAATAACCTAAAAGTTGTATAAAACAACCAAAAACGATCGACGAGGATGGGATTCGAACCCACGCGTGCAGAGCACATTGGATTAGCAGTCCAACGCCTTAACCACTCGGCCACCTCGTCGTGCTGAGACGATGCGAAATTACTAATTATTTTTCTGTAAGGCACTCTAGTAATAAAAACAGCTATGGTATACTCACTATGACGTCACCTATCTATCGTACATTAACCTCAAGTCGAACCCAGACTGGTTGATAAACAGTTGCTTTGTAGTTTACCATGCTTATTGCCATGCATGAGTTGTGGCACATTTGAAAATTATAGTGTCACTACCCCATTCCATCCTGAGTTGTGTCGTAAGTACCGACTAAAAGTAATGATAAGGCAGTTAACTTAGCCGCTACAGAAACTTAACACCATATCCTGTGCCAACCGCTGGCCAGATTAGCGTGGCGCTGATGGCTAATTTCCCTCCATGTTATATGAAGAGGTCTGAATCAATTTCTTGACGGTTCTGATCTGAAATCACGTCAAGAAATCATTTACTGCGTTCCTGCAATATAATTAAACTACCAAAAAATTGGTGCGGCCCTTGCACGCGTCTACCTCAGGCCCTCGATGTAATGGCCCCATGCATTGTTTTTTAGCATTGAGTAAATCTTACTTAATATTATAAACGTGAAAGTTTGTAAGTATGGATGGATGGATGGATGGATGGATGTTTGTTACTCTTTCACGTAAAAACTACTGAATGGATTTTAATGAAACTTTACAATAATATAGCTCATACATCAGAATAACACAAAGGCTTATGATATTATGTGAATTACAACAATATAAACAAGTCGAATTCAAAATTTCTAATTGTCAAATTTTCGACCATATTAAACTATAGACAACATAACGTTTCGTTGTCAGTTGCGTTTTGTTAAAGTAGGTTTTATACGGACGGGATAAAAATCTCAGGTATCCTATGTCCAACTTTCTTTTTGTTTTAAATATATATAATGCGGAACAAAGTTCGCCGGATCAGCTAGTTTTTTATAGGTATTATCTTTTTCTCTATAAATAAATCTATTAATATATAAAATAGAAGCGTCTGGTTGTAATATTAAAATAACCGCTTTTTACAAAGTGCATTTGTAAGTATACACGCGATCCACCCAAATGACATTCAGACTCAGAGCAAGTGCATATGGTTTACTCAAAGACACTTTCCCGAACCTGGACTCGAACCAAAGGCGGCACATATAACCCCCTATATGTAGGTATATTTACGTGCAGACCAGGTATAAGGGTAATGAAATGAGAAGGTCCCCGGTCCCACGCGGGCCGCGGGCTCGATGACTAATGATCGACACTGTACATTACAATGATATATTACACTCATTTGTTTATACTCCACAGCAGTATCGTATCGACGCGACGCCAACGAAGCAACTGCACGTAAACGATACAAAATAATTATGAGCGATACAATAAATAATAGTTTAAAAAAAAACTAATAAAATACGCTTTTGATTTTGATTTTTTTGTTGAAATACCATAAAGCTTTTGCTAAATAATGACAAAAAATATAGCAATACCTTTATGATATTCACATCTTTAATATCTACTGCATAGAAGAGCGGTGTTCCACCTTGACGGTCTCTTCAAACAAAAAATCGCTAATCCTGATTATCCTAGTAAGGATAACGGATCAAACTGTTTAAAATATTGAATTGTCATCGGTCCTTCATAAGTATGCCAAATGTCGAGTTAATCCGACGTTATTAACTGGGTCAAAATCATGTTCAAAGATTCCGTTACATACGTCTGAAGCTAATAAAAGCGTATTAAAACTGTCCGAAGGCAAAACGTTATCGTATTTCGTAAATCCCCAAAATAGAGGTATTATAAGGTTGCCGTGTGTGTTATTATCTACTAGTGGCCCGCCCCGGCTTCGCCCGTGCAAAGGGGAGGTGGGTTATACATAAAAACCTTCTTCTTGAAACACTCTATCTATTAAAAAAACCGCATCAAAATCCGTTGCGTTGTTTTAAAGATTTAAGCATACATAGGGACGGACAGACGAAAGCGTCTTTGTTTTATACTATGTAGTGATAGTGACGAAGCAGCATATTGCAGTGCAGTATTGTCAGTCAGTCAGTGAATGATATACCACCGTTGTAAAGTAATCAATATAAATCTATGTACGTGAAGCAAAAAAATTGGGTCCGTTTTTATATGTGTTTTCGCTAAAGGAGTAGTAACTATAGTAGGTATGATTCCTGCCACAGCTGCACAGTTAAAAGTTTATATGCGGGAGTAATATATTAATAAAGAAATCTTTACTTAATGCATATTTTAACACACACACATGTTTGTACATCGATATCATAATGTATACGATACCACGGAACTATGGAGACTTACTAAAATGCAGGTAGTAGGTATTCGACTCCAGTTTTATTATAAATCCTGTCCTGTGCAATTATATAATACCTTAAATTTCTTTATGAGAAATAAATATCTTTGAACCAAGATACCAGCTTGCTGCCACGACCCAACGTCAGCCTGGTCTGTCTCAGGCCAAAGCCCACCAGGATCCCGTAGAACCAACGAAAACGCACGCATATCGCTGCGTCGTTCCTTGACTGTTTGCCAAATAGCCACGGGTTACGCTCCCCAATACGGACATACGAGTACATGTAAGTAGATTTTGCATAAACCTAACAATCTGTACTAATATATAAAGCTGCAGAGTTTGTTTGTTTGTTTGTATGTTTGTTTGTTTGTTTGTTTGAACGCGCTAATCTAAGGAACTACTGGTCCGATTTCAAAAAATTTTTCAGTGTTAGGTAGTCCATTTATCGGGGAAGGTTATAGGCTATATTTTATTTTCATAAGAATTAGGGATCCGTATGAAAATTGCGATTTTGTAAACCAAGGTGTAAAATCGAAACCTATTTATGCGTGCGCTGCAAAAACTATTAACAATAGAACAAAATGATGTACTACGGGTAAAAAGTCCGCGAGAGCACATATCTAACTATCATAGTTTAGTCGCAATAACCGCTTTTATGTTCATAAAAAATATGCACAGAGATAAGCACGGGTTCGAAGCCCACGCGGGCGAAGCCGCGCACAGAAGCTAGTAGTTAATATGACCAGGGACATATATGTTCGGAGGAGCATGTGGCTCCACTAACTATATAAGATGCGGGCCAAGGCCCCCAGCGTCACGGGACATGCTCCCGCAATGGGAGTGACTCCCGTGGCCCTGGTCCGGGCAGTCGAGGTTCGCCGTTGATTTTAGTGGGTAGGTCGGGGCGAAATGTACCATCTCTACGCGCCACATAACCCGGCCAGTCCCCAATGGCCGGGTATTATTGAAGAACCACGACGTAAAACTAAAAAAAGGCTCATATTATATGTGTGTACATTGAAAATATACGTAACAATATTTAATTTGGTAAATGACCGTTATTAATTACTTGCTTGTTTGTTTTTTCTTTTTAATTAATTAAATTAATTAACAAAAAATTTGATTTCGAATAGGCCCTAGAATGGCCATGGGCACATTAACGCAGTAGGGCATCGGCTTTACGATATCCCCCATTTTACAACATTACAAATAGTTTTGCTATAGAAAGGACCTAATAGAGGGTCATTTTGTCGCATTGACAATATTTTACGTACAAATGGTTGGCCAAGGCGCCAGCCACGTCCAAGCCCGTCCCTTGAATATGACAAATAACATTAAAAATGAAACTACACGAATACCAACATAAAATAAAAATGTCAAAAATTTAAATTAAGGATTAAAATATTTAAATTTAGTGCGGACGCGTCCCGGTCGCGCCGCGCGGGCCGGCTCGCCAGTCTGAGCGCGAAGTCTGTCCCGGGGTTGAAATAGCATAGAGATGGACTTTTATAGCATAGATCCATACTGATAAATCACAATCAATATCACTACATAGTATAAAATAAAGTCGCTGTCGTCTGTCCGTCCCTATGTATGCTTAAATCTTTAAAACTACGCAACGGATTTTGAAGCGGTTTTTTTTAATAGATAGGGTGATTCAAGAGAAAGGTTTATATGTATAATACATGCATAATAGCACCCGTGCGAAGCCGGGGCGGGTCGCTAGTTATCTACAAATAACAGATTTATGATTCGTTCAGTAATATAAAAGATGTTATATTGCTAGCAGATATTTTGTAATATTTGTTATTAGTGACGTTTCTCGATCTGTAATACAATCAATAAGTGGACATAATACAAAATAAATGCGTATTTTAGGTGGATACTACACTTCCGTCTGTATTTTTATTTTATGAATAAGAAAATAAATAACAAACAGATAAATTATTAAAAACTAAACTCTTGTTGCAATAGAAACGAGAATGTCATTTTCTTGCTTACTCGTGAAATGCTGTTTGTTTTTATATAGCTAGGCTAGGTAGTGCCGAGGTCCCCAGGGTCCCGGAGCATGCTCTCCTGTCGGGGAGTGAATCCCGTGGCCCTGGTTTGGAAAGTCGGGGTTCGCCGTCGGTTTTAGTGGGTAGGTCGGGGCGCAATTTACCATCTCTACGCACTCCGGAGTCCCACATAACACGGCTAGTCCCAACGGCCGGGAATCCATGAGGATCTCCGACGTAAAAAAATAGGTTAGCCCGTTAGTTAGGCTAGTTGGTTACCAAATAATTAGGTACCTACATGCAACAAAACCCTATACATTATCTGGGTGTCTTATTAGCCAACTTAAAGAAAGGTTAAGGCAAAATACCTAAGCGCGAGAGAAGGAAAGCTTGATATAAAACCCTATGCCATTCCGTCTGGCCAGCTATCCATTTAGTTGGAAGAGGCTAATAAAAAAAAAGCTAAAGTAACTAATAATTTATGTATTGTATCATGTACATCACGTGACATCACTCACACACCTCAGCTCACAAATAACCTACTGAGTTAGGCCTCCTACAAATTCGTGGAAGGAAATAAGCCTACTGTCTGACAAGACGGCTTGACACAGGGATTGAATCAAGTTTTCCTTCTGTTGCGGCTAGGTGTTTTGCCTTTTACGTTCTCTTGGTCGCGAGATAGCGTGGTTTGGTGACATTGTGTATTTTAAATCCGTCACCACACTGATAATTAAATGATAGTAACTATAAAATAATTAAACTCAATTACATAAAAGCCTCTTCCATATTAAACAAACAACCAATACTATAAATTGATGGGGTGTACTGCGCTGGAGAATTTTAAATATTTGAAAGCACGTCTTAGAAAAAAAAACAAAACCTCCACCACAGCATAATATATTACGTAAAATAAATAATACAATCATGAAGTAGTTATAAATGTAGTGTTTATAAAACGTAATCGTAGTTTTATGGTCCATATATTTGGGTCCGGTTTGGTATTCTCAGATGAGTCTCATAATATTAATTACCATAGGTCAAGGATTGTCGTCCCATAAACAAAGTTTATGACATAGACATAGACATATTCTTTATTGTGGCACAAGACAAAAAAAAATACAATGACAAACAAACACATGAGAAGATTTTAAAATTAGATTATACTACAATTGTATTTGTAAGTCTTGCCACAAACCGACCCAGACTCAGCATAATGCTGGTTGTTGCCAACCAACGCTGATCTTCCGTCGGGGACGGCAGGTGACGTCACGCACGGTCATATTGCGCCAATAAAATTAAAACAATTACGGCAGCCAAATATGCTTGTTCATAGGTTGTTCATAACTAAAAAAAAATATATTAAACGTAGAATAAAATAGTACATACGGCATAACTTAATCCATCTTAGAAATGATAGTGATCTAAATAATTATAACATAAAATAATGATAAATAGAAGGAAATAAACATATTGGGTAAAGTGAAAACACAATTATTACAGAAAATTAATTTGCTGTATACAGGTTTGGGTTTAACCATTATAATACACTAGTGTCAACCTTTAGGGATTCTTCACTGCTTTGATGTTCAAAAATAAATTTCCTAACGTGTTGTTTAAAAGCAGGTAAACTTTGCAGGCTCCTTATTGGTGGTGGAATATTATTCCAACATTTCGATGCAGCATAGCGAAAACTACCCCTAAAAGCTACGGATTTGTGGCGTTGAACTGCTAGCTGCACTGAGCATTGACGGGCTACAGATCTGCGAGCATTTCTCCACGATAACTTATCATAAAGATGACAAGAACACCTTTGTTTGGTCAGGGAATTGTTCTATGTCTGAGCACTTTACGATCTCCTGAGCAATATTCTACATTACTTCTCTTCTCAGCCCATAAATGACCCACTGCTAACTCGGGCCACCTCCAAAAACATGGAGGGTAATTAGCCTACTCTGCGACGCTGGCCTAGGGTTGCCAACTTTTTTTACAAGAAATAAAGTATATTCAGCTCTATGAAGAATAGTAACCAGTATTTTAGAAAAATGAACAGTATGTTATTTATTTATTGATTTAAATACATATTTTTAAAGCTTCTCGCACAACTTACTAATTTATAATCTTTTTTAAAAACTTTATTTGCCTCACCCCACATAAATCTGAAATTAAAATAAATGAGGAGCTGCTCTATTTCTACCCTCCCGCCACTTAGCATTCATTACTGAAAAAATGTGTGAGCGTCTAAGTATAACACACTAGCTGACCCGGCGAACTTTGTTTCGCCTTAAAGGCAATAAATGAGCAGATTTTTTATTTTATTAACTTCAATTTTTTGGTAGGATAAATATAAATAAAACATCTATGATTTTAATTATACTTTATTGGCCATCTATTTTAGTAACTGCACTTTTCAGTGAATCACCTTGTGACAGACGACATTTTTCGGTTTATTTATCAGGCGCATGAACAAATAACGCAGATGGTCTTCTGACCCGGAACATGCCACATATAATTGATCTTGGGAAATACATGAATTTTCTAGATTTAGGCCACAAACTTTCCAGGATTGGCCCTGTGATTTATTAATAGTCACGGCGATTGCACGACGGCTCGGAAATAAATAAAACTGAAACGGTATATCAGTTGATATCGTCGGGATCCTCGGATGAGAACTTCCTCACCTTCCAACTTTACTTTGAGTATATTCCATTGTTCATCAATTCACTTACCACCAAACGCGTTCCGTTGCACAGGTTTGGTGGTTTTGGTTTATATTTGGAATCAAACTTAGTACGCAGCCAACCTTTAGTCGTTCACATCACATCCAAGGAGTCTTTTTTTACACAGTCAATATATTTGAATTAATGCAGTGTACCAATGATTTCATTCTGAATTATGTTAGTTACTTTATGTCATCTACATATTTATTCTTAGCCGCCAAAACAGCTCGCTTAGTCAACCATTCATTATTTTTGTGTTTGTGAGTTCGTCCTTCGATGAACAGAAATTCTGAGAAAATAAAATCAATCCACATATTTCGATGATTTGAGGCAAGCGCATATATCAGCGGCAGCAGTCGATCTTGGAATTAGTGGCAGTGTTTGGCAGAAATAGCCAGACAGTAAAATCATTGCGCCTCCAAAACATCTCGATTCCTTGCGTAGGTGTTTGGTCGGATCGGATAAGTGCTTCCAATGCACGTGTATACGCTATTGTACATTCGTCCCAGATGACGATTTTCCATTTTGATAAAACTTTAGCCGCTGAGGAGTGTTTTGTAATATTACATGGCATCTATTGGTCCAATGCGGACGCAAATATGCAAGCAGTAATTAGTGCTGCCACCGTATCGAAACGTTGTTCGATCCAAATTATGTAGTACCTACTTTATAAATTTATTCTTGTGCCTCGAAAATTATCTAGTTGTTGATCTCTTAAATTTGCTCGACGTCGACGATTTTGCATTCCCAACCGATCCGTTTCACGGGCTGCCTCGATTTACTCTTGTGATTGAGAAGCACGGATTCAAGCCACCCTAATGCGCTGATCTTCACGTGCATTATTTAGTTCTTCTTCATTGTTCGGCACAATAAGCTAATATTTACTCGAAATAAATACATCAACCGGTCAACTTCAGAATTTCTAATTGTCAAATTTGTCAAACTATGGACAACATAGCATTTAGCTGTCGGTGAAGTTTTGTTATTCCAGCAGTTGCATTTTGATAAACTATGTTTTATATCACGGAACGGGATTACACACATTTACACTTTCACGTTTATAATATTATGTATGATTTTGTGAATTATCCAACATATTTATATTTAAAAGAAAGTCGGACACAGGATACCTAAGATTTTTATCCCGTTCCCGTAGAATGTGGTATAATACCTACGTGGTATAACAAAGCGCAACTGACAGCGAAACTTTATGTTGTCTATATTAAAATATGGCTGAAAATTTGACAAATAGAAATTAAAATTTATAACTTAATATCTCTATAAATTTACACACAATATCTTTATAAATTGTAGCCTATGTGTTATTCTGATGTATAAGCTATATTATTATAAAGTTTCATTGAAATCCATTCAGTCGTTTTTACGTGAAAGAGTAACAAACATCCATCCATCCATCCATACTTACAAACTTTCACGTTTATAATATTAGTAGGATAGTAATGTGTTTGCAGTTTGGTGCTGAAAACAGTATTTTGTATACTTTATTTTTGTTCAACAGTAAAAAGTATAATTTAGTGAAAAACAGTATAATACTGTTCAAAACAGTATAGTTGGGAACTCTACGCTGGCCAGACAGGGTTTCGTTTCAAGTTTTCCTTCTCTTGCGGCTAGGTTGTAACCTATTGTCCCCATCCCATTCCATCCTCAGGATGGTGACACCATGTAGGTATTCTTAATCCGTCATCACCCGGACTTCTATTGACTATTGCTACATTGATTTTAATAAATAAATAAATATCCTTGGACATTTCACACAACGCCATCTCGTCCCAAGTTAAGCAACTGAATGCTTGTGTTATGGTAACGAGATGGATGATAAACTACTTATATACATTTTTTTTTTTAAAATACATACATATTATAGATAGAAATGACACCCAGACTCCGAGCCAGTGCCTCTGGTTTAGACAAAGACACTTGCCCGACCCCGGAATCGAGCCCGGGACCCGTTGATCCAAAGGCGGCACATCTAACCACTAGACCAACGAGGCAGTCAAAATTTGTTTGTTTGTTTTTTTTTAATAATTTGTTGATTAAGTCTAATTAATCTTACTAATTAAATCAGTCCGTGTTGTGACGGATTTAGAATACATGACGTATCCACCCCATTCCATCCTGAGGGTGTAAGAGTCTAAAAATAGGAAATGACAAGCCGGAATACCTGCCGCATGAGAAGGAAATTTGATACGAAAGCCTGTACCAACCCGTCTGGCCAGCGTGGCACAGTCGGCTAATTACCCTCCATGTAATTGGGGGAGGCTTGAGTCAGTAGTGGGCCATGTATGGGCTGTGTAATAGTAGTGGTAGATTAAATCTGCTAATATTATAAACGTGAAAGTTTGTAAGTATGGATGGATGGATGGATGGATGGATGGATGTTTGTTACTCTTTCACGTAAAAACTACTGAATGGATTTTAATGAAACTTTACAATAATATAGCTTATACATCAGAATAACACATAGGCTACAAGTTATAAAGATATTATGTGAATTACAACAATATAAATAAGTCGAATTCAAAATTTCTAATTGTCAAATTTTCGGCCATATTAAACTATAGACAACATAACGTTTCGCTATCAGAACTTGCGTTTTGTTAAAGTAGGTTTTATACGGACCCCCTCGACTGTGCTGCCACCTTGCTGTGGTGAGGGGGCTTGAGTGCCTCAATGATCCGTGGGGCCATACCGGCCAGGGCCTCCCATGCCGGGCGGGCCCACGGGGAGAGGTGAGACGAAGAGCGGCACCCAGCGTCGTGGCGGGTTGCGGCTCCGGGGACTCCCCTGTCCTCAGAGCTGCCTTGCGAGTCGTAAACCGCTGCGGCGCACCATGAGGTCCTCGGGTTGGCGCTCAACTTAGTTGGCCGTCAAACCGAGTCCTCACTCAACGCCCTTGGGTTGTCGAAAACCCGAGGGCTGACGGGCCTCCTTCTGCGGGGCCGATGTCGCAGAAGGGGGCAGCGGGGCGGGTCGCCAGGGAGGGAGCTCCGGGTGACCCGCGCCGCGGACGGAGGCAGGGGTGGAGGGTGGTTCGTGACGGTGCGGGCCCCTTCTGCCCTCACCTAGGAGGCCGGTGGTGGTTCGGGGGAGCCTCCACCGACGAAAGCCTCGATGACTGAGTGACGACGTCCCAGTGTACCGGGACGCCCTCCCTGATAGTCGCTTGCCCGCGTTGCGGGCACCACGCTGGGGCGTCACAGTAGAATGCGTTTACGCGAACTTGTGGCGCCCCAAGCGCGTCGTGTGTGGGTATGCCGCTGGGGTTTTAGTGGGTAAACGACTGGGTAGACGACCCTTGTCGGAGTCCCACATAATCACCGACCTTTCCCCCGGGGTGCGGTGGTATGCATAAAGCATTTCCCCAGCGAAACCAAAAAAAAAAAAAAAAAGGTTTTATACGGACGGGATAAAAATCTCAGGTATCCTATGTCCAACTTTCTTTTTGTTTTAAATATTTATAATGCGGAACAAAGTTCGCCGGGTCAGCTAGTTGATTATATGTATTTGCAAAAACCGTTTAATGTTCATGTCAAAAGAAATTGAGTTTCTGCAGGGGAGTGTGCAAGACGGAATCCGGTGCCTACTATTAGTGCACAAAGGTCGGCTGTCGGAGCCATGCAAAACGAGGGGAATTATGTCCTGTCATACGCACTCCATTCAATGTACCTGTCGCTAATTTCGGTACCCCTACGTTTGACGTGATTATAATATCTATATTAACCATTTATTTTAGTACTAGGTTGTTAATTATAAAATAATAAAATATTGTATATTATTATTATAAAATATTACACAAAAGTTGTAGATCTTTTTATTACCTACTAGCTTTTGCCCGCGACTTCGTCCGCGTGGAATAATGACTTCCGGAAAAAACAATTTATCCCCGTTGGGAGGGAATTTCCAATAATCCTCTCTTAGTGGTAGCCTACTCCTCCCAACAAACACACAGGCCAAATTTCAGCTCTCTACTGCCATTAGTATCGGCTGTGCGTTGTCTGTCAGTCACTCAGTAACGGAAGAGTTTTATATATATAGATAGCTGTGCCCGCAACTCCGTCAGTGTGTAATTCCTTGTGTATTATTAAGTTAATGTATTGGTAATATTGTTTAGATCACGTTCACATGAGGCTTAAGTACCTATACAACGAAAATACTTCAGCGCAAAGCTTCCGGGTAAACTATCCTAACTTCACTTAAAACTAAATACCTATAACATAATTAATAATACATATACCTTTAATTATTAAAACTACCTACGCTTTTACTTACTTATTATTATTATTAAAAAAACTGAACATAAATTAACCAAAACTTACCTACTACTAACTAACTACTACTAACCTATTACTACTTCACCTAAAAAGAAATAAAATGTTAAATATTAATAATTTGTAATTTGAACGAATATAACACGCCACCAAAATAACTAATACCTATTTTATGAAATAACAACAAAAGAAAATTAAATAAACTAAATTATTGTAAAGACTAAAAGTCGCGCTGATAAACAATATTGCCTGTCAATAAGGGCGAATACTCGGAACGTCTACTCGCATCATCAGCCAAATCCAAATATTGTATGAAGTTCGCGTTTGGATCGCCCGCCCTTTTAAACCTCCCGCGCGACCCGATGCGACGGTTACACAAAAATAATCCTTAAAGCATGATTCAGTAATCACGCGCGATGGTTTATTAGCGTATTTCATGAATAACTTTTGGTGTTTCTGTACCGATTTCTATGATTCTTTTTTTATGAAATAGGTAATAATGTTAACATTTATTAATTAGGGATGATTGAGAGTGTTATAAACGTAAGAGTAGACAAATATAATAAGAAAGCTCTGAACTGCTAAGCTATCGGGAGTTACACGTGTTATTTTGAGTCAACCATAAAAGATAGACATTTGCTGTCGTAGAATATTTTTTATATAATTTTAAGGAGAACATTTCCGTCATACATGATTTCTGTGTAGCTTTAACTATTAAGGCTGCACACGCGACGGAAGCTTAAAAAATGGAGTAAGTTCTCCTGTTTTCCCAACATTTCCCTTCACTGCTCTGCTCCTATTGATCGTAGCGTGATGAAAAGTATACTATAACCTGCCCAGGAGTATGAAGAACAATTGTACCAAGTTTTGTTGAAATCCGTCGAGTGGTTTTTGTTTCTATAACGAACATACAGACAGACAGACAGACAGACAGACAGACAGACAGACAGACAGACAAAAATTTTACTGATTGCATTTTTTGCGTCAGTATCGATCACTAATCACCCGCTGATAGTTATTTTGGAAAAATATTTCATGTACAGAATTGACCTCTCTACAGATTTATTATAAGTATATAGATATAGATTATTTTTACTTAGTCTTTAATTTTTTTTCAATAGGACCTGTAGTTTTGCTGGACATCGAGATAAATAGTTTTTTACCCGTATAAACCATAAACGCCGCGGTAAGGAGGGGTAACCCCTTACCGCCCTCTTAATTATTTTTCCTATAATTTTTATATTCTATACAAATTAATACATTTGGAGTGTCTGTTTGTAATATTAATATAACCGCTTATAACTAAGTGCATTTGTAAGTATACAATATACTTATTTAAAAAAAAAATTTATAGGTACCACCTATATATACCAAAACATTTTATTTTTAATTTTGTCCGTCTGTTTTTTTGGCTAATTAATGGCTGGACTGCTTTTGATAGCTGACTATCTGCCAGTGAAATCCCAGTTCCACTGTAACAAGGAGTAACTTAGGTTACTTTTATTAACACCGCTCCCCTGCTTTTCAGAAGCTATAGGCTTCGTGAGTTTCCCACATTTATGTGGCAAATTTAGCCGGTTTTACCAATGTTTTCCGCGCGAAATACAGAATTAATAAGCTATCGTAAACTCTGCGAACCGAACAATAACGTTTTTGTTAAATAGTACGCGGACCAAGTCACGTGCAAAACCTAGTTAAATATATAATGCACCAATTTGTCACTTCGCAACTCCTCTACTTCTCTCGTGTTACGCATAACACAGGGGCATGTCTATATTGTCAACAAAACAAACTGAACAGCAATCAGGTGGAAGACCGAAGGGCACAAGGGTATCGATTGCCCCGCCCACCCGTGGCGCGTTGCCTAGCAACGCGACGCCCGCCCTAAGCAGAACGCCCGCCCGGCCTAAAACATCTTGTACGAGTCTTAACCCGACGTATTTTCAGTAAGATATTTTTAAGACTCTTCTTAACAAACACGCGAGAGGTCTATTATTATACTAAAGAATAATACTTTATAATTTTCATATTTAATTTTTCTAACAATTCTGATGCCTGGAAAGACTAAAAGGCAAATTATTCAGCACATTGAAAACACACTGACTAAATTCAGTGGTGAATTATTGCATTAATGTTATGTACAAAGTGTCATTGTTTTTTTTTTGTTTAAGTACACTACATTTGCATATCTATACCAATGTCTTTAATAGCTGCCTATAAAAATAGTAACTCTTTAGAAGATACCTATAAAAATAGTCACCCGCTCCGGGTTCGCACGGGTAGTTTAAGTATAGATAGCTAGGCATTTTAGCTAGACCTTATAGAGACCTACAAAAGACAAACACTGCCTTGTTGGTCTAAGGGTTAGATGTGTCGCCTTTGGATCATTGGTCTCCGGTTCGGTTCCCAGAGGAACATGCTCTGAGTCTAGGTGTAATTTGTGTTCGTGAATTTCATGTTTGTAAACTCCCCCCGCTATACATTAAATACAAAGGTAGCGGTCTCCACAAAACCTTTTAGAAGCCTGGATTGTTTTTGGACTTGTAAAAAACATAATGATAAATGTTGATATTCAACATTTATCATTATGTTTTATATAATGATAAATGTTGAATATCAACATTTATCATCATATTTTATTGATTAAGTAGGTATAGACCAACAACGTATCACAATAAGTGTGTCTTAGAATATACAAAATCATAATTTTTCGTGCTCTGTGATGGCGTTACACAAAAATTATTCATTTTGTAAACCAATTGTGACGTTCACAATCGTCAACGGATACTCATTTTTATCTTAAACTAGCGACCCGCCCCAGCATCGCGCGGGTGCAATGATGAACCTCTAAATTTACGTATGTCTCTACAATATGATGGATGTATTATATTTATAAACATTCCTCTTGAATCACTCTATCTATTAAAAAACCGCTTCAAGTGCCGTTGCGTAGTTTTAAAGATTTAAGCATACATAGGGACGGACAGACGACAGCGACTTTGTTATATACTATGTAGTGATGTAATGATACTACCAGGTCCGATCGATACTCTGATCGAAGACCTGGCGAAAGAAACTCGTTGGGCTTGTATAGGTAAACATAACTTATAATTATCGTGTGCTTGCGCAAGGCCTATTTTACAATATTGTTGTTCAAAACTTAGAGGTTAAACGTTGGGATTAAAATTAAAAAAAAAATGATCAGAACCGTTAAGAAGTTATTTCCTGCCGCGGGACCACGACCAATAATTACGTAAATAAGGAAGTTTAGTCACTGGTGCTAAAAAAGAAAAGGAAGACTTGATACGAAACCTAACCCGTCTAATTACAATCACTGTAATTGGTGGAGGTTTGACTCCACAGTGGATCATTTATGGGCTAAAGCGTAGTAGTAGTTACTGCTGACAGCAAAAAGCCTCACTTTTAGAACCTTAGAAGGCAATGTACTGACGTACAACAATTTGAAAGTTGTCGACGAAACTCCCAAATTGTTTTCGCCCGAGTCTTCCCGACCTACTTAATCGAATTTCCTTATGTTCCTTCCCTCAGCTCAGGCTGTAAGCTATACTAGTAATAAATAACGATAAATCTTATTACGCGTTTAAAATTAAATCAGCGTACAAAGTAAGCGCAAACAACTCATTTTATGAGTTTTGTACTGGCATCGTGGGGTGCGAAACTTAATTTAGACACAGGCGTCTAATGAATTCTAAGGAAGATTTAATAAAGTTTTAGGGTAGGGTCCGCTGGGTTGGGGTACTACTACCGCAATGTTATTTAACACTTTTTTGTGGGCACCGCGGTAACTTTCTCTATCTCTTTAGGCCCATAAATGACCCACAACTGAGTAGAGTCTATCTAATAGAGAGAGTTTAGCCTACAGGTTATATCACACTGGGAAAAAATTACTGATAAATATATGTGAAAGATAGGCTCCGTAACGAGACTATCCGACAGAGAACCAAGGTCACCGACATAGCAGAATTAGCAGACTGAAGTGGCAGTGGGCTGGTCATATCTGTAGAAGAACCGACAACCGCTGGGGTAGACGAGTTCTCGAGTGGAGACCGCGAATCGGCAAGCGTAGTGTGGGACGGCCCTCTGCTAGATGGAGCGACGATCTTCGAAAGGTTGCGGGCAGCAGCAGCAGATGCGTCAAGCTGAAGACAGGGCGCTATGGAACTCTTTAGGGGAGGCCTATGTCCAGCAGTGGACTAATGTGTGCTGATGATATGTGGACATTTTGTCTACGGAATTGGTTTTAATTTTTTTTGCTAATCTCCTGGCGGGTATTTTGTCTGTGAAGTACTGAACGACTAGGAGCGGCGAAGAGTTACACCCTAATGTTGTAGACATTCCTCCATTAGGCACGAACCGGTTCCTCTTCATATATTATCCGGACGGCTAAGGAGTGGAACTCTCTGCCAAGGTCAGATTTTCCGGAGCGCTTTAATCTGGACATCATTGAGGCCAAAGTGAAGAAACACCTTCTAGGCAAACGTGTACCATCATAGGCCTCATCTTCACGTTCTATCAAGCGAGATTGAGGTCAAAAGTAAATATGTATAAAAAACTCTAAACTGCAAAGAGTTGCTTTAAACCATAGTTGTCCCACTACTAAGTCGGGCCACCTCTAAATTCATGCAGGGAAATTAGCCTACTGTGAAAGCGAAATTAATCTTTATACAAACTTATACGATACTTGCCAGCGTGGGCAAGTATCGTATAAGTTTGTATGAAGGTTGTCTTCTCTTGTGGCTAGGTGGCATGCCTCTTGTCTTTAGTCGCTCCTTACGCTACCTTCAGGATGGTGTGTGTCAGTGACATTGTATATTCTAAATCCGCCACTATACTGTTTATATTCCTTTAAAATAAAATACTTATAGGGTAAACCCTAATGTACTAAAACCTAGCGCACAAAAAACAAAACACCCGATTGTCCATTAATTTATCAACATCGATTCAAAATGGAAAGAAAATATAATTACAATATTATACATTTATTGACAAATGATAGCAACTTGGAGGGGATCCACGAATTGGTGTTCGGACCCATAAAAACTACGGTGTTATTTATGGTTTCTTTATCTGAAAGGTGGATCTTGTGACGAACTCCTTTTGTCGTCGGCCGCATTTTTTTTCATCCCAAGTTTCCTTGGAGCACCAAAAAACAGTCGTTAAAACATATTGGAAGATCGCAATAGCCATTTTATTCTGTAATCTGTGCCGATTTCTTTGAAGATTTCATCTTTATAGCTTGTCTAAGGGCCGATACATGGGAAGATAAGCTTTTGTCTTAGGCCGCTAGTTTTTTGATTGCTGTGTTGTTGGCCGACTTATTGTTCGTGGATATGTGTGACCATATGGTGACAGATTTAGAATACATAATGGCACCACTCTATTCTGTCCTGAGGCGTAAGAACAGACTTAAGGAAATTACGTTCTGTGATAACCCGTCTGGTCAGAGTGGTGCAGTAGGCCATTTTCCCTCCATTCATTGGAGACAGTCTGGACAGACGGGCTATAGGTTCGGCCTTGTCATTTCCTTTTGTCGGCTCTTACGACACCCTCACGACAAAATGGGATGGTGACACTATGTATCCTAAATCCGTCACCACACGAAATGAGTTCAGCGAAATGGCAGAGGTAATTAACGTGTTCGGAGAAAGACAATAGTATATTTCATTACAAGTGCGGAAAGGCTGTCATTACAACGAGTTCCGACAAACCCGAGCCGAGGCGCAGCCGAAGGCGAGGGTTGACAGTCGGAACAATGACGGTTCCGCACGTGTACTGAACGACTATTTTTAATACAGTTGCGAAAAAATTAAGCAATTTAATAAAATAATAAAAACACAATAAACTCAACTAACTAATCATTTCTGAAAAATGGCGCCGACCGTAGAATATAAGCAGAGATTTTTTTACTTCACTCATTCTGGTAGGCAAAAGGAACAATGACCATACAGCCAAGTCTTCAGTAGAATTTTTTTATTGATATGAATTGAAATTTAATGAGATGAAATGAAACTCATTCAATCAAATCATTAAATCTGATATTGAAACAAATTAGTACGTAGTTTCTTTTTAGAAATATACGTAAAAAATAACTTTTTTCTATTCTATTCTATTCTATTCTATTTGCATGAATCATAAAAACTTCTATGATTTTTTTTAGTACAAACTTCATGGTTAGTTTTTCCTTATATTAGACATTATTTTGACAGTTGGGAAAGAGAACGCACTCGTGCGGGAATGGTAAAAAAAAAAGCACGCGTGTGTAATAGCCCACTTCCCGAACGCTATACGTCCCTGCAATATGCCACTTTTGAGCAACTGTATTAAAAATATAATATCCATTGGATTTCCAGTAAGCAGCTGCAGCACTATATTATCTTCTATCTGTCAGACTTGTTGTACCACCATAATCGTAACCCTTTTATTTAAAAGAACAATCATGGAGGTTCTTGCCGGCTCTTCTCTGTGTAATGACATTCCGAACCGGTAGTAAAGAATAAATAAATAATTATTTTTAATTAATCTTTTTTAATGTTGACTAGTCGAAATCATTTTTAAAATTGTGTAAGTTTTACGACACGGACTACGTATAACGACTGCCATATTATATTGTAGAATGGCACCTGGTACCGACTGTTTTATGTGCCCTCCGAAGCACAGAGAAGGTCAAATATTACAAATTATAGACACACTTCCAACGTCCAACAGAGGCAGACGTTGTTGCTTAGATTGGTCGTGTTCTGCACCAACCGCTAGAATAAGACCTCCATACGACGACAGCGTCCAAAATAATTTAAAAACCAAAAGTTTGTACGTACTTAGTAAACATATAATTTTATACACCGCCGTAAACTTTTTATGGTAAATCATTCCATAAATTAACGATTATTTTACTCGTAGTTTAGGTAAACCAGCCTACGCCTAACAATCATAATATGAATTGGATATTATCTTAATTTATACAAATAAAAAATGGTTTAGATCAGTATAAAATAAATACTTTAACGAGATAAACATCTCCCGGGAACATTCCATCAAGAAATATATTACACACCTATCATATTAAAATTATAACCTATAATTTAATTTTCAAAATGGTGTACATAAAAAACTAACGTTTGGTGTTGTCAGGAGTAAAAAAAAACTGATCGCACATTCGTTTGTTTTTTTTAATAGTCGGGTTATGCGGCATAGAGTTCTGTTTGTTCATTTGGAACAGAAAGTTGAAGTTGTTCGGAGAATGGCCATCATAACTCAACACAGGATAGCCAGTTAAATGTCTCGAACTAATTTTGATAAATTTATTTATTTATGGTTATGAGATAGGTATACAAATAAAGAGCGATACTAAAAGACTATTTAATATATATTGGAATCTAATCAATTATTGACTTCGAGCTGCTTGAGATTTCATAACCTAAAATGTGTAGTGAAATGTATAACTAATAACATAATTAAAAAACTTTCACAATTATCGCTAATTTTTTATCGACTTCAATATAGAAGGAGGTTCTGAACTTATGCAATCCGATTTAAGATGGCGGTATAGCCAAATTACCTTGAGAAATCGGTGCCTAAATTTTACTTTTTACGCCATGTCGCTAGTTACGATTACTACGCAGAGAAGTAAACTTGGAACGAAACCGTGTGCCGAACCTGTCGGGCCAGCGTGGCACTGGGTATTTTACGGGCTGAGAAAAATAAGAACTAAATCAAACCCAGGCTTATCAAAGGATAAGCCCCCTCCCAAAGGCCAACCCCACGTCCGTGCAGAACATCTTAGCAACGTGGGAGGGGGACACTCAAAATGAAATTACTTATGAGTGGCTAACAGGGAAATGGCAAACCCATGATGATGGAGAAATAATATTGAAATGATACAAAGTGACTTGACATTGGCTAAACACAAAACGTGAGAGCCACAAGAAAGAAAATAAAAAAGAAAAAAGGATAAGCCGGTAGGATGTTAAGTCCCCATTTGTGGCGCACTTTTGCCATAGGTTAAGCTTAAACTATCCTACCATAAGTTAAGTCTATTGCAGCCGACGTAGGGATGTGTAAGAATAAATCAAACAACTGACACGTACAAATATTCAGGAACTGTGAAACCGTCAGACAAGCATGGTGAATAATCTCTTTTTTTTTAATTCTAACAGGTAATAACATCCGCGAATGACAAGCAAAAAAGGCTTGGATATACAAGAAATAAAATGGAGCTGATTTCAGCAACTTAAAGTATGTTCAATGCCTGACAAAAATAGGGGGCTAAAGTTGTATCGGGGGTTCATAAAATGTTACAATATTGTTTATTTTTAGCAAATAATTATTCCATCTAGGTCCTATACAAATTTTATCGATATCAAATTTTGAATGCTTTTCGTCACGTTGCGTTTCAATGCACGAATACTGCAGTGTTACGAGTATTTGTCTTTGTTTACACAAAGGTTTACACCTGAGGCACGTGCTCAGTCTGGGTGTCATTTGTGTTCGAGAGTGACAAGATTGTAAAAAGAGACGGTTTTGTTTTCGTTTAAAATAAAAATTAAAAATTGTCGCACATTAGTGTTTTATAAATAAATAAATATCCTTGGACATTTCACACAACGCCATCTCGTCCCAAGTTAAGCAACTTAATGCTTGTGTTATGGTAACGAGATGGATGATAAACTACTTATATACATTTTTTTTGTAAATACATACATATTATAGATAGAAATGACACCCAGACTCCGAGCCAGTGCCTATGGTTTAGACAAAGACACTTGCCCGACCCTGGAATCGAACCCGGGACCTGTTGATCCAAAGGCAGCACATCTAACCACTAGACGTAAAGTTAGCCATTACACTACAACCTGTAGTGTAATGGCTAACTTATATGTTAATCATTCGTGTACTTTATTAGTCATTCCAGATTTCCCACGAACAACAAAGGATCGGCGCCTGAGGTGCGCCCGCGCCGCAGTCGGGCCGTGACGGATCGCTGTACGACACGACACGTCATATGTCAAAATCGTCTGCCTTCGTAAGAATTGATGGTGTTTACAGGTAAACACTTAACCCGACATTGGCGGAATTGTCCATGTTCTCAATACAAAAACGAAAATGAACGTAACCAGGTAGCACGGTGAGTCGGCTGGGTGTGGTCCTGTTAAGGCTGACGTCGTGGCTTGCTAAGTGACTGCTGCTTCTGAGGAGTGTCTTGTCTTTACTAGTTTGACCAGGCAGGTTGATGTTGCAGACTCGTTGGAAAGTTGTTCTGGAGTCCTATGTCGAGGGTCACCACTTTATGGATCTTGCGTCTTCTCATCACGTCGAGGTCACCACTTTAGGCTCAAAGGGATGATCATCCAGCCGGACGAGGTGGTATGTCTGGCTAGGGGTCGCAGCGCCTATACCCCTGTAGTTGTAGTCGGGGAAATCTTAACTGTTCGAATTGCTCTTGAAATTTCGCTATCGCGGTGTAGGAATTTTTGGTAATTCTCGAATTTGTAGGCGATATTTCTTGATGTAATTAGTTTTAGATTTTTTGGGTGAATTGTGTAAAGTATGTAGCATGTTGGTCGCTACTCAAATATTAACAATTCCACTGTCAATGTGTTAGGTCATACGACGTTGGTCTCGGGATTGGATCATACTGCGAGGACGTCATGTCGCAGAAGGAGGCCGCGGAGCGGGTCAGGGAGGAAGACGTCCTGGCCGACCCGCGCCGCAGACGGAGGCCGGGGAGGAGGAGGTGACTGTACGCCCACCTCCTTCCCCCGCCATAGAGGCCGGTGGTGGGTCGGGGGACCCGCCACCGACGAAAGCCTCGATGACTGAGGGCGTCCCAGTGTACCGGGACGCCCTCTCTGATAGTCGCTTGCCCGCGTAGCGGGCACCTCGTCGGGGCGTCAACGTTGACTGCGCTTACGCGAACCGTTGGCCTCCCAAGCGTGCCGTGTGAGGGTATACCGCTGGGGTTTTAGTGGGTATACGGGTTCTGTCCCGGGAGTCCCACATAATCACCGATCTCTCCCCCGGGGGGCGGTGGTATGCGTAAAGCATTTCCCCAGCGAAACCAAAAAAATAAAAAAACGGGTTTGGATCATAGGACCCCGGTACGATACGGGTCCTTCTGTAAGACAGAATACTTCTTATATCTGTGTTGGTGAATTATATAGTTTTTTACAAAAACCCTATACCCATATCGAATGAATCGATAGTATCTACTATCAAAGGTACTGAGTGCACAATTTCAGGCAAAAATAAGCCACTTGATTCTTAAAACTTTAGTCACTAGAAGAAAAGTGCCATTACTCAAACAATGAGCACAGAGATTCTAAGAAACATGGAACAGAGCACCAAGCTAGTAATAAGTAAGTAGTTAGTAATAATAACGCTATAAATACTCCACTCCTGAGTTGGGCCTCCTCCAAATTCCTGAAGGGAAAACACCCTACTGTGCCACGCTGGCAAGAAAGGTTCGTACAGGGTTCATACCAATATTTACGTCTCTTGCCACTAGGCTCCTTTAGGTGTGACCTTATGTAGTTTTAATCCGTCATAACATAGACCAGTTTAATGCCGTGGCCAAACTATTTTTGGATACCATACGTTACCACTCGATGGATCTGTCAGAAAAACAGTTAATACATTTTGAATTGAGTGCGACTCAATAGAATGACCGTTATAGATGCACAGGTGGCGCAGTATCTATTTTTTGGGCTATCAAAAGGTAAAGGTCTACCACCAACAAAAGCCCACTCGACTCCTACAAGCCGACATGACAGACCCAACAATACTCCGCCAAATGATTAATCGTGCACAACCAACGTTTTACATGCACAAATAAAAAAACAAGATCTCCAACTTTTTGCCTTTTGTTTATTTCGACGACGCCAATATGTCTGCACCAAACCGAATCGAATTTGGAAGGACCATCATTAATTATATTTTGTCTTACTCACGCATTCCATTTTCAAAGTCGATATGATCTATAGATCCGATCTAAGAGTCTATCGATCACGCGCGTCGGAATCTAAATTTATTCATTTAGTGGCATCTTTTTGCAGATGATGTTTGACGTGTGGTGTTTGTGATGAATCGTTTATGGTTAAGCTTAAATTATAGTTTCAATCAGCGTGTCTAATTTTAATTATTTGAATAGTTTCTACCTAATTGTTCGCCTGTGCATTAAATCAATTTAACTTTGTGGCCCAATTATATGAAATAGTTGTTTAAGACTATCTAGTGATCATATTGTAGAATTTTATCGAACAACTTAGGAAGAAGATTAACATATCCACTAAACGAAGCAGACGGAAATGGAATCACACGAAGTTAGATACTCCTAAATCTGATATTTGACATTATTTATGCAACAGGTAACAACAAATGTCCAGCAGTGGACTAATGTGGGCTGATGATGATGATGATGCAACAGGTGGTGTTGTCAAATTTGATGGGGGACAACTAACCTGATTTATTTCCTTTGTAAGTATAGTAGCTAATTAAATGAAATAAAATAACATAAAATCTCCGCATACGAAATAGACAATTTGATACGAAGACCTATGCCAACGCACCACGGCCAGATTAGCACAGTAGTCGAACTTCTCTCCATGTAATCAATTACATGGGCAATTACTGGGGCTCTATAAGCTAAGATGATGATAGTTGGTATATAGGCTTCAGACAAATCAATCAAACTGGTTTCCTGATATTGACCGGAGAGTCAGCACAGGTTTTCCTTTTCGCTTAAGGATTTTGTGTACCAATTTCATTACCAGACATAATGCAATATAAATGATGACATCGATACATTTTAGAACTATTAAAGCAATTTACCATATTAACATCAAACCGACGATTCAGGCAGTTCCGTAGAAAAGGACTTTATCAGCGAACAACTAATTAACTCTAAACAATATTTCATCTTCCGAGATTGCATGCGAGACAAAAAAAGGTCAGAATGACCGCGCCAAAACGAAAACGTTCTGTCCAATATAAAACAAATAAAAGTTGAAACAAAAAATGATGGCGGTTAATAAGCTGGATGACATTTGGGAATTCGAAAAATTCATTCAAAGCATTATTAATAGTGCTCGTGGGTCCCAATGAGGTTATGATTATTAAAATGAGCAGACAACAATTACTTATCCATAGACACGATTATTTCATCCATTATCCCAGTGTTTTGATTTGGAGTAAATAAAACATTTTAGTTCTTCGTAGTAGAAATACTTATAACGTATGATGTACGTCCAAAATATAAATGAAAATAAAAAAATACTTTTTTTTCTCAACTTTATTGGGATCTGGTACTGTAAATTACCCTCGGCGCCAGTTTAACCTGTTTTCGGCTAATTACCCGGATTGTTTGCCGACTGCCTTCTGAGACCCATGTAGTGGGATAATCAATAATCCTTTGTTTAGACCAGTTGTCAGATTTTCACGCTACTATCTTTGTATCGACTGCCATAGATGTTATAGTAGCAACCGGGACTGACGGTTTTACGTACCATCCGAAGCAAGGAGGATATCTTATGCTACAAATCGCTTGTTCCGAAGAATAGAGTTCCAAATGGTTTCAAAGCAATGTGGAACGAATATAGTTCAAAATGGTTTTAAACAGTATTGTAGATAGTTCTTTATTAAGAGTTAAGAACAGGCAAAATGATAGACACCCATCAAACCTCCTGCAAATAGCCACGAACATCTCTACTAAATGGTAAGCCTGCGCTGTGGAACCTGTGGAGAAGCTAAACATGTAACGCATTGGCAAAGCACAGAAACAGAATCGAGTCATTTGGGACAAGCAGACCTCAACCAAAGCTCCCACAGACAGTCCTCCTGAAATACATTTAAACTGTTTTAGAATGGAGGGGGACGAATAAGGATAACGGGCCTGGCACACATCACCCGGAGCGGTTGATGAAGTACCCACGCACTAGATAAGAAGAAACGTTGCATCGAATGATGCACTATCCGCTAGGTAACGACCTCCTCCAGGAAATTCTGGTTTAATTTACGCTTTTACATGCCGTTGCCGAAACCCAGGAGAAGTCAGACGTTAATATGATGGGTGACCCATCTAACACCCGTCTAGGTTAGACGCACTGTCTACTAACAAACCAATAGCTAAGATTCTAGAGTCTTGTTTATACTATTGTACCTAATTGACTTTACAGAGTCCAATTAAAGCAAAGCAAGGTCACAGGTGGTTTAAGAACACTTGTGTTTTGTTTTATAAACAACGTACTCGTACGTTAACTCTGTTTCATTTTATACATTGCTTCTTTCTTAGTAACAATACTTGGATGGCGTGATAGCAAATAATTTTATAAGGGCCCTTAACAATATGTCAAACCGTATCGTAATAATTTTTAGAGATCCCCGTATGGAATACAGCGAGATCAATTTATATTTAACACAGATATTCTTATGATGAGAGAGACGCATCTGGCTGGCAAACTCGCTCTCACTCTCACTCTCGCTTAGTTATTTTTTTAAACATAATAACTTGATGAATGAACAATATGGTGAGCAATAATTTGAAAAAAGCAACTACAGCAGTATTCCGAACCGGTGTAGTTTCAGTATGCCCCAGGATGAAAGGGTTAAGGGAGAGCAAAAGAGATGTATGGATGTGAGGGTGAGAAAATAACGACCGACAAGCGTGTACTATGGAGACTACCACCTAGGGTGGGACAAGGGCCAAAAGATGATAATGATAATTTTAAGTATGACCATTCATAATAATTTTGTGATAAAACCTACGTAAGTAAAGTTCTTTTTGAGGTTGACATAATTATGTAGGTTTACTGTTTGAAAATAATACAATGAATGCAAGTAAGATCGCTGTAAGTAAACAACAAGATTATTTTATCTTATTTGTTACTATGAAATTAGTTCCGGAGCTCACCTTCATACGTGACATATTTCTATATGTATTTATAATATGTTGCTGAAAGGAAACTAAAGAATATTTAACTACTAGCTTAACACGCGTGGACCTGCTATTACGAGTTGTTGTAATGGTTTTTCGCGTAATCCGTGGGTCTAGAATACATAGTATAACCTCCCCATTTCATTCTGAAGGTGTCGTAAGAGCCGACAAAAAAATTACAAGGCCGAAACCACAAGAGAAAGAAAACTTGAAATGAAACCCTGCGCCAACCTGTCCGGCCCACGTGGCACAGTAGGCTAATTACCCTCCATGTAACTGGAAGAGGCCCGACTCAGCAGTGGGTCGTTTATGGGCTGAGTAGTAGTTGTAGTAATACAACTAGGTACTTCTTTAATAATAGTTGTTGTTGCGACTAAATTAAAACCAAATGTAAACAATTACTATGTTTATGTATTTTTTTAAAACACTTTGTAGGTATAGTTTTAGATACAGGGTTGATACGACATAGGGGCATTTTTACTAGGTATCATTTCCAGGCTCTGTACCAAAAATCAATTAAACTGGAGCAATAGTTTAGCCGCAAATGATTTTTTACGTTTTTGCAACATTTGAACGTGATGTATCTTTCCTAACAGATGTTTATGCCTAACGCATCGTTTATTAACCTTAGGGGCTGTACATTAATCGGGTGATGTTTTTTTAACATGTTTTTAACCCCTCCCTCCCCCCCGGTGATACCTGGTGAGGTTTAAGACTACCCCTCCACCCACCATGAAAAATCACGTGTATTTTTTTTTTGTACCGTATCGAATTCATACTAATCACTTAAAGTATACGTAGTGTAATTTATTTTATTTTATTTTATTTATTCGGAACAAGAACAATGGTACAGCTATAATTACTAAACAATAACGGTAACTAACAATTTACTTGCTGTACCACCCACAATAATGTCCACAGATTAATTTAATGCCTTAATGATAATTTAATGCCCCTCTGTCATATCAACTCTGTATATAGAAAAAAAAATTGAAGTAAATCACAATCCAGAACCGCTAGTTTATAATATCATTGAACCGTTGCGTAATTTTTGACAACTCGCTCTTGCTAATATTTTTTCTTATTTTTCAATAAATAATATGTTCGCTCATAAGTTTACATTGTTCGGTCGAGGTATCCTTGCGACGATATTTCTCAAAATTTATCGCCAACAAAAAGGTACAAAGCGGGTTCTTTATGCATTCCAAGTTTGCATTTGTTATAATGGCAGAATGATAATGTGATTATTGTTTTGCGATGTTTTGTATGATTGATGGTGCAGTATCACGCTTGAAGAAGTATTTTCGACGTTTTCAATTTTACGGTTTATCCGGCAGGAATTAGTTTTTTGGTGCGTCTTTATTCTTTATCTCAGTTTATGAATACGAGCCCTAGCTTATTAGGAGTCAGGTTGAAGAAAGTGGAAATAATGAAGGCAGTATGCCGCGTAGCCCTTAGGGCTGTTGGGGCAGCGAAGTCCTGGAGGGAGGGGCTATCGCATAACATAAATCGCATCGCAGATGACACTAGGAAGGTTGCTGGGAGTTAGTGTGATCAAGACCTTGCTTCTATATGTCAAAATCTGCTTGATATTATGTGTTTTAACCAACTTCCAAAAAATGAACTTCTTAATTCGTCTGTATTTTTTTTACTATGCTACCGCGTAACTGTCATTTATTAACTAAGACATACTAGTTGTTGGTTTCAAGATATACTACTAGGACTAAAAATAAAAACTTTATAACGCAACTTTATTATTCTGCTATGCTTTTAAGTCAAGTCAGAAAGATTCAATATTCACTGGAAAGAAGTTAATTCATGCATAAAAATTAGCTCTTCGCTTCATTAGCCGTACATTTGATGTTTCTACATTTGTATTTACAGCGATACAATCACTCTTTTATGCAGTCACAATAAAGCGGACAATAGCCTCACAAATTAATAATTCACGCCTATGATGCTATTAGATGTAATTTTAATTTGTTGTAGGTCCGATACGGTCAACTCTTCTGATGTCGCCGATTTAGGGTTCCGTGAAGAAAACCGTTTGCTTTTTTTTTTTAAAGAAACCTTTGTTTTATAAATAACCTTTATCGCGGAGGCTGTTTACAAACCTGTAATTCACAAACACAAATGACACCCAGTCGCAGAGCAAGTGCCTATGGTTTATACAATGACACTTGTCCTACCCCAATTCTAACCGGCATGTCAACCCTAGTCAAATATAAGGTAGATGGTCTGGAGCTTAGAACTAAACTCATATAGTGGTTTAAGTTTAAGTGTTTCCCGAGCGCTACGACATATCCTCCTTTAAACGAGGTTTAAAAAGAACACTCACTTCACGGTAGGCAACGGCTTGGCTGTGCCCCTGGCACTGCCAAAGTCCATGGGCGGCGGTTAACACTTCCCATCAGGTGGGCCGCTAGCTCGTTTGCCACCAAGAGCAATAAAAAAAAAAAGTAAGAAAAAATCCAGTGGCGGAATGTTCCACAGGACAGATTGCGAGATACGGTACATAGTTATGTTTTGGTGCGCCCCGGAGTCCTAAACAATTCGGTCGTGTTCTTTCTGTCCAGCCCAGTATGAAGTATTTTCCGGACTAGAAAAAAATGAAATATATAGATACCTAACTAAAGATCCATCTTTCCGTGAGCCGTCAAATTAGTTTATGGATTACCTAGTTTAATAACAATGGAATATATACATTTCTGTAGAACATTATCATATTTTAGTTTCGTGTTATATAATAAACAATAAACTGTGAATATAAAATTAAATTAAAAGTAAACAACAATTTGAGTTGGTGCCTTACACCTGTATACTAATTGACATCGGTGTCAATTTAAGATAAAAAGTTAAAGATCTACTGAACCTTATACCAAACGAAAAACAGCTGATTTCTAATCGGTTTACAAGTAACAGAGTTAAACGGTACCAGAAAAAAAAACATTGAGAACCTCTTCCTTTCATAGGTCGCTTGAAAAAGTTACTGAAGACTAAATTCATACCTACTTCAAACCAATAAAGTATTTTCGTGCGAAATATAAACAGTGCACATTACAATATAACAGCGACATATCACACTTGGCTAGTATTTGAAAAAATAATTTCGTCAATAGTCTTTATTGTTAGTCGTGTTGATCGCATCGATTGTATCGAGTATTCGTTGTAACGATTGTCCGATCAACATGCATATTGTTCAATCCGAATTTTTATAGAGTCGAAATCGGTTGTACAGTTATTGGAAGTGATGATCGATTTTATCTCTTTCAAGTAATTTAATAAGACCCTGACCGATGACCTGCCTCTCTTGATAGTTCGCCATACTATTTGCTGGTCTCCATACAATTGATTATATCTCTCGTTAAGAAATAATATACCATTTTTAGATCATATTATGCAACCGGTATCGCAGGGCTTCTTGCATCATTTTATCCAATTGACGTCCACTGCTGGACATAGCCCCCCCCCCCCCCAAGGATTATGGGGGGATCATTGATATAATCGCCAGGCTTGGCAGGCGCGTTGGCAATCGCAGTATCAGGTCGTCGATGTTTAACCAATTGTTGTTGCTGCCCAATGTCTGTTTTCCCTTATTCACCTGCTGTGACACCCACGGAAAGATATAGGGTTTCTTTACAAACATAAAGTTCTTGATAACAAATGACACCCAAACCCAGAGCATGTTACCACGTACCATAGTTTGATTAGTAATTAAATAACGGTAGTCTAAACCGTTGGAACGAAAGATATGATGGATGAAAGAAAGATACAGTATGCTGAATGCAAGTGCGAGAGGAATAGATGCGAGAAATGGTATGAAAGGATATTTGGATTAGCATAGGCTCTGCTGATGGCAGAGGTAGGAAGAAAAAACCGCATACCATTAGGCAGGTCGTAACCTTGAGCGCAGTGCTAGTGGCCTAAAAAGAAATACGCTTTCATGTCTGCTGTGGCATGGTTTCTCTATCTCTTTTTTTTTTATTGTCACTGGGGAAATGCTTTATGCATATCACCGCCCCCCGGGGGAGAGGTCGGTGATTATGTGGGACTCCGACAAGGGTCGTCTACCCAAGAGTCGTCTACCCACTAAAACCCCAGCGGTATACCCTCACACGACGCGCCACAAGTAGCGTGGTCGCCAGGATTCGTGGTCCGGAGCCCCAATCCACTGCGGCGCTGGGTGCCGCTCTTCGTCTCACCTCTCCCAGTGGGCCCGCCCGGCATGGGAGGCCCTGGCCGGTATGGGCCCACGGATCATTGAGGCACTCAAGCCCCCTCACCACGGCAAGGTGGCAGCACAGTCGAGGGGGATGCTTTCTCTTTCTCCTGGGTCAACGATGCGTGACTGACACTTCTGAAGTTACAAATATCCAATGGCTACGGCTTGGGATCCGTCACGGGCCCGATGCTTGGACGTCAACCTAGTGGTATAAAAAATACATTTGAAGTCGGCACCCTACTACCACTACTCAGCCCATAAATGACCCACTGCTGAGTCGGGCCTCCTCCCATTACAGGAACGGTCATTAGCTTACTGCGCCATGCTGGCCAGACGGGTTGGCATAGGGTTTCGTATCAAGTTTTCTTTGTGTTACAGCTAAGTTTTCGGCATTGTCAATTCCTTTTGTTGGCTTTTACGACACCCTTAGGATGGAATGGGGTCGTGACACTATGTACTCGAAATCACTCACCACACGGAAAAGATTATAAATAAAATGTATGTCAATTTTAGTGAGCAACAGTTTAAAGCACGATTAGTGGGCGCAAAATTTGATGTGTGTTTCAGAAACCGGTGTCGTTGAGGCCTATTGCAATATAAAAAGTAAATAAATATGGGACTGTGTGATGATAATGTGCTGTTGTAAAACCGATCGCTGTTGTTTTTGTTTTAATTTAGATAATACTTTTAAGAAGCTATGAACTTTAAATATTAAAGCAAATATTCGAAGTAAATTTTGCAACACTGCCACTTTCAAAAATGGAGTTTTAGCATATTATATTTTTAACGTCGACAAAAAGATATGTGAACATACACGAGTTCGTATATTTAAGGAATCGTAGTTTCTGCTAGGAATCGTATGTTGCAATTTTTTATTTAGCTTCACTTTCAATACTATGTGTTTAGTAGTATCGGGGTTTCCTTAAAAAATCATTCACGACCGTTTCCCAAATCACTGTAAACTCCTCTTTTTGCTTTTTTTACTGTTCGTAATGCGAAGGCTATAACATGTTTACGAAAATGGAAAGATAAAATAATATCTCATGTCATTTTGATTAGTCGGAAAAAAGGTTAGAAGTGTGGCCATTATCATTATCACTACATATTATAAAACAAAGTCGCTTTTGCCTGTGCGTCCCTATGTATGCTTAAATCTTTAAAACTACACAACGGATTTTGAAGCGGTTTTTTTTTAGATTTACTGATTCAAGAGGAAGGTTTATATGTATAATACATGCATAATTGCACCCGTGCGAAGCCGGGGCGGGCCGCTAGTTAGAAAATAAAAGGAATCCCATGTCGTAGGCGGGGCAGCCACGCCCGTGAAGGCGAAACCACTCATTATCCACTTAACTACATCACTTCTGTACCAAATAACTTGTCTTGACCAATCCAAGTGGAATGTTCAAATTCTTTTAAGATAATTATTAGTTATGTTGGCAATATAAATTAAAACCGACAGTTTCGACTTCTAAATTTGTGGCAAAGTCAAAGAAATAATCAATGCATGTTCAAGGGTAAATAATTATAAAAAAAAAACTTGTCATACGTAATACGAAATTAAGGCCAAAGTGAACAGACACTAGGAAAACGTGTACTATCTTAGGCCTCATCTTCGCCTGCCATAAACCTGCCATAGGTCGAGGTCATTTCAGGTCAAACGTAAGCCTATTTCTGTTTAAAAAAGCGAAAAATAACCAAATGAACAACGATTTGACGTTGATGCCAACTTAAATTGACACCGATGATAATTAGTACATACAGGTGTCCTATACATAATAGCTAGGACACGGTTATTCCGTGTGGTGGGCGGGTTCGATTCCCGCACGGAAGAAATATTTGTACGACCTACATGTATTTGTTCCGGGTCTGGGTGTTTTCTATATATAATATGTATGTATTTACAAAAAAAAAATGTATTTAAGTAGTTTATCATCCATCTCGTTACCATAACACAAGCATTAAGTTGCTTAGCTTGGGACGAGATGGCGTTGTGTGAAATGTCCAAGGATATTTATTTATTTTATTTATAGTATCGCCACCCCATTCCACCCTGAGGGTGTCAAAAGAGCCGACAAAAGGAAATGACATTGCCGAAAACCTAGACGTAAGAAAAATAATAACAAAATCACCCATCTGATGCTTAACGTAGGTGGTAGATCTAGAATTTTAAAAAATCATTGCACCCAAATCGTTACTCTGTTTTCTATAAACAATGTGTTTGTTACATGAATAAACTGTGTCATATAATAGTTTAGGTTCCCACCACAAATGTCTCAAGGGAGATGTAATAATATTGTGGGGTACTTGTTGATAATTGTCTCCTAAGGGAGTAACTGGTGGGAAGATCCCTCAACGAAATCAGTGCAAATGTAAGTGCGAGTAAAAGTGTACCCATAATTTTTTTTTATTTGGACAATGAAGCAGAAAACACTCGTGAAAAAATTTGGTGTATGGGCTAGATTAATTTCCAAAACACATCACTATAAAATGTATTAAGTAAAGTTATTTATACTTCATATCATCGTTTCAGCCCTTAAGTAACCCACTACTGAGTCGGGCCTCCTCCAAATTCATAGAGGGAAGTTAGACTAATGTGCCTCGCTGGCAAGACGGGTTGGGCACAGGGTTTTTATCAAGTTTTCCTTCTCTAGCGGCTAGGTGATCTGCCTCTTGCGTTATTTTAATCGCCTCTTACGACACCCTCAAGAGGGTATGGGTTAATGACATTGTGTATTCTAAATCCTTCACTACACGGACAATACTTCATATAGATAGATCCAACATATTAAGAGCACCCAAAGAAAGTCCATCGTTTCAGCCCATATGACCCACTAATGAGTGGGGCTTCCTCCAAATTCATCGAGGGAAGTTAGACTACTGTGCCACGCTGGCAAGATGTTTCAACTTCATATTTTAATTAAGCGTAGGACATACTAAATTAATAAAACTATTCTTCCTCGCCTTTTCGTATTCCATTGCCGTCTGCTCTCCATGACCCATCTTGTGGACAAAGGGTAATTATTTGATTAGACCAGTTGTCAGTTTGTCATGATTTAGAATACATAATTTCACCACCACATTCCATCCTAAGGATGTCGTCAGAACCGACAAAAGGAAATGACAAGGCCGATTACCAAGAGAAGGAAAACTTAATTCGAAACCCTGTACCAACCCGTCTGGCCAGCGTGGCACAGTAGGCAAATTCCCCTCCGTTTAATGGAGGAGGCCCGACTCAGTCAGGTAATTTATAGGCCGAATAGTAGTAGTTGTTGTTGTCAGTTTTCTCTATTATGACTGTGTGTATCGACGGCCATAGATATACCATTGATAGAATACCATTAAGCCCTTCATGTGCCCTCTGAATGACGGAGAAGGGCATTCAAATTATGGAAACCCATCCAACCGTCTTCCAGCAGAGTCAGACGTTGCTTAACCTACAGATCATTGCATTGGACACTAAACGATACGACCTCCTTTCTGTATAAATAAACGTGTTTATACTTAATTATAACTATCCATCGCGCAACTTAACTTGTAATAAAATCGACTTAACCCACCCTTTCTGTAATCAATGTCTAATACCGTATTCTCAGCTTACTATAATGATTAACGACACAGTTTATTAATTCGATCAACTAGGATTAGACCGCGGAGGGTACGCGGGAAAAAAACAAACGAATTTCGCGAGGGACATCCCTATTCACCTATAGCCTGATGGGTTATCCCTTTAAATATTCGAGTAGGGCTGTATTTTTACCCAATAAATAAATATTTGCCAATTAATAAAAAAATAGGTGATTAAATTAGAAGTTTCAAATTCTTGCACCATATTTTTCGTAACTACACTGACCTGCAATACTAAGTACTAGACTTTTAATATATCTTTTTTTTTCTAAAATAGAGAAGTTAGATATATAAAATAAAAAACGTCTAAAAAAATATACATAAAAAAGAGTATTTTACCTTTTGAATGAGAATGTAAATAATGTAAAACTTGCTATTTATTTGTTGATAGCGTCTCATCATAGCTCAGTGGTTGACATCCTCCGAAAGACCCTACTCAAAAAACCAGTTATCTATTTAAAAAAACTCCCGAACACGCTAGTAAAGTGCTCTATTTACATGTTGCTGATAAGAAAAACACGAGTATTGCATGGTTTCCGTATCGTGTTCTCTACTATCTATGGCAACTGATATCATTATCGTGTTCATGAAGGCATACTTACCGCGCTGATACAAAACCTTCACGAGTTTCATATAATTCGCTTGTTTAAATTTCGAAGCGATTGAATTATCCAAATAGGCTTTTACATTATAGATATTTGCGACAACCCTTAGACCGAAATCTGTTTGTCAAACGGGGGAGCGTGCCCCAGGGACGCGTTTGTTTTTATTAAATCTTTGCACTGTTCAATGGACACTACTAAAACTACCTTCCAAAAGTTTTATGGACGGGAATATATATTAGCAAATTTACTTAATTAAATTCAAAACTTTTAAATTCAACCGGCCGGTTATTACTTCGCTTAGCGAATTATTTAATTGATATACCGAAAACCTTTTCCATACAATTTGTACTGATGGCTATTTTTAGTTAATAGTTTCCAATATATAACTAACCTAACTTAAATCACAGTAATTTATTGATTCAAAATATTTTGGCAAATTTCACTAAAGAATTTCACAGACTTTCCGATTTTTGACGAAGGACAATAATAATTATTGGACTTAATAACATTTCTCTTTTGCTCGGGACTCCTGGAACTTATCCTATCCTGTAATATTAGTAGTATTATAGATCAGTTATTGTATCCTACTTCCTACTATCATTATAAACGCGAAAGTTTTTATAGATGTGTGCATACGAGTGGACTTTTCTTAATTTTTCACGAACAAGTTACTTAATAATGAACTTTTGAATAACATAGCTCCTACATCAGAATAAACATAGCTTATAATAGATAATTTATTTTACATGGGGTAGCCTCAATAAACTAAATACAATATCATTACATTACACAATTCTAATCCGAGGGATAATCACATTTAACAACAAATCGGGGTAAGCATGGATTTTTCACTATAGGCTTAATAAATTAAGGCCTAAATAAAAGGGCCCAAAATCCCAAATCAGCGGTGCTGGAGGTGTCAGCGTGATCGGATAAGAAACAAGGAAGTACGCAGGTGAAACATAGCCTAGGGAATTACCTAACCAAAGTGGTAGTAGGCAGGGCACATAGGTTGCAAGATTGAAGGCCGATTAGGCAGAAAAGCCTGGTATGTCTTCCACACGGTGAACCTATGACTTGGTTGAAATCCGATGGATGAGGGCTGCGCAGGATTTGTGGAAATCTTGGGTGAGACCTACGTCCAGTGGTGGGGTTCTTTTGGTTGATAATATAATGCGTACGCGAGTATAATCTAATATCAAATTTTGTTCTTCCTACATTATATTATAAAAAATCTAGTTTTGTTTCACAGTTGTCACGCCCACTCGCAGACCCAGTGATAGTCATACTTTGCAGCCATAAAATAAAATCTTATCGCTTTGTTAATCTGCTGGATTTAATTTTACAGCTTCAGCGATTGGCCTGCTCATTATGGATATTTGTTTGTGACAACCGCCAGTAAAGCGTGCAATTAACGCTCCGCATTAGATGTAAGTTTTTTTAAAGTGTGCGCCTCTTTGTATCAGTATATTATAACTAATAGTTATGTATTTATGAAAACAATATCACCGGATTCGAACTTATTCAAAATTCAAAATTAATAATCGGATTATTTCTGAAATCCTTTTTCCATTTTTTTTCTTCAGCACCTTAGATTTTTAAGCAAATCAATAATCCCTATGAACTTTATCTCACTGAAGACCCTTTGAACATAAGTACCTTTAATTATTTGAAATATCTGGCGGTCTCCAAATTAACGAAACGTGTGATCCTGTGAAGTTCGATAGCGATCGGATCAACACAAAAAGATAGATTAGTGCTATCTTTGCCAGGACTCCGGGGGTTTATGACGTTTAATATTAATGTCAATTATCATTTTTAGTTAGATATGCTTTTGTTTTTGGTATTTAGAATTTTTCCAAAATAAATTAATTTACATGTGTAATTAACTAGTCACGTAAATTGGCATTACTAAGATATTACCAGAAATATAATGTTAACGTTTTAATCTGTCAACACTTTAGTCCTCCCTTAAAGTTATTATACTGTTCTTATTTCAGCCGCAACAATGAAAAACTATGTGGGTCTTTGGGTGCTCCTTGGACTGGTCTGCGCGGGAGGCCTTAGCGCTGTCATCGCTTTCGTTGTCATCAACAATAAATCAGCAGATATAAACTACGATGCAGATTTCTGCCATCCGCTAGCAATAGCACACCGTGGTGCCAGCGGATATGTTCCTGAACACACCTTAGGATCCTATGCCCTTGCAGCCACCATGGGCGCCGACTACTTAGAACCAGATGTCGTAATGACCAAAGATGGTCACATCATTGCGAGACATGATAACGAATTGGGTCTTACTACCGACGTTGAACAACATCCAGAATTCGCATCGCGCTATCGCACGCAATCTGTCGACGGAAGACAAATATCCGGCTGGTTCACCGAAGACTTTACTTTAGCCGAAATCAAAACATTGAGAGCAATTGAACGTATACCCAATATAAGACCTGGTAATACAAGGATGGACCAGGCGTTTGAAGTGCCCACTCTACAAGAGATCATTGATTTGGCTAAAGGCCTTGAAGTTAGTTTACATCGCCCTATCGGCATTTACACAGAAATAAAACATGGCACTCACTTCCAGCAATTGGCACTAGCAATGGAACAAAAGGTTGTTGATATATTTCACAACAATGGATACAGGGGTGCTCAAGCACCTGTTTATTTGCAATCTTTTGAAGTTTCGAACTTGAAAGAGCTGAGCACTATGACCGATCTTCGTTTGATCCAACTGTTCTCAGCCAATGCAGCTCAGCCTGTTGATCAGGCAGTACTTGGGACGAGCTTAACTTATGGCCAAATGGGAACTCCTGAGGGATTGCGCGAGATTGCCACCTACGCATATGCAGTTGGGCCCGAGAAATCTCATATTATTCCTAGGGATGCTAATAACAGATTAGGGAACGTAACCTCCTTTGTTGACGACGCTCATGCGGCAGGACTTAAAGTGCACCCTTACACATTTAGGTCCGAAAACCCGTACCTGCCTGCTGAGTTCCAGACAGATGTGTCTCTAGACTCTTACGGAGATGCTGAAGGTGAAATGCGTGCGTTTCTAGCCACTGGAATTGATGGTTTGTTTACAGATAATCCTGACCATTTCATACGTGTTAGGGGAATGTGTTAGGCATTACGCAAAATTATGTTGCTTACAAGGTGACAATTAGAACCAGAAAAGACTTAAAAATTACTAAAAATAAACTGTGATTATTTCTATTAAAAAAACTGGTTAGTTAATTTAACATTTAATGCATTTCTATAAATAAGTATAGACACTAAGGAAGGCAAGATATTTCTTGCAGATTTAATTGTCTTGTTAACGTACAATATTTTCAGGTATTAACATGGAAACATTATGCAAAAATAAATATTAGGTACTAATTTATATAAACCATATAAATAAATAGAAACGTCAACACCATACTTTTTTAAACTAAATATTGTAGTAAAATTAATACTTGTACTAAGTATTAGGTACTTGTAAAACGTATTTTTCACACCACCTGCTCGACAATGTTGTATGTATTATGTGTCTCATAAACTTTACTTAGAGCCGTTCAATATAATTTATTCTATTGTCTAGCCGGGTACAGTCTATGCCAAATTACCTGAGCGACGTCCGAAAGTCGATTTTGTGATGCACTCGCAGTGATTGACGGAGAAGGGACGCGTATCGCCCGCAATTTGGCTGTTCATTTGCGTAAACTTTCACCCACCTAGGAGATAATCGGCGCAGACAATAATGTTATTGTGATACTCCCTTGGTTAATCATGTGATTTGAATCGATTGCGAAAAATTCGTATGACGGAGGCGAGAAACACGTAACGCGAGCAAAAATACATTTGAAAATCGAACCGACCGACCGTGCGTGACGCGTCGAACCCTCCATTCTAGAAAAAATGGCAAAAAATTGATGATAAAAAGGCGCGAACAGGTGTTGGTATTATTTTAATTAATTTAACATAAACACGTGAAGCAAAAACTTTGTACCTCTTTTTACGAAAATTACACGGATGGAGGAGTATGGAATTTAAAATAAATACGATAAGATTCAATCTTTATTGGGAACGAACACTGCCAAGTTTTTACACACACGCACATAAAGTGTTAAAGTCGGTGGTCAAATTGAGATTAGAACTATACCTACATATAAATTAAATATGGTAGAATTTGGCCCACTTCTGTAGTGAATTCTATAAAAATGTCGAGTGACGATAGTGATTCGACTATATATATATGGTCGTTATAGCTGAGACATTAATGTATTGTTGCTTTCAACAATAATATTGATATAATAATATCAGAAATAGCGTTAATCTCTATCTGAACCAGTGTTTTTAGTAGATAAGTGCCTACTCTATTTTTTGCAGTATTTGTATTATATTGCGCTTCACTCAAATGGTTATTCTAGAATCCTTCTATAGGCTCGCGATTCAATTTTAAAACCCTGACATACATTTGTTCCGGCTAATCTCTGGAACGGCTGGACCGATTTTGACGGGACTTTCACTGATAGGTAGCTGATTTTATAAGGAGTAACTTCGCCCGCCGTACGATAATAACCGCGGGTAACATCGCACCCGTGAGAAACCGGGACGGGCCGCTAGTTCTAAATATAATTAAAATGCTTATTATGTCTAGGTTCTAAGTGTTTGGTTAATACGATATAAATAAATAATAAATATCCTTGGACATTTCACACAACGCCATCTCGTCCCAAGCTAAGCAACTTAATGCTTGTGTTATGGTAACGAGATGGATGATACACTACTCATACACATTTTTTTTTGTAAATACATACATATTATAGATAGAAATGACACCCAGACTCCGAGCCAGTGCCTCTGGTTTAGACAAAGACACTCGCCCGTCCCCGGAATATTATACTCTGTTTTTTTAAATAAGTATGTATACTCATGTTATGCCAAACTAGGCTCCTACACGTTTTATGAGCACGTCTATCGTCCATCTAACGAATTTTATATTGTAGGATGGAATCATTATTTAAAAAAAAAGCTTTGTTTTGATTGTCTGAGGAACGCACAGTATCAACTACTGGTTGTAGATGTGCAGCACGCCAAATTATAATAGCTAAAGATACCAGTACTAAAAATGCCTTTGTCGCGCAAGCGCACTATAGAAAGACATTGAGTAATTCAAAAACAATAATTCTAATTAAAGAACCTATGCTGCTTCCTACGCGATTCTCTCATAATTTTGATCATATTAATAATTTGGTTTTAAAATCTTGCTATCGTTCATTCAAGAGTGCTTATCTCAAAAGCGTGTGGTACCTATTCAAATTGACTGACTGACACTATTCTAAGATATGAAAACTATCAAAATGTCTCTACATGGCCAACGCTCATTACATAAACGTGGCTTTATCTGTAATTATATTCGATTAGAATTAATTCTGGTCAATAAAGAGGTTCTTGCCAAACATGTTTCTATTAAACTTGTAAAATAGCACATTCATATTCGACCCTGCTGTCGAAAGAAAGCACATGTCATTTCCAGTCTCTGATAGTGCTAGTGTTGACTGCGCCTTTCGACAATTTCGGTTCCGTATAATGAGACCCGAAATTGACTGGCAGGTTAAAGATAATTGAAACTACTGTGACACTACTGAAGAATTATTTTTTTAGGACGTGTAACTGTCAACTTACTGTCATCTGAATTGGAGGGAATAGACCCTTGTGACACCACTTTCTTCACTGGAACTCAATGCCTATTGCAGATATCCTCAAGAAAAGCAGATGTTACAAATTACACGAGACTGTCTCCAGAAGAGAGTTCACTGACCTTCAAGTTATGTCTAGCGCGTACTCACAGAAATCAGCTGATTATAATATTCTTAAGAATGTTATGCTTAACGGGAAATCTTATAAAACTCAACATTTTGGTATAGCTATGACGCACAGAAATCATTGTGATAATACGTTTGACTTTATCTCGAGCTGCTCCGTACAGTGTAAAAGAAAAGGCAAACAGTTTAGCTGGTTTATGAATATTGCAGAAATTTGCAATATTTGTATACATAATGTTAATAGATTGCATCAAAAGAAGGCATACAGCAGCACGTCTAGGAAACGATGCGTTTTGTTGACTTTTACTGTAACAAAATCTACAAAACAGCGTAAACAAATTTTCCTCTAATAATTTTTGCATCAGTCTAATCACGTAGACAGTTCTATAATAAATAGCCACTTTTTGTTGTGTTGCATCTGCAACATTTTCTTCAGTTTCTAACATGTAGGCACATCACGGCGGCTACTTGACATAAGCTTGAATTAAGCACAGGAATTATCCATGTCGTGACGGATTAAGAAGACCATCCTGAGGGTTTAGTAACAGCCTAACAAAAGGAAATGACAAGGCCGAAAACCTAGCCGCAATAGAAGATAAACTTGACAAGAAACCCTGTGCCTACCTGTCTGCCAGCGTTACACAGTAGACTTATGACCCTCCATGTAATGGGAGAAGGCCCGACTCAACATTGGTTCATTTACGGGCTGTGTAGTAGTAATAAACATTGGAAGTAAAACAGATATATTAAGGATTTATTGCAGTAAATGATGTTTTAGCGGTTCTGATCGTGATGATTTATTTAAACCCCAACGAGGATTATTAGTTTAGTTCCAAGCGAACGGGGTACCCAGTCTACGGTGGTCTAAAAAAGATTTTTCAACATTTTGAGCGTCGCCAATTGTATTGGAACATACAGAAGCAAGTGAAAGCAACAATTTAAAAACCGGTACCGTTAACGCGTTTTGCATTTACAAATTGTTTCCTCGTGTGCTTAAGGAAAACCTTACTCAGTGGTGGACTGTCGAAGGAAATGGTAACGCTTGAGTAACCGCCAGTACATGGTCAGTTTCATTGTAATCGTGAGTTGTCTTTAGAACAAATACACTTTATCTTGTGTTATATGAAGTAATTTTACAGTCACGAAAATATCTTCGTTTCAAACGTAAGTCTACGTCAGGTTCTTTGTTTTCAGTTATTTTTTTAAAGCCGGTTTTCCTTGTATTGAAATATGTAGCCGAGAGTTCAATAATATGTTTTTGCTTTGTTCCATTTTAACTTATTTCAAGTCTAGATACAAATACCTTTATTAAAATTTCTAAAGCACATGTAAGTAGGTATTTATTTTATTATGAAATATAGTTTTGGCCCTTACCTGTGCAATGTGTACCTAATTAAATGTTTCTTATTACCCAGGAAAATGAAGACCAATTACCGGATTGTAGGACTGTTCAGTTTGATTCTGGCAACTGTAACATGCCGTACTCCTGTACATTCAATAGCAGAACTACAATCACTTGATTATGACTCAATCTTCTGTCATCCTGTCGTTATTGCCCACCGTGGTGCCAGTGGCTACGTTCCCGAGCATACTCTCGGTTCCTATGCTCTTGCCATCACACTGGGCGCTGACTTCGTCGAACCTGACTTGGTAATGACTAAGGATGGTCACCTCATTGCACGTCATGACAATGAACTCGGACTAACCACTGACGTCGCCCAACGCCCAGAGTACGCTTCCCGGCTCCGAAATCAAACCGTAGATGGAATCGAGAATCGCGGCTGGTTCACCGAAGATTTTACGCTTGAAGAAATTAAGTCATTGCGTGCTATCGAACGGATTCCTGATATAAGACCAGGAAATGCCAGGCTAGACGGTGCGTTTCAAGTACCAACGTTTCAAGAGATCATCGATTTAGTGAAGGGACTGCAGCATAGCCAACGCAGAATCATCGGCCTGTATCCAGAAATTAAACACAGTACGCATTTTCAAAAGCTCGGTTTGCCTATGGAGCGAAAAGTAGTAGAAACCTTCCACTTAAATGGTTATCTTGCCAGTAGTGCACCCGTTTACATACAGTCTTTTGAAGTGAGCAATTTGAAGAAGTTAAAGACTATGACCAATCTTCGCCTTTTACAATTATTTGATAGCAAATCGGCTCAGCCAGCTGACCAAGTGGCGCTAGGGAGTAACCTTACGTATGGAGATATGGCGACACCTGACGGTCTCCGAAAGGTGGCGAAGTATGCCTATGCAGTTGGACCTGATAAAGGCTATATCATACCCAGGGATGAAAATAACAAACTGACTACACCCACAAGTTTCGTGCATGATGCCCATGATGTAGGGTTGAAAGTGCACCCCTACACCTTTCGAGCAGAGAATTCTTTCTTACCGTCGGATTTGCAAATTGATGATCGGAACCCATCTTCATTTGGAGACTTCAAGGCTGAACTTAAGGCTTTCATTGATGCCGGAATCGATGGCCTGTTTTCCGATCAACCTGATATACCAGTGCAAACTCGAGACTGCTCAATGAAAAGTAACTAAAAAATTAGATGGTAGCGACCAGAATGCGACATATTTAATAAAAATATACGGAAATAACCAAGTTTAAAGAGCAATTCGCAGGGATAAGAAATCTCCGACTACAGTTTGTGCCTAGTGATACTTTAACACAATAGTTTAGAACATTTTATATTAAATCACTTCCTTGACTAAGAACGTCAAGGAGTAATTATGCACCAATCATTTTATTAAAATATTTATACTTCTTCCTTTCCCAATTCCATTGGGGTCAGGATCAGTCTTAATTGGGCGCTGTACCAGTATTTACATCGAGCGTTTGCTGTCCACACTCCGCGACGGTGACGAATTTAGAATGCATAGTGCCGTCACCCTATTTCACCCTATTTCACCCTGAGGGTGTTGTAAGAACCGACAAAAGGAAATGATAAGGCCGAAAACCTAGCCTCAAAAGAAGGAAAATTTGACACGAAACCCTGTACCAACCCGTCTGGCCAGCGTAGCACAGTAGGCTAATTAGCTTCCATGTAGTTGCAGGCCTGACTTAACATTCCATCCTGAGGGTGTCGTAAGAACATAATGCGAAACTGTACACCTGTATCTTGCCAGCGTGGCACAGTAAGCTAATAATCCTCCATGTAATGAGAGGAGGCCCGACTCAGCGGGTCATTTATGGGCTGAGTAATAATGATGATGATGACCCAGGATCGGCCTTTGTGGAAATCCTTGCAGGAGGCCTATGTCCAGCAGTGGACGTCAGCCAAAATGATGATAATGATGCATAGATACTGGGAATTGGTTTGAAATCCAGGCAAACGAACTCGTGGGCAGGCTATACCCTGTACAAGATAACTTGATCGATTTGACAGACGGGTTAGTGATGGGAAACGGAAAATATCTAGTAGTCCAAAAAATAACGTTTTAAAATACTTGTAACAGTGAAAAGTTGGCGTGGGTGTATTATGTGTGAAATTCTTTATTGCACTAGACATATAAAACATTGGGTAGATAAGCGATGGTGGGTCAATATTCATAATAAGTTCCTATTTAATCTTACAGGGTTATTTTTTGACCTTCCGCCAAATTTCAATAGGTGGTTCAGACCATGAAAGTAAACAAAAAAGAAAAGAAAATAAGAGTTGTAAAAGTGTTAAATTTCAATGCGCTAAAGCCAACGAATTTTATTTCAAAATGAAAATGTTTTTTATTCGAATATTGTCATAAAAAGTTAAGAAAAAGTGATAAAGAATTTCACACATAATACACCCATACCATCTCGTCACAGTTGCAAGTATTTTAAACCGTTATTTTTTGGACTACTAGTTATTATCTGTTTCCCACCACTATTCGCCATTGCAAAGTAAAGGTATGATTCCGAAGTACGCTGCACGCAGAAGTGCCACGGCACTACTGGTCCCCATTACCGCGACGTAGTTCGGAGTCATACCTTTTTGTCGACCAGAAAAATTTACATCTGTCAAATCGATCACGTTATCTTGAATAGGGTATAGTGTACCTTACATTTACTATTTCTATCTTTATTGTCAATCACTGACCTGACCTCCACTACTGAAATTGGGCATTCTCACAATATACCGACATAAAGTAATTGTATTGAATACTCCTATAAACTATGTTTAGTATTTCTCTAACGAAGGTCTAAATTTTGATTATAATTATTTTTCCGTTATTGTTTATTTCTGAATATTTTTCATTAATACTTTTTACTACAAATAAGTTATTTCACAACATAGTATAAAACAAAGTCGCCGTTGTCTGTCCGTCCCTATGTATGCTTAAATCTTTAAAACTACACAACGGATTTAGAAGCGGTTTTTTTAATAGATAGAGTGATTGAAGAGGAAGGTTTTTAAGTACAATACATACATAATTGCACCCGTGCGAAGCCGGGGCAGGTCGCTAGTCTAATGATAAAACAGTACTTCGTGTCTGTGTCAAACAGTGCCAAATAATACGCACCATTTTTTTAAAAGTGAAATATTTGGCGCACCGCACACAGACTTTTCAGTAGGCAGTAGGTAAGTTAGGCTGATCCGTCACGCTCTGAGGTGAAAGGCTCGATCGGGTGAACTCGGAACCGCCGAGTGTACACGAGCGAGGAAGATACAGTCACCTGCTCTTCGCTGTGTTTAATTTAATCAATTCATACGTAATAATTGTCTTTATTCATTTAATAATTATTATTGGTACGTAATAAACAATATTTAGCCGTGTTTTTAGTTTTCACTTCTGTTTTCACTTATTACAGAGAACTGAGAAGTAATCAAAGCATCTGCTAAACACCCGATTGATTAGTGAATTTCGCATCACTATTGGGTGACCACTGGTTACTAAATTTGTTTTACATTTTGTTGAAGGCTGGGCCCTTTTTTACTTTTGTAAAATACGATCGAGTGACATCATGATCATTATTTTCAACCCGTAAACGACCCACCACTGAGTCGGACCTTCTCATAAATCAAGAAGTGTAAAGTGTCCTATCAAAGCATGAGTTTGGCTGTTCATTTTAGCACGAATCCTCCATGGTTCCCTTTCTCCAGGGGTTCCATCGGTCATGAAGTTAAATAAAATTGTCATTCGCGATAATTTAATAAGGACAGCCAGATATTACAGAAGCCATTTTGCTGCCACTTCACATGGATTTTAATTAGAACAATTTAGTGCCAGTGCCGCGTTTAAGTGTGCTCAAGAGTACGAAACGTCACATTTCCAATCTCGGTCGTTCAGAATCGCGTTCGAGAGTAAGCTCTGTTGGATAAATCCTTATTTCAATTCCTACCCTAAAAACCAGCTGTCATGCAAATGACATTAGTTGTCAGTTGTCACTTGAAATTTACTGTCATTTTTACTAGTTTAATAATCAAAGGGAGAGAACATGATCGCTACGTTTAATAAAGAATAATCAGGTTTTATACATTTAAAAAGGCAAACTCAATACGATTTCTCGACTTATAATCAGAAATGTGATCCAGAAACTCAGCTATGTATAGACGTTACCTCCAAATTGGGAAGATACTAACTGCTTTCGCGCTGCTATCATTATGTGAGTGTAACAATTTTTTGTTTACCCCAATGCTCGATAGTTGTTGTTTTTTGATACTCTATTGATTGTTTACCAATGTGCTTCGTCGGCCAGAGGTCCTTTCAATAACAATGTAATGTGCCATATGTGACCTTACTGCTTTTTATAGCTGCATTTTGTAACAGAATTGGTATATGAAATTAAATCCGGCGCCGTTCGCATCCATGCATCTTATCGCTCCCGAGGTACTAAAAGATAATCAATTGCTATTGCTATTGTTGCCATATTAAATCTGAATTTTCGTATTTTAAAAACTTCATTGAGCCCAATAATATTTAACATCATTTTCATGTCGCTATATTTTTTTTTATCTAAGTGAAGGTTATATGGTGATTGAAATCAGCAAAAAGTCAATTTACCAGGTGGTAACTGGTTACGAGAATTTGTGTATTTTGAATCAATAGGATTGTCTTTTAAATCAACATTGTGTGCTGTTTATGCATCTTCACAAAATTTACCTTGTAATATAATTATGCAACAGAACTATATTCATTGTTCTGTTTTCAAGCAATAAATATTCAAGTTTTATTGTGACACAATATGTGAAAGTAGTCTTAAGATATTCATGGCAGTTTGAAAGTTACTACTGGAGATTGTTCCACTAATTAGTTGTGGAGTCTAATTATGATTGAGGTTGTAATGCAATAAATTCTACATTTTCAGTGTTATTTTTCTTCCTGATTCTAAAAAAGGAAACAAGCCTTATTGAATCTCACATTAAGACTAATGAGCAGGTAGAACAGAAAAGGTATAGAGATTTTAATCAACCAAAGAAAGTGATATACAAAGAGCTAGATATGGAAAAGGATAGTGACCCTTACACTCATGAAAACACTAAAAAAGAATTGCTGGAAGCAAAAACTAGAATTGAGCTATTAGAGAAGAAAATAGCTATATTGGAGGGCCGGATACCTCAGAAATATCCGGATGTAAAATTTTTGGGTTACAAAGAGAGGAAACGGATACTGGTAAGATTTAATAGTTTTACTAAAGCAAGCGTAGTGTGGGACGGCCCTCTGCTAGAGGGAGCGACGATCTGCGAAAGGTTGCGGGCAGCAGCTGGATGCGTCAAGCTGAAGACAGGGCGCTATGGCGCTCTTTAGGGGAGGCCTATGTCCAGCAGTGGACTAATGTGGGCTGATGATGATGACTAAAGCAATTATACTGATATTTTTTATTTCGTTTGTAATCAATCTAGTATTCTTCTCAGCCCATAAATTACCCACGGCTGTGTCAGGCCTCCTCCAACTACATGTAGGGTAATTACCCTACTATTCTGCACTGGCCAGACGGGTTGGCACATGGTTTAGTATAAGTTTTCCTTCTCATGCGGCTAGGTTTAAAGCCTTGTCATTTCCTATTGTCAACTCATATGACACCCTTAGGATGAAATGGAGTAGTGACATAATGTAGCATGCTATTCCAAACGAAATAAATAAATATCCTTGGACATTTCACACAACGCCATCTCGTCCCAAGCTAAGCAACTTAATGCTTGTGTTATGGTAACAAGATGGATGATAACTACATAAATACATTTTTTTTTTGTAAATACATACATATTATATAGATAGAAATGACACCCAGACTCCGAGCCAGTGCCTCTGGTTTTAGACAAAGACACTTGCCCGACCCCGGAATCGAACCCGGGACCCGTTGATCCAAAGGCGGCACATCTAACCACTAGACCAACTGCCACTTTGCAATGAATATATGAATACTAGCAATGCACTGTGGAATTTTTGTAGTTGTAGCATTACAGTTTAACCACACAGATCAATCTGCAGCTTAGGACAAAATCAGATCGTCAAACTGTATGTTCTGTAAACTGAGTGGGTTCATCATCAAGGACTGTTATTATAAAGTGGTGGTAGGATTAATAAATTTAGAAGCAACTCACCCAAAACCCACTCTGGGTTTTGGGTGAATAGTAGAAGCAATTTATATTAAATAACAAAGAAGAAATAAAAGTGACAATAGTAGAATATTGTAAATTTCAGCATTTAAATATGTTATTTTATTCTTAGTTAATAGTTAGGATTGAATTTAATTTCATTTATTACAGTGTAGTCCTAACTAACACACTAGTCTTCGAGAACATTTATATCTCGAACATAGTCTATAAACTCAGTGTGGTGACAGATTCAGAATACACATAGGAGGCGACAAAGGGATGGCAGACAAAATAGCCTCCAGAGAAGGGAAAATTTATATGAAAACCCTGTGCCTACACGTCTGGCAGCAGATGTAATTGGATATTTCCCTCCATGCAATTGGAGGAGGCCCAACTCAACAGTGGGTCTTTATAGACTTGGTAATTTTAGTCCATTAGAAAATTAATTCGAAAGTGACTGAATAAGCATGAACACAAAGCTTACATTTAATTGCACCGAATAAAATTATATTAACAAAAAATGTGCACTGACTTCAAAATTGGCACTGAACACCAAATATAAGCAACCATTTGAAGCAATAAGCATATAGGTTTGGCTAAGGCACTGTCTTCCAATGGTTTTTGATTCACATTTATAACACAAATGAAATAACGAAATACTATATCCTATGTTATTTACACAATATTTTAATCAGATTGAAGTCGTTGTCAGGGATGCTATCTATCTGTGCAGAAGCTGAGTCTGGGTCTGCTGTCGCGGAGCATGTTCAAATTGCCAAAAGGATGAATAAAAAAATAAGAAAGCCTTGCACTATGTGTAACCTGTATCGCCGGGGCTGTTTATAAACATGTAACTTACGACCACAACGGCACGCAGACTTAGAGCAAGTGCTTCTGTTTACCACAAAGACACCACACTGTTGCCCGACCCAGGAATGGAGCCTGCGTCCGGTCATCCAAAGGCAGCACATCTAACTAGTGGTCGAACCAACAAGGCAGTATGGCATAGCTGAGCAAAGCTTCTAAATATGTCATTGAATGTTTCAGGTGACTGGAGGCGCGGGTTTCGTCGGCTCTCACCTAGTAGACGTGCTGATGACTCAAGGTCACGAAGTTATTGTGGTGGATAACTTCTTCACGGGTCGCAAACGGAACGTGGAGCACTGGTTCGGGCACCGAAACTTCGAGATGATTCACCACGACATTGTGAATCCGCTTTATATTGAGGTAAATTGACGTGAGCTTAAATATAAATAAAAAATAAAGAATGGGTAATCGTAATAATGTCGAACGAAATCAATTACAAAAAAACAATTATCATTTTTGGCACAAGAGAAGGAAAACTTGAAACGAAACCCTGTGCCGACCCATCTGGCCAGCGTGGCACAGTAGGCTAATTACCTATTTATTTGGAGGAGTCATGTCCCAACAGCGGGTCAGCAATGTGTAGTAGAACATGGTAGCTTTCCTTGATCTAAAAAATAATAAATTAAATATCTACATACATTTTTAATGGTTTTTAAGTAATCTATGTTGTAAAGTGCTAAATAGTGCAGTTTTCGATTACTTCTTCTATCTAGCGAAGTATTAGTAATCATGTGTTTGCTAGACACATGATTACTGATGTATATAATGTGCATGCTGTTGTATATAATGTGCATCCCATGGTCTCCTATAAGTGAAGCAGTACACTATTTAATACCTGATGTTGCCCTTTAATATTAGATCACATATTGTGAACATCTTTTGTTGGAGATCCTTATTTAAAATAAATAAATTACTTCATTATGTTGTTTTTTTTAAGGTTTAGAGCTTTTATAGTTATCAAGATACGATACAATTTGTTACAAATAGGAACAAGCGCGTTTTAAGATGACTATTCTATGTTCTTTTTTAGGCAGACGAGATTTACCATTTAGCTAGTCCTGCAAGCCCACCGCACTATATGCAGAATCCAGTTAAGACTATTAAGACTAATACTGTAGGAACTATTAATATGTTAGGTAAGTTTTATTGGTTCCATTATTCCACAAACATTCCAAAAAATTAGGCGCATTAGTACTAATGCCAGACCCAGCAGTGGGTCATTTGTGGGCTGAGTAGTAGTATTAGTAGAGCTTGGCCGCGCAGCCAAGTTATGGTCGCGCGGCCAACGAAAAACATCGCGTCACATACGCGGCCTATTGGCCGCCGCGACCAATCCGCGCATTATGCGGCCAGGCCGCCTAAATGCGCGGGGGCCCTAACGTGTATGTGTGATATCATTATGGGGAAAGGGTTATCTTATTCCGAGTTTCTTCCGCCGGGTCTTCTCGGTTGGTGCCGCGTTCCGACCTGGTAGTAGTGTTCTAAAGATCTGGGCAAACAGCGGACGGGGCGGGACGGCGACGCGACGCTGGCGGGACGTGAAGAGTTGTAATGTATTAGTTAATGTAGAATAGGTCACATAGAGCCGTCGCGCTCGGCGCGAGAGTAGCGGTCGCGTTGACGATTGTGAACGCCATAATTGGTTTATACAATAAAGCATTTTTCTATTCTATTGTTGCAATATATTTTTAATTCCGCGTAGTAACGTAAAAATAAACGAAACACATTTTTATCTTAGTAACAAAAAAACACGTGATAATAACTATAGTACTTCTATTGCAGGTTTAGCACGTCGAGTCGGCGCCAAAATACTAATAGCTAGTACGTCAGAGGTGTATGGTGACCCCATGGTGCATCCGCAACCAGAGTCATATTGGGGTCATGTCAACCCTATAGGTAAGTGAGATTTTATAGCTGGCCGATAACAAATTTAAAAATGAAATGCCACGGCGTGCGCTTCATTCATTTGTTTTTGGCGTCATTATGGATTTTACGAATTACAAGTTTGGTAGATTTTTAAATAGTGATCTTATTTATTACTAGCTGCGCCCCGCAGTTTTACCCGAGTGGTGATTGAATTATTTTTTCGTTAGTTGTTTTTTATACTGTATGACACTTATTGTTATACTTGGACAATTCACACAATATCTTTATAAATTGTAGCCTATGTATAAGCTATATTGTCGTAAAGTTTCGTTAAAATCCATTCGTACTTTTAACGTGACTGAGTAACAAACATCCATACTTGCAGACTATCGCGTTTATAATTTTAGTAGGATTCATTGATTATACACATTCCAGTAAGATTACCTATTTTTATAAGTATCATTTCAGAACACAAATCAATTGCCCGCTATTGAGTCGCGCCTTCCCTAATGTCATGGAGGGAACTTAGGCTTTAGTGCCACAGTAGATAGCACAAGAATTTTTCACCATGTTTTTTTTTACTGTCATTTTTAGCAGTCCCAAATGCTCTATGACTTTCCAATGCGTGACATTTGCAGCTACTCCTCAGTTCCATTTTATGGAGACGTTAGTTAAGTTTTGTAAGGCAAAACATCGCCGCTTCGACCAGTTCAGCTCCATACTAAAATATACTGTGTGCCACACACGTTTAAGTCTATTTTCGGTAACTGGGTCCATTATGGTCGTTTCAGGGCCGAGGGCGTGCTATGACGAGGGCAAGCGTGTGGCCGAAACGTTAGCGTATTCGTACGCCAAACAAGAGAAAGTATCCGTGCGAGTGGCGCGTATCTTCAACACCTATGGGCCACGGATGCACGTGTCCGACGGCCGTGTCGTCTCCAATTTCATAATGCAAGCGTTGCAGAACTTCACTATTACAGTGAGTTATCTATCTATCTATACATGTACTAGCTGACCGGGCAGACGTTGTCCTGCATGATATTTGTTTACCGACTGCAGCGCCATCTGTCGGGCTGATTTGTGAATCTAAACCATCCTCGGTGCCACCCAAACGCATACAAAAAATTTCATTCAAATCGGTCCAGCCGTTTAGGAGGAGTTCAGTCACATACACACGCACACAAGAAATATATATATTAAGATATTATAATGAATGTTTGTTTGTATATGCTTTATAGAATCGTAAACAATGCATTTGGTCAGGTGATGATCTTCAGCAAAGTGTTGTCCATGGCCCCAGGAAGGTTGCTGACAAAATAAAAGTTACAATTTGTGTAATGTCTTTCCTTCAAATGTATTTTAGTTAGTGGCGTAGCAACGCGCGCAGGTCCATTTAGTTAAAACTACTACTACTGGGTGTGTAGGTAGCCGTATACGGTGGGTGTTTACAAACATGAAATTCACGAACACAAATGACACCCAGACTCAGAGCAAGTGCCTCTGGTTTATTCAAAGACATTTGCCCGGCTCCGAAATCGAACCTGGGACGCCGTGATCCACAAGCGGCACATTCAACCCCTAGACCAACGAGACGGTTTCTTATTATTGGTGTACATTAAAGAGTAGGCTATAATTTGGGACGCTTTTCACACAAGCACTTGGCAATAACTTTTGACGTGTGATTATGGTAATTGCCAGTGTGGTCATTTCTCATCCGATTATTTTCGGATCGCAGGTTTACGGTAACGGAAAACAGACTCGTTCGTTCTGTTATGTGTCCGACCTGGTGGACGGCCTGCTGGGCTTAATGGCTTCAAGCTACACTTTACCTGTCAACATTGGGAATCCAGTGGAGCACACTATAGAAGGTAAGCTTGCTGAAGGAGAATGACTGGTGAAACGTGACATGAAATGGCAGATACTCTGCTCTCTTTCATCGCCCATTCATTACGTAAATGCGAGGCGGAGCACAGTTTTTGTAGGTAGGGTCGGGCGTACGCCCCCTCCATCCTCACCCAAGACGCGATGCCCCCGACTTAATTTTGATACAAGGCCAAAGTGAACATTCTAGGCATTCGAATTCCATCAAGTGAGATTGATGATGTCTTAGGTTTTCACGATCTTTACACATTGCGGGAAATGATGGCTTCACGGTTATGATCGTTTTATTTTATTTTATTCCCAACGTTTCAGACACTTTGCAGTGTCCGTGGTCGCGGGACGACGGACACTGCAAAGTGTCCGCCGTCGTGAAATAAAACGATCATAACCGTGAAGCCATCATTTCCTGCAAAGTGAGATTGAAGTCAAACGTTATCCTATTTATTTATTTTTTAATAAATAGGTTAACGTACACATTTAATTAATTTAAAAAAAGACACTGTATTCATTCTTTATGAGTCTCGCCGCAACTAACCGCCAGTGCGTATACAAAAGATGGCGGCTAGCCGCGGGCCTTCATACAACCGCCACAGTTGACATTTTGTGGCAGTTTAGTGCGTACAATCATAAGCAGTTGCATATTAAACCGGAAAAGCGGCAGGATACGCGGTTAACCGATATACCCTATTCAAGTTGACATGAGTAAAGCTTTTGATTTTGTAGATCATGATCGTCTAGCAAAGAAATTAGATATGTATGGTATCAGAGGAGTAGCTCACGATTGGTTTGTAAGCTATCTTCGAGACAGATATCAATGCGTACTGATCAATAAAACAGCGAAGACTCATGAAAATACCTTCAAAAGGATGACATACAAATCAGACTATAAACTAAATCACTGTGGCGTTCCACAAGGAACCATATTAGGTCCAATACTTTTTATATTATATATTAATGATTTCCCAGAAGTGACTAACCATGAATCTATTTTGTTTGCTGACGACATCACTACAATAATAAAAGGAAGTAATACAATCTCTTCAATTGATGTAACAACATATCAACATGAAATAAATATGACAGTGGAGAAAATCATAAACTGGATGACTTTAAATAATTTAACGGTAAATATAAACAAAACTAAAACAATGCAATTCGGTACATATAAATCTAATAAACTAAAACTAAATATAACTTACAAGGGGCAACTGATAGAGGATGTTCAAAAGATAAAATTCCTGGGTCTAATTATTGACGACAATTGTAATTGGAAATGTCACGTTGCATCAGTATGCGAGAGGCTGAGCAGATATAGCTATGCTTTACGACGACTTCGTGAAATATCGTCGGTCGAAAGTGCACTACTGGCATATCACGCACATGTGGCCTCAATTCTCCAATATGGTCTAATTATGTGGGGAAATTGTACAAATATCGATGATGTCCGTGTGATGCAAAAACGGTGTATAAGATCATTGTTTGGTGCAGATTTAGAGATTTTGCAAAGAATTTCAATATATTTTAAGCAACATCTAATCCAATGTACCCAAAATCCACACAAATAAATAAATAAATTCTTCAAGATAGCGTGATCGATTTGACAGATGTCAATTTTCCTGATCGACAAAAAGGTATGACTCCGAACTACGTCGCGGTAATGGGGACCAGTAGTGCCGTGGTAGCACTTCTGCGTGCAGCTTACTTCGGCATCATACCTTTACTTTGCAATGAAGAATAGTGGTGTTTCACACATAATACACCCACGCCAACTTTTCACTGTTACAAGTATTTTAAAACGTTATATTTTGGACTACTATATATTTTCTGTTTCCCATCACTAGCCCGTCTGTCAAATCGATCATGCTATCTTGAATAGGGTATAGTGCGGGCTGACAGCTGGTTACACCATATAATAATGTTACTCCATTTTTAAGATTATTTGTATTAATATTTTCCCATGATTTGCATATTGCAGAATTCGCAATGATAATCAAGAACCTAGTCCCTGGATGCCGCAGTACGGTGGCAACTGGAGCGGCAGTTGAAGATGACCCCCAGAGGCGGCGTCCGGACATTACTGTCGCCGAACAGAACTTGCATTGGAAACCCAAGGTAAGTTAATAACTTCATTACCTCTACTACTAATACTCGGCTCATAGATGACCCACAGTTGAGTCAGGCGACCTCCATTTACAGGGTAATTGTTCCGTGTGGCGACGGATTAAGAATATCCAGTGTCACTATTTTTGAATAGTAGTTTAAAAAAAAAGTGTCGGCATCCTATTCCATCCTAAGGCCGACAAAAGGAAATCTCAAGGCCGATAACTTAGCCGTACGAGTAGGAAAACTTGATACGAAACCCTGTACCACACTGTCTGGATATCCAGTGTCACCATTTTTTAATGGCAGTTTAAAAAAAAGTGTCGGCATCCTATTCCATCCTGAGGCCGACAAAAGGAAATCTCAAGGCCGATAACTTAGCCGTACGAGTAGGAAAACTTGATACGAAACCCTGTACCACACTGTCTGGATATCCAGTGTCACCATTTTTTAATGGCAGTTTAAAAAAAAGTGTCGGCATCCTATTCCATCCTGAGGCCGACAAAAGGAAATCTCAAGGCCGATAACTTAGCCGTACGAGTAGGAAAACTTGATACGAAACCCTGTACCACACTGTCTGGATATCCAGTGTCACCATTTTTTAATGGCAGTTTAAAAAAAAGTGTCGGCATCCTATTCCATCCTGAGGCCGACAAAAGGAAATCTCAAGGCCGATAACTTAGCCGTACGAGTAGGAAAACTTGATACGAAACCCTGTACCACACTGTCTGGATATCCAGTGTCACCATTTTTTAATGGCAGTTTAAAAAAAAGTGTCGGCATCCTATTCCATCCTGAGGCCGACAAAAGGAAATCTCAAGGCCGATAACTTAGCCGTACGAGTAGGAAAACTTGATACGAAACCCTGGACCACCCTGTCTGGCCAGCATGACACAGTAGGCTAATTATCCTCCGTTGACACAAGGTTTCTTATCAAGTTTTCATTCTCTTGCAGCTAAGTGGTCTGCCTCTTGCGTTCCTTTAGTCGCCTCACCCTGATAATAGTATGGGTTGGACTTTGTGTTTAACAATGAAAAATTAATTGTTTAAAAAAGTTACTATGCAGATTTGTCCTTGCTTTTTTCTAGTTATTCTCATTTTAGTGTTCCACTTTCAGGTTTCGCTACAGGACGGTTTACAGAGAACTATAGACTATTTTAAAGAGGAATTATCTAGAACAACGTTTTACAATAACCAAACGTACATGGACATGAAGAGTCAGCATTGAGTTTAGTTTATTAAATCTTTATTTGATTGTGATATTTAGGTGCCTGTTATAGACCCAACGGTTCATATTATTCTATTTATGGTATCATTGTACTTTAATAATTTTGGCAACGTAAAGTTTCTGCGATATGTCAGTTACGGTCTACGCCAGTGTTTCCCAACTTTTTGGCCATGCCCCACCGTACATAATTTTTTACCTTCAAAATTGTTTGAAAAGTCAATTTTTAAATTGCCCCCCTGCGGGATGTGGGCCCCGCGCTGGGAAACACTGGTCTACGCCCAACAACTTGAGCAATGCGCAAAACTGTATTTTTGTGTCGTACGGGTTAGAATAGAATAGAAAAAAAAGATTTGTTGTTTATACCAATGATGGCGTTCACAATTTTTTTAAACTACTACCAGGTCTCAAAGCGGCACCAATATAGTTGTGTTGATGATGTATATTTATGACATCACAAGCCATTCGGAAAGAAGTGAAGTGGTATTATACAATAATGGATAGAAGCCGCTAATTGAAAAGGGGAGATAATTGCTGCTAGTTGTTTTCAAATCATAAAATATTTCGTTTTATAATTTCTGACTTCGCTGTTTACTTGTGAAAGTGGAATTGGCATACAATGCTGCCATATTTTGGTGAAATCTATATTTCGATACTGGAATTTAGCTGAAATTTAGGCCATACTAGCAATTACTAAAAAAAATGGCTGAAGGTCTTTTGTATTTGAATGGTCAATGATCCGCGATTCACACTTACGCAGTGAACTTGTTTACAAACTGCGTATAGACCAGTGACAATAGCCTTTAATTGGCCCGTAAAACGAGAATTGTGGAAAATAGCGTCTAATAACGGTTTGACAATCAACCAACAGATTTGTTTTCAAAACTTTGACTTAGTACGGGTTTACTTCCCGATTGTCAAGCACGCAAGATTAGTGTTTTTTAATTATTGTACAATTTATGTTAAAATTTAATTATGTTTTAAATAAAAATTGACATTCTTGTTATTTGGAAGTTTTATTTTATTAATATCAAAAATATGTTGTATGACTAGAAATTAATTTAAGACAATAATTTTATAGTGTTGTAATACTGAAAATACAACTCAATTTACAGTACAGAATAGATTTTAACCTATGAACATAATAATTTTAACCAATAATTTAAGATACAATTCGTACGCCACACTCCGCGACACTTGCGTGAAACATGAAATATCATGAACTGGCACAATCAATACAGGTGGGACTACGATTCAACAACACGCTTACACAATTATACAATTATAAAAACAAAGAAAAGGGATAGTATTGAGTTTCCTCTAGTCTCGAGGCCATAGAGAAATTTCCTGCTTGTTTCTGGCAATAGACTGGATTAAATGCGTACAGTGAATACAATACAGAGGTTGAAATGGGAGCAAGTACCTACTGAAAATGCTATTTTTCTCGAAATAAAATCTTGACAGTAATTGTTATTATACATATGTAGTTACATGACCTCGAACTCTGGTGAAAAGTGTTCTCAACATGAATACATCAACACACAACATTCTTATTAATTACAATTGCCAATAATCGTGAAAACTAAAATATACGTTAAAATTTAGGATAAAAACGCTATCCGATTCAAATTAAATCAAAAACAAAGTAACATTCCAACACTATATTTAAAAATATACCTTTCGTTTCTGTAAACAACAGCTAATCAATAATAATATAAAAATGTAATAATAAATAATAATACGAAAGCTTAGAAAGTCTACTAATTTATTTCTATTCTATGGTTCTCGATTATTCACATTCGGCGCTCGCTTGCAGCATAAACTAGGCGGTCTATTCCATTTATAAAAATACGTTGGTCGCTTCGTAAATTCGGTTTCGCAGAGGTTTTCTCCCCGCGAATCAACCAAAGTTCTGTATAACTGAAGCATGTCGGTTGAGCTCTGCTTGTGCCTTACGAGCATGTGTTTAGAACACCCTCTTGACTTCCACCCTGTATCAAATCTTATATCGTGCACTCTATTAATACCACCCAGAGCTGCCGTCCATACTCCCATTGTTACATCCTCCGACGTATAGTAACTGAAATAAGAACGTTCGTAAATGCAAACTGAAGTTTTTACAGCTTCAATTTTAATAACCCAAGTGGTTTTTTAAATTACGCTCTTTATTTGGCGGCCTCTGAAAACTTGCCGCTTTGAGCAATACTACTGAGAATTAGGGTTTTCAAGACTTTGGTATAGAGTAAGGCATCAATCCTTATTTTATAGATACGTATGTGAAGAATACTGTACTTAATAGCTGAACTGGAGACATGTCTGCCTTACTCTTTCACAATTGCGCTGGGATTGGCCGTCGATCGTCTACTCTAACCCGACTCAGCTATTTACCACTATCGACACGTAGTAAACACTGAATCAAAATCTGCACCGAAAAAATTACGGGTAGATTTCAAATTTCGATCTTGTTATTGAATCGTGCAAATGCATAACATATTTTCCTTGACTTTTGGCAAACACAGGTCTATTAACTGGATTGAAACCGAAATTATTTAGGGTAGGTAAAATTCCTATGGTTTCATATACATTCGGAAAAAAGCGTTAATGTTGCACTGCAATACAAAGTGTGAGCTACTGGGTTGATGTTAAGCTTTTTAACAGGATTCAAACTGTTGTGCTCCACTCCACATGAAATTTACGAAAAGACGAAGTTGAAGAGAACTCTATTTTTTTAAGTTACAGGTTGCTAGTGTATTTATGTAGAGGTGACACTCCTAACACATCTAAGGAAAAAATGTTGATAAAAAGTTGGGATTAGTAAATTATTAAAGCTCACCTCAAAATATCTGAATTTCTTGCCACATATTCAACAATGCTCCGGGATATTACGTAACCACCACCAAGTGCATATGGTAAATAATTATCGCAGAGGAACCAATCCTTCTCTTGCCATTGGCCGTTCATGAAGATTCTTGCACTACCAACAAAATATCCCCAGTACAGACCTTTGTATGATTGAAGATCTTTCTGAAAAAGAAATAGTAATTTTCTGGTATGTTAGGTATGCACCTTTATTGACAGCCGCGTTGGTCTAGGGGTTGGATGTGGCGTCTTTGGATCACGGGTTCCAGATTGGATTCCGGGGCCGGGCAACTATCTTTGTGTAAACTAGAGCCACTTGCTCTGAGTCTGGGTGCCCCCGCGATACAGGTTAAAACCTACTGCAGGGGTAATGCCTGACGTTTCGGCGTGGATTACACTAGCCGTAGTCACAAGCGGACGGATGGAAGTACCTCAGCATTGTCTTCTTGAGGCTACATAACCTACCCTTCCTTGTCAGTATTTTTATGTATTGCAGAACCGTCAGTGTCTCGACACGCCACACTAATGACATTTACACATTCGCAACTGGTACACAAAGGACAGTAAGAGGCAAGGTTGGCCCACTAGACTATGGGAAGATAGCATCTGCCAGACCCTAGGACTATTGGTGCAGAGTGGCGCTTGACGGAGCCCTATACCGAAAGACGAGACTTTCTTTACAAAAGACAAGAGGTTCATCTGTCGGTATGGGATCACCCATGTACACCTTCAACACTAGCAGTAGCAAGTGACTTGCCCATCTATAAAAAAACCTGTTGCGAGTAGAATTTATTTTTAAATAAAACTAGCTGTAACCTGCACATTTTGCTACTATCATAAAATTGAAGGAAAGTCATTACATTTTTTGTTCAGAAAACTTCCTGGGCACATGCACAACATATTGCTGAAGATCATCATATGATAAAATGATTCTTTACAGGGCATACAGACAAACATTCATTTTTATAACATACTAGTCGCCCATTCCATCTTTGCACTGGTGTGATGTTACCCGTGGGTGACGCCACAGGGCAAAGCTAGTAAAAAAAAAGTAGCCTAAGTTACTCCTTATATCATCAGCTACCTATCAGCGAAGTCCTGTCAAAATCGGTCCAGCCATTCCAGAGATTACAGAACAAACAGAGAGACAAAAGTATAAAAAAATGTTGTTTTGGTCTATGTACTGTGTATACATAGTTACGCATTCAGTAAAAAGTGGTTACGTTAATATTACAAACAGACCCTCCAATTTTATTTATTTGTATAGATAGAGATTAATAATGTCTGGTCATTGTATCTTTTTTTTAAATATGCTTCATTGTGTTCTTTTTACTTGTCAGTCTGTCTTATCATAGACTATCATCCGACACAGCACAGCAAGGAAGAGTAAATTTAGTCATTACCATAACTATTATAGATTATTTTAAATTAATTCCATAAAATAGCCATATCCTTACCTTATAAGTAACATATTTACTCAATTCATATGCATTCATTTCCGGAGCATAAGCCTCTAGATCTTTCACAATTAAATCAACCCTCACAAATGAATCATCATCACATTTGATTAAATACCGAAGTCCTTTAAAATTCTCAGAAATCCACTTCAATGAATGTAACATTTTCAGTGACAAATTTTTATAGCTATCTTCAAAGGAGTTAAGCATGAGTATGTCATCATAGTTATCATTCTCTGAATATAGCTTCAACATTTTGTTGTTGCTTAAACCAAGGGTGCCCACCACAAAAAAGTAGGATACAAGTCTATTTTTAGTATACTGTCCAGCTGAAGTGTTATTCCATTTGTAAAGAGTCTTCCCATTTTTAACAGATATATTGTTAGTCAACTTAAGCCAAGATGCTCGTATACTATCCCTTTGCACCTCATTATCTGGGCCACTGGTTATTAGTACTACATATCTTACATCATGTAGAGACTGTGTCACACTGGTAGAAAATTTAGTATCAAGAGTATTAGTACAATCCTTATATAAAAAGCTGACTGAAACTGTACAACCAAGATAAAAGAAAAATATACTGGCAAGTATCATACCTTTATTCTTAATAAAATATGCCATTAACATATTTGGGAATGTGTTCCTCATTTTAAGCTATGCTCATTCATAACATATTACACATTTTTGATCTTACAATGTTTGGTTCGAAATTTCCTTTGATGATTATTATTGTGAGAGTTTATGTGAATTACGTAAATCGTTACAAGTATTTATACAGTTTTTTCTCGGATCAGCAGAGCCTTCGATAAATTTCTAACTAACTTCATTGAAATATAAATTCTTTCAAGCGAAAGACAGTATTTCATTACGATTTCTGCATTGTAGGACTCTTTTTTTCATTGATTTATTTGCGCTAACCACCCATATGTATGCAATTTGATTTTAACATACTATATTCAAGCATGAGCGGGATTTAATTAATTAGAATACATAATATAATATAACAACGATCAGACGAAACGATACCTAACCTAACATTTTAGAAATTAAGGTTGCTTGCTATTTGTTTATTTTTATTCCTATAATTTTTAATAATATATTTTAATAGCATGGCTACCGAGACTTTTTGATATTTTTAATTGTGGTATGCTAGAGATGAGATGTCATCCGAGCGATGACGCGTGTCATCGACATAGCCCATAGGATTAGCAAGCTGAAGTGGCAATGGGCTGGCCACATCTGTCGTAGAACTGACGGCCACTGGGGCAAACAGGTGCTACAGTGGAGACCACGTACTGGCAAACGTAGGGTGGGACGCCCCCTGCTAGATGGAGCGACGATCTGCAACGGGCAGCCGGCAGCAACTGGATGCATAGAACCGAAGACCGTGTTCAGTGGCGAGCCATGGGGGAGGCCTACGTCCAGCAGTGGACTGAAATAGACTGATGATGATGATGCTAGAGATGAACAAAACTTTTTTACCTCTAACTGTATAAGTTCTTTAGTTGTCTGTAATTTTGGCGACATACTTTGTGATGGAATTTCCCGTCCCTTCACGATATATGCTATATTCGACATCCAAAAAACCCTTTTTACGATTTGTTTACATTTTATGTTTTGGTAAAATGATAATTGGTGTAAAACGATGGTTGGAAAAACGATTAAATGATAAGGTATTTAAATCTAAAACTTTTACCATTATTAGTGACAGTTTTTGTGGTACATATTGATTGTTTTGTTTTACAAATAGGGTTGTCGGTACGGACTATAGATGTAAAACAAAACAACCGATATAAACCGGTTTTAAACCGCAATTGTACAGTTTTAAGCAGTTATAAACTGGCCTACAGAAATAAAAGAACTGTGTTACATTTTGGGTGATTTTTCATAAGTTTGTAGGTAAATTTAACAACTTATTTATTAGATTATATTACACACACTAGTTTCTAAGACAGCATTAACACAATGACGGCATTGTGTGTTAAGTTGAGTTTTACTTGCGCATGTAAGAGAACAATTTATAATTAAGAAAAACATAAACATCAAAACCAACAGCTCTTTTAAACCGAAAAAATGATTTAAGTCGGGTTAACATTTTTTTTTTGTTATATGGGGATTGGTGTATTTGGTTTTAAACCGGCCTTACGTGATACGTCTATACGGACTACCATTGTAGCAAAATTGTACTACTTGTACGACTGATTTGTAAGCTTGAATATCAGTCGGGACCGACAGCTTTACGTGCGCTCTGAAGCTTGGAGGAGGCCAACGGAATCAGACTTTGTATAACCTATTGATATTATGGCGCAACGGGATGATCATCCCGCCGGACTAGGATGTTTGGCAGGAAATCCCCGATACTATTATCGGGGATTTCTAACCCTGCGAATTCTTGCATTTGTAATATTTCTTGATGTTGTAAGTTCAGTTTTTTCGGGTAAATTGTGTAAGTATGTAGCACACTGGTCGCTGTTGATTAATTATTCATCCCACAGTATCCGCTGGACTTACTCAAAAACAGCAGTAGTTTTTGGAGCAAAATCATAATCAAAATGATATTTATTAGAATAAATTCTTGCGAATGCTTTCAAATAGTAAAAAAAAAATACAAACATTTAAAAAAAAGTTAAAACGATGCGTGTTACTATTGTGTTATATATGTGTTATAATTACAAAATAAAAATCTGTGAAAATACACAAGTTACATGTTGCGTGCTGAAACTACACTCACATATTGTGTAAAAAACTTCATTAATAATAAGGCTGAAAAATCAGAGCTAGACCATAACACAGCCGACGTTACTCCCATGCGTCAATATCTGATAGATAGTCATTAACTTGATAGTACGCTTTTTTAATTTGACCGGACTTATCGTAACTTTTAAATTTCTCGAACGACCAATCCATAACAGTTTCCGGTAATTTGTTGAACAGGCGAATTCAGAGACCTACTAAAGAACCATGGGATTTTTGTAGCCGGTGGAATGGTGTAACTAGCTTACGCCTATTTCTGGTCTGGATATAGGAGGACAAGACAGCACATTTTTTTTAAAACTATTATAATTTTGTTTGACAAAAATGAGATTAGAAAGGATGTACTGTGACGCTACAGTTAAAATGCCTATCTCTTTAGAGCGTTTTCTCAGCGATTCTCTAGGTCCTACATTATAAATTGAACGTAACGCGCGCTTCTGTAGAATAAATATGTTTTTTAATACAGTTGCTCAAAAAGTGGCATATTACAGGGACGTATAGCGTTCGGGAAGTGGGCTATTACACACGCGTGCTTTTTCTTTACCATTCCCGCACTAGTGCGTTTTCTTTCCCAACTGTCAAAATAATGTCTATTATAAGGAAAAACCAACCATGAAGTTTTTACTAAAAAAATCATAGAAGTTTTTATGATTCATGCAAATACGTATATTTCTAAAAAGAAACTACGTACTAATTTGTTTCAATATCAGATTTAATGATTTGATTGAATGTGTTTTATTTCATCTAATTAAATTTCATTTCATATCATTAAAAAATTCTACTGAAGACTTGGCTGTATGGGCATTGTTCCTTTTGCCTACCAGAATGGGTGAAGAAAAAAAAACCTGCTTATATTCTACGGTCGGCGCCATTTTTCAGAAATGATTAGTTAGTTGAGTTTATTGTGTTTATAATATTTTATTAAATTGCTTCATGTTTTCGCAACTGTATTAAAAATAGTCGTTCAGTACACGTGCGGAACCGTCATTGCAACTTGTTCCGACTGTCAACCCTCGCCTTCGGCTGCGCCTCGGCTCGGGTAGACATTTGTCGGAACTCGTTGTAATGACAGCCTTTCCGCACTTGTAATGAAATATACTATTGTATAACGGCAGCATTACCCCAGATTATTATAAGATCCCATACGACATAACATAATAAATAAAATAAATGTGGTAATTATTTATTCAGGCCCCGATGGACATGAACTCGCGCGCCTATAATAGACATAGTAGATTCAACGAAGATTCTAGGCATCACTCTAGATCGTAAGCTGCAGTGGAAGCCTCACATTGCTACTCTTACGGGAAAGCTTAGTTCAGCCGCCTATGCTGTTAGACAGGTTATGAGACTCATTGACGAAGATACGGCAAGACTAGTTTACTTTGGTTACTTCAATAGCGTTATGTCGTATGGGATCTTATAATAATCTGGGGTAATGCTGCCGTTATACAATAGTATATTTCATTACAAGTGCGGAAAGGCTGTCATTACAACGAGTTCCGACAATTAATTAGATAGAATTAGACGAAATAAATTTAAATTCGGGCAAGAATGAACGGGCGGCCGCGCCGGGTCGACGCTCGTCGCAACTTGGCACCGGCACATGACGAAAAACGGTTCACTTTGTATTATAAAATAATAAATATGTTGACTGATATAAAACTTATGAATACCTGTGATTCATAAAAATACATGACATAAATTTAAGTACTAAACCTTTTAGTATATTTGATTAATACAAAAGTTCTAGAAGAGCGGGATCTTCTCTTACAAGTATTTTTTTGCTTAAAAGAAGACCCCACCATGTGTATACTTGCTTGTGTTACATTCATGTTGTTGTTACTAGACTATTTTAAGAATTTCGAGGCTTCGTTTCAAATCTTTTTAAACAAAACTAAGTATTACAAGACAGCCCAACCTACGCCAAGTCAAATACGCGCGAGTCGAGCCCGTTGTATACTTATTAGGCAGATAACGGGCTAACCCTACTCAAGTTCTCAATTTCATCCATAGTTCGGCCGGCCAACACCCGTTCTTTCTCAACTCGGGTCAACCCGAGTTGCGACCCGGGTTATACAAAATACGAACTCGGGTTGCCCGGGTTAATAAAAATGCGACCCGTCCCATCGCTAGCGTGTAAACTGACAGCCTGTATATTCATATAATTACCAGTGGTTCCTTTATTTATTTTTAACAAAATAAAAAAAAATGGTAATATCGCGAAATAAGAAACGATAATAACGGATAACTGAACCTTTACTAACGAATTATCCGGTATTTTGCTAATTGACTAATCAGCTGACTACGCTTGTCACTCTTATACATATATGTTTCAGTTCTGTCAGTCAACGGCATTGTTGCCTATTTCGAGTCGTTGTTTCTAGAACTGGCAAATATTTCTCTATGTTCTAGGGACAAAAAACAAAATTTGTCGCCATTCATAGATAAGCATCTTAGCGAGTACTTTGAACAACTGTGTTGGACTAAATTATGTATTTTGACGAGATTTAAAATGGATAACACAGTCAAGCTGACAGTGTTTTTGTAAAAATCGTCTTTGAAACAGCGTTTGTATGGATAGTTATGTTATGTTTATATTTAAATTACTGTGAGCCACGGACGATTGAGCGATCGACTGCTGCGCAGCATGTCGCGGGTTTGATACCCGCACGTAAGAAATATTTGTACGACCTACAAGTCTTTGTTCCGGGTCTGGGTGTTTTCTATCGATAATATGTATGTATTTACAAAAAAAAAGTATATACTTAAGTAGTTCATCATCCATCTCGTTACCATAACACAAGCATTAAGTTGCTTAGCTTGGGACGAGATGGCGTTGTGTGAAATGTCCAAGGATATTTATTTATTATTATTATTTATTATTATTCAGCAGCACCCCATCCCCGGACAAACAAAATTCTTACCTGGCTTTGGTTAAAATCAATAACATTTTAGCGACTTTTGATATCGAATTTCGCGGCAAACAGCAGTTGTGGCAACAGCAACACTGGTCGTTGGCTGTCAATTGAATTCTCTCACGTTTTTCTGACTGGCAGCCAGCCAGTGACTGCTGTCGACACTCGACCGACAGTGTCGATCAGTGAAAAAATTGCAGTCCCCAAGGACGGAGCGGTCGACTGACTGAACAGACTGCTTTGAAACTCTTACGTGCCGCTGTCGTATTTGAAGTGAATATTTTACATGTGATTTTAATTAATTCTAGAATTCAGATTAATTTGCAAATATTTTTCAATCCAAACTGCAGACTTGAGTGATTCGCAGCGGTTACTAGGTACCCGCTTGTATAAAAAAATAAACGCTGGGTATTTCAAAAAGTAAAGGTTACGTTTCAATCGCAGTGTTAGTGAAATTGTGTACATATGTCATGAAATTCAGTGTTTTGTAGGTAGTGTTTCAGTACCGTACTGTCCTCGGAAGACTGCTAAGTGAGTACCCTCAATCTTGTTACCCTTGAGAAATATGGGCAGAAATTATCTTTTTTCTTGGCATACAAACTACATTTAAAGTTTCGTAGTTGTTTATTACCATATTTAAGTGTCTATTGGTTTTACAATTTACTTTTTACAAATTTTACAGCAAGGTGTAGGTACATAATTTACCAATCTTCTTAATTTTCCATACACATAAATGAGTTTCGTAATAATTATTTACTTGAACTATTAAGCCTGAAGTAATAAAATATGTTGTGGATCAGAACTGGTGAGCTATTCTCATAACAGACTCGTTGTTTCTAGTTTTTACCAGTATTTTTATGCAGAAAACTTAGAACCTGAAATTGTGGGTAGATGATCAATCAGTGTAGTTACCATCAGCCAAGAAGAAGTCCTCTCCCTTTGAAGGTTCATAGGAGGACTAGGGTTTCTGCAAAACCTGATCCTGAGCATATCTTGACCTGAAGATTGTTTTCTGTAAAGAAAATTATGAATATGCATATAATAATAATAATAATAATAATAGCCTTTATTCAGACTTACAAAGTTTACAATTTCACGTATTTTATTTGACTCGCGTCTGTGTGCCTTTATGGGCAAAGGCCTCCTCCAACTCTTTCCACTTTGATCTATCTCCAGCAACTGCTGTCCATGCACCTCCAGCCACGACTTTTATCTCATCCACCCATCTTCTTGGTGGCCTTCCTCGCTTTCGCCTCATATGCCCTGTGAACCAGTTCATCACTGACCTAGACCATTTCTCTTTACCTCTGATTGTGTGTCCTGTCCATCTCCACTTAAGCTTTCTGATAGTTACTGTGACATCTTTTGTTCTTGCATAATTCTTTACGATGGTGGTTCTTACTCTATCAGAAAGTCTCTTCCCCATCATGCTTCTTTCCATTGCGTTTTGGCATGTTTCAAGTTTATGGATATGACTCTTATTCAGTGCCCAGGTTTGGCAGCCATATGTGAGGACAGGCAGTATGCAAGTATCGAAAAGTTTACGTTTCACAGTCATGGACATTTCCGGATTTTTCATAACTTCTTTTAAACTCCAGTATTGTTTCCATGCATTACCTATACGCCTGTTGATTTCTTTTGAGGTAAGGTCTATTGGCGAGATAGTTTGACCGAGATAGATGTATTCATCTACATACACAATTGTGTTGTTGTTCACGTGGATTGGTTCTTGGTTCCCGTTTGTCATGGCCTTGGTTTTTTCTGTATTCATGATTAATCCCACTTTACGACTTTCTCTATCCAGATCATTCAGCATAGTCTGTAACCCTGCGCTTGATTGAGAGATGATTATCAAATCATCAGCAAACCGCAAATGCGACAGGTATTCGCCATTGATATTTAATCCACATTTCTCCCAATATAATTGCCGGAACACCTCTTCCAGGACAGCAGTAAATAATTTAGGTGATACTGGGTCGCCCTGACGTACACCTCTTTCTATTTTTATTTCCTTTCCAAGCTTTTCTAGCTTAATTTTGGCTTTGCTGTTTTCATAAATATGTTTAAAAATTCTAATGTATTTACATTCTACACCTTGGTTTTTGAGTGCTTGCCAAATCGCTTCGTGTTCTAATGAGTCAAAGGCTTTGCTGTAATCCACAAAGCAGCAGTAGAATGTTATGTTGAATTCTCTGCCCTTCTCAAATAATTGTTTTACTACGTGGATGTGGTCCAATGTCGAGTATCCACTCCTGAATCCGGCCTGCTCTCTCGGTTGGTTATCATCCAGTATTCGGGTTATTCTTTTGAGAAGAATCTTAGCGAATACCTTGTAGATATTCGACGTTAGACTAATAGGTCTGTAGTTGTTTATGTTATTTTTGTCTCCCTTTTTGTGTAGTAGTGTTATGGTTGAAGTTGACCATTGCTCGGGTATAGTCTCACTGTGCAAAACTTCGTTGAAAATGTCCGTAAGGGTTGGTACAATGTGTTCTATGTTTGCTATGAGGAATTCGTTATTGATACCATCTGACCCTGGAGCTTTGTCTTTCTTTTGAGATATAATAGCTTTTTTCACCTCTGCATTTATTATGTCTGGTACAACTTCTCCCCCTGCTAATATGTTCGGTTTATTGTAGTTTTTCTTTGAGTATAAGTCCCGGAAAAAGTTTGTGGCTATTGACATAATATCTGGTCGTCTCGTTTTATGTTTCATATTTTTGTCATAGAGATTAGGTATCCAGTCTGTTTTTTCTTTTAATTGTTTGATTGCTCTTTTGGTGCCTCCAGTTTTCTGAATACATCTTTCCAGTATTTCAAGTCTGTATCTTTCCCGGTCCTTTCTCATGTTTAATTTTATACTTTTGCTTATTTCCCTTATTTTAGTTCTAGTTATGCTCGTCTTTCCAGGCATAGATATTAGTTCGTATCTGGTTTTTATCATTTCTTTAGTTTCGTCTGTTAGCCATTTTACTGTTTTCTTTTCCTTTGCTGTTCTCGTTGTTTTTTGTGTTTTCATTAGCTCTTCCAACTTGTTATATTTGTGTTGGATATTTAGTTCTTTTGTATTTTCTGCAAAGTTATTGAGTTCCTTTTCTAATCTGTTAGTAGCTTCAGATATTATAGTTTTAGTTGGTTTTACCTTAAATGGTCTATTTTTATTTATAGAACCGGTGTGTAGTAATTTGGCTCTTACCATTCTGTGGTTGCTGTTGAAGTTAAGATTGTTAACAACTCTGCAATCCTGAAAAAGCTTGCTTTTGTTAGTGAGGATATAGTCTATTTCATTTTTGTAACGCCCGTCTGGGGATATCCATGTCCATCTGTTGTTATCACGCTTTTTGTACATACTATTAAGTATTTTTAAGTTGTTTTCGTAAGCCATTTGTGTAAGTTTTTCGCCATTTCTTGTTCTTTTCCCTGAACAGTATGGACCCAATATCATCGCTTCTCCATCTTCTCTACATCCTGTTCTTGCATTAAAATCACCCATCACTATTAGGTTATTGTAGGTACGTTCTTTTATTGTGTTTGTTAACATAGCATAGAAATTGTCAATTTCTGCATTACTGGATTGCTCAGTTGGAGAGTAAATTTGTATAATGGACCACATTTCCCTTCTGGGTAGTTCTAGGTTAAGTATGACAATACGTTCAGATATGCCAATAAATTCATCAATGTATGTGCTCAATTCTTTTTTGACCAAGAATCCTGTTCCGAATTGTCCAGGTGTATCTCCTTTGTAGTAGAAAATAAAGTCTCCATGATCTTCTATGCTCTCGCCTAGGCGTCGAACTTCGCTTAATCCAATTATTGACCAATTTATTCTTTCCAATGCCGTAATCAACTCTGACAAGCTTTCTGTGCTTCTTAGGGTACGCGTATTATAGGTTGCAATATGTAATATGTTGTTTTGTTGGCGATTTGTTGTCTGGATCAATTGTTTTTGTTTCTGGGGTAAAAATTTTGGAGGGTAACGGTCTTCTTCCCCCACGGTGACCAGCCGGCTTGGGGTGCAATTTATGAGTGTTGGGTTTGGTAATGTGGTTGTTGGGGTAGTTTGGATCCGGGTGTCGCATATTAGTTTTTTGAGGGATTTGATAATGAAGCTGATCGCCCGCGCTCTACATAGTTCAGTATATTTGGTCTGATTATTTCCTTGGTCGCAGTTTTAGAAGGGGCGTTGTTATAGGTGGTCGATGTACTTTGGGTATGACATGCATTGACTTTCTTTTGTGATGGTATTCTCGGTGATCCTGAAGTCTCTCTTTTCCTTTTTTCTCTGTTGCTGTCATGTGTTTTCTTTATAACCAGTTTGTCGTATTTTATAAACGCTATATTCCCTTTTTTCTTTTCCTCTTCAACTTGCAGCTGCAGTTGTTTACGTTTTTCTAATATTTCTCTAGGGTAATGAATATGCATGAACAATATAAAATATATTTTTTTACTAAAAGATTGCATTGTCATGCAATTGATTAAGGGGGGTAGGTAAAAAGCAATGGAGTGCTACAACTTGATAAAGTGCATGCAACCTAAAAAATCTTAAATGTGCATTGCAAAAATGCATTCAAGGCAGCATAAAACAATTTGATGAATTTTCTTTTGGAGTTGGGATTCTATTACATTATCTTTAACATTTTTATGTGTCAATATTGTCTTTCCATAACAGAGAAAAAAATATTTTTTTAAGATATAAAAAGGGGTTTAAATGCAAAAAACAAGGAGAAAAGTTTTAGAATATTGGCAATGATACGGCAACATTGCCATGGTGAAAAGAGAGGCGAGAGCTTCAATTTTGCTCAGCATTTCCATCGAGTTTGGCATGGCAATAAGCCTTTTGGGCACTTTACACATTTCAAAGTACGAGGGTGAATCAAAAAGTTCTTAGAAGTGCATATATATGAAACCTTTTTGGATCAAGTTCGATATTCAAATTAAAGAGTGTCTATCACACTATATTTATGCAGACTGTCACTTGTTTTTGTCAGTTCGTTCGCATGTAATAAATTTTTTTGTGCAACGAGTTGCTAAAAAGTCAAAATTATGGATAAAAGTGAGTTACGTGCGGTAATAAAATATCTCAGTTTGAAAAAAATGTCTACGAAGGAAATTTTTTTGGACATTCAGCAGACATTAGGGGGTGATGCTGTACCCTATTCTACGGTTGCGTACTGGGTGGCTGAATTTAAAAGAGGTAGATCAAGCTGTAAAGATGACCCGCGTTCTGGGCGGCCTTCAACCTCCGTTACAGAAGAAAATATCAAAAAGGTTGAGAATCTGGTTTTGGAAGACAGAAGAATGACTATAAAACATATAGCTGAGATCCTAAAGATATCTTTTGGTAGCGTTCAATCCATTTTAATTGATTCACTGGGGTTCAAAAAAGTGTCTGCAAGATGGGTGCCACGAATGTTAACCGACGAAAACAAAAAGCGACGTTTGGAAATTTCCAAGCGTAATCTCGAAATGTTCCAGCGTGATTCGGATAATTTTTGCCGTCGTCTTGTCACCATGGATGAAACGTGGGTCCACCATTTTGATCCTGAAACTAAAAGACAAAGCATGTCTTGGAAACGACCATCCTCTCCATCCATTAAGAAATTTCGAGTTGCTCCTTCCGCTGGCAAAGTTATGGCCTCTGTGTTCTGGGATAGTGAAGGAATCCTTTTTATTGATTACATGCCAAAAGGCCAGACGATAACTGGACCCTATTATGCAAATTTAATCCCGAAAGTGCGTGAAGCGATTAAAGAAAAACGTCGTGGAAAACTGTCGTTGGGCGTGTTGTTCCTTCAAGATAACGCTCCTGCCCATCGATCGGAAGTTGCGCTCAACGCAATCCGCTGTGCTGGCTTCAATCTCCTTGACCACCCACCATATTCTCCGGACTTAGCCCCAAGTGATTTTCACTTATTTCCAAAATTAAAAGAGGAAATTCGTGGAACAAAATTTCACGATAATGACGCGGTTATAGCTGCCGTAGAGGACTTTTTCGAGAGTCAAGAAAATAAATTTTTTTCACAAGGAATAAGGAAGTTAGAAACGCGTTATTCTAAATGCATTGCATTGGAGGGAGATTATGTAGAAAAATAAAATATTATTATTTAAATCTTTGCATTTTTTAATATTGATTCCAAGAATTTTTTGATTCACCCTCGTACATACGTTGTTTTGTTCTATCATTCTCATACATTTAGTGCACATACACTCGCAGTGGAGAGCACATTATTCCTTATTTTCTTTTGTTTCAAAAACTAATGAAACATATCATACCCTAGGAATTATAGATTTATGGTATTCATATACATTATGTATAATAATAATCATCACAACACACACTTAGGCACACTTTTGCCAGGTCTTCTCTGTTTGGTGGAGACATGAAGCAGGCGGCATGGTATGGTGCACCGAGGGATTTTAGTGTGTATGTGTCTGCCTCTCATATCACTGATTGGTGGGCCAGACCCTACACTGGCCTTTCTCCAGGATAGTGTGAATAGTACACAAATTATTTTAACCCCCGCCTAAAAATGAACAAAAAATTAAGTGTAATATGAAATGTCGCTATTACTAACTCGCCATCCGTATTTTGAAAGACATTCCATATACCAATCCAGAATACATTAATGTTTCTCAGCAAAAGTAAAGCTGGCTGTCTAGATAACATATTCTCCTTTGTCATCAGGTACTTAAATTATGGAGTCGACAAAGAAGAAAAGCCGTCCACCACATCCGAGGGCGAAGGCAAATCCATTGTCTGCTATCACCTTCGCGTAAGTTGAAACCTTGAATGGCTTGTTGGTTTGGTCTACGGGCTACATGTGCCGTGGCGTCGGGCAAGTGTCTTTGTGTAAACCAGAGGCACTTGCTCAGAGTCTGGGTGTCATTGCTTTTCGCGAATTTCATGTTCGTAAACCGCCCCAGTACAGAGGTTTCGGTTAAAAAAAACATCTCTTTCGATAGCAACATTTATATAATCCATGTACATGTTTTGTTTATTATAGGCATATTGAACTATTATGAATACGGGGCTTGGTATTTTATTTGGCTCACTATTGCAATGGAAAGTAGGTACATATTCGCAATTTTATTTTTTGCTAATGTGAGTGTTGCACGAAATGTTAATCATTCCGCAGAGGTTAGTTGTTAGGTATTCGTAGCAGGACTCGTAGGCGATAGAGTAGGAAGTTTCTCGAGGTGCGACTACGTCCTGGAAAGCGCAGTGCTGCTAGGCCTTCCACAAGGTAGACCAAAGACCTCGTTAAGGTCGCCAGACTGGCCTTTGTGGGTGCCCAGCAGTGAACTTATTGTCGCTGAAATGATGATCGTTCATAACATGCACAACATCCACTGCAATCTGGTGTTGAAAATGTAAACACCAGATTTGACAAAAAAAAAATCGATGCCTTGGTACCTACGTAGGTATATCCTATGACTTTAAATGGTTGTCTAGAGGTTAGCTGTCGCGTCGTTATTTTTTTATAATTTTTGAAGATGTTTCACATTTTTTGATAAACTATTATGTTGTCCAAATTTTCCTTTCGACACATTGTTTTGTTCACTTATCTCAAGTTTTATAGATTGTTTGCCTCCTTTTAAGAAGTCGTTTTTAAAGCATGTGGAATACGCCTCGAACTGGCACTATAATATTAGCGGGTTACCAAAACTGGCAATATCGACAATTAATTGCTTGATGCAAGTTATTCTCGACTCTATTGACTAAGCAGGACCCTAAGTCCTGAACGTATAGGAAATCTAGTCTATAGAAAATCTATCCGCACAAGAAAAGGAAATAATTCCATTAACACCGGGACTTTTAAACTGTAACAGATGGACCCTTCCTATGTTTTGGGGTGGTATGAAGAAAGAGATGGAAGAAGAAGATCTCTATGAGCCCTTAGAAGAACATTCATCAGGTAAGACATTTTATATACTAGCCTTAATTAACATTTCGAGATTGTTTTGTGTTGTTTCTGTTAATCATTAATTCTATACCACCAGCGTGTTAGTAATTCAATGCAGTCTAAAGGATACAGACCACATAATCGTTCGCATCACTGTTTTTTTTTAATTACACTGATTCCGTAGTATTCATAAACTTCCGTCATTCGCATAGCCTACAGATAGACAAGGCAACTTGTATTTATTTATGGCAGACCGCCGGTACATACATCACTTAATACATAACAATTTTAGCTACGGCCATGAACAATACTTGCTATAGACCGTTCACAGTAATTGTACCTCTGACATTTGTCATTTTAGTGCTTCCTTTTCGTTAGAACTACTGTCGTTCTGTCGTATAATATTTTTCCCAATTTTGTGGAAACTACAATGTTCAATTATAAAAACCACAGGGCGCTACTTGTATAGGAATATCTTACAAAAAAATACATACATTGCTTGGTTTATAAATCTTGTTGGCCAAGGAATTCGTTGGTTCGATTCCAGGGTCGGGCAAGTGTCTTTGTACAAACCGTTGTTTTCCTGCACAGGTTTGCTGAAAATCTGCGTCATACATGCAGTGACACTGGCCTAGTTCAATGTCCAGTTTGATAAATATTTATTGTGTCATGAGTAATGCGGTAATCTAACTGACACCAGGACCATGATACGGAGATTCATAATGTGCTTTATGTACCAGTTTTGATATTTAGTCCTTATAAACGTTATAGTTCAATTCCGTCACCAGCGGATTGGTGTACCGAACATCTTCTATACAATTCTTTCTAATGTTTCTATTGTACAAAGTAAACCAAACATAAATTAATAACATTAAAATACATATAAAATTAAAACACTGTTACAAAAATATTTCTAAAAAGATTAATAACTAAAACTAAAGTTACAAAAACTGAACTCGCGGTTAATAAAAAAAAATCTTAAAAAAATATATTTTTATTTTGACTATTTTTTGCGCAGTCAATATTATTTGAATTTAGCTTAAGGTTGGCTAGCACTGGCCTGCAAATTGCAAAAAACGTAAGAAAGTTTGAATTTCGCGGGCTACCCTGGAGCATCCACCTTAAATAAAGAAAAAATACAAATTTCTCAAAATTTTCCAAACGTTGTACGTTGTGTGTATGTAGGTACAAACTATTTCAAATTTGTTGCAAACCTTACTTTCGATTTTTGCCGATTTACCTCCCGATTTTGTAGCTGCCATATACGTACCACATTCTTTTTGTCCTTGAAAAAATATCTAAGGACCCGACTCGGAGCTTTGGGCTCCACTAAAGACGGCTCGGAGTTTCACCTTTTCGCGCCCATAAGTATCACATTACCTGGCTAGGCCTTTAATTAAATTTAGTTTTAGACAATAATAAGTTTTCGTGTAAAAGGAAATAGACATATTTTGCAATGCTGGTGTAGACGACCCACTTCACTATGTTAAGAACTATTTGAGCAGCGCATTATCTCTCTGTTGTCTTAACGTTAAGACAATATTTAATTGACTCAACGCTAAAGATATCAATGTTTTTGAATACAATTGTAATCTTCTTTATTCATCGTTCTTGACAAATATTTTCTGCAAAACTGGATTGATACCTACTTGGTTTCCTGCCAATAAAATTATTGATGTAGACACTTATCAGCCACTGACATCCACTACACAGACACTTCATTCATAAATCGACTACCCGAGATCTTTATAGGTTGGGTACCCACCGGGCCGTCCGACCAGGGGATTTTCCATAGTTTATTTATAATACCAATAGGTCTTCGCATTTGAAATGCAAGAAGCTGTGTTCAAGGTTAAGGTCGTTGTAAGTGTAACTACTGATACATAACCTTACTTTCTTCCGCCCTCTTTGCCAAGTGATTTTTTATTCCCAACTCTTTTTATGAACTACTAGTTGTACCCTGCGTGCGTTGCTACGCCCCTAACTGAACTTAATTTGTATGAAAGACATTACACAAATATTCATTTCTTTTTTGTTCAGAAAAAATCATGCACAACACTTTGCTGAAAATCGTCACATGATCAAATGTATAGTTTACGAGTCTTTAAAGAACATACGGACACACATTCATTTTTATATACATACATTATAGATTTACCCAAGCTCTTAATAATTAAGGGATCCATATAACCTATCTGTCAAACCGCCATCAAATAACATCATTAGCTGGTGCTGTGTTCCTGTGCGTGAGTGAGGTCGCCAGCATGGTGCTGACAACGACAGAAACGGTTCCTTATTGCTGCCACCGCCATGTCTACTTTTTTTATGCCAGGAACACAATTGCCGCTCCTCTCGTAGGTGTACTTGGCCGGCAGTGATCTCTTATCATCACGTCACTTGGTCGATTGCCTCCGTATTTAACTTGCTTACATGAACACTTGTCTTATACACAGAATTCCAAGTTTATTGCTTCATACATATATTGCAATAACCGTATTTTTGTCATGCGTAGGTCCGCTGGGGGACAAATTCGCCCGCCTCTGGGAGGAAGAGGTGACCCGGGCTGGGAACAAGAGGAAGCCCAGTCTACTCAGAGTCATCATGAGGGCCTACGCGGCTCGATGCATGCTCTATGGTTTTGTGCTGCTAGTCATGGAGTGCGGAATACGGTGAGCGAACTTTATTGTACAAAGAGTAATTTACTCAAGTCTATGAACTTAGGATATCTCTTAATTATGTCTTTGGTTCTCGTGGTTACTACACCTTGAAATTAAAGAGTTCGTAACGAATTTATCTGCTGAATTTATCTTAGTTGACGGTCATCTAGTCTCCCGTGAGCAAGACTGCTGCAAAGCATTTGAAACGTATGGAATTAAATAATGTAAAATACACGCGTTTTCAGGATAATTCCTGTTCAACATGCTGTTGACATAAAAATAGGATTTTATGCATAACACATTACAGGATAAACTTTGTATTACTGGGGTATGAATATTATTAAGAACGTGCAATTGTTGACATGAAATTTTCCCCTTTAAATATAATTTAAAGTGAAGCTTTGGTTAAACAGTACTTTTGAAATCTGTGACTTTGTCTATTACTTTATACTCAAACTCAAAAGGAACTTTATTTACGTAGGTTTCATCACAAAACTCTTATAAATCGTCATATTTAAAAACACCATTATCATCTTACGGCCCCTGTCCCACACTAGGTGGTAGTCTCCACACACACCTCTGTCGTAATACCTACATTCACACCTTTCACACACAACTCTTCACTCCTACAATCCCTCCATCTCCCCTGATCGCTCACAATCCCTGCGTTCACTCACATTCATGCCGAAACTACCACCGCACCGGTTCGGAAGGCTGCTCTACAGAGAAGAGCCGGCAAGTAAATCTGTAGTTGCTTTTTTAAAATTATTGGTCTTGTTTACAAGCTTAACTTATGCTTGAATTACATTCTAATGGTGAACGAATTGGGATGATGTAGCATTCTAATGGTGAAAGAAATGTTCAACTCCGTCGCGCAGTTTTTGAGTTTATTTGAATAACAGTCGGGATCGACGGCTTTATGAGTATGGAGGAGATCATTATGTTACTGTGATGGACACCCGTCCAATAATCGACAGGGCCAGACATTGCTTATGAAGCAGATTAATTACATTCCGCACTATCAGTTACATATTTAAGTACCTTAAAAGTGTCTAAACCGTTTTTAGAAAATCTCTAATAAAAAGATTTATCCTATAACAGCAAAAATGGTGTAGAAAGTGTTCGACTAAATCTATATATTCTTCTGTACTAATATTTAACGACAAACGGGACAGAACCATGTATTCTAGGATATAAACGAAAAAATAGGAATAGGCGCTTTTTATTTTATACTTTTTATAGGTACATACTTATTATAATGTAGATTTTGTTAAATTGCACGTGATGCGCTTTCATTTGAGACCCCACTCGATTACATTTGCAGACATTCGGTTATTCTTCCCCACTTTCACCCCTCATAACTTTTAAACGGCTCACCCGATTTTCATCAAACATGTCTAAGAACACTCGCCCGTAACTCACTTTATTGAAATCGCTTCATCCGTTCGCGAGCTACGGTGCCACAGACAGACAGACACGTGAAACTTATAACACCCCTCTTTTTGCGTCGGGGGTTAAAAAGTGTCTTTGCCTTGGGCTTGAATATCTCGCTGTACTCAGGATTCAAGTGTTATCTCTATGCTTCTCGCTGCGCTCGGGAATTATCTTAGAACACATCTTTATACTCGCGATTCAATTTCACACCCGTGGTGAATTATCATGACTTGCTTATCAGATGGACTTTAGTATCGCGAAAAAACGCTGACAATGTAACTATCGTTAGTCATTTCGTCTAATCTCACGGTACACACGAAGCGGCTGGCAGACACGTTCTGAAACTTATCACCATGTTCCAAATGATGCACGTTTTGAAAGTAGACTGCCTCGTTGGTCTAGGGGACGGATGTTCCGCCTTTGGATCAACGGGTCCCGGGTTCGATACCGGAACCGGGCAAGTGTCTTTGTCTAAACCAGAGGCACTTGCTCGGAGTCTGGGTGTCATTTGTATTCGTGAATTACGTGTTTGTCAACTGCCCCCACGATACAACAGGCTATACCTAGTGCCGTTTAATTGTTGATGTCAGTCGGGATATTATGTTGATCAATGTTCGGTATAATTATCACCACGATCACAGAATAAATGTAGAGCTTGGTGGATAACGATCTATGATCTAATAGCTGGCGCTTCCCACCCGGGGAAAGAGCCCCATCTTATCTACACGGGTGTTCCGTTATTAAGGTCATCAGATCTCTTTCAGCGAAAGCAGTGAGCATATCTACGGCTAAATCAGTGGATAGCCACCTTACTGTGGCACAGCACTCTCACAGCTCTCAGTCTAAGTAATTTAAAAGTATAATCAAGTTTTATGAGTTATTGTAGGTATGTAATGTCTATTATCTCTCCGCGTTTGCAATAAAGTTGATTAACCTGTAATTAATTTGTTTTCGTAAACGCAATAGTTATTTAAGACAGCTCTCAATAAATTAAGATTACAATATTGACAGTTAATTTTGTTATTGCTGGAGCAAAAGATGAGTGGGTCACTTATGGGCAGATATGTTGATGATGAGTTGGCGATTCCATCACGTCATGTAAAAGTGAGTTTGGGAAATATGTCGAAATCTAAAATACAATTGCGAATAGAATCGACTGGAATTAAACTTTTAAACTTGAGAAGGAAAATCCGTTGAGTCACGTCTAGTTACGTAACGTTTTTCCATACACGTCACTAGCACTCTATATTAACTGTAAAAACACTCGTGCGGTAGATGTTATTTCGTGTTATCCAACATCGGGTAATATGTTCAAATAGGATTCTGTTTAGTTATATTAGCCAAGGGGGAAAGGAGGACATTCTTAATTCGGTAGGGTTTTGCCTCATCACTACATATTATAAAACAAAGTCGCTCTCGTCTGTCCGTCCCTATGTATGCTTAAATCCTTAAAACTACGCAACGGATTTTGAAGCGGTTTTTTTTAATAGATAGAGCGATTCAAGAGGAAGGTTTATATGTATAGTACATGCATGATATTGTAGAGAACTGATAAATTGAGATGTTCATCATTGCACCCGTGCGTAGCCGGGGCGGGTCGCTAGTGTCATTTATAAACTTCGGGATTTCTGTACTTGATCAATTTCAAAGACGTAAAACTAACCATCATCATTATCATAATTTTTTGCCAATAAATGATCCACTTCTTAATCAGGCTTCTTCCAATTACAGGAATTTACAGTTCGCGTAGTAGTGTAGTAGTGAGTGAGATAGTGATTTATAAAGTCAGAATAGAATAATGCTTTATTGTTTAGACCAATTATGGCGTTCCCAATCGTCAACTAGATAGATTGACTCATCACGATATCCCTGGAACCATAAGACTTAAGGCCGCTGCATACGTGACGGGTTTTTATACGGACGGGACGGGACGGGAATTATTGCAAACATCGTTTTGATACAAAATGTATATAAAATCTTCGCCGACGATGTATAGCACGTCCCGTGAGTGACACGTTCCCGTCCCGTCCGTGAAATATGCACTTTCATATACATTTTGTATCAAAACGATGTTTGCAATAATTCCCGTCCCGTCCCGTCCGTATAAAAACCCGTCACGTATGCAGCGGCCTTTAGAGATTTGAAATTTGGTAGGAACATTCTTTTCACAGAGTAGAGGTCAGCTAAGATTATAGCGGATTTTACGGAATACCCCCCTTTTTTGGGAATTTCGTAAATCCGCTGAAATGCGGGGGGTTAATTATTTGCCAAAACAACGTTTGCGGGATCAGCTAGTGCTCTATATAACCACTCCCTCCCTCCCCTTTTCGAACCTCACGCGTTTAATGAACAGCCCCGAAGTAGTAGTAGTATAAATATATAAACATAACTATAATAATGAAAATCTGGCTCCATAGTGTTACTTAGCACCAAACACACAATGTAGTTAACAGCTCGTGTAATTGTCTGCGAAACAATTGAACACGATTGTTAGTGAAGTGTTCATTTGAAGTGACGTTTATGCATCCGTATTGCTTGTAGTAGTAGACAGAGGTATAGGGTCAAGTCACATAGGTCTCAACTAGAAATCGTAGTAGTAAACGTTACCTTTGTGATAAAAGGTGTTCTAAAGTGTACTTCGGAAAAATACTACTATTTAATCTGGGTTTCACGGGATATGTGAAACCCTTTTTTTTAACGTGGAGGAAACATTTTATAGGTCCCCAGCCCGGGGGACAGGGGGTGGGGTATGTGGGAGTCCCAGTCGCGAGGAGATGGTAAGGTGCGATTGGTGTTCCCACTAAAACCTACCACGGATTTGTTCATCTCGGGCCGTCTGCCGTATGGGTAACTACATATACGTTCCATTTTATGTGATACCCGGACCCAGCATGGAGGAAATATTTTTCAAGAGCCAAAAATACAGGCTTTAACCAATAAATAAATAAAAAATAAAAATCCTTGGACATTTCACACAACGCCATCTCGTCCCAAGCTAAGCAACTTAATGCTTGTGTTATGGTAACGAGATGGATGATAAACTACTTATATACATTTTATTTTTGTAAATACATATATATTATACCAACACACCCAGACCCAGAACAAATACTTGTAGGTCGTACAAATATTTCTTCCGTGCGGGAATCGAACCCGCGACATGCTGCGCAGCAGTCGATCGCTCAACCACTGCGCCAACCGTGTCGTCAAAATTGCTATATTTTAAACTAGCTGACGCGGCGAACTTTGTTTCGCCTTAAAGGCAATAAATGAGCATAATTATACTTTATTGGCCATCTATTTTAGTAACTGCACTTTTCAGTGAATCACCTTGTGACAGATGACATTTTTCGGTTTATTATCAGGCGCATGAACAAATAACACAGATGGTCTTCTGGCCCGGAACATGCCACATATAATTGATCTTAGGAAATACATGAATTTTCTAGATTTAGGCCACAAACTTTCCAGGATTGGCCCTGTGATTTATTAATGTTCACGGCGAATGCACGACGGATCGGAAATCATTAATTTAAAACGGTATATCAGTTGATATCGTCGGGATCCTCGGATGAGAACTTCCTCACCTTCCAACTTTACTTTGAGTATATTCCATTGTTCATCAATTCACTTACCACCAAACGCGTTCCGTTGCACAGTTGGTGGTTTTGGTTTATATTTGGAAGCAAACTTAGTACTTAGCCAACCTTTAGTCGTAAATTGTGCGGTGGTAAGCCAGGCACATCCAAGGAGTCTTTTTTTACACAGTTATTATATTTGAATTAATGCAGTGCACCAATGATTTCATTCTGAATTATGTTAGTTACTTTATATCATCTTCATATTTATTCTTAGCCGCCAAAACAGCTCGCTTAGTCAACCATTCATTATTTTTGTGTTTGTGAGTTCGTCCTTCGATGAACAGAAATTCTGAGAAAATAAAATCAATCCACATATTTCGATGATTGGAGGCAAGCGCTTATTTCGGCGGTAGCAGTCGATCTTGGAATTAGTGGCAGTGTTTGGCAGAAATAGCCAGACAGTAAAATCATTGCGCCTCCAAAACGTCTCGAGTCATTGCGTAGGTGTTCGGTCGGATCGGATAAGTGCTTCCAATGCACGTGTATACGCTATTGTACATCCGTCCCAGGTGACGATTTTCCATGTTAATAAAACTTTAGCCGCTGAGGAGTGTTTTGTAATATTACATGGCATCTATTGGTCCAATGCGGACGCAAGTATGCAAGCAGTAATTAGTGCTGCCACCGTATCGAAACGTTGCTCGATCCAAATTATGTAGTACCTATTTTATAAAATTATTCTTGTGCCTCAAAATATCTAGTTGTTGATCTCTTAAATTTGCTCGACGATTTTGCATTCCCAATCGATCCGTTTCACGGGCAGCCTCGATTTGCTCTTGTGATTGAGAAGCACGGATTCAAGCCATACTAATGCGGCGATCTTCACCTGCATTATTTAGTTCTTCTTCATTGTTCGGCACAATAAGCTAATATTTACTCGAAATAAATACATCAACCGGTCAACTTCAAAATTTCTAATTGTCAAATTTGTCAAACTATAGACAACATAAAGTTTAGCTGTCGGTGACGTTTTGTTATTCCAGCAGTTGCATTTTGATAAACGATGTTTTATATCACGGAACGGGATTACACACATTTACACTTTCACGTTTATAATATTTAGTATGATTTTGTGAATTGTCCAACATCTATATATACCTATAAAAGAAAGTCGGACATAGGATACCTAAGATTTTTATCCCGTTCCCGTAGAATGTGATATAATACCTACGTGGTGCAACTGACAGCAAAATCTTATGTTGTCTATTATTTAAATATGGCTGAAAATTTGACAATTAGAAATTAAAATTTAACTTAATATCTCTATTAATTTACACACAATATCTTTATAAATTGTAGCCTATGTGTTATTCTGATGTATAAGCTATATTATTATAAAGTTTCATTGAAATCCATTCAGTCGTTTTTACGTGAAAGAGTAACAAACATCCATCCATCCATCCATCCATCCATACATACTTACAAACTTTCACGTTTATAATATTAGTAGGATATTCGGTTAAGTTTTTGCTTGTACAATAAAGATTAAACTACAATCGGTTGGCCTATACTTCAAAGTCAAGCAGAACCACAAACTTGCTAATTCAATACAACCAAATCGACGATTTGGCACGGCGATTGTCGATTTTGACAGTTTTGGCAATCTACTAACACTGTGTCAGCTCTGTACTTATACCGCAATAATCAAATGATCTATACTTTATCTATACAAATAAATAAAATTGGAGTGTCTGTTTGTAATATTAAAATATGTATACACGGTACTTAAACCAAAATAACATTTTTTACAATATTTGTCTGTTTCCGAAATGGGTGGACCGATTTTGACGAGACTTTCACTGGCTGATAGCTGATGTAACAAGGAGTAACATACGATACTTTTATTGACACGCTCCCTGCGTTTCAGGTGCGTTTCAGTTTTTTACATTGTTAAATACCACGCGGACGAAGTCGCGGTTAACAGCTAGTCTTAAATAACCTTGTTCGGTAATATTTGCTTAAATAAACTGTATACATTGAGTAATAGACATCCTAAAATAACTTCGGCTCGTGCCTTTGACTGGATATGTAAGGTCGGCGTATTTGTTATGCCGTACACGTGTTGTGTTGTTTTCTCATCAAGCGTACTTGCTCTCACTATGCTTATTAGTGCTGTTTCTAAATAAGACAAATCATTAAAAATAAAAAAAACTACAGACAGTGTATCTTGCCAGCTGCAGAGCATCATTCCGAACCGAACCTGAAGGTTATGAATGATAAAAGTGTATGGAGACAAGCACCTAGATTGGGACAAGGGCCGAAAGATGATGATAATTAAACATTAAACTTTATAAATATTTATATTACGTTATAAATTATTATAATAGTGTTTATTATAGTGATACCCATGGTAGTGAATATCGCTTCCTGGCAGCGGCTGTTGCAAACTTGTTCCAATATAACTATATTCAGGCTTGTTTACGCAGTTTTACCCCTGACCATGTTCATGTGTGTGTACCCACCATTGCACCTAAGCTACCTCTCAACAATAATGTTACGTAAAGTAGTAAGATTGCCAAACTTAAGTGGCAGTGGGCAGGGCACATAGCGCGCAGGACCGACGCCCGATGGGGCAGAAAAGTCCTCGAGTGGCGACCGCGTTCCGGAAAGCGCAGTGCTGGTAGGCCTCCCACACGGTGGACCGATGACCTGGTTAAGGTCGTCGGAAAACGATGGATGCGGGTGGCCCAGGACCGGCCTTTGTGGAAATCTTTGGGGGAGGCCTATGTCCAGCAGTGGACGTCTTTTGGCTGAAATGATGAAAGTAGTAATCAGTGGACATTAATGTGACTGATACAGCAAGTAAATTCTAAAGTATCCTTCGTTGTTTCGTAATTATAGCTGTACTCTTGTTCTTGGCTATTCACTTTGGGCTCCATCAGAAGGATCAATGTCACCCAAAGGGCTATGCTCGGAGTTTCCCTGCGAGATCGTATCAGAAATGAGGAGATACGCAGGCAAACCAGGGTCACCGACATAGCCGACAGGATTGCTAAACTTAAGTTAAGTGGGCAGGGCACATAGCGCGCAGGACCGAGCCCGATGGGGCAGAAAAGTCCTCGAGCGGCGACCGCGTTCCGGAAAACGCAGTGCTGGTAGGCCTCCCACACGGTGGACCGACGACCTGGTTAAGGTCTTTTGGCTGAAATTATGATGATGATATTATTCTTGTTCCGAATAAATAAAATAAAAACAAGACGATTTTTGTGATAATACCTATCTGAATAAAGTTCCGTTGCGGTTGGACATACCTGTTACCACGAGGATTTCCATATGAGATCTTTTTTAATTAAACAGGTTACGAATTTATGTCAGACATTGTATCGGGTGGGCTTATATAAAATAGCAGGCTTCATACACGAAAAGTAGGTCAGAGTATTAAGCAAACTCTGTAATGTGTGCTGTAATCCAAATATCATGTACCTACCATGAGGGTAGATTAGGTAATATACATAACTATTCGATTGCTCTTGGCCTACTCTGATAAATATCGGGCGTAATACGGAGGGCACAGGCTCCATCTGTAATAGCTTAGGGGCTGTCCATTAATCACGTGATGTTTTTTAACATTTTTTAACCCCTCCCTCCCCCTTGGTGATACGTGGTGAGGCTTAAGACTACCCCGCAACCGCCCTTAAAAATTACGTGTATTTTTAGTACCTGCAAAGAATCTTACGATCTTATTTTCGATTAAAAATCACGCGTTTGACGAAAAAATTAATACACGTGATATCTTACTAGACCCCCCCCTCCCCCTTGTGATATTCGTGATTTTTGCCGGACCCCTCCCCCCATTTCGAACCTCACGTGATTAACGGACAGCCCCTTAGCAGAAAATGCGATATGACGCATTTTAAACATTTGCGTAATAACGGTATCCTGTCTCGCTTTATTAGTTTTTGCAACTGCATAGGAACTTGATAGCCATTTAGTCTGATTGTGAAAGATCATTAACAGGATTGCTGGCGCCGGTCCTGAGTAACTTGAATGTTAATATAGCATAATGTGGCCAATGCCGCTAGGAAAATATTTGTCCGGTCGCATATGGTCGTTTACTACTAATACTCACCCTATAGATGACCCACTGCTGAGTCGGGCCTCCTCCACTCACATGGAGGGTAATTAGCAGCTGTTCCACGCTGGCCAGACAGGTTGGTACAGGTTTTCGTATCAAGTTCTCCTTCTCTTGGGGCTAGGTGATCTGCCTCTTGCGTTTCTTAGTCGCCTCTTACGACACCCAGAGGATGGAATGGGCTGGTGAAACCATATAATCTGAATCCGTCACCAGACAGATCAGGATATAGCCGACACTGTTAAATTGGAAAGCATGGCTATAGCATAGAAAACCTACCCAACATCATGCTTTGCCCGGTCGGGTTTGAAGATCTGGTGACCATAGTGATGCTGTGGCTTTCTGGAAGGATTCTGCGTGACTGAGGAAGAACCTCGGTTCCATTGAGCCGAGGTTAACCGCTATGCCAGACCACTGTAGTACTTCACTACATAGTATAAAACAAAGTCGCTGTCATCTGACCGTCCCTATGTATGCTTAAATCTTTAAACTACGCAACGGATTTTGAAGCGGTTTCTTTTAATAGATAGTGATTCAAGAGGAAGGTTTATATGTATAACTAGTGGCCCGCCCCGGCTTCGCCCGTGCAAAGCGGGGGTGGGTCATACATAAAAACCTTCCCCTTGAATCACTCTATCTATTAAAAAAAACCGCATCAAAATCCGTTGCGTAGTTTTAAAGATTTATGCATACATAGGGACGGACAGAAGAATGCGACTTTGTTTTATACTATGTAGTGATACATACATCCATAATATTGTAAAGAAACACTGATAAACTTAGAGGTTCATCACTGCACCCGTGCGAAGCCGGGGCGGGTCGCTAGTAATATGTATAATATAAGGTTTGAATTATCCGTGTAGTGACGGATTTAGAATAGTATCACTGCCCCATTCCATCGTGAGGGTGACAAAGGACTGGCAAGGCCGAAAATCTAGCTGCAGGAGAAGGACAACTTGATACGAAACCCTGTCTGGCCAGCGTTGCACAGTAGGCTATTTACCCTCCCTGTAAGTGAAGGTCGCCCGAGGCAGCCGTGGGTCATCAATGGGCTGAAGTAGTATGTAATTAGTTTAGAAATATTAAGAGCTTAAGGTGAATGTTCCAGGGTAGCCCGCGAAATTCAAATTTTCTTACGTTTTTTGCAATTTGCAGGTCAGTGCTAGGTTGTATGATGATGAACATTTGATTCGCGGCTGTAAGACGTATGTCTTACACGACAAGACAAGACAAGACGTATGTCTTGTAAGAATGACTTTGACGTTAAAAAAGTTTTTCTTGCACCTTTATGAGCTTGGAGGGTTGTATTGATGATTTTGATGATTATAATTCTATAACTACATACGTCTTACAGCCGCGAATAACGTTTTAATCAACATACAACCTAGCACTGACCTGCATATTGCAAAAAACGTAAGAAAATTTGAATTTCGCTGGCTACCCTGGAGCATCCACCATAAGGTGAAATACTGCACTCGAGCGGGTCATTAATACTTTGACCGCGGTTTTGCATCCGATTCGTAATTATCAGACTTAAATAACAATTAATTATCTATGTTTACATTCCACATTTCATAATAAATTATTTTTTTCTTAAAGATCGAGGATTTGTTCAAAGCTTGTAATATACTGAAACTAGCGACCCGCCCCGACGTCGCACGGGTGTAATGATGAACCTCTAAATTTATGAGTGTTTCTCTACAATATTAGGCATGTATTATACTTAAAAACCTTCCTCTTGAATCACTCTATCTATTAAAAAAAACCGCTTCAAAATCCGTTGCGTATTTTTAAAGATCTAAGCATACATAGGGACGGACAGACGACAGCGACTTTGTTTTATAATATGAAGTGAAAGTGAAGTGATGATTGAGCATTAAAAAGATATCTGTGAATGTTATCTATTAGTGTACAATAAATTTGCCTTTAAAATCTCAATCCCGGTTGCGAGTCGTGATGGAGTTAGGGTAACAACATATCTTACTAGTTCATTCTATCCCAAATAAATAGACTAGGCGAGCTGGGAATAGTATAGTTTCTGTTTTCGTTATAATATTATTAGAAGTCGATATAGTTTTTTTTTGATATCGTATTTAACATAAATTGCTTATTTTATAAGGTGTAAACTGTAGCGTTCAGTGTCCATATAAACCGAGCAATGTATGTATGCTTTCTGAAAATATTAACATTTCAGGTTTTTTTTAAATTGTAATTTGTGTGAAATACTTACAATACCAATAATGTTAATTATCTACATCTGCGCTAAAAGTATTAAATACGGCTTACATTAGTACTAAACGACAGTAGTACCAATAGTGACTGCCTTGTTCGTGTAGAGGTTGGGTGGTGCTGCCTTGGGATTACCGGTCCCCGGTTCGAATCTGGGATCGGGCAAGTCTGTGTAATCTTGAGGCATTGAATTTCATGTTTGTAATCACTTCGTTCGTTGTGGCGTTTCAATGTGGCGAAGACCGAGTACTTGGCCAGTAACTCCACAGATCCCACACCCGTACGCATAGGCGGTAACACGGCCGAGCTTACGGACCAAGTCAAATACCTGGGATCTGTGTTTCATGCGTCTGGTGACATCGATTGCGACGTCAAGGCACGCATTGCTGCTGCGTGGGCCAAATGGCGTGAGGTAACTGGTGTCATTTGTGACCCCAAGATGCCGGTAAAGTTGAAGGGACAGGTCTATAAGACCATCATTAGGCCGGTCCTTTTATACGGCTGTGAAGCGTGGCCGGTGTTAGAGCGACACAAGCAAGAGCTGCGTGTCACGGAGATGAATATGCTGCGGTGGATGTGTGGAGTGACGCGGAAAGATCGCGTTAGGAACTCCCGCATTCGCGGCAGTCTTCATGTCCGTGACATTGCGGATAAATTGCAGGAGTGTCGGCTTCGTTGGTACGGCCACGTTTTGCGGCAACCGGCTGCCTACGTGGGAAACAAATGTCTGGCCATGCCGCCTCCGCCGGGCCCCGGCAGGAGGGGTAGACCCAAAAAGTGCTGGCTTGACGTCGTAAAGGGTGATATGCGTGCCAATGGACTCACTACCAGGGATGCTGAAGACCGTGCGAAGTGGAGAAGAAAAAGCCGGAAAGCTGAACCCGGGCGCCGAAGCGAGAGTTTGGGCTGCAACCGGGATACAATGCTAAGATGATGATGAATCACTTCGTTCGTTCACTTCGTTTAAAAAAAAGGAAACACTAAAATGACAAATGTCAGACGTACAATAAATCGGGTCTATAGGTATATCACTATCACTACATAGTATAAAACAAAGTCGCTGTCGTCTGTCCGTCCCTATTTATGCTTAAATCTTTAAAACTATGCAACGGATTTTGAAGCAGTTTCTTTTTATAGATAGAGTGATTCAAGAGGAAGGTTTATATGTATAATACATCCTTAATATAGAAGAGAAACACTGCGAAATTTAGAGGATCATAATTGCACCCGTGCGAAGCCGGGGAGGGTCGCTAGTGAATAATAATTAAAATAATATAACATTACAAATGTTTATTTATGCACCGGTGCAAACATTATATTATTTTTTCCGAACACCTGTCACATACAAAGTCACTCCGTGAAAATTAATACTGGTTACCGATAGTTGTGCAATAAGTGATAATAAAAGTCCCCTTGACGAATTTCGACAACACACGACACCTGCATAATAAATAACTAGGAAAATACCTTATTAACGTATTATGTCGGTGACAGTGCGAGTGTGAGATGTACATATGGATGTTATGATTTGTTTATTGATAAGATTTATTTCTAACCAGCTGTTACCGGCGACTTATCCGTCCTGGTAGGAGGAGCCCATAGTTACTAGAAAATTCAGTAACAATGGGCTCCTGGAAAGCGGGGATGGGTCAATAAAAGTTAGCTGATGCTATCTGCCAGTGCAAGTCCCGTCAAAATCGGTCCAGCCATTTCAGAGATTAGCCGGAAAAAACAGGACAGACAAACATTAAAAAAATAATAGTCTATGTACTGTGTATGCATACTTACGCATTTAGTAAAAAGTGGTTAATTCATTATTACAAACAGACACTCTAATTTTATTTTTGTATAGATTTATTAAAATTGATTTTCTGGTTTTTTTTTATAAATTTTATGTAAAAAATGATAATATAGTACTTAAATAAACAAAGTAACATTTTTACTTTATAACACTTACCGTCCGGGCTTTGCAGGGGTGGACAAGTTTTAGTAGGGATACTTGTTTTTTTCTTGCAATTAAAGTAGCCTTTATATTAATCAGTGATAATGTAGAATTCAAATTGTGACATTGTTTTAAAATCGGTTCAGTGCTTTTTGAGCCAATTCGTTACAAAAATACATACAAATCTTTCTTCTTTAATATAGATGAACGTATTTTTTTTCAATTATTGGAAATCTTAATACTTAGATCGCTAGCGACTAAGCACTCGCGCTCGCACCTACGGAGGACTTTCAATGTCGCCGGTAAGGTGTTAAAAATATTAAAACTGTCCGGTTGTTGAGGTAACATTTTTTTATAGGTCCCCAAGTAACATATATAAAAATTAACTTATAAACTTTAACGAAGTTAAGGCACTATTTTATACCTTTATTCCGTGTTACCTGCCCAATAGAACACAAACCAAACTCTATTGTCTGGTCGTTCTTACCTGTATAGGAGCTATGCGCAGAAAAACTTTCAGCTTTTATAAAATAACGAAGGTCTAGCCATCGTGGGCTCTTGCTCTACATAATTAGATAATGTTCTGGGAAGTCCGATTAGGAATTACGAGACGCTATGTGTCAAGTGTTTCGTTTGTATTCTCATTATTTCCAAGGTCCGGTTAAAGGTGCCCAAGCAAATATGGGTTTTGTATGTAAATATTGAACCAATGTGATGGGAATCCTTTTGCTAAATGTCTTACTCTAGTCTACATTGAAAAAAAAAGGATTGTCTGAAATTATTATTACCGTCTTTATAAGCGCAAAACTAATATACTTTAGCAGTCAGCTTTATGAATTTTGGGCATTCATTTAAGTGGGCAGTAATTACATTTCAAGGTCATTTGCTTTTTTCTAGTAGTATAGTGGGTCCCCTAAACATTTTTGGTCCGTGTGGTGACTGCTTCGAATACATAGTGTCACCACCCCATTCCACCCTGAGAGTGTTCTAATACCCTACAAAAGAAAATGACAAGGCCGATAACCCAACCACAAGAGAAGGAAAATTTGACACAAAACCCCGTGCCAACCCGTCTAGCCAGCGTGGCACAGTAGGCTATTTACCCTCCATGTGTTTGAAGGAGGCCCGACTCAGCAGTGGGTCATTTATGGGCTGATTAGTAGTATGTATTCTAAATGAGTACTCACCTAACACTCGGCATTTTCGCGGATATAAATAAAATCTATAAATACGACGCGGTCGCTAATAGTGATGGGACAACAATACGTTGGTTAATTAATTAAAGGAGGAAAAAGGTAGAAAATAAATCTTTTCCCGGTACTCTGCCCGCTGATTGACGTCATATTCTTCTCAATCATTCGTAAACTGTTTCACATACAAACATTATGTACAAGGTGCATTTTTCACATAAAGGAAATCGCTTAAAGGTCTGGGCAAACAGCGGACGGGGCGGGACGGCGACGCGACGCTGGCGGGACGTGAAGAGTTGTAATGTATTAGTTAATGTAGAATATGTCACACAGAGCCGACGCGACGCGACCGCTTCTCTCGCGCCGAGCGCGACGGCTCTATGTGACCTATTCTACATTAACTAATACATTACAACTCTTCACGTCCCGCCAGCGTCGCGTCGCCGTCCCGCCCCGTCCGCTGTTTGCCCAGACCTTAAGAGTGGCTCGATTTTGATGAAAATCCCTGTACTATTGCCAAAGTTTTGTCGTACAAATGATAAATATATCTACTACCACTCGGCCCATACATGACCCACTTTTGAGTCCGTCCTCCTCCATTTACCTAGGGAGAAAAGGGTTACGTATCATCGCGGAGCATGTTTCGCCATTGGGGAGTGAAACCCGTGGCCCTGTTTCTGGCAGTCGAGGGACGCCGTTGGTTTAAGTGGGTAGGTTGGGGCGTAGGTATATGTATTACCGTCTTTCCGCGCCGCTAAGTCTCACATAACCCGGCTGGCGCTTAGAGGTCGAGTGTCCATGAGGATTTCCAACGTAAACGTACGTTTTTTTTATTGTTTCATATGATTATGAATAACTAGCTGAGCCGACAAACTTCGTACCGCCTCAGAATCAATAAATAAAAAACCTGAATGATATTTTTTTAATATTTTATCACCTTTTGAACCTTCCCTGGTCTCACAAGAATATAATATCAAGACCTAAAGTAGCCAAATCGCTCCAGCCGTTCTCGAATTTTAGCGAGACTAACGAACAGCAATTCATTTTTATATATGTCTCTAAGAAGATAGAAGATGTGTTGACTATTTGTAGCAAACACTATTTTACCCAAACAAAATAACCGAGTTGAATTTAAAAAAGGCTTGTGTTATAAATTTTACCGTCTCTCGTGTTTGTACGACCTACAAGTATTTGTTCCGGGTCTGGGTGTTTTCTATCTATATGGTTTATCATCCATCTCGTTACCATAACACAAGCATTAAGTTGCTTAGCTTGGGACGAGATGGCGTTGTGTGAAATGTCCAAGGATATTTATTTATTATTTATTAATGTTTCATTTTGCCGAAATTGTACCTTAAAACACAGATACAATACACACAGTAGAATTCAGAACCAATTCGTTGTTGAACTCGGATTAAAAGAATTACCTCTCGTCAACTCATTACTGGCTATAACTACCGACATGTTTCCACTCCTCGGTATTACGTTATCGTCTGACGGCCGTCTGTTACCGCTGCCAATTCCCATTGATTGTTCGATTTGCTATAAGTAGGTGCCTACGTAATATGTATTAGCTACGTAGATGCTACTATTACTACCATTCAGCCCACACATGCGTAGTGTGGGACGGCCCTCTGCTAGATGGAGCGACGATCTGCGAAAGGTTGCGGGCAGCAGCTGGATGCGTCAAGTTGAAGACAGGGCGCTATGGCGCTCTTTAGAAGCCTATGTCCAGCAGTGGACTAATGTGGGCTGATGATGATGCTAAGTCCAATTTCCGTGTGGTGACGGATTTTCAATACATAATGTCACCTTCCTCTTCCCACATGAGATAGTCCTATGATGACCACACCTGCTTTCCAATAAAAAAACCGCTTCATAATCTGATTTGTTTAGGAGTTACGATCCCATAGATACAGGCACATTAAGCTTATGACACCCCTCTTTTTTATCGGGGTTTACACATAGCCGCAAAATAACTTAAAATTGTATATAAGCATTTCCCACCATTAAATTGGTGGAGACCCGACTTATTAGTGGGTCTTCATGGGGTCAATTATTGGTTTTCAAACGAGATGATGGTCAAGAAGGCTAATATACAATGACATAGCAGTAATTAAAGTTTTAGTTGTTTGTCCTTGTATCGTTGTCCTTTCTTTGACCATGTAGGTGATGACGCGCCTCGCGCAAAAACAAATTCATTAAATTTGATGCGGTTTAAAATTGCAATATGACAAGCTTTATCTATACTAATATTATAAATAGGAAAGGTTTGTATGTTTGTGTGGGGAAGCTAACGAAGTGGCTCAAAAAGTACTGGACCTATTTTAATTCATTCACCATTTGAATGCTACATTATCACTGATTAATATAAAGACTATTTTAATTGCAAAAAAAGCAATAATAAAATAATGTCCCCTCGTGCGTAGCCGGGACGGGCCGCTAGTTATGTACAAATTTGGCACCATTATGCAGAAAACATTGAGAGATGATATACCTAACGTAAAGATTTAAATGTTTTTGTATTGAATTGTGATTGATAGGGTATTGTCATTTCCTTTTGTCGGCTCTTGCGACACCCTCAGGATGGAATGGGTTAGTGACACTATGTATTCTAAATCATACCTATTGCCCACTCGCATATACAATGAGGTCTCTTTTGTATAATGCTCGCAAACAGACCTATGACCGTTATTGAATTATAACGGTATCTTGTTTGCCTTAAGTCAGCTCGCCGAGGAACCTTATATTTTTTTATTACTTATTTTCGTATTTAGTTACCTTATTTCTTAATAAAATGATTAACGACGCTATTCGTTATAGTTTAATAAGCCTTTGATAACTAAATTCTCTTACTGTCCCTTTCCGTTTAAAAACATTTTACTTGGTAAGAACCTTCCTACTATTGGGATTCCTACTGTTCATGTTATTTCTTCTCAAATAAGTTAAAAAGACGGGACGTGTCGCTAATTACGAGCGATCTGACTAGATGACCGCCATCATCAATTGTGCTCAGTCACTGCTATAGAAGGCGATTAGTTACGAATATACAGCAAGGTATATACTCGTATGGTGACGGATTGCTTCGTATGGTGACCAATTTAGAATACACGGTGTCACCACCCCATTCCATCCCGAGTCCGAAAACCTAGCAGCAAGGACCACTTGAAACGAAACCCTGTGCCAACCCGTTTTGCCAGCGTGGCACAGTAGGCTAACCCTCCACATAATTAGCGGAGGCCCGATTCAGTAGTGGGTCATTTATGGGCTGAGGAGATTTAAATTCGTAAATAATCGCCTGGTGGTGACGGATTTAGAATACATAGTGTCGCCACCCCATTTCATCCTGCGGGTGTCGTAAGAGCTTACAAAAGGAAATAATGAGGCCGTAAATCTAGGGGCAAGATAAGGAAAACTTGATACGAAACCCCTATGCTAACCCGTCTGGCCAGCGTGGCACAGTAGGCTAATTACCCTCCATGTTGGAGGAGGCCCGACTCAGCAATGGGTTATTTATGGGCTGTTAATAGTATAGTCCTCGCCAATCTTTATGGCCGCTCTGAATGTAGCCTTGGGTACGAACTTGCGCATCGTACATTTCATAACCAATAGAACGCTCACTCACACTAACACGCGTATATAGCAAGATGCATTCGAGGTGTTGTTTTGTGTCGTACGGCTATATCAGCGTTTATTCTTTAGGGCGCCCCGCTTTATTTGCCGGTTCATTGGTGGCCATAATGTATCTTACTATTGGCAATCGAAGCCCGTCATAGATTGGTGCCATTAAAAGTCCGATCACTGGCTGGAAAACAGCTGCTTATTGTTTTCTTTACATAGTTCGTGATCGTTTATTGGGAGGATTTTCCAAAGGCTTCAATCGTACGCTTATGCCTTTCGCAGGCGTAGGCATAGGTTGCCACTGTCCAATGGATCGTTTACGGAGTTTCCCAAACGACAGATGGCCCGCGCAGACAATTAGTGGTAGGTTTTAGTGGGAAAACTGTCTCATCGCGACCGGGACACCCACATACCCCAGCCCCGTCTCCCGGCTGGGGACGTATGACACCCACATTAAAAAAAGCTATGGAATACCTTTAGCTACCTCATAGGTACATATATTTCAATTTGTTTATACACACACATTTTCGACCTTTACATTGGATACCCTCATGGTCGAGGTTGCTCTATTACAACGGAATGTTACTTTAATACATAAGTCCTATCATATCTCAAAAATATTTTCCCCTTAGAGCTTCTTTGAAACCCATAAAAACCTAATATCACTACATAGTTTAAAACGAAGTCGCTGTCGTCTGTCCGTCCCTATGTATTCTTAAATCTTTAAAACTACGCAACGGATTTTGATGCAGATTTTTTTAATAGATAGTGATTCAAGAGGACGGTTTTTATGTATAATACATGCGTAATATTGTAGATATATGTATACTATTGAAACACTGATAAATTTAGATGTTCATCTTTGCACCCGTGCGAAGCCGGGGCGGGTCACTAGTAAAAAATAAATAGAAAATCCTTGGGTTCGGGAGAAATCTCTAAGGAATTGGGCCTTGATTATATCGTGTATGCATTCGCACATGCAGGCTTGCTTTTAATTCAACTCTCAATTGCTATTGTTCGACTTTGCCCTGACGTGCGTGCAACTGTTGAACATTTTATACGTTGTGGTTGCAATGATGATTAGCAGTTGTTTTGTAATACATTCTGATTGTCGCTGGGTATACACAAGCTTTGTGGTTTTCCTTGTGCTTCCGTTAATATATTCATACCTTTGTTTTGTAAGACACACTAGGCTTATAATGTTTAAAACTACTTTGGTTTCGCCAGTTTTTTAAACCCCGTCTAAAAGAGCAGAGTTATAAGTTTGACGCGTGTCTGTCTGTGGCATGGTAGCTCCTAAACGGATGGACCGGTTTTAATGCAGGGTTTCTAGCGATGATTTACTCGCGGCGGTAGATATGTTTTATCAAAATCGGTTCAAGTTCAAGGTTCAGTCGTCATCAGCTGTTATATGTACTGGAAAATCCTGTATCGATAAACAAAAGCATATTGTTCTATCCGTTGTCGTGATACATAGTAATAAGACATTACATACATTGAAAAAGGTCAACCCAAGTAAGCGTAATACTAATTCAGGAATTGTAAGAAAAAACTATTTTAACGAAAAATTGAGTTTAAAGCTCCATGTGGTGAAGGATTTAGAATACATGGTGCCACCACCCCATCCCATCCTAAGGGTGTCATAAGTGCTGTCAACGTGAAATGACCAGGCCGAAAACCCAGCCGCAAGAGAAGGAAAACTTGAAACGAAACCTTGTGCCAACCCGGCCAGCGTGGGACAGTAGGCTAATTACTTTCTCTGTGATGGGGCAGGTCTAACTCAAATACAGGGTGTGTCGTAAATAGTGGGTCAGAGTACAGCAATGTACAGAAATAAAAAAAAACCATGTTTATTGATTTTTTCGGAGACCCTTAATTGAAAATGGCTAAAATTTCGGTATGGGATACATAAGAACACGGTGTATCGGCTCCTTTACTCTGGACCACTATTTACGACACACCCTGTATACATATATGTGCTCAGTAAATCTTTTTATAGCTTTATCATGTATAAACACAAACATTTTTTATTTGGCTAATATAAATGTCGACCTAATTACTTTTATCTACTACGTTAAGATTGAATAAACTTGCTTGGATGGTTATCAAAACGCAATCATGACTTGTAATCCTTTTGTGACATTTATACAGTAGAAGCCACGAGTGTTTATTTATCTTTCGATAAGATTATAGGTATATTCCTTCGTTGACGATTTAACTTTGTGGAAGCGCCAGAATCGTTCAGTTTCGATTATGCAGAACTTAGCATATAGGTATTAAATTAGTTGAATATATCAACCAATGTTTCCTGCCTGTCTTCAATCCTATTTTGCCACATTCACCACACAAGTTTAGCATAAGGTTTTATAAGTAATAAGGTTTTTGTGGATAGATTATCATCCATAATAGACCACTCGCTACGGCGATTAAGGGCATTGATATATTATTAATTACACAAACTTCTAAATGGTTTATTGTTTAAACTACAGCTAAATTTTGTTTTTACTTTATTATATTATCGTAAACAAACACCGATATAATATCTTAAACGCCAGACATTTGAATCTGTAGGATACGAAGTCTTTGTTCAAGTTATCTACAAAAATGAAAATAACTACTGTCACTGATTTCATTCGTTGATTATAATTATCCACCGGATAATAGCTAATCAAACAAGGTTTGATAAAACCACTTTGGTGAAGCTTAAAATGTCAATCAACGGATAAGAAGACAGGAACTAAGTCGCTTATGAATCATTTACAGACGCATATCTAATCTTTACGGCAAATTTTATTTAACACTAGGGGTAAGGGTAAGGATAAACACGAAAGCTCTTTTTTAACAAGGGTATGTCTTGAGAAGATTTAAAAAAAATAAAACCTATAAAATGTAATTGTCCTAAATATTTTCTGACAGTTTCAGTATGTCCTATTATTAATTGACATCAACAAGAAGTTTTCCAAGATCAAGAGAAAAGTCGCATGTATTTTTATTAAATGATTATTGCTACAGCTGAAATGAAGATTGAGACGGCCAATTTAATAATTTAAGTGAAATAAAAATAAAGTTTTTAATGAAAATAGTGAATTTCGTAATTCGTAACATTTGACTACTTAAACTAATAATGAATATGGACACGACAAGTGACCTACGATTTCTGACACGCAGAATGAACTACTAAGTCGATGGGCCATCATTCAAGGGAATTTTCCCAAAGGCACGATTATTCGCGTGTCTGCGAATGTGAATTCATATAACATGACAATTCAATCCTTTCACCAGGCCTGGCTTTCAGTAAAGATTCGATAACCCAAAGATTTTAATGCCTCTCAATTTAGTAGTCATGGAAATGTTATCCACTAGCCACTAGCACCGGGTGTAAATCTATGCCTACATGTTGTGGTGCCCATAACAAAAATATCTCATCATCAGTTTGTTCCTAGGATGAACCAGCCGTTCTTATTGGGCAGGTTTCTCACGTACTATTCGCAAGCGGAGCATCGAGCACTTGAAAAGCCATTAATGAAGCTTCGAAACGCTTTTGATAATGTACCACGGATAAAGAGTAAAAGTGACAACGTGACGTGAGCATAATGTCTTTAAACTACGTAGTAGAAGTGACTGTAGGTACTACACTGTTTAATTTAGCCTAGTAAATTATAGTTTGAATAGCTAGTTGGTAGAATTATTGGTGTACATAGTAGACGCCACAGAATGACGTGGCAGCTCGCAATAATCCAGATGATCCCCTAATATTTAATAACCTTGGTCTTCAAGGTCTTAGATATGGCTATCTATGCAAGGTTGAGACTTTTCTCTGAATGTAGTACGTAGTTTAACTGTTATTAGCTAGTTATCACAGAAACTAGGTTACAAATTAGAGTTCCTCCTTCTGTCTTATCAAATTCGCTGTGGAAGTTTTATTTTGATAGAGAACAGTAGATAAAAATAACATGGCTTTGCTCTCTATGAATAATGTACTCGAATGTTTGGTAAGGTAATCGGACACTGTCCGCCCTATTTTGTAACTATTATGGTTTCGTGCCGGCCATTAATTAAAGCTGTACGTCGTTTATGAGTTTCCTAACTCTTCCCGCATTGTTTGTCTGCGGTAACTTTAAATTGAGTTACATACTTTATTTTTGTTATGATTGACTGTTGTAATGTGTTAAATACAATCCATAATAAATATTGATTGATAAAAAATAATAAAAGGATTTAGTATTTGTGTAAACTATCGATTGGCACTTATTACCAGACATAGAAATTACATATTGTTACGCCGCAGACATTTTGAAGGCTTATACTTCGTTATGGAGTGAATTCTGTGTAACATTATTATGTAATTTCATACACTTTATTTTTTAAAATTATCGTCACCGTTTTGTCCAGGCATCACCCACTTTTGAGTCGGGCCTCCTCCAAATTCACGGAGGGCATTAACCTACTGTGTCACTTAGGCAAGTGTTGACAGTGTTTATATCAAGATTTTCTTCTCTTGCGTTTTTTTAGTCGCTCGTTTTACAACACCCTCAGGATGGTTTGAGTTGGTGTATTCTAACTCCGTCACCGCGCGGAATTTAAATTACTACTACCTTGTATTAAAGTATACGTCTATCAGGTTCAAGTCATCACGTGAGACGTGACCTATCATAACGTAGGACGCGTGATGGTGCCAGCATCCCACGGCATTCAAGATATTAGCTAAGAAATTAATGAGAGTGATAAGCTTATAGACTTGTAGCACGCCCCTTGTGCAATCGCACATGATTATAACAATACACGTGTTTTCCCGCCACGTGATTCGTGACAACTGTGTGTCGAAATTCCAAGACTATGCGTTTCTAAAGATTGCCCTGGGTATTGGCAAACATCTAATTCAAAGAAATAAAAATCATCGGACCCAGATCAAGTATCTCTGACATACAAAAAAAGTAAGTAAGTTCTTGGAAGTACTAAGATCGATCCGAGATACAAAGGTAGGGCTTGCGCCAAGGTGTAATTTTATGACCAATGCAATACTGGAAAACCAGAACCTCATTTTCTTGTGACCTTTATTAAATAACCCTTAAAAGTTAGGTCCTTTTCATTCTTTATCCCTTTATTGTCCGTTGTCGATGACGTAATTTGGATTATATAGGCGTGGTTTACTACCGCTATTCATTAGTAGCTATACTGTCTCTGCCCTATTTCTTAACTACTGTCAAATAGTTTTAGTACTAGAAACTCTGATCTAATATATAAAAATCTCTTGAGGGTATTAAGTTAGTGGCTTCACACATTTTTATGATTGTAGTGATCTAATATTATGAAAATCTCTTGAGGGTATTAGGTTTCTTTTGTTGTTTGTGTGTTTATATGGAAAAACAACGTTTGTCGGGTCTAATTTAGAACATGTTTACTAAAATACTGCCAGCCGAGTAATGGGGGCATTATTCAGTTGGCCAGGCAGTCTTCGGTTGTTGTTTTTTATTTTATAAAAACTGAACTCTCCGCAAGGTTCTTGGCTTTTTGTTTTAGCGTTTGTTTTGTGTTCTTCTCATATATCAGTGGAAAACATTGGCAAATGCCGTCTTATATTTGATTATTAAAAACAAAATCCTAAAGAAGCTTTTAAAAAAATAGCAAGTATAGAAATTTCAGATGATTCTGATGTAAAAGGCTTTCCAGAAATACTCGTGAATATCTTTTTTCAAATCTCAGTCAAGTCTTAGTACTGTAGTTTCTATTCGCTGTAATTTACGAGTAGATTTATTAAGGCATATAATCTGAGGAGTATTGATCGATTTACGTTGCAATATTAAACCTAAACGATATGTTATTTCGTTATCTGCTTCAATAGGAAAGATAAGGTGAGGTTGTTTCATAAACTTGGCTAATAATAATATCATCATGCACTGTCAAGAATGCTGAATTGATTTCTTGTTTTTACGTATGCATGACTTGTTATAGATTCATCCACAGGCATGTTTGAACTGAATTTGGTTTTTGTTTTTCGAAACATTTGCTGTAATCTGTCTTATTATCATGTCAGAAATATTTTTATTAATATATTTCTGTCGACTCGTTTTGTTTTATAGTCCATCGGGCTATATTTACTAGTAGATTGAAGTACATTGTTTAAAGTATTTTTCGTTCTGCATTTTGAAAGTGCGACTCATTGTTGTCATACATTTTAGATAGTAAATATGTATGTAGTTTTCCCAAATACATTATACTTAAATTGAAATTTTTACAGTGCTCTATAGATTAACGTAGAGTATCGTCGATGCGGCTTTAATGGTCTATTAAACTTGAAAAAACTTTTTTTACATAACATTCAGATAATTCTGTATAAGCTGCCAACAGCAAAATTTGGTATACGATAAAGAATATTCAGTTTTCTTTAAATTCTTCAAGCATTTATCATTATTGCCAGTTGGGAAATTATAATAACAGCTTCTATAAAATTTTATTTAATAAGAAATACTGAAAGTCGCAAAAACGATATGGCAAATTTATTTCTGTCATAACCATTTGCATGTTAGTCTGTCATCATCTTTGAGCACGTGCCCCATTGTCATCACAGCCCTCAAGTAACGAACTATTGAGTCGGGCCTCCTCCAAGTAGATGCAGGGAATTGGGTTTCAAATCAAGTTTTCCTTCGTTTGTCTTTATTTTTCTGCCTATTTTGTTACTGTTATTAAATTCAGGGCTGTGTTGGTGACGCTAAATAAATCTCGACATGACAGCTCATGTCGGTGGTCATTCGTATCTATTTTATTTAGTCATGCTAGATAGGGCAGTGCTGGTAGGTGTCCCACAAGGTTGACCGATGTCTTGCTTAAAGTCGCTAGAATCCAAAAGATGCGGGCAGCTCTTATCTGCGGGATGCTATCGATAGATTCTTTTGTGTACTTGTAACTTAATTTTTGTTCGAATCCATTAGGCAAACCACAGATTAAATCCGATGATTTAAAACAAAGAATATCATTTTCTTTTGTTTTTGTCACAGGATAGCACAGCCGGTGTTCTTGGGTGAGCTGGTAGAATACTACAGCACTGGGAAGCACGACATCAAGCGTGAAGAGGCATACATGTATGCGCTGGCTGTGGTCCTATGTTCAGCGTTGAACGTGTTCGTCGTACACCCATATATGATGGCCATCCTGCACATGGGAATGAAGTTTAGAGTGGCTTGTTGTTCACTTATTTATAGAAAGGTAAGGCTTTTTAATATACATATACAAATAAATTAAAAATGTAAAAGGCGTATGTAAAATGCAGATGAATGATTTTAGCTAAGCTTAGCCGCTTCAGCGCTTAGTGCTTTTTGTAAACAATACTGATCATTTGAAAAAAGCAACTACAGAGTTTGTTGTCGGCTCGTGTCTGTAGGGCAGCATTCCGAACCGGTGGTAGTTTCAGTATGAATGTGGGTGGACGCATTGACTGTGGGAGATCAGAATAGAATTGGTGTTGGGTGTTTTCTTTCTATAATATGTATTTATTTACAAAAAAAAAGTATATAAGTAGTTCATCACCCATCTCGTTACCATAACACAAGCATTAAGTTCCTTAGCTTGGGACGAGATGGCGTTGTGTGAAATGTCCAAGGATATTTATTTATTTAAAATAGATGGATGGCTTTTAAGAATGAGGAATTGTGTATGAAAGGTGTGGATGTACATTATGACGACTGATAGGTGTGTATGGAGACTAATGCCTACCATGGGACTAGGACCGTATGATAATATTGGTAATTTTAAATGTGACGATTTATAAGAGTTTGTGATAAAACCTACGTAAATTTAGTTCCTTTTTAATTTGAGTTTGAGTAACAGCAGAGTATCCATGAGAATTTCCCTTTTCATGAGGCTTTTTTCCTTCCATGAATTTGGAGGAGGCCCGACTCGTAGATGGATGACTTATGGGTTGAAAACAATAAACGACGATAATTTAAAGGCAATGGTTTTCTTCAAAAAAGGTAGAATCCCCTGCTCTAGGTATAATCTGTATCGCGGGGCAGTTTCATCATCATCATCATCATCATTTCAGCCAAAAGACGTCCACTGCTGGACATAGGCCTCTGCGGGGCAGTTTACAAGCATGTAATTTACCCGAATACCATTTACACCCAGACTCGGAGCAAGTGCCTTTGGTTTACACAAAGACATTTGCCTGACCCCGGAATCGAACCGGGGGACCCGTGATTCAAAGGCAGGCACACTAAGAGTCGAGATAAAAAATACATTACAATACATTGCAAATATCTTTGTACCATGAAAACATGTTAGCCCTTGATAATGATGATTATTAGAGATTCTTTTCTTCAACAGTCACTACGTCTATCGAAGACAGCACTAGGCGAGACCACAGTGGGTCAAGTAGTCAACCTTCTCTCGAACGACGTGAATAGATTCGATGTGGCTATCATCTTCATGCACTACTTATGGATTGGACCGCTGGCCACCATCATAATTACCTACTTCATGTGGAAGGAAATCAGCTGGGCGGCGTTTGTTGGTGTAGCGTTCATGTTGGCCTTCATCCCATTGCAAGGTTGGTTCATATTTTCAATTTTGTTGTATGTTGCTCCGTCATTTAAAATCTTGTTAGTTTGATCAATTTAATTATTTGAATGTTATTCGTTCAAAATTCCCATTTATATTAGTAAAAACATTAAAATACATATAACATTAACAACATAATAAAAATATTCTAAAAAGATTTATTGAATTGAATGAAATAAATTATTAGTCTCAGATTGTAATTCTAAACTCGCATAAAAATGGAAATATGTGAACAACAAATATTCTTATTATTTTTGTTCACTTTTACCAAAACCTATTAATACTATAATGTCAATACGGGACGTATGCCACAAGACATGACACAAGGTCTTTCGAAAAAAAACGACAAATACTTGTAGGTCGTACAAATGTTTCTTCCGTGCGGGAATCGAACCCGCGACATGCTGCGCAGCAGTCGATTGCTCAACCACGCCAACCGTGTCGCCTATTTAGTAGTTTGGAGCCCAGATCAGGAAATATTGTCAACTGGTGATTGTATTATTGTGGATAGGAATTAAGTCGTTGATCGATTAATATGTAGAACGGCAGAATCAAGCCAATTAGACGTTTGCTATAAAAAATATCTGACATTGGAATCCTAACACCTGTTGATTCAAGTGTGCTTCGGAGCTAGATATAGAGTAAAATAAACAACCTACTCTACAGACTAATGGATATGAACAGATGAAACAATAACTAACACAGTTTAATTAAAACTGTGTTAGTTATTGTTTTAATACGGTTTTAATGTTTTAATAAGAGAAGGAAAACTTGATTCGAAACCCTGTGCCAACCCGTCTGGCAGCGTGGCACAGTAGGCTAATTACCCTCCATGTAACTGGAGGAGGCCCGACTCAACCGTGGGTCATCTATGAGTAGTATGAGCTACTTAAAATATTACCATTAATTACCGTGTTCCTTGATATGTACAACGTTTTCACCCTTTAGAGATTTCCTTCTCTTGAGCGTTAAAGTTCGGACTAACTAGTTTCTTTATGCGTCCTTTATTACTATTAATTGGAACTATATTTTTGAAATCCGTTCGTCCATGTTTTGATTAAGCTTCTTATTCAAAAACCTTTTTTTTTCAATCAACAGCATATCTAGGCAAACGTACGTCGGTTCTTCGGCTAAAGACGGCGCTGCGGACAGACGAGAGGGTTCGCCTCATGAATGAGATCCTGTCTGGAATACAAGTGATCAAGATGTACACATGGGAAAAACCTTTCGCTGATCTCGTCGCCAAGGCCAGAAAGTTAGTATTTGTGGGTTGATTTCGAAATTCAAAATACTTGCTCTTTTGATTGAACGAATGTTGCAATCGCGAAGATAGATTTGATTTGTTGCATTACGTTTTCCCGTCGAAACTGGTTCTGTTTTGATTCATTTTGGAATAGAGCCTTTCCATGAGGCTCTGGAAAATAGGCTTGAATATAAAGTTAGATAAAAGTGAAATGGGAGTTTATTTCAGGCGTACTGTACAATGCCAACTAGTTTGAATTCGTTATCTTTAGGCATATCAAAATTCATAACCAATCAAAATCCACCCCATTCCATGCTGAGGGTGTCGTAAGAGCCGATAACCTAGCCGCAAGAGAAGAAAATCTTGAAATAAAACCCTATGTCAACCCGTCTTGCCGGCGTGGCTAATTACCGTCGTGGCTAATTACCGTCGTGGCTAATTACCGTCAATGTAATGGAAGGAGGTCCGACTCAGCAGTGGGTCATTTATGGGCTGAGTAGTAGTAGTAGATATCAAAATTATATTGGAAAGTTTTACCAAAACAGTGGAAGCTCCCAATTTCAGCTATTAAGGCGGAGAATATTCTTTGGATGGCCGCCAATAAATGATTATAACCAAAACATTTTTTCTCTTTTATGATACATGTTGAAACATTCCAAGCTTAAACAAGATTATCGGTACTTACTAGAAAAACTTATATAATTTTGTTCTCCAGAATTACCTGTTTAAATAATTAGCTATATTTTTTTTCTATAGAAACTATATAAATAATATGTAAGTGAAGTGCCAATTCAACATGTGGTATGTATCTTTCGCGTTAAAGAACAAATTCCTTATGATCTATATCTATCATAACATTCCCACATCACTTCACCTTGAAAAATCGCGTGAAAGCCAAAGCTTTTGCCATGCTGTCAAATTACCGAACTCTTGAAAACAACACTGACAACATTGGATTGAAATCTGATGATGATTGCTTTTGTATTGGGTAGCAAGCTTGCACAAAATTAGCTTTCAAGTTGCTGTCAATGTGGCGTCAAGAGTACCGATATTGGTTTGAATCCAATAGTGATTAGTTCATCCAATGCCCCCTTAATATTGAAACAATTTGGCGCTAGCGTCACGTTCAAGTGGTGCTCAAGAGTACGAAACGTCATAATTCCAATCCCGATCGATCGGAATCGCGTTCGATAGTAAGCTCCCTGAATCACTCAACAAAAATTCTTTTATTTCACGTTTTCAGACTCACTCGATTTGTACACATTTATTTTATACAACTATTAACGAAACCCGCGACTTCGTCCGAGGGGTATTTAACAATGTGGAAATTCAGTAACTAGGGACTCCTGAAAAGCGGGGGCAGTTCAATAAAAGAAGCCTAAGTCACTCCTTATTACATCAGCTATCTGCCAGTGAAAGTATTGCCAAATAAATAAAATAAATAAATATCCTTGGACATTACACACAACGCCATCTCGTCCCAAGCTAAGCAACTTAATGCTTGTGTTATGGTAACGAGATGGATGATAAACTAGTGACTTGAATGCCTTTGAACCTAGGCTTGCGTGATGGGAACCAACGCCAGGAGCAGGCAATTCAACGAAATGCCCGACAGGGCACCGGCTCTCACATACATACGATGAAACACAGTAAAACTGCTTGGCCGGACTTAGAGGGTGGGTGGTACCTAGCCGGGCAGACCATTCGATCCTACCACCAAGGGTGCTGGGTTTTGTTGACTTTTACAACAGGCGTTATTTCCCGGCGTGCGGTGGGGAAGTTTTATATTCTGCCCGGCCCCACACGGGAATGTGAGTAGCCGAAACAAAAAGAGCCGTCTGCCTCTGGTGGAGCTCTGGCGACACGCATGAACAACACACGAACCAAGGGTGATAATTGGATGCTGTGTTGGTTATAGGGTATATCTTGAAGTATGGAAATCGTTCCCAAGATATGCAGTTACATTTTAAGTGTTTATGTTTATCGCTCCGCTGACGGATTAAGAATAAATTGTGTCACCACCCCATTCCATCCTGAGGTTGTCTAAGAACCGACAAAAGAAGCCGCAAGAGAAGGAAAACTTGATACGAAAACCTGTGCCAACCAGTCTGGTTTAGTAGTTTAACAACGTAGTGGTTGTAGGAACCAACTAATGTTCCATTAACAAATTCTTGTTTTTTTTTTAGACGTGAAGTCAAGCAGATTCGTGCTACATCATACATCCGCGGTGTCCTTACCTCGTTCATTATGTTCACGACTCGTATCTGCCTGTTCTGCTCGATCCTCGCCTACGTTCTGGTCAACAATATCATCACGGCTAAACAAGTGTTCGTTATCACCAGTTTCTACAATATTCTCAGACAGACGATGACTGTGTTCTTTCCTCAAGGTAATTTAACTATTTTGACTGTTCCGAAGAATAATGAACCTATCTGCAATACTGCTTTGAAACCATTTTGAACTCTATTCTTCATATATATAATATAATATGAAGTTCAAAATGGTTTCAAAGCAGTATAGCAGATAGGTCTTTATTCTTCGGAACAGTCGTTACTTGCGGTTGACGTCATCGGCGTTGATTGTATGTTTGGTTATCACTTTCTTTTTTGCAAATACAATTTTTTTTCTTAAGACTGCCAAACAACTAAACGCATTATCTATATAAACAAAAATGAACCGAACGGATGGACCGATGTGGCTAATTTTGGTCTTGAAATATTCGTGTAAGTCCAGGGACCTTTTCTGGACTTACACGAATATTTAATTAATTAATTTAATTTAAAAGGCGAGAAAGTATGAAAAATATCATTCAGGTTTTTTATTTATTGATTCTGAGGCAGCTTAGCCTGGTCAGCTAGTTATTAATAAAATTATTCAAAATAAAAAAATATGAGGAAATGCAAAAAATATTTATATTGCCCCAAGAGAAGGAAAACTTGATACAGACCCTATGCCAACCCGTCTTGCCAGCGAGGTAGGCTAATTTCCCTTCATGAATTTGGAGGAGGCCCGACCCAGTAGTGGGTCATATACACACACATTATTTTTGTGTTGTATTTTTTGAATATTTGAAAGCATTCGCAAGAACGAACAAAAATACTCTAAAATACACAAATAATTCACCATAGGACTTTTGATAGACACTAGTGCGTATCGCAGTCACTTCCAGTATTTTTGTGATAGCCTGTATGTCAGAATATACTATTACTGGACATCTAATTTACATTTCGTATAAACAGTTATATTTATTTTAAATGTTATATTTGGTAAAATTTCTGTTTTCTAGGCATTGCTCAAATGGCGGAGGCATCGATATCGATAAAGCGCCTCCAAAGCTTCATGATGTACGAAGACACAACCAAACCAGTGCCAGGGCTAGCTGAGATACAGACCTCAACTAAAGTCCCTAAAGACGAGACCAAAGATTCTTTGTTACATGAAGCTGTGGAGAAAGAAAAGCACCAGGACATAGAAGAGACTGCTTTGAAGGAGGAACCAGTCCAAAATAAAGGAAATGGTGAGGTTTTTAACCGACATCAAAAGAGAAGGAGGTTCTTCATTCGTCTCTTTGTTTACACCTACTACTCGACCCCTAAAACCTACTGCTGAGTCGGCCCTCCTCCCATCACAGGAATTAGCCTTTGCCATGCTGGCCAGATGGATTGGCACAGGGTTTCCTGTTAAGTTTTCCTTCTCTTGCGGCTAGGTTATCGACCTTGTCATTACATTCTGTCGGCACGCTCAGGGTGGAAGGGGGTGGTGACATTATGTATTTTATATCCATCACCATACTGAGAGTGTACTACTGTGTCATATACAAACCACCTGTCTGTCCGTCCTTTCTATGGTCAGATGTTATTTGATGGAGGTGTTCAAACTTGATACGAAAACCTGTGCCAACTCGTCTGGCCAACGTGGCACAGTATGCTAATTACACTCCCTGTGACGGGAGGAGGCCCGACTCGGCAGTGGGTCATTTATGGGCTGAATAGTAGTAGTAGTTCTGTAATGTCTGTTGCATTTCATAGATTTCTAAACGAAGTGTTTGGACAAGACTTCGCAACGATAATAATTGCCTTAGACTATAAACACATGTTTGAAGATTGTCTATTCTACTTGTATCGGGTAGGTATCTCATATACATATATAATATGTTCAATTTTCGAATCGCAGGCAGTGCGAAATCGGCACCGGAGAACAGTGAAGAAGACGAACAGGAACTATCGGCGAATGTTGAAGAAGATTCTAGAGGGGTGCGACTCAAACACGCCACCGCCAAGTGGATTGTGGCACACTCCGAGAACACGCTAACTGACCTTTCGCTTACAATCAAACCTGGAAAGTGAGTAGCTTTTTCACAATACATTAAAGAGATAAATCCTTAATCTTCAAAATTATCATCATTATCATCAACCCGAACATTGTGGTGATGAATTAAGATTACATAGTGTCACCAATCCATTCACCCTGAGTGTGTTGTAAGAGCTGACAAAACAAAAAGACAAGGCAGATAACCTAGCCGCAAGAGAAGGAAAATTGAAACGGAACCATGTGCCAAACCGTCTGGCCAACGTGCCACATTAGGCTAATTATGTAAATGGAGGTGGCCCGAGCACTACAGTGGGTCATTCATGGGCTGGTACTACCCAGTAGTAGTTGTATACTTATAAGAACTTGAGCTGGTGCACGCAGCCTTTCGCAGACCGTCGCTACGCCTACACGAAGGTATTTACTAAAACTATCTTACAAACTCAAAAGGAACTTTATTTTCTTTATAGTATATAGATAGTATATTTTGATTAATTGTGTATGTAAGTCTATTAGAAGTAAACTTAATTTTCATTATTTAAGTGCATCTAGCCCATGTCATTCTCTGCTCCACCCAATGGTTGACTGTTGGAGAATGCCTCTAGGCATTAAGTCCGCCAATGTACTATGTTGCATGAAGCCTTAAATAAATAAATAACGTAGGTTTTATCACAAAACTCTCATAAATCGTCATACCTACATTCACACCTTTCATATACAATTCCTCACTCTTACAATCCCTCAATCTTCCTTGAACGCTCATAATCCCTGCGTCCACTCGCATTCATGCTGAAACTGACTGCCTCGTTGGTCTAGTGGTTAGATGTGCCGCCTTTGGATCAACGGGTCCCGGGTTCGATTCCGGGGTCGGGCAAGTGTCTTTGTCTAAACCAGAGGCACTAGCTCGGAGTCTGGGTGTCATTTCTATCTATAATATGTATGTATTTACAAAAAAAAAATGTATATAAGTAGTTTATCATCCATCTCGTTACCATCACACAAGCATTAAGTTGCTTAGCTTGGGACGAGATGGCGTTGTGTGAAATGTCCAAGGATATTTATTATTTATTTATAAACTACCACCGGTTCGGAAAGCTGCTCTACAGAGAAGAGCCGGCAAGAAACTCTATAGTTCTGTAGTATTATAATATACGTAAACTTAAAAAATACCGGAACCAAGTTATATTCTTGGGTAGTGACATTTCTGGTATCCGTGTGGTGACGGATTTAGAATACATAGTGTCACCATTCATCCATAAGGTGTCGTAAGAGCGTTGGCCGTTGGAAAAGGAGTCTAATTTTACCACTGGGCGAACACTAGTACTCAGAAATAAGGAAATGCAATGTTGAAACTGCAGTTGGCCGGATGGCTGATGATGCAGCATAGTCCTGGAACAGCGACCACGCCCGGGAAAGCATAGCGTAGGACGAGTTCCGACCAGGACCGGACGGAACTCGTCCTACGCCATGCTTTCACGTAGTCTTATACGTTTGTCCTGTACGTTTGTCTGTCTATTATACGAAGACGTGCTCTTCGAAAGTCATTTCAGTTCGTTAAAATTCGCCATCGATTGCGGTCGTTACTAGATCGCGCTTTGTGGCGTTCTATGGGGACGCCGATGGCTGATAGATAAATATAAATAAATATCCTTGGACATTTCACACAACGCCATCTCGTCCCAAGTTAAGCAACTTAATGCTTGTGTTATGGTAACAAGATGGATGATAAACTACTTAAATACATTTTTTTTTTTGTAAATACATACATATTATAGATAGAAATGACACCCAGACTCCGAGCCAGTGCCTCTGGTTTAGACAAAGACACTGGCCCGACCCCGGAATCGAACCCGGGACCCGTTGATCCAAAGGCGGCACATCTGACCACTAGACCAACGAGGCAGTATGTCATGTTCGTTTTTCAAATATCTTGTTCCATAATCTCCAAATCCCGATTTGTTGAGCAGGCTAATAGCTGTGATCGGTCCAGTGGGCGCTGGCAAGTCGTCGCTGCTTCACGTGCTGCTCCGCGAGCTGCCGCTGGTTGCCGGCTCAGTCCACATTGGCGGCACCGTCTCCTATGCCAGCCAGGAGCCTTGGCTCTTCGCAGGTATGTCCTACCCCTAATGACGTAGCTAAGCTGTTTTTTTGCGCGAATTATTTAATAAAAGTAGATTCTACTCACTATTGTTTACACTTTTTCCAGGATAAAAGTATCCCCTACTGCATTGGGTATAACCTGTATCGTTGGGGTCAGTGTACTAACATCATCATCATTTCAGCCTAAAGACTGCTGCTGCTGGACTAAGGTTGTAATTCACGAACACAAATGACGCCCAGACTCGGCGACTGTGCCTCTGGTTTACACAAACACACTTGCCCGAACCCGGAATCCAACCGGGGGCGCATGATCCAAAGTCGGTACACACAACCACTATACCAACAAAGCATTAAGATTTATGCTTTCAATTGTTTTATCGAGGTTGAAGAACACGTCCATCCATTCAAGTTACAAGTTTATTTATCGCTAATACTCTAATGTATTAGTCACCGACATAGCCCACAAGATTGCCAAACTTAAGTGGCAGTGGGCAGGGCTCATAGCGCGCAGGACCGATGCCCGATGGGGCAGAAAAGTACTCGAGTGGCGACCGCGTTCCGGAAAGCGCAGTGCTGGTAGGCCTCCCACACGGTGGACCGATGACCTGGTTAAGGTCGCCGGAAAACGATGTATGCGGGCGGCCCAGGACCGGCCTTTGTGGAAATCTTTGGGGGAGGCCTATGTCCAGCAGTGGACGTCTTTTGGCTGAAATGATGGTGATGATGATGAATACTCTAATGAGCCGTTTATCGTTTAATAATCTTATGGCAGCATATTTTTGAAGTGAAAACTTCTTTAGTGTGTGTGTGTGTGTCTGAAGTGTAAAATTTTTATGTGAAATAAATTGCAGCTTTTGTGTACGATAGCGCTTTTTTTATCATTTAGCAACATATGACATACGGGGTTAAGATAACTTTAAAACAAAAATATTATGCTAACATGGCCTCATTGTCAGCTTAATATAGTCTGTGAGATTGAAATGTATTTTTCATTGGCAGGCAGCGTGAGACAGAACATTCTGTTTGGCCAGCCCATGGATCGCCCGCGGTACAACACCGTTGTCCGCAGATGCGCCCTGGATAGAGACTTTTCGCTGTTCCCACAAGGTGACAAGACCGTCGTCGGCGAACGAGGCGTCAGTCTCAGTGGTGGTATGTTTTTGTTCATATACTATGTTTACACTTCTGCGAAAGTTCGTGTTTGGTGTAAGATAAATTCTGTGGCAAAAAAAATTGTCTACATTGCGCTTTAGAAAAAAAAAACTGACTTCGAACACAGTAAAAGCGAATAATAAACTTAATTTGACTACTAATACTACTCAGCCCGTGTATAGCCAACTGCTAAGTCGGGCCTCGTCCCATTATATGGAGGGCCAGGCGGGTTGGTACAGGGTTTGTAACAAGTTTTCTTTTTCTTGTGGCTAGGCGATCCGCCTCTTGCGTTCCTTTCGACATCCACTGAATGATATGGGTTGGTGATTTTGTGTATTCAAAATCCATCAACTGACGCACGCAATGTCTTACGCCCCATAAAAAATGTTCTGTACAAAAACCTGCAATAAAATCACGCGAGTGACAATCACCCAAAAATGAACTCTATGACTTTAGGACGGAAAGCTCAATTTCTTTAATTACTAACCCGTATACAGCGGTGATCCTCGTTCTAAATCTGTAAGAACCCTAAAGGTAATTTTACTTTTTCTATATGTGTACATCTATATATATATATATATATATGTACATGTGTATATATATATATATATATAAATCAATGCCACTTTTTGTTGTAATTTTATAACTAAACCGATTTGAATGATTTTTTTTTGTATGCGTTTGGGTGGCGCCGAGAAGGGTTTAGATTCGCCCAACAGCCCGAAAGATGGCGCTGCAGTCGGTAAACGAATATCATGCAGGACAACGTCTGCCCGGTCAGCTAGTAAATAAATAAATAACAAATCTAACCTAACCTGATCTGTCGTTGTTTCTAGGCCAGCGTGCCCGCATATCTCTAGCTCGGGCAGTCTACAAGCGTGCAGATATCTACCTGTTGGATGATCCGCTGTCGGCCGTAGACGCCCACGTGGGTAGGCATCTCTTCGAATCATGCCTCATGGGCTACCTGCGGAACACCACTCGTATCCTCGTCACGCACCAACTGCAGTTCCTTAGGGATGTCGACCAGGTAAGTTAGTTCACGCATCGCGTTACATCGGGTCGCGTCGCGTATAAATAATGTGTTTTCGCCTTTCAGTTCAGTGCACTATTTTTATGTTTTTCCTTGTTTTTTATATTACTTATTTTGTTATTATTATTAATTAATTAATTAAATTAAACTATAATCACTTTTTTATGGAACATCATTCCATTCTAATCTAAAGAAGGGCGTTGGTAGCGTTACCATCGTTTTACCTGTTTACCATGTCTCATGTTCTTGTTCCGAAATAAACTTTAAATTAAATGCGGTCATACTATGTACTATCGGTGTGGATTTAGAATACATAGTGTCACCACCCCATTACGATCATGAGGGTGTCGTAAGAGGCGACTAAAGGAAATGGCAAGGCTGCAACACTAGACAAAAAATAAAGAAAACTTGATAGGAAACTGTGCCAACCTGTTTGGCCAGCGTGGCACAGTAGGCTTATTACTCTCCAGTAACTGGAGTAGGCCCGACTCTCCTAAAATTATTTTATAACTAGCGGACCCGACAGACTTCGTCCTGTCAAAAAGATAGCGGTATTAAGGTTCGAGCACACTGTGTCGGGCCGCAGCGGCTCGCATTATTGCGACGCCGATTTGCGTCCGTGCGATGCGGCCCGTCCCGCCTCGCTGCGCCACGTCAAAGTGGACTATATAGCAAGCGGATCGGTGGGCATATTTTGGTATTTTCGTGTTCCTGTGATGAGCAGAAAAATGAATGAAGAACTCAAAATCTGTCAATGCACTGCTACCCGGCCCGTCACTAATGTGCTAGGTACGCATTTTGCGCTGCGCTGCGGCCCGCTCTGTCCCGCTCTGGCCCGACATAATGTGCTTGAACCTATAAAGTGCAAATTGACACTTTGACATTAGGAACACACCTACATTGCTTAAACAACAGTGAGTGGTTGTCATTTAATATGAACTTTATACAATAGCATTAAAGCTCAAATTGTCGCTACGTTTTAGTTAGAAAAAGTTTGTATGGGAAAAAGAAAAAGGCTATTTTTAGGGTTTTCCCAGCAATTATTCGCTCGCCGTAAAAACCATCATTGAACTTCAACGAACATTTTAAAAAAAGAATTGCCCAAATTGGTCCAGGCGTTATTGAGTTATGCGGTTACCAACACATTTTCCTATTCATTTTTATATTATAGATTTAACACTGGCACTGACGACGACGACACGTGCGAAGACAACAGTGCATTGATAAAGTTAATATTGAATAAATCACATCTCATTGGATTTAATAGATAATACTGCTCAAGAATGGAGCTCTGGCCGCGGCCGGTAACTTCGACACACTCAGCGCGTCAGGTATCGACTTCGCCACACTTCTTGCGCGGGACCAGCCCGAAGATGAGAAGCCAACGGGCGAGTCCAGTCCCACAACGGAAAACGACGAGTCCTTCTTCGCGCAGAATAGCTTCAGAAAACGACAGATGAGCATACATTCTGTAAGTATTTTAAGGATTAAATGAAGAGTAGGGCATTGTGCCAATCCGTCTGGCCAGCGTGGCACAGTAGGCTTATCACCCTCCACGTGATTGGAGGAGGCCCGACTCAACAGACGGTTATCTATGGGCTGGTTACTAGTAGTAGTATCATCAATAAACTCTCGTCCACTGTTCGACATGGATCTGGTTCTCCTAATGAGAACTTGAGCTGGTGCTCGCGGCTTTTCGCCAACACTAAGCTATCTTACCCTCCTCGTTGGTCTAGGGGTTGGATCTGCCGCCTTTGGATCAACGGGTCCCGGGTTCGATTCCGGGGTCGGGCAAGTGTCTTTGTCTAAACCAGAGGCACTTGCTCTGAGTCTGGGTGTCATTTGTGCTCGTGAATTACATGTTTGTAAACTGCCCCCGCAATACAGGTTATACCTAGTGCAGGGGTTCCGTTTTCTATTTTAAAAAAAAGTGTGTAATTGGAGGAGGCCAGACTCAGCAGTGGGTCATTTATGGGCTGATTAGTATTAGTAGATCGGTTTTTTTTTTATTCTTCTTTGTTCGCTACTACTATTGGGATGTCGTGGGTATTTAATAATGTTAAACTTGGTTATAGGTTAGTTCTGTCGACAATCTAACGGCAACTGCCCCGCCCGACGGAGGTCGTACCGAAGCCGAGACGAAGAGTTCGGGGGCAGTCGGCAAGAAGGTCTACGGAGCGTACCTGAAGGCCGCCGGCCACTCTATAGTGGTACTGGGCATGTTTCTCATAGCGTTGTTGGCTCAGGTGCTAGGTTCAGTGTCTGACTGGTGGACCAGTTATTGGTAAGTTGATAAAAAAATGACCTGTTAAATAACAGCCGGAAAATTACTTGAAATTGAATTGCCTGCGTAGTAGTCGATTTTTGCAAACCTAGCCGCTAGCCTAGTAGGTTAATTGCCCTCCATGTAGTTGGAGGAGGCCTGACTCGGCAGTGGGTCATTTATGGGTTGAGAAATAAATAAATAAAAGTAAAATAAAAAAAAATACGCATTTCTATTTCCGTATGGTGATAGATTTAGAATACACAATGGCACTGAAAAGAAAGAAAACTTGATACAAACCCTGTGCTAACCAATCTGTTTTAATTTTTCAAATGTATTTTTAATTTGTATTTTGGTTCTTGTATTGGTGGTAGTAACATCGCATTGGCTATATAGCTGTTGCATTGGCCATATAGCTGTTGCATTGGCCATATAGCTGTTACATTGGCCATATGTTAAGGTGTTATTTACGTAATTTTAAATAAATAAGAATAAATAAAAAGTCTTCCCAGTGTGGCACAATTTCCCTCCATGAATTTGGAGGAGGTCCGACTCGGTCGGGCTGAAATGAATTTGTATCCCTCAGGGTGATACTGGAGGAGGAACATCCCGAAGAACTGCTCAAACTGGCGGAGAGTACCAACACGTCATCGTTGTCGGGCGACACTTACTTCTACAAAGTCGGCCTCAGCAGATATGATTGTATTTACATATACAGTGGTAAGTTGACGACTATATCAAAAAATGGTTGTTACAGAAATCTATCTCTCAGCTCTGCAAAGTCAAATAAAAATTCAATAATGACGTTGGTTCATTAGAACTAGAGTTATTAGAATTAATAAAAATAAAAACATTTAAAAAAGTTAACCATCAGAAATCTAAAATTAACGCGCGCTTGAGTAACGCATTTTTTACAGTACTTTTGATATATTTCTTAAAAAATAATAACATTTAAAGTTTACCATTTAGCACATGATTATGTCGGTACGGTTGGGAACAGTATGAGCACACTCTACAGAAACGCGTGTTGTGATTTTTTGTTGTGAAAATATGGAGCAACAAGAGATGTTATAACTTGATAGTTTTTTTTCGCATAAGCCAGAAACCATATTGGAAAACATCAGACATCACACCAGGGTTTAAAAAAAATATGAAATCGCTATAAGGCTAGCCCCAATTTGAAAAAAAAAAAAAACTTTCTTATGTCTTTATTTCTAACATTCAATCAACAATTTTAATACTTTGACCGGTCTAGCGATTTTTTTAAGTCGTATGACTGCTGGTACTAGGTAACAGTGTATATTTTCAGGCATGGTGATCGCCCTCGTCGTGGTGTCCCTTCTTCGTTCCTTCATGTTCTTCTTCATGGCAATGAGAGCGTCTACACGTCTGCACAATACGATGTTTGCGGCAATCACGCGTGCACCCATGCGGTTCTTCCACGTTAATCCCTCTGGCAGAATTCTGAACCGTTTCTCCAAGGACATGGGGGCGGTGGATGAAGTGTTGCCAAGCGCCTTGCTTGATGTTCTACAGGTATTTATTAATTACTAGCTGTCCACGCTTTCGATCCCAAACTCAAAAGGAACTTTACGTAGGTTTTATCACAAAACTCTTATAAATCGTCATATTTATAAATACCATTATCATCTTACGGCCCCTGTCCCACACTAGGTGGTAGTTCCACACACACGTAACAGTCGTCATACCTACATTCACACCTTTCACACACAACTCCTCACTCCTACAATCCCTCCATCTCCCCTGACCGCTCACACGCTTTGCTGTGGCTGCCATGTTGCTTTGGTTTTCGTAATACCCATGCTCATCTTGACGTTCGCTTTCATTACCTTGAAGTCATATTTTTATCACTAAAATGAATTTGTAAGCCCCCATCTACTATTATAGACTGACTGAGAAAATGGTGTTATGTGAAAAAATATTGTAGGATGAAACCCGTTGAAAAAGGAAGAGAATATAACAAAAATTAAAGTAAAAGTAATTTACGAGCGATCTGAAGTCGGCTGGTGGTGGGGTCGTAGTTTTTAAGTGTTAAAATCGGTTTATCTCGATTTCTGGCAAAGTTACAAGTCTTAAGAGAAAAAATTGTAGTAAAAAGATCTACAACTTTTATATTGACAGTTTTTGCACAATAGCTCGGAACTTTTCGAAACCAAGTTCTTGTTTTTTTTATCCTATAATTTTTTTTTCAATAGAAACTATCCTATTGGGTCCAGTCGTTCGGAATATAGATATATGAGTAAAGATTTCACAGGGATATACGTTTTATTTGATTTTTTGGGACAATATGCCGTACATTGCACTTATTGTTAGGGTAGGGAAAATACGCGCCTCACTCTTATAAAAGTCTCCTTACATACATTAACATAACGTCACGAATTTGGTTAACAAGCTAAACTCTTCAACAGATTGGTCTCTCACTCATCGGTATCGTGGCGGTAGTGGCAGCGGTCAACTACTGGCTAATGATACCGACATTGGCCATCGGTCTCGTGTTCTACGGCCTACGGATCTTCTACCTATCCTCCTCGCGCAGCATAAAGCGCCTCGAGGGTGTGAGTGAGTCATCTTTGCCACAGTTCTTACAGCTAACAGATTATTAATTTTGTTTCCCTTACCTGCGAGACCGGGAGGAAATGGCAGGCCGATAACCAAGCCGCTGGTGAAGGAAAACCCTCCAGTGCCTGCCTCGTTGGTCTAGTGGTTAGATGTGCCGCCTTTGGATCAACGGGTCCCGGGTTCGATTCCGGGGTCGGGCAAGTGTCTTTGTCTAAACCAGAGGCACTGGCTCGGAGTCTGGGTGTCATTTCTATATATAACATGTATGTATTTACAAAAAAAAAATGTATATAAGTAGTTTATCATCCATCTCGTTACCATAACACAAGCATTAAGTTGCTTAGCTTGGGACGAGATGGCGTTGTGTGAAATGTCCAAGGATATTTATTTATTTATTTATAGTGTGACGCAGTATGCTCATTACCCCCCATGTAACTGGAGGAGGCCCGATGAGCAGTGGGTTATTTATGGACTGAGAAGTAAGTAAGTAAGGTAATCAATATACCTACAATCTTCATAAACGAACTATCATTCATTCAGGCTTCAGAAGTGGGATAAAGTAGTTGACTTTCCACAGCTCGCAGCCCGGTGTTCTCTCACCTGAACGCGTCTCTACAAGGCATCACCACGATACGAGCATTTGGTGCACAAGAAGCGTTAATCAGAGAGTTCGATAACCACCAGGACCTTCACAGTTCAGCTTGGTACTACACAGTTTATTTATCTTTTATCTATAACAACTAGCAGACCCGGCAAACGTTGTTTTGCCATATAAATATCGCTAAAAAAATAGGAGTGGAAATTTGGGGTTGTATGAATTTTTGTGATACATCAAGTATCATAAAAAAATAAAAATAAATATAACGTCCAATAATAATAAAAATAAAATTAGGGATGGACCACCCTTATCATTTAGGGGGATGAAAAGTAGATGTTGTCCGATTCGCAGACCTACCCGCGAGAGGAGAATTTTATTAAAAACTATTCTTTCATTTTGACGACATGGTTGGCGCAGTGGTTGAGCGATCGACTGCTGCGCAGCATGTCGCAGGTTCAATTCCCCGCACGGAAGAAATATTTGTCCGACCTACAAGCTTTGTTCCGGGTCTGAGTGTTTTCTTTCTATCATATGTATGTATTTACAAAAAAAAATAAAAAATAAGTAGTTTATCATCCATCTCGTTACCATAACACAAGCATTAAGTTGCTTAGCTTGGGACGAGATGGCGTTGTGTGAAATGTCCAAGGATATTTATTTATTATTTATTTCTATCACTGTATTCAACTATTCTGTCGAGTTCATTTCCGACTAGCTGCGCCCCGCGGTCCCGCGGCCCTGCGGCGGAATTTATGTTTTTCTTTTCTTCTTACTTGATACTTATTGTTTTATTTTGGACAATTCACACAATATGTTTATAACTTGTAGCCTATGCGTTATTCTGATGTATAAGGTATATTATTGTAAACTTTCATAAAAATCCAAACTTTCGGGTTTGTAATATTAATAGGATTTCCACGCCAATTACTTTTTTTTTTTATTTTAAAAGAGGGAACGAGCAAGTGGCTAACCTGATGGTAAGTGATCGTAGCCGCCCATGTAAACCTGCAATATCAGATGAGCGTTGTGTGTACGTTGTATACTGTGATATGGCGCTGCAGCTGTGATATCAGTTTATTTCAATACACTTCCTTCTAGGTACCTATTTCTGGCAACTTCACGCGCTTTCGGCTTCTGGCTGGACTGTGTTTGCGTGGTGTATATCGCGGTCGTCACTCTCAGCTTTCTCGTCTTCGGGAAAGGTAAGATCAACATCGAGATTAAGATCATTAATCAATAAATGAAAAAATAATTGAATATTCTTTACAAAGAAACATTTGATACACGACATAAAAATTGAAATAAAAAAAAGTATGTTTAAGCCGCCATCTTTACAAAAATAATAAACTGACATCAAAAACAATGGTAAAACTAAAAAGCAGTTTTTTTAAACCCTACTCCTGTACCTGCATCGTAACATTTAATTCATGAATTCAAATGACACCCAAACTCTGAGCTAGAGCCTCTGGTTTACGCAGAGACACTTGCCTGACCCCGGAATCGAACTGGGGATCGTGATCTAAAGGTCATCCAAAGGGCCTAGACCAACATGGGAGTCATTAATAAACATGTATAGTAAGATATCACGTGTATTTATTTCTAAACCGAAAAGCGGCGTGTAGTATTTACCTTTGTGTGTACGATCCTTTGTAGGTACTAAAAAATACACGTGATTTTCAATGGGGGGTGGGGGGTAGTCTTAAACCTCACCACGTATCACCAAGGGGGAGGGAGGGGTTAAACAATGTTAAAAAACATCACGTGATTAATGGACAGCACAAAAGTTAGTTGACGTAATTTGTTAAAAAAAAATGTGTTGTTTATTTAATTGTTTTGCTGTAATTTTTAGTGCTTACGTTGTAATTTATTTGTAGACGAACACGGTGGCAACGTGGGTCTGGCCATCACACAAGCGATGGGTCTAACCGGAATGTTCCAGTGGGGCATGAGGCAGTCCACCGAACTCGAGAATCAGATGACCAGTGTCGAAAGGTACCGAGAAATAGTTTTACGCTCCATGAATTTGGAGGCGGCCTGACTCAGTAGTGGGTCTATTATGGGATGAAACGACAACGATAACTTTTTGACATGTCAATTTGTATTTAGTATTGGTTTTCTTTTTAAAAACGAAACCCCTTGCAGTAAGTCTAACCTGTATCGAGGGGGCAGTTTACAAACATGTAATTCACGACCACAAATGACACCCAGACTCTGAACAAGTGCCTCTCGCTTACACAAAGACACTTATTGCCCAACCCTAGAATTGAAGCGGGGACCCGTGATCTAAAGGCGGCAAGTTCTTCTACTGATGTTTTTATATAATTTTTTTAAATCTTTATTATGGCGGTATGAACTTCTCCGGGTCAGTTAGTGCTTAATAACGCACTAGCTGTATTCGCGCTTATTTTCACACACATATTTTTTCATATTTTTTTGGTTCGGAAGTCTTCCTAGGCACATGCAAAGCACTTTTGCTGATCAAATGCATAGGACATACAGACACGCATTCATGTTTATGTATAAGACTAACTGACCCGGCAAACGCTGTGTTACCATATGAATAATTAACCCCCCTTGTGGTTTCGTAAAATCCGAAAATCCATAAAATCCTCTACTCTGTGAAAAGAATATTCCTACCAAATTTCAAGTCTCTAGGTCTTATGGTTCCAGGGATATCGTGATGAGTGACTATACGTGGAAATCTATTTATTTAAGACTAGCTGACCCGACAGACGTTGTCCTGTCTGAACTATGAATATTGAATTCGAATTGGAATAATTAATAATAAATTAATATACCGCTTTTTCTTATCGATTCCAATCCCTTATTTAATGTAATTAAAAAAGAAAAAAAGTAATTATGCCAAAAATAGCGAACCGTCGGGACGAACGTCAGATGTTTGACAGGTAACAGTTTGTATGGGAAAATAAAATTGTTGTATTTATTATTTTACTTACAATATTTCTATGTTTTCTCAACTCTTAAACCTTCCCTGGACTCACACGAATATTTCATGACCAAAATTAGCCAAATCGCTCCAGCCGTTCTCGAGTTTTAGCGAGACTAACGAACAGCGATTCATTTTTATATATAGAGATAAAATATTTTCTCAGAATCCAAGAATACTCGCATATCGATTCGGAGCCGCCCCTGCAATCAGAGCCCGGCAAGAAGCCCCCTCCATCGTGGCCCGAATTCGGTCGTCTAGAATTCCGCCACGTCTCCCTATACTACGCTACCGGTGAGCCTCCGGTACTCAACGACCTGTCCTTCGAGGTGGCGCCAAAGGAGAAAGTTGGCATCGTTGGCCGGACCGGAGCTGGGAAATCATCGCTGATCAACGCTTTATTCAGGTTAGTGTTTAAAATTGAGCTTACAGTCTTAGAGGTTAGAGTTCCTTTTTCATTGCTCCATGTCAATCATGCATTTAATTTTGTCGCAGGTTTGTGTTTATAAAATTTATTTAAGGAAGGTAAGGCATTGCGTCTGTGTGGAATACACAAAGTCACCAACCTATACCATCCGGGGAGTGTCGTAAGAGCCGCTAAAGCAAACAAGAGGCAAATCACTTAGCCGCAGGAGAAACACTGTCGAGTCGGCCTCCTCCCATCATAGGGAGGGTGCCATGCTGACCAGACATGCTGACACACAGGATTTCATTTCAAGTTTTCCTTCTCTTGCGGCTGGGCATTCAGCCTAGTTATTTCCTTTTGTCGGCTCTTACGACACCCTCACGATGGAATGAGGTGGTGACTAACTAACTGAACTAAGTCCGACATTAAAGTAACCAAGCACCTTTTGGCGCAGGCTGGCGACAATCGAGGGTGACATCATAATCGATAATCTGGAGACATCTAAACTGGGCCTGCACGAGCTCCGCAGCCAGGTGTCGATAATTCCCCAGGAGCCGGTCCTCTTCTCTGGCACCATGCGGCACAACCTCGACCCCTTCGATGAGTATCCCGACAACGTGCTGTGGAGGGCGCTCGAAGAGGTTCGTTTGTTGAAGTGAAAACTAATTTTGGCGCAACGCACACAATTTTTTCCGTAGGTAGTTAGTTAGGCTGATCCGTCACGCTCCGAGGTGAAAGGCTCGATTGGATGAACTCGGGACCGCCGAGTGTAATCTGCATCAATAGCCGTCGCAATTAAATACTACTAGAATTTAACAATTAACAAATGTGTATACATGGTAGTGTGTGTTATGGTATTTTTATTGGTTTATATATATAAAAAAATTATACACTCCTTCTCTGTATAATCTAGAAGTGTGAGAAATTTCATACTCCTCATCCACATAAAAAGATGTACAAAGGCCGCCTTTTGCAATACAGTGTATGTATATAATTAAATTGGAATACAATCGCACCAAAGATATTATCAGACAAGACATGCCAAAAAATGCAATAGCAAAACCAAACTTGTTTATGTAATTACTTGTTAAAATAAATTAATATATCCTTAGACATTTCACGCAACGCCATCTCGTCCCAAGCTAAGCAACTTAATGCTTGTGTTATGGTAACGAGATGGATGATAAACTACTTATATACATTTTTTTTTGTAAATACATACAGATTATAGATAAATAACACCCAGACCCGGAACAAATACTTGTAGGTCGTACAAATATTTCTTCCGTGCGGGGATCGAACCCGCGACCATGCTGTGCAGCAGTCGATCGCTCAATTGATAATCTTTGCTCTTTAGGTGGAACTAAAAGAAGCGGTAATGGAATTACCGGCGGGGCTCAACTCCCGCATGTCAGAGGGCGGTGGTAACTTCTCAGTGGGTCAACGGCAACTGGTGTGTCTGGCACGCGCCATCGTGCGAAGAAACAAGCTGTTGGTACTTGATGAGGCTACTGCTAACGTCGACCCGCAGTATGTATCCATTCATACGCCTATTTCTCATACTATACTCGGTTTACGTTAGCGAGCTAATATAGCGGTCTCTCTGTTGCAATTTTGTACGCAAATGTAAAGCCCCTCAAATTGCACCTCACTGTGAGCCTCGGCTTACTGCCGCGGCTTGGAAGATTTATTTTAATATTCCGTAATGTTTTTTTGTGCGGTTTCTAATATTGTAGTAAAAAAGAAGTTTGGCCGCCATGTACACTACGCCGCCCCCGGTGCGCATCTTAGAGAGCAATTTTAGAGAACATTTCTGGTAATAGCTCGCTAACGTGAACCGTGTATAGATTTATTATCACCTACTAAGTACTGTAATTGACTACCCTGAAGCTCTTGCCACACTTTGGACGGCAATTAGGCTTTTTTTTTAGATTTAATACGGTGTCCAGGTTTATTAAAAAAAACCAGGTATATAATTTTAACGAGCAAGTCTCCGAATGGCTAATGCAGAATACAAATTTAAAAAATAATTTAATTTTCCAATACATTATTTTACTGTTTGTTACGCTTTTACGCGAAATCTACTTAATCTATCGTCATGAAACTTGTACACATATTCTTGGAAGTATCTATTATTTTTGTTAAATCCCCGGGGCGGGCCGCTACTACATTTATAAAAGACTTTATATTATGAAATGCCGCTCTTTGTTGCTTAAGAAACATTATTGACAGATTGATTCGTTTATAGGACCGACGCCCTTATACAAATGACAATAAGAAACAAATTCGCGGAGTGCACCGTGCTCACTATTGCTCATCGCCTACACACCGTAATGGACTCTGATAAGGTATTTACAGTCACTTGTTATTATTTATTAATCTTTGCGTATTTTCTTTGCTCCTGTCTATCTGGATGTCAGTGTGTTGAGGGATTTAGAATACGTAATTTCACCATCCAATTCCACGTAAGAGCAGACCAAGAGAAATAACAAAGCCGAAAAGGTTTTCGGCTGGAGATACAGTCAGGGCCCACGGGGCAGCAAGCGCGGGACGGTACACCCCGGGGACGTTTAGTGGGTATGACTCCGTCTCCTGACAGAGGCGGAGGGGACTCCCACACACCCCCTGTTGCCCATCTCCAGGCTGGCAGGGATAGTCCATAAAGGATTTTACCCCGGGCAAAAAAAAAGGTAGCCGTAAGAGAAGGAAAACTGGAAAAGAAACCATATGCCAACCGTCTGGCCATTGTGGCACAGTAGGCTAATTTCCCTCCATGAATTTGGAGGAGGCCCGACTCAGTAGTGGGTCATTTACGGGCTGAAACGACAGCTAGTTAGCTCATAAATTGAATTTATCCCATAGAAATGCTCCAACTGTTGATTGTTGCAATCATAATATGAGTTTTGTTTTTCATCCAGGTGTTGGTGATGGACGCCGGTCGTATGGTGGAGTTCGATCACCCGCACGTGTTGCTGCAGCAGACGGGTGGCATACTCCGAGGCATGGTGGAGCAAACTGGGCGCGCCACCGCAGAAACCCTGGCCAAGGTGGCGCAGCAGGTCAGCACAGTTACCACTCGTACTCCTAACTCATCTTCATACTTTTAGTTATTATAAGACAAGGTTTCATAGTAAAAATCTGGTTTAGACATCACTGACTGACTGCCTCGTTGGTTAAGGGGTTGGATGTGCCGCCTTTGGATCACCAGGTTCGATTCCGGGGTCAAGCTAGTGTCTTTGTGTAAACCAGAGGCACTTGCTCGGAGTCTGGGTTTCATTTGTGTTCGTGAATTTCATGTCTGTAAACTAAACTGCCCGCGCGATACAGGTTATCGTAGTGCCAAAGGTTTTGTTTTAAAAAAAGAGTGAAATACTTAAAAAAAAAATTAACAAAGAACTGCTATTTTGATGGGCTCTAAGCTCACTTCGCATGGCTATAAAGTTTTATTTGGTAGCACAGCAGATAAATAGAAATGAAAAAAAAGTTGTCATCAAAAGAAAACAAATTTCTTCCACAGGCCTACGAAAAGTTGCACCCGCCAGCGACAAACAGCAACGCAGTTTGATAGCGTACAGTAATAGGATTAATTAGGTTATGTACCAATCGTTCCTACAATTTAATACGTATATTAGATCTGATGGTCGAATCGTCATTAAATCGTTGCAAATTTAAAACGTCTAATGTGTTATTAGGCTAAATAAACTGAACATTTTGAATACATACACATACAGACTGTATAGGCTCTGTAGCCAAGTGGCTTTGGTAGAATAGAGAAAAAAAGTATAGGATTGACTTTATTTGACACGACCTGTCAATGTCAATCCTTCATTCTACCAAAACGTACGTTTCGAAAGTCAGATTGCGGATGTTTTAATTTTGTAACGATGTTATGTGCATATGATCTGCAACAGTATTTGATAAGTGATATAATTACTGTCAAATCACACGAATATTACCCTTATTGATATGGTGCTTTGGGGCCATATTTTAGTCAATGTCGAGATGGTCGGGAATCTAGGGATGAATTAGAGATAAAACCGATTATTTATTGATTACAATTAGTGAACTAAGTCAACAGTTTCATGATTCATCTTGTATTTTTTTAAGCGTATCTATAACTTCTTTATTTAATTAAAGCAAAGTTGCTCTGAAACGTCACGAAAATATGTATGTATACATGTAAAAACATAACTTTTTTTTAAATTCTAACAGAATTCTTCGAGTGATACTCACAGGCCACAAACTTAATTTAAAAATAAAAGGAATTTCCACGACCCTGTTAAATGTTGTTCTATACTAAATGTGGTGAATTAATAATGTTTAAAATTTCTCAATTTCTGTACTAATCTTGTTAACATACATTTTTAGTGTGACGAATTATAACTTTTGCATGTTCAATACTAATCGGATACTTTTATTTTCAAATTTATTTTGTCAGAAACGGCGTGGTGTATTTAAATTTATGAATAATATTCTCTAATGTTCCTTCAAATTATACATAATATTATACTCGTCCAATTAATTGTACTTTAAAGTACAGAATGTTATATTTTTTACAACTGCTAGCGCAATAAACCCTTTTTTTGAGTATGATTTTGTTATTCGGGGTATCATTCATAAATTTGAAGTATCGAAAAGTAACTGACGTTTTAAATCTTCGATGTTCACACATTTTGAAAAATGCTACACAATTTCAAGCGTTTCACGAAATAAGCAAATGTGAATAGCCTTCTTAAGTGTCAACTGGATGCATATTTACATTAATTTTGTGGTTTTAATGTGAATTAACTTCTGGAAGTAATGTTTAATAGGTTGTTGTATAAAATTTAACACCGGTTCGGAAGCCCACACCACGAAGAGTACGTGGTTGTTAATGTATGTTTCTGTTAGACAATAGATCACTAAGAGCAAGCAAAGTTACGGAAACAGTATTTTAAATACTTTGCATACATTTACACTTGCCTATTCTGTGTTTCGCAAAAACTCACGTATAATTTTATGTTTATCTAACAGTTTTGAAATGTTGTGTTCTGTAAACAACGTTTAATGATTAGGAATACTGACCTATCTCGACGAATATCTATTTAATTTGTAATATGGTAAATAACGCTTCCATTTTTCAATGAGTATATTGTCATGAGTTATGAATAAATGGTAGTCACGCGTATACGTGGTATTAACTGGAAACCATTTCACGGTCCCTGCGTTTTTATGTTTTGTTAAACATAAACTGCACATCTAGTCTAAAGATGTTTTTACTTGTCGGCTATGACACTTTTTTACTGCCAACGGAAGGTTTGAATCGACGCGGTTTATTATAGATACGGTATAAATCAGTGAAGTCTCATTGTGATTTTTTAGAAGTTTTGAACTGACTTCAGAAATCGTTTCTATATTAAATCAATTCGTTTAAAATTTAAAGTGCTCTTTTGTGATTTTCGTACGTGGCTGCATAACTGCGCCAATTTTTAAATTAAGAATTACTTGGAAGGTTAATTTTTCTTATTCAACATCTTCTATAGACATATTTATACGCCGACAGGAGATTTTGAAACGTTTCGAAAGTGGGACATATGCAGTAAGGCGGAAATATTACTAAATTGCTGAATGGCAATTGGTCAATGTTTTTAATACGTATGTACAAAAAATGTAATGAATTGTGAACCCTAATTAATGTTATTACTTTTAACTTCAACTACCCCATGCTCAATCCAAATTATTGATCAATTTTTAATTTAACGCTACCTATTTCTATTGTAACAGTACTTGTAGTTAAGTATCTTATCATATCAGTAAACTAATGACAATAATTACTATTTATTAATATTATAATCTGTCAATTGTAATGTGTGCTCGAGTTTTTGTACTTACACTAATATGGTAAACGGCTAGAGACGATCCAGTGAACAAATCGCCTAATTAAAGTTTTTTGTCGAAACGTTTACACGCAATTAGTGATCATCTGTCAATAGTGCATGTTTTGTTGAACGTTTTTACATGAATTCTTTTACTAATTGTGTAATTCGCGCCTCTAACATCGCCACGTACAAAGTACAACAAAAACTAATATTTTTTTTGACTTGGCTAACATGGAGTATTGTTCATCTGGTGTGGTCACTTACTGCATGTTCTACGGTCAAATATTCCATTAAAGATGAAAGCGTTAATTGCCCAATCCAATCACAAATGTATTAGTTAATAGTTTGGAAAATATCTGATAAGAGAAGACTACCGTACCACGTGACCATAGCTAGCATATAAACAAGTGAGATTCTCATGTTAATTTATTCCATAGTGTAGATAATGAATTAATGAAATTTGATAAGTAATATTAAATGAAGACTAATATTCACATAATTTGTAATGTATCTGAAATAATGATTGTTTTATTCAATGATTTTGAACTTATTAATGAGGTGCTTATTAGATTGTAATGACGCGAGCCTATTAGTGTCTTATAAAGAACTTACCGTAACACGGCTATAATACTTACGAAGTAATTCAGTGCTTAATAATGAGATCTATTTTATTTCATGATCATACAATTAGTTTTATTTTTTACAATTTATTTTTAATGCGAATGTGATGTTTGTTTAGATGTAAGAACCTGTTGTTGTTATACCAACGAAATAAAACAGTTTTTACGTATCAAGTATAACTTTTGTTTTATTTACAAAATATTTATATTAAATATTATTAAAAAAAAACTTAAGTGGTACATCGCACTTCAGCGACCGTGGACTTACTGAGTATCTTTAAACAATATGACGGAATGTAACAAGAATTAATACTTAGGGCCGGTTGTTTCATGTTTAAGCAATCGTCAAAAGTGTTGTTGTTAAAAACAGATTTTTTATTTACATAACATCTTTATGCAAATTTATGATATTTTTGTTGTATTTCACACAGCTCACAGCTGTTTGGTAATTTAAAATGGACCAGCGAACAGAGCACTAGTTACAAAAATCACAATTGACGTTAACAAACCGTTTGAAACAACTGGGCCTCAATTGGATACGCTAACTTAATCTGCCAAGCTAGACAACTTAATCTAAACTTAAATGAGAAAAATACTCGAAATTCTTTTACATATTATATACATCAATTTCCTCTACTTTTATACGATAAAGATGCAAGAGGCAGAGGGGCAAACGTGCCAGAAAAGTAAAGCGTTTTGGTCTGATGACACCCGCTGCTCAAAACAATACGTACTTAATTTATCACAGAACCCTGAAATTTCAACCATATTTCACATACCGCTGTTTACAACCGACCTCGTCTATTTAACAATAATATTTTAAACTATACTTAAATTATATATGCCGATTAATTAAATGCATCAGAGCTCTGACTATTTTAGTTTTTGAATACTTAGGGAATTGTCCCTAAGTACAGCTATGTTTAAATGATTTTCTAAAATCATGAAATACAAAGGAAAACTGAAGTATTTCTGACCCAGCTTTCTATATCTGTATCAAGAGAACTATTGCTAGTATCGTTGTGTAAAAGATTTTTGGTAAACCAGTGTTATTAAAGTCGTCATGGGATTATGTAAGATTTCACAAAGATTGGTTAAATAAGAGTGAATACATTTAATTATTCAGGCGCTCAGCCCCACACGAAAATGTAAAAATATTGAAAAAATTAAGATATTTAAATAATGGTACACAAATTGCTTTAAATCAAATTGCGTTAAATGCTATTCGACAAACCTCTCAGTAAGTGGGGCTATATTAAAACTATAAAAACTCATCAGTCCGTCATACGCGAAAATTTACTACAAACTTAAATGATATTCGTTCGCGAGTATAATACAATTTAGAACAAAGAGATAAATAAGAGTAAGATGAGAGATAAATAAAATAAATAGCCGATAACTTAATAATAAATTGTCATGATAGATTTTTCCCCTTTCCTTTGGCACAAGAGAAACGGAAATACAACATTTGAAAATGATCAGACGATTTACAGACATTGAGATCTCAGAAAACTGCATGCAGAGGTTACTCTGATCGATTTATCGAATCGATTATTTAATAAATAATCGACAGTTAGAGCGAAAGTTGTCCACTCAATTGATTTAAACCGATTAATAAGTATAAAACTTATGTGGGAACAATTCAGTGTGGTTGCGAGTCAACACCGAATCAGAGCAACTCGAGTTTTCCGAATCGATATATCAACTAATATAATGTGATATACGAAATACAAATAACTATCCTACTCACAGTCTTCACACGGTTGGCAGCACAACGTAGAGGAAACTAGGTGTTGTACGTCTAAACTATCGATCAACATTTAAAACCGGTGAAACATTTACAGAAAACGTAAATTAAGAATTAAAGAAAATACATAGATATAGAAAATATTAAAGATTATATGATAACATAATGTAACATATATTATAACATAATCGATGTAAGAAACGATTTTCAAGATAATCGATAGCCATTATCGGTAGCAACACCGGCCCGCTTTCAAAGTTCTATTGCTCTGTGTTAAACACTTGAGTTTCACTTCACTAACTGTCCAATCAAATCAGTCATCTTGGAGTATCATTTGTGTTAATTTGAGCCACTAAACACATCCCTTTATGAATGAGTTCCAAGCTGTCTAAATATTCTAGGACACTGAGCTCTATTACAATGTAACTAAGTCCAATTTTGTTTCACACAAGAGCGGTGAGACTCCCATTTCTGGATTTTTTGATATCGCCATCGCTAGCCGAGTTGCTCTTTACCTGAAAAAGAAAATGAAACTATAGACTAGGGTTCATTCCCGGGAATTCTCGAGCCGAGAATTCCCGGGAAATCGTTGGGCTTTGTTCCCGGGAAATCTAGCTCGAGAAAAGTCGAGAACTCGAGAAATCATGTACGTTTGTAGAAAATAAACTTGCAGAGTTTTAATTTGTTTATATTCTATTAACATGCCATAAATGGTGCTATGATTGTAATGTAATTATAATTTACATTTACTATCTACCTGAGTTAAAGATATTAAAGATTTCTTTCGTGTTTTATAGAAGCTACTTTGTTTACAAGATTTAAGTTGATTTTTTTTTTCTAAATAACCAGCCCAAAATTGTGCCGTGATCCTAATGTAATGTAAGTTAATATAATAGGTTGGGGAAAAAGTTTCGTCGCATTTTTTAAGAAATCGTTTATTTACATTTAACTAAAGTATGTAGCTACCATTTTGTTCGATAACTTTTTGCCATCTTGTAGGTAGGGACATGATCCCATTGCTATAGAAATTTTGGGACTACTGATCAAAATACCGCGACAAGTGGTTTTGGCAGTAATCTCGTGATGTTAACCTGACACTGCCTAAAGAATTCTGAAGAGACCAGGGGCGTAGCGTGCCTTGGTGGGGCCCCGTATAAAAATTTATTTGCCCATGAATCATATGTTTCATTTGTTTATGTTATATGTTTATGTTATATGTTTCACTTCGTTGTTTTTTTTTTCCCTTCATGGGCCCCATGAAGGGTAAAAAAAACCAACGAAGTGAAACATTTCTCACAAAAGAAAATAAATTCCTTTTTTTCGGCAAACTGATTTATTAAATGATTTTTAGCTGATGATGACTTTAGATTTTCTAATATTTCTGCCTCTGAAATAGAAAAAAAAATTGGGAAGTTTTTATTAATTTTTGCTTCCGCACGGCGGGGCCCCGTATAATTGATACGGCTGATACGGTTCTAAATAACCAACTAAAAATGGTGCTGTCATTATGATTATGAGCCGGAATAATATTTTTTCTCAAATATTTTAAAAAACAATATTTATAAGATTAATGTTTTTGAATAACATCGATGAAAGTTTTATAATTAATTTGATACTTTTATTTGAGAGGAAAACCAATTGGAACCAAATAATATGAGAAAACGTACGTAAATTTAAATTTCTCGACAACCCGAGAGTCCCGAGAAATGAGCCTCGAGAATTCTCGAGACCCGAGAAATTGAAAAGCTCGAGAAATCATGAACCCTACTATAGACACAAATAAAATAGAGATACAATTCTGAAAACGGAAGCCAATTTTGACACGTTGAATAGATTTACCACTGGTACAGAGAAAAAAATACATTATGCTTGATATTTTAAGTTTGCCGCTATTAAATAGCTAAAATAACAGACAATTCGATTTAGAAAAGCAAATTTGTGAATGTATGTATTTATTTAACTAAAAAACACACGCCAACTGCATGATTACCGATAACAACTTAAAGATAGCATTATTTCTACACAACATACAAGGGCAATCCTACAAATTACAGGCATGCTATAGCACTCAAATTAATATCTTATAGCGAGACAAGGTAACACAAAATTAACCTATACATAATTAACCAAGGACTTCCCTAAAAACCAAATACAAAAATACATATTAAAAAACATAAAACATACAAAACATTAAATTACAATATACATATTACTATTATTTTAGTATACCGGCAAGAGAGATTGCCCCATCTCACACACTACTACAGTTAGACTATGTATAGTACATATGTTGGTGAGGCGTCGCCACGGCAATTCTCGCCACGCAGAAAATCAGGATTACCCTCGCCTATAGATGTTTTGCATCAATCGAATATTTACCTCATTTCCATCGGGCTTGTTTACGTGTGTGGGTGACGGTGGGGGAAGTGGCAAGGCCAATCGAAGTGCGGTCCAGAAGGCTCGCTCGTGGACATGCCGCCACGCCACTAGCCTCGTGCCACGTAGAGTAGAGACCAGACTCTCGCCCCCGTCCTTCGCTTCCCGCTTCAGCTTTGGTAAATCCTGAGTACCAATGACATAATTATTTCCATTATTAAATATTGGAGGTATTTATTGAATACTGACGGACTACTTCTACGACACGGTTGGCGCAGTGGTTGAGCGATCGACTGCTGCGCAGCATGTCGCGGGTTAGATTCCCGCACGGAAGAAATATGTTTTCTATCTATAATATGTACGTATTTACAAAAAAAAAATAGTATATAAGTAGTTTATCATCCATCTCGTTACCATAACACAAGCATTAAGTTGCTTAGCTTGGGACGAGATGGCGTTGTGTAAAATGTCCAAGGATATTTATTTATATATTTATGGGTTGAGAAGTAGAACTATTACCCAGCCCATAAAAAACCCACTGCTGAGTCCGGCCTCCTCCAACTGCCTCGTTGGTCTAGTGGTTAGATGTGCCGCCTTTGGATCAACGGGTCCCGGTTTCTATTCCGGGGTCGGGCAAGTGTCTTTGTCTAAACCAGAGGCACTGGCTCGGAGTCTGGGTGTCATTTGTGCTTGTGAATTACATGTTTGTAAACTGCCCCCGCGACCTAGTGCAGGGGTTTCGTTATTAAAGAAAAAAAAACTACATGGAGGGTAAATAGCCTATTGTGTCACGCTGGCCACACTGGTTCGTACAGGGTTTCGTATCAAGTCTTATTATCGGCCTCGTCATATCCTTCTGCCGACTCTTACAACACCCTCAGGATGGAATGGGATGGTGACACCATGTTTTCTTAATCCGTCCCCACATAGACAAAAGCTAGTTTAATATAAAATTCATATTTCAGCTGAGCGCCTTTCGGTATCAAACGAAACTTGTTAGTTATATTATGTACACCGTCATAAATATGGCATTTAAAAAAAAAAGACAGCCCTCCGAGTTTCTTCCGCCAGGTCTTCTCGGTTGGTGCCGAGAAGTAGTAGTGTTATAAAACCGTTCTATCCGTTGACGATTGTGAACGCCATAATTAGTATAAACAATAGAGCATTTTTCTATTCTATTCTATTCTACGAATATACAGTTACTATTTCAGTCAGACAGATCTAAATCAACATTAGCTTTCTGACTGTTGCGCGCGCGTGCCAATCAATATATTGATTTCTTTGTGCAATCGCCTTTGTGCAGCAAATCACGACCTTGTTGCTAGACCAAGAACGCAATTGCTAAAGAAACAATTATCCTTATCATTGTTTCTCGGAACAACTAATAATGTAGGCCACCAAATGGCTCGGCATGGAATCAAATATTTCTAAGGAATATAATAATCTTCCTGCGCTAAATACAATGCCATACTTTAAGTATATTGGGTGTAAAAATTCTCCGCGTGGTGACGGATTAAGAATACAAAGTGTCACCACCCCATTCCATCTTGAGGGTTTAACAGGAAATGATGAGGCCAAATCTTATCCGCAAAAGAAGGAACACTTGAAACGAAACCTACTGCCCTTCTGGCTAGCGTGACAAATTCAAATTCTTTTTTGTTTGGTCGCGATGGACACTTACAAAATACCACTAGTTCGGAACGCGACCACTGATGAGAAGAACTGGCAAGAAACTTGGAGGGCTTGTATTCTTTTTTTTCATTTTACAATAACATAAATTAAGACTATAAAATATTGACACTGAACAGCTTACTCCCAAGCAGCTGGGTCATTTACATAATCAGCAATGCGGTAAGACTTTTTTTGTAAAGTTCTTTGGTTAGTCTGAGTCTGAAATCGGATTTCAGTCAGAAATCATATCGTATCGATATTCAAAACTACACAAACGGATTTTAGAAATCGTATCTCGGCAAAATCTAAAGCAACATCAAAATGACGAAAACGCAAAACGTTAGAAAATTTAGAAATCTAATCACTGCGCAATCGTTTTCGATTGCTAGTTTTGCAAACCAAACCAATATTTGAAAACTTACTAACTCTTTCACTCCTCCAATCGATTGCTTGGTTAGAATGAGAGAAACCGAATTTCTTTAAAATTCGCCTCCTTTCATTCTAACTAAGCGATCGATTAGCGCAGTGAAAGAGATGAAGCGAATTGTCATCAGTTTCGCATTTTGGCGGTTTCTACGGAACTAAGTATTGGCAGGCAGCATAGCAGATTGAAACGAAACAGAATTACAAGGGACAGGGAATAAAGTCTTTATCTGAATGCAACTACTTCCATGATAATATGTAATAAGCAATAATTAGTGGCACTTTAAGTTTTGTTTTTGGTTTACAGATTTTTTGAATTATTGGAGAAAAAACATAAAAAAAATAAAATAAAATAAAAAAATACAAACAAATGTATATTATATACTTAACCATTGTAAATATGACGATTTTTAAATGTACCAGAAAGTTTTGTATCTTGTTCAAAACAAAACATTTTTGCTAGTCCTAAGCCTAGATAAAGCATGAAGGAAAATCGTACACCTAATCCACAATACTTAAACAACAAAGAAAAATATTTTGAATGCGTTCGTTCGTTTCGTTTGCGTTTTTCGTCTGGTACGCTAAAATAACTAAAACCATCGAATATCGATCGAAAGTATCGAAACTAAGGTAAACCCACTCCGCCAACCGCTCCGGAAATCGATTTCTGAAATCGGATTTTGAAATCGATTTCAATATCAGAAATCGGATTTTTATCGGTTTGCGTAAAAATCTGAAAACGCCCATCTCTATTGGTTAGAGCCTTAGAGGAGGCGCCCGTCACAGCCAGCCGTGTGTTATTTATGGGCTGGTAAGTTAAGTATTATTGTGAGACTACAAGGGGTAGTTGTGGTTAAAAGTAAAACTGGCACTGCTCTTGTATGAACCGAATTTTAATATCCGTTATTGATCATAAACACCTATTACACAAAAACCAAACCATATCGGCGGCTAATTCCTTGGCAGCGACATCTATTGAGAATTGTGCAAACTTATTGAATAATTATACTGAACAAAGATAATCCTCTCTAAAATGTATACGAAGTCTTTACGGATGGCTAGTAATGTTTTCTGCAACTTAGGTTCCAGGTTCAACATGTTGGCACCCATCTTAAATAATGACTGACCTGGAGCAATACCACCACGGGGGGGAGGGGCAAGGCCCGTAGCTGCCGGAGTGCCGTCAGCAGTTGCTGCGGTGAATGCTGTGCTGGTGATAGAACCGCCACTAGCGACCGACACCGCGACGCCTCTCCGACCAACTCGCTGTACCCTGACAGATGGAAAATGTATCTTATGACTTACTAGATATGGTTGATAATCGAAGCGACTAATGGACTGCTTCTACTACTTTGCCCATAAATGACCCACTGCTGAGTCGGACATAATCCCATCACAGGGGCGGTAAAATTTTAACATCATGTTCCAACATCAAACTCTATTAATCAAGTTGGCTCATTCAAACTATAAAATAACATTCAACATTTTAAATTGAATATTTACCATCTACCACCGGTTCGCACTGCAGCTCTACAGAGAAGAGCCGGAAGGAAACTCTGTAGTTTCTCTTTTATTATTAACTAGTGACCCGGCCCGGCTTCGCACTGGTGTAACTATGCATGTATTATACATATAAACCTTCCTCTTGAAACACTCTAAATCCAAAGAAACCGACTTCCGAAGAAACCGCTTCTAAATCCGTTGCGTAGTTTTAAAGATTTAAGCATACATTGGGACGGACAGACGACAGCGACTTTGTTTTATACTACGTAATGATAACTTAAGTGGCAGTGGGCAGGGCACATAGCTCGCAGGACCGACGCCCGATGGGGCAGAAAAGTCCTCGAGTGGCGACCGCGTTCCGGAAGGCGCAGTGCTGGTAGGCCTCCCACACGGTGGACCGACGACCTGGTTAAGATCGCCGGAAAGCAGTGGATGCGGGCGGCCCAGGACCGGCCTTTGTGGAAATCCTTGGGGGAGGCCTATGTCCAGCAGTGGACGTCTTTTGGCTGAAAAGATGATGATGAATGAAGAAGGTATTTAATATTTTAGCACGCGCGTGTCACGAACTGTTTTTTAGAAGGCGGTTGGTTAACACATGTTGTACTACGAAGATCATAACATCGTAGTAGCACTACACGAGCGAAGTCGCGTGCAGCGGCTAGATTCAACTACATTAAAAAACCATGAATACATTTACGACCCAAAGGTCAGTACAGCAACAAAAATGGCTTACAGTTGTCAGGTTGGGTGTGTAGTTGGACCGCGTGCACCCGATACTTGTACTTGAGGGCCAGCGTCGGCAGGAGAGCCCCCCGGACCAGCTCGGCGTCCACCGGCGTCCAGCAGACGAGGGTGTCGAACTCCTTCTCCAATACTGCACACCAAATAATCTGTTCACACACGCCGCTACCGTAGTTGTTATTTATTAATCCTTGGGTAGGCAATGGCATACCAAGCATCTTTTACAAGTTCTTATTTTTTTACAATCTCTACACCACGTGTGGACATTACCCACTACTGAGACGGGCCTCTTCTAAATTCATGGAGGGAGATTAGCCTACTGTGCCACGCTGCCAAGATGAGTTGGCACAGAGTTTTTTGTCAAGTTTTCCTTCTCTTACGGCTAGGTTTTTGGCTTTCTCGTTTGTTTTTGTCGTCTTTTACGACACCCTCAGGATGTTATAGGGTTATGACACTTCTTCTTCTACCCGGCGTTAATCCCGGCTATTGCCAGGGTTCGCCTTCTGACTGAGCAGGTGACACTATGTGTTTTAAATCCGTCACAACACGGAATATATTTACAATCGTCGTTTCAGCCCTTAAATTGCCCACTACTGAGTCGTGTCTCCTCCAAATTCATGGGGGGTTGCCACAGGGTTTGTATCAAGATTTCCTTCTCTTTCGGCTAGGTGATCTGCCTCTTACGACACCCTCAGGATGGTATGGGTTGGTGACATTTTGTATTCTAGATCCGTCACCAAACGGTATTTATGTATTTACAATAACATAAATAAATAACAATGTTCACTCATACACCTCAAGTTAAAAAAAAAACCATTTGCTTGAATGTATCATATCCCTAAGTGGTAGCGAGTATTACAAGATTTGAGTCCAGGATCGTATCAACAAAAAAAAACTGCAATTACCTCTGGCTCGTCGTGCCGGTGGCTGTGCTCTGGCACGCGCGTGCCTAGCCGCGAGTAGCAGCCGCGGAGTACACCTCTTGTGCAGGACGAATATCGACAGCAATGCTAGTGCGCCGGCAGCGGCGCCCAATAGCAGCGCTCGGAGTGGCACGGTGCTGGTACCACACTCGACACCGCCATCTATATAAATTATATTATAAAAATGAATGTTTGTCTGTATTAGGGTTCATTTCTGAAATCGAAATCGTTACGCTTTGTACCCGGGAAATTCGAGAAAAGTCGAGAACTCGGCAAAACATGTACGTTGTTAGAAATTAAAGGTGCTGAGTTTTAATTTCTTTATATTGTAATTAACATGCCATAAATGGTGCTTTGATTGTAATTTACTTTCTTCAGTTTGTATAAGATACGAGTTTAAGATATTAAAGGAGGAGTTTAAGATATTAAAGTTTTCTTTCGTGTTTTACAGAAGCTAAGAGTTAAGTTGATTTTTCTTCTAAATCCCAGCCCAATATTGTACTGTGATTGTAATTTTATTCTAAGTTAAGATATTAACGTTTTTTAATACAGTTGTTCAAAAAGTGACGTATTGCAGGGACGTATAGCGTTCGGGAAGTGGGCTATTACACACTCGTGCTTTTTTTTTGCCATTCCGGCACTAGTGCGTTGTCTTTCCCAACTGTCAATAGTATATTTCATTACAAGTGCGGAAAGGCTGTCATTGCAAAGAGTTCCGACTGTCTACCCGAGCCGAGGCGCAGCCGAAGGCGAGGGTTGACAGTCGGAACAAGTTGCGAAAAAATGAAGCAATTTAATAAAATAATAAAAACACAATAAACTCAAGCCCATACAGCCAAGTCTTCAGTAGACATTTTTTATTGGAAATGAAAATGAAATTTAATGAGATGAAATTAAATGAAATAAAACCTAACCTAATTCATTCAATCAAATCATTAAATCTGATATTGAAACAAATTAGTACGTAGTTTCTTTTTAGAAATATACGTATTTGCATGAATCAAAAAAACTTCTATGATTTTTTTTAGTAAAAACTTCATGGTTGGTTTTTCCTTATAATAGACATTATTTTCACAGTTGGGAAAGAAAACGCACTAGTGCGGGAATGGTAAAAAAAAGCACGCGTTTGTAATAGCCCACTTCCCGAACGCTATAAGGCCCTGAAATATGCCACTTTTTGAGCAACTGTATTAAAAAATAATGTCTATTAAAAGGAAAAGCCAACCATTAAGTTTTTACTAAAAAAAATCATAGAAGTTTTTATGATTCATGCAAATACGTATATTTCTAAAAAGAAACCAGTTACTTACTAATTTGTTTCAATATCAGATTTAATAATTTAGGTTTCATTTCATTTCATCTCTTTAAATTTCATTTTCATTTCATATCAATAAAAGATTTCTACTGAAGACTTGGCTGTATGGGCTGGCATAGTTGCTTTTGCCTACTAGAATGGGTGAAGAAAAAAAAATCTCTGCTTATATTCTACGGTGGGCGCCATTTTTGTTTACAAGTCATAAATGACTAGTTAGTTGAGTTTATTGTGTTTTTATTATTTTATTAAATTGCTTCATTTTTCGCAACTGTATTAAAAATAGTCGTTCAGTGCACGTGCGGAACCGTCATTGCAACTTGTTCCGACTCTCAACCAGAGACATTTGTCGGAACTCTTTGCAATGACAGCCTTTCCGCACTCGTAATGAAATATACTATTCTTTCATGTTGATTTTATGTTTAGTTTAATAGCAGCTACTTTTGCTTATAATTATGAGTCTGAATAATATTATTTCCTGTATGTTTAAAAAAATCATATGATTAATGTTTTCGGATAAAATCGATGAAAGTTTTATAATTAATTTGATACTTTTATCTGAGAGGAAAACCACTGAATTTTGACGTAATTGGAACCAAATAATATGAGGAAACGTACGTAAATGTAAATTTCTCGAGAACCCAAGAAGCCCCGAGAAATTATCCTCGAGAATTCTCGAGTCCCGAGAAATTGAAAAGCTCGAGAAACCATGAACCCTAGTCTGTATGTCCTATCAGCAAAGTTTTGTGGATGAGGCCACGAAGGATTCAGAACAAAAAAAGTTTGTATTATGTCTTTCCTTGCAATTGATTTTAGTTAGTGGCGTAGCAACGCGGACATTTTACAGCTAGTCTGTTTTATAAAAAACATAGGCTAATGTTTTATCGATCATTCAACTTCCGTGTTTTGAAGAAAACGTTAATATCCAACACACAAAAAACAATCCAGGATTACATTGACAAACGTGATACAATAGAAGTGAATACATTGACAAACGACACTGAATCGTTTGAAAACCATAATAAACTAAAAAAGTGTTTTAATATAATTGTTATATTACTGTACCATTGTGGCATACATCTTCGACGTTGAAACAATTAGTTCTGTTATAAGTTCGGAAATAGACACAATAATGTAACAAATGTTTAATATATAAAGTGCTGCTTGGATTATGAACTCATACAATTCAAATAGCATTTATGCATTCATACAAATCTAGTACTACTACTATTCACCCCTTAATGACCCACTACTGAGTCGGGCCTCCCCCAATTAAGTGGAGGGTAATTAGCCTACTGTGCCACGCTGGGCAGACGAGTTGGAACAGGGTTTCATTTGAGGATTTCCTTCTCTTACGACTAGGTTATCAGCCGTTATTACCTTTTGTCGGCTCTTACTACATCCTCAGGATGGAATGGGATGGTGACACTATGTATTCTAAATCCGTCACCGTTTTTCAAATCATCACGTGATTACCATACGCTACATAGTGTCATGAGTTTACAAACATCATACCACAGTTATCTTATTAGCTAATATGTTTTGTCTAATATTATGCTGATTAGTCAGTTTGTAAACTACGCAATATCGCCCGAGACACTGCGGCGTCTATGTCGCCCACGTACATTTCGATTTCTTAATTAATTCATAATCATAATAAAAGGGACGAATCCACAGTGTCACCGTTCCATCTTGAGGGTGTCGTAAGAACCCGTCTACAACCCCACGTAGTTGGAGGAGGACTCAGCAGTGGGTCATTTATGGGCCGACAAGTAGTAGTAGGTTGTCAAAACTGTCATTAAGGACAATTATTACAAAAGCCAAATTATTTTCAAGTGAAAACATAATCAATTGTTAAGCTTCAGGCTTATCCTAGATTAAATAATCTGAAGATTTAACTATAAAATTACAAGTACCTTACAACTTTACTTTAATTACAACTTTATAACTCAAGGCCGTTTTGATTGATTTTTTTTTTGTATGCGTTTCGGTGGCACCGAGGCTGTCCGAACCAGGGCCACGGGATTCACTCCCCGATATGAGAGCATACTCCGGGACTCTGGGGACCTCAACCCGCCTCGTTTAATGGAGCCCCAAGCTCCATGGCGGGACCCCCGAGCACATGTTATCCGGAATAGCAACACGGCTTATCTTTACGTGTGTAACACGCGTCATCGACACTTAATTTAAAAGAATGACTCACATCTGTAGTGCACCGTAACGTAGTTCTTGGAGACGACGTCATTGCTGTGCACCAGACACACATACGTCCCATAGTCCTGGGCCGAAACCCGGTCCACTGTGAGGTAAGAGCCGATGATCTCTTCTACATCCTCTCTAAAGAACAGAAGAACATTACATTCCATTATTACATTCCAAGTATCAGAAATTATCCGTGTAGTGACTGATTTTGAATACATTCACCAAAAGAAAGAAAGAAAGAAAAAAAATTTATTCCGCAAGGCACAGAGAACAACAAACTTGTTACAGCATTGAACTTAGATATAATGATTATGGAACATAACACGAGCACAAACCGCAACAACAAAAACAAACCAAATACTTACAAACTAAAATATAAAATAATTGGGTCTGTGCGCCTTGCCGAAAGGTCACCATCTCAGCATAAGCTAGGTGTGGAGAACATGGCACTGGTTTTCAGATGGCAACCTAATTGCGTGACTCACGGGCGAAGGTTCCATGCAATTAACACATTATTAACAATAAACTTGAAACCCGTCTGGCCAGTAGGATTATTACCCTCCCTGTGATGGGAGGAGGCCCGGATCAGCAGTGGGTCATTGTGGACTGAGTAGTAGTATTTCAAGAATAATCCGCGAGGCTATTGAAAATAAAACACATCAAAATTTCAATAGAGAGGGTGGTTCGCACATGCCACGTGCTAGGGATCCATACATTAAATTGATCACATCCCAAGCTCAATAAATAATAATAAATAAATAAATATCCTTGGACATTTCACACAACGCCATCTCGTCCCAAGCTAAGCAACTTAATGCTTGTGTTATGGTAACGAGATGGATGATAAACTACTTATATACATATTTTTTTTGTAAATACATACATATTATAGATAGAAATGACACCCAGACTCCGAGCCAGTGCCTCTGGTTTAGACAAAGACACTTGCCCGACCCGGGAATCGAACCCGGGACCCATTGATCCAAAGGCGGCACATCTAACCACTAGACCAACGAGGCAGTCAATATTCATCTGTAAGACCTCACACCGTGAGCAATGTCTGTGTGCACAGGGAACGTTATCAATAAAACAAAATTCTTAGTAGTTTTGAAGACAATTGTTATCCAGTTGTTCCCGTGACCACGACTGCTGCAAAGCATTCGAAACGTCGGGAATTAATTAAAGTAAGTAATATACACGCGATGACGGATTTTGAATACACAATGTCACCAACCGAACCTTTAGTCGTACCTCCCACCTTCACCACCCTCGGGATAGTGTATCCAGAGGGTGTCGTAAGAGGCGACTAAAGATCGTAAGAGGCAGATCACCTAGCCGTATGAGAAGGAAAACTTCCTGACTGCCTCGTTGTCCGGGTCCCGGGTTCGATTCCGGGGTCGGGCAAGTGTCTTTGTCTAAACCAGAGGCACTGGCTCGGAGTCTGGGTGTCATTTCTATATATAATAAGTAGGTATTTACAAAAAAAAATAATGTATATAAGTAGTTTATCATCCATCTCGTTACCACAACACCAGCATTAAGTTGCTTAGCTTGGGACGAGATGGCGTTGTGTGAAATGTCCAAGGATATTTATTTATTATTATTTATGTGCCAACCGCCTGGCCATCGTGGCACAGTAGGCTAACTTCCCTCCATGAATTTGGAGGAGGCCCAACTCAGTAGTGGGTAATTTATGGGCTGAAACAACGACACGCGATAAATCCGTTAAAAAGTGTTTAATAACAGAAGAACACTTAAATACCTTACCAGTATCATGCAAACATCTTGAACCATTATCTATGATGAGCAAAATTCTATTTTTGGGTTTCTTTAGCGGTGTTAGGCGGAAAAGGGAAGCGAAACCCACGAGATTGGTTGATGACATGCGCGAACTTTTTGGTTTTACCTACTACACAAAGTGTTAAACCGCTTTGGTTAACAATGTGAACACCCTGGCCACTCTGATATTTTTTGAATATTTTACGTAGAATTACTGAGTCCTCCTCCAAATTCATGGAGGGGGATTAGTGGGTCATTTATGGGCTGAAACCACGACGGCGACGACATAGAATTGTCAAATATTCATTTCTTTATATTTTCTATCATACTCTATTGTATTCCCAAATATACCACGCTCTGCATAACACGACTCTTTTAGTGCACTCCCTATGCTTAATTTCCAATACAAAGCTTAAGCTTTCGCCGTTTCTGCAACAGCCTCAAAATAGATAACCTATTTTATCAGAACATATTATACAACAAAGTCGCTGTCGTCTATCCGTCCCTATGTATGCTTAAATCTTTAAAACTACGCAACGGATTTTGAAGCGATCTTTTTAAATAGATAGCGTGATGCAAATGGAACGTTTATATGTATATTACATCCACAATATAGTAGAGAAACACAGATAAATTTAAAGGTCCATCATTGCACCCATGCGAAGCCGGGGCGGGTCGCTAGTATAAACATAAAATATAAATATTCACAAGAGTATTTTTGGTGGCATAGCCTTCTAAACCTAGAGACTGACATGTACAGTTTGATTGTAATAATCATAATAATCATAATCATTCGAGACAAGTCGTAAAGTCGAAACACCACGGCTCGCACTGACTACCGTATGATAGGGTTATAACGCGGTACATTATAAAAAAAAAAAATACAAATATTCTTCATATTAATAGTTACTACTTCTCAGAACATAAATGACCCACTGCTAATTAGGGCCTCCTCCAACTACATGGAGGGTAATCTACTGTGCCACTCTGGGCGAACGGTTTGGTATAGTCTTTCTCTTGCGTGTGGTGACGGCTTATGAATACATGGTGGTGTTACCATCCCAAGTAAGAGTCGACAGAAGAAAATGACGAGGCCGATAACCTAGCTGTAAGAGAAGGAAAACTTGATACGAAACCCTGTGCCAGCCCGACTGGCCAGCGTGTCACAGTAGGCTAATTACCATCCATGTAGTCGGAGGAGGCCCGATTCAGCTGTGGGTCATTTATGGGTTGAGAAGAAGAAATTATATCTACACATTTTAACGGATATCGCCTGTATTTGACATTATTTATTGCTTCTGGATTCCAGTTGTCTTTAATAGTAACATAGGACCGATGTGTTTCACCTTCACTGAATTTGTACTATTAGAACTGGATTTTACTATTCAATAATAATATGTCGACGAAATTTAAAAAAGGATGCTCCAGGGTAGCCCGCGAAATTCAAATTTTCTTACGTTTTTTGCAATTTGCAGGTCAGTGCTAGGTTGTATGTTGATTATAATGTTATTCGCGGCTGTAAGACGTATGTAGTTATAGAATTATAATCATCAAAATCATCAATACAACCCTCCAAGCTCATAAACGTGCAAGAAAAACTTTTTCAACGTCAAAGTCATTATTAGCCCGAGTAAAAAATAACATAATAATCATTATTAGCCTGACATTTGCAAATTGCTAGCAAATCATAACAGAGTTGTTATCTTCACCGGTGGGCTGATTTGTGTCAGTGTAGGCGACTTGTACAATACTCCATCAACTCAGTAGGCCCCCATCAAATCAAAAGCAAAAATAATGAACCCTTATTCTCGCACTCGATCTTATGTTAAGCAGCATAAGCAAATAATAACTACTCAGCCCTTAATAGATCCACTGCTGAGTCGGGCCTCCTCCAATCACAAAGAGGGTAATTAGCCTACTGTGCCACACTGGCCAGACGGGTTGGCCCAGGTTTTGTGTTAAGTTTTCCTTGGGACGAGGTGATCTGCCTCTTACGTTCCATTAGTCGCCTTTTACGACAATGATGGCATAGTATTTAAAAGAAAAGCTGTTTTACGACCACAAAAGCGTCATGCATGGAAGCTTGGTTTCCAAGCTTTATCAGCCTAAGAAAATAAAGCCTGCTACTATAACTCAACTAACATGCCTACTGTGCCACGCTGGCCAGACGGATCGGCACAGGGACCTTACAACACCCTCAGGATGAAATTGGTACACTTTGTATTCTAAATCGGACACCACAAGGACTACTAGTATTAGATAACACTACTACTACTACGGACAACTAGTATATCTATACTAATAAATAAAATTGGAGTCGTCGTCACCATCAGAGTCTGTTTGTTCCGGCTAATCTCTGGAACACCTGGACCGATTTTGACGGGACTGTCACTGATAGGTAGCTGATGTTATAAGAAGTAACTTAGGCTACTTTTTTTAGACTAGCTTCGCCCTGCGGCGTCTCCTCACACGCGCGGTACGACAATAACCGCGGGTAACATATCACCCGTGCGAAGCCGGGACGAGCCGCTAGTATAATATAAACATAGGTAAACCTACATTCACCAGGGAGAAACCATTTTGTAATGATTTAAATAGTTCATGCTTCTGATTTTCTTTGTCTATTAACCACTCACCGTGTTGTTTTGATTTCGGTTTGTGAAGGAAGCAGGTCACCTTCTGTCTCGTTCGGAAACACTTTCCGCCACCTTAGCTCGCTACGCGAGTCTGCCAAGTACGAGCGTCCTGTTGATAAAACAAAAAACAAAGATTCTAACTCTCTACCTATAGCGACCAACATGCTACATACTTTACCCAATATACCCGAAAAATCTTAACTGATTACATCAAGAAATATCGTCTACAAATGCGAGAATTACCAAAAAGTCCTACACCGCGATAGCGAAATTTCAAGAGCAATTCGCACAGTTAAGATTTTCCCGACTACAACTATTGGGGGATAGGCGCTGCGACCCCTAGCCAGAAATACCACCTCGTCTGGCTGGATGATCCCTTTGCACCAAAATACCTATCAGCCACTACTACTACTACTACAGTCGGGCCTCCTCTCGTCACAGGGAGGGTAATTAGCTTACTGCGCCACGCTGGCCAGACGAGTTGGCACAGGATTACGATTCAAGTTTTCCTTCTCTTACGGCTAATTTTTCAGCCTTATCATTTCCTTTTGTCGGCTCTCACGACACCCACCGTATGGAATGGGGTGGTGACACTTTATATTCTAAATCCGTCACCAGACGAACATGTGTGTATGTATACTCTAAATCCTTCACACAAATCAAAACTTTTAAATTATTGAAGTCTTACATAAACAAGGAGAATAGATTCAGGCGAATTGTATTTCAATTTTCTGTTTCGTTGACAAGGGAATACTTACCAATGAGAGCTTCACAATACATTCTCAACTCGCCCCCGTCCTCCACCCACTGGTCTTTGGAAATGAACATCGTTCGTGGCGCGTCTGTCGGCTTTTCTGTGAACAGAGCGCAACTGTTAGTTATTTCCACGTATGAAAGCGCCTTACCGGGTATTGTTGTCATTACGAGAAGATCTCTCCGAGCACTGAAGCGAGACGAGGCAGTAGTTGTTATAATTACTAGCTTTCGCCATGGCTCTCGTTACGAATTAGTGCGTGGACTCAAATTTGATTTCCGGTTAAAATAAATCAAATCACCATCTCTCATCCAACTGAAGTCATGATTATCGTATTTTCGTACATATTTACATATCTACATACTATTTTCGTACATATTCGTACATACCCCGTCGGGGCAGGCCTTTCCCCCTGTTAGCGAAGGGGCCAGTCTTGGTGCTCCATTAATTGAGCCAGGCCAAGGGCCCCAAAGTCCCGAAGATGTTCATTCATTGCGGAGCGCAACCCTGGAGCGGGCTGTCGACGTTTGTTTACGTTAACGTTTGACGCGGGTAGATCGGGGCGCCATTTACCATTGTTCCGCGCCCCGGAGTCGCACATACCCCTCTGGCCACACTCGCGGTCTTCTTTAGGGACTCGTCTACGCTGGCGGTTATCCTTGCCCCTACAGATGTTATCACCAATCTCCTCTTTCAGTTGGATTAATTCCCTGGGCTATTACATTTGCAAGTATTGGCCAGGCAAAGAGTAGCTTAATTCTGTTAACTTAATTATTCAACTAAAACCACACTATGAAAAGCTAACTTTGTTAAGTTCTCTTTTAATTTATTTTCAGCAACAATTATAATGTCCTAAGTGCTGGTAAAGAACAAAATTGAGAGCTTAACTGAATAAAACTGTACATAGACGTTTTAATTTAATAGGTACACAATACCCTACTTTTTTTTAAGGTTTCCCTTAGGTAGCTTTCTTGGAAATCCTTCGCGCTATTGTAAGCCAGAGCTTATTTTCTTCGATTTCATTCCAAGGAAATTTGCCTTTTGTCTTGATCTTAAACGCAATTATTTGTTTGTAGGTACGTATTAACTAATATAATATATTAATACATGAAGGGACATTTTGTACCTCTCTACGACAAAGTTACGCGTACATTGACGTATATGTAATTGTCGACGTTAATTAGCCGATACAGCGTATATACAGGATGTCCCAAAAATAGCACGCCACAGCGACACTGGAAGTAGGCTAGCTCTAGCTAGGTGTATTCCAAAAAAAGGGCTGAAAACAAATTATTCACTTGACTGAGTCAAAGACCGAATTGCCATCCATTTTTTGTATTACCGACCAATGATTAGTTTAGTTTACTCCAAATACTATCAGTAATGAGTTCAGAATAAAAAAATAAACATTAAGTAGGTATTTGTGATGATTTTACTAGATAGAACGAAGAAATAGAGTGATTTAAAAAAAAAATTTAAATTGTAATATCTCGAAATCCATGAAATTTTTCTTCAGCCATGTTTTTTGTGGAATAGACCTAGTGCTGGGCTAATTCGTAATATATGCTCTTCTCTTCTCAGCCTATTAAAGAACTACTGTTGAGTCGGGCCTCCTTCAACTACAGGAGGGAAATTAGCCTACTTTGCCGCGCTGTAATTTCCTTTGTTTTCTATCCTGTAATTTCCTTAAGTCGGCTCTTACAACACCCTCAGGATGCAATGGGAAGGTGACACTAAACCTCTTAAATCAAAAGCGTCATGGTAGGGACAGTTCGCGCAAGTAATCAACCAATCGCGTGGCTTAAGCCGCCCTTCTCCGCCAATCACCGACAAAAGAGACCCGAAGCTCGGCTAAATCTACAGGATAGATCTTGGCTCACGATCTTTGTAAATTACTATACTTAGCTCTCTTAAGCGCGTCGTGCACGCAGAGAGAATAGAGCTAGACAGATTGACAACAAATCTAATCTATACCCTAATTTCTATGTACACGTAGAAATCAATAGAGCGCCCTATTTCAGTTTTGTTCCCAATCGTAGGGTAGCTCTAACATAGTGACATTTTGGCCTGCGTACACTACACTGAGGAGATATTCATATAAAACAGTAAACGTCAGTTTAGTACGTCTAATAAAAAATACGACTATAGCTAGACTGATCTATGACATGAAGATAATTCGAGAGCTCTCTATTCGTATCGCTTGTCTCGCTCTCGTACCTGCGTCCACGACGCCTTCCGAGAGTAGCCGAGCCTGTCTACGTAGACTGTAGTGACACATTAGCTAGGGTAGTCTCGCTAATGTGCACACGTTGTAGATTGCCCTATGAGAGTCGCTCTCCGTAATTTTAATCTATCGTGGACAATGCGCTTTAGCCCCGCCGCACATGCTCTGACTCGCATTGGCTGTCACGAGCCGCGTGCGAGTGGCGGTATTTAAAACCTATGGCGCAGTACCAAGCTCCGCATTTGCTCTCACGTGTCGACGAACACGCGTACATGCGGAGTTTGGCGCGTGACAGCCAATGCGAGTGTGAGCATGTGCGGCGGGGCTAACAGTCTGAATGGAATTGAGAAACTAAGAAATTCTTACCTAAAATATTTAAATTGACCGTATGTGTCTGGATGTGAGTTTCGTTGGTGAGTCTGCAAGTGTAGTTTCCCGAGTCGGCCCTTGATGCTCGTCTGGTATACAAGGTCTGGTTGGCCGCCTCTGGGTACAGAATGAGGTTGGATACCCCCGCCGACCATGGATACGCGACTCCATCTTTAAACCTGTAATAATAAATATTATGTTAAAAAATATCAATGATTTTATTTCATTGTACGGGTCCTGGATTTAGAAATCTAGATAAGCGATACACCGCAGGCACGTAAGGGGCTGTCAATTAACCACGTGATGTATTTTTAAATTTTTGGAGGTTTAAGACCACCCCTACCCCATTAAAAATCACGTGTATTTTTTTGTACCTACTCGTACAAAGAATCTTACACTCAAAGGTTACTTACACTACATGCCACTTTTCGGTTTAGAAATCACGCGTTTGAAGAAAAAATAAATACACGTGATATCTTGCTATTAAGAGACAATGTGATATTTCGTGATTTTTGTCAAACACCTCCCCCCACTTTTGAACTTCACGTGGCCTAAGGTCGTAATATCCGGGAAAACCTAGTGTTCGAAGCGCAAGGAATCCACTTTACATTTTTGCTGCCAGCGACGTGCTCTTCCTTTACCAGGGTCGAGTAAATTACAACTCTTGTGCCGCTGACAGGCGTCGGTAGCTGTTTCAGCGGTATAAAAAATATAACTAGGTACTGATATTGCGATAGGTATTAATCGGTCTATGTGATGACGGATTTACAATACCTACATTTTTTCAACGCCCCGTCATTCTTTTTTTAATAACGTAAACCCTGCAGTAGTATATAACATGTGTCGCGGGGGCAGTTTACAAACATGAAATTCACGAACACAAATGACACCCAGACTCAGAGCAAGTGCCTCTGGTTTACACAAAGACCCTTGCCCGGCCCCGGAATCGAACCCGGGTCTCTGTGATCCAAAGGCGGCACATCCAACCCCTAGGCCAACGAGGATAGGAAATAACAAGAAACCGATACGATACCACCCTACCAGACGGGTAGGGTTAGCGTGGTAGAATAGGCTACTTAGAGATAAATATAAGAGGAACGTTATACTGCGTAATTTTAATCAAAACCAGAATCGGTTATTTATTAAACTTTGATATTACAAACAAAAGCGTACAGCCACCGCAGCGGCTTGGAAACGGTCATTTACAGAGAATTCTCAATTAAACGAACATTCACAATATCAATGTATATTCGATTTTTAAATTATCAAATAAACCTATTTTAATTAAAAATAAAACTAGTAACGAGGCCACAATGATCGTGCTTTTTATTTTTATCCTACATCTTTTTCTACATCCCTACATCTTTTTATCCTACAAACGTAGTGTAGGATAAAAGTACGATCTGTATACCACAATGACTTAGTTTTCGTCACTAGTTCACCAAAATTCTGAGGAAAGCATGTCTATTCCAGATTCTGTTTACATGGTACAATGCTGGCCATGTAAACAGGCTGGCCTGTGTTTGTCTGGCCAGACGGGTTGGCACTAGATTCACACGCCCTCAGGATGGAAGGGGGTGGTGACACTATGTATTCTAAATCCGTTACCACTATCCGAGCAACTTGGATTTGTATGAATGTAACACTTGTTTATTTTCTAGTTCGAACTGACTGTCTATTAGACTCCGTTTTACTTAACTGTTTTTATGGCAGATATGCTTATAGTTTCAATCAAAATAGTGCAAGAAGTTTTATTTTCTCAGTGCCGAATGTTTAATTTCTCCTCATGGTGCCATAGACAAATACTTAATGACATTAGCTTTATCGTTTATCTATCAAATTATTGAATGCACACTACAGAACGAATGACATATACTGATTATGACAGGTCTAACTTTTTTTATGCCATAATGTTATGTAAAACCCCCCACTCTTGGACTAAGCGCGCTATTACGCGCAGGAAATGATTCCTAGTACCGAATGACGGAGTTGCATCAATCTGCAATAGACGGGACCCAGGGCTGGCTCTAACGATTTTTTATGTTTGTATAGATAGATAGATAAGACAGCTTTTAAGTTTTGTGAAAAGTTTAAACTCCATGTAATTGGACGATGTTGATATTAATTCGATCCAGAGGGTGATGGATTTAGAATACACAATATCACCAACCCACACTATCCTGAGGGTGTCTAAAGCGGCGACTAAAGGATCGTAAGAGGCAGATCACCTAACCGTATGAGAAGGTAAACTTGATACAAATGTACAAATACAAACCCGTCTTGCCAGCGTGGCACAGTAGGCTAATTCCCGTCCATGAATTTGAAGGAGGCCCGACTCAGTAGTGGGTCATTTATGGGCTGAAACGACAACGACGATATTAGTTCGTCCGTGTGGTGACGCATTTATCGTCACCAATCCACCAACACCTACCCATTACATCCTAAGGGTGTTGTAAGTGCCGACAAAACTAAACAAGGCGGATAACCCAGCCTCAAGAGTAAGAAAAATTGAAAAGAAACCCTGTGCCCATCCGTCTAGTCAGCGTGTCACAGTAGGCTAATTACTCCCCTCCATCAACATGGAAGAGGCCTGATTCAGTAGTGGATCATGTATGGGCGGAGTTGTGTGATGTTAATTTGATAGTGGGTTGACTTCTGCTGAAGAGAAAAATATTTAAGTCCCCTACATAAATTCACAGTTAAAAAAAAACATCGATCTTAGTGCAATTACTCAATCATCCAACGGTTCGCGGTCATGTAGTCGACAGCCCTAGTCGTGGCAATGGTAGAGAAGGGCGAGACCCCGGCGGTTCCACGAAATGGTGGATTGCATTCAATTCGCAATGAGGAAATCACGAAACATACCGACATACCATCATTTTTATAGACTGCCTAGCCACTGTCTAGATACATAGGACAAGTCATTAAAATTCTCTCGACGAATCGTTGGCGCCATTACTTGTATTATGGTGTAGCATCAAACAACTATAAATAACTATAATTACTTCGAAACTGGTAATTCGTTTTTGAATGGGTATACATCAGTTAATAGGTATTCGATGCCTACATACACATACAGTTAAAACTAAACCATTTTAACAATGCACAAAAGTCGATTTTTGTGTTTACTTCACATCCATGGGACTCACTACTGTCGAGCTTCCTCCGATTTCAAGGAGATTTAGTATTTAATTTTCCTTGTCTTGCGGCTAGGTGAATTCCCTCTTGCATTGCCTTTACTGCTACAGAGTCGGGCCTCCCATCACAGGGTAATTAGCCTAATGTGCCACCCTGACCAGATGGGTTGGCACGGTTCTGCACCAGATCCCACAATGCCGCAACAGGACGCGAGTGGGAGCACTCCGGTGATGTTTAGTGGGTAGGCCCCCACTCTGGGCGAGAGTCCCACACGCCCCCCCTCGGCCCCCCTCGGCCATCCCCGTGGCCGACGGGGATAGTCCATAAAGGATTTGACCACGGGCGAACAAAAAAAAAAAACGGTTCCGTATCAAATTTGCCTTCTCTTACGGCTACGTTATCGGTCTTGTAAAATTTCCTTTTGTCGGCTCCTACTATACCCTCTGGATAGAATGGAGTGGTGATACTATGTATTCTAAATCCGTCACTACTTAGATCTAATTTCTCAAATAGCATCAGTGGTCTCCCGAGAGATCAGAATGATGATATCCAATAAGATTTATAGATCGTTTAGCTATGCGTGATAGTTAATGGAGGGCCAACACAGAATTGATTCCTGTAATGTGTAAACAGTAAAATTTCTTTCAAACTAGCTGTACCCTGCGATTATTGCTGCACTAAAATAAAAATAATACCTACTAAAATATATTTTTTAGAAAAGACATTACATATATTTATTTTGTTCAAAAACCTTCGTGGACGCAACACTTTGCTGAAGATCATCTAATGATCAAATGCATAGTTGACGACTTTAAAAAGGACATACAGACGAACATTCATTTTTGTTTAAAAGAAGATAATAGACTCCGCTACATTAGACTACACACAGTCTACGCCAAATAAATAAATAAATATCCTTGGACATTTCACACAACGCCATCTCGTCCCAAGCTAAGCAACTTAATGCTTGTGTTATGGTAACGAGATGGATGATAAACTACTTATATACATTTTTTTATTGTAAATACATACATATTATAGATAGAAATGACACCCAGACTCCGAGCCAGTGCCTCTGGTTTAGACAAAGACACTGGCCCGACCCCGGAATCGAACCCGGGACCCGTTGATCCAAAGGCGGCACATCTGACCACTAGTAACTAATAAATAACTTGAGCAATGCGCAAAAGTAGATTTTTGTGTCGCACTGGCGATGATTGCTGGAGGTGCGTGTAACGCACACGATTGTTTCATGACATGTGCGTACTTTCTCCTATTACGGCTCTCTGTTCCCAAGTTACTTGGCGAAGACAATTATTTCTTCGTATATTTTACGAAAAGTCCTCGAGTGGCGACCGCGTTCCGGAAAGCACAGTGCTGGTGGGCGTCCCACACGGTGGACGCGGGCGGCCCAGGGAAATCCTTGGGGAGGCCTATGTCCAGCAGTGGACGTCTCTTGGCTGAAATGATGATGATGATATTTTACGGGTGTCGTTGAAATATAGGAAATTGGGGGTTGATGTGCCACCTTTGGATCGCCCACCGGTTCGATTCCAGAGTCGAGCAATTGTCTATGCCTGAGCCACTTGCTCTGAGTCTGGGTGTCATTTGTGTTCGTGAATTACATGTTTGTAAACTACCCCGTAACATAGCTTATACTATAGGTTCCCAAACCCGAGCTCCAAGAGAAGAAAAATGATTGTCTGAGAGTCATATGCAATTATTTTTTTCGGAAACCCTCCGCGAATGAAGATTTTACCTCGACCTAAATACTGTAGCGTCTAATCCGTCATATGACTAATGTAATGATACACGTACATTAGGAAATAATATTTCACGATGAAAGAGCTAATCTGAGATGTTTAGATTTATACGTACAGTTAAAAGTTCAGCAGGGTTGTCAAATCTTCTAGATCCGGCAGTTTATTTTACGTGTTCATTTAAAACTAAATGCATTAGCGATACTGCGCTTTATTTAATTTTCACACAAATGAAACGATCGAGGTCCATAGTTAGATAAATAAAGCGACTGTTTCCATGTTATTATTAGGACAAATACATAATTAATAGAAATTCCGGGGATTGGAGAGGGAAATAGCAAAGTATGTGGTAATTTAATAGCCGTTTGAATTTTTTTTATTTATACATATTTTCCTTTCACGAAACCACAAAGATACGATACTATAGAATATTTTTGTATATATACATATTTTCCTTAATTACACACAATGTATATATTTTGTCCACTAATACATATTGTCATCCATTGAAACCACAGATATATGATACATACTATGGCAATAAAATCCATATTTATTGTAACTTTTAGTACCCACATATTCTGTTATTATTAAAAGCCTTATTTAGCCGTCTTTTTTTAAGCTTTATCGACATCTCTGTCATTGGACAGCCAACAGAAAGGAACAGCAACAGATTTTAGTTATTAAAGGCATATTAAACCAATATGACTAACGTAAGGCCGTAAATAGAGAAACTGTCAATTTGATGTGTTTCGTTAAAATACAAACTATTATAGGAAATTATCGTTCTATTTAACAAACTAATACTGTTACCGGAAGAATGTAAGCCCTATCGTATTCGAACAGCTGTAATTTGTTCAGCGAAACGCGCTTGCGCAAACAAAACGTCGCGGGGAGCGGATTCCCGCGAACAGTAAAATTTTGCGGGAGCCGTTTTTGAATCGTCCGTAAGGAAAATAAACATTCTACTTATGTTTCATCGCAAGGCCATGTTGGAATTGTTTCGGGGAAACGCAATGACGCTGGTGTCCTCTTCTGATAGATCTAGCCTCACCATGTTCTTAATGCCTGATGACTTTTGAATAGCCAAATTCAATCAGTGGCACAAAATGTGTAAAAGACGTTTATTTTTTCAAAATAAAACGTGATCCCTGCAGTAGATTATAAACTGTATCGCGGGGGCTGTATACAAACATGAAATTCACGAAAACCAATTACACTCGAACTCAGAGCAAGTGCCTCCGGTTTACACAAAGACCCCGGGACATCGTGATCCGAAGGCGGCATATCCAACCCCTAGATTAACAACTAGGGTGATGTTATATGGTGGCACTTCACTTCATTCGTATTCGTCACATTTGACACTAGGTGTACGGGATATTGGTCAAGAAACAGTCATCTCTCGTAAAAAGATCTACAGTCGCATTACGCTGCGCACAACACAAAATCAGGTATCAGTGGGACGTACGCAGGGCGGGGAGGCAGTGCACGCCCGCGCGCGCCATTTTTCACCCGCAAGCGTCCTCGCCACCGTCGTTTTAGTGTGAGTGAGCTACGTTCGTATTGGTTATGAAATGTACGATGCGCAAGTTCGTACCCACGGCTACATTCAGAGCGGCCATAAAGATTGGCGAGGACTGTACATAATTCTTAAACGACTTATCCCCAAACTTGTAATTTTTGATCGACGTGCCGATCCGACACACACAATGGATGCGACTACGTTTTCTTTTAAACACAACGTTCAATTATAAAACAATTTGTGCATAATTGTGTTTAGTGTGCAGTTTGCCTTGACTCGAGAGAGAATATTAAAATTCTAAGGCGTACCAGTAATACCTGTACCGTATACAGACAAGTGACGACAATTATGCGCAAATTTACAATCGGCGTATTCCATTGGCCGCGTGGTGACGGATTTAGAATATATGGCGTCACCACCCCATTCCATCCTGAGGGTTTCGTAAGAGTCAACAAAAGGAAATTACAAGGCCCTTTTTTTTTTTTTTTTTGTTTTTTGCTGGGGAAATGCTTTATGCATACCACCGCACCCCGGGGGAAAGGTCGGTGATTATGTGGGACTCCGACAAGGGTCGTCTACCCAGTCGTTTACCCACTAAAACCCCAGCGGCATACCCACACACGACGCGCTTGGGGCGCCACAAGTTCGCGTAAACGCATTCTACTGTGACGCCCCAGCGTGGTGCCCGCAACGCGGGCAAGCGACTATCAGGGAGGGCGTCCCGGTACACTGGGACGCCCTCAGTCATCGAGGCTTTCATCGGTGGTGGCTCCCCCGAACCACCACCGGCCTCCTAGGCGAGGGCAGAAGGGGCCCGCACCGTCACGAACCACTCTCCACCCCTGCCTCCGTCCGCGGCGTGGGTCACCCGGAGCTGCCTCCCTGGCGACCCGCCCCGCAGAAGGAGGCCCGTCAGCCCTCGGGTTTTCGACAACCCAAGGGCGTTGAGTGAGGACTCGGTTTGACGGCCAACTAACTTGAGCGCCAACCCGAGGACCTCATGGTGCGCCGCAGCGGTTTACGACTCGCAAGGCAGCTCTGAGGACAGAGGAGTCCCCGGAGCCGCAACCCGCCACGACGCTGGGTGCCGCTCTTCGTCTCACCTCTCCCCGTGGGCCCGCCCGGCATGGGAGGCCCTGGCCGGTATGGCCCCACGGATCATTGAGGCACTCAAGCCCCCTCACCACAGCAAGGTGGCAGCACAGTCGAGGGGGAAATTACAAGGCCCTTTTTTTTTTTTTTTTGTTTTGTTTTCGCTGGGGAAATGCTTTATGCATACCACCGCACCCCGGGGGAAAGGTCGGTGATTATGTGGGACTCCGACAAGGGTCGTCTACCCAAGAGTCGTTTACCCACTAAAACCCCAGCGGCATACCCTCACACGACGCGCTTGGGGCGCCACAAGTTCGCGTAAACGCATTCTACTGTGACGCCCCGGCGTGGTGCCCGCAACGCGGGCAAGCGACTATCAGAGAGGGCGCCCCGGTATACTGGGACGCCCTCAGTCATCGAGGCTTTCGTCGGTGGTGGCTCCCCCGAACCACCACCGGCCTCCTAGGCGAGGGCAGAAGGGGCCCGCATCGTCACGAACCCCCCCTCCACCCCCCGCCTCCGTCCGCGGCGCGGGTCACCCGGAGCTCCCTCCCTTGCGACCCGCCCCGCTGCCCCCTTCTGCGACATCGGCCCCGCAGAAGGAGGCCCGTCAGCCCTCGGGCCGGCGCCAACCAGAGGACACCGGCGCACCGCAGCCGTCCAGGGCCCGCAGGGAAACCCTTAGGACAGGGTCCACCGTCAACCCAGGTCACCGGAGCCCCCGTCCAGGGCTCGCAGCGAGACACTGGGGACAGGGTCCCCATCCACCCAAGTCCCCGCAGCCCCAATCTACCGCAGCGCACCAGCGATCCGTCCCGGAGCCCCCTTCTGCGACATACGGCCTCGCAGAGGAGGCCCGTCAGCCCTCGGCCGAAATTACAAGGCCCTGTGCCAACCCGTCTGGATATCACAGTAGGCTAATTGCTCGCCATGGAAGAGGCTCGACTTATCAGTGGGTCATCTATGGGCTAAGTTGAATTGCATTGGACATCAATTTAGAGATTCTGTCAGGTCACTTCTTTCTTACATAGGTAACTAGCTGTACCCTGAGGGCATTGCTACGCTACTAACTAAAATAAATTTAAAGGAAAAACATTACACGAATATCCAATTTATTTATCTTTTGTTCAGAAACCATCCTGGTCTCATGCACAACACTTTGCTGAAGATAGTTTATATAGCACTAGCGACCCGCCCCGGCTTCACACGGGTGTAATGATGAACATCAAAACTTATCAGTGTTTCTCTACAATATTATGCATGTATTAGACATATAAACCTCCCTCTTGAATCACCCTATCTATTAAAAAAAAACCGTTTCAAAATCCGTTGCGTATTTTAAAGATTTAAGCATACATAGGGACGGACAGACGACACAGCGACTTTGTTTAATAATATGTAGTGATGATAGTTTACGATTCTATATAGGACATTCAGACAAACATTCAATTTAATATAAATGTGTATAAAGAAGATAATATAAAATGGACAAATTAAATAAAAACCGTAATGCTAAACTAATTGCTGATGGTCTACACGATGGTCTTATAGACTTTCATGCCGATGTCAATGCTAATGATATAATTAAATCTTTAGTCAGATATCGTAGCTCATTACGGTTTAATTCCTCTATAAATGCGAAAAAACTGACAAATTAAGGCCGGGCTAAATTATACCGGGCTCGACAAAAAGTGTATTAATAAAAATCAAGACCAAAATCATATTCGATGTGGAGTTCTATAACAATTTGAAATGAACATTAACGCCTGATGAAAGAGTAAAATTAATAAAAAGCCGATGAGCTGGCGATGAATAAACTCTTTCTTTTTTATTTCATGCCCACGGAGACAGAGCCTTTCTGTAAATATTTTGTATTAATACAGTGTTGCCATAAGTCATTGCTCTTGCTGCATCGATTCATTACTAGCATAAACGTGCTGTCCGGATCATAGTTATTATTTTGCGCTAGTCGCGACAATTCCGAGAAAACGTATAATGCGCATGTTTGTAAACCTCATTCCGCTTTCCAGCGTCCCTGGGAGAATTGCACGAATAATTATAAGATTTTTTCGAATGACTCACGCAGCGCACCTAAAGATACCAAGCGATTTATTACTGTGAATGGATGTTACCGATGTTGGTATTAAAAACGCACCCAAACAAAAAGCTCATGTTCTTACATACTTTGGGCTAAGTTCGTTGAATGCTTAATCACAGGGTTCATTGTAGGGTAGGATTTTTATTTTAGTAGCTAACGGATTCACTGTGTATGAATTTGTTGAGTTGCTTTATGCATAATCATTACCTTGAATGTGATACTCTTCAGAGTACAACATTATGATCAACGCCATTGTTAAACTAAGTGACAGCGTTCAGGCAGTGGTGAATTAAGCATTAATTAATCCTTTAAATTAATTAATACATCTGTAAAAGAGATCGCATCGAATCGTAATAATTACATCTCCAGTACACAATGAAAAAAAATAAGGGACTAATGCGTCATATGCATCGTATAATGTATTTAATTAAAAGGGGCAAATTGGTACGTTTTTTGCATCTCGCGACATCTTTAGCATAACAATGTGATTCGCATCAATTTATTAGCATTACAACTTTGAATAATCCCAGCAATTCGGTACAAAACGTATACGACCTACTATAATTGCACCCATTACATTGCAAAAGACAATTTAACTCTAGGACCGGCTAAAGACTCTTGGTCTTGAAACATAAATAGCACATTTTCCACGTATAACTGAGTAACACAGCTTAGCGGCACCTACGTAAAATTATCAGTTTAACTCTACGCATGCGTCCTACAGAGGGCCTCTATTAAACATATTGGCGTCTCTAATGTTTCCACATCGAATTGACATTATACGTTATAGCTTTTTCTCTCCTTAGTACGATACATATTTGATTCTCCAACGCGTAAGTGTTCTTATTCTTAGCCAGAATTGATCAATATTGGTTGAAGAGTAAAGATGTGTAAACAGAAGAGACAGCTGATATATATACGCTCGCATGTCTAAAAGAACTTTCAAAGATTGGATTGATTTAAGAAACAGTACTAAAACTTTTAAAGCATTTATATTTATATACTTAAAGGATTAAGCAATATAAATCAACTAGTAGCACCAAATAGTCGTATTAACGTAATAATTCCATAACAGTGATTACGATTTTAATTAAACATTGTGTATACATAACGTGACCATACGTCCCGCTTTGGGCGGGATTGTCCCGCTTTCAGGCTGTCCGTCTCGCTGTCCCCAACGAGAACAAAAATGTCCCGCTTTACGAATAAACCTCTATATCCTTTGCACTTAAATATGATATCTTACGTACACCAACGTACTCTATATATGTATATATATTTATTTATTTATACAAAAGTCAGTAGGCGTCCCGCTCAAACACGAAAATAAAATGGTCACGTTATGTATACATGTCTTGTTTCTTCGTATAAAAGTCTACACAGGGCGAGCCAATAATATTGACATAGAGATCATTTAATTTAATTAACGAGTGTAGTGGAAAAACGCTTGGAGTTTTTGCTTTCCGCTGAGCGAGTCTCCAACAAATGTTACGTATAATAAGTATCACTGGACATTAAATGCATTCATTCTGGGAATCGAAAGTAACGAAGACCGTACATGAAGAAGTGAACATTTAAAAATAAAGTTTACGCTTCACAGGAGTTACTAGTTTTGCAGTAATTAACTCATTCTCAGGTTTATAATAAATCATTCGTAATTTAAATGTTTTTAGATACATATTATGCATTCTGGAATGGCCAACGAGAAAAATGAGCCTGCTTTTTAATTTGTTGTCCGCGAAAACTTACTTTATCCTATCTAGCCTAGATGTAACATAGATGTTTAAGTAAACATAGAAATATTATGAATAGAATAATATTTTAGAATGCACAAATAAATAAAATTGGAGTTCTGTTTGTAATATTAAAATAACCGCTTTTAACATTTTACACAGTTCGTTCGTTTCAGCCCATGAATGCCACTACTGAGTCGGGCCTCCTCCAAATTCGTGGAGGGAAATTAGCCTAAAAGTACAGTAGGTACATCCACCAAAACAACATTTTTTAATTTTTGTGAGTGTCTATTTGGGCTTATCTTGAAATAGCTGGACCGATGTTGACGGGACTTTCACTGGCAGATCTAACAAGGAGTAACTTATGCTACTTTTATTGACGCCCCCCCCCCCCCCAGTTTTCAAGGCCCATAGTTACAATATTTTCCACATTTTTAAATACGCGGCCGAAGTCACGGGTCACTACATAGTATAAAACAAAGTCGCTGACGCCTGTCCGTCCCTATGTATGCTTAAATCTTTAAAACTACGCAACGGATTTTGAAGCCTTTTTTTAATAGATAGAGTGATTCAAGAGGAAGGTTTATATGTATAATACATGCATAAATTTAGATGTACATCATTGCAGTCGTGCGAAGCCGGGGCGGGTCGCTAGTAGATAATAAATGCTGCCTAGGCCGCGGAAAACGGAAACCAGCCGCCACCGCAATGTCACTTGTATTGAGTTTGTTTTAGCTATTACTACGTAATACTAACAATAAAGAGGTTATAAATAAATGAATATTAGTCATATGACCAACATTGAATACTTAGAACTAAAGATCTAGTGCAGTTGCAATTCTAGGATATCATGATCATGATATGACGAGCATCCTGCGTTTATTTTTAACAATCTTAATTATGTAGGCTAATTTCAGGATGGGATCTTTTATGAGTTAAGATGATAATTTTAACTGTTCTTTCCACATTCGATATCATTCCCTAAAGACTTCTTTTCCTGTTCAGCTAAACAAATCTTAGCTCCATCTATAACAGAATGGAAGGTAACCATTTTGACGATGTAGGTCCAAACAAAAAGATCCCCGATGAGTTCATGCGCCGAGGCAGGCGCGTCGGCCCCTCCTGTAAAAAGCGGCGAACATTTCGGAAATATCGCGAACCGGTCTTTGACCGTCCGTTGCAATCGGGGTTGCTATAGTAATAATTTTCTACCAAATAGAAGGAACCTGGATAATTAACTCAAAATCAAAAATAACTTAATTCAGGTAGGTCGATCACAGAACTGTAAATCGTCATATTTAAAACTACAATTATCATTTTCGAACCACAACCGTTACGTTACGTCTAGCCACTACTATTATTTCTCAGTTGTTGACCCACTGTTGCGTAGTGCCGGTCGGAGTTTCAGTATAAGTATTTAATACAATTGGTAATAAACACATCTAGCCAATACCACAGTGTCTGAAGACAAAAGTCTTCAACCAATGTGTGTTGCCAGTGATGACTTATGGAACAGAGACGTGGTCGCTCACTATGGGCTCCATCAGAAGGCTCAAAGTCACCCAAAGGGCAATGGAGAGGGCTATGCTCGGAGATTCCCTGCGAGATCGAATCAGAAATGAGGAGATACGCAGGAAAACCAGGGTCACCGACATAGCCCACAGGATTGCCAAACTTACGTGGCAGTGGGCAGGGCGCATAGCGCGCAGGACCGACGCCCGATGGGGCAGAAAAGTCCTCGAATGGCGACCGCGTTCCGGAAAGCGCAGTGCTGGTAGGCCTCCCACACGGTGGACCGATAACCTGATTAAGGTCGCCGGAAAACGATGGATGCGGGCGGCCCAGGACCGGCCTTTGTGGAAATCCTTGGGGGAGGCCTATGTCGAGCAGTGGACGTCTTTAGGCTGAAATGATGATGATGATGATGACATCTAGCAAAAGCGAAATCATCATGCGATAAATTTAAACAATCCTTGTATGACTCACAGGGAAAAGTGCCAACTTAGCAGGCACAGGCAAGCTTGTTTCAACGTAATTTCAATTATTACCGTTATGTGCGGTATTCGATTTAGTTAAGGCGCTCTTGTTCCGAATTATATCTTTCGTATTATGATAAGTATGAAAGGTAATAATCTGAAAAAAATATACAGTAAATTAGAATATATTAAAAAAACATGATTACAAACCCTTCACTCGATAGAAAAAGTAATCTTTAATGATAACCTCTCCTGAAGCTACGTAACAATATTTGATGTAGTCCCAAAACATACATTGATCCTAGACCTATCGTCGTTAATGCGGCCATCTTGTTGAAGCTGTATCAGAATATACATCCACACGCAAATTTGGGAATTAGGTAAAAAACAGCTTCGTCAGGAAGGCCAAGAGGAGAATCCAGCTGGGCTGGGCAGCATTTGGAAAACTTCTTCCAGTCTTCCCGCAGAGCTTGAAAACGAAAGACTTCGAATCGTGCGTCCTACCCGTTATGATCTACAGTGCTGAGACGTGAACACTCACAGTGAGACCAGTAAAAAAAGTCGCTCAGCGAGCTATGCTTAGAGTTTCTCTGAAATATAGGATCCGCAACGAGATTATCTGTCAAAAGACCAAGTCAACGACACAGCTCAGAGAATAGGTAAGCATACTAAAATAGCAGTGGGCTGGTCATATCTAACGGACAACCGCCGCGGTAGAAGAGTTCTTGAGTGAAGACCGCGAATTGGCAAGCGTAGTGTGGGAGGCCCATCAGCTAGATGGAGCGATGGTTTGCGAAAAGTTGCGGGCAGCAACGGGCTAGTGTGACGATGATGCTCAAAAACAATTTCAGAGCTCGTATTGATATTTAGTCACTACATAGTATAAAACAAAGTCGCTGTCGTCTGTCCGTCCCTATGTATTCTTAAATCTTTAAAACTATGCAACTGATTTTGAAGCGGTTTATTTTAATAGATAGAGTGATTCAAGAGGAAGGTTTATATGTATAATACGTGCATAATTGCACCCGCGCTAAGCCGGGGCGGGCCGCTACTTTGAGATATAGCAAAAAGCATTTTATCCAAAATTTCCGGATAGCTTATATTCACAACATTTGCGCGCTATATTACGAGTATGTTGCACTTTTTGAAAGTTGCGCTTTGAAAGTGAACTGTTGTGTGCAATTTTTGTAGAAAAAAAAACTATTGTGCAGCTTTATAACGCTGTTACGTTTAATAACTACTATGAACTTTTCATTGTTAAATATTGGCAATAGGGGTATTGTCTTTGTTACACTATATTCTGCGTTATTTAGACTAATAAACTATTATGTCTATAGTAAAGTTGTGTATGTGAAGTTGAGTGTATTCATACATACAGTTTAAAGTGGAATTGCAAGTTTAACTTCTTCGAGGTAAACTTTGTAAATGTCATTGCATAATTTGTTTATTATAATGTTTGATATGCCATATGGATATCAAATTTACGTGTGGTGATGGATTGAGAACACACAGTGTCACCACCCCATTCCATAGTGAGGGTGTCGTAAGAGCCTACAAAGGGAAATGCACAAGGCCGTAAATGACCTGGTTTGGTTAACGTTGCCGGAAAACGATAGATGCGGGTGGCTCAGCACCGGCCTTTGTGGAAATCCTACATCCAGCACTCAACGTCATATGGCTGAAATGATGATGATGAGGAACAGATGTTCGCGCATATTATTTGGTTGCGGAATTCTGTACCAAAATGCGATTCAAAAGCCGCCGAGATTCAAGCCTGTGAGCAAGTGAAACAACATATATTTTTCAATTATTCGTTACTTATACTGGCCAAGAGATGTCGTGACAAAACAGAGATAAAGTCACGAGTTGCAGCGAGTTAGCTCAACGTACGATGGCGGATGAACAAAGAGAAAGTTTACCGAGAACATTACGTGTTTGCGACGGTGCATCGCTTTTTGCGGCGATATGCAGCGACGAGCGGGTATCTGAGACTACGCCGAAAGGTACTAATTACTGTCCAAGTTTGACGACTTTTTGTAAGCCGATAACAGTATTTGATACACGTATACATTTCGAATCACACAAAAACTATACCAGTGAATTGAGTGGCTTGTTGGTCTAGACTCTAGAGATTACATGTGCCTTATGATCATGAGTCCTTGGTTCGATTCCAGGGTGGGGCAAGTGTCTTTGTGTAAACCAGAAGCACTTTCACTCTGGGTGTCATTTGTGTTCGTGAATTGTTTATTATTGTCTGTTGATCAATTTGCCGGGAATGATTTTGAATTTGGTAACTGTATATAGAGCTTAAGGAGGCCCTAACCTATAGGATAGTTCGGAATTCGACTGATCTACGGGCTCACTAACGTCTGACGCTGCTGGAAGTTGGAGGGCACGTAAAACAGTTTATACACGTATGATGTAGTCAGTGGCTCTAACCATATTCAACTGTTCCGAAGACTAAAGACCTATCTGCAATACAGCTTTGAAACTATTATGAACTCTATTCTTCACATATACATTTAATATAAAGTTCATAAATGGTTTCAAAGCAGTATTGCAGATAGGTCTTTATTCTTCGGAACAGTCGATTTGTACATAATTACAGATTGTCCCAATAAATGGGTCGCGAGAAAGGAACAGACCAAGTGACTGAGCTCATAGCGCCAGTGACGACAACATGACACACAACAAATAACATTTGGTCAATTAATTATGGTCGTTACGTCACTTGTTCCAAAGTGAATGACACATGATAGTTATGTTTAGGGATCAGAACGAATTTGTGTTCGTTATCAACCGGTGGCAGCCTGTCTACTACTTAGTCCATATATGACCCACAGCTGAGTCAGCCTCCTCAAGTTTTTTTTTTTTAAAATAAATAAATAACTAAATATACTTGGACATTTCACACAACGCCATCTCGTCCCAAGCTAAGCAACCCAATGCTTGTGTTATGGTAACGAGATAGATGATAAACTACTTATATACATTTTTTTTTGTAAATACATACATATTATAGATAGAAATGACACCCAGACTCCGAGCCAGTGCCTCTGGTTTAGACAAAGACACTTGCCCGACTCCGGAATCGAACCCGGGACCCGTTGATCCAAAGGCGGTACATCTAACCACTAGACCAACGAGGCAGTCAAATCAAGTTACATGGAGGGTAATTGGCCTACTGTGCCACGCTGGCCAGAGGGGTTGGCACAGTGTTTCGTATCAAGTTTTCCTTCTCTTGCGGCTACGTTATCAGCCGTCACTTCCTTTTGTTCCCTTACGACAACCTCAGGATGATATGGGATGGTAACACCATGTATTCTAAATCCGTGACCACACAGACCGGACACTATGTCTATCAATACGTAATAGACCGTTGACTTTATTGGCACGTGTGGTTTTAACGGTTTTGAAATAGCCACCAGCGCATTCTATGCGGAGGATGTCGCTTAAGGCGAAGCAAGTAGGCAGCTTGATACGAAACTGATTCAACTGGCGTTCCTAGACAAGCCAAGACATACCTCTATAACTTTTTATTAGTTAAGCGTTAACTTAAAAGCCGTTTCAACAGTTATAAATAATTGTTACGCAACACATCCGTGTTTTTACAGGACTCGCATCAAGACAAGTGTAACCGAGCAAAAAATGGGTAAAAATCTGACGCAAGGCTTTAATAGCAAATGATTAGACGAAACGATGGATTGTGCATTATTCCACAAACTTGAAATAATCTGATGCGAGCTTTGGTATATGTACCGTGCATAGGTACATCCAAATGTCGTGACTAAAAAGCGGTTATTTTAATATTACAAATATACACTCCAATTTTATTTATTTGTACCTATAGATAGATCGTTTGTATGGGTCTTCTAAATCTAACCACAGTTAAAATATCTTTAAAACCCCTCAAAACCCTTAAAAACAAAACACAGTGAAGGTCTCTCGACCGCACCTTTAGTGGCCGTTTCCCGTCGATTGTAAACTAGAGTTACAACAATTTTAAAATTTTGATGACCTCTTAGTCTAAATATTCACCCTTCGTTATACTCATACAGTCATCGCGTCGCATTGACCGATTCTATGAAACGCACACAATTATGTTTAGACAGACATGCATCAAGTTTCCCAACAAAAGAATGCAAGCGTTGTTGAAATAAAGGTCATTATTGAACAATTCCCGGGTCTTTTTAATATTTCCGATAGTTGTCACATGCTTCCCCTCTATTGTATTTTGCGGTTAGGGTTGCCGAAGTGCAAAGAAAAAGACCAAAGACTACAGTAGACTTAAATAGCATTTAATTTTATCTTTATCATCCGAGGCCTGTTGAAGTCAAGAGACATAAAAGCTTGCTCTAATTCCTTCCTAATGGGTTCCATACTATTATGGTAAATGGAGGAATATACAATTAAACGCTGGAAGATATAGATTCAAGGATTACAGAAGCAAAGGTTTTCTACAATAATGCTAATGCTTATAGAACAGTAGGGAAGCACGAATGGATCAGATAGGCGAGGACAACCTTAATGACAATCGCACGTCAACGTCGCCGCACCGTCACGCACCGACGGCCATAATAATATGAACAAATTATATCTTATTGTGGGAAATGGAAATCCTAACATAGAACAATTGGTATGTAATATAAGAATAGAATTTAAAACTATTCACATCATAGTTGCATTAAAGGTTTAGTTAGTGAAAACCAATGTGTACGTAAAAACCCAAAGATACTACAGTCAAATGGCTAATTATAATCAGATATATATTGAATAGGATGTGTAAGATGTGGATTAAATAACTAAAAAGACAGATTAATGTAACCAGGTAGCTACTATCACCGATTGACCTATGTCCAGAAGTAGACTCCAATAGACAATCAAGTTTATATCATGTTCGAATGTAATTATGCTCTAATAACTATCAATCACCTGGTACATAGATGCAGTTTTGCTTCAATGCCGCCTAGTAAACAAACATTTAAATATATAATAAGATATAATAAATATCAATGTATAATACAAGGTACAGCGACGTTTCAATTTATATAATACTAGCGACCCGCCTCGGCTTCGCACGGGTGCAATTATGAAAATGTATTATACATATAAACCTTCCTCTTGAATTACTCTATCTATTAAGAAAAACCGCTTCAAAATCCGTTGCGTAGTTTTAAAGATTTAAGCATACATAGGGACGGACAGACGACAGCCACTTTGTTTTATACTATGTAGTGATTAGATGGGTAGTAATAAACCGGAAAGGACTGGACACATTCCGCACGAATAGATAATTAGAATATATGTATAATGTTACATAAGGCCGATGCATCATCCTAGGAACACTAAAATTAACAAGCCGAAAATTAATGGGGATGCTGAACACGACATCACACTCGCAAGCTCTCAGCACAAATCATAAGTCGCAGTCTTTGGCTTGCACAACCAATTTCCATTGAAATTCACGCAATGCTTTCCAAATGTCATCAAACATATTCCGCGTGGTAATAAATCTACGCACGCCATTTGCACTGACAAGCCACAGTTGCATGAAGCTGTAAATGCTAATGGTTACCTCACAGTTTCTTTAGCATTTCATGTTAAACTCATGATCTCATGAAGCATTTATTACGATGGTGGGTTTGAATAAAGATAAAGTAAATTACCACCATTCTGCGTTTGGGCTACCTTCAGAAATAAAAGTTTAGCAAAGAACAAAAACTGCCTCGTTGGTCTAGTGGTTAGATGTGCCGCCTTTGGATCAACGGGTCCTGGATTCGATTCCGGGGTCGGGCAAGTGTCTTTGTCTAAACCAGAGGCACTGGCTCGGAGTCTAGGTGTCATTTCTATCTATATTATGTATGTATTTACAAAAAAAAAATGTAAATAAGTAGTTTATCATCCATCTCGTTACCATAACACAAGCATTAAGTTGCTTAGCTTGGGACGAGATGGCGTTGTGTGAAATGTCCAAGGATATTTATTTAACTTTAAAGTTCAACATCACAAAGTTTTAAATGTTTTTCGGATTAAGAATTGGTCTTTGCAACTGGTACTCTGCCGTCATCATTATAAACAACTAAAGCTTAATTTTTGCAATCTAGTTTTTTGGAATACCTAATGCAAAGAAACTTCATCAAACTATATAAAAAATTGTCTTTCTTTATGTAAATCGTTAATAATTAACAATCCCAGTGTTTAGTAACTAATTCACTGTACAACTAACTAAACGAAGTGCAAACCTGGCTTTACACGGTGGTTACTCTTTTTGCGTACTACGCAATTACATTAACATGTGTAACTACATGTTCGCATCGTAACTTCTTCGTATTAATGACAGTGCAGCGGCAATAAGGCAGAACGCCGGCAACAACTTTCCAGGAGCAGCAACCGTAGTATTTTCTTACAGTTATCGCGGTTTAGGGACACGTTGGGAACGGCAAACTACCGTCCGCGCCATAAAAAGTGGATCGCATAATAGTTGAAGGAAACCATGCGGTTACTGCTAGTTCCTCGAGCTGAACGACAACCATTTTCTTGGGTAATTTGTTATATAACTAACCTAGGCCAATTCTAAATATAATGTCTGCAAAGACAGCTCATATTCTTATCGTTATGAGTTTTTTTATTGGTACCGTAACGGCATAAAGGACTATATTAAAGATAAATCTAAAGTACCCAGTATGGATGCCTATAAAGACTACAGCCGGTCGCTCAATATATTTTTATATCTGTAAGAAATATAAGAAATATACAAACACACATATTTTTTTTTTACAAATTTCAGGATTGTACAACATAAATCAGGTCATATAGTAAAAAATTGAGGAGACGAATGTTATGAAATATGTAATATGATTACAAATTTGTCTAAACCAGAGGGACTGGCTCGGAGTCTGGGTGTCATTTCTATCTATAATAAGTATGTATTTACAAAAAAATTTATATAAGTAGTTTATCATCCATCTCGTTACCATAACACAAGCATTAAGTTGCTTAGCTTGGGACAAGATGGCGTTGTGTGAAATGTCCAAGGATATTTATTTATTTATTATTTATTTTATTTGATTCCAGGCTCGTATGCAGAACGGTGACACAATGCAAGTTTCGTTGAAAAAGGCCGTGCGGCAGATGCAATTCACAGAACAATGAGATCACGCGTGACAACGGTGAAGATATGTAACGTTCTACTAACTGCAGCGACCAAGCTACGTGGAACACCATCGACTGGCCTTTCACTTTTAGTATTAGATCTTTTATTATAGTCTGACGAAATAAGCTCTCTCTCTTTCTCTCACTCAGATCTTGTAAATAATGATTTGTTGAATTACGATAAACACACGACCTGGGATATTTATATAAACGGAATCTAATCGGTGTATGTGATAACTATATGCAGTGACAGGATAAATTAATGGGACCTCTTAAGCCATTCATTAATATACAACAAGAAACGATATCTACGCATACCAACAGCAAAAACAGTAAACATGTCTACAAACTATCTTGCTCTACATGGGGAAGCTTATTAAAATGCTACCAGATGTGACGGGAATTCATTTAGTCATTAATATACATGATTGCCATTCAAAATTTGTGCAAAGGCGAGAATAGAAAAAAAACGTAGTATCTCTTAATTCTTGGTACATATCATAAGACATATCGGATTTAAATATCCTATTACATGTACGCTGGTGTCAATCACGTTACAGAAAAGGATATAGCAATTGTCTAGGACAAAGATGTACGAAGAAGTACAAAAATATCTCACACCTTTAGGTAGGTATATCATTATTAGGCCAAATGAATCATTGGATACAACTTAATATTACAGATAAAATATCATTCCTGGAACCCATTCGCAATGCAGTGATATTACAAAAAGAACACGTCTGATCGATCAAATTGTTGAAAGGTTCTTGGAAATTTAACAATCGATCGACTCAAGGATAGATATTGCTAGATAAATGTTACGATCTAATTGAAATGAAGGCTTACAATCATAGCATAGTAAGACATTGTTACAGATGAAAAAGTCGGTGTGAATTTAGTATAGATTGTATAGAGTATTAGGATGTTGGATAAGGCAAGTACAATATTAAAATAGACATACATTTTATATTAGAAACTTAAAAATAAACTATACAAACATGGTCGGCTAGCCTGGTCAGGTAATTCCCTCAATCTAATTTGGAGGTGATTTAGATACAATTGCAGATAAGGCTTAAGCTGAGAAATGATAACATAGAAACGCTATGCATGTAGGCTAGGATTTTAGAATACTCAAAAGCAAGAAAATATACTCCAATTAGCAAAGCTTTTCTAAGCACCATAGTAGGTACTACTTCTTCTTCTCTTCTACTACATTTCAAATTCCTTGCATTTAATTTAGACCTGTACGCAACCTCATTTATGTGACAAAAGACACTAGTAGATCTTAACAGATCCCAAATAATTGCATAAACAAGAAATTTAATTAAGGCAAACACACCGGCTGCTACGCTTAAACTATTCGCACGAAAAATACACACCGACGATCTTAACAATTATATCAGGAGCGTTTGTCCTAATATGTCATGTTCTTGATGAAAAAGTTTGGAGAGGAAGGCGGCAGTTTGTATTTGCGTTGCTGGTGTCCAGGGAATGTAGTTTGCGGGCACGTCCGGGAACCGCCAGGTGGCTGGCGAGCTCTGTAAGGGCAAGGAATGCCGTCGGTGCTATGGCGTGCCTGGGAACACGACCGTCGTCGACAAAACTAGCCACTACTGTACTTGCTGTACAATCTGTAGTTTCACAAGATCTTTTTACCATAACAAAAACATTTTTTTTTAAGAATTAACGCTTGTAGGCGTACATTAGCGTAGCGGCATTATCAGCGATGGCCAACTATGCAGATCTTACTAGCTTCGACAGGTCATAAAGTTGTGATTTTTTCCAGCGTAGGTACTAATACATTAATTGGTTTTATACAGGGCCAAAAACTTGGCCGCAAGAGAAGGAAAACTTGAAACGAAACCCTGTGCTAACCCGTAAGGCCAGCGTGGGTTTCTAACCACCACTATACCATTCTTTCGTTATTTTATATTTTCATTGTATTTTCAGTTTCTTGGGCTCATGCTAGGGTTCATTCCCGGGAATTCTCGAGCCGAGAATTCCCGGGAAATCGTTGGGCTGTGTTCCCGGGAAATCAAGCTCGAGAACTCGAGAAATCATGTACGTTTGTAGAAAATAAACATGCAGAGTTTTAATTTGTTTATATTCTATTAACATGCCATAAATGGTGCTATGATTGTAATGTAATTATAATTTACATTTACTTTCTACCTGACTTTAAGATATTAAAGATTTCCTTCGTGTTTTATAGAAGCTATTTTGTTTACAAGATTTAAGTAGATTTTTTTTTCTAAATAACCAGCCCTAAATTGTGCTGTGATCTTAATGTAATGTAAGTTAAGATAATAGGTTGGGGAAAAAGTTTCATCGCATTTTTTAAGAAATTTCAAAACATTTTTTAATATCGTTTATTTAAATTTAACTAAAGTATGTAGCTACCATTTTGTTCGATAACTTTTTGCCATCTTGTAGGTAGGCACATGATCCCATTGCTATAGACATTTTGGGACTACTGATCAAAATACCGCGACAAGTGGTTTTGGCAGTCCTCTCGTGATGTTAACCTGACACTGCCTAAAGAATTCTGAAGAGACCGAAACATGTGGAAATCTGAAGGTGCAAGATCAGGACTGAAGATTTTATTACAAGTTCATACATACTATAATGCGTAAAGACTTTTTCCCCAACCTAATATTTACGTTTTCTTTCATGTAGATTTTTTGTTTATTTTAATTTCTAAATAACCAACTAAAAATGGTGCTGTCATTATGATTATGAGCCTGAATAATATTTTTTTTCTGTAATATTTTATAAAAAAATATTTATAAGATTAACGTTTTTTAATAACATCGATGAAAGTTTTATAATTAATTTGATACTTTTATTTGAGAGGTAAACCACTGATTTTTAGAGCAATTGGAACCAAATAATATGAAAAAAAGGTACGTAAATGTAAATTTCTCGACAACCCGAGAGTCCCGAGAAATTAGCCTCGAGAATTCTCGAGACCCGAGAAATTGAAAAGCTCGAGAAATCATGAACCCTAGCTCATGCACAACACTTTGCTGAAGATCGTCACATAACCAAATGCATAGTTTGCGATTCTGTAAAGGACATACAGACAAACATTCATTTTAATATATACAGAAAGAATATAGAAGAAGAAGAAATTCTGGCCCTTACGAAATTGGGAATAAGCTTGGAACAATTTTAATTTGTAAACCTATGTGTTGAATTTGCTTTGAAGATATTGCACACGCCCGTTACGTGTGTACAGGTGCGTGTTCCCTTATTGGGAAGCAGAAGCTGTGGTCCTGGATCGGTCAGTCGAAAATTTCTGTAATGTATTTCCTTCAAAAAATATTTTAGTTAGTGGCGTACAAAGCGCAGGTAGTATTTATTTATGAACATGCTTAGGTATAAAATCATATCGGGTAGTGAATCCCATGGCTCTGGTTCGGACAGTCGAGAATCTCCGTCGCTTTTAGTGGGTAGGTCGGGGCGCAATTTAGACATAGACATGGTAGACATATTCTTTATTGTGGCAAGAGCAATTTGTATTTTATAGTCTTGCCACAAACTGACCCAGGCTCAGACTATTGCTGGTTGTTGTCACCCAACGCTGATCTTCCGGCGGGGACGGCCATTTACCATCTTTATGCGCCCCGGACCTGTTTTTATATAAGGGTACATTTAATATGCATTATCAATACGTACGTGTGGTGACGGATTTAGAATATCCTGAGGGTGTCGTAAGAGGCGACTAAAGGAACGCAAGATGCAGATCACTCGCACAAGAAGGAAACTTTCTACGAAACCTGTGTCGACCCGTCATGCCAGCGTGGCTCAGTAAGCTAATCTCTCTCCGGGAATTTGGGGGAGGCCCGATTCTGTAGAGAGCTATTTATCGGCCGAGATGGTGAAGATGATATCAGTATTACTACACGGATACCTAAATTTTATTACCGGGAAACTTTAACGGCCACCGCAGTAGCTGTAACCAACCGCGACAAATTAAATGGAATCGTACGAAGCACAAACGAATGCGGTTAAAACCACAAAATGTTCGATAGCGCAGTCTTACAATGAGAAATGTGTACATATTACGTGTGTAAACTATACAATAGTACCGAACAGTGGTTTTTGGACAGACGGCGCATGGTGCTACCGGTCTTCGTACTTACAGCTGAGCTTTTGTATTCAAATGAGGCAACACCACTAGTTATCGGAAACAGGAACCATAGGTCTGCCCAATATGGGAGGCTATCGTGTCATAATTTTTTAAATCGAAATAGACAACATCACTATTGTTCCTGTGTCAGTGACCTATACGTCTAAATTTCAGCCCATAAATGAACCACTACTGTGCCATTCATAGAGAGAAATTAGCCCACAGTGCCACGCTGCCAAGACGGCACAGGGATTGCCAGGAGCCGTCTTGCCAGGAGGGATCAAGTTTTCCTTCTATTGCGGCTAGGTCTGCCTGTTGGGTTCCTTTAGTCGCCTCTTACGACACCCTCCGGAGGGTGTGGGTTGGTGCCATTGCGTATTCTAAATCTGTCACCACACGCATCTTATCTATACAAATAAATAAAATTGGAGTGTCTGTAATAATAAAATAACCACTTTGTACTAAATGCGTAAGTATGTATGCACGGAACATAGACCAAAATAACTTTCTTTTTATTTTTGTCTGTCTGTCTGTCTGTTTGTTCCGGCTAATCTCTGGAACGGCTCATTTTGACGGGACTTTCACTGATGATATAAGGAGTAACTTTCTTTGACTAGCTTCGCCCCGCGGCGTCACATGGGTAACATCGCACCGGTGCGCAGCCGGGACGGGTCGCTTGTTACACAAAAAATATTTTATAAGAATGTGTTCTCATTCTATTAGAATAGTATTAGATAAAGATATCGTTAAATAAATACACCGATGTGCATTACCGGGGGATGAGTAAGTACCGTACATAGTACGCACACAATGCTAATGTAAATAACTTATAAAAATAGCTTGCAACGAAATACTTCGCGATTGATTATTTCGAAGAAATCAGATAGGTATTTGATCAAACAATACCCATTTTAGCATTCGGTGGCCGATCGTGGTTTCTTGGCACTACGTGAAACTGCAAGTGCACAAGAATTTATTATTGCTTTTGTCACGCGACGAATACTAATAGGGCGACGGCAGTGTCGTCCGTGCGTGCTCAGACACCGGCCACTCGATTGTGCGAAATATTAAATATTCGATTACTCGGATCGGCCGGAAATATCATCTTCATTATGCGCGCCGGGTGCGTGAAACGATCGATTCGGAAGCCTTAGCGAGGTGCCCTCTTCCCCGCTTCTCACAACTCCCGATAAAGATCATTCTTAGAGCAGCGGACGTGGCTAACGTGTGTACGCATTCACACAAAGGTTAGTCAGCCGCACTCTTCTAAGTAGTGCCTGAATCATGCAAATTATGTAACTTTATGAGTTTGGCAATTTTAAAGAAGGAAAATGTTAAGCTAAGTCCCAATCTATGTGTAAATGAGCGCCGTGTAGTTACTTTAGTTCACACAACACTAGAAGCAGTGTTACTTGCCCACAGTGTACAACCAGAGCAAATTGTGTAATTTACGTAGAATTGCATCACTCCCAGAAACTGGTATATTACATCTAGTCGGTTCTTTAAGTATTCCTAAGCTTACTCACATGGCGTAATTAGGTTTTGGTTAGTTATATGTAGGGGAGAGCGGGGCTGGTACTAACAAATTTTGTATTAGGGTTTATATTTTCATTAATTAATTAATTAATTCTTACCTCCGTTAACACCAACCCCGCTCTCCCCTACTTTAGTAGTTCTCGACTTAACTGTGAATGTATCAAGTAGGTACTATCTGCTGAGTGACTGACACTGAGTGTGAATGGGGCATTCACGCAATTCTTGGCAACTGTGCGATATTATAAAGTAAATTAGGCATAATTGAAAGTTGGCTGTAATAAATATTGACCACCTTCACGGAGCCGCTGAAGACGGACGCAAGGCACGCTCATAGCATAACAATTTGGAATCAGCTCGGCGCGATGCACGTGTGATAGCAACGACTGGGTTTAGAACATACCAATAGTTCGATAAAGACATATCATTTATGGTGGCTCGAAATAGAAACTAAAAAAATATCCTGAACATAAAAAAACATTGTTTGCCGCGTTTACTGTCACCGTTTATAGACATATCAATTGGGAGACTTTAAATATTGAATGACGGGGAAAGGAAAAGGAAAACCTGCGAAACCGCTTTGTAATTTCTTTTTATCGGCTCTAACGACACAGTATATTCTACATCTCACATTCCTGCTCAAAATCGGCCCAGGCTCACCAAAATTCTGGACACAATTTGAAAATTATAATATCGAATTAACCAACCATAGGGTTTGTTGGCATAGTTTTAATTAATTAATTAATTATAATTATCCTTGGACATTTCACACAACACCATCTCGTCCCAAGGTAAGCAACTTAATGCTTGTGTTATGGTAACGAGATGGATGATAAACTACTTATATATTTTTTTGTAAATACATACATATTATAGATAGATAACACCCAGACCCGGAACAAATACTTGTAGGTCGTACAAATATTTCTTCCGTGCGGGGATCGAACCCGCGACATGCTGCGCAGCAATCGATCGCTCAACCACTGCGCCAAGCCAACAAACTTAAATATATGGCAACGTTGGAAGACATGCGTGTTTGCGTGCAGGATGAGCACTGAGCCGCAGGGGCGCGCCGAGGGTCTTATACGCACGCAAACATCTTCTTGCTAATCGACTGAATACATCGACAGGCTCACTCATGCAATTAGCCTTCTCGGTAGCCAGTGATATCTACTGATGCGTAAACCACGCCCCTCATTCATTAATTGAAACCGTGGAGGTTAATAGTACATGAAAGCTAACCAGGAACAGCTCGCCTTTGGCTAAGGCAGCATTAGTATGATACCGTATCTACTAAACAATAGAGCCCAGGCAGGTAAGGATGCCCGCAACCTTTCGCAGATCGTCGCTCCATCTAGCAGAGGGCCGTCCCACACTACGCTTGCCGATTCGCGGTCTCCACTCAAGAACTCGTCTACCCCAGCGGTTGTCGGTTCTTCTACAGATATGACCAGCCCACTGCCACTTCAGTCTGCTAATTCTCTGAGCTATGTCGGTGACTTTGGTTCTCTGCCGGATAATCTCATTACGGAGCCTATCCTTCAGAGAAACTCCAAGCATAGCTCGCTCCATAGCACGCTGAGCGACTTTAAACTGGTGGACTAGTCTCACCGTGAGTGTCCACGTCTCGGCGCCGTAGGTCATGACGGGTAGGACGCACTGGTCGAAAACTTTAGTTTTCAAACTCTGCGGGATGGGCGACGAGAAGACCCGACGAAGTTTTCCAAATGCTGCCCAGCCCAGCTGGATCCTCCTCTTGGCCTCCCTGTCGAAGCTGCTTCTACCTAATTGCAAAATGTGCCCGAGGTATGTGTATTCTGAAACAGCTTCAACAAGACGGCCATTCACAACGATAGGTCTCGGATGAATGTGATCATTCATCATGATTTTGGTTTTATCCAAATTCATGCCGAGACCCACCCGTCGCGTGGCTGATGCTAAGCTGGTCAGCATCTGTTGCAGCTCCTCCAGACAGGGCGCTATGGCGCTCTTTAGGGGAGGCCTATGTCCAGCAGTGGACTAATGTGGGCTGATGATGATGATGATGATGATGAGGTAAGGATGCCAGCCCATAAATTACCTACTACTGAGTCGGGCCTCCTCCAAATTCATGTAGGGAAATTAGCCTACTGTGCCACGCTGGCAAGAAGGGTTGGCACATGGTTTGTATCAAGTTTTCCTTCTCATACGGCTAGGTGATCTGCCTCTTACGATCTTTAGTCGCCTCTTACGACCCCCTATAGATGGTACGGGTTGGTGACATTGTGTATTATAAATCCATCACCACACGGAACATCTATACCTAGGTATACTAAAATCACTATCACTACATAGTATAAAGTATACTTAAATCTTTAAAACTACGCAACGGATTTTGACGCGGTTTATTTTAATAGATAGAGTTATTCAAGAGGAAGGTTTTTATGTAAGTATAACTAGCTGCGCCCCGCGGTTTCACCCGCGCTTACTTATTGTCGTACCGCGGGTGGATCCGAGGGGCAAAGCTAGTCTAAAAAAGTAGCCCAAGTTACTCCTTATATAATCAGCTACATATCACTGAAAGTCCCGTTTAAATCGGTCTAGCCGTTCCAGAGATTAGCCGGAACAAACCGACAGACACACAGACAAAAATTAAAAAAAGTTAATTCGGTCTATGTACTGTGTATACATACTTACGGATTTAGTAAAAAGTGGTTATTTTATTATTAGAAACAGACACTTCAATTTTATTTATTTGTATAATGTATAATAATAAATGCATAATTGCACCCATGTAGGGTTCATTCCCGAGAATTCTCGAGCCGAGAATTCCCGGGAAATCGTTGGGCTTTGTTCCCGGGAAATCAAGCTCGAGAAAAGTCGAGAACTCGAGAAATCATGTACGTTTGTAGAAAATAAACTTGCAGAGTTTTAATTTGTTTATATTCTATTAACATGCCATAAATGGTGCTATGATTGTAATCACTACATAGTATAAAACAAAGTCGCATTTTTCTGTCCGTCCCTATGTATGCATAAATCTTTAAAACTACGCAACGGATTTTGAAGCGGTTTTTTTTAATAGATAGAGTAATTCAAGAGGAAGGTTTATAGGTATAATATAATTGCACCCGTGCGAAGCCGGGGTGGGTCGCTAGTGTAATTATAATTTACATTTACTTTCTACCTGAGTTTAAGATATTAAAGATTTCTTTCGTGTTTTATAGAAGCTATTTTGTTTACAAGATTTAAGTTGATTTCTTTTTCTAAATAACCAGCCCAAAATTGTGCTGTGATCCTAATGTAATGTAAGTTAAGATAATAGGTTGGGGAAAAAGTTTCGTCGCATTTTTTAAGAAATTTCAAAACATTTTTTTAATATCGTTTATTTACATTTAACTAAAGTATGTAGCTACCATTTTGTTTGATAACTTTTTTGCCATCTTGTAGGTAGGGACATGATCCCATTGCTATAGAAATTTTGGGACTACTGATCAAAATACCGCGACAAGTGGTTTTGGCAGTCCTCTCGTGATGTTAACCTGACACTGCATAAAGAATTCTGAAGAGACCGAAACATGTGGAAATCTGAAGGTGCAAGATCAGGACTGTAGATTTTATTACAAGTTCATACATACTATAATGCGAAAAGACTTTTTCCCCAACCTTTAATTTACGTTTTCTTTCATGTTGATTTTTTGTTTAGTCTAAGTTCTAAATAACCAACTAAAAATGGTGCTGTCATTATGATTATGAGCCTGAATAATATTTTTTTCTGTAATATTTTATAAAACAATATTTATAAGATTAATGTTTTTGAATAACATCGATGAAAGTTTTATAATTAATTTGATACTTTTATTTGATTAACCAAATAATATGAGAAAACGTACGTAAATGTAAATTTCTCGACAACCCGAGAGTCCCGAGAAATTAGCCTCGAGAATTCTCGAGACCCGAGAAATTGAAAAGCTCGAGAAATCATGAACCCTACACCCATGCGAAGCCGGGGCGGGTCGCTAGTTAAAATATAAAAAGAAAATATCTTTATTTTGGTGATGAAATATTGAAATTTAAAAGACTAGTAGTATACGCTACACCAAGTCTCGAGAATCGGGCCGCCTCGAATTACATTCAGCAAATCCAGCCTATGGTGCCAAACTGGCTACTTGGCACAGGGTTTTGTTTCAGGTTTACCTTCTCTTGCGGCTATGGTTTCTGGCATATAATTTTCTTTAGACGGCTCTCGCGACACCCTCAAGATGGAAATGGGTGATGATGTATTCCAAATCCGTCACCATACGGACCGGATCAGTTCAAGGTAATTCCCAGTAATCACAGAAGCCCGCGTAGCCGCAGACATTATAATGAACAATTAGTGCCCGAGCAAAAAGGTTATGTAAATTGCGAGCATGACATTGTGTTATTAAATAACTCGAGCTGTAATTAAGGATACCAAGAAATGGTCACCTACGCGGGTCGGTAACGGCTGGCGACTTCATTAGCCACATGCCTGACAAAACGTTTAAATTCTGCAGTTAACGTCAGATTTACTTAAATGTATTTCATATACTCATATTTGAAGCTACTTTTATGTCTATCTCGACTGGACTATTTCTTGTCTCTTGCCATTTCTTTTAGTCGTCTCTTACGGCTATCCTTATAGATAGAATGGACCGTCACTAGATGGATGAATGTTTAAATGATCAGAATAGGATAACTTTGCACATCTTCTCTTCTTTCTATGACTTCATTGTCTGAAGAAAATTAAGATTAGGGTAGAATGCTTAAGAAATCTACACAGGTCAAGTCGTGGACGGAATCCAGTAGCAAAGTTAATAATTAAATACCGACTTCAGACAAGAATAAAAAAAAGAAACTGTATAGTACCATGCATCAAGGTTTCAGTTGCTGCTGACACGTGACTGTTGCGAAATTTCAGTAGATAGGTACATAATTTATTCTGATGATAATTACATTTTAACTATACGGAAGAAAAGCTTGTGATACTGAAATAATCTGCCGAACTACAAAAATCCAGCTACAATCACACATCGAAATAAATTTAATAAGCGCCCACTTAAGAGACGGAAAAAATTATACGACTGTGAAAACCTGTCTGGCACAGCAAGCCAATTTCCCTTCATGTAATTGGCAGTGGGTAATCTATAGGCTGAGATGAGACGAGACCTTTAGCAAACGGAGTATTTGTAGTATTTGACTCCTTGTTGTTCTGAGGGTTGTAAGCGCCGCCTATAGATAACGGGTGCCTGGTTCTATTCCGGACACAGGCAAATGCCCGCCCGATACCGAATAATGCAGGGCAGTCGTCCTGAAAAATGACAAGCTTGCCATTTGCTTAGGTTATAAACCTTTCCCAGATGTTGGTGGCGAGTGTATGCAATAGCAAACGACAGCTATCATGAATGAATTTCCTACGGCACGGACAAAAACCTGAATGTAAGCTGAGAATGCGACACCTCAGCGGAGGTCCCAGAGCGGCGACGATTCAATATTTGCTCGAGGAGCGAGGGCCGAGGGGCGGACTGCCGACCCGAGATGCTGGTCGAATATTAATTTTCACGATGAAGCCATTTGTCGGACGTGCATCGGCCCCGTAACGAGCCCGCAGCCACGTTTCTCAAAACTCATACGATCGGGCACCAGTGCAATGACTATTGTTGCATGAATTATGCGAGCAAGAATTAATTTTATTATTAGAGGAGCCCACTTTCCTGCCATTGATGACTTAGGGCTATTTAAGATTGATGCGTTTCCGGCGGGTTAGACGTACGCGTACAATTGTGCGAAACATTCATATTTATGCATCAAGATGAGATGTCAGAAAATATTCTGCTAGGTATAGTAGTCTCAACAGCTCTGCGAATATGTAAAAAGAGTATTGGGGTGGTATTACGCACAAAATAAATTGGTATCGTGTTTCAAAGTAGAAACAGTGAGCTTTCATGCGACATATAATAGGTAATTTAACGCTATTTTAATATTTATTTGAAAAGGTTTTGTACGGGGTATAAAACCTTATAGCTATTATACAAAAGGGTCGATAGGACAGATATAGATACTGTCTCCAACATTTCAGGTATAACATAGATACTTTTTGTCTTGAAATTTTGGTCACCGACTAGTGTATATCTGGAGAAATGAGTACAGAGAACCCCACATACAAACATTATGGAACTCAGATTACTAAGCTTCCAAGATAATAATAGTTATAGCTAGTTGATGGATTAAAGTTAAAATCTGGTTAAAGAAAACATCGATGAGTGAGATACTCATACTTTAAAAGAGAAAAACACTTTAGGAACAGAACTGTTTCTATGAATCAGCATAGAGGTTTTGTTAAGGCCCTGAAGACGAAAGAAACATTATGTAAAAAATACCGTTCCGTCAATCTCTCACGCAAATCTCAACGCAAAAATCAACATCTTTATGTAATGAACGCCAAGAAGGAATATTTTTGAAAGGCCGCATTTTGTCTCGCTTCTTCGCTTCGAAGAGTCTTCGACAAGTCTATAACACCGACCAATTCACAGATTCAGCAGGCGTATCGAAGAGCAAAAAATCCACATGGTTCATTTAATATTCCTATGCTGGTTAATATGTGACAGTAATTTTTATCACGTCACCGTGTTCACAATAAAACGTTTAACATGCATCTCCCCGCCGCTCCCGTGGCTCGATATCGGGTTTCCCATGCGACATTCCTTGCTAATGTTCGACATGGTGGTCCTATTGATATCTTTATGGCCTGATTGATAGTAGCTTTTATCTGTATCACTACTTCAGCTACGTAGCCTTGCAATAACCAGTGGTGTAGGCTATCTAGATTGATGTATATTATTTACTTATCTTCACTTCTCTAGGTATATAAGTAATAAACTAGGGTCGCATTCGGGTTAGGCATTAATGTAATTGAAAATTACCAATTACTGTACTATAGTATACTGAGTAAAATGTACAGTTTGAAAGAAAATAAAAGAGCATGCAAGCAATTTTCATATCATTTCAGTAATATAATGCCCGGAACAGTTTGACCGTGTGTATTTTTTTTTAAATCATCTCTTACCGCAACTCATAGAGTAAGAGCCTCAGCGCATTAGGCGGACAGGCCGACTTTGCTCTAAAGTATCTACACAAACTTAGCAGAGCACCGCTTTTAATCAATATCGAGTATCAATAACATTTTATAGGCACGTGTACTGCATAAGAAAAAAAACGAGTTCAAGAACTAGCAAAGCTAATGATGATTGCTCATTAAAACATGGATTGCGAAGCATTACACGGTGATTAGCGTTTTGAATGGGGAACAAAAAATGTGGAGTGAGGGACGGGCCCAACGATCCGTGTCATGTCAATATTGGTTGTTCGAGTGGAGACGTATTTGAGCAGTAAAAACATCGGCGTGTGAACGACCAGTGGTGGCCGTGCAGCATCCGATCACAGCAAACTGACATTTCCGTTCGAAATCGATACCGTTTACTCGTTTTCCAAAGCTAATCAAAATACAAGATTTACATTTACATAATCTTCACGGACACTTAGAATCACTATCTATACCAAACCTTTCCCAATTTCATTCGAGACGGCTATTACCAGTATTTACATGAACAGTAGTAGTAATAAATATAATAATTAAATACGAAAGTGAACCAGGCAGAATGATGATGCTACTATGGAACAGGTTAATGATCGTGAGATACAGGGAGACCCAGACAACGGTCTGTTAAAACTAATTTGTGTGGTATTTGACGATCGAGTCGGAATTCAAACCAGCTACGCCTGAGGCTTTTCTAGAAACTGGCATAGGTAAAATAAAGTCTGTATAGTCGATTTAATTTCTTCTGGTTTTATAATCGCTATGATCTTCTATAAAAACAATTCTAAGAAATATCGATCAGTATTATAAAAATCGGTAATTAAAAAGTCCTTGTGCAAAAGTAAATGCATGGCATTTTTTGCAAGATGGTACACAATCAGTCCATTAAACAATACTTGCACAAACGTCTTCATTTATAATATTATAGAAACCAATAGTTTACACAATACAATATGATTGAGAGCCCTATTCACAGAACATCGTTGTTTCACCGTAACAACTGCTGTGAAATATGTGAACAAAAAATATTTACAAAGGAATTGTTGCCTACATTGGGATCAGGAAAAAAGAGAATAAGTTGGGAGATCAATATTGTAGATAAATAAAACGGGCTCATTGTGAAGGGCGCTGCCGTGCGCATGAGAGCCTTCTCGACCCCACGGCCTGCGCGCTAGACCTTGTAGCGAATAATAACACCCTTGAGAACATGGCCAAGGAGAAGCCGAGATTGGAATTTTATTAGCTCATCAAAATATTTCAACACGATGTAAGAACAGTCTATAATGAGACAAGAGATGAGAACGTTGTTACACAGATACCTCTGGATGCTCGGTGTTTTCGATTTTGAATCATAAATAAACACAAATAATAATCCAAATACAGTTAACAAGAAAATAAGATCAGTCATGAGAGTCTACTATCGCATATTAACTCATTATGGATGTAAAGTATTTATTGAAATTATTTAATTTACCTTAAAAAGCATTTACGAATACAAATTAGATTTGGCAGATGAACACTTGATGAAGTGTAAGGTTAAATACGGAACTTCATTTCCCATAACTACCACAGACTAGATAGATGACGCAATTATCAATAAGCTTGCATCACTTAGCAATTATACAGATAATGGTGCTAATGATATTCAAATACCTAACAGTGATTGCAATTATTGTTCTCTTATTTTTTAACAATTAGGCAATCTGCTTCATTCATTAATGAACGCATACCTATACCAGGTCGTTATTGCGAGTGTAGACAAAACTAGTTTTAAACGTCTACAACAAAATCGACTTGTTTGGGATTTACATAGATAAGTTAATCACTAAATTTGTAAAACAAAGTACGTTTCACTACCTGAACGAGGGCAGTAAAAAGACGAGCTTTTTATTTATCGCATCGACAAATCGGGTCATTCAAACGTGTCAGGACACGCTGTCGGTTTTTATTTGGGCTCAGTGGGCTGTCCGTTTGTTGTTTTGTGTATTTTATGGCCACTTCATTAGGAGAATCGGTAACTGTTACCGCGGCTATTGACACATCAAGCAAATTGATAGGTGTGATTTGCGATGATTGTAATTTGTAGTTCGTTAGTATGCAAACAATGAATTTTAAGTCCATGGTTCTGGTCTTAAAATTCATTCTTTACATACCATAACTCGTTTTTTTTTCTAGATGCATACTACCCCCAGGTGCACATATGACATTATTGCATTAAGAACAATATTTTAGTTGTACTCATCCCTTTTAATATATATTGTACATATTTCAAACACCATCGAAATGTTTGTCGTAATCATCAGCATCAACCAACAGTGAAATATAGAAAGCGAAATTAACACAATTTCTTGCTCCTTTAGATAAAGGCAAATCATTTCATTCTTCCCAGAAATCTTCCATAATGTAACTCAAATACGTAATGACCCGCATTTTTTTATAGAAATGAAAGTGCACAAACCGTTCAGTTTGTTCCTTACGGTAAAATGTGCACCGCTTTTTTCGCAGCAACTGGTGAAGAGTGGAGATAAAACTGTTTTACTATGTTAGTATTCTCAATGGTCCGTTGATTGCGAAAGATAACGAAGTTCTAACAAAAAAGGATCTTTCAATCGGAAGTGTTTTATCAGTTTTATGTTTGAAGGCCATACACTTAATGATACTTCGAAACAAATGGCGATGCAGATTGGATTTCAGAATAATTTTATTTATGTGTTACAAATTTGGCCTATTTGATATAATTAAAGAAATACGAAGTTAAGAAAATTACTAATTGTTGGTAATATAACCTGGAGGATAATGACGAAACTTTGCATGGTACGAAACACCGTTGAACCTTTTTGGATGCCAATGAAATAAGGAGACATGAAAACAGGGCATTATTCCCACAGCAGCGATGCAGAAGCTTTTGGACAGGGAACGAGTGCGGCCGATGCACCGCGGGGGAGACAGCGGGAGGGGGAGAGCCGGCGCGCAACAAAGAGCCTTCCGGGAACCGCCACAATACAGGTTTGCGGCGACGTGCGATACCTTCGCAGATACCGACCGCGACACTCCAGGTACACGCGACTCACGAGCCTTTTGTCAACCAGTAAGAATGAACCAACGGTACTGCATTGGGACATTCATGTTAATGATGCTATCGGGTACCTCTAGTTTCATGCATCGTATACGAGTACCTAATCAATAGCCTAGCGTAGAGTGCGGAATGCAGAGATCTGCAGGTTGTTGGATGCCTATCCATCAAATTATAACATTTGACTTCCTCCGTGTTTTCGAGGGCACGCAAAGCAGGTCGTTCCAGCTGCCATTGGAACATCTATGACCGGTTTAATATATCTCAGAAGGAGTATATATACGTATAGTTAGAAAAACGGTTAGAAGGGTGCAGGGGTTTCAGACGATTCCATTTCCACGTTCTAACACAGAGCGATAGTCTATCGATCACGATTCGACATTGCAACATTATCGAGACATTTATATTCTCGCTAATCACTATCTATCGCACCGATAGCAATCGAACGTGACAAAAAAAATCGCCAACAGTAACTCGGTGCATTGCCGTAAGGAGATTTTTTATGACACACAATGTTGATAAGACATAACTAAATGTACTGTATCATGTCTGTGGTACGTTGACAAATAAAAACAAATAGAAAAGGCACATTCTTACTGAAGCATAGTGCATGGATTGTGGAAGGTCAAATTGATGACAGAATCTTATGCGAATTCATTATCGCCGTTTCTATCAACCATACAAGAGTCCAGGAGACAACTTAGTTAGAAATAACAAGAAAGGTCTCTTTTCTTCTTACTCGATAAATAACGATTTAGTCGATTTGTTTAGTGATAAATGGACATCGGTCTCTTCGCTTAGAAATAGTTGGTACACAAATATTATTGCGATAGCCTACAACCACAAATGAATTCACCGAAATAACTTAATTAACTTAACAGGATTAGTGTTAATGAAACTTAAAAACCGGGGAAATTAAAATTGTAAAGAAAAAGCGCGTGCATCTTGCAATAAAAGCGGTGAAGATACGGTAATTCATAAGATGCAGGAAGCACAAACGATGGACATCATCGCTTATAGTAGCGGTTTAAAATAAAAGTAAAAGTAGAGCAATAAAATAAAATTCCCAGGCTGTCCGGCAACTCGTTCCGGCGTGCTAGTCGGCCCGACTAGGATTTATTACAACGATGGTGATAAGCTGGCTGTCATTGCTCTATCAAGTTCCTATAATCATACTCGCGCTCTGTCAACCGTAACATTCAAACGTGTGGGAATGACAGAAATTACAAATTTGGGTTTGTAACTGTCAAACATAAGATATATTAGCTTGAGACATTGGAAACAAATTACTTCTTTAAAACCACCGGAACCCCAACAATTTTACGAAGAAGAAACATCTGAAGTCTGTTGGTCCGAATAGTCTTAAAGAAACTATGGACAGGTGTTGGAAGCGGTAAAACATTAAAGGCAATCGTCTATTGATTTGATGCTCAATTATCTTAATTGCCTTGTTCAACAAATGACGGGGGTATCGGGTTTATTATGCCCTTTGAGTTAGTTCGTTACGTTTGATATGTGGCTTCAATTACAGCAACTTGTCACAACCCTTCATCGATCGCAATGAAAATATGGAATGATGTAATTAGCAAATGAAATGCTGTTTTAATGCAGAGAATAATGATAGGAATGTCGTAATGAATTTTATTGATAAACCGGAGTCGATTGATTAAAATGTAAGCCAAGATAACTTTTATTGTAAACTTGTAATAATGTATATTTATATTGTAATTATACATATATGTAAGATGCCTTTTTTTACATTGAAACATCTTTGGAACCAAGCGAGACCATCCGTCTTCTGATTAGGAAGTTTTAAAACTCTTGATGTCAATAGCCAGTTCCTCTTTAATTATATCCCTGATTGCGTGCTATATAACCATTATCTGAGCACCTACCGGTAAATTGATACGCTCGTAATAAATTATTTCGGTATAATTATTGCAACGCCATTTATTAACTGCTGGATTCTCGGAACTGTCTCCGGTAAGCGAACACTGTACGCAAGCGTGCGCTATGCGCTGTGTATGGTAGAACGATGACGTTAGCACAAACTCCAAATGAACTAAAAACGCCACGCGCCCAGATGTAGCAATATTAAATAGAAGGCAGTGAAGCATATACGGATAGATTTAGATTACATATCTCCAACCCCTTCCATGCTGAGAGCATGGATGAAATTAGTCCGAGAAGAGATGAGACTGAAGCATGCATAAATCTGACAATTATCACTTTCTGCGATAATGCTATGGTTTCGGATATAAACACTGTCCCTAAAATTGAGGTCATAGTTTTAGAGTTAAAGCCACGTCCTATATTTGAGGACATTTAGAAAATATAAAGTGACGTAATTAAACTTAAGAATGTGTGAATCATCAATCAGATTTATGGGCTTACATACACGAATTTTAAAAACCTTATCTAACCTAAGTAAAACCGAAAAAAAAAAAGTCTATGCTGTTAATTGTGTAATACAATCTAGCACGTTATAACAAGTATTGAATGACTTAATCCCCGTTGCTAGCATTAAATTCCATATCACACATTCGTATGACTCAGAGCAATGACTTCATACCATTTGTAAATGGCAGATCTTGTATCAATAGATGTTTATATTATTATCTTAAAGGTATTTTGGAAGTTCATTAGAGAGTGGGCGAATATTGTATCACTATTATCGCATAGATAGACACCGTTAATGAAGTCAATTGGCAAAATAAGAGCTCTGAATTTTTTGTAGTGCGGAAAATGCGTGTGTAGTGCATAAGTGCTGTTTTGGATCTACGGATCGGCAGAACGGATATATCTCAGGTTCCATTCATCCATCTCAGATTAGGAACCATGTGGTGACGGATTCAGAATACATAAAGTACCTTATGTATCTTAAGAGCCGCCTAATGGAAATTACAACCAAGAAATCCTATCCGTAAAAGAAGGAAAACTTGAAACAACACAAAATCAAAACATATCTTACTAATGTTCTAAACGTGAAAGTTTGTAAGTATGGATGGATGGATGGATGGATGTTTGTTACTCTTTCACGTAAAACTACTTAATTGATTTTTAACCCCCGACGCAAAAAGAGGGGTGTTATAAGTTTCACGTGTCTGTCTGTCTGTCTGTCTGTGGCACCGTAGCTCGCGAACGGATGAAGCGATTTCAATAAAGTTTTTTTTGTATGAAAGGTGAGTTACGGGCGAGTGTTCTTAGACATGTGTTCTTTGATGAAAATCGGGTGAGCCGTTTAAAAGTTATGAGGGGTGAAAGTGGGGAAGAATAACCGAATGTCTGCAAATATAATCGAGTGGGGTCTTAAATTAAAGCGCATCACGTGCAATTTAACAAAATCTACATTATAATAAGTAAACATGTACCTATAAAAAGTATAAAATAAAAATTAAATTAAAAATTTAAATAAACCACCGACACAATAACCTTTAAAAAGTAAAAAATAAATACTTCGCGTTGGGGGACCAGGGGTCAGGTAATAAATAAGTGGGAGTGGTCCCCCAACACGAAGTATTTATTTTTTACTTTTTAAAGGTTATTGTGTCGGGGGTTTATTTAAATTTTTAATTTAATAATGAAACTTTACAATAATATAGCTTATAAATCAGAATAACACATAGACTACAAGTTATAAAGATATTATGTGAATTACAACAATATAAACAAGTCGAATTCAAAATTTCTAATTGTCAAATTTTCGACCATATTAAACTATAGACAACATAACGTTTCGCTGTCAGTTGCGTTTTGTTAAAGTAGGTTTTATACGGGCGGGATAAAAATCTCAGGTATCCTATGTCCAACTTTCTTTTTGTTTTAAATATATATAATGCGGAACAAAGTTCGCCGGGTCAGCTAGTAGAAAATATAAATTCAAATCAGTTTAGAGTATACACGAAATAAGTGAAATGTTCAAGAATTGTAGTACTTATCTCACTCTGTCAAAAACAAATGGTTTAAAATGCTTCCTTAATGTATGCAACAAATACACGAGACACACCGAAGGCATACGTTATTGACGTTCCAATAAAATATGTGCACATTTTATACGATCCTCACACTTTTAGATGTGAGGTGAATATGGATGCTTTACACCTATTAGTATTTTAAGAAAGAACATGTCAGCCTCAGTTTGGGCAATGTATTATATTAAGCCTAAATTTACGTTTCGAAAGCATCGAAAGTCTAACTTATTAATGTAGCTGATTTATGACAAAGTGCGAATTAAGAATTCATTTTTTAAATGCAGAGGGCACGCCGATTGCAAGCAATCTCTATTTCATCGCTCGTTTGTAGTTCACTCTGCGTAGGTTGATAATCCTCTTAACGGCTCCAAGACTCTAACACTGGAAAACATACTGAGAAACAACCCATTTCATCATAAAACTGTTAAGGATATAAAACTCAAACTAACAGAAAAATACTTTCAAAGAGACCGCCACGAATAAGTAAAATACTTCCCGTAAATAAATAAATAGATTATGAGATATTTTTAGAGTCTAAAGTAGATAGATTCTCTTTTGAACTTCTAATATGATGCATTATGATAATGGAGCCACGTGGTGAGGGATATCAAATTCATAATGTATGGTAATTATTCCATATTGAAGATTCCAAACGAGACGACAGACAACTAGGCCCTAAGAGAAGGCACATACGAAATGAAACCATGCATGCACCAACTAGTCTGGTGAGTAGTAGTGAGTATAATAAGACTAATTTCTAGCTATTAAAGTCCTGACTCACTAATGGGTTGATGCTGATGACGTTGAAGACACAGCAGCGAGTGCCAATCATCATTTCTCCGAACCGTTGTTTTCGCACCAGGTGGGACCAGTAATACATATTGATAAATCGAAGCAAGAGGATTTACCAAGTCATAACAACAGACTGAGTGCTAACTGCGAAGTGATGTTTCGCAATTGATATCATAAATAAATCGTGTTACGGGTAGCGCCAGCTTTGCCAGGTTTCCAATTACCATTCGGATATTTCAAATAATTGTTTAAAAGGTTTCATGTTTGTTTTATATTGTTGCTGGTTTCGTCATACGGTGAGAGTTATTTCTTTTGACTGATTTATTGGATACTGTTTTTAGGGAAGATACGATATCATCATCATCAACCCCTAAATCTATTGTTCATGTCCACTTTCCTACCCTAATGTGCGCTACAATGTCCTGTACTCAGCTTCACGCATCCACGTGCAGCCCGCAACCTTTTGCGGATCATCGCTTCACCTACCATAAGACTTGCTAAGTCGTGGTCTTCACTATAGTAGTCTTCTCAACTCGGATATACCGACTGGGAATAGGATCCCGTCTATTAAATCGATCAGAAGATGAGATCGTATCCGGGTTGGATTAATAGGTTATACGTCTGAGGTAATAGCTTTTAAAATTATAGTCATCAACTTAAATGGTAGTCAAATGATGCTAAGTAGTATACCGATATCATATTAGGTAAAACCAGATATGATGAACAGGGTGTATCGAAAATGTAATATGTACAGAAATTTAGTACAATAGAGACGATCGAGCTAAGGACAATGAATTTTTAATAAAGGGATTGTATTTCTATGGGAGGCAGGAATATTGGAAAAACGCGGCGGTACCAAACGTGCAAGTTAATCTTTTTGTTGTTATGCATTCGTTAATATAAATTAGATAAAGTTGATAATACGATATGTTACTATGAATATGATTTATACATAGCGCCTAGTTTACCAACGCCACATTTGTTCGCTTTCCTCTTGCTTACTATAAAAATAAAGCAATAAATATAAGTACCCACTTTTTAGTACACATAATGCCTATTTAAATTCTACATGCCACTTCATAGTCCGATACAAGAAGTATTTGAGCAAACGATCGGAAAAAAACCGTACCTGGAAATAAAAGAGTGTCGATCAGTGGCGTAAGCTTACTACCGTTTACCGAGAAACATTGGACAAGCCAAATATGTACCGAACTGCGCACTTCAATTAATTTGATTAACTAGATCCAAGAATATCGTAATATTACCCACAAATATTTAAGTACCTATTATCGTGACATATCTTCTGTCGCTTTAACTATTTAATGTAATATTGTTACATGGCACCTGCATACGACAGACAAACAAGTCTCCTGTGAACCTAGCAGGTATTTTAAAAGTAACAATTTTTACCCAGCCATCTTTTTAAAACTCATTTTAATTCCTACATCCAACGTCTAGACGATTTTCGCTCGACAAAGTCTCGAAATAATTAATATTCTCCCGCCGAGAGGCAAAGTACTGCATCATTATTTTTATAATAACATTATTCTGGCGAGCATGTGAGCATGGCGGCTCGACGGGGGCAATGCCCATTGTCACACAAGTCGATTATCAATTATTTTCGCACAATGGACGACCAATTCCTAGAAACCCGTGTGTTGCCATCGAAATATCACACCTGTCCACATTGAGCCCGGATGAAAAAAAAAATCCATTTGCGTTATATAGATTTAATAGAGAAATACGCTTTTTTTTACTCTGCTTCAAGCACCACTGATCATCAGACCACTACGATTGTCTAATATACGTCTTGATACATAACATAATTATTGACAATTGCTGGATTACTTCACGTTTCGCGTACGAGATAAAAGATACGAACCTTTTGTGTTGTACAAATTCTAGATCATTTTTTCTAACCCCTACGTGCAAGGCAAATTTTCATGATTGGTTTAGTTGTTGACACACACTAAATGATTTATGAATACATTTTAATTTATTTATTTGTGCAAAAAATTAAACGAAACTGTCGTTTCCATTTCATTCCCAGATTAAAATATTATCGTAATTAAAAACTCCGAGGTCCACGGTGCAAACAAGTATTTCAAGATTTAGGATACCGATAGTAGGATATCAGACCAAAACTCCAGTGTTTATTACAACTTAAGAATCTGAGGATTTTAAAAATGACCGGAAACCTGTTTTAAAAGACTTGATGCTGCCCAATACTCATAATTACTGTGCGAGAAATCTGATCTTGTCTGTCACGTTGAACCCTTTCGGCATCAGATGATTAACCAAAGGTGAGACAGAATAAATGATATTAACGTATTACTTTACGTGATTTCTCGTATTCAACATTTGCATCATTACAGCCGAGTATAGTGTGAATAATTTGAATACTACCAATTTGGACAGTGTCGTAAAGATAATTTACGACGCAATTCTAAAGTGTAAACCAAGTGTACGGAACGTTGCCATAAACTTTAGTCCTTTTGCCGTACTTAAACTTGTTAGAAACCGTTATTACTGCGTAGAACTTTCCTTTTTGCCGTGCCACTAGATTTCACTCTCGGAAAATGGGCAAACGCTCGTAGATATTAACTCAAGTGATGATTCTGCGTATTTTTATATTGGAAAACATTTTCCAGGAACATATTGTGAAGCTGGTACAATATAACGTGATATAATGGACGTCCTGATAAGGCATTTTAGGTCGGATATAATAATCGTGTCTGACTTATAAAAGGAGCATAAATATTAGCTACTTTGAAGGCATTTAATGGCAGATGGTACAAACAAAGAAAGACTTACCATTCAATACTTCGGTAGCCTTTCACGCAACAGTGAATACTCTTGAATTTATCTTCGAAGCCATATTCGTAAGGTACCGGCTCTTTAGTAAATTGCATCCAAGTACTATTGGTGGTGAAAGGGTTGAGAGCACAATAGCTGGCGGATTGGGACCGAGTCGTGCCGGCCAAGGCTAGCAGCCCGAGGAGAACCCACATCTTGGATTATTGGTGCATCCTAGAACAATGAAACAAACATGATAAATATGGTTGTAATTAAACAACGTGTCTTCAAGAAATACACAAGATAACAAACTTGAATTAAAAAGGGGTGAAATATACTTAGAAGTGGGTTTCAATTTAGACATACGTATCAAGAAGCAAAATAAATCACAAAATCAATAAATACAAATGAAAAATTGGATACAATAACCGTGCTACAATGGAGATCCCGTGACAATAATGTGGTACTAGGCATTTTTTACACTATACAAATACAATGATATACCTATAATTTATATTGTAACTAGCTGACCCGGCGAACTTTGTTTCGCCTTAAAGGCAATACATGAGCAGATATTTTATTTTATTAACTTTTTATCAGGATAAATATAAATAAAACATCTATGATTTTAATTATACTTTATTGGCCATCTATTTTAGTAATTGCACTTTTCAGTGAATCACCTTGTGACAGACGACATTTTTCGGTTTATTATCAGGCGCATGAACAAATAACGCAGATGGTCTTCTGACCCGGAACATGCTACATATAATTGATCTTGGGAAATACATGAATTTTCTAGATTTAGGCCACAAACTTTCCAGGATTGGCCCTGTGATTTATTAATGGTCACGGCGAATGCACGACGGATCGGAAATCATTAAAACTAAAACGGTATATCAGTTGATATCGTCGGGATCCTCGGATGAGAATTTCCTCACCTTCCAACTTTACTTTGAGTATATTCCATTGTTCATCAATTCACTTACCACCAAACGCGTTCCGTTGCACAGGTTTGGTGGTTTTGTTTTATATATTTTTCTCTTTTTTTACACAGTCATTATATTTGAATTAATGCAGTGTACCAATGATTTCATTCTGAATTATGTTAGTTACTTTATGTCATCTACATATATATGTCGGAGATAGCGACGGCTGAGCGATAGAGTCGTCATCATCTTGACTTGGTACGAGGTTTATTACTTGTAACTTTATAATTCACAATATTAACCACAGTATAAATAACAATGTTCAGTTAACACACTTAGATAGACAAACCGACAGGTTCGCAACGGAGAAGTGTCTCGGTCCGTGTCCCAACGTCGACTGACTGATCGAGCCAACCTCACTTTCCATTACGACTCTGTCCACGTGCCGCCATTGCAAAACAACTGACGTCACCGCGTTTGCCGCACTACTGTGTTAACAATCAATTGAGAAACTTAATAAAACGATATCGTTATCCACGACACGGCCAGCCTGACGAAGCACACGTCCTCGTGTGTACTTGTAACAAAATAACCAACTGAGGCACATTTACGTTCGGCCAACCTGACGGTAATGTTCCGTAATCGTATCTTAAGAATCAAGTTAACAGAGATCACGTTAGCATACAAATAATTTTAACAACTTTAACACGAAAGATTCCTCTAAGCCCATAATCTTTAAATCTCAATACTGATACTTTAAAACAGTAGGTTTAAAGTAATAATTACACAACACATGGCCCAGCTGTCCCAGCAGCTAGTGACAATTCACATGTCACCCATATCGTCATCGCTCCAAGCGATACGACCAACACTTTAACTAGAGTTCACGACTCCCAGTACACAGGACCATACAAATAGTCTCTCTCGAGACCCGGGTCCCCGCCACACCACTAGCTGCCCATCGCGCTCTGTACAACTCCCAGAGTTGCAGTTACGACTACAGACTAGTGCATGTAGTGCGACCTAGCCAAGGTATGTGTTCTTTTTTACTGTTGGAGGCAACCTCCTCACCATCTTCATCAGACAAATTTAACTCAACGGGCACACTGCTTAGTGGAATCTCCTTATACAGTCGTGAGCGTATTTTTATGTTCTATTACCGGTCAAAGATTTCAGCAAATAACGATCACCATCAAGTAACTCCACAATTTTTAACGGTCCCTTGTATTTCGCGTCTAATTTAGTTTGGTTTCTCTTCGTTCTGAATTTAAACTAAATTACCAACATCAAACTTTACCACTTTAACTTGTAGTTTTATCAAATTTTACTTTTTCGTAACTGGCACTATTTTCTATGTATGTGGCCGCTTGCTCTCTTACTAATGTCTACTGCCGGTCCGGAATCATTCAAAGTTAATAGGTTAAATGGTCTAGCTAAAGGTCCTATCAGAAACTCGAGTGGACTCGCTTGTATTACACGGTGGGACAGAGGAATACAAACTAATTGCACGTCTTCTAACGCTTCATGCCGGGACCTATCAGACGCTTCTATCGCGGTCAGCATACTTTTTAACGCGCTCATTGTTCTTTCTACTTGGCAATTAGCGCGACTTGAACCCGTAGCTATCAAACGTAATGAAACTGACAAAAAAACTTTGAATTCTTTGTTGGGCAAAGCATCGTCCCAGATCTGCAATAACCTAACTGGAGCTCCAACTAAAGACGCTTGATTTAAGGGATTTAATTGTTCTAGCCAAATCTATTCTCAGGGTATGATATAAGGGAACAAATTTTGTGACCGCATCAATTAAAACTATGACGTACTCCTTGCAATCGATTTTCCACTTAATTTGCCAGTTAAGTCAACGTGCACAGTATGCCACGGGATACTAATCTTAAGGAATTGGATGAAGTCCCGCTTGTGGGCGACCTGATTGCGATTGAGATAGTTTACAAGTAATACAACCATAGACAAACTTACGAACGCACTTAGCCATGTGCTCGAACCAATAGTGATCAAACCCTGTACATTTGGCCACCTCTCCCTTTATACTTCATAGAGCCACCCTCGCCCCTTGACTGTATATTTGGCCACCTCGCCCTTTATAGTTCATAGAGCCACCTCGCCCTTGACTGTATATTTGGCCACCTCGCCCTTTATAGTTCATAGAGCCACCTATTACAATTGGGACTCGAAAATTAATCCAGCGTGTCGAGGCATAATTGCTGCTGACCACACCCTCAGGTATTAAAGGCGTGAAGTTACATAAGCACATAGCCATATGATGTTTTAATTAAGAAACTATTAACTAGTCCCAATATCTTACCGTCATTATTATCTAATAAGCATGGATCCAGCCCAGTAGGGACATATGATTGGGGGAGTGGACGTTGGCGTTCTCTCGAGTATTTGTAAGTGCGTTCAAACTCTTATGATATCTGTCACTGTCAAGTACCTCAATGACTTCATAAGGTCCGTTATATTTAGGATCCAATTTGGTTTGATTCCGTTCATGATTTTCGACTAAAACATAATCTCCCACCGAAAATCTAGTCACATTTGCCTTATTTTTATCGAATCTTAATTTATCAAGCTGTGCATTATTTTCCATTAATTTGTCAGCTTGTTCCCTAATCTCTCAAATTTATCTCAACCTCATGATCGTCAATAGTTAATAAATTTAGTGGCCTAGCTACTCTACCTATTAACAATTCTAATGGACTTGCCTTAGTTACCCTATGAATCGTGCTATTTATAGCAAGTTGGACATCATCTAACGCATCTTGCCATGACCTATTTGGACTAACTTCTACAACAGTCAACATATTTTTGAGGGGTGCTCATAACTCTTTCCACTTGGCTTCGGCGCAACACAATGTTTGATGAGAGAGCACTCTGCACCAGAATCAGAATAAAATGGATACGACTCACAAGCGTTCATCAGCGCACCGCTGGGATTGCTAACATAGCAGGCTTCCACATGCCTCTCGTTACTCGCCGCCGCCGCAGGCGCCGCTCCGAACCGCCTGCGCCTACCGCCGCGCCAGCTCCTCCGCTGTTGCCACGTTGTTGCCACGTGGACATCTCGCTGCCAAATGTCCGGCGCTGCCGCACCTGAAACAGACTAAGTCCGACCGCGGCCGCGGCCCCCGCAGAGCCTGACGCTGAAGTGGCAGTACTAGCTGCCTTGCCTTTCACCGCCAATCTGATGCTCGGTGACCCATTCCACCGCAGCTGCGACATTCCACAGTTGCCGACCGAAAACCCGATCGCTTGAAAATCTGGATCTGCTGTCCTATCGCCTCATGTTTAGGCTACCTTACCGATGCAAATCAAGGCATACAATGGCGTCATAATCTTGGAAAACTTTGCTATAAACTGGCGAAAATACGACGCCAGACCGATGAACCGTCAAGCTAAACAAGCACAGCAATTTAAACTTCGTATCGCAAGTAATTAACAGGTAAACACGCAAAAGAACCTCAAATAATATTTTCTTACACCGGTCAAAGTCACACTATCGTAAATTCGTATACCATACAATATACCAGAGTAATAAAATGGAAACTGCTCACCGGAGTGACGTAAAATTGCAGCTGGTGCGCTTACTACAGATCCACTCACTATTCTTTGACCTGGCTGACCGCAGTACTGTTGCTCGCCTTCCTGCTGCTCCACTCAGGGCAGTTAGACGCGTAGTGTCCTTGTCCATCACAATGAAAGCAAGTGATCCCCACTTGGTTAATCGCCGCACTATGACTGCCGCTTGTGATCTTCAGTTTAGAACAATCTTCATGTAGCTTAATGTCTCCCTTATAGTGACAATAAATCGCCATTATCGGTATTTCCATCGCGTACAGAAGCACACACATTATCACTACACTGTTTTCTCCACGTGGGCTGACTGAGTTACATACCACTTCTGATGTCGGATAGATAGCGACGGCTGAGCGATAGAGTCGTCATCATCTTGACTTGGTACGAGGTTTATTACTTGTAACTTTATAATTCACAATATTAACCACAGTATAAATAACAATGTTCAGTTAACACACTTAGATAGACAAACCGACAGGTTCGCAACGGAGAAGTGTCCTCGGTCCGTGTCCCAACGTCGACTGACTGATCGAGCCAACCTCACTTTCCATTACGACTCTGTCCACGTGCCGCCATTGCAAAACAACTGACGTCACCGCGTTTGCCGCACTACTGTGTTAACAATCAATTGAGAAACTTAATAAAACGATATCGTTATCCACGACATATATATTCTTAGCCGCGAAAACAGCTCGCTTAGTCAACCATTCATTATTTTTGTGTTTGTGAGTTCGTCCTTCGATGAACAGAAATTCTGAGAAAATAAAATCAATCCAAATATTTCGATGATTAGAGGCAAGCGCTTATTTCGGCGGCAGCAGTCGATCTTGGAATTAGAGGGCAGTGTTTGGCAGAAATAGCCAGACAGTAAAATCATTGCGCCTCCAAAACATCTCGAGTCCTTGCGTAGGTGTTCGGTCGGATCGGATAAGTGCTTCCAATGCACGTGTATACGCTATTGTACATTCGTCCCAGATGACGATTTTCCATTTTGATAAAACTTTAGCCGCTGAGGAGTGTTTTGTAATATTACATGGCATCTATAGGTCCAATGCGGACGCAAGTATGCAAGCAGTAATTAGTGCTGCCACCGTATCGAAACGTTGCTCGATCCTAATTATGTAGTACCTACTTTATAAATTTATTCTTGTGTCTCGAAAATTATCTAGTTGTTGATCTCTTAAATTTGCTCGACGATTTTGCATTCCCAACCGGACCGTTTCACGGGCTGCCTCGATTTGCTCTTGTGATTGAGAAGCACGGATTCAAGCCATACTAATGCGGTGATCTTCACGTGCATTATTTAGTTCTTCTTCATTGTTCGGCACAATAAGCTAATATTTACTCGAAAGAAATACATCAACCGGGTCAACTTCAAAATTTCTAATTGTCAAATTTGTCAAACTATAGAAAACATAGCGTTTAGCTGTCGGTGAAGTTTTGTTATTCAAGCAGTTGCATTTTGATAAACTATGTTTTATAACACGGAACGGGATTACACACATTTACACTTTCAGGTTTATAATATTAAGTATGATTTTGTGTATTGTCCAACATCCATATATTTAAAAGAAAGTCGGACATAGGATACCTAAGATTTTTATCCCGTTCCCGTAGAATGTGATATAATACCTACGTGGTATAACAAAGCGCAACTGACAGCGAAACTTTATGTTGTCTATATTTAAATATGGCTGAAAATTTGACAATTAGAAATTAAAATTTAACTTAATATCGCTATATATTTACACACAATATCTTTATAAATTGTAGCCTATGTGTTATTCTGATGTATAAGCTATATTATTATAAAGTTTCATTAAAATCCATTCAGTCGTTTTTACGTGAAAGAGTAACAAACATCCATCCATCCATCCATCCATCCATCCATCCATCCATCTATCCATCCATCCATCCATCCATACATACTTACAAACTTTCACATTTATAATATTAGTAGGATTAAGGTTATATTGAATACACTGGGTATCAGGCAGGTGATGGCCAGAATCCAGGAGTGTATTATAATGATCCAAGATGATAATGTTTGAAATAATTGGCTGCAAAGAAATAAATGCCTGAAGATGCGTGCAAATGAAATTATTGTTATAAAATTAGTTGAAAAGATTCCGAGAATGATGCCTCAGTCAATGACACGGCAATAAACATTTGACGTAACAATGCAAAGTTTAAGGTTGCGTTACGTTGCAAAAAAGAAATGAACGGAAATTGCTTTGAAGCTTGTCATATAGTTTTCAATTAAAAGTACACCTATGAGACTTTCTTGTTCTTCGATTATTACATACTATAAGTTATATCCGCAGCATTTAAATGAACCAGTTCTAGAATAAATGTATTGATGAATGTGATATAGGGATGTAATGGTTAAAATTATAATACAAGTAAAAACTACTCCTGAAGTAACTCATGTTAATACTATAGGTAAGATAAGCAAATTTTAATTAGTAACATAAACGCTGGGATTCTTTTCCTACTAAAGGAAAACTACTAATTAATGGAGAAGACGGAGGACAAAGGACGGTATTAAATTCGAAGATGAATAACGTAACAAATCGCCAAGTCGACTGGATTAGGTCCCAAAGACATTTATTTGATTAATTTACTCTTATACAGAGTTGATAAGACAGAGGGGCATTAAATTACACTACGTATATGTGATTAGTATGAATTCGAAACGGTACAAAAAAATACACGTGATTTTTTATTGGGGGGTGGAGGGGTAGTCTTAAACCTCACCAGATATCACCAAGGGGGAGGGAGGGGTTAAAAATGTTTAAAAAACATCACGTGATTAATGGACAGCCCCTAAGGTTAATAAACGATGCGTTAGGCATAAACATCTGTTAGGAAAGATACATCATGTTCAAATGAGGCAAAAATTTAAAAAATCATTTGCGGCTAATTTATTGCTTCAATTTAATTGATTTTTGGTACAGAGTCTGGAAATGATACCTAGTATAGGCAGTTAAAAATGCCCCTATGTCGTATCAACCCTCTATATTATCTATCATTAATATCATAGTTTAACATTAATTAACATACAATCGACTTCGTCTACGAGCTCCAAGATTTATCAGGACATAATTGGAGCTAAGCATCCTAAAGCATAACATAGCTAAATTGCAACAATGATCGTCACTACATTTTATAAAACAACTAGCGACCCGCCCCGGCTTCGCATGGGTGCATTGAACAACCTCTAAATTTATCAGTGATTCTCTACAATATTATGCATGTATAATACGTATAAACCTTCCTCTTGAATCACTCTATCTATGAAAAACAACTGGTTCAAAATCCGTTGCGTATTTTTAAAGATTTAAGCATATAAAGGAAAGGACAGACGACAGCGACTTCACTATCACTACATAGTATAAAACAAAGTCGCTGTCGTTTGTCCGTCCCTAAAACTACGCAACGGTATTTTTGATAGATAGAGTGATTCAAGAGGATGGTTTATTTTATATGTATATTACATGCATAATATTGTAGAGAAACACTGATAAATTTAGAGGTTCATCATTGCACCCGTGCGAAGCCGGGGCGGGTCGCTAGTTTTTGATAAACAACGTAACGTATCTGAACGTAACGTAATAATGGCTAAAGTCGATTTCTTGATTGATTTAAACAAAAAGTGAGCAGGTACCTAGGCAAGAGTATTAGAATAATCACTTGAACGGTACCCAATGTGAATAATAAAACAATGGGTAAGCACCACCAGCATAGTTCTAAATGAGCTGGATAGCTTTTATGCGTTTGAGTCCACGAATTTTGTAGCAGATTTTCCATTGTGTCCTGCTCAACTACCGTAATATTGTCCATAGAAACAATTCTATGAATGGCTTGGAAAGCTGTTGCAGCTTAGGAACTAAAAAGGACAGAGTTTAAGCCAATAAGGAAGATTTAAGGCGTATTAACTGCAATACTTTTACTTCGCGAGTCGTGGCCGATGAGCAGTTTGTTATACTAGAATAAATCTCCAATAATCTCTGCAAAGATTTACGTTCAACGGCTGAAATAATGAAGTAGATTATGAGGGGAAATTTATCCGTGTTAATCCAGTATTTGGCAAATCAAGTTCTACTAGTGCCGACCCCAATAATATTGGAAAAAGGAAAAGAAGACAAAATATTTAATAATGAAGCGTTGAAACCTGTCAACGTTTTGCTCAAAGCATCCTGTTATAAAATTAAAGAGAAACATCTAGAAATCTGGGACATACCATCACTTAAAAACGAGTAATAAATGACACTGCTACGACTTTAAATTTGAAAATAATAAGTATGCGTTCATTCTCAATTGTTGCAACGCAACAAAAGTCATAACTACGATCAAAATAAGCAATAATATAACTAAAAAAAAAGAATAAATAAATGGTTTGTTTATAGGCCACTGAACCGCAGAATGACACGATAACAAAACGAATAAGCAACAAGCAATGAATAGATAAAATATATTAATTAAAGATTGTGCAACAAAAGGACTTTAAATTAAAATAATAATGCCTATCATTTCAACGACAATAACGACCTATAGGTGGTTCTTGGAATTGGCAGTTATGCGAGCGATTGGCCTGGCCCTAGCCTAGTAGTTCTAAGAACAATAATAGATTAATATTATTGCGGCCGGTCCTTTTTTTTGGTACCATATTGTAATAACTAGTCTATTTGGTTGGCAGTTTTTTATTACTTTTTATTGCAGTGTTGTTAAATTTCATTTCAAGTGTCTGCCACCTCTTACACACATGAATGCGTGAATAAATAAATAGAATAATAATATAATTGCAAGTAATTGTTCTTCTATTCTCTTCCGTTTCACTCAGTGAATTTCGAGTTTTTTGAAAAATTATTGATTAACACGGGCCACAAACGGAGGGTTTGCCAACTTAACACAGGACAAAGCTTGAAACGAAGCCTCAAATAAGCTAAATTAGACTACTATGCGTGTTGATGGATTTAGAATACATAATGTCGCCATCACATTTCATCCCGAGGGTATCGTGTAAGAGCCTACCAAAGAAACTGATAAGGCCGAAAACCTAGTAGGCTAATTGCCCTTTATTTAGTTGGAGGAGGTCCGACTCAGCAGTGGGTTGGTTATTATAAACTAATTACTCTATATAGAAGGACCGAATAACGATCAGAAACCAATTATAAAGCCAAGCTCGTATTGTGATTGATGATTTCCATATTTACGAATAGACTGCTTTACCAAACCATATTGATCACAATCAATGAATGCAAAGAAATCAAATTGGTTATCCGAATTTGGAACGCATATCAGACAATTACTATAATTATGGTTTCATAAATAGCTAATCGTGTTATGGTTGCATTTTATATAATTAAATTACTTTATTTGAAAGCCATATGCATTTCTATTATATTGTTTTACGTGCTATCTGGCGCCCAAATTACGGCTAGTTCAATAGAGGAAAAACCGATACTCAACATGCTATTGGTTGTCGATTTTGATAGTTTTGGTAACCTAAAGTCAGCTCGGGACCTATGCCACACGTGTTTGACACAAGGACTAGGCAAGCACTTTTGAATTTAGCAGATTAATGCTAGCAATTGCATCGTGGCGCTTCAATAAAAAATACGGTTTTATGACAGTTGCGTATAACATCGAATATCCTTAACTTCGTCAAAAAAACCGGTGCTATAAGTCTAGCTTAACAGTCTAATATATTTTGGAAGGGAAGAGGCAATGTTGAACGGATTTCGATTGAAATTAAACACTTTACATAATATACACGCGATAAATCCGTTAAAAAGTGGTTAATTTGATGTACACCTAAGCACACATGTAATATTCATACATATTACTGCGACACGCATCTCGTGTCAACTGGCTATCTCGATTTCCTGGAACCGAAATCGGCGCAACGGCGTTAACACTGTGAATCGATAAGATTGCGATAATCTTTACATTTTCTGTTGATGTCACCGTTTTCATAATATTGTCCATATTATTAGTATTTTTATAAAGATTTTATTGAGCTAATACTAATAAATGTTAGCTTCGATCTATCAGCCACAGGAGTCTACTGCTGAACTGATTGTGCAGAGTTGTATCTACCGACACTCAGCCACCTCTATAAGATCGCGGTCGTCGCATACTTCCGTTTTTCCCATAGGTAGTGGTTCTTCGAGCTGTCGGTCGCTTTGTGTTTTTTGTAGTTTTCCTTATTTCTGATTCTATCACGCAGTTACTTCGAGCATAGCTCTGGTCATTATTCGTTGAGTGAGTCTCGGCCGTTTCGCGTCGGCTCGAATGACTAGGTGGACGGACCTCCTTATGAAGGACGCTGAGCGTCTCTGGATACGATCAGCATCATAGGTTGTGGCGATCTATGGGGGAGGTCTATGTTCAGCGGTGAATATCTGTGGCTGACACCGCGATTTCCAATCACCCGAGAGACGCACAACCAGTATAGTGAATATATCTAGAGGCATGTGAATTCGAGTTGCTAAAGACATGTTCTCGTAATACAAGGACCACAGGCTGGTTTTGCGTCGGCTCGAGTGATTTTTGCAATTACCGACAGCCGGCACACATATCTGACGGCAATTTGCCGCTCCTTCTGCGAGTTCCAATGATCGCCTTCTCGGAAACGCACTTACATCAGGCGCGGTGTGTCCAAACGTGTTGTATTGCCTCTTAACTAGTCTGGACTTCAGTTTCGGCCGAGTATTGGCGAATTTAATTTCGGCCTAAATGCAGGTTCAGGTGAAGAGATAATGATAGCTTTTTTATTGTGTCTGTACAGTCAGATATCGAACATTGTCGGTGTTTTGAGTATTTGCAATTATAATTAAAAAATTATAAGTATTATTTTTGTTTTGCATCCTCGACAAAATGGGATGTTTGACGTGTCTGTGTGCGTGTATCTGTCTATGGCATCGTAGCTTCCAAATCCACACCCAATTATGACGCGGATTTTTTATTTGAAAGCAGGTCTTCTAGAAGTTGTGTTTAGACATAGGTAGTACGTTTGTAGCAGAAGTTTCATTAAAATCGATTCAGTCGTTTCGAGTTAAATTTTCTAGGTCTACCGCGGGCGGCGGTTTATAATAAAATTTTACGAGAATTTACGCGACATTTCAGCAGTAATCCAATTTGGAATATATTGACATTATGAGGTTTTGCTTATACAGTGAATGTGCCATGTCTCTTGTGACATCTAGTACCAGACTGGACATAATAATGATAAGAGATATCCTTTAAAGATTTTGGAATACGCAAATCTCATCATGCAATTTTTTATGGCATCCAGTTTTGGCAGCATGGTACAGTAGGTGAATTAATGGCCTGAAATGGCAATACAATTTTTATCGTAAGTAATATGATTCTAATAAAAAAACAGTACCTAATAACAAAATAAATATTTTATTACTAATAAAATAAATATCACCATTGCATAATAAATAATAATAAATGGTACAGTGGTGGTGATTCATTTTAAAATCAGCCAGTACTGAAAAATAAACTTCTCTATGGATTTGGCACAATTATGTGGCCATGGCACATTAGGTGATTCATGAGTGCCAATATAAATGGGTCTAAGTTTTTCGAAAACATGTTTGGTTTATATAATGGACTGGAAATTTATGCAATCAGAACTGAGAACTGGGTTATGAATTTGTTTTTAAAAAGATTAAAGGAAGTTTCTCAGAGTAATTCCCAGCATTCCTCGATCTACCTCCAAATATCAGTGAATTCGAATTTTACATAACTATTTATGGTAAGTCAAACCACTGAACTTACAAAGTCAGGCTGTTTTCTAGAAAAACAATACCAACACCTCAATCATACAGGTGAATCGAAATCTTTGTATGTATATCGTTGATCATGAATTACTGTATTAGATCAAATAGTAGGTTCATATTTTTCGTTCGTTTAAAAAGTATAGCACAAAAACAATAACACGTTACAGTCACCTAGATTAAAAAAACAAACATTTTATTAATTTTAAAATAAACTTTCGCAACTTGTTTGCTATAAATTACTCACCAAATCTGTAGAATGACGATCCGAGTTTCCAAGAATCGAAATTATTGCGAACTCACAACTTTTAAATTTTGATCACAGTCCCAGTAAATGACACCACACTCAGCGAGCTGTTAGTTTATTTTTTTCATTGATTGTTCATCATTATTCAGTTTTAAGTTTACCGGTAACTTTATTTACTGACAATTAAATTTTGATTATTAACCCGACACCTAACACCGCTGAACACATGCGAGCGACTGACATTGACAGCCACAACCAGCGTGCTTATCGATGTTGCCAGCTGCTTTGAATGTACAATCGTACGCTATAGCCCTAAAAAAAAAGAAGTATATTGTTTTTCGATAGAAACAATCGTATTTCTTTCCATGACTTATTTGATTATAAAATAATTATGATTGAGTAATTTAAAAATCAAATTATTAGCGTTGTCATACTCTTGTAATGTTTGCAAGTCTCTAAGTGAGTACTCTAAATGGGATTATTGAAAGTAAACGAATCGAAACAAGTATGTAAGGGTCGTAGCAAGTGGGAAGAAGTGGTCTCTGCCTACCCGTACGGGAAAGAGGCGTGATTAAATGTATGTATGTAAATGTTAAATTCTTTTTGAAACAAGGGGCAAATTAAAACTGTCAAACAAACGACTTTATATCTACACCATCGAAAATAAAGAATAATAATAAGAGCACGGTGAATGATTCAAACTCGTATTAACACTCTCAATGAGAAAGCTTTTATGTCTGGTACCATCCAGCAAAAAACAAGGGTACATATTGGAGTAAAAATAGGTTTACATATAGTATAAGATCTGAATTGAAAGATAGGCGAGGATTTTAAGCCATACTCATTTCAACCTCCACTTTATACTATTGCACCCCTTCAAATTACAAAAAAAAACATTTTCAGCGATATGCTTAAAACTCTAACTATATTTTCAACAATTGTTTTTCTTGTTATTTAATGTTTTGTAGAAGTGTAGTTTTAAATTATTAACTCTATCACAAACTAGACGCAGGTTACAAATATAATTCATTAAATGCTAAACCGGTCCAAACGTGTGTTAATTTGTCTAACAAGCGACAGACATTTAAAATTTGTACAAATATTATTGAAGTCTAACGTCTGGCAACATTTCAGAATACGGCTATTGACAGCTGGTATGAAGCGGGTTGCCAACTGTAGACACTTCATGTTTCTAATTCGGCAATTATCTACTAAAATTAACATAGATAATAGATTATGAATTTTGAATTAATAATTAACTAAAAATTAAAGATTACGAGTACAATACGATTTAATTCGTTTAATTAGTATTTTATAAGTGAGGTATCCGATGACGATTGTGAACGCCGTAATTGGTTTATACAATAAAGCATTTTTCTATTCACTCAACTTAATACTCTAAAATAGGAATTTAAAAGAAAAAGCGTAAAAATGTTTCGTCCTTTATTTCTTTTTCCCTTTAGCCGTGGACTTTTTAGCTGTTCGCAGATATTTGAACGAACCCAGAGCTTTCCTGACCATGACGCCTCTCCACCAGGCTTGAATTCGTCTTGCTGATGCCCGATGGTGTTCTTCGCGAGCCAGGCGTGCAGCTCGTTCACGTTTAAAGGTCAGCCACGAACGGATTTCTCCAGTATGCAGATCATACTACGAATAGTTCAAAAACGCACTTTTAATAAAACTAGTTGCCGTCACGTGGTCGAAATTCAACCATTATTAATTTGAATTTTAAGCTCCAATATTATGTATTCTTAATTTGACCACAGACTTTAACAATAAACATAGGAGAGTATTAGCGGGTGTGTGTGTCCAATGCGTGGTATTGTGTGTGTGTTTTTTATTGATTTCGTGTATTTTTATGCATATTTTAAAGAATTGCATTCTGCACTCCTTTTCTATATAAACTACTAGCAGACCCGGCCACGCGTTGCTTTGGCTTAGGTTTTTGTTATATTATATTTAACATTAACATACATTAATTTTACTTTTAACATAGCGCTATCTATTGAATACTTACTCAATCAAATCAACAGATATCGCCATCTGTTAGAATCTTTGGTAGCTACAAACAGTCACATACAATATTAAGACTGTCAAAGAATAGATAAATAATTTGCAATAAAATAATATTGCGACTATAAATTGAGGTGCTAGCTATCGTATCTTTCAAGTTGGATCAAACTGCACACGATGTACAAATTTGATTAAAATCGGTTAAGTAGTTTTGGAGTCCATAGCGGATAAACAACGTGACACGTAATTTATATGTATCGGGTTTTTCAACAAGAACTTTGTTTTTCAATTGGGGCAACACCAACAACATGACAGTTTTGACATTTAGTTTTTGACGTATTCGTTCGTACGACGAATCACGATTATTTGATACTTGTTTTATTACCAAATTAGAATAATTAAAATCCACTTTAAAAACGGTGGTTCTGTAAAAGTTACATTTCGTGAAATTCGTGATATACTCGGACAACATTATTACCCTTCTGAGATGCTGAGTTTCGATAACCCCACAAAAAATAATCCATTGGTGTTAAGTAAATCACACGATCTGGCTGGCCACTTAGCGCAGATATCAAAATCTCAGAAGGACGATTATGTTTTCCGAAAATGTCACGAATTTTACGAAATAATAACATCAACAGAACCACCATTTAATCCATTGCAATGATTGAAAAACAAAGTTCTTGTTGAAAAACCCTATTAAAATGGCATGTGGTGACTGATTTAGAATAAACAATGTCACCAACCGGTATGGGTTCCTGTATCCTGAGGGTGTTGTATGAGTTGGCTAAAGGAACGCAAAAGGCAAATCACCTAGCCGCGAAGGAAGAAAATCTTAATACCATGGACGTATAAAAAAAGTCGGACAGAGTCTCGCTAACTAAAAACTGTGACATCATAGTCGGCCAGATCAGCTATATGTACAGGCCAGCACGCACACTTTCACACATTAGTCGGCCATTACACGCGTGAACATCGATGCTTAAAGACGCAATATGCGGCGAAAAAATAAAAACTATAAATCATGTCTTGCGTGGTAAAATGGTGTAAAAACCGTAGTGACCGAAAGAAAAACAATCCAGGAATCACGTTTCATACGTAAATGAATAATTCAATCACTTATTTCCAGATTATATACATTAAAATCAATTTGTATTTGCTAGAACAAAACAATTAATTTTAAGTTCAGTGTTGCCAATATTCACGTGTGCAAATTAACCGAAATGTGTGCAATTTTCGTTTATTATAAAAATCAATATATTATTATGGTTAATTATTTAATAGTTACTACTGGGTATTTTATTTTATATTCCTTTTGCTAGATTTTCTAAGGAAAATTAAGTATGGAGAAATGATTGAATTAAAATTACTTAGTAGAAATTGTAATGGTGAAAACTATTGGATTCCAAACAAATACAGTGTCATTTGCAGTCTATATTTTGATGCGGATGATTTATAAACAACTAAAGGAGGACTCCGGCGTGTTGTTACTTATGCAGTACCTTAAAAGATAAATTAGCAATCTACCAAGACATGGATAATACAAAAAAAAAATTAAACTATGCCGCTTATTTTTTCAAAATTTAAATGTACATTGTAGCTATTGTGTCGGTATATAATAATAATAAATATCCTTGGACATTTCACACAACGCCATCTCGTCCCAAGCTAAGCAACTTAATGCTTGTTTTATGGTAACGAGATGGATGATAAACTACTTAAATACATTTTTTTTTGTAAATACATACATATTATAGATAGAAAGACTAAATAAATAATAAATATTTGTACGACCTACAAGTATTTGTCCCGGGTCTGGGTCCCGGGACAAATACTTGTAGGTCGTACAAATATTTCTTCCGTGCGGGGATCGAACCCGCGACATGCTGCGCAGCAGTCGATCGGTCAACCACTGCGCAAACCGTGTCGTCGAATCGTAAACTTAATCATACATTATTTTAATCCCCAGTGCTTTATTTTGTTTTAATATTTGTTTGAGTCAAGACACGTGGCAGAGGAATAAACTGTTACTGTACCATTTAATACCAGTGCTTCTCAAGAGGTGCGCAATAAATTATAGTTAGGCAACATAAATATATTATCACAAAAAAATTTTGGTACTTAATGAAAGCATTTCTTTTAATTTAGAATCGTTTTCAACACATCTCGAAATTAGAGGAAATTTCAAAAACCTCTCAAAGTAAAAGACGTTATTATAAAAAAAAATACTCAGCATTTAGGATGTTATAGTTAAACATAACAATTTCGAACAATTTTTTTTTTATATTCTAACCATGTTTTTATTGCAAAATTTTGTGTATCTTGGCAACCCCAAAATTATCTCACACATACAGAGCTGCCGCCATTTTGGCGTCTCACTTTTGTCTTAGCCAGAGTTCCGTCCGCCTTTTTTTATAGGTCCATGCTTAATACAAACCTTGTGCTAATTAACCCTTGTCAGCGTGACACAGTAGGCAAATTTCTCTCCATGAATTTGGAGGAGGCCCGACTCAGTAGTGGGTCATTAATGATCTGGAACGACGACGAATGTCACCCACCAATTTTTGAAGCTCGGCACGAGTAATATTAGCCGCCCGAAGCTGTTCGCATTTAACCACCACTTTGCTACTAATATCCGCAATGTCGCTAGTGTAGCGTTCCCGCCAATATTCCAGAGACGACTCTCGTTCCTGTTAAATGCATAAAATTACTACAGCTGATTATAAATACGAGAATTTTATGGATTTGCTCTTCTACTTTTTTACTTAACTCGTTACGATTTTTGTTAAACTCTGTTTAGAATGACAACTGACATGTTCGTGTGGTGGCGGGTTTGGAATACACAGTGTTATCACCTCATTCCATCCTGAGGGATTCATAGGAACTGACAAATGGAAGGGCAGCAAGAGAAGGAAAACTTGGCATGAAACCCTGTGCCAACCCGCCTAGCGGATTATATCAAATGCATGGCTTACTTCGATCTGCAACTTATAAGCTTTCAACAGCTCTACATGCACTCGGTCTTCGAAGTCAGGCCGAGGCGCAGGTGCACGTGGTTCGTCGAACTGCAGATCTAATGACTCTGCGCGGGCGAACAGCCACTTTTCGGCATAGCCAAGTCTTGTGGTAGCGTTCAGGATGTCATCCTATTATAAGTACGACCGACATTACAAACAAACATCGATATTAAAGACGAGAGGTTATTATTAGTTATGATCATAGACAGACAGGCAGACATACAGACCGACAAAGAGATGGGCGCGACATATTTTTATCTATCCCCTCTATAACAAGATTCCAAGAATCGAAGAATCGAGGAATGTTAATAATTCCAAACGCGAAAGTTTGTAAGAATGTATGCATGTGTGTTTGTTACTCTTTCACTCAAATACTACTGCATGGATTTTGATGAAACATTACGATATACAAGTAGTAGGGATTCGACGGTTCTGGCTCACCAATCAGAAGGGTGGATCGCGACTGATCAGAATGGTCAAATTCAAAAAAAAAAAAAAAAAAAAAAAAAAAAAAAGTTTGGTGTCTTTTTGTATTATTTGTCATGCGCTGATCACGATTCTGCAATCCATTTATGTGTAGGATCAACGGTTCCAGAGATGACTAGTTGATTCCGGTGTCTGCGGCCCAACCGTCGATAAAACGACCCTTTTTTATGTTCCCTCGACCCTTATTTTTTGCTTGAACCTTTTTTTTAATCGATCTCGTCTCGCATCGTCGTTACTTGATGATTTATATTCTGAATAATTATTAAAAGACACTATACTTAAATGTTGTTACAATTCTTATTTCAGAATTTAATTACTACATCTCTAACCTAACCTAACCTACAAAAACTAAAACCTAAACAGAAAACCAAAAAAGGAGAAAAAAAAATATTGTTTTGCCATGCGCTGATCACGATTCTGCAATCAATTTTTGCGTAGGATCAACGTTTCCGGAGATGCTAGTCATCAAGTAACTTATTCCTAATTGATTTCTGATGTCTGCTGACTAAGCCGACTCCATTTTTTTATGTTCACCCGACCCTTATTTTTTGCTTGAACCTGCAAGTGCCTTGCAATTTTGAATCATAAATAAAAGACAATATTTCAGTGTTGCTAGAATTTTTATTCCAGAATTTTATTACCTACTTCGTACCTATAAAATATGAGCGGAACATCTCATCCACTAAAATATCGTTGTACAGTGTGTTCCCCGTAAATATATTCGTGAAACTATTCATTGAACATCTCTGAAACTTATATAGCAAATACATTAAGCAATATTCACCACAAACTGAAGTCCAATCATTCTGAATCCTATCAATATTCCAGTTCCACCTTTTGCAATTTCTTTTCAGGAACTCGAGATGATATTGCGCAGGTGTTCGCCCATATGAATCAAAATATTGACCGATGCCATTCGTATCGATATGTACAGCTACCCAATGTGAACCTGGTTTATCATCCGCATCCAAATTGCATATTATATACGTTGGTACATGGGTATGCATAGGTAGTCTATTAGCAGCATAAACATTATTTTCTAGAGTGGGATGAATCTTTTTCAAATGTTTTTGTATTTCTAGTGTATCCATGATAATACTGCCATTAGCAGATTATTACAGTACCAATCTATTCAATGGTTGTCGTAGGAATGTTCAATTATAGTGATTTGTAAATATTTAATTGCATTCAGTCACAAAACAGGTTGATTCCTGTTACCAAGGAACGTGAGATAAATGTTTGTAGACACATTTATTTTTTTTAGGATTCGTCGGATCGGCCCCACCTGTCACATAAATTTGTTTATTTATGGATTTGCTTTAGATAACAATGGTATTTCATTAATTTTTTTAGGATTCGCCGGGTCCGGGCCGCCCATTACGAGGGTTGATTTGTGGGATCACAAAAAGCATGTAGCAACTTGTTGCGAACGAATACCCCATAACTTTGATTATTTATGGATTTGCTTTTGCTATAAAAGATCGAACCGTTGCAGCCATGCAGTTAGTCTACGATCGTGTCACCGTTTGTGACCATCGCGCTCCAATACTACGTCAGCGCATCAATGGCCATGGAGGTAAGTGTTTATTCTATTGACAAACTTATTTGTATTTCTGTTGTTGTTTCTTATGGTGTATGTGTGTATAATAGGTAATATTGTAACAGTGCATTAGTGTAAGAAACATAATTGTAAACTACTGCCCGAATAAAAGGCTATTATTATGTATGTGTGTATGTGTATGATTAAGTGTAAACAAATTGATATTAACATTATAACTCTGTTGTTGCAGAGATCATTCAGCTTCGCAGACGATAATGAAAATACCTATAAACAGTATTACTACTCACCGCTCTCCCCTCAACATGAAGAAGAGACTAATGACATCGTCAATAATAACACATGCGATGCTGGAAAAAGGAAATCGCAACCGATTGATAATTTTTTTGAAGTGGCACCAAAAATGAAAAAGAAGAAACCGGTATCGTCAACCGTTGCCCGAGCCGCTAGAGATGGTGTGTCATATATTTCTACTAATTCTGACGATGGAGACCAAGCGACGCATCTCATAAAAATTGAAATGTACGATATGAAGAAGCTATGTAAGATTCCAACTAGTGATCATTGGAAACACGCCACCACGAGGATCAAATATTATGTAAAGAATAATAAGGATAGCATCTACGACAACACAAACAGCCTCGTATACAATATTACAAAGACAATAGCAGAAAGTGAAAAAGTTAAAAAATACTTTTATAACAATGACACTCAGTAGCTGATTACTTAGTGAATGTGATTCTGTTTACTTAAATTACTTGTGTGTACTTATTAGATTATTGCTGACTTTTTTAGCTGAGAGAAAGCCAACAGCAGAAGGAAGAGACGTGTGTGGTATACGTGTGCAGAACACATCATTGAATAGTGAAGCTATGACACTGAGTGTAGAAGAAAAAGAGAACAATATGCAGTACTCAAGAGCGGAATATCCATTCTTCAGTTCAAAATCTAGACGGTTGCTCAGTTTCGAATTCTGGCCTCTGGTTATGCAACAAAACCCTGAAGATCTTGTAGAAGCCGGTTTCTTTTATACTGGCCATGGAGACAGGACCAAGTGTTTCCATTGTGGTGGCGGTTTAAAAGATTGGGAAGATGATGATGATCCTTGGCAGCAACATGTTCAGTGGTTTAGTCAATGTGCTTATGTAAAGTTTAAAATGGAACATTGTTTTGTATAAGATTAAATGGAGGGTTTATATATAAATAAAAAATGGTATTTTACATACAATTTGTTTTATTTAATTTTACATTTTTTTTTTTCTATAGTTACATACATTCAATATGCATTACACATAAATCTAACATACTACATACATTATGATCTTAACTACTATAGTCTACAGTAACATTTCTGTTTTTATCTATTTCAATAATGTTATCAAACTCAGCATAAACTATACAGTTAATTGTTTGTATTAGTGAGGATTCAAATCGTACTTCTAATCTTACACTACCATGCCTTACGAGATTCCAATGAGCTGATGAGTTAGCTGATAAATCGGGAGTTAAGTCAAATGCTAATAGACAGTAACCTTTGTCATATTGTTCATAAGAGATTGCATTTCCTTCATTAAGAAAGTGAATACCAGTTCCAGAGAACAAAGTATGATATGCCGATGTATACACACTATTATTAAAAGATGGTTGCAAGGCTTTTGAAGGTATTTGTTGACCATCAATATATAAGCTGAAAGAATTAATACCAAAGTTTGCAAAATTAAATGGATTTTTGGAAAGGGAGCCATTAAATGCAGAATTGTTCACAAACCCAATTATACATCTTTTGGGTACCTGTCCTAAGAATATATTATCAAGAGTTTTTCCTTGAACACCCGATGGAATTGTTAAAACTTTGACTTCAGCTCGAGTAATAGGATATTTTGCAGTGGTAGTACTTAAAACTTTCTGATGTGCAAGCAATACACTTGGATTAATTCGTGCTCTTCGTACAATAAGGGTTGCATCAGTAATACAAGCTTTAAACTTTACATCGTTTGAACCAGCAATTAAATTAAAACTTTCTCTTGATCGAACTAATTTTACACTCATTTCAACACCATTAATTAAAAATTTATCTTGATTGAAAATGTCACCATGAAGGTGTCCGATCATTTCTACTTCCCTACTTTCAGCAACTAAATCCTGTCTTTTAGCAAATCCAATATTTTTACCATCTGTAGAATCCATTTTTCCTGCTGTGTCCTCATACCAAAGACTACAAGTAAGATGAGATTGTTTAGCAGCAGGTGCATAATTCAGAAGGGTTTCCATGTATGCTCGATAGGCATAGGTATTATTAGGTGGTGATACAAGTTTTTGGTTTAAATAAACATCAAGTTGACTAAAAAGAGAGTGCAACCAATTATTTACAGGTGCTACTACTGTAGTAGATGTCAAGGTGGTTGAATCTTGATGTAACACTTTTGCCTTTATGTGGAGTAATGTATGAGACAAATCTATGTAGTCATCACCCGTACCAGGAACTTGAAACTCGATAGGTCCATCATCAGCAAGAGATGAAATTGGTTTATAGTGAATCCACAATCCATTTTCAATGCTTGTTTGTGTAGACGGTAGTGCAAACAAATCCAATTCTGACTTAACACACTCACAAGAATGATTATGAAGAAAAGACATATTTAATTTGTAAATATATCCTTGATATCTTTTGGTTTTAGACTAAGTTTTTTAGCAGCTTTCACTTTAGCAACTAATGGTGGAATGACTGAGGTCAAACGTTTCTTTTTAGTTATATACCCAGATCCTGTCATGTTTAACCGATCAATTTTGTTATCAGCCTTTCGTTTTAAGTTCGTACTAACTTGCTTTAGACGATCTTTTATTGAATATTCCATAGGACGCGCTTGAACCATATCCGATAAAATTCCTACTCCAGCGTTTAATGCCTCTTTACCAATTGCTCGAGCACCACTTGAAAGTAAAGGTAAAACTGATCTAAATAAACCCCCCAAGAAGCTCCCAATACCATGGCCGCGTTGATATGATGAACCCTTATAAATTACTCCAACTCCTGATCCAGCTTGATGTGTATAATAATTTTCATATGGACATTTATGATTACCATGGGGAGAATACATTATTACAATTTTCGGAAATGTAGTTTAATACACACAGTTCCAAACTGGAATGGTATTGTCTGCCCTGTGCTTGATCTTATATCTATTTCTAACGTATCGAACTCTCTCCGCATGATAGGTAAGTAGTGAGGTGGAGTGAAAACGTGCATTTTATTTGCGCCATAAATGTACTTTGAAGGATCCAATGGGATAATTCTTAGTAAAGGAGTCATAACATCACCCACAATCTGCGGATCGATTATATCGCAATATATAAATAGTTGTGATGGTAATCCTAAGTGTAAATTAGCAGGACACTTCCCGAAATTTCTCTCTAACAGGTTTTTATTTGGTTCATATCCTAGTTGTAAACTTAATTTTGGTGATAATGTTATGGATGATATATTTTTATCCAAAACAGTAACAGATACAAATTTTAATATTTCATTATAATGAAATTTTACTTTCTCTTTGATACCATTTAACGCGTTTATAATATGTTCAACGTTATCATAGTTAGTAGCTGGGATATTTCTTTTGTAGTAAACTGTTGATAGTTTATCTTCATTAGGCATTAACATTTTTTTTGTGATGTACATAACATTTTCATGATCTTGAACAGTAAACATGGTACATGGATATTGGAACTCGACAACTCCAACCGACCATTCACCTTCCAATTTGATGGGTTTTGGTAATTTTGTTGAAAAATTTGTGGTCTTGTTATCAGGAAAGTATTCCATTGAACTGTTGCTGAGTAAAGTTAAATAAAAACTTTCTTTATTCATATTGATTTTAAACTAGATGCTAAAATCCAACTGTTAAATTTATCTGGATAACCTTTCCACTTCACTAATACTTCTTTTCTGTTACTTGAATAGCGAGAGTCAATTATTTTATCTATTTTATATTGTGAGGTGGGGTTGTAAGTGACTTTCTGTAATTCTTTTTCATAAAAAGTACCAACTATTGGTTCATTTTGTAAATCTGTTAATGTATATACAACCCATGGAGATCTATCTATTATTGAAGATATAATAAATATTTCATCACTCCAATTTGATTCATATCCTTTTTGGAAAACATGTTTATATTTGGATATTCGAACATAATCGCCCACATTGAAAATCGGTTTTGGATTTTTTAAACAAAGTTTGTTTGACCCCCTATCATAAAGATTAGTCCAAACTGTCATAATATTGCTGGAATTTACATCACATGGGCACATCTTAATACTAGAGTGAAAGCTGTTATTATAAGAGTATATTAAATCTTGTAAAACATCAATGTATCTATAAGTATTATTATGAGTGAAATAACGCCACATTTTCATTTTTAAAGTTCTTTGAAATCGCTCAACAATACTAGCCTTAATATCAGGATTGTTTGTGGTATAGTAATTTGTCTTTTTAGATTTAAAGTATTTTTGTATATCTTTTGACACAAATTCTGTACCTTTATCAGATTGTATGTGAGTAGGTGTTGAATTACTTTCAGTAAATATACTTTCAAAACATAATTTAGTTATTTCAGAGTTTTTCTTTTTCATTGATCTTGCAAAAGCATATTTACTAAATACATCAATAACACACAATATGTAGTTAAAACCATCATTATATTGAGAATAAGTTCGCATATCACTTAAATCAGCTTGCCACAATTCATTAATATTTGATAGAATGTACCTATTACGTGGGAATTTTTTCCGATTGGGTCTATGTAATGTGTATGTTTCTTGCGATTGTAACCATTCCTTTACTTGCTTCTTATCCATTTTACCCTTCATGACCTTCGATAATTTTTCAATACTACTAAAACCAGCGGGGTTAGATGGATCATAATAAATTCTATTAATTTCTTCTAGTACGGAGTCCATTTTTCCCACTCGATCTTTTTACGTATTTTGTTAATATTTTTTTTATCTCCACTGCTCGGTGTAGAAAACTCTTGAACGTCAATCTCAGAAGTTTCTTGTAGATCTTTTGCTAAAAGCTGGTTGATAAACTGACATCTCTTGGGGTTTCCAATATAAGTGAGTGGTACTTTAAGATCTTTTAATGCCTTAGCAAATCTATCCCACCCTATTGGATCACTTTTTTTTAAGGGTCTTAGCGAATCATTTATTAAATCAACAATATTACTTCCAGAGATTTTTTCTTTATCAATTATGAGTGTGCCTTCATTATCCCAATGTATTTTACCTTTACTTGTTCCAAGTAAGTTCAATAATAACTCACCTTTTTTATTGTAAGTTTTTGGTATTAAACTGAGTATTTGAGTTGGTGAGTAAAGTGAATTTGTGTTATTTTCTTTATTTTTAATAGTTACATTCTCCTCCAACAAAGAGTGAGCATCAACTATACTTTTTAGATCTTTATCTGTGTTTTTATTACCAATTTTAAACTCTCTTGGATCTTCATTAGATGTTTCAGAATAAATTGGCAATCTAACTGGTTGACGATCCTCTTCCGTAAAATGAAGGTATCTTTGTAGTGTTTGTAAATATAACATCCACTTCTTACGATCTTCCATCTTACTATTCATAATATTTTGCATTTCAGTATCTAATCGAGACAAATTACTATCACTCTTATTTTCTTGTTTTAATTTTTCAATCAATCCAGGTTCAATAAGTATCATTTTCTTTGCATTTTCCATGTTAACTGGCTAATCCACTAACTAATCCACTCAATATTGCACCTAATATTATTGGTAAGAAAGCTCCCCCTTTTTGTATAATTATATTTTTTCTCAGTTTATGCTTACACTTATGCACAAGTTTACGGAGTATATTTTTGTGTTTATTCAATTTTTGTTTATCTTGATCTTTGAGAGGTACCTTTCCTTGTAAAACGTTATGAATACATTCACAAATAAAGTTAATTTCTTCTTCATCGCATGTTTTAAGTATTACTTTTTGATATTTTGGTTTAAGCGTATGCAAAGCACTCAACAAATGTTTATGCGTTGTGAGTCGATGATGCATCATTTAGAAATGACTTGAATTGTTTGATTCTTGGTGTATTTAAACTCTTTTGTTGGGACGTAGACTGTACAATGACCATTAAATGGGAAGACCTTTGTTTTGATACGACAAAAATCATTGGTATTCTGTTTTAAATCTACCATTAAATATCCATGCGCTTCTAAAGTTGCATCCCTGTAAGCATCTTCAATGAATTTTGGGTTGTCTGGTGACACTTGTCGTGCTAAATATCTTATTTGAGTTTTATCTCGAGGGTTTTTAAAATATATTATGTAACTTGAATTTAAAGAAATGTCTCTTTGACCTTTACCCTGATGAAATAAGTTTTGTGTTAAATAAAATACACTAAGATTCCTGTGATGACTACCTTTTGTAAATATATCCACAATTCTTCCATCTGACTCTCTCATCAAATCATCAATAATAACAAGGTGTGGGTTTTCGCCATCAAACATATTAAGATTAGGAATTCCTTGATGATAGTTAACATTTGGTAAATTATATAAAGGTTGCATTTCATCAAAGCACCATGTGATCTGATTAAAATCACAATTACATATTTGTTTAATTGATTTTATGAAATTTGTTACAAAATTTGACTTCCCACATCCACTTGGTCCTGCCACAATAGCAGTAAACGGATGAATAAAGCTAAACATTTTACACGTCTATAGTACTAAGGGATGAAATAAAAAATGAAAATATTGTTGTAAAAATAAAATATATATTGCTAAAATAATAAAAAAAACAGAATGATCTATGTACTATTTTCTAACACAATTTACAATGGAAATAATTATAACTCTAATACATTCTAATTTTACAATCACCTCAACCTCAAATTTAAATACACACAAATGAAAACCACAATTATCTTACATTATGAATAAACAATAATTTTAAAATATCATAATTTTACAATCAATACAAATTTTGTTTAGACACAGAAATAAAAGTAAAAATAATCAACTCTTAGCGCAATTTATAATGTCCCCAAGCCAATGTATCAATGTTGTTATCCATAATACATCGTTTGGTGTCATTATATGTTAAAGATGCTTTATTTATTTTTTGTGTAAAAATAGTGTGTTTGATTGATTTAAATCGAAGCATACTACAATAATGTACTTTTTTATCAAACAAACACGATTTGTAATTTTCCATATTCATTTTTTTGGTGACACTTTTATTAACCCCCTTTGCCTTTGCTATAAATTTATCTTCTATTTCCAAGGCATACATTTTTGATCGCAACCCTACAAATTCCTTTAATATTTTACCATTATTCTCATCTTTAAAAAATCCCAACCTTTTTTTATTTATTTTTGGATAACCATAAATATTTTTTTCTGGATAATCTGATGTATCAAAATAGTGAAGTAGATCTGGTTTTATATCCTCATAAAAATTGTCTGTAAAAATTTGATATATCAAACTATCGGTATCTGTGTACAATAACTTAATTTTATTATGAAACTTTTTAAACATATAGTTATAATGAAAGTCATACATAAGGGTCTTAGATATATCTAAAATACAAAATCCTAAATAAATTGGCTTATCATAAATTAATTTTGTTTTTCGTAATTGTATTGCAACTAAATTTTCTGAAAATATTGATAAACTATGGAATTCTGGTTTTGCAATCAAATCCTGAGCACCTAAAACTTTACCGCGATTATCCCAGTGAGTTAGTAGTTTAACGTTTACTCTCTTTTCAATATTTTCCATTGTCTTACCGAAGACAGAATTGTTCATTAATTTAAAAAAGTCTTTTTCAAAGTTTGATGTAGCTAGCGTTCTCAAACGAGTATTTAAGTCTATGTATTTTTTTAACCAAGAACTCTGTTTAAATTTTAGAATTCTTTGTACTTTAATCAATTTAATACCCATTTCAATGCATTGTTTTAAATTCCTGTAGTGAATGATGTATTTATTTTTATTATTTAAATTAGGAACTAATTTAGTTTCTTTACCCACACACATTTTTTCAGGACATAACGGAAAGTCTGAATGCAAATTATGAAGTTCATCAGGATATTCTAAATCAACTTCTAAAATATAACCGAAATCAGACGTATCCGACACATTATAATCTGTATTACAATCTACCCATTCGAAACAACCAACAGGAAGAGATTGGGACATTGCCCAACCATATAAATTATTCGCGTCGAAATATGTTAGATACGAATTAGGTTTTTCACTATCATAATCCTCCATAAATTTATTATTAGCTCTAGCAAAACGATTGCTACACTGAGATACACCCCCTCTAATGCCAGCTTTAAAAAAAGCAATTTTGTCATAGTCCGTTAACAATTCTAATTCTATTTTCGTAAATTTTAACATTGCGTCCCAACTTAAGCCTGGAGCAGTATAGTAATGGGCAGGATCTAATCCATAAGTTTGAATACAAAGCTTTCTAAAGTTTTCAAATACATCGGTCAAAAGTAAAACATCAGTTTTTAAATACAAATTGGAATAATCGGACATACTACTACACTTAAAATGTTGCCAAATATCTTTTGCGTGATTATAATCATCATTTGAAATATTTGAATCTGTGAGTGAACTATAAAACTGGTGTTGATCAGGAAGTGATAGATGTTTCAAACAATCACTATTACTCATAAATTCATAAGGATAAATTCCTTTCCGTTTTAAACGTAAAAAATCTTCAGTATTAGGATAGTTTCTTTTTAATTCAGTAAACTGATCATCATTAAGATTTTTAGCTAGTTGATCTAAACTACATGATAAAAATTTCAATGAATCTACGAATCTTAAACTTACTGGTTGATTATTTATTGTTAACTGTTTTGAAAATGATATGTATCTCTCTTTATTTTGTGGAATAACTTCAACCTTGCCATCTTCGAGGTTTAATGCGTGGACAATAAAATGAGCATCGTAGTGACTGAGGTTATGTAAAAATATTGGAACATGATGAGGGGTTCTGAACTTAGAACTACACACTTGATGTGCAACACCCCTAAAACTACCAGTGTGCCAATCAAAATCGTAAAAAGGATCTTCATTTAACTCAGTTTCACAAATATGGCAAATGTTTGATTTAGAAATTTTAATTTTATCTTCATCTGATAATAAAACGGGACATTTTTGGAAACTATTTTTTTTTACTATTGTTTTCACATCTTCACAAAGATGATTCATAAACACCTGTGCGCAGTTTGCCCCACTATACGTCTCATATTTTGACAATCTATCATCATATGAACATTTAATGTAATATCCGAAACTATACACTTCATGTTTTTGAATATTACTTGTACTAGGTCTGGATGGATCGTTACTGCATGATTCTATAGGGTTCAAAAATGCTTCGAAGTCTGCATAAACCACAAAGGGCATTTTCAACTTTCTCACGAATTTATCAAATTTTAATTTATTATTTGATGTTGCTTTACCAAACCAATCCTTTTTGGAATGTTCACCATTTGGTAATTCCGTGCAAATGTGAGTGCAATCATATTGTTGATGGTTATTAAGTCTTTCCTCTGATGGGAAATGAAGTAAACATGAATCACATATATATATTGCATGATGATGACTTGATATTTGTGAACTAACTAATCGCGATAAGTTTTTAATATAACAGTAATGATTGTTAGTACCATTCGATATATATAGTAGGTTGATATGATTAGGCATACGACATTTTGTTAAATATAAAGGACCTACAACAGAATTACACTTTTTTTCTTTATTATACTCTAACCCAAAAACATTTATACTAATATTGTTTAATTTCTCTACTTTTGATATATCTACTATTTTAACTGGAAAAGAAATACCAGCAAATTTTAGTTTATTTCCGTATATTGCGTAAGATGTTACCCGATCTTTATTTTTACATACAGGATATAAACCAGAGAGTAATGCCCATTTGAAACACATATTATCATTATTTTTAACATTGATTACAGCTTTTTTTGATTTAATATCTTGAGGAAGGTCTATATATGAACTACCACGTAAGGGGTTGAATTTGTTAACATTCATATCTATGTATTTAATTTGATTAAGACTCCAACCACTATCTTTTTTTTCAAATTGAGATATTTTACCGACTACAGTGTCTATTAATGATGAAAAAAAAATATTTAAGTCATCACCCTGACAAATTATGTAATTAAACGTTTGAAAATCAAAAGTATTTTTAATATCTTTAGTTTGTTGTATGAAATCAGCATGCAATATGAAGTTTATTTTAAAAATTGTATGTTTTTTAATACATTCGTTTATCAAAAATAAAATATCAATTTTTAAAGAATTTAAAAACGATTCCGGTGTTTCAAAATATTGCCCCGATTGAGCTATTTTACGATTAATTCTATATGTTAAAATTCGGTTCCCAAAAGCGGTTTCAATATTTGTAACATTTGTTAATGAATTATGCGATTTAAAAAGATTATTTTTGTGAGCATTGCTTTTTAAGTGGTTATATAGATACCTTTTATTAATAAAAACATGACAAGTGTCACATTCCACCATACTGTTGTTCATGGTTTCGATTGATGATGTAGAAGCTCCTTCATCAAATGTTGGTTTCTTGGTAACCTTATTTTCGCCAGTAGTGATACCTCGTTTGATACCTCTTCCAACTTGTGGTTGACTGCAACAAAAGAGCAAGAAAATTATTAGACATATCTTAAAATAATAATAATATTATATAATAATATTTCTTATCGAGTTTGTACTTCTAATACTTACATCAACATTGTTTCAACTTTCGCACAGTGATTATACAACTCTTCATCATACGATGAATCGAGCAGGTCACCTTTTTCCATTTTATCACAAACTTTAGACAGCTCCTGATCGAATTCACTGTTGTATAGTTCCATATTCTCTTCTATAGAGGCTGGGGAAAAGATAGCACTGGTGCACACTTTACTTAAGTTTTCCATCTTTATAACAAAGAAGAAAGTAGGTAGCACAGTCAGTTACAGTTAATGTTCAATATTTATATTCTAACAAACTTATTAGAAAATCAAGTAGAATCTAATAAGTACACACAAGTAATTTAAGTAAACAGAATCACATTCACTAAGTAATCAGCTACTGAGTGTCATTGTTATAAAAGTATTTTTTAACTTTTTCACTTTCTGCTATTGTCTTTGTAATATTGTATACGAGGCTGTTTGTGTTGTCGTAGATGCTATCCTTATTATTCTTTACATAATATTTGATCCTCGTGGTGGCGTGTTTCCAATGATCACTAGTTGGAATCTTACATAGCTTCTTCATATCGTACATTTCAATTTTTATGAGATGCGTCGCTTGGTCTCCATCGTCAGAATTAGTAGAAATATATGACACACCATCTCTAGCGGCTCGGGCAACGGTTGACGATACCGGTTTCTTCTTTTTCATTTTTGGTGCCACTTCAAAAAAATTATCAATCGGTTGCGATTTCCTTTTTCCAGCATCGCATGTGTTATTATTGACGATGTCATTAGTCTCTTCTTCATGTTGAGGGGAGAGCGGTGAGTAGTAATACTGTTTATAGGTATTTTCATTATCGTCTGCGAAGCTGAATGATCTCTGCAACAACAGAGTTATAATGTTAATATCAATTTGTTTACACTTAATCATACACATACACACATACATAATAATAGCCTTTTATTCGGGCAGTAGTTTACAATTATGTTTCTTACACTAATGCACTGTTACAATATTACCTATTATACACACATACACCATAAGAAACAACAACAGAAATACAAATAAGTTTGTCAATAGAATAAACACTTACCTCCATGGCCATTGATGCGCTGACGTAGTATTGGAGCGCGATGGTCACAAACGGTGACACGATCGTAGACTAACTGCATGGCTGCAACGGTTCGATCTTTTATAGCAAAAGCAAATCCATAAATAATCAAAGTTATGGGGTATTCGTTCGCAACAAGTTGCTACATGCTTTTTGTGATCCCACAAATCAACCCTCGTAATGGGCGGCCCGGACCCGGCGAATCCTAAAAAAATTAATGAAATACCATTGTTATCTAAAGCAAATCCATAAATAAACAAATTTATGTGACAGGTGGGGCCGATCCGACGAATCCTAAAAAAAATAAATGTGTCTACAAACATTTATCTCACGTTCCTTGGTAACAGGAATCAACCTGTTTTGTGACTGAATGCAATTAAATATTTACAAATCACTATAATTGAACATTCCTACGACAACCATTGAATAGATTGGTACTGTAATAATCTGCTAATGGCAGTATTATCATGGATACACTAGAAATACAAAAACATTTGAAAAAGATTCATCCCACTCTAGAAAATAATGTTTATGCTGCTAATAGACTACCTATGCATACCCATGTACCAACGTATATAATATGCAATTTGGATGCGGATGATAAACCAGGTTCACATTGGGTAGCTGTACATATCGATACGAATGGCATCGGTCAATATTTTGATTCATATGGGCGAACACCTGCGCAATATCATCTCGAGTTCCTGAAAAGAAATTGCAAAAGGTGGAACTGGAATATTGATAGGATTCAGAATGATTGGACTTCAGTTTGTGGTGAATATTGCTTAATGTATTTGCTATATAAGTTTCAGAGATGTTCAATGAATAGTTTCACGAATATATTTACGGGGAACACACTGTACAACGATATTTTAGTGGATGAGATGTTCCGCTCATATTTTATAGGTACGAAGTAGGTAATAAAATTCTGGAATAAAAATTCTAGCAACACTGAAATATTGTCTTTTATTTATGATTCAAAATTGCAAGGCACTTGCAGGTTCAAGCAAAAAATAAGGGTCGGGTGAACATAAAAAAATGGAGTCGGCTTAGTCAGCAGACATCAGAAATCAATTAGGAATAAGTTACTTGATGACTAGCATCTCCGGAAACGTTGATCCTACGCAAAAATTGATTGCAGAATCGTGATCAGCGCATGGCAAAACAATATTTTTTTTTCTCCTTTTTTGGTTTTCTGTTTAGGTTTTAGTTTTTGTAGGTTAGGTTAGGTTAGAGATGTAGTAATTAAATTCTGAAATAAGAATTGTAACAACATTTAAGTATAGTGTCTTTTAATAATTATTCAGAATATAAATCATCAAGTAACGACGATGCGAGACGAGATCGATTAAAAAAAAGGTTCAAGCAAAAAATAAGGGTCGAGGGAACATAAAAAAGGGTCGTTTTATCGACGGTTGGGCCGCAGACACCGGAATCAACTAGTCATCTCTGGAACCGTTGATCCTACACATAAATGGATTGCAGAATCGTGATCAGCGCATGACAAATAATACAAAAAGACACCAAACTTTTTTTTTTTTTTTTTTTTTTTTTTTTGAATTTGACCATTCTGATCAGTCGCGATCCACCCTTCTGATTGGTGAGCCAGAACCGTCGAATCCCTACTACTTATACAGCTTACACATAGGCTATAATTTATAAAGATACTAACTAGCAGACCCGGCCACACGTTGCTGGTTATGTTATCCAATTGTAGCATATTAAAAAGTTTGTACTTTTAACCTAGCGCCATCTCTTGGATACTTACTCAATCCAGTCAACAGATAACGCCATCTGTTAGAATCGTTTGGAGCTAACTTATAATTGTGACAAATTTCAAAATAAAATAATATTGCCACTATATAATTGAGATGTAAGCTATCCTATCTTTCAAGTTTGATTAAACTGCACACGGTGCGTAAATTTGGTTAAAATCGGTTAAGTAGTTTAGTAGTCCATCGCGGCCAAACAAAGTGACACGTAAGATATTTCAATGATGATAGTGTGAACTATCTAAAATGTAAGTGTCAAGTAAATAGGAAAATCATCCGTTAACATAAAATAGTTTCTATCATCATTTTTAACCCCCGACGCAAAAAGAGGGGTGTTATAAGTTTCACGTGTCTGTCTGTCGGTCTGTCGGTCTGTCTGTCTGTCTGTCTGTCTGTGGCACCGTAGCTCGCGAACGGATGAAGCGATTTCAATAAAGTTTTTTTTGTATGAAAGGTGATTTACGGGCGAGTGTTCTTAGACATGTTTGATGAAAATCGGGTGAGCCGTTTAAAAGTTATGAGGGGTGAAAATATAATAGAGTGGGGTCTCAAATGAAAGCGCATCACGTGCAATTTAACAAAATCTACATTATAATAAGTATGTACCTATAAAAATTATAAAAAAAAAATTAAATCAAAAATTTAAATAAACCCCCGACACAATAACCTTTAAAAAGTACAAAATAAAAATAAATACTTCGCGTTGGGGGACCAGGGGTCAGGTAATAAATAAGTGGGAGTGGTCCCCCAACGCGAAGTATTTATTTTTATTTTTTACTTTTTAAAGGTTATTGTGTCGGGGGTTTATTTAAATTTTTATTTTAATTTTTATCACAATTTTCCATCACCACGCCGGTGAAACTGCGAGGCGCAGCTAGTACGTAAATAAAATTAAAATTACTTATGTTTACAATTACGTTTGAAATGTCACTAAGGTGTAGGAAGACTATCAAGTTGTATCGGTGTCCTGAGATGTTGAACTACATTCAAATCAAATTAAAATTAATCGAGCATGAAACAACCACAGACACAGACGCCTGCTCTACAATTAAAAAAAAAATAAAAAAAAAATCGTGCAAAAAATTTCGTCTATAATGAATAACTAATACATAAAGATACAATTATCGTTTTCTAGTTGCAAAAAATAATAATAGCACGTCCTCGCGTAATTAACAACGTAACGTGACTTGTTCGTAGTAAGCAACTGAACTATAGACACAATTTGTTATTTCTTAGCCGTTTCAATGTAATCTCATTATTGTGATTGCTTCCACTAATTTACGCTTGTAGAAACCGTATCACTTTTTCAAACAGTTTCAGGAAGTAATGCATCGATGGCTGCAATAATAGGGCGACTAGGAACTATACCCTACCGAGAATTTAAGAAAATAAATATGAGTACTCCATATCTATTTCATAACTCATAACTTTTTTGTTGGCAAAACTGTTGTGGGAACTTGATAGGCATAGATAATGCCTAATGTTCGAGGAACATGAATTGATGAATGTATTGATCATACTTGGTTTTGCAATTAAAATGATTAGTCGACACTAGCCAGTAGTTTGAAGTTATCTGGGAAATTAACAGCAATAGATATCCAGCTACCATTATTAATACGTATAGTTTGCTTACTAAGTATTCATTTGTCATTGCTATATATATTTAAATCCTTGGACATTTCACACAACGCCATCTCGTCCCAAGCTAAGCAACTTAATGCTTGTGTTATGGTAACGAGATGGATGTTAAACTACTTATATAATATACATTTTTTTTTGTAAATACATACTTATAATAGATAGAAAACACCCAGACCCGGAAAAAATACTTGTAGGTCATACACATATTTCTTCCGTGCGGGGAATCGAACCCGCGACATGCTGCGCAGCAGTCGATCGCTCAACCACTGCGCTCGATCCATATGTAGGCATTTGTATTGACTTTATCGTTTTTTGGTTGAAGGTTTTCCGTATGGTAACGGATTTAGAATACACAATGTCACCAACCCACACTATCCTGAGGGTGTCGTAAGAGGCGACTAAAGGATCGTAAGAGGCGGTTACAAGATATAAGGAAAACTTGATACAAATCCCTATGTCAACACGTCTGGCCAGCGTGACACAGTAGGCTAATTACCCTCCATGTAGTTGGAGGAGGCCCGACTCAGCAGTGGGTCATTTACGGGCTGAGAAGTATAGTATGTTGAAGGTATTTAATTTTAGATGTTTTTTTGGTTTTGGGGCCCTGTAAAAATTGTCATGGTTTTTAGAATTGTCTTACACTTTTATAAAAATGATGTCAAAAAGAAGTAATGAAAAAACACTACACAGAGAATGTAAACCTGTCTGTACGTAATGTCAAATTTCGTCAATCAATTTTGGAGCAGACAAAATAAGGTATTTATGGGCTAGAGTTACAAACACTCATTTTATCCCGTAACAGCGCCATCTTCTGGTCAGCATCACTGAGTTCCTTTGCCCACAGTTGTCGTTTTGTCTCCAATTCCTTAATGATTGTATCACGTGATCTGAAAAAGTTAACTATCTAACATGCAGATAAATAATAATCTGAGCTACGTTCAAAGTTTTTTTCTATTTGTCAAAGATTCCCGCGGAGCTATACATATATACGAGTATGTTATGAACGTATATATGTTATGAACCAATACTTGCAGGGTGTAGCTGAAATGAAATAGTTAGTCCTGGAAGAATTGGCGCACGAGTTCCGAAAACTATTCCACCTCAATTTTTTTATGCGATCCTCTTCAAATTGCCCTACTGATGATTTAAATTCATGGTACCAAGGGGTAACCCCGGGCCATATTGCTTAACCCGAACCATTTCAAGAAATTGTTATTTTTCAACTGGACATTTTTTAAATATTCTTTATTGAAATACAAATAGAAAAGGTACTATGGCTTTTCACGATAAAGTTAATATTTTTAGAGATATGAATTTTTGAAGGTTCGAAAAATCGCAAATTTGGGAACTTTTGTTTTAACCCATGAAAAGTATATTAAAAAAATAATAAAAGAAACATATCTAATATATTTTTTAATTCTTTATACATTAGTTCTTATTATGCTTAATAGTGATATAAAAAAAAAAACATTATTTATATACCTTTCGCGCGAGTTCATGTCCATCGGGGCTACAATAAACCAAATTGACAGCTTTTGACTAAACCGGTAGTTATTATCGACATTACCATAACTAATTATGTAACAGCATTACAGCATTCCTCAGGATGGACATGAACTTATTTTAAATTGTTAATTTCGCGCGCTCGCAGTTATTTTACTGTACGTTTCACTTACTGAATAATCAAGAATTCATTATTTCTGGCGGCTTTGATATTGTTTGTAAAGTATTGTCTCTGTGGTAACGGATTTAGAATACATAGTGTGACCACCCCCTTTCATCCTGAGGGTGTCATAAGAGCCTTAAGGTTTACAAAAACATGTTCGAACAGATATGTCAATACTTACAATTTTAGTTGCTCATGGCTATCCTTTAGATAAGGTATTGCTAATTCCCTTCCTCCTAGCAAATCCACGGCATTCTCGAGAGTATAATTTTCACCATTCTCAGCTACCTCAATCAGAGTCCTTCTTATAATATCTTTTACCACTTGCCTAAAAATGACAATGAAAACCTGATTTTACAGATTTACATAAAATATGACGTAGGTTATATTTTATGTAAATCTATAAATAAAATATAAAATATTCTATAATTTTTTTATCAATTTCTTACAGTTTGTTCTAAAGTTTAAAATTTAAATGTGAGTAAAATAATAAAAACCTTAGCCATGTCTGTCTGCTAACGCGTGGCCGTGTCTGCTAGTATGATAAAATGTAGGTAGCGACCAACATGCAACATACTTTATACACAATTTACCCGAAAAATCGAAACTAGTTAAATAAAGAAATATCGCCTACAAATAAGAGAATTACCTAAAAGTCCTACACCGCGATAGCGAAATTTCAAGAGCAATTCGAACAGTTAAGATTTCCCTGACTACAACTATCGGGGGATAGGCGCTGCGACCCCTAGCCAGACATACCACCTCGTCTGGCTGGATGATCATCCCTTTGCACCTAAATGTATATGACGGTCTATGTTACCTCATTTAATATTTGACGCCAATAACGAAACTTAAACAAGTTCTCTAGTAAAATTAAAATTAATTCAATAGTTCTTGCAAGTGCTTACGTAAGTTTTAGGGCCTCCGCGCATTAGGCGGCCAGACCGCGCGGCCAAGTCGCTGCGCGCGGCCAACTAATTTTTCTACGATGTATCGTCGTTGTCAAACCAAAATCCGCTATGTGCAAAAACTCTATTTTGAATTAACGAGAAAAAACATTTACGTATAAAATTTTAAGAAGGTGAACTCCAAATATTTTTTCTTTGTAGTTGAAACATACTTCTAGGCAGTCCTTTGACGTGTTATTATATAGTAAAAAAATATATATATATATGTATTATATAGTAAAAAGTGCATTAATACAGTGTGTAAGTAAAATTCTGAAAAGTGCACATAGCAGATTTTGATTTGACAACGACGGTATGTACTTGCGCGCAATAGGCGGCTAGGCCGCGCGACCAACGAAACACATCGCGACTCACACGTCGCCTATTGGCCGCCGCGGCCACCCCGCGCATTAGGGGGGATATGGCGCGGGGCCCTTGGATTTGGAATCTATTGAATTTACAAGTTTGTGCCCAAAGTCAAACTTTTTGTCACAAATTTCAACTTTTGTTGTTATTTCGTTAAAGTGCCACCTGTGGGATAATATCGGTAGCTTACCGGTTCCTCATAAGCTTGTCTCGTTGTAATTTTTCGAGTTTACTGACAGGTCGCCATCCTCCGAGCCTTAGCTCCGTGCTGCCCTCTGTAAAATAAATGTTAATTGTATACACAGATGGCAGTGTAAGTAATAACACTCACTTTTATCCAAATTTAATTGGAGTCTGACCCGGGCTACCAGAATTGTTTAACTCCGCTAGGGTTTTTGTTACACACTGTATTATATCGTAATTGGGAGAACTTTCTAGAAAACTATAATTTACTTTTAATTATTAACTAGTGGCCCTGCCCCGGCTTCACACGGTCATATAAGAAAAAAAATGAAATAGAATAGAATTTAAATTTTCTATAGGTAGCCTATTTTCGTCAGGGATAATGTTGGATTACAATGGTGAAAGACTGTTTCAAATATGTCCAATAGTTTCAGAGTCTATTCAATGCAAGCAATCAAATCTTTCCTCTTTATAATAATAGTATAGACTATTTTTATACTACTAGTGTAGACATTTACATTTCTATGGAATAATTCCTTACCTAGTATCCCCATTTGTAGTAAAACCACCTCTAACGACAGCGTAAACAAAAGGGCATCCATTTTGCTGATCCTGAAAGAAGAATCCCGAGATCATCTCGATCCCGAGTACACTTAATGAGAAATTAAGAGTATCTGAAGCCAGTAAACAAAACGCTGCGTTTATCAACCTCCATTCCAATTTTACCAGCAACTGGTCTAACCCGATCTGGCTTATTACCAATTGTTTTACACCCACCTATTACCGCTTGACCTCCGAGACCCGTCTAGTCGGGCAACCGGGAATTGTATTATATGACCGACTTAGGTCTCACGCTACTGCATGTTATCATCATCATAATTTCAGCCAAAAGACGTCCACTGCTGGACATAGACGTCCCCCAAGGATCTGGGTAATTGATCTTTTCAATTTTAAATGGTAAATTAAAGCTGGGGTAGACGAGTTCTTGAGTGGAGACCGCCAATCGGCAAGCGTAGCGTGGGACGGCCCTCTGCTAGATGGAGCGACGATCTGCGAATGGTTGCGGGCAGCAACTGGATGCGTCAAGCTGAAGACAGGGCGCTATGGCACTCTTTAGGGGAGGCCTATGTCCAGCAGTGGAATAGTGTGGGCTGATGATGATGAAGGATCTCCACAAAGGCCGGTCCTGAGCCGCCCGCGTCCATCGCTTTCCGGCGACCTTAACCAGGTCGTCGGTCCACCGTGTGGGAGGCCTACCAGCACTGCGCCTTCCGGAACGCGGTCGCCACTCGAGGACTTTTCTGGTACATCGGGTGCCAGTCTGCATGTTACGACTGTGATAAAATCAATCTTTTGAGAAGTCAAACAAGAAAATGGCATGTTACATTTACCATTTAAAATTGAAAATTTACCATCTACTACCGGTGCGGAATGCAGCATTACAGAGAAGAGCCGGCAAGACACTCTGGTAGATACTACCACGACTACTACAAAAACTACACTACACTACAAACATGTAACTCACGAACACAAGTGACACCCTGACAATAATTGCCTCTGGTTTACAAAAGACACTTGCCGACCCCGGAATCGAAACGGGCATCCAACCCCTACCAACGAGGAAGTCAAATTAGTCTGTACCTACCTATTTTGTTATTATTATTATGTCTTCGAGAAGGATGCGTATCATGATTGAAAAGCCATTCGCTATAAATAACTTTCGCAATTTCCTTGATCTCCGCCATTATACTTCTATATATTTTGAGCCGCACGTCAAAAACAGTTCAATTTGTGAACATGCCATTACTCTTTACCTGTCTATTCACTTCAATCAACATGGTACAGTTTGAATGACATTTGAGGAATAACTACTTATTTATTTAATTTTTGTTTATTTATTTAATTATTCTTTATGCAGCAATAAGTTGAACATAGGCGGACATTAATGCCTTAGGCATTATTCCAGTCAACCTTTGGGCGATGCAGATAACGACATGGTAGGCGCAAATAAAAGAACAACTGCAATTTAAAAAATATTGAAAAAAGGAGATCCTTTTTTGGCTACAGGGCACATTATGACATAGATATGTCCAACAGCATTCTTGCTAACACAACATCGGAAGAAGCGAAACGATTGTATATAATGATATAATAAATATACTAAATATAATACATAAATTATATACCTACATATTTACCTATGGTGATATACAGGGTTGATACGACATAGGTGCATTTTTTTAACTGCCTATACTAGGTATCATTTCCAGGCTTTGTACCAAAAATCAATGAAATTGGAGGAATAGTTTATCCGCAAATGTTTTTTTAAATTTTTGCCTCATTTGAACATGATGTATCTTTCCTTACAGATGTTTATGCCTAATGCATCGTTTATTAACCTTATGGGCTGCCCATTAATCACGTGATGTTTTTTAAAAAAAATTTAAGCCCCCCCCCTTGGTGATACCTGTTGAGGTTTAAGACTACTTCTCCACCCCCCATGACAAATCACGTGTATTTTTTTTTGTACCGTTTCGAATTCATACTAATCACATATAGTATACGTAGTGTAATTTAATGCCCCTCTGTCATATCAACTCTGTATATGCCTACATATTAAGCTATAAATAAAATAGTAAAGATTTATGACACTACTACTCAGACCATAAATAACTCACTTTTGAGTCGGGCCTCCTACATGGAGGGTAACAAACCCTGTGCCAACACGTCTGGCCAGCGTGGCATAGTAGGCAAATTTCCTTCCATGAATTTAAATGAAGCCCGATTCAGTAGTGGGTATTTTAAAGGCCTAAAATGATGCTTGAAGAACACACATTAAATTTCCCTGTTACCTAACTTGAACATTTTCTTTTCGTTGTAAGTCCGCTTGGATTTTCGGCCGTTGGGGATTAGACGGGGTATGTGGGACTCCGGGGCGCGTAAATATGGCGAATAGCGCCCCAATCTACCTACTAAAACCAACGGCGTCCTCGACTACTCGTCTCAGGGCCGCGGGTTATGCTTTTCAATGAGGGAACATGCTCCGACATACTTTTCTAGTACCTAAGTAAGTTATGAAGTAGACTAACGTTTCCAGTTGCGGGTTTTGCTTATCAACAGCTAAGTAATATTTAGGCAGCGGTTTCTAAGTAAAACCGTTAATATTTACATATGTATCATATTTTCAATCCTGTCCGTGTGGTGACGGATTTAGAATACACAATGTCACCAACCCATACCGTCTTTATGGTGTCGTCAGAGGCGACTAAAAGAACGCACGAGGCATATCACCTATCCCCAAGAGAAGGAAAACTTGATACAAACCCTGTGCCAACCCGTCTTACCAGCGTGGCACAGTAGGCTACTTTCCCTCCACGAATTTGGAGGATGCCCGACCCAGTAGTGGTCAATTTATGGGCTGTAACAACAACGAATATTTTCAGCCATTGATAATTTTAAGCTTAAATTTTGTAGTTATCTATAAATTATATAATTCTCAAATATATCTTGAAAGGAATTATATTATTGGAGTGTGCTTAATCACGGTTTTGGGACAAAATTCAAAGTAGTAATATCCCTTGTAGGGGAAAATTTTAATTAGATTCGTTACCTTTATTATCTAATTATGATTTAGTAATCTACTTAACACTTCCCTACAGTAGACAGATGCCACTCTAAGTAAACATAATGGGATTAATAGTATGTATACATATGAATGATTTTAAACTTTCATGATTTGTACACATTTACTACACGACGTTTCAGCATTTATTTTGTTACTAACGTTTGTGATACACTGAGTCCTACGAGTACATTAAATACAAGTTTATATTAAACATACGTGTGTGTAACAAATACCACATATGCTCTAATTGATAAGTTTTAGAGAAGATAAATTAAAAAAACAAGCAAAAACAAATCTGGTTCATTGATGGATTCATCAGGATAATTAATATGCATATGTCATTTGAGGATTACACAACTCCAAAACGCATGTCAGGTGTAGTGTAGTGTTGTAGTTGTAGTGTAGTTACGGAGTCTACCTCTACTGAGTGTTAGTGTTAGCATGAATGACTTCACGCTGTGGTCACGGGGAATAAAGGTATTTCTACCGCGTTTCAGAAAAGCCGTTAAAAAGTATACGCATAGATGATACAATCTGATACAGATAAATAAAAAAATCATAGCAACTGAACGAAACTTCGTTCCTTCATCGAGCCCGATATTTTCGTTTGTAAATTCTGATCTTTACTCGATGTATCCACATTTATTAAATTTTTAATAAAGTTCGTTGTTTGAACACAACTTTTTTACTTAAATTACAGGTTATAGAACGCTGGCGCTAAAACTATTTCAATCCTGATCTAAATCTAAGTTAGCGAAACCAGTTGTAAAATTATAGGTCCTCTCCTAAACGTGCTTTTGATCTCTCTGTCTTTAATTCGGAAGCTTTTGTTTACCCCCCTTCAAAATACTTGACTAAAATACTACTTGAAATACTTGATAAATGAGTGTTTCCAAAAATAAAGATTTTCCAGAAATATTGTACATTACGACATTACATACCAATACTAAATCATTAATAAACCAGCGTTTCAGGGTGCATTGAAGTGTGAGGAAGTACGAAAGAACCATTTGTACTTCGGCTATAAATCCGTTGGTTCGTGCTCAGAACTTTAACAATAATATTTATGATTTATTGACAAGAGTAAGTACTTGTTGATGACGCGGAAACAGCTGTTCCTATGAGTCTAATTTCATGTATTTTTAATATTTTGGCTTCACTTTTTTGGTTTACAAAAACCTTAGACGATAGACTTATAATTCACTTTCTTCCAATGTACCTATTAATTTTTCAACCCATAATTTACACACTACTGACCTGGCCCCCACCAAATTTATGGAGGGAAATTAGCCTTCTGCCCCACGCTGGCAATACGGATTGGCAGAAGATTTGTATCGAGCTTTCCTTCTCTTACGGCTAGGTGATCTGCCTATAGCGGTCTTACCCTCGGGATGGTATGGGTTGGTGACCTTGTGTATTCAAAATCCGTCGCCACGTAGACTTTTATTTAGGTACTAGCGACCCGCGCCGGCTTCGCACGGTGCAATGATGAACCTCTAAATTTATCAGTGTTTCTCTACTATATAGTGGATGTATTATACTTATAAACCTTCCTCTTGAATCAATCTATCTATTAAAAAAAAACCGCTTCGAAATCCGTTGCCTAGTTTTAAAGATTTAAGCATACATAGGGACGGACAGACGACAGCGACTTTGTTTTATAATATTTAGTGAAGTGATGATAGTGATAGTGATGATGATAGTGATTTAAGTTTAAATTTATGTTGCTATTAAAGGTTAATAAATAAATAAACTACCCAAGAGAGTGGAGCGTAATCATACATCGGACTACAATGAACCAAACATTACTAGCTAAAAAAAAACTACGATTCGGTACTAATATTTAAATTACCCACATATTTTACATTGTTCAAGTAAGGTTACATGTTTAAAGGTGGAGAGATTTTTATGTTTAAGAAAATGTTTTATAAGATGTGCATTAAAAATGCGTACAATACCTTTCGTTTTGGTCCATGTTGGGCTAACTTTAATAATTAAAGACACTTTTGTAGTGAAGCACGCTTATTAATATGAAGTAAGTATAGTCAATAAGCAGCTATGGTTTTGTTAAAACTTATCTTGTCACTTAGCAACGTTAACTTGTGTCGGATCAATAAAACAGGAAATTCCTTATATTGACCGGTGGCAAATGTAAAGTAGCTGTTATGTAATGAAATATTTATAAGTATTATGTACGTACATGAATTCTTACATATTTCATTACTTAATTTTTATAAATAAAATATTGTACACCATTGGAAATGAACTAAGTAGGTACGTTAATTATGGTACAGATATGACCATGGTACCGACTTCAAATGGTTGTATACCTATTGGTTATTTCTCGCATTTTAGTTCTTTCAAGCAGAAAACAGGCTATGGCGCTTTTTAAGGGTATTCTATGTCCAGCAGTGGACTAGTGTGGGCTGATGATGATTGTTTTTAAAGTCGGTGTACGTTTTATATTCTGCGCTCTTGAACAAATTGTATCGCTCTTGGTAAGTCTAAAAGGTGAAACCTTAAAAAAATACCCAATAAAGATACTTCAAAAGCAAAAACATTTAGCACTTTAAAACATTCAAACACACAACATTGATAAAAAAGACAGAAAATATAACTAGATTATTAATATTATTATTTAATTTATAATATTTTAGTATCAAGGAAAGCTACATTTTTAACATAATAAACAGAGAAAAACCGGTAAGCAGGCTAGTATTTTGTGGGCGGCACATTGGAAGCGCATGCTATGTAGCTCTCACCGCAGTTAGAAATCTTCGACTTTAGAAATAAATGCCGTAACTGTTCAAAATAGGGTAATAAATCAACTCGCTAGACGAGAAAGTAAATAGTCTACCTATTCATTAGTCGCAAAAACTTTTGCTTCGAGCTACAGAAGGATGATAAACGTAAAAACTAAAAACAGTAATAAGAGATACTTGCAGAACCTTTCTGATAATTTTATATAGACTGGACAGTATCTAAGCATCTTTGTGGAAAATCCTTATTGAGACCCCGCAATTTACAAACATGATATTCACGAACATAAATGACACCCAGGCTCAGAGCAAGTGCCTCTGGTTTAGATAAAGACACTTGCCCGACCCCGGAATCGAATCCGGGACCCGTTGATCCAAAGGCGGAACATTTAACCCCTAGACCAATCCAGGGTCACGGGTGACGCTGAGCGCAGAATTAAAATCAAAACAGAATAATTTTTAATAACAATTAATAAATTAAAATAAAATATTTAAATGATTTTCTATCTTGAAGTACAATTGAGATATCAAAAATTTCCAAACCAGATTTTTACTATAAAACATGAGTCCAAATTAAAACCAACTAACTAGATATCGATATTTTTATTCGACCAGCTTGTAATCGTAATTCGATGATGTTCCTTTGGCTTTTCTGTCGTTTTTTTTTTTTCAAGAAGATTTTTCGTCACTGCGACACGTGACTAATAATTCAAGAAAAAAAAGTTGCTTAATTCTTCCTGAAATTTTACACACAGTGTCTATATCAGCAGTACTATCGATCCTGTCAATAAACAGGAGTTTAGTTACACCCTGTAAGTTGTGCCAAGTAAGTATATAACGATACGATATGAAACAGTATAATCACAATCCCGCGTTTCAACAGTACGTTAAAAATTATTCAAAAACTTTTAAAATGGTATGCCATTCAGCCAAGTCACTTCATATCAGTAATAAGATAAAAAACTCCACAGACAAAATTAAAACTACTTGGAATATTATCAAAACCGAAACCGGGAGGACGGCACCGCGAGATCATACATTAGAGTTAAATTTGAACCGAAAAACTATAAGCAATGATTTTCATGTAGCTCAAACATTCAATGAGTTTTTTGCTAGCATACCATTAGAATTATCTAAATCTATGAAATCTTCGTCATCGGATGCTGAGGCTATTTTAAAAAAATCGGTGAGCGAGTGCTCTTTGAATTTCATATTTAAACACGTGACCCCTGATGACATAATCGTCACATTTAATACATTGAACCTGAAAAAAACCGAAGACCTGTGGGGAATTTCCGTCTACATACTTAAGGTAATATTGCCTGATATAGCTCCACACCTTGCTAAAATTTTTAATCAATGTGTGAATATGGGTGTTTTTCCAAATTTATTGAAGCACAGCAAAATTATTCCTTTATTTAAAGCTGGAGATAAAAAAGAACCGGGGAATTATAGACCAATTTCTATACTACCAGCATTAAGTAAAATATTCGAAAAGCTGATACTTAAACAGTTGCTTCACCATTTCAATTCAAATAATTTACTCCACAAGAATCAGTTCGGTTTCACTGAAGGTCGGTCTACATCTGATGCAGGGGCCGCTCTATTGAGGCATATTTACAGTGCCTGGGAAAATGGTCAAAATGCCATAGGTGTATTCTGCGATCTGTCAAAAGCTTTTGATTGCGTTCATCACGATACACTGTTGAGAAAGCTTCGTCATTATGGCATTTCGGATCATGCCCTGAAATTAATGGCCTCATATCTAAATGACAGGATTCAGTTTGTAAGTGTAAATGGTGTTCAGTCGACCGGTTCACCTGTGTTAATGGGCGTGCCGCAGGGTTCTATTCTAGGCCCATTTTTGTTTTTAATATATATTAATGACCTCCCCCTTTTTGTGGAAAATATTTGTAATACTGTGTTGTTTGCAGATGACACTTCGTTAATATTTAAGGTTGACAGAGACAAAAGTTCATATGACGATGTAAACAGCGCACTCTCTCAAGTATGCCACTGGTTTGAGACGAATAACCTTGCATTAAATGCTCAAAAAACGAAATGTATTAAGTTTGTCACGCCGAATGTACGAATTAGTAACACCCATTTAATGATTGACAATAGATGCGTAGATATTGTAGAATCAACCAAATTCTTAGGCATTACTTTAGACCCTAAACTTCAATGGGGGGCACATATAACGTGTCTCGCAGCTAAACTGAGCTCTGCGGCTTATGCTGTGAGACAAGTTAGAAAACTTACTAATGTAGACACAGCTAGATTAATATATTTCAGTTATTTTCACAGCATTATGTCTTATGGTATCTTATTGTGGGGAAATGCTGCCGATATTGAAACCATTTTTGTTTTACAAAAGCGAGCGGTGCGTGCAATTTATAATCTTAATTCTAGAGAATCACTAAGAGAACTTTTTAAGGATACTGGGATTCTTACAGTCGCATCGCAGTACATATTTACAAATATAATGTACATTCGTAAAAATATCTGCGATTACGAAAAGAGTGGTGATATCAATAAAAATAAAATGTCCACTAGGAATAGACATCACATAATAGTCCCTTATTACAGGCTGCAAAAAGTTCACAAAACTTTTGCAGGTCTTGGTATTCGATTATTTAATAAAATACCTAAAGGCATTCAAGACTTGCCTTTAGAACACTTTAAGTGTCACATTAAAAGTCGGCTAATCTTTAAGGGGTACTATAAAGTTAACGACTATATCTTAGACAAAAATGCTTGGGAATAACTGATCGGTGTTGTTGCTAGTCCGATGCTCTTATTCAAATACTTTTAGAATAATGACAAAGTAATTAGAAATAGTGTTCTTGTTATGTGATATTTATACACAGTATGTGAGAGCATCCTAACGCGTTATTAGTATAACTTTTGAAATGTTCAATTCCTTGGTGCTCGAGTTATCATGCTCACTTAAGAGCCCTTTCACAAAAAAACACGAAATTGCAAGTTTTCGACGTTGAAATTGTATATTTTACGTTCGTTGTATTAAATATCAATTACTTGGTAAAAATAGTTCGTTTTCTCTACTACAATAACCTCAGAACCGATTTTAAATAACTTATTTCATTATACACCGTGAAATTGAAATGGATGTTTTCCCGCAGGGAAATGATTTCCTCCCGGTAGTACAAACGATTTATAACAACAAATAATTTAATTATTAATAAATGTCGGATTTACAATTGTGAAAAACAAAACTCGAAAGCGACGTCCTACCAATAGTCAGGGCAGCGCGCGGCGGGCGCGGCGCGAGCGACGCGCGGTTCATTGCGCTATCAGCTGATACTTAATACCTTCCGTAGTAAGCTGTAGCACGAGGGCTTGTTAACGCAACACAAAACCTAATTACCTAAAAGTTTTGCAATTTTTCCTTCATACTTTAACGGGCTTAGGACCGTCATAAATACTTCATTACCACACAGTCTTTCACACGCTAATCAGCCGGTGAAATGTAAAAAAACATCATAAAAATAAACACCTACAATAGGTGTCGGCATTTTAACAGACGCTATTGTTACAACAACACAAAAGAAACTAACGTGGGAAACAAAAGCCTTTGTTTACTCCCCAGTACTTTTGGGAACCCTGAGCCATAGCCTTCGGTACGGAATGCGATTCTTGAATTCACTCATTAGCGGCGTAACAATACTTTTTACCTTCAACTAACTAAATACGAAACTACTAACAAGTTTAATATCATACAAAAAAATATTTGTATTATTGAAGTATTTACGGCGTATTAAAAAAATTGGGATCAACTTATTTACAATGATTTTGATTAACTAACCTACGTACTATGATTTTTTTGCTATTTACAAAGTAATTAATTACACTCACCGGTACCGAAGTAATTGTTCGAAGTGCAACCCATTTCGTTGAATGCACAATTGAGCACGTTTCATTTGATTGTCTTTCAATTTCACTAGAGTGTCTCTGTCACTTCTTACGATATTAAAATCGTCCACTATCGCAGTTATCAACGCGTCGCGCGTTTCGTGTTCTTCCCGATACACTACACATAAAAGTTACGTTAAACCTAGCCGCAGCCATACGCGTACTCCGGCGAGGACCCCGTTCGAAGAATTCGATAATTTGTTCATCGAGCTCTGGCAAATAAACGGCCAATCGACCTCTGCCCTGTGCATGCGCTGGTGTCTCAAACTGTCCATGATCGAGTAGTCGCTGTGTTGCCGCTACGATTGTCCGGGCCTGTGGGACTTGGGGGTTCAAAATCCCGCGAAGACGGAGCGACTCCAAGTGTTGCGGCTCCGCATAAAGCCGCTGGGCAGCGTGGGAGTCATAATCAGCCCGAGCGTACAGTTGCACCATAGCGACGTACTCTAAGTTAGAATATTTGTAGTGCCGATTCATTTTTGCACTCAAACGCCACTGCACGAAAACATAACGCGCGTGCGACGACAGTCGCCAATTCGCCACTAACTGAGGCGGCGCCCGGCGCGGTTATAGCGGGTATAGGGGGTGGTGAGGGAGGGGAGGCTTTCACCGTGGTCGGCGCCGGTATCTCGTATGTAGATACCTACTTTAATATTATGTTTGGTGAATTACTATTGCTTCTCAGGCTTTCGAGTTGCTGTAATATTTTTTTTGATATTTGAAAAAAAAAACCTTTTATTTTTTTAATTTATCGCTATCAATCGATAGTACTACTAATAGCAAATCGATCTGCCGCGGGAAAACAATGGGAAAAAAATCACCGTGTATAGTAATAAGCTTTCTCCCGTTGCATGTTTAGGCAAAAACCCACGGAGACATGATTTCGGAGCTCTAATTTGGAGATTCTTCTGAATATCTCCCATAAAAAAAAATATAATTAGCTCTCAAATATCCTATACCTCAATAATAATAGAATACATTTTGGTTATATGCCTATTATGCTAAGAAAAAAAATATCTACGTATTTCAATTATCGACCGAAAAGGCTTCGAAACAAGCGGCAATATCTCCAAAGCCCACCATTATTTAGGCGTAAAATTTATACAAAATTAATTATCAACATTTGCTTAATATATGGTATTATTTACATTTTTTAAATCGCTACTATTATTTTCTAATTAAATAAATAAACATACTATATATTTCACTGCGCCGGCCGTCTGCGATTAGTATCGCGCGAGCGCTTGTTGAGGTTGGATCTATGTCAGTTTCTTTCCCGCGCGCCTTCGTTCCGATACTACTGTCGTGTGCGCCGATTGTCGTGTAGACACTGCAGCATTGCTTTTGTGTGCGTGTTAACTACGACCGCAGTTTTTGATCTTTGTAAGTATTTATTTTGTAACGGTATATTTCAATTAGTATAAAGTTCACACTATATTATTAAAGTTATTTATAGTTTATTAAAATTTATTTATTATTTATTTATTTTTATCATTATATGTATTTAAGTTTATTAAAGTCAACTTATTAAAGTTATTTTGATTGTAGCTACTTCGAGTTTTATTACAAGTCGAAATGGGGAAAAATAAATACAAGTATAATTGCGTTGCTATACGTAAAAGAAGAAATATTGTTTCTCTGCAGAAAGCAAGAGAAGCAAGGTAAGTTCCTATTTTATACACCTCATAGTCTTAATTCTATACTTTCTAGTACGGTCAAACCGTGTATTGTATTTTAAGATACGTGATTAATCGTCCGAGATAAGAATGGGATGGTCAATGTTCTTCATTATCAACTGACATTTGAAAGTTATGTTTAGCAAATTACACGGCGGCGTCAGCTTTAAAGCAAAACACACTTTAAGATTGTAAGGTTAAGTACATTTTCATTCGCAGCGTCTAGAGACTCGAAGGTGTAGCCTACACCTTCGAGTCTCTAGACGCTTATGACAGTATATTCGTATAGTGTAATTTTGTATTGAGTGGTGTATCATGTAATCTGTGTCTATGTGTGTGTACAGAAAAATAAGTTGGTATTAATGCTTTATAATCATTTTAGATTGAAAAAACGAGGTAATCCTGATAATGTTGTTGCTTCAACATCAAGTAATCTAGTCGAAGCGATGGAAATGGTAAGAGACTAATGTGTGCCATTTTATTTATACTGATGGAGAGAATAAGTCTTTACGACACTCGATCCGATCACATCTTATCAAACAGAAAATAGCTAAACTTCAGTTTTTAATCCAAGAAATAACCACTTTTCGGACGAATCTTTTCATGAATGATCTATTATCGATAAGTTAAAGTTAAAGTCGAAGAGTTATAGAAGTTTTAAGTTTTAGTTTAGGGATAGGTTGATATAGAGGAAGGAAGGAAGGAAAAAATGTCTGCATACTTGCCATATGGACTGGACCAGATATTCCTCTAAAAATTTTAAAAATCTACAAAGACGACGACTTTTGGTCGTTAAACATGTTACCCAAATTACAAGATTTCTATGAAAAATGTGTACTGCCAGAAGTTATCGACTCAAGAAAAGCTCGATCAATGCCTTTGCGGAAAATATTTTTCTTATGTAAAAATATGGAGTTTTACTGTACCAAATAATTAAAATACTTATTACATTTGGTTATTTTATTTAATAGAATAAGTTGCAACCATACTACTACATACATCTCATTTCGCTCATGTAGCTAAGTCCAACCGTACACTGCATAACAAACTAACAGAGGAATTTCAACCTTATTTATTTGCAATACCTAAAGCGTGTGACACAGATTGTTAAGCTCGTTGTATTCATTAAAATGTGTCATGCTGGTGCATGCTGGTCCAATGGCTGACGGTCGAGGGTGGTCTGAAAAGGTTCCGACCTAACATAGCTACAAGTTTTTTTTTTATTTTGTTTTTTTTCTACATAGTCTCCTTGTGACTCTATACACTTCTCCCAGCGATGCTCCCATCTCTTTAATCCTTCCAAATAGTACTCAGCGTTCTTCTCTGCTAAATAATTGTTCACGAAGGTGATTACCTCCTCATTTGACAGGAAGATCAAGATCGTTTAGTCGCCGTATTCACAGTATCATAGTGCGAGCGAGAAGCATGAAAGAAAGTATCGCTGGCGTAGTTTGCCGCGGTCGGTGCGTAAAATACCTAAATTTGCGTAACGCCGAAATGTGAGAGGGCTCTTAAAGACTCATGGCAGTGGTGGCGTCGTGCGGCGGGTCGTTCTCTTCCCTGCAATATGGTTGAGGAGGGCGATGGCTGCCGCATGCGTCATGCTTGTGAACAGGTGCCGTTGCTGGGGGTCGGTTGGCTTGGGCATTACAAGGTTACTATTGTCAACTATATCTGGCTGATGTTTGGCCCTTTGGAACTATTGCGTGAGTTTGCTCTCACAAATCTGTCTTAAAACCAGTCTTGTACCCAAATGGCGATCTAAAAAGAGCAACTACAGAGTTTCTTGCCGGCTCTTCTCTGTAGAGGTGCATTCCGAACCGGTGGTAGATGGTAAATAATTAATTTTAAATGGTAAATTTTAAATTTTATTTTTTGTTTGACCTGTCAAAAGAGCTCTAATGAGCCAACTTGATTAAATGAGTTTTGATTTTGATTTTGATTTTGATTTTATCTTAAATTCGCATAAGATTTGAAATAACCAAAATGTTTGCCCCGACCGCCATGCCTTAAGCAATTTCAGACCGGACATCCTTCACCGGAAAAGGCGACATAATGTGAGAGTTATTATATTTATATTTATTTATAATGTGGGAGTATGTACCTATGATACTGGCAAGAAGCTATTTATACTGCGAGAATTAATGCATGCGTCCTTTATTGAACAATTTGCGCATGCAGGGCCGGATTTAGGGGGGGGGGGGCAACCGGGGCGAAAGCCCCGGGGCCTCCACAAGCATGGGGCCTCCACAATATAGATTGCATGCCTATGAAGCTGTACGTTCGAGATTTGGATTTCTGAATCACATCGAGAAGATGGATGCTGAAAATTTGCACGCTGCAGCAGAGGCATTGGTGAAAGTGTATACGGATGATTTAGAGCCTAGTCTTGGTAATGAGTTGGTTCAATTTGTGACTTTGATTGATTCATACAAAAAGGACTATGGAAAAAATCAATCGCCGGAACTATTTTACTACCAAATTCTCGAAGATCAAAATTTCAGAGCTACATTCCCAAACCTCGAAATTGCATTGAGAATGTATTTGGTTTTGAGGGTACCAAATTGCACTGGAGAGCGCTCATTTTCAAAAATGAAAATTATAAAAAATAGGCTTCGAACCACGATGGGACAAAACCGTCTATCAAAGCTTTCTCTCCTGAGCATTGAAAGCGATTTACTCCGAGAACTGGATTTCAGCGAAATCATCAACGATTTTCGGCAAAAAAAGCTCGAAAGTTTCCGTTCGTTAACACTAAAATTTAATTTCAAATAATTCTTGTTTCCGATTATTTTCATATGTGTTTGTTAAATACTAAGAGAATCTACTTGATTTCACAATAAATTATTTATTGAAAAACTCGACTGAAAAAAATTGTTCATTTTATTTGGAAAATAATTTGGGGCAAGGGGGCCTCCACTGGTTTGTTGCCCCGAGGCCTCTGGACCCCTAAATCCGGCCCTGTGCGCAAGTCAGATATGAAGATGATGTATCCGTGTGGTGATGGATTTAGAATACACAATGTCGCCAACCCATACTATCCTGAGGGTGTCGTAAGAGCCGACAAAAGGAAATGACAAGGCTGATAACCTAGCCGTATGAGAAGAAAAACTTGATATGAAACCCTGTGCCAACCTGACTAGCTAGCGTGACACAGTAAGCTAATTACCCACCATGTAAATGGAGGAGGCCCGACTAAGCAGTGGGTCATTTATGGGCTGAGTTGTAGTAGTAGAAATGAAGAGTAACAAAGTAGTAGATACCCCCATATCCTTAGAAGTAGATTATTAATCCACCTGGTGACGGATTTAGAATACACAATGTCGCCAACTCATACCAATCTGAGGGTGTCCCTCCATGAATTTGGAGGAGGCTCGACTCAGTAGTGGGCCTAGGGTTACCAACTTTTTTGCAAGAAATAAAGTATACTCAGGTGTATGAAGAATAAATATCAAACAGTATTTTAGAAAAATGAACAGTATTTTATTTATTTATTGTTTTAAATACATAGTTATTATTTATTACACAATTTATTAATTTACAATCTTTTTTAAAAACTTCATATGCCTCACCGCAACTATAACTGATATTTGTTATTATATTAATTAATGGTCTTTTTCTATTCTCCTGCCACTTGCTCATTAATTACTGAAAAAAATATGTGTGAGCGTCTAAGTATAACACTTAATAATGTGTTTGCATTTTGATGCTGAAAACAGTATTTTGTATACTTTATTTTTGTTAAACAGTAAAAAGTATAATTTAGTGAAAAACAGTATTATATTTTATTTTTATTTTATTTGGGAAAAACAAACAGTTATACATTAGTTAGAAGTAAAAACAATATCTCTACATAGTTAAACAAATGTATAACCTACGACATTTATTATTTATAGTTTATCAGATGGTCAGATGTGCCGCCTTTGGATCAACGGGTCCCGGGTTCGATTCCGGGTTCGGGCCAGTGTCTTTGCCTAAACCAGAGGCACTGGCTCGGAGTCTGGGTGTCATTTCTATCTATAATATGTATGTATTTACAAAACAAAATGTATATAAGTAGTTTATCATCCATCTCGTTACCATAACACAAGCATTAAGTTGCTTAACTTGGGACGAGATGGCGTTGTGTGAAATGTCCAAGGATATTTATTTATTTATTATAACAGTGTGTGTTGAGTTTGAGTTTGAATAAGTATAAAGTCTAAGTTTAATAGAGCATTCGAAAGTATTATACTGTTTAAAACAGTATAGTTGGCAACCCACTGTGACCCACTGTGGGTCATTTAGGGCTAAAACGAACGAACATAAAACGTGTCAAGATAACGTCTCCCCACGCTGGTCTCTGTCTGTCTACGTTCGAAAATTGTACCGTAATAGAATCATACGGCTCTTGGGGCTGACGGGTTCAAATTAAATCGTATTAATCAACCCTCTCAGACGAAGACCCATGCCTTCAGGGTGTTAAACATCCAAATAGATATACAGATATACAGTACAGTAAGTACCCAGCTAGCTCGCTCGGATTTAGAATATACAGTGTCACCTACTCACTCCATGTTGAGGGTGTCGTAAGAGACTAAAAACTAAATTAAAAAATTTAAAAAACCCCCGACACAATAACCTTTAAAAAGTAAAAAATAAATACATCGCGTTGGGGGACCGCTCCTACTTATTTATTACCTGACACCTGGTCCCCCAACGCGATGTATTTATTTTTTACTTTTTAAAGGTTATTGTGTCGGGGGTTTTTTAAATTTTTTAATTTAATTTTTATTTTATACTTTTTATAGGTACACACTTATTGTAATGTAGATTTTGTTAAATTGCACGTGATGTGCTTTCATTTGAGACCCCACTCGATTATATTTGCAGACATTCGGTTATTCTTCCCCACTTTCACCCCTCATAACTTTTAAATGACTCAACTGATTTTCATCAAACATGTCTAACACTCGCCACTCGAACACTCGCCCGTAACTCAGTTTTCATACCAAAAAAATCTATGTTGAATCCGTTCGCGAGCTACGGTGCCACAGACAACTTATAACACCCCTCTTTTTACGTCGGGGGTTAAAAAGAAAGCAAGAGGCAGACTACCTGGCTGCAGGAAGGAAAGCTACAGACCATGTACTACTCAGCCCATAGATGACCCACTGCTGAGTCGGGCCTTCTCCAGGTACATGAAGTGTAATTGGCCTACTGTGCCACGCTGGCCAGACGGGTTGGCACAGGATTTCGTATCATGTTTTCCTTCTCTTGTGGCTAGCGACTACCTAGCGGCTGGCCTTGTCATTTGCTATTGTAGGCTCTTGCGACACCCTCAGGATGGAATGGGGTAGTGACACATTGTATTCTAAATCCGTTACCACACTGAGAACTATCTCAACGAGTGTTTTAACTTAATTTAAATTTGCGTTCAAACTTACTTCATCATCATCATCAGCCCACATTAGTCCACTGCTGGACATAGGCCTCCCCTAAAGAGCGCCATAGCGCCCTGTCTTTAGCTTGACGCATCCAGCTGTTTACTACTAAATAAACTACTTGAAACTTACTTAGTAATGGATAAATTTTTAATGCTAGACATCTGGCCAGCGAGAAAACTAACACAAAAATATAGACCGCCTTGATTATCAATTATCGAAATCAATCAGTATCTAGAGAACGATATACTCGTATATACCTTTCAACTCCCAGACCACGGAGGGCATGTCAAAATATAATAAAGTTTGACCACTAACGTCAATTTCATCAATTACTCCTCCTCCCCAGCCCATAAATAGCCCACTACTGAGTCAGACCTCCTCCAATTATATGGAAGGTAATTAGCCTACTGTGCCACGCTGGCAAGACGGATCGGCACAGGGTTTCGTTTCATGTCGTCCTTCTCTTGCGGCTAGTTTATCGGCCTTATCATTTCCTTTTATCGACTCTTACGACACCCTTAGGATGAAATAGGGTGGTGACACTGTATTCTAAATCCACACGGAAAATGTCATCAATTACCTAAGACTAAATACAAATTCTCCCGGGAAATAAACAGCTATTAAAATTTTTGTTAACTGTTTTGCAAGCCAACTAACTATAATTTTCCCTTAACCAAAAAACCTAATTAACACCGGCTAAGGGTGTTGTGGTGAGCGTTGAAAAACTAGACTGGGCTTTTAATTTATTTTGTTTTCTTTGTGAGTGGAATGAGAACACTAAATTAGGTATAGGAGAACTTGCTTCCACCTTCGCCTAGACGTAGAGTGCATCTTAATTCTCTACTCTGCTGAATCGGGCGTCTTCCAACTACATGTTAGGGAACGTTATCAATAAAACTAAATTATAGGCGATACATTTAACTGTTTCTTTGTACTTTTGAAAACCACTGTCATCTAGTCTCTCCCGTGACCACGACTGCTGCAAATCAAACTTAAGTTATTACTAACTTTACTTTACTTAAGTATTATAAAACAAGACTAAAAATACCAATTAACCTAAAACTTAAATACTAAAATAAATTATTTAAAGGAGTCCCTTTAGGCAAGGTTCCGAAGATACTGGCAGCGTTTCCCCTTTGAATCGCTAGACTGATTCTTTGTCCGAGGTAGCTACCAGCTCTTCGGTCTCCTGTGATGTCGACTAACCTTATTGCTATTCCCTTAAAAAGGCTTAGGCTTAAAGGCTTAATATTGTATTATACCTACACGCGATAAATCCGTTAAAAATGGTTTTGTTTCAAAACGATTAGAATATTTTCTTTTCTTGTGGCTAAGCTTCATGCTTGCTTGCGCTTGTCATGGGGCGCAGATCACCTAGCCAAAATAAAAAAAAAGAATATTCCATCTATATTTTTTATCCATCAAAATGTTTCCAACTAACGAAAACTTGGTAGAAATCCTGTGCTAACCCGTCTTGCCAGCGTGGCATAGTAGGCTAATTCCCGTCCATGAATGTGGAGGAGGCTCGACTCAGGAGTGGGTCATATAAGGGCTGAGATGATGCCCCATATTCATCAATGACTTGGGGCTTTAGACGTGAAAGCAGATTTTAAGCAGTTTGAATATCCCCTAACAAAAATTGTTTTTGATTCACGAGAAAATACTTTTAAGCTAGTTGAAAGGTTTATTTGTAATATGATATGCAAATTTAATTAAATAACTTTTAATGGCGGCGGTGAAAGTGTCGCCTTTACCGATAAGACCTCAAAACTTTCTGTCCACATTTTTTGCGTGGCATTTATTTTTAGGATATGAAATTGTATTATTATTCGCAGCATGGTGACTAATTTAGAAACAGCATTACATTATTTATTCTAGCTTATGCGTCTCGACTTCACATAGCCTGTGTTACTTAAGGATTGTGGAGGTGCAGCAGTGTTTGAGTTTAATAAATTCATTACAACATTTATACAAACAAAAATACAAATCTTTTCAATTCTAAATATATATGTATATATAGATTATGGTAAGCGACATGACATCTTGACACGAAAAACTTGGCGGTGCTAATCCGTTTGGACTCTGTTGCATAGTACGTGTAATCGATTTCATGCCATCATATAATTAATAAATCAATCCATTTTGGAGCCAAATGGATTGATGCGTGACGATGGCAAGAGACCTGATGGGATGACGCATAAACCTTGGACCATCGGACGGCCCTTGGTATGGGATGGCACATGCGTTGACACCCTAGCGCCATCGCATATTCCGGGGATTGCGAAAAGGGCTGGCAGCGCTGCGGATTCTGCTGAATCCCTCAAGCGGCGCAAACATAGTCAGCTCGATTCGAGTTTTTGCCGCTTGGGGTGGAAACTTTTGGTCCGTGGGGCACGGAATTTAAATCTTTTTACAAAGAATTGTCCCGGCGTCTCGTAACTTTAACCGGTGACCAGAAGGCTGGTTATTACTTCGCTCAGCGAATTAGCATTGCCATTCAACGTGGCAATGCAACTAGCCTTCTTGGCACCGTACCCGATGGCAGCGATCTGGCGCAAATTACTTTGTTATAATTTTAGTTATTATTAAAATAAATTCAGTGGTACAGTATGGGCTGTCAATAAGTAGAGAATAAAATTATTTATCATCACTACATAGCATAAAACAAAGTCGCATTCTTCTGTCCGTCCCTATGTATGCATAAATCTTTAAAACTACGCAACGGATTTTGAAGCGGTTTTTTTTAATAGATAAAGTGATTCAAGGGGAAGGTTTATGTGTATAACCAACCCCCGCTTTGCACGGGCGAAGCCGGGGCGGGCCACTAGTTTGTAATAAAGAAAACTCTAAAGAAATATACACATTCGTTCGTCAATGTATCTTTCTTAGGTCCAGTAGCACTCTTGTTATGCCAGCAATACACGCTGGCCGAGCTTAGGCCAACGCAAGCGTAGGCAATTTAATACAAGGCAAGTGCTACTGCCTACAAGTTGGGCAAGTGTATCGAAACCAACTAGGCGAGCGACACCGAGCGATGGCCAGACAATGCAAATATACCGTCAATACGTTGGTATAGGCGTTCACTCGGCAATGCTAGGCCAACGTAGGTATATTGCTGGCTTTAGAAAAATCTTAAAATTTGCACTCGAACCAACGTTTAAAGAACTCATTCACTCATTCAAGTGAGCACGATAGAAAAAATATACAATTGGACACACAACGCAACGCTTTATTATTGCAAATTTCGGAGAGAGGATCGCTAAGCCACAGCAAATAGTATCTAGAGCAAATTTTAAAATCTTGTTATTTAGGAGCACTTACTTCATTTTACCCTATATAATGCTACAATTAAGCATACGACGTGGGAACTCAATCACATGGAGGAAAATTACCCTACTTCGAATTAACACTTGCCACCCACACATAAGAACAATAAAAGTTGAAATAGTACAAGGTTTTAAAATGTGTCTATAATGATGTCTATTGATAAGGCTTAAAACCTCGAACTACGCAGCGCGTGGCACTGGCCACATATACTTTTTAGATATTTAAATTCTATGATGTTCTTTTGTTTTATCGCATTATCCCTGTAAATATGGAGAAGATTAAAATGTATATTTTTCTGTCCTTAATTATTTTATTCCTAGCATGATTATTAGAAGTATCAACATCTATTAATAATAAAAATCTTAGGTATCTTGGTAATAAGAATCTCCGTGTGGTGACGGATTTAGAATTCATTGTGTCATTCCATCCTGAGGGTGGCGTTAGGGTCAGCAAAATGACAAGGCCAACCTCAAGAGAAGGAAATCTTTACAGGAAACCTTGTGACTACCCGTCTGCCCAGCGTGGTACAATAGGCTAATTACCCTCCATGTAATTGGAGGAGGCCCGACTCAGCAAAGGGTCATGTATGGGTGGAGCGGAGTGCATGAAATAGCTATAAAATATTAAGTATTATTTATATCACGGCTGGGCAAAGTTCGGGAAGCTACGCCATACCTTCTCATCCAATATTCCTCAGTGCCTGAAGACAACAGTCTTCGAACAGTGCGTGTTACCAGCGATGACATACGGATCCGAGACGTGGGCGTTCGCAATGGGGTTTTTTAGGCGGCTCAGAGTCACTCAACGTGCGATGGAGAGAGCTATACTCGGAGTTACTCTACGTGATAGAATCAAAAATGAGGAAATCTGTAGAAGAACTAAAGTGACCGACGTAGCTAGAAGGATTGCACATTAGAAGTAGGAATGGGCAGGTGAGGTGACCCGAAGGCGTGGCGTCGTGGCGTCGTGCGGCGGGTCGTTCTCTTCCCTGCAATATGGTTGAGGAGGGCGATGGCTGCCGCATGCGTCATGCTTGTGAACAGGTGCCGTTGCTGGGGGTCGGTTGGTTTCGGCATTACAAGGTTACTATTGTCGACTAGATCTGGCTGATGTTTGGCCCTTTGGAACTATTGCGCGAGTTTGCTCTCACAAATCTGTCTTATAACCAGTCTTGTACCCAAATGGCGATCTAAAAAGAGCAACTACAGAGTTTCTTGCCGGCTCTTCTCTGTAGAGGCGCATTCCGAACCGGTGGTAGATGGTAAATAATTAATTTTAAATGGTAAATTTTAAATTTTATTTTTTTGTTTGACCTGTCAAAAGAGCTCTAATGAGCCAACTTGATTAAATGAGTTTTGATTTGATTTTGAAGAACGGATGGCCGTTGGGGCATAAATGTCTTGGAGTGGCGTCCACGTATAGGAAAGAGAAACGTGGGAAGACCCCCAACTAGGTGGACGGACGACCTTGTGAAGGTGGCTGGGAGTCGGTAGATGCGGTCTGCACGAGATCGTGCATTGTGGAAATCTATGGGGGAGGCCTATGTTCAGCAGTACTTCTGTGGCGATAGATAGATACATAGAATTTATTTTAAATTTCGAATAGTTTTGAAAGCGATTTACATTTTTAAAAACTGTTTGACAGGAACACGAATTTAATTATGGAATCCAGCGCCTATGTGGCGCCAATATCAAAGACATACCTATTAGTGCATTATACGCTGAAATTCCAGCAGTGAAGCGTAACAGAATACCTTCCCTTTGATGATTTGGTTATAAATAGGTTACCTATATTAATAGTTGGGAGGCATTTTGTTAAGCATCTAAATACACAACGTGACACCACAAAAATTGTTTTCTTAATAACAGACTAAAAAAATCTCATGCTATTTAAAGTTCTGTGTTTCAAGTGGTTTTCTATCTCTGGATAATTCATGCTCTAACTGCGGATGGCTGTAGGATTAAGTGAGGTTCGAAAAGGGAGGGGGAGGGGTTCGGCAAAAATAGTAAGTAGTTTTATTAGGATATCACGAGTATTTATTCTTACGTCAAACGCGTGATTTCTAAACTGAAAAGCGGCGTATAGTGTATATCTTTTGAGAGTAAGATTCTTTGTGGGTACTAAAAATACACGAGATTTTTAATGGGGGGGGGGGGGGTACCTCACCACTTATCACCAAGGGGGGAGGAGGAAAACATCACTTGATTAATGACAGCCCAATGTCAATTTTATTCATAGGCTTAACTAATACTACGCTCCTACTAAACTTTTTATTAACGTTTTAATAACTAATGGTTGCTCAGTGGTCGAAATTCGCCAATAATTAATAAATTAAATTATAGTTTTATAAATACAGTTATATTCTCAATTTGACCACATACTTTAACAATAAACATAACCGTATATAAGTACTTGTATGCGTGTGTCAAATACATGGTAGTGTGTGGTCAAATTGAGAATAGAACTATAATTTAAATTAAATAAGGTCGAATATGCGACAAAGTCGTTATCCTCCCATAACTATTGATATAACAATCTACCAATTATGGACTTTGTTGAAGAAACAAAATTAAACACAATGTAATAATTTAACGTTTTATTGAACGTAATTTATAATATGTAATACACTTTTCTACTATGCTAATAGAGATAAATTTGTAACATAAAATAGATTTTTAGACTACACTGTACACATAAATTACACAATAATGACTTTTGTTGATTACACAAAAATCGTCTCTAGTTTCTACCTACGCAACACTTTGGCACAGAGTAAGTCAAAGTTGAAATAGATTTTAGCACAGAGGATTGAGATCCATATAGCGCAGGAATACTGTGCCAAGTAGAATAGCAGTACGTACAGTAATTTATTATCTCATAATCAAATTATAAGCAAGGAGATATATTCTATACGATTGGGTATAAGTCGAGTCGAGGAAAAATGTTTTAATTGGTAAGTCATTATTTAAGCTGCCAAAATGGCGGTAGTGTAGGGTATAAACATGCTATTTATATGTCCTGTTGTACAGGCCCACCAAGCTATCTATGAAACGACAGACATTGACGTCACGTCACGAAATAAGCCATAACACATAAGGTTACCTGGAGCGATTGCAGACTTCAGTCTTCCAACTTCCTAACTCAATGCAGTCACAATCTACTATCAACATGATATCAATTGTAGAGTTTGTGTCGTATGCCACACGCTTTTGACACAAGAACTTGGCATGAACTTTTGAATTTAGCAGAATAGCAAGTGCCAACGTGTCCGATCAAGTGTAGTGTATCGTGTCGGATCGGGCACGAAGTTATCTTACTTAAGTTACTGATAACTTAAGTTACTGATAACTTCGTGGTTCGTCAATTCAGCTCATGTATGACCCACTACTGAGTCGGGCCTCCTCCAAATTCATGGAAGGAAAATAGCCTACTGTGCCACGCTGGCAAGACTTCTCTTGCGTTCCCTTTATCGTCTCTTACGAATCCCTAAGGATGGTATGGGTTACTCAAGCACTTCGAGGCAAATAGGAGGACAAAACTGAAGCAGTTATCCCAGCTGCCGTTCTACCATCTACAGCAGTGCTTACAGGGTAGGGTAAGACTGACTGTTGGACCCCAAACCTGCTATAATCTATTGGAGTGTCTATCTATTGTTACTAATACTATTCAGCCCACAAATGACCCACTGCTAAGTCTTGCCTCCTCAAATTACAAGTAGGGTAACTATTAGCCTACTGTAACACGCTGGCACAGGGTTTTGTATCAAGTTTTCCTTCTCTTGTCCAGGTTATTGGTATAAGCATCTCCTTATTTCAGCTCTTTCGACACCCTCAGGTTTGAATGGGGTGGTGACACTATGTATGTTAAATCTCACCACATGGATAAGTGTCAGTTTCTGGCAAGATGAAATTGATCTGCTAAATTCATAAGTTGCCAAGTTCTTGTGTCCATAGTTTGTAGCGACGTCCTGAACTGAAACTCTCAAAGTCGACAGTCAAAGCCACGGTTGTCAAGTTCGACTTTATTTAATAAGCAGGTTTGGGTCCAGGTCTAACCAAATAATTACCGGTTGTCACATCGGAAGGGATTTTGCTTGGTGGTAGGATCTAATGGTCCGCCCAGCTAGCTACCCCGCTCACATCTAAGTTCGGTGCCAAGCAGTTCTACTGTGTTTCGTCTTGAGTATGTGAGAGCCGGTGCCGACAGGGCTTTTCCTTGAATTGCCTGCTCCATCTTAGACCCTGGCGTTGCTTTCCATCATGCAAGCCTAGGGTCAAAGGAATTCAAGTCAATGATAAAAAAGAAAGCGGAATCGCTCCAAGTAAATACTGGTAGTAAGCCATATCAAGTAAGACTGGTGACAACACTAATGAAATTGGGATATGGAGAAGAAGGCGAAGGCGCTAATTGTCAAATATGGCAAATACAATAGCGAAAAAAGTGCCACCGAAAAGTAGGTGGTAATTTACATATACATAATCAAACCAGTTCACTTCAATATATATTTACAAGTTTAATAACCAAGCCAAGTGTTTTTACTTTTTAAATTAGTTTTTTTTATGGCGACGAAACCCGCGGAAACTTTACCAATTATGCGGTTGTTTTGAAAAAAAAAGAGTCACGTTTTGTGACAGACAGCTGTGTAAATAAAGGGTGATATTGACCGGACTTCCAAGGAAATCTGGTGTCTATTTGCAATATTAGGATAACCGATTTTTACTAAGTGCTTTTGGCTGTATACACGGTACTTAAACCTAAACAACAATTTTTGCTACAATTATGTCCATCCGTTTCTTTGTTTTGGCTAATCTGGAATGGCATGATGTAACTTAAGCTACTTTTATTGACACCCCCTCCCCCCGCTTTTCAGGAACCTATAGTTACTGAGTTCTCCAGAGTACTGTGGCAAACTTAGCCTTTTTTTAAATGTTTAACTAGTATTTTTCACTGAAACACAGAATTATTTAGTTATCGTATCGTAAATTCCACGAACTGTTAAATAACTTTTTGTTAAAAACCTCTCGGACTAGGGCAACAGTACTAGCATTCAATAACCTAGTATTCTAATAGTAACTAGTTTTAAATAAAATATACGAGTATTATTTTCAGTACCCTCCTTGTAATTGGAGGAGGCTCGACTCAGCAGTGGGTCATGTATGGGTTAAGTAGTAGTCGTTGCACTATTGTCGTTAGAGCCGACTAAAGGAAATGACAAGGCAGAAAAGCAACCGGCAAAAGAAGGAAAACTTAAAACGAAACCCATCAATCATCATTTGCTGACCTGTGTGGCCAGCGTAACACTGGCTAATTTCGCTCGTTGTAATTGGAAGAGGTGGTCCGACCGACTCAGTGGTCGGTTATTGTTGGCTAAGATGAAGACGATACTTGCCTTCAGATTTAAATTAACATTATTAATAGGTACATTCAAATAATCAATATTTATTTTATTTTAGCTGTTTTTTCTACTAGCAAATCGATCAGTATCTTAACACAATATTGATATGAATATATTATATTAGGGCATCTCAAAATTATTATGATGAACAGAATTTTGCCGCAAATATTTTATAATATAATCCAAAAAGGTTTCACTAATACAGAGCCGGATTAAGTAACGAGACCGCTCCAGGAAAGCACATCATGGGCGCCTCTTCGTAGCGGACTTATATTATAAATTTATCTAGTAAACGTGACGAGTTCGTAGCCTAGCGGTTAGTGTGGCATGCAACTGATCAACAATTATTCTACAAGATGCACCACATGTGTAATAAGATGCACAGCATAAAGCCCGCTCTACACTCGCGCCGCGAACGGCCGCGAAAGCCCGCGACAACTGCGAATCACGAGTGTAGATGTTGTTCACGCCTTAGCGTTCGCGCTTCGCACCCTTCCCCGATCAGTGTCAGTTTTTTGGCCCGCTTCAAAGGATTTGCTTTAGAAATCGCACCGTCGTCCATCATAGTCGGAAACACGCGGATCACGGCGTTTATTCACGGCGTGAATTCTCGGCGCGACGTCACGCGTGAGTGTAGAGCCGACATAATAATTAAACCTGACCACCTTCGTGCTACGGAGGGCAAGTAAAGTCTGTCTCGGTTGCTATTTTAACATCTATAGCAGTCGGTACACAAAGCCAGTAGCGTGAAAACTGACAGCTGGTCTAACCATTCTAATTGTTCCGTTTAAATACTGGTAGTTTCAAAATCAGATTACACTAGCCGCCAATGCCGGATTAACCAGATAGCAGGTGTAGCTATTGCTACGGGCCTCGCGCGGAAGGGGGCCCCGCATATTTAAACCCACCCATTTCTGCCTGAGTGTAATTTTTTGAGTGAGTAATATGATGTGGTATGTATTAAATACCCACAAACTTGTAACCTATAGATATCAAATAAACGTATTGAGTATCGAATTGTATTTTTACCACTTTATACTTATGAACCCATAGAAGAGGGTGTCGCCAGATCAAGGGCTCTTTGAAAGAATTTGCTACGGGCCCCGCGCTTGCTTAATCTGGCACTGCTAGCCGCACCAATTCAACACACAACAATATGTAATAATATGTTAATGAAATTATGACCTTATGCAACGTTTACTGAGGGATTATTTTGTTTCAAACAGTGATAGGCTAACATTAATCCAGGCGGTGAGGACAGCGGTAACAGAAGAGTTTCGGTCACTGGAGCTTTAGTTGTCGAAGCGAGACGATCGAAGGCTCTCCCAAATGTTACCTGCGTTAAAAAAAGAGTGTTATATTTATACATGTGGCGACGGATTTAGAATAGATAGTGTCACCACCCCATTCCATCCTGAGGGGGTCGTAAAAGCCAGCAATAGCAAATGATAAGGCTGGAAACCTAGCCGAAAGAGAAGGACCGCTCGCTGGGAAATAACGCGTGTTGTAAAAGTCAACAAAACCCAGCACGCTTGGTGGTAGGATCGAACGGTCCGCCCGGCTGGCTACCACCCTCACAGTTAAGCCCGACGCCAAGCAGTTTTACTGTGTTCCGTCGTGTGTATGTGAGAGCCGGTGCCCGACAGGGCAATTCCTTGAATTGCTTGCTCCATCTTAGACCCTGGCGTAGCTTTCCATCACGCAAGCCTAGGGTCAAAGGCATTCAAGTCACTGATGAAAAAAAAAGAAAAGCTTGAAATGAAACGCTTCACACTGGCCAGACGGTTTGGCTCGTCTGGCCAGTGTGGAGCAAAAGGTTAATTACCCTCCATGGAATTAGAAGAGACCCGACTAAGCAGTGGGTCATATATGGGCTATGTATTAGTAGTAGTATTTATATACTATAGGTAAGAGACTAGCTGCTGATCGCGGCTTCGTTCACCTTGGCTTAAATTTGGATTTCTGACGACACCTAAAACAAATCACATCGCCTTTAAAATTTACGATAGTGACAATAATTAAAATAAAAAAATTAAAACGCGGTATTAAAATTTAGAGAGAACTTGGAATGAATTAATTTTATGTTTTCTTAGACTGTATAACAAATAAACGAACAGGATTTACGGGAAAATTAGACTACATAGGATTAAAAAAGGGGTTAAAATTCCTCAAACACAAATCTTTTTCGTTTAAAATGCCTATTTTCTTTTTCTTATTTTTTAAAGTTTACAAAGATATAATTCACGAGCACAAATGACACCCAGACTCAGAGCAAGTGCCTCTGGGTTACACGAATACACTTGTCCGCCCCGGAATCGAACCAGGATCCAACGGCGGCACATCACCCACTACGTTTTCGAACATCTCACTTTTAGCCATTAGATACATAGAATAAAACCTCACATTCCGCTTTCCGTATTAATATGTTTTGAACGTAAATTAAATGGAGACAGAAACACTCGACTAAAATACACTAATGGATCAAAAGATTTGAGAACATGGCGAGGTTCAACAATTGTGGCACAAATTGATTTAAAATAATTACAATGACAACTACTACTAACTACTCAGCCCATAAATAACGCATTGCTGCGTCGGGCTTCCCCCCATTATAATGACAAATTATTACGAATACAGTCTTGCGTCTATTTAACAGAAATATTACATTACAACGGTGTTGTGTATTTAGGACAGAGAAGAGGGGCTAATGGCAACGTAGACAGAAGTCGATATTTGCGTATGCGGATAATAATAATAAATATTCTTGGACATTTCACACAACTCCATCTCGTCCCAAGTTAAGTAACTTAATGCTTGTGTTATGGTAACGAGATTGATGATAAACTACTTATATACATTTTTTTTTGTAAATACATACTTATTATAGATAGAAATGACACCCAGACTCCGAGCCAGTGCCTCTGGTTTAGACAAAGACATTTGCCCGACCCCGGAATCGAACCCGGGACCCGTTGATCCAAAGGCGGCACATCTAACCACTAGACCAACGAGGCATTTTTAAACGACACTGTAAGATACTGTTTGTTTTCGTCTCATGACGGATTTAGAATACATAGTGTCTCCACACCACTTATTACTGAGAGTATCATAAGAGCCGACAAAAGAATATATTTTTTTACATGCATATAATCACGCCTCTTTCCCGTAGGGGTAGGCAGAGGCCACTTCTTTCCACTTGCTACGATCCTTACATACTTGTTTCGCTTCGTCCACTTCCATTATTATTATTCCCTTCAAACATGCTCTTCGGTTTAGGGTACTCTTGACCTGGCCTTTTTGCAAGACGTACCTGATTTGGTCTTGAAACGTCCGCCTAAGTCTAAACCTTCCAACACTTTCATTAACACTCGCCCTGTACACTTTTTTCGTCAATCGTTATTCATTGATTCTCTCGACATGGCCAAACCATCTCAGCATACCTTTCTCAATTTTTGTCACTACATCTTCAATCAGGCACACTGGCCAGTGAAGGTGTGGTGTGTGAACTCTGGTCTGGCTGGAACGGCGTCCATACCGTCCCGCGCCGCTTGCCTCGTGGGTACCGACAGTGTCTCCATAGAGCACCCTATTAAATTTACTACTACTAAGCCCATAAATGACCCACTGTTGAGTCGGACCTCCCGCAGTTACATGGAGGCTAATTAGCTTACTGTGTTGCGCTGAGCAGACGGGTTGGCACAGGGTTTCGTATCAAGTTTTCCTGCGCTTACGGATGAGTTGCCGCCCTTGTCATTTCCCTTTGTCGGCTCGTACGACACCCTCAGGATAGATTGGGGTGATAGCACTGCGTATTCTAAATCCGTCTCCCTACGGAACAAATCTGTCCCAACTCGTCAAAAGCGAAACGAAAAGAAAGTAGCGTGAAGACAAAACCTTTTTATGATGTCTGTGTTATACAAAGGAATATGGCGAATGAAAATTTATCATCAATCATCGACTGAACCCATTGATAACCCACTGGTTAGTGGGCCCCCTCCAATTGCAAGCAGGGAAATTGTATTAAAGAATTAAATAATATCTCACTGTATAATATTAGCACTTCTATGTGGAAAACTACATAAAATGCTATCTATTTTCATGCAAATTTTTCACTTTCAATATTTCGGATCCACAGTGCGCTATCGAAGTAAGCCGCTTTGGAGAGCTCAATTTAACTTTCAATATTCGGCCATAAAATGCAATCAATATTTTCTTTTCATTTGTGAGCATTCCATGGGCAGTCCTTATTCTTTGTAGGACCAACATTGCATCTGACATTCTAACTGGAAGGTTTATTATTAGGAGGATAGACAATCTGGAATAGGAATAGGAATAGATTTTCCGTGTGGTCACGTCACACGTACCCAATTCCATCCTGAGGGTGTATTAAGAGCCGGCAAAATGAAATGACAAGGCCCATACTCGAACCTAACCGAACCTAACACAGCCGTAAGAGAAGGAAAACCCTTCTGGCCAGTGTAGCACAGTAGGCTAATTACCCTCCATGTAGTTGGAGGGACTCAGGAGTGGGTCATTTATGGGGTGCAACGATGACGAGTGTTGAAATCTTTGGGATAGGCCTATGGATGGCAGTGGACTTCATTTGGCTTAAAATAAGAATAGCTACATTGCCAACCTCGCTTTCCAACATTTTGCAAGAAGAGTCGATTCGCCACTGCCTGTCGCTGGTTGGCCTCTCTCATCTGCTTGCGGGCTACCTCCAGTAGAAGCCGCTGTCGTAGAACCTCCATGGGATTGTTGATTGACAGAGACGGCATCTTGCGTTTCGGTCGAGCGCGCCCTTCGATACCTTCCACGAACCTCTGCACCAAAGCGAAATGCTAAGTTAATTACAAGTCTTTATACTTAAAAACACAACTAATGGGGCTTATTAGGCGGCTGAGAGTCACTCAACGTGCGATGGAGAGAGCAATGCTCGGAGTTACTCTGCGTGATAGAATCAGTAATGAGGAAATCCGTAGAAGAACCAAAGCCACATAGCTAGAAGGATTGCACAGTTGAAGTGGCAATGGGCAGGCCACGTAGCCTGAAAGACGTATTGAAAGCGAAGCGTGAGAAGACCCCCGACTAGGTGGTCGGACGACCTTGTGAAGGTCGCTGGGAGATGGTGGACGCAGTCTGCACGAGATCGTGCGTTGTGAAAATATATGTGGGAGGCCTATGTTCAGCAGTGGTCGTCTGTGGCTGATAGATAGATATTTAAAATACATAGCTTCTGGTTATATAATGAAAGCGTCATGATTGTGTTATTGCAATTTAGCACTTAATTCAAAACATACCCAATATCCTTTTTTTCCACTTTTTAAATTACTACGCTTCCCATGTTCTTGATTTTTCATAGAAAAACACATCGATTGGTTATGCTCGTCTAAATTAGCTTTATTTTATTTTTCGCTGACCTTAATTGGCGAACATACATTCTTACAATACTAACAAAATCTACATATGAATTGAAATGTTATATGGCTAATTAAGAAACAATTGCAGAATAAATATTTTCATCATACGCCAGAAGATACGAGTAATTGTTGGAAGGGGTGAAGCGTCTTTTATGGATTGTAATAATTATCATGATAAAGTAAATACGAAAGATTGTATAGAATAATATTTTTATCTATTTAAAAATAACTCTATGACGTTAGGAACAAACCTACATTGCTTAGACAACAGTGAGTGGTTGTAATTTAAAATGAACTTTATACAATAGTAATAAAGCTCAAATTGTCTCTACGTTTTAGTTAGAAAAAGTTTGTATGGGAAAAAGATAAATGATGTTTTTAGGGGATTTTCGGCAATTATTCGATATTTTCTCGCCGTAAAACCCATCCTTGAACATTTTAAAAAAAGAATTGGCCAAATTGGTCCAGGCGTTGTTGAGTTATGCTTACCAACACATTATGCTATTCATTTTTAATTAATAAAGATTTCTAATTGTCATCTAACGCCAACGCAGATAAAATGGGTAGTGCAAGTGAGTGTAGTATACTGGCCGGTTAAGGTAGATTTTAGATCTTCGATAAATTCGATTTTGTCTTTGTTAAAATAAATATTTTCCAAAATGTAGCACGTATTTTCCTGTAACTCTTTAACATATCAGAGGATACATTAGTGAGTAATTCCGAAGCGATTATCAAAATTCCTAAAATATAATACGCCAGGATGAACCCAGAAGGCAATTATGCAAATCGAATTACTATTCTATCTTGCAAACAAATTGAATGGGTTTGAACCGATTGATACCGACTATGACCACTTTAAAATTCAATGAAGGGCTGGTCAGTGGTAAGATTTAGTTATGGTCTACCTGAGATAACATTTAGAAATGAATCTGAAGTATACTTTTAGTCTTTATCTCTCCGTAACAAAGGTTGATGATTCAACACGCAATCATAACTGCTGGAGTTACTAATATATCAGTTGACACTCACTCCTACTTAAAACCCAGTACTTACAGATTAAAATAAAATACCATAGAGATACTTCGCAATGTTTATTTGATTTCTAAATGCTCAACTATCACAATAATATTCATATCGATCACAAAATACAATTTAACGAAAATGATGCATCTAAATAGATGTAGGTTTACAACATTTATATGACTGTACTTATACACACCAACATTAAGTCAAGATTATATATAAATAATTCCAAACAGTCTATCTATATAAGTTAACATTTGCTATATATTTGTATGACATTCTACATAACAATTTATATGGCGGCTAATTAATATTCTTTATCAACATTATCGCATGCTTAATAAAACACTGACTCTCAATCAAGCAGTTCTTATTTCTGTAGATACTGTGAAAATAACAAACAAAATTCTTTATTATTTCGATTTTTTCCCTGTACGTAAGCCAAAGTTTGTCATTTTAGTGTAGAATCCGGGTTTTACTAAGCGTGATACATGAAATTAGTAACTAGTACGGTTGTCAAAATGTGGGTCTATTCGCGTATGTAGTTGCAGTTTTAGTAGAATTCGGCAAATTCCGGGGAAGAAACCCAATTTGAGCCTGCAAAAAAAAAAAGAAATCTTAAAACCAGTATATGGCGTCACAAAAAATCTGTTTTCTAAAGAATTGAGAGAAATAGAACAGGCTAACACATACACGGGAAATAGAAGTAGAGCATTAATATGCAGAGAATGTTATTAAAAGTTGCCATATGCGTTTAATATAAAGTTTTTGTGGAAACTTAATTAAAATGAAAGAGATTTTAACTAATTTAGTTTTTATTTAATGATAAACAGTTAATATACCTACTGTGATTCTATTTCGTGTGGTGACAGATTTTGAATATATAGTGTCACCGACCGATATTGTTCGGTTGGTACCCGTGGGTTACTAAAGACGTTTAATACGGCTAGCAGCATAAAAGGAATTCTTGTTAAGAAAAACTGTGCCGTCATGCCAGCGTGACATAGTAGACTCCAGTAAACTTAAACAAAAACCAATCCCGGAATCGAACCGGTGATCTGTGATCGCAGTTAACATTTGTAACTCTGACACCAACAGGGCCAACCTGCTATATCAATAAAGTCAAAATCCATTGATTGTCAATTTTGAGGGTTTTGGAAACCTACTCATACAACAGTGGCAGTTTCGCGACCTTTCGCCCACTTGCTTTTGACACAAGAACTTGGCAAGTACTTTTGAATTAATAACGCACTACTGATTCGGGCCTCCTCCAAATTCATGGAGGGAAATTAGCCTACTGTGCCACGCGGGCAAGAAGGGTTGGCACAGGGTTTGTATCAAGTTTTCCTTCTCTTGCGGCTAGGTGATTTGTCTCTTGCGTTTCCTTAGTCGCCTCTTACGACACCCTCCGTGTGGGTTGATGACTCTGCGTATTCTAAATCCGTAACCACACCTTTTGAATTTAGCAGATTACGAATGTTGATAGGTAAACAAAATTCTAATTGCCCAAAAGCTTAGGTAAATAAAAATGAAAACCACAAAGCGGTTTATTTTAACGAGCAACTTTTTGAAGAGCTATGCAAATACCAGTAACAGAATTCTCATTTTAATACTAGAAATTAATCAAACTTGGTATACAAATGAAATTAAAAAAATAATATTTATTACCTGTACCTTTTTAGGCGTCTCGACATTATTAATTGATTGAAATAGATTTGTTTGATGAGAACCATATTGAATTTTTCCTATTTCCTATATAGCTGTATTTTTTTTAAATTTAATTTGACTTTGGCCCGTTTACTTGGCCAACTTAATTCGGAACTAGTCCTAATGTACAATTTATAAGTCAGATAAACCATGTACATGCATTAGTTATCCATGCATAGTATGTGTGTCAGGAAGACACACATACTCGTATGTAGTAGTAGGAGTTACCTCTAACTACTGGCAAATAGTCGCACATACATCTAAATAAAAAGAGAGTCAACCTCGGAATGAATGACGAAAAACTGTAAACTCCGGTTTGAGTGCAGCATCATTTATTTTTTAAAGACAACTGCCCTCCACTAGATGTAACCTGTATCAAAGGCTTTTGAGTTTGTAAGACACAAACTCAAATTACACCCAGTACAAGAGCAACTCATAGAAAGTGAGATACTTGCAGAAAAAAAAATTGGGACCTTTGACTTTTTTTTCTCCCGAGGTAAAATTCTTGATGGACTATCCGCACCAGCTTGGGGACTCTGCTTTCCGTTAATTAAAAGGCCGTACCTGTGCCCACTTACCGTCCCTAAAGGTCTTTTGTGGCCAGCAACATAGGCACATTTTCTTTCTCTAGTTGTAGACCTACGCTCCGTGTGGTGACGACAGACGTAAGAGGAGGAAAACTGGATAAGAAACCAGTTTTCCTCCAATTACAAGGGGGGGGTAATTATCCTACTGTGCCACACTGGCCAGATGGGTTGGCACAGGGTTTGTATCAAGTTATCCTTTCTTGCGGCTAGGCATGAAACAGGTTCGAAACTTGTAACCATAAAACAGCTTCGAAACTTCGACATAGATATGAAAATATTGGTGTAAAGCCAAACATTAAAAATTCAGAAAAATAATCATAGCACGATAACGTAAGAGGAGGAAAACTGGATAAGAAACCCTGTGCCGTGGCACAGGTGAATTATCCTTCCATGTAACTGGAGGAGGCTCAACTCAGCAGTGGGTTATATATGGGCTGAGTAGTAGTAGTCATAGGCTTATCTCCTCGTCTCTTCCACCATAGACACCGCTCCCAGTTTTCGATATCTTAAAACCTGTACACCAGATCATATGTACCTATTAAGAACTTTATAAGTTTAGCAGAATTAATGCTTAGACGAGTTTACAGTTCTTAACTCTCAATCCGAGATGAAAACTCTAAAAGAAAAAAAAACTGAATCTGAAGGCCTCCTTTATATTACCAAACCCACCTCGCTTGCCGATGTCGTTCAAGAAGTTCCTATTGGCTGCGGCCCGCACCGCTTGCGCCTTCCTCTGCTTCTCCAGGCCAAGCTTCTGGCGAAGAACCGACATGGGCATGTCGATGGACAGCGAGGTCATTCGCCGCTTCACCCGCCCGTTGACAGTCTTCGAGCACCACGACGGTATTATTAGCTTTAGGAATCAGCTGTATTCGAATACAGTTTGAATCGAGTTCGAGAATATTCTAGATTAAATTGTTCTTTGATTTTAAAACGTTTTTAATGTAAACAAAGAACGACATGTTTTTTTATTGATGTCTTAGGTTTTCAAGATTATTATACATTGAAATTAAACACTTTTTAACGGATTTATGGCGTGGATTTTACATTATCTAATTCCCGACGTTTCTCCTGATTTATCGTAAAAATACACGCGATAAAACCGATAAGTAGTGTTTAATATCAATGTTTGTGATTATGTTTTGTGATTCAATGTTAATGTTATATACATTTTATTCTGATTAGCACTATATGTGCTACGGGTTGGAGAAAAAATCTTATCGTGTTAGTTCTCAAATAACGTCTGATATCATATATTATTTAGCGAGTATTTTGATATACCTATTGTCTAATACCACAACGGCTTAACAAATTTAATTTCAATATCAAAAACAGTCTGTAGTACATTTTAATTTCAATAAGGCTGTTGTAAAGTGGGCCTTTGTTATTAATTTGCCACTTCATTTTATTACATGCTTGTTCTACCTAGATTGTAACAAAATATTTTATAATAATAAACCGTGACAGGGATTTGAATTTACATATTATAATGATTATAATCCGTAGTATCTAGTTTCTCATAAATGAATAAATGACACACAAATAGGTATGTTGCGGAATAATGTCATTTAAAAAATGTATATATAAAAAATGTATTCATAAAAAAAGTATAAAATGTTAGTATTAGACAAGTTTATATAGTTTTAAAATTGGACAGTGGTACCAACCTACTTTTAGGCGGCCCCTAGACGATCAATTATATTGTGCAATATTACGAATTGTGCAATAAGTATTAGACTGTCTAAGGTTAATATTGAAGATTGCGCAATGATTGAACGAAAGTTTGAGCGAGTTTAATTTTTATTGCACAATATTTTTCCATAGCCTCGTGAACGGTCAATACTATTCGCCGACTGAACACGAAAACATTGCACAATTCGTATTATTGTGCAATATAATTGATCGTTTGGATTCAAAGCGCCTTTCAATCTTATTGTACAATAAAAGTATTGTACATTGTTATTGTAGGTCTAGGGGCCGCCTTAGAAAGTAAACCTTGTCCTGTCTAGTTTCTGTTAGTCTGGGTTCCAAGTAAATAAAAGTGCAACCTTAAAAAACTTATATTTATTCAACCAACAACATTAAACGTATATATTTGAGGGTAATAAGTTAAATTTGTTTAAATCTAAACTGGAAGCGCCTATTTTTGCTACGAATCGATAACAATGCTGCCGAGATTCTTCAAACTTAGTACTGACTGCTCCACCGTTCTAAAAAAAAGAAAGAAATATTAAAATTCACTTGTATACCTAGCTGTAGGAAAATTACTAATGAACATGCTACATGCTGACGGATATGAATACATTTGCATTTCGTACTACTAAACATATAATAAAATACTAATATGTATTTTACAAATAGATACTATTAGTGTAAGACATCTAATACAACTTTCAATGTACTTATATGATTGTATATTATATTTCCTAAGAAAGTAAACATGTTGCAGTATATCATTTAGTATGACTTGATGCGTTCTGTCTAAAACATAGCCTACTTAACTGCTTAATGGAAGAGAATGGAATCTTGTAATTGACTGTTGTATAGCTGTTGTTGTAGACGTAAGTTTTCAAAATAAATTACATTACGAAAATATGCTACAAATAAAAAGATGAATACTTCCATTACATTTTATGTCCATTAGCATAGAGTACCTATAATGTTGACGATAGCTTGTGGATATCGATATAAGTTTCTTTCGAACTTGATTGGTGATTGCCTCAAGTAGTTTAGCTATTCCTGTCGCTTTCCTAAATTTTAAGAATTCAAACCAAACAGTTTCAGCTTGAAGTGACTCGTTTGAAAGAAGAGTTTATCTCTCGGACATTATTTGAAGTGTCTTAATTGAGTGTTGCCGGTGTTCCAATATAGTTCAGCCGTTAAAATCCCATATGAATTAGGGAAATTCAAATGTTAGAATTATGTGAAATGTTCTATTGATGATTACATGCCTATATTATTTTTTCATGCAGTTTGTATCTGTATTAATGATCAAATACCGATAAGTAATTCTAACCTCTCTTGCCAACTCTATCAAGGAAGCTTCTGTTCTTCTCGGCAACTCTTTCCAGGTGGTTGTTGTAGACAACCCGATGAAGTGTATCTATTGCTGGGTTCACGGAGAAAGACCGGCGAGGACGCATTGCTGTCTCGTCCACGCTACTTGCCACCTTATTTTATACACTTTACGGTTTAATTTACAATGAACAGATATTCATTCTGAAATTTACAACTTGGTAAACCTGAGTAAAGTATGTTACTATCTAGTCAGTGGTTACGAGCTTTATATAAATATAATTCTACTGTACATGTGTATGTCACTGAACTCCTCCTAAACGCCTGGACCGATTTGAAATGATTTTTTTGTATGCGATTGGGTGGCACCGAAGATGGTTTAGATTCACAAACCAGTCCGACAGATGGCGCTGCGTCGCTAAACGAATACATATAATGAAGAATAGCGTTTGCACCGTCAGCTAGTTACTTATATATTCAGACATTTACTCTGAGTGTGTTCGTGAATTACATGTTTGTAAACATCCCCTACGATACAGGTTTAAAAATAAAAATAATTAATAATTTAGTTTTTACCACCGGTTCGGAATGCCATTCCATAGAGAAGAGCCGGAAAGAAACTCCATGGTTGCTCTTTTAAATAAAAGGGTTACAATGATGGTGGTACAAACGAGTCTGACTGATTAGTGAAAGCAATAACACGCATAAATATGTAGCATAGTCAAAAATTTAAATAATTTAAAAACCTGTGAAATTACTAGTGAATTTATCAGTGAAATATATAGCCAAAAGTGTGCTTAGGCTACGACCGCAGGAGGTAAACAGCCCTGGCCAACCTCCGCAGCCAACATACCAACTGTAATAAAAGTTTCAACCGCAAATAGTTGGAGGAAAGGTTTTATTGCACGAATGGTATTTCAAGTTGTACAGAGCATATTAAAATGTTAAAATTTGGCAGTGGTCATTGTAATCATTACCTTTATCATTATCATTACGCTCTCCGTATGGTGACGGATTTAGAATACATAGCGTCACCACCCCATTCCACCTTGACGGTGTCGTAAGAGCCGACTAAAGAAAATTACACCGCGGAAAACCTAGCCGCAAGAGAAGGAAAACTTGAAACAAAACCCTGTGCCAACCCGTCTGGCCAGCATGGCAGTAGGCTAATTTCCCTCCTGTATTCGGAGGAGACCCAACTCAGCAATGGGTATTTTGCGGGGTGAAATGTATTGTAATCATTAGTTTTTGCGAATCATACAGATTGAGATTAAACACTTATTATTATAGATTACACATCTTCACATTTTTTTTATTTTTACGTCGGATATCCTCAGGGCTTCCCGGCCGTTGGGACTAGCCGGGTTATGTGGGACTCCGGAGCGCGTAGAGATGGTAAATTGCGCCCCGCCCTACCCACTAAAAACGACGGCGATCCTCGACTGTCTGAACCAGGGCCACGGGATTCACTCCCCGATAGGTGAGCATGCTTCGGGGACCTCGGCCCGCCTCGTTTAGTGGAGCCCCTAGCTCCAAGCCTCGGGCCAAGCTCCGGGCCTCTCCAATTACACAGGGGCTAGCTATAGTAGCCTCCCCCCGTTCCATCGACCACCAAGCAGCCTAGCGAACATGGTTAAACGCAGTCTAAACCTGCTTATAGATTAAATAGCGTCAAAATCGTTAAACAATATGCCTTTGACAATTGATTTGCACGGTTTTCATCATGATCATATCAGCCCATAAACGACCCTCTGTTGAGTCGGGCCTCCTCCAATTACAAGGGGGGTAATTATCCTACTGTGCCACACTGGCCAGATGGGTTGGCACAGGGTTTGTATCATGTTTTCCTTTCTTGCGGCTAGGCATGAAACAGCTTCGAAACTTTTAAGCACAAAACAGCTTCGAAACTTTGACAAAAATTATGAAAATATTGGTGTAAAGCCAAACATTAAAAGTTCAGAAAAATAATTATAGCACGATAACTATAAAAAATTGCAGAGTCATGTATGTTCTGGGTGATTCGGGTACCCCAAGGGGTGCTCTATCTCTGGACTTCCGCTTGACAAAATTTTTTGGGATACCTTGTATAAATGCAATACAATATTGTTGTCAGAGTGATTTATATTACATTCCAATTAATTAAATATCATTAATATAAACAGACACACAAAATATTTATATAAAATTGGCATAAACTTAAAACTTAAATAAAATGAAACAAGACAACTTCATATATGTGCTTGTTATAGACTACCGTAAAACAGTAAATTACGGTGCAAAAAGCAACCACGCTTTATTGGCCATATTCAATTTAAAAAACAAAGTACTCATAAAATTTCAGTTGGAAAGCAATTTCCTTAAGATTCATCGAAATATGAGTGGTTCAATTTAACTTGTAATAATGCTAAATTTTATTGCAAAGGAAAACCTTACCTGACCACTTTCATTTGGGAAATTAATGTGTCAACATTGTAGAGCAGAATAACAATTTATGAGGTAGAAGGTATTTTAGAGATGTCTTTAGTTATTTTTAGGTAATTTTAGGTATCCAAATGAACATTATAAACGATAGATCGTTCAATTAGTTCTATTAATATACAAGGGTGAATCAAAAAGTTCTTAGAAGTGCATATATATGAAACCTTTTTGGATCAAGTTCGATATTCAAATTAAAGAGTGTCTATCACACTATATTTATGCAGACTGTCACTTGTTTTTGTCAGTTCGTTCGCATGTAATAAATTTTTTTGTGCAACGAGTTGCTAAAAAGTCAAAATTATGGATAAAAGTGAGTTACGTGCGGTGATAAAATATCTCAGTTTGAAAAAAATGTCTACGAAGGAAATTTTTTTGGACATTCAGCAGACATTAGGGGGTGATGCTGTACCCTATTCTACGGTTGCGTACTGGGTGGCTGAATTTAAAAGAGGTAGATCAAGCTGTAAAGATGACCCGCGTTCTGGGCGGCCTTCAACCTCCGTTACAGAAGAAAATGTCAAAAAGGTTGAGAATCTGGTTTTGGAAGACAGAAGAATGACTATAAAACATATAGCTGCGATCCTAAAGATATCTTTTGGTAGCGTTCAATCCATTTTAATTGATTCACTGGGGTTCAAAAAAGTGTCTGCAAGATGGGTGCCACGAATGTTAACCGACGAAAACAAAAAGCGACGTTTGGAAATTTCCAAGCGTAATCTCGAAATGTTCCAGCGTGATTCGGATAATTTTTGCCGTCGTCTTGTCATCATGGATGAAACGTGGGTCCACCATTTTGATCCTGAAACTAAAAGACAAAGCATGTCTTGGAAACGACCATCCTCTCCATCCATTAAGAAATTTCGAGTTGCTCCTTCCGCTGGCAAAGTTATGGCCTCTGTGTTCTGGGATAGTGAAGGAATCCTTTTTATTGATTACATGCCAAAAGGCCAGACGATAACTGGACCCTATTATGCAAATTTAATCCCGAAAGTGCGTGAAGCGATTAAAGAAAAACGTCGTGGAAAACTGTCGTTGGGCGTGTTGTTCCTTCAAGATAACGCTCCTGCCCATCGATCGGAAGTTGCGCTCAACGCAATCCGCTGTGCTGGCTTCAATCTCCTTGACCACCCACCATATTCTCCGGACTTAGCCCCAAGTGATTTTCACTTATTTCCAAAATTAAAAGAGGAAATTCGTGGAACAAAATTTCACGATAATGACGCGGTTATAGCTGCCGTAGAGGACTTTTTCGAGAGTCAAGAAAATAATTTTTTTTCACAAGGAATAAGGAAGTTAGAAACGCGTTATTCTAAATGCATTGCATTGGAGGGAGATTATGTAGAAAAATAAAATATTATTATTTAAATCTTTGCATTTTTTAATATTGATTCCAAGAATTTTTTGATTCACCCTCGTATATTATCATCTAAAGCAACCTTTTTGGTTTCTCTTTTCATACTTTTTTATTAATTCAAAGTAAAACATAGTTCCGTGTCATATTTTAAAATTGCTCGATAGTTTTCCAAATCAGTTGACTAAAATCCAATGACGTGATTAATTTAAAATTTAAAAAAATAATGTTAGAACGTCTCACATTTTTAATCTACTAAACCTCTTCAGGGTTTGCCTTGCGTCCCCATTTAGTTTTTAATATAATATATTTAATACATTAAATACAATAAATTCGCACTAATATTAAAAAAAATCAATTAATATCTATGTTTATATTCTGAATATCCTAAAATGATATAGACTTTATATATATTAAACTACACTATTTAAATATATAGGTATACACGTTGACTGCGATTGGGGTTACAGTCATCCACAGATAACCTTAAACCGCTTGATAACCTCAAAATATCTGCATTTATAATAAAATATCATAGATTTTATTTACCTGAGAGTCCCGTGGCTCAGCAAAGAGGTAGATCAGTGGCAGGCTGTCGTAGCGGGCGCCCAGAGATGGGGAGGCAAAGCCCACTCTTTCCTGTACAACAAAAAGACTATATTAAAAAATGGTTAATAATTATTAATTGCGCGAAATGACAGAGTAACGAGCCTAGGTACGGTGTGTAAAATTTCTTTATAATTGTTATTCCAGCCATTTTTGGACCAGCTTGCGACATGTGTGTCTTAACTCGAAAAATGAGACACAAAGCCACGAAACATTATGGGGCTCGGATAACTAAGCTTGTTGGATAATAAATTGGTTGATTTTCGTTGGAACTAATGATAAATAATTAAAATCTGGTTTAGATAAAGCCTACAGTTTCCGAAATGATAATAAATAGAGGTAATGGAAGAAGCAGTTCTGTGTTTAAAATATATTTGTATTTTGAGCGCGAAATAAAGGTTTTTCTTTATACGGTGGACCTAAAAAAAGTAAAAAGGAAAGCATACCGCGTTAAACTGGCAGCGAAAGGAAAATGTTCTTTCCGCCAGGACCATACTTCCCCTGACGTAGCTAAGCCAGATTTTTATCACAAAACATGGGTTCTAGTAAAGTACCTACAAGCTTAGTAGTATCCTACAAGTTTGAGTTCAATGATGTCCCTTGGATTTTCTGCCGTTATTTCTTAGGTCCCTACACTTGCGTCATCAGCTGGTAAGCTTTCCATCGAATCAGGAATGAGGAAATACGCAGGCGAACCAGTGTAACCGACATAGCCTACAAGTTAGTGCCAAACTTAAGTGGCAGTGGGCAGGGCTCATAGCTCGCAGGACTGACGCCTGATGGGGCAGTATTCCGCAGTATGTACGACCGCGTTCCGGATAGCGCAGGGCACCCCACACGGTGGTCCGATGATTTAGGGTGCCGGTAAACTATAGATGCGGGTGGCTCAGGACTAGCCTTCGTGGAAATCCTTGGGGGAGGCATATGTCCAGCAGTGGACGGCTTTTGCCTTAAATGATGATAACTATCAGTATTTTCTTTATGAATAGGGCTTTTGTTACATCCTGTATAATGTTCATAGTCGTCAGATTATGTTTGTTCCCTGTTACGGTATAAAAAGGTTACTATGCAAAGGCTGGCGCCGCGTAACAGAATTGCTCGGAGCGGAAAAAACCATTTACAATATCTTCTGATGGGATCCATGTATAACAATGGTACACATTGAGGATTCATGTACAACAATAGTACACATTGAGGACATCATTTAAAATGTGTCCCACAATAGGTCATTTATATACCATCCAAATAAATATTATCATTTGGCTGGTAGGTATATTGTATACTAAACTTGTAAGAAGCGTGCGTATAAAATATAATAGTTATGATTATTTAGATTTAGTTATGTTTCCCCATAATTACCAAGTTATCAGAATGTATATAGTAGTATAATAATATAGTTTGATTGTGTAAATAAGGTGCAAAATGTAATGCAAATATTTAAAAAAGTTTAGACCCATAAACGAACACTGGGAAAGATTATAAAAATAAAATATTTGGAAGCTGAAAAATTCCGAGTCAGTATTTCATTCAATTATTAATAGAGTATTTTTACATTGATATAAGGCTTGATATACACCTACATCAAAATAGTAATAATATAATAAAAATGTAACCTTGGACATTTCCCACAACTCTATATCGTCCCAAGCTAAGCAACTTAATGTTTGTGTTATGGTAACGAGATGGATGATAAACTACTTATATACATTTTTTTGTAAATACGTACATAATATAGATAGAAAACATCCAGACCCAGAACAAATACTTGTAGGTCGTACAAATATTTCTTCCGGGAATCGAACCCACGACATGCTGCGATGCAGTCGATCGCTCAACCACAACTTGTTACATCGTCATAATGAAAAGGACAATTTCATTAAATACAAATGTTGTACCATACAAGACAAATTATATTTTTTTACACAAGGTTAACGTCTCCAAATCTCTTAAACTGCGTTTCATCTTGTTTTTCCGCGCCCCATCAACAGTTTTCGTTTATGATTAAACCTTTAAGACGGCTCCGTCTGAGAACTTCAACATTATTCTAATCTTTGGCTTAACAAGAGCTTGTTGACACAATCGAAGTCTACGGAACGGATATTATATTTGCATATGCCTCCCAAGCGGTTTTGGCAATTTTCTACTCACCGAACATCGACAATACAAGAATATAAAAAACATCCATATAAATGTCTTGTTTACTTGTAACAAATTGCGCCTATACAGATAATGTATTTCTTTTGTCGAGTTATTTTGTTATTATATTCTGATATTGAGAGATGTTCTCTTATGCGATTATGAAAATAAACAACGAGCCACATGATTTATGCGGTTTTTTGTCTGACCGTTGACCTATACTAATGAGGAGGGTAGTGCAATGACTGATACCTCATTAGGTATGAGGACTTACTTTTTTCTTATTAAAATTTACCTCATGGTAAGTAAATCTCATTGCGCCCTATATGCGTTTTTATTCCTAAAATTTGACAGTGCTGTAGTCTTGTGTGATTGAAGCTATGCTTGGAGTTACTCTGCATGATATAATAAAAAATGGGGAATCCTGTGGAACCACAGCGAACGACATATTTCGAAGGATTGCGCAGTTGAAGTGGCAGTGGGCTGGCCACTTAGGGGAAAGCAAAGCGTGGGAAGACCTCCGACCAGGTAGACGAAAACCTTGTAAAGGTGTCTGGAACTCGATATGGAGGAGGCTAATAGATAGATACTTAGTCTATCTTGTGTGACACAGCATGTAACAACACTTCGTCATTAGTGGCACCACTAGTTTGAGCCCATCCCTAGCCACCATCCTCACAGAACTCTCAGAAAAATGAGTACAATTATCAAGATTTGGATGTATGTATTGACTTGCCAATATCTAAACGAAACAGCAGTCCAAAAATTGGTATAAATAGTAAATAAAGAAAATGAACGAATTTTTTAAAAATTACTTTCAAACCAATCCAATCAGCCATGATTTCATTCAAAGAACATTCCGGTTACGGAATATGTCACGGAAAATTTGCGTTATATACACAAGAGTGAATTTGTATCAGTTGGTAATATATTCACTTTGAAAGAGTCCCAGGTTTGAAATTTACAGCCAACGTAATTTGTGTTCCGTGAACCTCAACATGTGTGTGTGTGAAGAGCAAGTAATCTGTTATTTAGAACGTAAACACAGTTTCAATCACATTTTTTAATTCGATGAGCAGTTCACATTAACCTAATCATCAGCCATTTTAGCCAACTGCTGGGCATCCTCTAATGAGCGGCATAGCATACTGTCTTCAGTTTGATCTAGCTACTATCTAGCATCTAGCTACTGCAAGCAGCCTTTCGCAGGTTGTCGCTCAATCTGTAGTGGAGGGACATATCACTACGAATTACAAAAGAAAATCGTCCGCCGCGTCTGACTGTCCGTACGCGATAAACTTGAAAACCAATAGTTTCACCAAAAGAGTTATTCATGACGAAGGTTTATTAAGTACACAGTCTGTTTTTAATAGCATAAATAAGTCACTTGTTACATCGTCGAACATTTGGCATTTTGAATAATTTTACCATAATATTTTTTTTGTTTTAATTTTTTATGCATAATAATTCGACAAAGTTTTGATTATTAATGTAAAATACCATTAGGTGAAAAATTAAAAAGTTAAATTTTCTTAGCTATAAATATGAATGATTTATTCAAGACGATTCATTGGCTGAAACGTAAAGTTATCCTATCTTATCCTAACATTTCTCCAAATATCATAGACTATCACAATATAATCTCGCTTTTTTTCCAGTTGTAATGGGGACGATACCAATTCAACCTGTTTTAACTAACTACACGGAGAAATTGCTGAGACGGAAGGCAAAAAGTTATACCGCTCTGAGTTTTCACGGTACTGCCTTCGTGAACGTGCTACTTGTACCGTGACGTCTTAGAGCCAATCAAAAGAAGCAGTTCCGTATTTAAAACATTTTACATTTATGATAAAGTATAAGGGAACAATCAACGACCAAAATTATACTACAAAACTGGAAGTACAACCAAGCAAGTAGCAATCATAATTTATTAGCCAAGCTTAGTAATTTCTGTACTTGTCTTTAGTTTGTTGTGCATATTTTTCAAGCTCTTTCACCAGTTGGTGACTAAAATACGAAGAATACCAAGTTGTTTCTGACTGAGACTTTGCATACACTATCTTTATCATTAGTACTATCGACCCTAGCATTATTATATTAAGGTGCAATAAAGGGTAATAAGTCCGTGTGATAATGGACTTTTGCATGTGTCAGGACAGAGGAGATAAAATATTACAATACAAATGATGGACGAATCCAATATCTAGCTGAGCAATGTGATTTCATCCGCAAATTGACTGCGATCTTCACTGTCCAGAATATTAGAATATTCTTCGTGACATATAAAATGGCGAAACCATACTAATGGATGTCACTGCCAAGTCAGCCTCCTCCTTCCTTTAATGATTAGGAGCTGTCCCCAGAGACATATTAACTGGGGTAGATTATATTTCTAGTAAAAGCAACCTGTCAAGTGCTTACTCAGAGCTCGGGTGATTAAATACTACCCTTTTACAGTATCTATATAACTGAAATGTTTATCTGTATGTCCATTATATAATTGTAAAATATGCATTTGATCATGTGATGGCCTTTAGCAAAGTATTGTGCGTGAGCCCATGAAGGTTACTGAACAGAAAAAAATATATTTGTGTAATGTGTAGTTCATTTAGGACGTTGCAGGTTTCATCCAACAATTTAATTTAAAAAAAAAATTGTTTCTCGTTTGCCCCGTTTCTTTCTGAAGTAAAATTTATGTCATGCCAAGGTACTTGCTTGGAACACAGAAATACATTTATTAAGTTGCTTACGTCATCAGGTGTTTGCGAGTCGATTTGAAGTAATTCCATGTTAGCGAGGTTGTCGGGTGCGGGGGCGGCGGCAATGCCACTCGCCACTACCACGGCACACCATATCGCCCACCACATCTGGAACAAAGGATATTTTTTTTTATATAAATTCTTGTCTTGTTCTTGATTTGAATAGTCAAATATCAAACTTGTCGCTTCATGCAAGTTTCAGGCGAGTTTTCGAACATTGCCTCTCATAAAAGAAATTTGCTATCTTTCCAAATAAAATATATTTGAAAAGGATGATATGATATCACGATTATCAAAAGGGCTGGTTGGTACTGGTTTACTTCTCGTACAGTTACTTTTGACTGCCTCATGGTCTATTGGTTAGATTTGCTGCCTTTCGATCAAAGGGTCCCGCGTTCGATTCCGGGGTCCAGCAAGTGTCTTTATTTAAACCAGAGGCTCTGTGTCTGAGTGTCATTTGTGTTCGTGAATTAAATGTTTGTAAACTGTCCCCGCGATACAGGTTTTAAATACCAGGTATTTAAAACCTGTATGTAGTAAGGGTTTAGTTTATTGCAAAAATAAAGTATGCTTAGCTATTTCTTTATTTGAGTCAACTCGTACCATATCCTTAGTATAATCCTGATACTATTAACTTTATAACAACAATAATATTGTCCAAAAAGGCGCTATTGGAGTGAGGAGTGATGTTAGAAAATCGAATTAACGTTTGTTTCATAGCCACTGAGCCACTGAGCTGACTAGCAGTCACAAATGACCGACTTTTGAGTCGGTCTGTTGTCATTACATGGAGGGTAATTAGCCTACTGTGCCACGCTGGCCAGACGGGTTAGCACATGGTTTCGTATCAAGTTTTCCTTCTTTTGCGCCTAGGTTTCCGGCATTTCCTTTTGTTGTGTCTTTCGACACGCTCAGGATGGAATGTGGTGGTGACACCATGTATTCTAAATCCGTCAGACCGCGGACAGTTTTATGACAACACCTACGCAAATGACGTTCCTTTTGAGCTTTTGTATGAATAATTTAAAAAAAAGCAGTAGAAATCTTTGTGAGGTGAAACCGTTAACGCTTGATAAACTAGAATATTATGTTCTCACAACCTCTTATTCCGATTGGATCCCAAAACTGTGCAAGTCACGCACCATTGGTGGTAATGTTTCCATATCATTGTAACAGTAGGAAAGGAAAGGAAAGCTTGGTTAAGACAAATGGCATGTGAATCTATAAAATGTTATTCTACTTAGATATACTAGTGAAGTAATCTGCAGTTCCCGTGTTGGCCTATTTAAAATCCTGAAAATCCTATGATGATGATTGTTTCAAATAAATATTTTTGAAGGCTGAAATTAAACTTTAATTATTTAAAGAAATTGAATTGAAACAAGCGAGTCAGTATGGTGACGGATTTAGAATACATAGTGTGACCACCCCATTCTATCCTGAGGGTGTCGTAAGAGCTGACGAAAGGAAATTACAAGGACGCAAACAACCTTCTCTTGCTAGCTGCAAGAGAAAGAAAACTTGCCACGCTGTGCCAATCCATCCGGCCTTATGGCACCTTAGGCTAAATACTCTCTACGTAATTGGATGAGGCCCGACTCAACAGTGGGTCATCCTATGGGCTGAGTACTGGTAGAAGAATTGTAACGGGCGTACTTGAAACTCTTATTAACACTTTTTCATAAAAAAATTAATTAAACTCCACCTTTACAGAGATAAAATTATTAAATTGTCTAACACAATCTCAAACAATTTAATAAAGCAGTTTGGAATAAGAATCAAACTGCAGACAAACTTCTGACGATTGCTACCATCAATCTGGAATTTGATTTATTTATTCTCAAAAGAGAAATGGAACTGTCAAATACTTTGTTCAAAGGTACGTCGGTAGAAGTATTCCGAGAGCATTTCAATTCAAACAAAGCGTACGAAACAAAAATAAATTAATGTTGAGTTTTAAATTAATTAGGTCACCGCAGTACGTTGAAATGAAGAGTAGAATAAGTGGATAAGGCTCATAATAAGACACAGCTGCAACCAGCGACTTTGTTCACGTGTCGTCCAGAAACAGATATTAGAATTCTACCAATTCACCAACCATTACTAAAATTGTAACCGAATATTAAAAATTACACAGCTGCATTTAAAAACCGCTTATAAAGACTGCTGATAGTGATTTTGTAGTTTAAACAAACAAAAAATAATAAAAATGTATTTTTATAATACCTAATCACGGAAAATCGTTATACTTAAGCCGAGCGTCCACCGACGGTGAAAAACTGGCTAAACTAAGCTAACTTATTTTAGCTGGCGGTGGACGTTCGGCTTTACTAAAAGAAAATAATCACTACGCGTGATAATAACAGTAATTTCTTTATGTCTTTACATGCTCAATATGGGTACATGTAAAGTAGATCTAGATATTACATTTAAGTATAATTCTTATGGCTGTTAAATGGTGTCGACTTCCAAATCGGTTTTCTGCCTTTAGTGCTAAGTAATTTGAATAAATTATTAAATCATGCTTTGCCTACACATAAAGAGTATACATACAACGCAAGATAAAATGTATGTTTAAATTAAAATAACAATAGTTTATTTACATTTAAAACAAATCGACTGCTCAAAGAATAAAATCAAAAACTAAATAACCGCGCGGCCGCGCCGTGCGGATTTCGCTTGGTTGCCATGACAAAAGACAATAACAATATTGATAAATTTGTTGCATACATGATATAGCGCCACCTATACCTAAACTATTTTTATGATTCCAAAGAAATTAAGCTTTTACTAATAACAATTTACCCTCTCTATGTTTCAATCCGCATTTTAAACTATATGTGTACCAAATTTGACGCCAGCCGCCTCCAAATTCAAGGAGGAAAATTAGCCTACTGTGACACGCTGGCAAGACCGGTTGGCACAGGGTTGGTATCAAACAGGCGCCACGGGGGGTCCAGGATTCTGCCGTTGCTACGGCGGCGCCCATGGAGACCGATGCCTCGCAGCCTGGGCGGGCGGTGCGCGCGAGCTCGACCAGCCGAGCCGCCACCGCCGGGACGTAGGCCGTAGTCACGGCTACGGATCTCGGGGCAGGGCGCGGGGAAGCCCTCGCCCCACTCGGGATCGTGATGGGTGCCCTGTCATGTGTACTGGCAGGGCACCTAGGAGTTCATCTCCAGAGTTGGGTTGCTCCAGTCGGAGCTGGGACTGGTCGGGGGTGGGCGCGAACATCTTTGCTCCCCCCCCCCCCCCCTGCGCGTCTGCCTCGTGGTGCAGAGTCTGGGTCCACGAGGCGGATCCTGCGCGGGATTGTACACCCCGGGGATGTTTAGTGGGTATGCCCCCAGTGGGGGAGAGTCCCACACATCCCTCGTCAGTCCTCCCCGGGACCGACGGGGATAGTCCTTAAAGGATTTTACCCCGGGCACAAAAAAAAGAAAGGGTTGGTATCAAGTTTTCCTTCTCTCGCGTCTAGGTTATCGGCCTTGTCATTTCCTTGTCTGTAATTAGATTGATAATGATCCTAGTGACTTTGTCAAAGAGTTTTACGAGTGCAATAAATTAAAGTTTACTTTGGCTCATCTTATTATAGTGTCATATTATTAAGTGGATTGTAAATACAGCGACCAGAACACGTCAAATATTTGCAATTCATGTTTTAATCACAGTTATAGCACCTTAATATTATATTTTTACTTTGATCACGTAAACCGATTTTATATTTAGTCCAGTTGGACTCGTGTAAATAAATGGGCGTCGATTTTAATAACGTCACCGGGATAGACTTAATCTCATGGTGGACGAATATCCGACGCTGCGGGGCAAACGCTCGCACCTTTGAGAGAACTGTCTATTTGATCTCACCTTAAGCCTTAGTATATAAGGTTCAATCTTGTAATAACTTAATGTCGCTTACTAACGCGCGAAATCGCCGTTCCGCAAAGCTGGTAAGTCACAGCGACAGAGCCTCGGAGCGGCAAATAAAACTCGTAAAAGTAAAGCTTTTCAATTTTCATTTGCGAATAAACTTTAATAAAAATCTGTTTGGGACTTGCATGTGTGAGATTTCGTTTCTAGAATAACTTTACGTTTATTTCACTCTATTTGACATTGCCTTGTTCAAGTCTTAAAGAGAAGTTTTCGTTTAGAACATGCCTGAACTGCCTGTGTACTGTGAGTCACTGACGGGCTTATACTTCGTTCGCGCTAACAAATCAAATCGTTCCTAATTAGAAAGTCAACTTAACACTGACCAATTGAAGGCTACTTTCCAACGCAACCAACACAATCGTATCCTTTGTGTCTTTACCCTGGAGTTGCGCTGATGACTCACTGCATTCTTAACGCGAACGAACTATATAGTCAAGTTATTTGTGTAAAATTACTCTTGGTCTAAATACCTACTCAAGGCGCCAAAGGTATAATGTGTTCAAGCAAACCAATAGAGCCCCACCAGAGCCTTGAAGTCTTGAAGTCTTGAGGCCCAGGGTCTTGAGGGGCTCACCGCTGGGGTTTTAGGGGTTAGTCGGATCGCGCTGCGTGCCCCGGAGTTCCACATAACCGCGACTCCACTCCCGAAGGATCGCAGTTGGCATCATACATTTAATCCAGCGAGAAACAAGTCTGTATATCAAGGCCTTTGTATACAAGGGATTCCCGCTTGACTGCACTAAACATCAGTTTTAACCTGTATGTAAGTACTTTTTAAATAAAAGCAACTTGATTTTCACTTTTTAAATAAAAATCAAGGTAGATGTGCGTTGTTGAAAAAATTACTACTATAATAAACGATGTCCAGCTTTTTATTGCTTGTTTAATTTTTGTGCCACTGTAACTATCTATACTAATATATAAAGCTGCAGAGTTTGTTTGTTTGTTTATTTGTTTGTTTGTTTGTTTGTTTGAACGCGCTAATCTCAGGAACTACTGGTCCGATTTCAAAAATTCTTTCAGTGTTAGATAGTCCATTTATCGAGGAAGGTTATAGGCTATATTTTATTTTCAAAAGAATTAGGGATCCGTATGAAAATTGCGATTTTGTAACCCAAGGTGTAAAATCGAAAACCTATTTATGCGTGCGCTGCAAAAACTATTGACAATAGAATAAAATGAAGTACTACGAGTTTGTAGGTCTTATTAAAATCTACAAAAAAGTCCGCGAGAGCACATATCTAACTATCATAGTTTAGTCACAATAACCACTTTTATATTCATAAAAAAAAATGCATAGAGATAAGCACGGGTTCGAAGTCCACGCGAGCGAAGCCGCGCCCAAAAGCTAGTTTAAAACATATTATGACTAAGTGTATATGTTATGGTGTGTGTACAGTGTATCACAAACGTTGGTTAACCAAATAAATGAATAAATAAAGGTCAGTTGTCTAGTTTTATGTCTACGGTAAATCTATACAAAATCTGGCTACCGTTTTACCGACTCGCAAAGAGGCGGCTTACATGAAACACTCGAAAATAAAGCAGTATCTATTAACACTGATGTTATCTTCACATGTATTTTTATTTATCGTCTACAGCATGAATTTGCTTTCAACACTCGGTAAAAGGCCACAATAACCGATCATTCTATCCCATGAAATGCGCATATATATTTTAAGCTCTCGAGAATCCCGATTTCTTGCTAAAACTACTATGACAATACTAATACAGCCTTAGGTAATGCAAATAATTCACATAACTTTGTGTTCGCAATTTATTAACTGAATTCATAAAAGGAAGCGGCTCCCATTTTTTAATTGATTTGTATTGCTTCTGTTGGTCCGGTTGGTCCTAAAAAAATATAAGAATTCGTTCCAGTAGTTTATATGCTTCGTTTGCCAATGTTCCATCCACATATAACTGTTGTTGTCTATGTAATTATGGCAAAATCGATGCAAATACACTCGAGAGCAATGAATCCGGGTCACTTAAAGAATGTTAAAAATCTCGGAAACTAAAAATGATAGGTTAATGCAATAAATTGTATTTAATAGACAATGTAATACTCCTTAAATGAAAGTAAAAAAAATATGAGTCACCATACATTTTATTAACACAAAATTACATAAAGAAAAAAACTGCTGATCTCTCCTTAAAACAAAAATAGGAAACAGGAAATTTATGAACTTTATTACGATTTTCTTGAATTTTAATACTTCGTATTGCCTCCTCGTGCTTCCATTACTGCGTTTACGCGGTTTGGCATGCTGTACACCAAGTTCCTTATACGATTTTGGGGAATATTCTCCCATTCCTCTGTGAGAGCAATTTTGAGCTCACGAAGCGTGATTGGGGGAGGGTTTCGTTGTTTTACGCATCTGCCTAGCTCGTCCCAAGCATGCTCGATCGGGTTGATATCCGGGCTGCGCGCTGGCCACTCAATTCACAATCCTACCTGTATGAGGTCGGGCATTGTCATGCATAAATATAGCATCCTCACCTAAATTGACCATAAATGGACCAACGTGATCATTGAGGATTTCTTCCACATATCTTACGCTAGTTAAAAAGCCGTTTTCTATGATCACCAGCTCTGTGCGACTTTCAGAAGAAATTCCGGCCCACACAAGTACAGACCCACCACCGTAGGCTACTTTTTCTTCGATGCATGCTTGCTTGAATCTTTCCCCTGGTCTTCGATACACTCTGTGTCTTCCATCGTGCTTGTAGAGCATAAATTTTGATTCGTCGGAGAACATAACTTTTGACCAATCTTCAATATTCCAATTTACGTGGCCCTGGGCATATCTTAGTCTTGAAATACGATGCCCACGCTCCAGTTTAGGGCCGTTTGCAGGTCTAAGGGGTTTTAAGTTAGATTCAGCAAGCCGACGTCTTACTGTCCATGCACTTGGGTTACTTCCTCCGAGGCGTCGAAACTGATTTGTGAGTTCAGTTCCTGTGAGAAAGCGATTTCGAAGCATGGTGTTCACCAAGTATCGGTCTTCTCGTGCTGTGGTACACCTGGTTCTGCCCGTTCCTGGTCTGCGTAGGTTAGAACCAGTTTCTTCGTAACGTCGGAGAACTCTTTGTACTGTTGACAGCGACACACCGACAGTCCTGGCTGTATCGCGCTGACTCCGGCCGGTTTCCAGCATTGTAAGTATTCTGGTGCATTCTTCAGGCGTAAGCGACATAATTTCAGCTTGAATAATGAATATAGAGCACTATCAACATGGTTTATGTACCCACATAAATGACAGATTACAAACAAAAGCAAAACCAAATGCTGTAATTTCGTAGTTCCATCTTCGAAAGTGGCCCTTTTTCAAGTTTGATTTTTTTATGATATAACTTTACAATAACTAAGAAGTTTTAATACCTTCGTTTAAGGAGTATTACATTGTCTATTAAATACGATTTATTGCATTAACCTAGCATTTTTAGTTTCTGAGATTTTTAGGATTCTTTAAGTGACCCGGATTCATTGCTCTCGAGTGTACTAATAGTCAAGTGAAGTTTGGCGGAATTGTGTCAAAGTCAAGCCTTTCAATCGTGAGAAGAATAAGAAGTCAAGTAAGTGCTACTATAAACTTAGTTATTTTCTCATTTGTTTATATTCGCCTATTAGAATATGGCTATTTGACATTTGGTGTTATGTGGGGACACGAATAGGCATGTGAAGTAGAGGCATTACATTTGTTTTACCATTTTACGTCCAGAATAATAGTCAGACCAACAGATGAATAAGTCGATTAAAATATATACTACATCCATGTGGTGATGGAATTAGCATACGTAGTGTCACCACCCTATTCCATCCTGAGGGTGTCGTAAGAGCCGAAAAAAGGAAAACTTGAATCGAAAACCCTGTGCTAACCCGTCTGGCTAGCGTGGCATAATAGGCGAATGACCTTCAATGTAACTGGAGGAGCCCCGACTCAACAGTGGGTAATTTGTGGGCTGCGTAGTAGTAGTATCTACTTGACGACACGGTTGGCGCAGTGGTTGAGCGATCGACTGCTGCGCAGCATGTCGCGGGTTCGATCCCCGCACGGAAGAAATATTTGTATGACCTACAAGTATTTGTTCCGGGTCTGGGTGTTTTCTATGTATAATATGTATGTATTTACAAAAAAAAAAAATATGTATCTATGTAGTTTATCATCCATCTCGTTACTATAACACAAGTATTAAGTTGCTTAGCTTGGGACGACATGGCGTTGTGTGAAATGTCCAAGGATATTTATTTATTTACATAATTTCGTTTATTTAACGGTCCCCTTCTCTAATGCAAACGAATATTGTTCTGAAGATTACCTTTTAAAGTTACGGCAATAATATAAAAATCTAAATATACCAGCGCCAAACCTGAATACTCAAAAACCGAACCCAAAGGCGAAATCGCAGATTATAAATTGAAATGCAGTTAGGGTTCAGAAACTTGTACCGGAACTATCAAGACCAAATACACTTCAATTTGACCGAGAACTACTTCAACTATAACTGCCAGGACCGGAAGATTTCACCGAGCATAATTTTGAGAATCACTGAATTGATTTTAGTAGGTATTTAACAAATGCAACACAAAAGTTGCTGTTGTCGGCGGTTTCGCTCATGTACTTATATTTTAAGTTAATATAACATTTGCTATCTGACTACAAAAGCCCAAAAAAATAATACAATCAGTCTAGCAATTCCCTAGTTTATATTAGTGTTGTAATTTAAATATTTCAAAATCTCAAAGTTGTAATGAAATTTTGAATACTCACCTTACTTTATGCTTTGTCATTTCGCTTATTGTATAACTTAACTAACACTTAGTTTGACTCAATTTTCCATTTATTAATAAAATATAATTATACAATCATCATCATCATCATAATCATTTCAGCCAAAAGACGTCCACTGCTGGACATAGGCCTCCCCCAAGGATTTCCACAAAGGCCGGTCCTGGACCGCCCGCATCCACTGCTTTCCGGCGACCTTAACCAGGTCGCCTTAATTTAATTTATTCCAGGTTATTTAATTATACAATACATACATTTAAATCAGAATTTAAAAATGTTATATCCAGGATTTCGTAACTTAACAAGCTTATAAAGGTAAATAGCTAGCGGCCCCTAAAATTAATACCTTTTAGCGAGTCGGATTAGAGTGAAATGTTATTCAAGTATTTAGTTAAATAAATTTAGGCCTATTCTCTTAGCTACGGAAAAGGTGGCGTGAAAAATTATAGTATGAATAAAGTTAATGAGCTAGAGTAGCTTTCATCATCATCATCATTTCAGCCAAAAGACGTCCACTGCTGGACAAAGGCCTCCCCCAAAGATTTCCACAAAGGCCGGTCCTGGGCCACCCGCATCCATCGTTTTCCGGCGACCTTAATCAGGTCATTGGTCCACCGTGTGGGAGGCCTACCAGCACTGCGCTTTCCGGAACGCGGTCGCCATTCCAGGACTTTTCTGCCCCATCGGGCGTCGGTCCTGCGCGCTATGTGCCCTGCCCACTGCCACTTAAGTTTGGCAATCCTGTGGGCTATGTCGGTGACCCTGGTTTTCCTGCGTATCTCCTCATTTCTGATTCGATCTCGAGTAGCTTTAAACATTAAAAAATCTTTTAACTTAAATGGTTTATTGCAGGAAATGATCTTCAGGGTTATGATCGTTTTATTTTATTTTAGTCTGAAACGTTGGGAATAAAATAAAATAAAATGATCATAACCGTGAAGAGATCATTTCCTGCAATGTGTAAAGATCGTGAAAACCTAAGACAGCATTAAATGGTTTACATAATCTATATAAATAAAAATGAATCGCAAAATGTGTTGGTAAGCGCACAACTCAATAACGCTTGGACCAATTTGGCTATTTCAATTTTTGCAATGTTCGTTGAAGTTCAAGGATGGTTTTTACGGCGAGAAAAAATCGAATAATTGCCGGAAAAATCCTAAAACAGCCTTTTTCATTTTCCCGTACAAACGTTTTCTAAATAAAACGTACAGTCAATAGCAATAGTATTATATAATATCGGCCTGTCCTGGCTTCGCACGCAGTTTTTTTTATATTTGTTAAAACAGTATTGACACATGGATACATGTCGAAGTGTTGGCAAAGATCACCAACATAACAAGCTAGTTAAGAAAAACAGTAAAAAAAATCTGAAATTTCTGTTTCTCTCCGCCGCCATTTTGTTTTCGAAAAACTTCATGTTATTTTTAATTTGAGAGAAATGAGGTGGTGTTACTATGTATTCTAAATCCGTCACCACAAGGACTTACGTGGCAATACGTTTAAGACTTACGTTTTATATACAGCTTTCTTTTCTTCATTTATAACGTACCGTACCTTTTAATAGTTATACGAATATGAAAATAGCTCACAAATAAGGGTGCGGTAAATTGATAGTTTGTAGAACAATGGGCCCGGTTGTGTGCACCGGACCGCGGTCAAGTTCTATTGTGGTCTGAAATTGCCCGAAGTATGATTGCATGCCTAGTGCTGCTAACTATGGTTCGGCTGTAATACATGTATCTGTTCTAGTGGTGACAGAATACATGGTGTTAAGCCATTCCGGCGTGAGGGTGTCGTAAGAGCCGACAAAAAAATATAAAAAGCAAATTATCGCATGAAGTGACTGAGATTTACTCAGTGTATTGTCAAGAGCTATGCACAGACTTTGTATAGTCAGAATTAAGGAAATCATTGCGACCAGGATTTCAGCCGTATCTCACAAACGAACGTGCAAATATCGATAATTATAACGACGCATACACATTTTGCATATTTCTGTAAAGACTTTGGGACTAGAACCAAGATGACCAAAGCTGAATTGACAGTGAGTGAAGTGAGTGAGTGAAGTTGTAGCGACCACCATGCTACATACTTTACACAATTTACCCGAAAAATCGGAACTATCAACATCAATAAATATCGGCTACAAATGCGAGAATTACCAAAAAGTCCTACACCGCGATAGCGAAGTTAATAGAGCAATTTGCACGGTTAAGAAATCCCCAACTACAGTTATCGAGGGATAGGCACCCCGGCCCCCTGCCAGACATCCTAACTCGTCTGACTGGATGATCATCCCTTTGCGCCTAAAAATCTAGGCGTAGTGACTATAAAACCAGCCCCAGCCTAGGTCAGTGACGCTACAGCTGGACCCGCAGGGTAATTAGCGTGGGAGGTTTTATCCGGGTTATGTTAAATGGGCATGCGGGCGTTCCTTGTATTATTGAGGGGCGAACCTGGGTCCCACACGCCCGGCACCAGTCTTCCGCGTGCTGGTGCAGATAGTCCATCGAGGATTTTACAACTTCCTCATTACAGTGGTTAAAAGTATATGGATGTGCACTTGCATTTTGGTCTAGACTTCATTGTGCATTATGTTAGGGAAACATTCGTAATTAATCTTATCTATCTTTATCTCTCTAAATCCACGTAGACCTTTATGTATGTACAAATTCTATTATTTAGTACAGAGGACTTTGTGTAGTATAAAAAATAAATACTTGTAAAAAACATATTATTCTCAAACAAAGAATAATTAATATAGTACATCGACAAGTCAAAGTAAAAGTCAATAAAATGATTTAATTTCACACTCTATTTACCTAAAGTATTTAAAGCATTACATACAACCAATGACTGAAAATATTTGGTACTCAATAAGGTTTTGAAACGATTATATTTAACGACTTTAATTGTTTGCAAACTTCACAAACATTGGGTTTCCGCAACGATATACTATAAAATTTTACGACATTTTAAAGCGTCCGTTCTACGAGTATTTGTGCCATGATATTAATTTTGCGAAATATTTAAATTGTTCTGAACCTTTAACTTTCTATATGTTTTCTCCACAATTGATATTTATATGTATACAACTTCAAGAAAACTCTAATAGTTGTCTATGGACGTGAACACCAGTGGTCTCACTGACATCTAACAACCCTTTAAAGAGAAAGCACGACGCAGCTGGCAGAGGAAGAGTGGATTCCTCCAGTTTTCGAAACCATGTCTTCCCTAAAACAGCTCCTATTTATTTTCCTCCTTGTACGTGATGGAAGCTTAAGGGCCTCCGCGCATTAGGCCGCCAGGCCGCGCGGCCAAGTCGCTGCGGCCAACTAATTCTTCTACGATGTATGTAGATGCGCGCATTAGGCGGCCAACGAAATACATCGCGACACACACGTGGCCTATTGGCCGCCTAATGCGCGGGGGCTCTAACTCAACAGTGGGTCTTTTATGGATTGCGATGGTGGTGACATTTTTTTTACATTGGAAATCCTCATGAATACCCGACCGCTAAACGCCAGTCGGGTTATGCGGGACTCGGGAGCGCGAAAAGACTAAAACCAACGGTGTCCCTTAACTGCCCGAAACAGGGCCACGGGTTTCGCTCCTCCCGATGGGGGAGCATGCTCCGTGACCCTGATGGGGCCTTGGCCCGCACGCCTTGATGGGGAGCTCTGGACGCTCCCCAACTCACCGAGAGGCACGTGCGGGACATTGCACGTGCCTCTCTCTCGAGGCAACTCTGAGGACAGCCAAAAACCACCACGCCTCTGTGTGCCGCTCTTCGTCTGGCCTCTCCCCGTGGGCCCACCCGGCATGGGTGACCCTGAGCCGGTATGGCCCCAACGGATCCTAAAGGCACGCAAGCCCCCTCACTACAACAAGGTGGTTGCACGGTCGACGGGGGATGGTGGTGGACCTGACCCACGTACAGGAACTCAATACATCCCGAGGATGATGTTGTTTGGCGGCAGTATTCTGTAAGGTGGAATTTACTTTCCTAGTCAGGCAGCTACGGAGAACGGGTTTTATTAAAATGGTCGTCATTAAGTTCTCCGCTACACAATAGACGAATGACTGAGTTTTGCTAAAGTCCGACAAATATTAATTGATTTTCGCATTGTATATTAAGTGCCTCATGAGCTCTCTTTACAAAGTTTCATTATCATTAGATGAGAGTACTTTTGTTTGCTTCAGGGAAAAGCTGTTAGGTACGCATTAATTTAAATATATGCAAATTACCATTGCCAACGACGAATTTTGAACGTCTTGAATAAATCTTAGGTGATGATGCCAGTACTTTTGTAACAGGTGTTTAAAAGTTGTAAATATCTCTATCACCATCATCATCTGCTTATTCCTCACCTGTTTCCAGGTTAGCTGGCTCGGCACCAGATTACCCTGGTTATCCTACCTTGGCTAACTACCAGCATTTACCCGGAGTCTGTCATCCGCGACCCAGCCTCAACCGATAATTATTTAGTTAGACCAGCTCTCATTTACTACTACTTAGCTGAGTCGGGCCTCATACAATTACAAGGAGGGTAACCAGCTAGCACTTTGTTGCGTTGGGTTGGCACTGGTTTCGCATCATAGAGGCCGGTGGTGGGTCGGGGGTCCAACGACGAAAGCCTCACTGACCGAGGGCGTCCCAGTTATTCGTTATTCGGGACCCCCTTTGGCAGTCGCCTGCCCGCATTACGGAAGAATGTGTTTACGCGAACCTGTGGCGCTTCAAGCGTGTCGTGTGAGGGTATAACGCTGGGGTTTTAGTGGGTAGACGAGTAGTGTCCGGAGTCCCACACAATCGCCGACCGATTTCATTTTGTCGTCTCTTACCACACCCTCAGGATGGAATTGGGTAGTGATACGATGTATTCTAAATTTCTCACAACACAGACTCAGACTTCATTACCAACTAAATGGCTATGTCATGCAAGCAACAGATCTTAAAAAGATAGTGGACGATTTGTCGTGCAAATATTGACGATCCCCTACCCCGTCCACTTTGGACGGAAGCGCCCGCCATTTCCTTTCGCAGCTGTGTCGTTTCATCCGCAATTTCGATAGAAATAAAATCGTTCACACGTCGTTTTAAATCTACTCGCACTGATTGATATAAGTGCTCTTCTGGAGTGTAGTGTTAGTAGCGTCTGTGGAATTAAGGGGTTTTTCTTCTAAAACGAAACCCCTGCACTAAGTACCCTTTATTGAGGGGACAGTTTATAAACATGAAATTCACGAACACAAATGACAGCCAGACTCAGAACAAGTGACTCTGGTTTACACAGAGACTTGCCAGAGCCCGAAATCAAACCGGGGTCCAAAGTAGTCCGTTCATTTAATGATGATGATAACTTCATACTTGTGCCTTAATAAGCTTAGCCACGTATATAACCTGTATATTGTACGTGAGTCGGCATAAAGGTGGCGACATTTACATTCGATACACATTTTGGGTCGCAGTCGAGTCAGTTTCTCAATATTTTATGTGACACTTTCGGTTACGTGTCATGCCGCACTGATATCTTCAGATAAATACACATACCTAGTAGGTAAATAATTCGATTATAATGTTACATTTTGTTTAAATTTTGTAGTTACCTCGCTATCACATATTTTACATTAGGAGCCATGTGTCTATTGTGCTTCAAATGGTTGGTAATTTTCGCTTTTTAACCTGGCTATATGTATTCGCATAGTTGACATTACGAGGCATGTGTCTATTGGGCTTCATATAGTTGTGTATTTTTCACTTTTTGACCTCCATATCAGTATTCGCATATTTATCACTAGGAGCCATATGTCTATTGGGCTTCAAATGGTTGTTAATTTTCACTTTTATTGCCTAATTTTAGTTGGTTTACATTTTTGAGTTGACTCGAACTGTTATTGCTTATGCTGCCGAATGATTATATGAGAGTACTCTTAAACTAAATTAAATCTTTCAGTTTTAAATTAACTAGTAACAACTTCTTCAAGGGTCTTCTTAATATAATTAAATCCCGAAACTCTCATCAATGTATCGCGTAATTCTTTGCCAAAAAGGTACTATTTTATTCTTCGGACATGTAGGCACAACAAAAGAATCGACGAGATCACATGTAACAGTGGACAATAGAGGTAAATGGATCATAATGGCGCTAATATTAGCGTATTGTTACCTTTTGCCAAGGAGAATTTTGATTAAAGAGTATTAGATAACAGGTATTTACAGATAATAGGGTACAAAAACAATGAAGTATAATATTACTTTTATCTATGATAGACTTCGAGGTCACTTTGTACTATCTCAAACATTTTTTATATTTATTTTTATTTAATCCGAGTTTGTCTATTGACTGGCTGATGATTTTGTCATCATCATACTGATGAATGGTTTGTATTTAGATTTGTTTCTCTTGCGGATATGTTGTCAAGATGAACAGGGGATCGAGACCCGAGCTGTTATAACCGTGGGCTTAAGGTAAATGCCTTAACTGCGTCTCTATACTTCTTAATTAAAGAGACGGACTTCTTAGGATCATTAATTTGTTTTAAGTAGATTCTTTAACCTCGTTTCCTTGTAGTTAAAATACATAATGATGCAGAATAGAACCTCGGGGTATCATAAAAGCCCTCTATGATAGTGAATTAAACAGACAATAACAATTTTAAACATATCCGATACTTTACATCGCAGTTAATGGTATCACCGTTATTTATTAACGTACCTCAAATATCAGCTGTGAGATGGTTATGACCAAATATTAGGATAAAAGAAGTTACAAACATGCTAATCCAAATCTTATTCAGGGTGTAACAAAAAGCCTATAGCCATGACGTCATTTTTTTACCACTGTTACGCAATTTTTTTTTTACGTCGGAGATCCTCCTGGATACCTGTCCGTTAAGGGGACGGGTTATGTAGGATTCCGGTGCGAGTAGAAATGCTAAATTGCGTTCAGACCTACCCACTAAAACCGATTGCTCGAACCAGGGCTACGGATTGCAGTCCCAATGCGTGAGCATGCTCCGCGACCTGTTCTTATTTTGTGGCGTGTTAAATACTTTCTGCACTATACACACCAGCCTGGGGAAAGCCAGTGTGGGGTGTATGGGATTCTGGTCCACCAATCAGTAATAGGAACGGCGTCCCCATACTCAGTAAACATTCCCTGGTGCACCGTCCCGCGACGCTGAGGACCTTGGGTCGCCTCGCTCAAACTCAAACTCAAATCATTTATTTCAATTGAAAAGGTCAAAAATGAAGTTAGGAATCTAGTTGCTTGTTCCAAAAAGTTGATCCTATGGAGAAGAACAGGTAAGAAACTCCATGGACACTCTTTTTATCATATTTTCTGTTTCGCTTAGTGCAGCCCCATGCTCATATGTGGGCCCCTACGATTACAAGGGAGGGGGCTGTATTGCCCTTCCCTTTTCCACAGCCGGGGTTTCCTCCCGGCGCCCGTTTAGCGCAGGCGACGGACTTCTGATGTACCAACCTAAACTAAAGTCCTAAACTACAGTTGAAATGCCAATGAAATCTTCATATATGAATATGAAATCACTTGCTTGGCAGAGAGCAACGCTGCATGGATTACAATTTTATTGGAGTACTTTCGTCATATTTCGAATATGTTATCTGTATTGTAAAATAACCGGGTTGAAAGCAAATATACTCGATGTCTTGCTTACCATGTTTCGTTTTAAAACGCGTTGATTAACACCAGTAATCTGGAACAAAAATATTATACATTAAAAAAGATCTTACCACCACTCAGACCATAGGTGACCCACTGATGAGTCAGGCCTCCTCTGTGGTTTTTTTTTTTTTTTATTTATATCCTTGGACATTTCACACAACGCCATCTCGTCCCAAGCTAAGCAACTTAATGCTTGTGTTATGGTAACGAGATGGATGATAAACTACTTATATACATTTTTTTTTTGTAAATACATACATATTATAGATAGAAATGACACCCAGACTCCGAGCCAGTGCCTCTGGTTTAGACAAAGACACTTGCCCGACCCGGGAATTGAACCCGGGACCCGCTGATCCAAAGGCGGCACATCTAACCACTAGACCAACGAGGCAAATGGACGGGTTGGCCCAGGGTTTCGTATTAACTTTTCCTTCTCTTGCGTCAAGGTCAATGATAAGGCCTTATCATTACCTTCTATCCGCTTTTACGACACCCTTTAGGATGAAATGGGGTGGCGATACTATGTATTCTAAATCCATCACCACACGGATTCTAAATCCGGAATGTCGCAAAGGGATGATCATCCAGCCAGACGAGGTGGGATGTCTGGCTTGGGGTCGCAGCGCCTATCCCCCGATAGTTGTAGTCGGGGATATCTTAGCCTCGTTGGTCTAGTGGTAAGATGTGCCGCCTTTGGATCAACGGGTCCCGGGTTCGATTCCGGGGTCGGGCAAGTGTCTTTGTCTAAACCAGAGGCACTGGCTCGGAGTCTGGGTGTCATTTCTATCTATAATATGTATGTATTTACAAAAAAAAAAAAATGTATATAAGTAGTTTATCATCCATCTCGTTACCATAACACAAGCATTAAGTTGCTTAACTTGGGACGAGATGGCGTTGTGTGAAATGTCCAAGGATATCTAATTGCTCTTGAAATTTAGCTATCGCAGTGTAGGACTTTTTCGTAATTATCGCATTTGTAGGCGATATTTCTTGATGCAATTAGTTCAGATTTTTTGGGTGAATTGTGTAAAGCATGTAGCATGCGGTCGCTACACGGACATATCTAAAATACATATCACTTTTGGTTAATGAAATAACACGCTCGTATATCGTATAATAGTCGCGCTATCGTATCGATATGCGAATGTGAGGCAGCGATTTTCACGCGGTAATGCAATTTCAGGTATCGATATGTGCAAAGGAATGATAGACATGATCGAATGAACGCATACCCGTCAATGATTGAATATTTTGAAACGTTTTCATGGAATTATCACATTACGCTGCGTCCGCGTACATTACGAACCTGTGCTCATTTTAACTTTCATTACTATAGTACCTAGTACCTATACTCTGTGGTAGTACTACTCACCCCATTAATGACCCATGGCTGAGTCGGGTTTTCTCCCATCACAGGGAGGATAATTGGCATACTGTGCTACGCTGGCCTGACGGGTTGAAACTGGGTTTCATTCTATTGCGGTTAGGTATTCGACCTTGTCGTTTCCTTTTGCCGGTTCTTACGACATCCGCAGAATGAAATGTGGTGGTGACACTATATATTCTAAATTCGTCACCAACCTGACCTCTTTTGCCAATCATTACTTATATTGCCGTTAAAATAATACATTTGTACTTGTTGTTGTTGTTGTCTGGATTAATAAGGATATAATAACCAAAATAAATGTAAGAAATGAATATTGGAGAGAACTAAAAAATGATCCTGAAAATATAGTGTTAATGGCTTCTTTTAAAAAACAAAGAAATGAAACCACCACTTTGATTGCTAAAACAAAAAAGAACTACTATTACCGCGAATTCGATAAAGTTAATACTGATCCTAAATTAATGTGGAAGCTCATAAATACATTTTGCAAAAATACAATTAAATCTGACCCTATACCTCCAAAGCTTATGACCGTCTCCGGTTTGGTTACTGACGGTGATCAGATATGTGAACTATTCAATACATTTTTCGCTACAATAGGTCCCCAATTAGCCATGCAAATCCCTCCAAAATACCATATTGATCAAATTTTTAATTGGAAAAACAAAGTTGAAGAATATAACAAATTAGAAAAATTTACACCATGCACTCAAAAGGAAATTGCTAAAATTATTGATGATTTAAATGCTCATTGTAGCACAGGTATAGACGGGATCAATACAAAGGTAGTTAAATGTATTAAAGAGTATCTTATCCCTGCTATAACTTCGAATATTAATCATTGTCTTAACGTAGGCGACTTCCCAGACGAGCTCAAAATAGCAAAAGTCACACCCATTTTTAAAAATGGAGCAAAAACAGATCCTAGTAACTACAGACCTGTATCGGTGTTACCTGCAATTTCCAAAATCTTTGAGCGAATTATCTATGTTCGATTAAACAATTACCTAATTAAAATAAACTTTCTTTTTGAACGACAATACGGCTTTCGCCCAAAATCAAATACTTTGTCCGCCACTGTGGACCTTATTACTAAAATCAAAGAAAACATTGATGGAAAAAGGCTGGGCCTAGGTATTTTTATAGATCTAAAAAAGGCGTTCGATACCGTGAGCCACAGTCTCCTTCTTAAAAAATTAAAACAAATTGGGATTACTGCCAATGCGCTCAAAATTTTGGAATCTTATTTAACAAACCGCTTTCAAATTGTAAAAATCGGAAAATACCAAAGTACTATCCAACCTATTACGTGTGGAATACCTCAAGGATCAATAATAGGACCCCTGCTCTTTTTGATCTACGTCAATGACATCAGCCATGTATCTTTGAATGGTGAAATTAGCCTATACGCTGATGACACATGTATATTTTATTATGGTTCCTCAGTAAACGAGCTAATACATCTTGCACAAAAAGACTTAAACAAATTACATGATTGGTTCCAATATAATCTACTAACAATAAATATATCAAAGACTAGCTATATGATATTTAAAGCTAAAAATAAAGTATTGCAGGGCTACCCTAATTTATGCATTAATAACATGCTTTTACAGGAATCAGCCGAAGAAAAATACCTAGGACTGACTTTGGACAGTGAATTAACATGGAGGTCACACATAAATAAAATTAGATCTACTTTGTCATCACTATCAGGACGTCTTTACGGTGTTGTTCGATGTCTTCCACGAAAAGTAAGACTGAATATCTATAATTCGCTCGTCAAACCGCATTTAGATTATTTAATAGAGATATGGGGCAGCGCAGCTAAAACCAATGTAAATAGTATCCAAACTATCCAAAATAAATTGATAAAAATCTTATTTCATTACGATTTTCTGACACCTACGCATACAATTTATTCCGAAACTAAATTAATGAATATAAAACAAATGTATTACTATAACACATGTATACTTATAAAAAAAATTCAAGATAAAAAAATACATTTAAAACTAAATTTTAAAACGAATGCAGAGGAAGGGCTAAGACCTCTGCGTAGCGCTAATGATATCTTTCTTGCTAAGACGCGCACGAACTATGGTAGGAAAAACATAACATACGAAGGAGCGCAGATGTTTAACAAATTACCACAAGAAATAAAAACCTCCAATAGTTTTCAAATCTTCAAAACAAAATTAAAATTTTATGTCATTAATAACATCTAAATACGGCCCTGGAGACGGCTTCTTAGCCTACCCGCGTAAAATGATTTCTGTTTCGCACGAATCTTTTATTGCTACCTACAATAACCCATTATGTTACAAAAAGAATTGTATTATGTTGCGATAATCTGCTAAATTTTGTGTTACTGGCTCTAGTCACTAATGCTATGTTTTAGTCATAATATTATGTTTCTCATTAAGTGAAATTTGTTGTGAATTTCTTTTGAGGAATAAAGTTCTTTAACCACAAAGTCAATTAGAAATAGATTTCTCTACGTAGAATTACTAAAGGATTGAAAAGTTTAAGTATTAAAGTTAAGTATTAAGGATTCGTTTTCCACCGTGTGGGAATCCTACCAGCACTACGCTTTCCGGAACGCGGTCGCCATTTGAGGACTTTTCTGCACCATCGGGCGGAAAATGATGGATGCGGGCGGCCCAGGACCGGCCTTTGTGGAAATCCTTGGGGGAGGCCTATGTGCAGCAGTGGACGTTCTTTGGCTGAAATGATGATGATGATTAAGGATTACCAAGACAAAATCCCTATCATTCACGTTGCTCATATAAGAAAAGAGTTAATCGATTATTAGTAACATTATCAGAAACCCCTCCCTCAACAAAATCCAATATTAACTGTTAGGGATATCATATCAGTCAAATACAGAAGAAGATATTGAAACGTATAATGAATCGAGTATAGAAAATAGGTTAATCACGACATATCAAGAACGAGAGATTAAGGTACAAGACAATATAGAACAGATATTCGAAAACTATTTAACCAGCGTGTGCTCGATTGCTAGTAACGACGGAAACTTTTGTAACAGTCATCCTGGCAAAAATATCATCCTTGTAAATACATTAAAAATGTTTTTCCAATAATAATTTTCCATAAATTATTCTCAGCGTATTGTTCAATGGATTACAATATAAGCGAATAATCAAAAGGAATTTCAAATTACGAAGCCGCTTGAATTTTTACTTTTTTGTGCTTGTATCATTTAATGAATAAGGATTGGAAACGTATTCGCTGTAGTCCGCGCTTTATTAGAATCTATTTCTGTATAATTAAACGATTGGTTCATTTTCCATTTCAATATTCAGCCGAGTCGTTGTATTTACTAAATCTATATTAGGTTTCTAATTTATTTGTGTTATAGAAGAAGACTTATTAAACCTTCAGATTCTATATCTATTCTATAGCCAAGACATCATCACTATTATTCTCCTCATTATCACCATTAATATCATCAGTCCATAATCCTGTCCTCCTCCCGCCTCCGGCCTGGTGGAAATCCTTGGGCGATACCTATGTCCAGCAGTGGACGGCTTTTGGCTGAAATGATGATGATATCTTTAAAATAGATTTTCTACCTAGTTCCTTCAGAAGCGTCTAAAGCGATAGCCACAAGTGGTTCAAATTACTTGTTTCATATAAACTTAGTTTAAGTAGGTTTGTTATTAAGTCTCCAAAACTGGCAACTCAATTTTGGACAAGGTCCACCATACTAATTTAACTCGAAGGATATTACAAATTCGGTGACAATGCCATGGATACAAAGATATAGAAAATAGTATTATAATATTTGTAACCATAAAGTACGAATAAATGTTGCCACTATTGACCTAGAACGTAATACAGGGTGATTTTTTCAAAACATCCCATTTATAGCAAATGCGGTCTTTAGGTCAAACAAAACACCTTTACACGGTCAAACTCCAAAAATGTATAGAAGAAAACAATCACTAGAAAAATTCATAAGAAAATACCGGATATCGACTCACGACAGCCCGAAAACTAACTGACATATTGTGTGATTTCTTTGTGCAAGTTTCTCAAGTTCATTTTACAAGTGTGAGATGTTTTCTGAAATTACCCTGTATAAAAACCCTAATATGAAACACATACACAACATATTACGAATGATTAAATAGGACGCCTAGCTTAGCCTACTATGCTACGCTCGCTAGACGGTTTTACAACAAACGGTTTTATATTGGGCCTTTGCCACTAGATTGTTGCATGCATTCATCATTAGCGCGTAAGAGGTTAATTTTAAATAGATCAGTGATACTAGTTATTCTAAATCCTAAACAAAAGACGTCATTCATAGTAAATATTATGAAGCAAAGTCTTGTAGCCGCATCTGCGTGTATGTTTGCAATAATGTCAAAATATACTGGCATGGATTTGCATGCAGTAAACATGTGATTGTTTTTGTTGAGAGTTTGTGTAAATGGTTGAAATATAACGATACATATTGAGAAGACTGAAAAATCAAGCCGAAAAATTTGTCTATATCGTTTGATGTAAACTATGTATGGTGGAATTGTTAATCAAGGAATATTATATACGTATTTTCTAACAACCGTTCGAAGCCGGGGCGGATGGCTAGTATAACAATAATAAGAAAAAGAAAATTGCTACTTATTGTTCAGATTACTTAGTATAACTATATCGCTATTGAGAAATACTAGCTGAAATCCAGACAATAGATTTCTAATGCGTTTAATTTTCACTAATAGCCCGTGATTACGTTTGACTTAGTCAAACTGTCACGTTTCATCTAACACAATCGGCAAGAGCGTGTTAATATGCCATGGGAGTCACGATCGGCACCTATGATAATGCTTATGTTGTGTCCGTTTAATGAAATTACTCCACCTCAATAATATCTATCATGTTATACTAGTTGACCCGCCAAACTTCGTACCGCCTCAGAATCAATAAATAAAAAATCTAAATGATAATTCGGAACGTTTCAACTTTATTAAAATATGTGCAAACCTTAACTGAAAAGAAAAATGCGTAGTAAAAATTAGTTTTCATATATTCTCCTTTAAAACCTTCCCTAGACTTCCACGAATATTTCAAGACCAAAATTAACCAAATCGGTCAAGCCGTTCTCGAATTTTAGCGAGAACAGCAATTTATTTTTATTTAGACTGCCTCGCTTGCCTAGGGGTTGGATGTGCCGCCTTTGAATCACAGGAACCCGGGTTCGATTCCGGGGCCGAGCAAGTGTCTTTGTGCAAACCTCTCTGTTTGAGTCTGGGTGTCATTTGTGTTCGTGAAGTTCATGTTTGTAAACTGCCCCCGCGACACAGGTTAATCTACTGCAGGGGTTAAGTTTTTTTTATTAAAAAAAAATTAAGATCATCACCAACAATAAATAAATGTTTAGATTATACTGTATAAATTAAAACAATAATTGGTTTTTACTCTTTTAAGGGACTATAATATAATATGATGTGTCAACATAATTAAGAGTTCCAATCTAAATTAGATCCGTTCATTAGAATTACTTGTTTGGTTGATAGTTGTAACCTGTTTTGTTCATATAAATAAATAAATAAGTAGTTAATATGACAGTTAAATTAAACGAAAATCAACTATATTGCACCAATATTTCTACCAACGTGTTTAGAAGGTCCCGATTGCCATGTTGGCACTATTCTTATAATATGGCAATCGTTATACGAAGTCAGTAGCATAAAAAAATACATCTGGTCGATCGACATCGATGTTTTAATGACTGTTGTAATTGCATTGGTAATAAGCCGCTGAATCAGAAACAGTACTAACAAGTATTATGTTCAACGACGTCTCTCGTACATTCTCGTTTTATTTCTCTCCATAATTTTCTACTACTCACTGCTGACTCTCAGAGTCGGACTTACTCCATTTACATGGAGGCTACTTTGTCTCTTAGGCCAGATGGGTAGGCACAGGATATTGTATAAAATTTTCCTCTCTTACGGCTAGATTTTATCCTTGTTATTTCCTATTATCGGCCTATTTTACGACACACCATCGAGGTGAAATGTGATGACACTATGTAATCTATGCCAAATATACTTACGGAAAGTCTCTCTTAAAAAAAGCTGCTTTTTTTCACAGATCCTATCATAAGTAATGATTTCTTAGGTTTTCACGATTATTACACATTGAAGTTAAACACTTTTTAAAGGATTTATCGCGTGTATATTACATTATTTAATTCCCGACGTTTCGAATGCTCTGTCTCCCGCGACCACGACTGCTGCAAAGCATTCGAAACGTCGGGAATTAAATAATGTACTTACTTAATATTATAAACGTGAAAGTTTGTAAGTATGGATGGATGGATGGATGTTTGTTACTCTTTCACGTGAAAACTAATGAATGGATTTTAATGAAACTTTACAATAATATAGCTTATACATCAGAATAACACATAGGCTACAAGTTATAAAGATATTATGTGAATTACAACAATATAAACAAGTCGAATTCAAAATTTCTAATTGTCAAATTTTCGACCATATTAAACTATAGACAACATAACGTTTCGCTGTCAGTTGCGTTTTGTTAAAGTAGGTTTTATACGGACGGGATAAAAATCTGAGGTATCCTATGTCCAACTTTCATTTTGTTTTAAATATATATAATGCGGAACAAAGTTCGCCGGGTTAGCTAGTGTAATGTACACGCGATAAATCCTTTAAAAAGTGTTTAATTACAATCTGTCATAAGTATTTAGCGCGTCATAGACCACTCTTTGTTACTGCTCTTTTAATTGGTATTTACAGGTCTTACGTTTCATGAAGGTCAAATATGAAAGGCCAGGCCGTCTTTACAAAACTAGTCACGTGGAACCGATTGGGTTGGTCACGTGCTATGGACAAATAGGAAAACATCTAGGAAGATTTTAGCCGATTACACATTCACCTAACATCAATAATAGTGACCCATTTCACATGAGCATCACTAACTTCTATACACATTTCTGTTAAACAGAATAATACCAAACTCTACAGAAACGTAGAAGGCGTTAAAAGTTTATGCGTTATGTTTGGCGTCAATATATTTTGAGCTTAATCATACTTGTAGATAATCATACCTTGAAGATCAGTGAGAGTAAATTAGGTTAGACGAAATTTGCCTGCAATAAGACAGTTTTCAGCCATGCTACTAACAAAACCGAATATCTTCTTCGTTTAAGTAAGTGGCTTCTATCGTTGACGAATGATTTTGCCAATGACAGGGTGTTATTAGAGCTCGTCAATGTAATAGCTGTCTACTTATCTTGAGATATTATTGGCTTATAATGCGTAGCACAATACGTGAATATCCCTTCGTGTAATTGGAAGAGGCCTGACTCAGCACCGGGTCTTTAATAGACGGCTTTCACTAATCTGCCAGACTTCTTTGTACCACCATCATTGTAACCCTATTAATTAAAAGAGCAACCATGGAGTTTCTTGCCGGCTCTTCTCTGTGGAATGGCATTCCGAACCGATGGTAAAAACTAAATGATTAATTATTTTTAAATATATTCAAAAAATGATTTTATTTTTTTGACTATTTGAAAGCATTCGCAAGAATTTATTCGAATAAAAACATTTAGATTTTAGCAGAAAAAATAACAGAAAACACTGGCAGATAGTTCTACATTTAAATAAGCGAAATTGAATTTATGACATGTTTTATCCAGTTACCAGTTATTCTGATATAGAGTGTATAATTATGTGGGTTTTATAAAAACAAAGGGTTATGGAGGTGAGAAAAATTTAAGTACTATTACGATCAATAAAGTCCATAATCAAATTTCAATACTTAAAAGTTCACGATTGCGGAACAGATTGTCTCTTGTATCTACTTTTCTTCAGGGTGAAATTTGCATAGGCAATCTAACTTTTTATTGCGTCATTTGCTTAAAAAGTTTATCATATTTTATTTACGAGACGGCGGAAGTTAGTATTCTTTCCTCGTCGAAATGATGGTATACAATTGGCTGGATATCTATACATATATTTTATTCCTAGAAGATCCAGGAATGAAATATCGATATCCAGTCCGCCATTCCATATTCCCGTGTGTTCGAAGGCTAGGATCGGACCTAATTGGTCAAGTCAATTACAACTGGAGTGTCCGCTTGACCTGGCCATTGTGCCTGTAATCAGGTTCGGGTGTACCTCGCCACTTCACCATGACACCTCAATATGTCGAAAACATATTGACTTTCGACATGGTAATCACGTAATACTATGTACTACTACTCAGCCCATAGAAGACCCACTGCTGAGTCGACCTCCTCAAGCTAGACGGAGGGTAGCCTACTGTGCCACGCTGGCCAGACGGGTTGGCACAGGGTTTAGTAACAATTAGTTCCTTCTCTTGCGGCTAGGTTATCGGCCTTGTCATTTCCTTTTGTCGGATCTTACGACTGTTTCAGGATGAAATGGGGTGGTGACACTTTGTGTTTTTAATCCGTCACCACACGGATATAACACGTGATAAGTAACATATTTTTATTGAGTTTCTCTGCTCAGTCCGTGCGGTGACGGATTAAGACACATTGTTTATCCTGAGAGTGTAAGAGGACTGGACTTAGCCGCTGGAGAAGAATACGAAACTCTAAGCCAACCTGTTGTATTTGGACGAGGCAAGACTCAGCAGTGGGTCTTCTGTGGTCTAAGTTTATAATGTATTGAAATTAAACACTTTTTAACGGATTTATCGCGTGGTCGCGGGAGAGACGACTGCTGCAAAGCATTCGAAACTTCGGGAATTAAATAATGTAATATACACGCGATAAATCCATTAAAAAGTGTTTAATTTCAATGTGTAATAATCGCGAAAACCTAAGAAATCTTTATAATGTATGCTGAATCGGTATTTTATTAATTTTACTAGCTGTACCCGACGCGCGTTGTTACGCCACTAACTAAAATAAATTTGAAGGAAAGACATTATGTAAACATCATTACTTATCGCGATAAGTCCGTTAAAAAGTGTTTAATTTCAATGTTTAATAATCGCGAAAACCTAAGAAATCTTTATAATGTATGCTGAATCGGTATTTTATTAATTTTACTAGCTGTACCCTACGCGCGTTGGAAAACCACTAACTAAAATATTAAATTTCTTTTTTTTTGTTCAGATACCTTCGTGGGCTCATGCACAACACTTTGCTGAAGATCATCACATGATTAAATGCATAGTTTACGATTCTATAGAGGACATACCTACTTTTTTTTTGTTTTTTTTTTGTTTTAGGTTAGTTGGTATTTGTCCAGTAGGTACTCTACATAAGTGTGAATAAATTAAGTATTTATCTTACAGACAAACATTCTTTTAAATATACAGGTGGAAGTCCAGAGATAGAGCAGCCCTTGAGGTACCCAAATCACCCCCATGAATGTTCTGCGATTTTTCATATTTTCGTGTTATGATTTTGATTTTTAGATCGCCATTTTTAGGTATAAGGCCGGGATAAGACAGATTTGTAAGAGCAACTCGCGCAATAGTCGCAAAGGGCCTAACATCAGCCTAGTCTAGTCTAGCCTAATCTAGTCAACAATAGTAACCTTGTAATGCCCGAGCCAACCGACCCCCAGTAAAGGCACCTGACCTGGTAAGCCAACCTGTCAGACTAGCAAGTTAGATTTTAAAGTAATAGTTTTAGTCGCGGTTTGAGTATGAAGGTAAAATTTAAATCACGAAGGTTTAAATTCGTTCATTACCATGACAAAGTCGACTAAATCCTTCTTCCCATTTGGACCTGTTTTCGTGGAAAATTATAATGGATAACCGACCGTGCGTTGGGGCCTAGACAATTATATTTTATCTTTGTCTTGTCAATTTGTTAGTGTCCATTTTGTCCTAGACTAAATAAACGATTTGACCCTGGGGAGTTTCGAGAAGGCTTGACTGTGGGTTCAGCTGATTTGTTTATCATTGAAGCACAACAGTCATAAATAGCGCGTGCAAATTTCATTAGAGAAAAAAGGTAAATAATAAATATATACAGGTTGATTTTTGTAACACCCGCCAAATTTAAATATGTGGTTCAGACCATGAAAGTAAACAACTTTCCCAAAGAAAAATGGGTCGTAAAGTGAAAAAAAAATTCGACCCTCCTATAGATAACTGCTCGATCATGTGGTCGATTTCCTATAGAAAATCAGGTGGTCCAAAAATCATCCTGTATACTAACATAAATAAGGACAAGAGAAAATCTAATCAACATCTGTTATAAATTATACACTGTCGACAAACGGATACCGCACGTGAGAGCCGTGGTTGGATTAGCTACAACATAAATAACCAAGGCATTTGCCACACAATGGCTGAGGTAAGCCGGGGATCAAATCCAAATGGGAGACTGAAATAACTTTTGAGCTTTGCTCCTGGATTTAAGAAAGCATTTTGTTTCTTTTTAATAATTTCTGTGAGCATAGCGAAAAGTCTAGAGAATCTTATGTTTGCGCGCTTAGAGACTATGACCATCATTCATTCCAATCACAGATAAAATATAAATGTGTGCGGGTAAAGTTGCTTTTTGTAAACAATAATTTTAAAAAAGCAACTACAGAGTTTCTCTCCGGGCCTTTTCTGTGGAGCAGCTTTCAGGAGGCTTTCAGGAGTTGGAGGAATTGTGAAAGGTGTGAATGTAGGTATGACGACTGATATGTGTGTGTGGAGAGATGGATGGATTCTGTATCATGAGAACATGCATATGAAAGACAGGGATGTAGATTTGACGCCGATAGGAATGTATGTAAACTACCACCTAGCAAGGGACAAGGTAGATGATAGTAATTTTTAATAATAATAATAAATATAAACATTTTGTTTGAAAACCTACACGAATAAAGTTTTTTTGAGTTCGAGTTTGATTGTTACACATTGAAATTAAACGCTTTTAACGGATTTATCACGTGTGTTTTACATTATTTTGTCCGAATGAATAGAGTAAGCGGTGGGCCAAAATCGATACTGAAGATATAACTAATAGTGGAAGAAAGAGATAATGAGATGGAGAGATGATCAGGACGGTTACTGTGATGATAAATAAAAAATAAATAAATATCCTTGGACATTTCACACAACGCCCTCCGTCCCAAACTAAGCAACTTAATGCTTGTGACTTGTGTTATGGTAACGAGATGGATGATAAACTACATAAATACTTTTTTTTGTAAATACATACATAATATAGATAGAAAACACCCAGACCCGAAACAAATACTTGTAGGTCGTACAAATATTTCTTCCGTGCGGGGATCGAACCCGCGACATGCTGCGCAACACTCGATCGCTCAATTTAGTAATTTATTTACGAATTAAGTTAGTCTTAAAAAGAGAACGGTGGAAACAGTCCACTCTCTCACTCTCCAGCAGTAGGACAGTGTAGGTAAAATTACTACTACTAATTCCCAGCCTATAGATGACCCACTGTTGGGTAGAGACTCCACTAGTTACATAGAGGGTAATTAGCCTGTGCCGCACTGGCTAGACGGGTTGGTTTCGTATTAAGTTTTCATCCCCCTCTTGCCTTGTTTTGAGCCTAGTCATTTCATTTAGCTCTAAGACACTCTGGATGGAATGTGGTATTGACACTGTTTAATCTAAATCCATCCATCCATACGGAATACAAAAAAAAATACAATAAATATTATTCTCCGTTAATTAAACAGGCTGAAGTGATTTTTTTTATAAAAATGAATATTACGGAATGGTAACAACAGTGCATTCGTGCTCGGAACAGAACGCGTGACTGCTCCTGAATACAAGTCGGATGAAGAGCAACATACTGATAAAAACCTTCCTGTTACAGTTTCACTGCGTAATTTTAAATAAAATTTTATCAAACAGGTGTGCGCTGTTTTAAGTTTGCAGAAATAAAACGTTGGTGTCGGGTAGACAACACGTCATCATCATCAGCCCACATTAGTCCACTGCTGGACATAGGCCTCCCCTAAAGAGCACCATAGCGCCCTGTCTTCAGCTTGACGCAACCAGCTGCTGCCCGCATCCTTTCGCAGATCGTCGCTCCATCTAGCAGAGGGCCATCCCACACTACGCTTGCCGATTCGTGGTCTCCACTCAAGAACTCGTCTACCCCAGCGGTTGTCGCTTCTTCTACAGATGTGACCAGCCCACTGCCACTTCAGTGTACTAATTCGCTGAGCTATGTCGGTGACTTTGGTTCTCTGTCGAAAAATCTCATTACAGAGCCTATCCTTCAGAGAAACTCCAAGCATAGCTCGCTCCATAGCACGCTGAGCGACTTTAAACTAGTGGACTAGTCTAGACCAACATTTTACAGATAAGATATAAATTAAATTAATCTTAGACAAAGGCTCGCCCAATATAGACTACTTATGTGCATAAATAACCATAAATAACCGAGCCTCCTACAACTAAATGGAGGGCAATTAGTCTTCTATGCCCCTCTGGCCAGACGGGTTGGCATGTGTTTTCGTATCAAGCATCCGTCTCTTCCGTGTAGGTATCGGCCTTAACATTTCCCTTTGTCGGCTCTCATGACACTTTCACGACAAAATGGGGTGGCGACAAATGTATTCTACCGTATCCGTCACTACACGGAATAATAAAGAAATTGAACCTATATCTTGAAAACTTTGGTAGTATTTTAACATAGTAGTTACATATTAATAATACATAGAAAGAAAGAAAAATAATTTATTCGGCGCAATTTTAAATACTAACTATAATTACTTATACTCTAATCTAGATTGCGCTGAAACGGCGCTGGTTCAGCATAAGCCAGACGGGGTGCCTGGCGCTGGTTTCCACCAGACCTCTAAGTGCCGAGCGGATGGAAAACCAGTTTACAAAAATTAAAATTAACAAAATATATGATATTACTTATCAAAAGACAATAACATATGTACATAATATGTATTATTAATACATATTAATAATACATATTAATGAATACTACAAATCCCTCCATGATTAGCCCTGACTCAGTAGCAGGTAATTTGTGGGTCTGAAACGATTGAGTTAAGTACGCCACTATATCCATCTATTATCAACAGGAACCTAGGCAGATGACCAGCTCGCTGTAGCTGCCAGACAGGGCAGGACCTTGATCTTAAATAACACCGCCGTCAAACGCCTTAATGGCACCTCTAGTGATTCAAACGTGCATTGCCGATGGTATTATCACTAAGCCCCGCCGCACATGCTCACACTCGCATTGGCTGTCTACAGTCGCGTGCGAGTGGCAATATTTAAAACCTATTGCGCAGTACCAAGCTCCGTATTTGGTTACGTGTCGACGCACTCGCGTACATGAGCGAGTACGCGAGTGTCAGCTAATAGACAATGACATTGTTTTCAAGTGGCAGTGCCGCGAGTGTTTGCAAAATGGAGGAATTCAAGCCAATCGCGTCCATTTTGCTTCGTTTTCGTCTATGAAACGATAGATAGAGACACTGACTGATGTACGACTCGTGAAAGCAATTGCGGACACACACGTGTCCACCAATGTCCATGCGACATTGGCGCAGTATCGTGAATGAGTGTGGGCATGTGCGGCTGAGCCCATCTAGGCGCTATCAAAAGCTTGACTGGCCCAAAAATTAATTAGAAATTCGGGCTTAATTTCCTGCAATCCTTGAAACTACATATGTTGGTTGATTTGGTTCTCAGAATGTTTTACTCGATTCTTGTTCTATCACGCAGAGTAACTGCTAACATATGCCTTTAGTTCCTTCGAAACGATTCAAAATTTATATTCCCACTTTTCGTGCACGTCCTTTTTTGCTACATCGCGTTGTAGGAATAACTCAACGAAACATTACATAAGAAAACCTCGAATGCTAAGTGTTTTGTAAAATTTTGAGCGTCTTAATACCTATAATACCAAATTTCATTTAAATCGGTTCAGTAGTTTTGGCGTTAAAGCGCGACACATAGATAGGCAGAGTTACTTTCGCATTTATAATATTAGTAAGGATTATCTTCCTTTTTTCTATATCACTGGGATTGGCAGTAATGTTATCGAACTTGACCAGCTAAAAGAAACTCTGTTACACTAGTATAAACTAAAAAAAATAAAAAAAATAAAAAAAAATTTAGATATTGGATGACGGTGCACCGTGAATGCAATAAAAAATAAGATGACATTAAGTAACAAATATATAAGTAAGATATAGAATTGTTGTGACGAGTACATGCATGTACTATCTGTGATATTTTTATTTTATTTTAGTTTTATTGTATACATATTTCAGCGTTGTATTTATTAGAATTTTGGGTTTTTACCTGCACAATAAAGAATTATTATTATTATTATTAAAGTATGTTGTATTCCAAGGTTCTTGCCAAGTACTAGTTTCAAAAGCGAGTGGCATACATCCCAAACTGACACAACAGTATTAGTAGGTTAACTAAGCTGTCAAAATCGACAATCAAAGGCACATTGATTGTCGATGCTGACGCTATTGGCCCAGCAGTCAGTTTTCACAGTAGGCAAGTACGTACAAGTAGTATTCCACCCAATTACGAACTAAGATTAATAATTTTGTATTATCAAGCATTTTTATCATGTGTTATTGAACCTAAGGTGCGACTTATGATAGGTAGATAAGTATGTAATAATGAAGTCGGCAGTCGAGTGAAAGTTTTCCGCTGTGATTCTACCTAAAATTATGAACGAATAATATTTTAAAATTTGTGCTACTTCATTCATCCACCACCGCTGACTGCTACTACCTAACGACCTTCTGCTGAGTCGGGCTTCCACCAATCACAGGGAGGGTAATTAGCTACTGTGCCACCTTGGTCAGACGGTTTTCACTTCTCTTGAAACTAAACCGTGTGACAACCCCAATCTAATATATAAAATTCTCATGTCACAGTTTTAGATGCCAAACCCCTCCAAAACGGCTTGACCGATTTTGATAAAATTTTGTGAGCATATTGGGTAGGTATGAGAATAGGACAACATCTATTTTTCATCCCCCTAAATTTTAAATGGCAAAACAACGTTTGCGATAGGAGATGTTCACGATATCTCTGGAACCATAAGACCTAGAGGGTTGCGCGGGGGTTGCGCGGGGTGGGGCTTGCGCGGAGTGCGGGTTGCGCGGGGTGGGGGTTGCGCGGGGAAGGGGGTTGCGCGGGGGATGGTTAATTATTTGGCAAAACAACGTTTGCCGGGACAGCTAGTAAATAAATAAATATCCTTGGACATTTCACACAACGCCATCTCGTCCTAAGCTAAGCAACTTAATGTTTGTGTTATGGTAACGAAATGGATGATAAACTACTTATATACATTTTTTTTGTAGTGGTTAGATGTGCCGCCTTTGGATCAACGGGTCCCGGGTTCGATTCCGGGGTCGGGCAAGTGTCTTTGTCTAAACCAGAGGCACTGGCTCTGAGGCTGGGTGTCATTTTTATCTATAATATATATGTATTTACAAAAAAAAAATGTATTTAAGTAGTTTATCATCCATCTCGTTACTCGTTACCATAACACAAGCATTAAGTTGCTTAGCTTGGGACGTGATGCCGTTGTGTGAAATGTCCAAGGATATTTATATTTATATATTTATTATAGATAGAAAACACCCAGAACCGGAACAAATACTTGTAGGTCGTACAAATATTGCTTCCGTGCGGGGATCGAACCCGCGACATGCTGCGCAGCAAAACAAATGTGAGGATTGACTTTCATTTCGTCGTTACAGCCTATAAATGACCCACTACTGGCTCGGGCCTCCTCAAAATTCATGGAGGGAAATTAGCCTACTGTGCCACGCTGGCTAGACGGGTTGGCACAGGTTTTGTATCAAGGTTTCCTTCTCTTGGGGCTAGGTGATTTGCCTCTTGCGTTCTTTCAGTCGCCTATTACGACACCGTAAAGAAGGTATGCGTTGGTGACATTGTGTATTCTAAATCCGTCACCACACGGACAATCATTTCATTTATTTAATCTTAATAAAGTTTGTGTACTGAAAATAAATTGCATCCGTGCATAGTTAGAGATATGTTACTACGACACGTGAAAAATACGATGTTATGGCGTGACAAATCAATTTTGTTACGTCAAAATATTGCTTCAACATTTTGTTACACAGCTTAACAGTCAGTCCTATGCAATTTTGTAGTTATCAACAGTATGATTTGGCTGTTCTGAGATTAAGTGCTTTCTCTCTCCAGTTGATTGCTTCTGGCTGTTTAGTCAGGTGATGAGATCTCTCTTGGTAATAGGGCGAGAAAGGTTTGCAAACAAATGAAGAACGGTGACGTAACATAATAATAGTTACTTTATAAATATAAATGTAATTGCATCATTCGTTCACTACTATTCGTTAAAGTATATTTTTATCAATATTAAATTTGGATAATGAACAGATGGCAAAGCAGTAGGAGAGCAAAGGAAACACGTATGGATTGCGTGAAAGATATAACGAGTGTAATGGAAGTGAATGCCACTAAGATAATCTTATCACTATCCTATAACTCTTCGGATCATTATCAGCCCACACTATTCCACTACTTTCAGTGGGTTGCAATGGGTATTGCCCACAAATTCCAGCCCATAAATTACATATTGCTGAGTAAGGCGTCCTCCAATGACCTATAGGATATTTAGCCTATTGTGCCAGGCTGACCCAACGGGTGGGTACGGGGTTTCGTACCAAGATTTCCTTCCCTGTGGCTAGGATATCGGCTATGCCATTTCCTTTTGGCCCACCACACGGAGAGACTACTGGACATAGGCTACTTCACGATTAAATTCATAAAATTCCGTAAATGAGTTTCATATATTATGAATGGAAATAAAATACAAATTTTCAAAATCTAACGTGAATAAACGTTACGTTATAATAACACCGTATTTATTATTTCAATTACCTTTGAATAAGAAGAAGAAAATATCGAGAGAAACATTTCCTCATGTTGAGTATGGAATTACGTTATTGCTTACTCAATATGAAAAGCCTTTGGACTATAACAAACCAATAAAACACCTGCCATCACTTCATACGCTTGATAAGGGTCGTACACCCGTTAAATAACTCGTTGGTCTAGGGGTTGGATGTGCCGCCTTATAATCGCGGGTCCCGGTTCTATTCCGGGATCGGGCAAATGTCTTAACTACAGGCACGGCAGGGAGTCTGGGTGTCATTAGTATTACATGTTTGTAAACTAACGCCGCGATACATGAATAACAAGTGCAGGAATTTCGTTTATATTACAAAAAATATATATGATTATTCGGGACTCTGACTTTAAAGTTATCCCTTTTCAAATTTAGAAGTAGAAATGTCACTTTCGGATGGATCATATTCCTGTAAAAGGTTAATTTAGGCACAAACATACTATGCTGAAGGGTTTCTTATGAAACAAATTTTGTTGCCGTTTCATATTTTCTTGTATCGTCGTTCAATTATAACACGTTATATTTAATACTAGGTTCCAATCGTGACTACGGGCGTATACGACATACATAAAGTTCTTTAAATTTATTAATCTGCCAATAGATAAAATGTGGCCAAAATTTAAAATAATACGAAACGACCACCTTCACTGTTTATAAATATGCACCGTGGGGGTAGGTTATTAACATGTATACAAAGATACATATGAAACATACTACTCAGAGCAAGTAACTCTCTCAGGTTCACTGCCCGACCTCAGAATCAAACCGAGGCCCATGATCCAAAGGCGGTATCCAAGCCGTTTTATGTTTTTTTTTTTAATTTTGGCGGTAAAAAATTCCTTACCGATACATCCAACCCCTAGACCAACAAGGCAGCTAACTAATAAAAAAATAGGTGATAACTTAGAAACAACTGAACCGATTTTGATAATCTTTGTTAAAAAAACATTCATGGGATTGCTACCCTAGGTATAAATCTACTATTCCAGCTTGCCATATAAGTAAAGCCTTTAAACCATGCTTACAAAATTGTGTTACAAGCCCACTCGTACATATCAAAACCGTACTTTAATCACATGTCTTGCGAAATTAATAGTACCTTGAAATATTATTAAAACCATTGCTGGCGCGCGAGAGTGTATGAGACACATAATTACACACGCCTTGTTTTTCATACGTTACAATTTACGCAACCCGTGAAAACCCTTGATATCGTTACAAGAGCGAAATGGATTGTTCAGAGAAAATACGTTTCTTAATGAATAAGTTGTTCCAAATTTGAAATGCGAATGAAATGTTTTGCGGTACACGCTGTTACCGTTGAAATATTGTACGTTGAGTTTGGTAGATACGGGACAATTACCGTATATGCGATTTATAAACCAATATAATAAGCCCTTTTAAGTCCGGATTTATTAAGGTTTTAATATATTAATACGAGTAATTTATTTATGCAACAAATATCTTCCAAATTGCGTTAACAAGATTTCTATGTAACATTTAAATTTAACTACAATTTACGACGAGTGTCTTCATGTAAACCAGATATACATTTCCTGGATGTGAGTGTAATTTTGTGTCTGTGAATTAATTGTGTTTATGAGCACGCGGGATTCAGGGACACCTGTCATTCAACAAAATATTGGTGAACAAGAAACACATTGATTAGCAGTTGAAGCTACAGCCACCCCATTAAAACTCGTAACTCGGGTTGTAGTCGTGGCTACAATCCAGTCGTGACTACGCAACATCTTCGTAGCGACTACGAAAACTATTCGTAGTAAACAGAAACTAAAACTTGAATACTTGTCACTGCTATTAAAATATTGCACAAGAGTGAAATATTTAAATGACTAATCACTAATTTAAACGCATCGACTGGTACAGTAATATTAAAAAAAAGCATAATGGAATCTAAAAACATATTGGCCAGTTTCTTACTTAAAATTCTTAAACTCTTTTTCTTCGTTTCAAATATCACTTAAGTGATGAGTGAAGCCTGAAAGGGAATCCCCTATATCGGCTAGTTTCAAATAGCTGATTGAACTTTGTAACAAAAGTACTACTCGAAGGGAAACAGCCAAGTAATTAGAGGGGAGCGCGCAACAATTTTATAAAAAAAATATGTACATAGTTCCTAACAATTTTAGTCTTTAATTACCGTGTTTAGTTGTTAACCGGCCGAAGAAGGAGGCGGTTCTCAATTCTATTGTATCTTGTATATGTGGATAACTCCGTCATTTATAAACCGGTTTCAGATTGGTCTTATAGAAATTCTATCGACATCCGTTCTACCGGTTTTGCTATATAACTTGAAATAATTTTGTATAAAACCATTTGTTGGAAGATACATTTGGCTATTCTTAGGCGACGAACAACCATTTCAAGTAAAAGACAACTTAAATTGACACTGAAGTATACCCAAGACACTTAAAATGGTTGTATAATGGTTATTATTCGCTATTTAAGTTTTTTATTATTTTTGAAGTCGGTCATGCTTTTGGAATATGCGTTTTTTTTTATAAAATTTTGTTATAAAGTCTATTATATCGTAATCTATTTCTTGAATAATTTTTACTGGACTATTGTTGGAGTTGGAGGATTGGAAGACTTAAGAAATGGCCTAAGTCCCCACGTGTCACAATGTGACAATAATAACTGCATTCCAAAACCTTGTTAGTCCCAAGTAAACATTTTGTTTTATTTCTGCATCTCTTTTAATAAGTACGTAAAAGTACTTATTAAAAACTTTAATCGTACAGGTGAAGTTAAAAAACGTTCAAAATATAGCCCTTGTTAAAAGCAATTCGACTCAAAGTTCCATCAACCCCTCTAACTAAGTTAAACTTGACGTACGGAGACCACTTCGTTTCGAGTTATGTTTCAACATCGCAGTTCGTTGGGCAAAACTGACAACTTACGTTTACCTGAAAGTATTGATGATAGTGCCTCCGATTATACCTCAGGTTATTTTTTGTGAGTTAAGCAAATAGTTATTATACTACCCTATTCCATCCTGAGGTATCGTAAGAGCCGACAATAGAAGTAGATAAGGCCGAAAACCTTGCCGCAAGAGAGGGACAACTTGATAAACCTTGAAACCCTGAAAAAACGGGTTGGCCGTTTGGCCAGCGGGTCATCTATGGGCTGGGTAGTAGTAATAATGATAATACCTAAACACAATAAATTACTTACCTAATAGAATCGTTCACCGTAAGATGATAATGGTGTTTATAAATCTGACGATTTATGTATAAGAGTTTTGTGATGAAACCTACGTAAATAAAGTTCCTTTTGAGTTTGAGTTCCAAAACAGCTGATTGTCATTTTGTTTTTACTATGATGATAAAGCTATTTGGATTTTCCTTAGTCACAATCTAACACACTTGATTAAGAGTGGGGGTAAGGCTAAATCGCGTAAATTAGGTGTTTTAAGCGCATTGTATAACAAGTTGGTGCCATATTAGTGTCTTAAATGCACTCGAGAGCAATGAATCCGGGTCACTTAAAGAATCCTAAAAATCTCGGAAACTAAAAATGCTAGGTTAATGCAATAAATCGTATTTAATGGACAATGTAATACTCCTTAAATGAAGGTATTAAAACTTCTTAGTTATTGTAAAGTTATATTATAAAAAAATCAAACTTGAAAAAGGGCCACTTTCGAAGATGGAACTACGAAATTACAGCATTTGGTTTTGCTTTTGTTTGTAATCTGTCATTTATGTGGGTACATAAACCATGTTGATAGTGCTCTATATTCATTATTCAAGCTGAAATTATGTCGCTTACGCCTGAAGAATGCACCAGAATACTTACAATGCTGGAAACCGGCCGGAGTCAGCGCGATACAGCCAGGACTGTCGGTGTGTCGCTGTCAACAGTACAAAGAGTTCTCCGACGTTACGAAGAAACTGGTTCTAACCTACGCAGACCAGGAACGGGCAGAACCAGGTGTACCACAGCACGAGAAGACCGATATTTAGTGAACACCATGCTTCGAAATCGCTTTCTCACAGGCACTGAACTCACAAATCAGTTTCGACGCGTCGGAGGAAGTAACCCAAGTGCATGGGCAGTAAGACGTCGGCTTGCTGAATCTAACTTAAAACCCCTTAGACCTGCAAACGGCCCTAAACTGGAGCGTGGGCATCGTATTTCAAGACTAAGATATGCCCAGAGCCATGTAAATTGGAGTATTGAAGATTGGTCAAAAGTTATGTTCACCGACGAATCAAAATTTATGCTCTACATGCACGATGGAAGACACAGAGTGTATCGAAGACCAGGGGAAAGATTCAAGCAAGCATGCATCGAAGAGAACGTAGCCTACGGTGGTGGGTCTGTACTTGTGTGGGCCGGAATTTCTTCTGAAAGTCGCACAGAGCTGGTGATCATAGAAAACGGCTCTTTAACTAGCGTAAGATATGTGGAAGAAATCCTCAATGATCACGTTGGTCCATTTATGGTCAATTTAGGTGAGGATGCTATATTTATGCATGACAATGCCCGACCTCATACAGGTAGGATTGTGAATGACTACCTTCAAGAGATGAACATTACTCGTATGGAGTGGCCAGCGCGCAGCCCGGATATCAACCCGATCGAGCATGCTTGGGACGAGCTAGGCAGATGCGTAAAACAACGAAACCCTCCCCCAATCACGCTTCGTGAGCTCAAAATTGCTCTCACAGAGGAATGGAAGAATATTCCCCAAAATCGTATAAGGAACTTGGTGTACAGCATGCCAAACCGCGTAAACGCAGTAATGGAAGCACGAGGAGGCAATACGAAGTATTTAAATTCAAGAAAATCGTAATAAAGTTCAAAAATTTCATGTTTCCTATTTTTGTTTTAAGGAGAGATCAGCAGTTTTTTTCTTTATGTAATTTTGTGTTAATAAAATGTATGGTGACACATATTTTTTTTTTACTTTCATTTAAGGAGTATTACATCGTCTATTAAATACAATTTATTGCATTAACCTATCATTTTTATAGCAGGAAATGATGGCTTCACGGTTATGATCGTTTTATTTTATTTTATTCCCAACGTTTCAGACACTTTGCAGTGTCCGTGGTCGCGGGACTTTTCCTGCAATGTGTAAAGATCGTGAAAACCTAAGACATCACTATCATTTTTAGTTTCCGAGATTTTTAACATTCTTTAAGTGACCCGGATTCATTGCTCTCGAGTGTATTTACTGGCAGTCCATAGATATTTTAGCATCAATTGTCATCGACAAGATGTATGAGAAATAAAGTCGCCAAGTGTGAAAATCTTTATTTTTATACAGTTTATTGTTACAGCGGAAGTAAGGATTGTGACGATTGATATTTATTAAAGTGAAATAAAAGACTTACGATGAAAATAGTGAATTTCCTAAGAAAAAGATATTATTGTATACCTGACATATTTAATGAATGTTGTCAAGACGGGCCATCTGCGATGTGAATCTGGCATGTGAATCTGGCACTCAGCATAGGAACTAATTATCCTAAGACAAGTATCAATCACAAAAAGCTCTAAATATTTAAAAAAAAAAAAAAAAAAATTAAATAATCTCCCGACACAATTACTTAAGTTCCCTTTAAAAAGTAGAAAATAAAATACATCGCGTTGGGGGACCGCTCCTACTTATTTATTACCTGACCCCTGGTCCCCCAACGCGATGTATTTTATTTTCTACTTTTTAAAGGGAACTTAGGTCATTGTGTCGGGGGTTTATTTAAATTTTTAATTAAATTTTTATTTTCTGCTTTTTAAAGGTACACACCTAGAGCTTTTTCGGGGCTCAACTGATTTTCATGGAACATATTATTTTGTAATGTGCACGTGATGCGCTTTCATTTGAGACCCCACTCGATTATATTTGCAGACTTTCGGTTATTCTTCCCCACTTTCACCCCCCATAACTTTTAAACGACTTAACCGATTTTCATCAAACATGTCTAAGAACACTCGCCCGTAACTCACCTGACATACAAAAAAACTGTATTGAAATCGCTACATCCGTTCGCGAGCTACGGTGCCACAGACAGACAGACAGACCGACAGACAGACACGTGAAACTTATAACACCCCTCTTTTTGCGTCGGGGGTTAAAAAATGCTTTTCATTGACTCTATAGCTCATTATATATATATCATATATATATCATTACACACACATTAAAGTAATTACACTGTTAAAAATACTATAAGTTGAAACTCATAATAAAAAAACCCTTAGAGCAAATTTGTAAACGTCAGTAGTTGAAGATATACATACATATCGTCAGTGTGGTGACAGATTAAAGCGCCTCGTCCACGATAAATTAAACTTACGGAGAGAGGCTGTCATATGGCAATCTACGACGTGTACACATTAGCGAGACTACCCTAACTAATGTGTCACTACAGTCTACGTAGACAGGCTCGGCTACTCTCCGCTACGTGTACGTAGAAATTACAGTATAGATTTGAGTAGTTGTCAAGCTGTCTAGCTCTAATGTCTCTGCGTGGACGACGCGCTTTAGAGTACGCAATGTCACCAGGGACTCAAGTCATCATAATCAGTCCATTCGTTTAGTCTCTTTATACTATACTGCAGACATAAACAAACAGGCATGTCAAACTAAGAACATCACTCTTTGTCGTGGGAATAAAATATGTGCAAGGAGAAAATTTCAAAACGTCAGTAGATTGGACATATTGTAAAATAGAAACGCTAACAATGTTTGTTAAAGTTTCAAACTCTAGTGGATTCGGTTCACGTATTTCACCAACTGAGGAATACTTAACTTTTACGTTCCTAACTCGTTTACTTGTGACACTTCTTGGCATTTAAATGTCTGTTTTGGTGTATTTGGGCATCAATTCAAACTGTTAGTAGATGTTTTCCAATACAGACACGAATCGTGTATCTGGATATTTTGTGAGAAGGCTTAACGTTTCGCTCACTGTGACCTCCGTTTTATGGCATTTTTATTCAGATTGAACTCTATATACACAGGATGTAAGAAAAATCCTATAGCCATGCGAAGTGATGAGCTATTCAAAATAAATAGTTCTGTGATTACAATGTTTTTCTATCTTGAAGTATGACTTAGATATCGACGTTTTCCTAAACCAGCTTTCTATAAAACATGGGTTCTACATAAACTCAACCAACCAATTCGATTCTCGAGTTATGGCATTTTCGTCACAAGCTGCTGGCCAAAATTTCAATAGCAAGAGTACCTTTGTTTTTCCTGAAATTTTTCACACAGTTTAAATAAGTATATCAGCAGTACCACCTATTAGTTTGTTAAGGCTATATGGTTTATGTTACAACCTGTAGGGATACGTGGTTTTTTACAAATATTTTCTTCAAAGTTGGCACTGAGCGCTTGTCTGTCACTAGATTTTATAGCGATGTTGAGTTGAAATAGTATGATAATACTTCTTCAACTTCAGAGTTCAAACACAAAGTAAAAAAAAAAAGTGGCAGGCCACGTAACCCGAAGCTTTTGGGGCTGTGTGGCAGACTGTGGCGTCGTTTGGTAAAGCGAAACGCCTGAACAACTCGACTAGGTTATAAGACTATAGACTAAGCCTCTAAGGTCTGCACAAGATGCTTACGTTGTGGAAGCCTATGCCCAGCAATGGAGCTCTGTAAGTGTTCAACAATCAGACTACCTAATTAAAAAATCTATTTTTAAAATCAGCCCAGTAATTCCTAATATTGTCATGCTGGTTAAGCAACGTCTGGGTGTGCTGGGTGTCCATCTGGGTCCCTACTTCCATCCTAACATCTAAGGCAATCGACACACGAAGTGAAAACAGACAGCTAGTTTTACAAATGGAAAGTGGTTGCCCCTCTAGAGGGAGGGAGGACGATAATCGCTTCGTGTACTGTAATATAATGTGTAATACTGGAAGTTAGCGAAAACACGTTAGCCTTGTTCCGATCTCAATGAGATGTACATGAATAGTCTAATAATCTCTGACAGTGAGAATAATAAGCAGTTATGACCAATTTAGATTTAACAATTTCATTGTTACGATTGTAATGAACGAGAGAGGTGCTAAACGATCTCGTAATTAATTCTCGATTAATCACCTGAAGCTATTTATTCAATAACTGCTAACGAGACGGGATGGTCTTAATAAAGTGGCTTCGGAACGATTAATACTTCATTCAGCTTACCATTTAAAATTGAACACTTTGGTTCACAATACTTAATTACTGAGATTGAACAATATTTACATAAAATACCAGCATGCTTATACTTTACACCAATTACATGATGAGTCTGATCATCAAGTAACAGCGCCTACAAATGGGAGAAATGCCGACAAATCCCAAATGGCGAATTTACAAGGCAATTCGAATGGATAAGAAATCCTCGACAGCAGTTATCGGGGATATGCGCCGTGGCCCCTTCCCACACATGCCAGGTCTGGCCGATCATCCTTTTGCGCCGAAAATTCTTTTGAGAAAATAAATGTCTCCCTTACAATTTTAACGCTATCTAACCATTTACAAATTATTATATAAGGTAGTAACTATATGAAGTATGGGTATGTCAATTTCAAGGGGGTGATAAATGGATACCAGGAACTGTTCTAAATCGATTAGGCGCAACGGACTACACAGGTGTCGATAGCGCAAATAAAAATGTTCATGAACATATCGTTCAGCTAAAACAAATATTTCCAGCGCAGCCTAATTCGGCTTTTAGCCCTACCACCAATTCGTATAATCGCACCCATCGTTCTTTAGCGTTACCATCGGGATCGGGAATCTGGACAACTGGATGTTGTGGACAACTTTGGATAGTCCGCATCCAGGTTCGAGCCCGGAGCATTCACAAATCGTCATCGAAAGTAACCAGCCAGTATCTCAAGTATACATTTAATTTTATATAACTAGTCAGTTTAGAATTAAAGTGTCACTAGGATTGCATATGCAATCCGACTTCATTAAGACATTTTTCGTTTCTATTATATATAACAAAACTCATAAGAATCTGAAAATGAGCAACTGAAACTGAGTTATGAAGGATGAAAGCGAAACGCATTTTCCATGTATTCATATCAGATGGCCTAAGTAATATTGCATCAACAATTCAGTTCATAAATGACCCACTACTGAGTCGAGCCTCCATAAACATAGAGCGAAATTAGCCTACTGTGCCGCGCTAGACCAACCCATCTTTGGCACAGATATTGTATTAAGTTTTGCTTATTTTGTGGCTAGATGATCTGCATGTTGCCGGCTCTTATGACACCGTTAGGTTTGTATACGTTGGTAACATTGTGTATTCTTAATCCGTCACTACACAGAAAAATATTAATTAATATTGAATAAGGAGTATGTAATAAATGTAATAGGGCCGTTAAGCGTTAAATTTCTTCTTGTTTCTAGTACTTTACGTTCGGTCACGACGCGGAACGACTCTTAAAAGACTCTATAACCACTAAAGTACTTCAGTGTTGAAAGCTGTGACATAATTTTACGAGAGGCACGCAGTGTCGAGCTGTTAAAACTAGAGACATTTGAAATGTATGAGCGGAGAGCTCATGCCTAGAAATAGGTCGATTTGTTAACTATCAATCGCAGGTTCCGATACCCTCTCACAGTACCTGTGTTGCTAATCAAAACGGTATTTCACGGTGCTTCCTACAAAATATTCCTCTTCGGACATACACCTAGTTTTGAGGGTGTTAAAAAAACCCCTTAAAGCCGAAAGGAGCTCTATGTATCAATAGTTACTAGTGGTCGCCCATTGGTCAACATTCGACCATAGTTAATTTAAATTATAGTTATTTATATACAATTCTATTCTCAATTTAATCACAGACTTTAACAATAAACAGAAGAGTATACATGCGTGTGTGTTTCAAATACATGGTGGTGCATGTAACGGTTTGTTTATTTATTAAATGTTGATATTTTTAATGCATTATTTCATAAAATATACATTCACAAACACAAATGATAGTCAAGCCAATGACGCTGGCGGGTTGGCACAGGGTTTCGTATCAACTGTACCTTCTCTTATCAGGTACTTGCGACCCGCCCCGGCTTCGCACGGGTGCAATTGTGCATGAATATAAACCATCCTCTTGAATCACTCTATCTATAAAAAAACCGCTTCAAAATCCGTTGCGTGGTTTTAAAGATTTAAGCATACATAGGGACGGACAGACGACAGCGACTTTGTTTTATACTATGTAGTGATCAGCCGTCATCTCCTTTTGTTGGCTCTTACCACACCCTCAGGATGGAATGGGATGGTGACACTATGTATTCTAAATTGGCATACACTTTTCTGACCCAAAATGCTATTGGGTCCAGGGCATGCAGAACGTATTTTCAAATCTAATCAACCGCCTTTATTTCCTTTACAAAATATTGATGCCAGTGGTCAATGTTACCACGGTAATTATTCAATGACACGGTTAGTTCCTAGTTACGACGCTCTGGTACTCCATTAATCTCTACCGCGCACCGTCACGAGGCACCAATCAATCCTGCTCCTCTGCTTATGCAATGACCCGATACCAGTTTCCACTTACAGTCGAGCAAGGAGTGCTACTTAAATATCTGTTCTATTTTTAAAAATGAGATCTCATTTCGATCCACAAGAAAATTTTGAATTATGAACACATTGTCTCTAAGTTATATCGTTGATTCTTCGTCTTCTTCATCGTACAACGAACCGTTTTTTATATGATACCAATAAGCTATTTATAATACATAATTCTGTCCAATATGTTTCGTGAAAGATGAATGGGGACAACATTTCAGTAAGTATATGAAAGGTTGCCTGCCTCATACTCATACCGTTATATGTAAAAAAGAAACAGAAGTCGCAAAATAAACAAAACAGAACCATTTGAAGAGATTAACTATGATATTTAAATATGTTAAGGACGAGAACTAACGTTGGCGGGGCTTGTTATTCAAATATGTTGAGGCATAATATTAACACACTTTATTGACACGTGCACATCTTACGACCTTTTACAAGAGCCTGACCAGAAATACAGAAAAACAGAAACAACTAACTTAAAAAGGAACACTATTTAAAATTATAATAAAAGAGTATAAAAAAAGACCAAAGAGGTTGCGGGTCGCCAACACCCTTCTTATATATGGTGGAGACTCAGTAGTGGGTTATTTATAGACTGAAATGAAAATAAACGAAACACATGTACACATGTTACAACATGTATCACGGAGGCAGTTTAAAAACATGTAATTCACAATCACAAATGACATTCAGACTCAGGGCAAGTTTAACTCCTAGATCAATAAGGCAGTCATCAATTGGAAAATTATCATGTAAAATGTTGATCACTTGTGGCAAGCGTGTCTAGACAGATCCGTATGAAAAAAAATACTTTACTTGAACCCTAACGTAAATAACAACAACGACATTCATAAACCTCTCTTAATGGATCCACAAAAAGTTACGTTTAAATACAACAAACACATCTTCCACGTAAGCTTCCAAAAGAGTTCAGAGCAAAATAAAGTTAGAAAACATCATTGCCGCGCTAAAGCATTTAGTTAACATATTATTACCCAGTCACAGTGCTCATGTCACAAACGGGAGCATTTCTATGTAAATTTTATTGAAGCTCCTACGAAAAGACAGCTAAAAGTGCACATTTACGGAGCAAACGATGATGGCAGTTCACAATTATTGGTCATATACACATATGAAGGTATAGGGAGTGTAGCACTCTCTTAAGGGTTCCCACATATTTTTTTAAATCGACTCCACTGATCTTTATCGCAAGAGGTATGCGTATCGCAACACTTATCAAACAAATAATTCATGAAAACAAATAACTCAGTCCGAGACTCTCTGGCTTAAGCAAATAGTCTTGCCCGGAATCGCACCAGGGACCTTTGACCTAAAGGCGCGTTCACAGCCTTTTTTCATAGGAAATCTTGATGGATGGAATCACTAAGAGGCGTGTAGTGACAGAATACACAATCCCCAACCCATACCGTACTGAGATTGTCGGAAGAAGCGACTAAAGGAACGCAAGTGGCAGATCACCTAGCCGCAAGTGACAGAAAACTTGATACAAACCCAGTGCCAACCCGTCTTGCTAGCAGGGCACAGTCGGCTAATCTCCCTCCATGGATTTAGAGAGTCCGAATTAGTGATGGGTAATTTATAGGCTAAAACGGCGACGACAGCGAAGCGAGAGAAGATGGCAATAGGTCTCCTTAATTTGAGAACATGCTGCTGTGATGCCTTTGGATCAACGGGTCCCGGGTTCGATTCCGGGGTCGGGCAAGTGTCTTTGTCTAAACCAGAGGCACTTGCTCGGAGTCTAGGTGTCATTTGTGTTCGTGAATTACATGTTTGTAAACTGCCCCAGCGATACAGGTTATACCTAGTGCAGGGGTTACGTTTTTCTTTAAAAAAAAAATCTGCGCTTTTGCCGCCTTTCGATCAACGGGTTGATACTTGGTAGGCAGGCCAACATAGATGAAATTCATGTTGTATTGTCATAGTGATATATCCACTCGTCCCTGTTGTTTGCTTTGATAAACATGGCATAACAAAACCTCTTTAGTCATAACGAAAGAATCAATAGTAGCTACTACTGATAAACTTTTATTCTTGTTTTTTTTTTAAGCGGATCCCCTGCTTTAGGTATAATCTGTATAATACAAATTCACATGCACAAATGACACCCAGACCCAGAGCAAGTGCCGCTGATTTACATAGATACATTTGCCCGGCCTTGGAATCGAACCCGGGACCCCCTGATCCAAAGGTATCCAATCCCTAGAAAGTGTATAGCTTGTGATGCAAGCATCAAGAATGGAAGATACATAATGGAACACAAATGACTAAGCTTTTCAAATGATTCTCGGTTGGTTTTCACTGGAACCTCTATTTTGTAGTAATTTCATTCACAAAAACATCATTTGCTCAATACGTACAAATTGGAGCTACTAGCAAGCAATCAAAGTAAACCAAACTCCCACTCTGCCCCAAACTTTTTCTGTCGACGTGTCCATACCAAGATCATCATTTTGAGCCATATAGACGTCCACTGCTGGACATAGCATTAATGAGCTCTGGTCTGTATAGTGACGGATTTCGAATACATAGTATTACCAGCCCATTCCACTCTGAGGGTATCGTAAGAACAGACAAAATTAAGTGACAAAACTAGCCGCAAGAGAAAGAAACCTTGAAAAGAAACCCAATGCTAACCGGTCTGTCCAGTGTGGCACAGTAGGCTAATTACCCTCTAAGTAGTTGGAAGACGCCTGACTGAGCAGTGGGTCATTTATGGCCTGAGAAGTAGTAGTAGTAGTAATCAACTAAATTCAAAAGTTATTGCCAAGTGCTTGTGTTAAAAGCGTATACTACGTCCTGAAGTTAGTTTGACTGCCTCGTTGGTCAAAATTCCATGAACACTTCAAGTTCATTTCAAATGCCAGTTTTTTTTGTGGCCATACAAGTTTTAATATATGGAAGATAAAGTTATCGATGTATTTCGAAGTACTCGACTGCCTCGTTGGTCTAGTGGTGAGATGTGCCGCCTTTGGATCAACGGGTCCCGGCTTCGATTCCGGGGTCGGGCAAGTGTCTTTGTCTAAACCAGAGGCACTGGCTCGGAGTCTGGTTGTCATTTATGTCTATAATATGTATGTATTTACAAAAAAAAATGTATATAAGTAGTTTATCATCCATCTCGTTACCATAACACAAGCATTAAGTTGCTTAGCTTGGGACGAGATGGCGTTGTGTGAAACGTCCAAGGATATTTATTTAATTTTAGTATGGAAGTTACCAAAACTGCCAAAATCGTCAGGTTAATTGTTGTTTATGGCCCTTTTGAATTAGTGAGTTCGGAACGCAGCGCCAACTGAAAAGGCGCCGCTTGAATGTGAGCGTAACTATTTCTATGTAAATATAAAAAAGGCTTTAATATAACAAAATGTACCAGTTAACTCATGGGTTCCAAAAAGCACTAAACTAAAGCTTTTTTTTTATTTATCCATACAGAGCATTTTCAGGCCAAACTAATGGCCAAAAAAAATAACTCTGAGATACGAGACGTTGTAAAGGAGACTATATGCTTTTAGACATAAATCACAATGTTATACAGCGTCATACTATTTCATAAAATTTAGTGGAACTATTTCCAGAGCTAGTCGGGTTAGGACCCGACGGGTTACGGCAATCGGTGGGCATCCCGGGTAACTGGGACGCCCTCGGTCAATGAGGCTTATGTCGGTGGTAGGTCTCCAGACCCGCCGCCGGCCTCTAAGACGAGGGAAAAAGAAGGGCCTAATGTCACTTCCCCCTCCCTTCCGGCCCCTGTCTAGGGCACAAGTCAGCAGCAAGAGTCAGTACTCAAAATTGTAAAATACATTTTCAATAAATTAGTTAAGTTGAAGTATTGATGATTGAAGTCTAGATCTAAGTAGAACTTAGACTGAATCACACATTTGGGTATTACCACGCGACGGCTTGTTAAACATTCGCATCCAAGCACGGACCTGTTATAATGATGAGTGCCGGAGAATAGAAGGACCTGCGTGTTTAAGTTATTTATAAGTTCATCTCATAATGTGCGAGTTTCGCGTAAACTTTCATATTCATATCCCGTTGTATGAACCTTCCAGGCCTGCAATAAACGTTAATTTGGGCCGTAAAAGATCCACTGTTGAGTCGGACATGGAGAGAAATTATCCTTTTTTATGTGGAGAAATGGTGGGTCGTCGTGTCTAGGTTATGTCTGGACCTCAAAGAGCAAAGAACGCGATCATTTACTATATTTCAAATTTATGAAATGGTATGAAATATTTGGTCTCCACTTCAGGGGTGAACAATATTACAAACTGAACAGTCATAAGATTATGTTGGCCACATTCTCTAATAATTGAACCAAGAAGTTAATCAATACCAAAGAATCACATCTTGAGTTTTTTTAATTGTTAGCCAGCTATATATCGTTTGCTACCTAGACTCAGAACCCGCATTAAAGTTTCGAACTCGCTGTTCGCCACACTGCTTTTCATTTGATGTGTGGGCCGGTGAAATTCGCGTAACCCAATACAAAAATCGCCCTGTTATTTGATATTAGCCGTTGTTCACGTACATTGCAAAATAGTTACTATATTTGAAAGTATGGGATTTACAGAAAAAAGCAATGATGTTACAAGTAAAAAGGTGTAGATGGGTTATAAGCGGTCAGCAAGCGGCACGTTAAAAGTAGGCTAATTAGCAAACCCGACCTCAGTGTTGCATCGCTGGCGTCAACAGATGCACGTCAAGAGCCGTGTGTAAAAAGTGCTATAAAACAATTGAAAATGCCGTCGTGTGTTATGAGATATTGCACAAACTACTCTAACAAAACTTCTAAAAGTCAAGGAATCACTTATCATTCGTAACTATCACTATTTCTGTAATATAATTAATATTTTTTACATTATAATGTTATTCGTAAAATATGGCGGTAAAAATCAATGAGTGGAACAAAAGTATCCTCATTACCAAGTGCAAAAGAGATAGATGTCATTACGCGTCACAGACTTGTCAAAATGTTATGTCTGATTTAATTAATCTATATTGTTTCTAGTGCATGTGACGACGCATCACAACAAATTATATTTGTCTCTATTTAGCCCGTGATTATTAAATCATACCATCCTACTTTCACGACTCATCTAAAGCAGTGTGCATATTGCATATTAAGTTAACTATGTGTGCGTTGGCTTGCCATTTTTATAGATCGAATGTTGTACAGGTAACGTATCTACACCTTTTATTTGTAACATCATTGGAAAAAAGTATGTTTGTATTATTTTTGGCGCAGTACAAATAAGAGATAATCGAGATATTTAAGTTACTGGTACCAAAAAACCATTTATAACTCAAGAACGGCTGGACATATTTTAATGAAGGGCAGGGCATGGAGGTTCGTCTCACGCGGGATTAAAATATACCTGTTACGCGACTATTCAGTTCAATAAAGTTAGACGCCTGAAAAATAGAAACACAATATTTATCGAGTGTGTATAAAGATGAGTATGGAGGAAGAGTCGAGGCTATGATAACCTAACTATGTGTATTATTTTTTCTGACAAAAAGCGTAAAGTTTGTACAGCCGCCTGATGTACATAGAATGCGCCGTAGGTCGTATAGCAAATATATTTATGCTATGGAAAAGTAGAAGCTATGTATACAATCGCTATTTTATATAATTTTTCCGTACTTTCCGTGCAGTGACGGAGCAAGAATACAAATCACTGCCCCTTCCTCCCTATGGGTGTCGTAAGAGGCGACTAATGGGAATACAGAGCTGGTAACTGCTCAACTGGTGGTAGGGTTTACCCGCCTGGTTTGTTACCACCGTATGCACGACGAAAAACTCGTGAAGTGGCTGCTTGTCAGCCGCGTTTCGAGATCAGCCGGCATACTACCAGCGCTTGAGGCAGCGTTGCTACGACTGACTGAGCCGTTAGGGGTGTCTGCCAAACTAATGTATGGGGAGAATTGCGTTGATCCGCCGGCCAGGGAGACCCGAAGAAACGGCTGTTCCGCTGGCCGCCCGTGGCACAGTACAGGGGCCCAACCGTGCTTAACCAGCTCGCGTTGGCTGCCCTATCATGTCACGCATAATCCCGGGGTGGACGGTCGTGCCGGTTGGTGACCGGAAGGTGGGGTCCCGGCTGCCACTTCTGGGGGGGTTCGGGGGCCCTTCCGTCCGGCGGTTCAGCACTTCTTCTCTCCGTACAACCCTTCGGTGAAACACCTTTCACACACACTTACACTCATACACATACACACACACACACACCCTTATAATTTGTTTATTTCAGTCGTGGCAAAGTTTTCCTCACTTCACGCTTCTCTTCGTTTTTCTCTTATAACATGGCAGCACAAACAATGAATATTGGTCATTCAGCGGTGCACAGCCCCACCAAATCATCGCTTTTTAAGGTGGAGTTCTGCAACATTCGCGGACTCCACGCCAACCTCGTCGCCGTCCACCAACACCTTGAGACAGCACGGCCAGCAATGTTGTTTCTTACGGAGACTCAAATACTCCGCCCTGCCGATGCAAGCTACCTTGACTATCCTGGCTACGTACTAGAAGAGTCCTTCAAAGCCAAGGCCGGGGTATGCTTGTATGTCAGGGCGGGTTTCTGTTGTCGACGTCTCCGCTGCTTGGAAGACCCTTCCTTCTCTATCCTTGGGGTTCACGTGGACTTGGGTCTTCAGAGTCGAGTGTACGTTGGCCTCTATAGATCCCATAGCGGCGATATGGAGACAACCCAACTTTTCAATCACCTTAGCCAAGTGGCAGATGCCGCGCAGGAGCAATTTCCGAACGCAGAATTGGTATTTTTAGGCGATTTCAACGCACACCATGATATGTGGCTGAAATCCCATAAAACAGACCATGCGGGAAAATCTGCTCATGCATTCGCTCTGACGCACGATCTGACGCAGCTGGTCGATAGGCCTACCAGAATCCCGGACATAGCCAGTCATGCGCCCTCTTTGCTGGACCTCCTACTAACAACACACCCGGCAGAATACCAGGTCGAGGTCCAGGCGCCCCTAGGTTCTTCCGATCACTGCCTAATATCCACCAAAGTCCCGTGGGCCAGCCCTCCACGACCAGTAGCAAGCACTCGTCGCATTTGGCACTATGGCTCTGCAGACTGGGATGGAATGCGTGACTACTTCGCTTCTGTCCCCTGGAAGCAACGCTGCTTCAGAGAGAGTGATCCGACATTATGCACCGCTGCCCTTACTGAGGAGATCAAGTTAGGTATGGAATACTACATTCCGTTCTCGGATATCATCAGTAAGGATAGACGTAACCTCTGGTTCAACCGCGAATGCGCTGATGCTGTTTCCACGAAACGGTTGGCCTATCGCGCTTGGATCAGAGGTCGTGCTAATGGCGACCCTGCTATAGACTCTCTGAAGGCAGCTTACAATAAAGCTTCCAAGTCCTGCAAAAAGGCCTACATTAGGGCGGATGCCCAGCGCATTGCGCGGATTGGCCAGGAATTGCTTTCGCACCCCACAGGTTCACGTAGCTTCTGGCGTTTGGCCAAAAACGTGCAGAGCAATTTCTGCCAACCTTCGCTACCACCTCTCAGGCGTCCAGACGGGTTACTGGCCCACAAGCCTCAGGAGAAGGCCGATCTTCTGGTGCAACTCTTTGCGGCTAACTCCCGAGTCGATGACTGTAATGCATCGCCACCAACGCTTCCTCACTGTGGCTTTTCAATGCCTGACCTAAAAATCAGGCAACGTGATGTACGCACTGCACTACAGTCACTTGATACACGGAAAGCTAGTGGGCCCGACGGAGTACCGCCTATAGTACTAAGGAGGTGCGCAGCTGAGTTGTCTCCTGTGCTCACGCGTCTTTTTCGGCTTTCCCTTAGCTTGGGAAGTGTCCCGGAATCTTGGAGGGAAGCCATTGTGCAGCCGATACCCAAAAAGGGAGATCGCGCCGACCCGGCCAACTACCGGCCAATAGCTATCACCTCAGTGATGTGCAAAACAATGGAACAAATAATAAATAATCAACTAATCCATTACCTAGAAGATCACCACGTAATAAACGATCGCCAATATGGCTTCAGGCCGAATCGGTCCACAGGTGATCTTCTAGCGTACATCACACATCTCTGGGGTGAGGCTATGGACAAGCGTGGCGAAACGCTAGCAATCAGCCTTGATATCGCCAAAGCTTTTGATAGCGTTTGGCACAAAAGCCTTCTTTCCAAGCTTCCGGCATATGGTCTGCCTGCTCAGCTCTGCACGTGGATTGCGAGCTTCCTCCACGGGCGTAGAATACGTGTTGTTTCGGATGGATGCTCATCGCAACTCCTACCAGTTAACGCTGGTGTACCTCAGGGTTCCGTGCTATCCCCCACCCTGTTTCTTCTGCATATCAATGACATGCTTCCATTAGGTAACATTCATTGCTATGCAGATGATAGTACAGTTCATGCGGGATACTTCGGACATCCGGGGGCAGGGCCAGTGGAGACTGCCGAAAAACGAGTCAATTTGGTGATTGAACTTAACCAGACGTTGAACCACATTACAGAATGGGGATCTAACAACCTGGTTGAGTTCAATGGCAAAAAAACTCAAACATGCGCGTTCTCCGCTAAAAAGTCACCATTTCTTCCTCTCCCGTCTCTTCTGGGCACGACACTTGCGTTGCAGAGTAACATCACCTTGCTTGGTATGGAAATCTGCTGCGACCTAAATCCTAAAAATTACATCGAGGCTGTGATCAAAACAGCCTCACGTAAACTCGGAGTCCTGAACAAGGTGCGGCGCTTTTTCTCGGCTGAGCAGCTGTACCTGTTGTATAAAACTCAGGTGCGGTCCTCCGCCGAGTATTGCTCACACCTCTGGGACGGCTCCGCTAAGTATCTACTTGAAGCTTTGGATCGGATGCAGCGCCGAGCAATTCGCATTATAGGTGATGAAAATGTAACCATGAATCTCGAGCCCTTAAAACTCCGTCGTAATATTGCTGCTCTGAGTGCATTCTACCGACTGTACCACGGGGAGTGCTCAGAAGAGCTTTTCTCCCTTATCCCTCCCTCCCCTTTCCTTTGCCGTAATACGCGTGCGGGCCTTCAGTGCCACCGTTACACCGTAGCCGCCATTCCATCGCGAACGAAGAAATTTAGCAACTCGTTCCTTTGTCGCACCCTAAAAGCATGGAACTCCCTCCCTGCGCACGTATTTCCACCTACCTACAATATGGGGTCTTTCAAACGAAGCGTGAAGAGGCATCTTGCGGGCCGGCAGGGTGGGGATGGCTAATGCTATACTTACAGTCTAGCACTAGGTATCCCCACTTCTGGACGGCATTTCCACTTAACATCAGGCGGAATGCAGTCATCTGCCTGCTCTTACATAAAAAAAAAAAAAAAAAAAATTTACTAGCTGACCCGGCGAACTTTGTTCCGCATTATATAATATTTAAAACAAAAAGAAAGTTGGACATAGGATATCTGAGATTTTTATCCCGTCCGTATAAAACCTACTTTAACAAAATGCAACTGACAGCGAAACGTTATGTTGTCTATAGTTTAATGTGGTCGAAAATTTGACAATTAGTAATTTTGAATTCGACTTGTTTAAATTGTTGTAATTCACATAATATCTTTATAACTTGTAGCCTATGTGTTATTCTGATGTATGAGCTAGATTATTGTAAAGTTTCATTAAAATCCATTCAGTAGTTTTTACGTGAAAGAGTAACAAACATCCATCCATCCATCCATCCATACTTACAAACTTTCACGTTTATAATATTAGTAAGAAGTAAGATAAGATAGTAAGATAGTAAGATTATTCCGATCTGCTTATAACTGAACTTTACGTAAACATTACTACTTCTACGTGCTTCTACTCTACTACATGGAGGGTAATAAGCCTACTGGCATAGGGTTTCAAGATTTCCCCCTCGTCTTTGCTGCCACCTTGCCGTGGTGAGGAGGCTTGAGTGCCTCAATGATCCGTGGGGCCATACCGGCCAGGGCCTCCCATGCCGGGCGGGCCCACGGGGAGAGGTGAGACGAAGAGCGGCACCCAGCGCCGCAGTGGACTGGGGCTCCAGGGACTCCTCTGTCCTCAGAATTGCCCTGCGAGTCCTGGACCACTGCGGTGCACCGGCCTCTCGGGTTGACGCTAACCCGAAGGCTGACGGGCTCCTTCTGCGAGGCCGTTATGTCGCAGAAGGGGGCTGCGGGGCGGTCCGCAAAGGAGGGAGCTCCGGGAGACCCGCGCCGCGGACGGAGGCAGGGGTGGAGGGGCGTTCGTGAGGATGTAGACCCCTTCTGCCCTCGCCTAAGAGGCCGGTGGTGGGTCGGGGGAACCACCACCGACAAAAGCCTCGTTGACTGAGAGGGCGTCCTATTTGCCGGGATGCCCTCTCTGACAGTCACTTGCCCGCGTTGCGGTCACCACGCCGGGGCGTCACAGTAGACTGCGTTTACGCGAACTTGTGGCGCCCCAAGCGCGCCGTGTGAGGGTATACCGCTGGGGTTTTAGTGGGTAGACGACCCTTGTCGGAGTCCCACATAATCACCGACCTCTCCCCCGGGGGTGGTGGTATACATAAAGCATTTCCCCAGCGATAACTAAAAAAAAAGTGTATCAAGTTTTCCTTCTCTTGCTAACGGACTTATCATTTCCTTTTGTCAGCTCTCACGGCACCCTCAGGATGAAATAGGGTGGTGACACTATGTATTCTAAATCCGTCAATTCAGTTGCACTCCACTGTGCAACAGAATTTCATAATTTTATGGCTTACAACTGGATAGTTACGTTTTAACCGAGTATATTTCTGGTTGATCCGTAAATTAAGCATGAGAGTAAGTATTCAGCATCGGGTAAGATATCTATCAAACGATTTAAGGCACTTGATCCTTATGTCTCAATGGAACGTTCAAAGCTTTAAGAACGATGTTTATATCGCGTCTTGGAATGGCTGTCGACACGAAAAATTTACGGTGTTCGTAAAGTCTGTTCAGTAATTTAACAAACGAATTGCCGTTAACCTGCGATTAAGTTCTACCGTAGACGTTTTATATGTTCAGTATCATTTTTAGGGCCCTATAAAGCCAGTTTATACTGGGTCTCAATGATTGAATGACTTTTGGGAATTTATCTCCGATAGTCTGCCTTGTTCTACGTTTATTTTTTATTGATTTTTAAAGAGTTCTCCTAGTAACAGAGGTTCGTTCCTTATTATATGCATACCTGTAATAATATGTGCCTACGTTATCAACATGCAGTTAATTAATTAAATTTATCGTACAAACAGCCTAAGGAAGATATTTTTAGACATAATTATAAGCTTTAGTAGTTATAATTTGTTTAGTTTTTATAAAAAGAATAATAATACTGTGAGGTGCTTGCTGACTGTTTATTATTTTAAGATAAAAAAATGTTACCATATTCGACAGATAAAAAATTGATACCAAAAAAATATGATGTAGTTTATTTTAATAAAATAATGTAATTTATTTAACAACACCTAGACCAAAGCACGTAGGTCAGTATGCTTACCTAGAGACTTCTGCCCAATTCCGGAACCGAACAGAGCTATACTAATCAAAGGCAGCGCTTTTAATCCCTAATTCAAATTGCTAGTAACCTTTAGTCTTATCATTCCCGCCATTTTCTGCTTATCAACACAATTATTCACTGTTTTTTTATTGTTATTGTTATTTTTATTGTTTCTTTTACTAGTTTTAGGCATTGTATATAATATTTTATTACATTTATAAATTAATAAAAAATATTTTCGCAATAAAAAAAAATTCACAACATATCAAAATAATAACATATGGAAAAAAGAAACAAATTCATTCAGGGGATTTAAATGTGTGTCAAACCATTTTATAATAAATTGTATCAGTTCTTTTAACGACAGTAGATGTCGTACGTGTCGTTTTCACGTCTATCTTTCCTTTTTCTCCATCTTCCCTATACGATCTAATTACCTAAATGTTGTCAGACAATGTTTCTACTGAGTTTTTCCCCCAGTCCACGGAGGCATACAAAATTTACACCGATGTAATGAGACGTGATTTCTCAAATGTTATTTAACGACTGACATGTACAATGTGAAAATTCAATTCCTCTCATGTCCCACATGTTTTTTAAAATTTCTTTAGTTTTTGTTTTTTTTCAAATTCTTCTTCTATTTCGGTCCCTCATTACTGAGAATAAACAAATTAAACTTCGATCGTCGATCGGATACATTGCGGGTAGCTATTTATATCATCTGACCATCTCATATGTGTTTTTTTTCTAAGCACGCTTAACTTCAATTTCTCCTGTTATTAGCAGCTTATCCAGGCGACTGTGTTTATTTGGCCTCATGATATGACCAATAAAGCCACTCACGAGCTATGGTGGAAGAACTTTTGTAATTTGTAATAAATTGGAACGTTTCTGTTATTTAGGCCACCTGTTGAATACAGATATAGTATGTGATACAACATCTGTCTGTTACGTTTTCTTACCTAAAACTCAGCCAATGTTTGGGCCTTAGAGACAAGAAAAGACAATATCGTTTCTTTTTAATATGACACACCCAAAGGACTAGAAATATATACGTACTTACTGGAATATTGAGCGCGGATACGAAATCCAAGCCGATGAAATGTTTATTGAAATGAAAACAAAATATGTGAATAAATATAACGTGATTTACATAAAATAAAATAGTAAATGTTTACATAATCATATTTAATCTAACGGTACCTTAAATATGCGTCAGTTAAAAATGCAAGTAATTTGAAAGTACTCAAAACCAGCTCTATTTATAACGTAGTTTCAATGCTAAGTAATGTTACGAGACCAGACGTTTTCACTCGCTATCTTGGAATGACATATTTGCATCTGACGTAAACTGATCGGGGGCTAGAGAGCTATTTATAGTTAACCAACTCCAAAAAACGAGGATGTTCTCAATTCGTCTGTTTTATATGTGCGTTACCGTATAACTCCTTAATTTGTAAACAGATTTGGAAATATACTTTTCCTTCTCTTGCGGATTGATTTTTAGTTTTGGTACCTTTAGTCGCCTCTTACGATAACCGCAAAATAGAATGGGTTGGTGAGACATTGTATTCTAAATTAGTTACAGTTATTATGGACAAATATTTTCTTTCATCGGTATTGCACTTAATTATAAAGGGAGATAAATATTTTTAACAGTTTTATTTCTGGCATTATTTTTTAAAGCCAACTCTATATAACTATGTCCCATCTAAGACAAGACAAAGCTTTTAGTTAAAAAAACTTGCCTTAAATGGAACAAGATGTCGTTAGCTAACAGGCTACAACTCGACAGCGTCAACCGGACATAGAAAAAGTTTTAAAAGGTTTTTCAATGACGACTTTTCTAACATAGAATCTTGTCGCTGTTACTTTCAAAAAATTTTAATGACAATATGTTGTTCCTCTAATTACATAAGTTAGTCCGTTGGGTGATGGATTTAGAATACGTGGTTAGGTGCCACCACCCCACTCCATCTTGAGTGACCAGCGTGGCACAGTAGGCTTATTACCCTCCATGGAACTGTAGGAGGTCCGACTCAACAGTAGGTCATCTATGGCCTGAGAAGTAGTAGTTATTTCTTTAATAAAGTTGGACATATCTGTTAACTATGTAGTTTAGGCGGGAAACTGTTATATTAGGTTACTTTCGCGTTTATAAACACGGACAAGAGCTTGCTATCATTATCATCGTCATTATCAGCCCACATTAGTCCACTGCTGGACATAGGCCTTCCCTGAAGAGCTTGCTACACTATTCTTTATTATACGTAGCTTTTTTACATATTACATCTTTGTATAAAGTTTAGTGTGTGCCGCACCTTCTAAACCTCAGTTCCTTTTTTCCGGCAGATAGTTTCCTAAATAAACTTTCCATTCCACAATAGTGAAAACACTTTTTAACAGAAAACAAGGAAATGCTATTGGTTATCAAAACTATCGCAAACATAAAAAGAAGCCCAGAATCAACTTCGAATTGAATTTACAAAAGAAGATTAGAATATCTGGGACCATATTTAATACATATTATTGTCACGATAACACGCCAATATGAACCGTTTATAAAATAAAATCATTAACGAAAGAAATGTATACAAGGTAATGTTTGAACGGGTAGCCAAATTGATACAGGCCATTTGGAATCAATAATACTTTCGATCTGTAAATTATAAACAGGTATTTATATTTTGCAATTTTTTTTTTGTGTTACGCACGTACGAATAGCATTGAAGTACAGTGACTTTATCATCACACACCTATAAATTAAACTTGATAAAGCACTTAGTTACACACGAAATACACACATTCTATTGGTTCTCGGGCCATCGCGGTCGATCTACTTCTTTTTACATTTTCTAGTGATTGTTCTTTTATGTTATTTATGTTCAACAAATTTTGGTGTTTGTCAGTAGTATTAATGTGATTTGCTTGACCTAAAGACCGCACCTTTGCATTTCGGTCAGATTTGAAAATATCCCCACGCACTAAGATTCATCATTGAGACATATTTTACTAGCACCACATACCTCAGAATAATAACTTAAGCGACTTTCAAAGAATTACATCAGTTAGGTCTTTGACATCCTTATTTTTGTCTAGAAACTTCTAACACTGCTTGATTTTGGATGGGTTTACAAAATTATGCCGTTGCGGGGGTCGGTCGGCTTGGACATGTAAATCTGTCTTATCACATCAGTCTTTGTATCCAAAATTGGCGCTTTATAAAAAACTAGCGACCAGCCCCGGCTTGGCACGGGTACAATGATGAACATCTAAATTTATCAGTGTTTCTGTAAATTATCTATTCTGTAAATTTATCAGCATTTATTATACATATAAACCTTCTTCTTGAATCACTCTATCTATTAAAAGAAACTGTTTCAAAATCCGTTGCGTAGTTTTAAAGATTTAAGCATACATAGGGACGGCCAGACGACAGCGACTTTGTTTTATACTATGTAGTGATAGTGAAGTAACTACAGAGATTACCGGCTCTTTTCTGTAGAGCAGCCTTCCAAAAAGATGCTAAATAGTAAATGTTAAATGTATATTAGCCGCGTACTGACTAAGCGAGCAGCCTCGCGAGGCAGCCTCGGACGTTTGCTTCGCAACGTTTGCCGCGCGAGGCAGTCTCGTTCTGTTTTAATACAGACCGAGGCTGCCTCGCGCGGCAAAGCCGACCCGGAGCGAGGTTGAGCCAGAGTGGAACGATTCGATCGTTCAGTTACTTACAACTCGAACAGAGGATACGCGAGCGCAGTGCATATGTAGTTCTGCTCCTATATGATCCTAACAAAGACTCCATATTTTTTTTAAGTTAGTTATTGGAATATTCATTTCCCAGTTTATGTTTCTCCACGCACCTTCTTCCAGTCCTCTGTTTGTATAATCAGGACATTGCGCGTCCCATAGTGGTCTATATTCGCCTTAAAATTGTTTTTTATCTTATATCTATCATTATCCATGATTCCATGTTCGATAAACAAGCGAGGCATAGCACAACAGTCTTGAGTGCGAGGCACCTTTGAGCATGGACAAAAACCGACAACGCTCGGCTCGGGCCGAGGCACGCTCGGGCGAGGCAGCACGTGCGTTTGCCTCGGGCGAGGCACGTCCTGACAGATTGAGGATTTGCCTCGCGTGGTTGCCTCGCGAGGCTGCTCGCTCAGTCAGTACGCGGCTATTGGCGTGTCAAAAGAGTGTAGATGTCTCAACTTGATGAGACTGCAAATTTGATTACAATATATATATATATATTAAGGTAACCCACTGCTGACTCGGGCCTCCTCTCATTACATTAAGGGTACAGTACCACTCTGGCCAGACGAGTTGTCACAGACATGTGCCTATCTAGCTCAAAAGAATAAAAAGCAATACAATATATTTATATAACCTGCGTTAAACGATTCACTTATACCATGTACAAGATAGCTTGATCGATTTGAGAGACGGGTTAGTGATGGGAAACGGACAATATCTAGTCTCTATAATCGGACAATAGTTTTTAAACACTTGTAAGTGTGACAAGTTTGCGTGGGTGTATTATGTGTAAATCGATCAAGCTATCTTGTACAGGGTATAACAGTAATTCGGCATATATTATGTTAATTTGCAAAGGTACAAAATTGTCGTTACGTGACCGCAAACAGGGAAACCGCAAACCTTCCTAGAAACCCCTTGACCAAACGTATATGTCTAAGAGTTTACCACACTGTAAGCGTCACCTTTATAACGCCAGCAAAAACATACGATATGACCCAAGCCATTTCTTGTCAGCTCTTCTCCATGAACTGGCCTTCCAAACCAGGGGCAATAACAAAAATGTTATAAAACTAGCTGCACCCGGCGATTTTACCCGCGTGGTGATGTAAAATTGTTATAATTGCCACCAAAGATAATTTGTTCCTACTATTGTTCCTACTAATTTTATTTTAATTATCTTTAGGCACTATTTCTATATAATATTACATTAATACGCTTAAGTATTGTTCGGTGTCATGTTTATTCTGCTCTCTTTTACTCAACCAGCAGGTGATGACTTGTTTTTAGGAGTTTAGGTCCATATTTTTTGGTCAGCCTCAGTAGCTTAGTGCTAAGTATATGTTTATATATGTGTGTATATACATACCTATATATATATATATATAAAGAGGTTAAATAATATAAACGTAAATTTATACATTGTATTTATATTTTAGTAGGCCGCTAATACAGTATAATTATTAACTTTTTCAGAATTTCGAATTAGATAGTATGTCTGAATTAAACTGCAGTGATATTTTCCTATCGTGTTCTTCATCCGATAGTATTGAAAGCTTTGCGAGTATTACACCATCTCTTCACGATTCACTTGAGGATGAATTTGGCAGCGCGCCTAATAATTTTAATGTTGTGCATATAAATGCTCAGAGCATTCCAGCTCATTATACTGACCTGGTAGTATCCATGAACTGTAAAAATTTACACGCGATACTTGTATCAGAATCCTTTTTAAACCCTTCTCTTTCTTCTACTGCGTACACTCTTCCCGGGTTTCAGTTAATCCGTAACGATCGCACATGCAGTTCCTATGGAGGTGTCGCCATCTATTTACGGGATTCGATTCCTTTCTCTATCGTCAGTAAGTCACCACAGCCCCCTCCTGCTAACACAGCTGAGCATCTTTTCATCGATATTACGCTCCACCACCGTAAAGTACTCTTAGGTGTATTCTATAGTCCTTCCCTGAGAATCAATTATTTTTCTTCCTTCGAAAATCTTCTCGAAGAGTTGTGTCCGTCCTATGATCACTCCATTATAATGGGAGACTTTAACACATGCCTTCTTAAGAATGACTCACGAACTAGCTTGTTTAATTCTACGGTTGTTTCCTGTAATCTTAAAATATTACCTCTCTCAGCCACTCATCATTCACCGAACTGTACCCCCTCTCTTCTTGATCTAATTTTGGTATCTTCTCTTGATCACGTAGCCAAGCATGGTCAGTATAGTGCGGACGCTTTCTCCTATCATGACCTCATTTTCGTTTCGTATAAAATTCGCCCACCAAAAGCTAAAGCAAAATGTCTACTTCAGCGAAACTTTGGCGCTATGGATTTTGAGACCGTTACATTAGCCGCCAAGGAGATGGACTGGTCGAGGGTTCTACTAGCGGAATCTGTTGATGACAAACTTTCTTATTTTAATGTATTATTGACGGAGTTATTCGACCTGTATGCACCCATACGTAAAATAAAATTTAAACACCTCCCGGCACCTTGGTTGACTGAAGATCTGAAGAGACTTATCGATAAAAAAAATTACGCAAAATCTAAATTTAAAACGGACTCTCAAAATAAATTCCGCAACCGTTATATTAGGGCCAGAAATCGTGCAAACACAGCCTGCAGGGATGCTCAGAGACAACATATTCATTCGTCAGTCGAAAATGGTGACCCTGCTAAAGTGTGGCGATTCCTTCGGTCCTTAGGTATCGGGAAATCACGTCACGATGCTTCATGCAAAGCAGTGGATTTAGACCAGCTTAATCAGCAGTTTACACAGTCATCGGCATTAGATGGTTCTGTCAAAGCAGCTACCCTTCAATATCTTAAATCTCAGTCTACTTTTACTCATGATTCGTTTACTTGTACTGCTGTGTCAGACTCCGAAGTTAAAAAATATATTCTTTCCATCTCCTCGAATGCTATTGGAAGTGACGGCATTAGTCGTAAAATGATTATCCCCATCATTGATGTCCTATGTCCAATCATTACCCATATCTTTAACTGCTCCCTGACTACTGGTATCTTTCCAACCCGTTGGAGGGATAGCCTAGTAACCCCTTTGCCCAAAAAACCCAACCCTTCATCATTTAACGATTATCGTCCCATCTCTATCCTTCCTTTCTTGTCTAAGGTCCTCGAACGTATTGTTCAAGGGCAGCTTAGCGCATTTGTCGCATCTAATAACATCCTCAATCCTCTCCAATCCGGTTTCCGTCCGGGTCATAGTACGACTACGGCTCTTGTCAAGATTTCTGAGGACATTCGCCAGGGAATGGAAAACCAGCAGCTTACCACTCTCACTCTTCTTGATTTTAGTAATGCTTTTACTTCAGTCGATCATGACATCCTACTTGCTACGCTGCGTTCTCATAATTTGTCCCCAATAGCGATCGACTGGTTTCATAGTTACTTGTCCGGTCGCCGGCAACGTATCCGTATTGATGATAATTACTCCAACTATTGTAGTGTTTCTGCCGGTGTACCGCAAGGAGGGGTGCTTTCTCCACTATTGTTCTCCATTTTCATTAATTCCATTGCTGATGGTCTTCTATCATCTTACCATCTATACGCCGACGACCTGCAAATTTATGCTCAGTCCACTTTGAACGATTTACCAACTGCTATTCAAATTATAAATAAGGACATGGAACACATTTATAGCTGGAGTGCTTCTCATGGACTAGCCGTTAATCCAGCCAAATCACAGGTTATAATAATAGGAAGTCCGTGGTTTATTTCCCGAATCGACTACAATGACCTACAACCGGTCGAATTCAATGGTGTTAAGCTACCTTACCAACATTCAGTGCGTAATCTTGGTATATTTTTTGACAGTACACTATCTTGGAAGGACCAAGTAAACTCTGTAAGTAAGAAAATATTTGCTGCTGGCGGCTCTCTTAGGCGACTACGCAATTTTTTGCCACATTGTACCAAAGTTTCGTTGGTACAGTCCCTCTTGTTACCCATCCTAGACTATGCTGATGCTTGTTACCTAGATATTAGTTTAGAACTCCTTAACAAACTTGAACGGCTCCAAAATTATTGCATCAGATTCATCTTTGGCTTACGTAAATTTGATCACGTCTCCGAATTTCGTTCACGGCTGGGGTGGCTTTCGGTACGCCATCGTAGGGATCTGCGGCTGCTATCGTTATTATATTCCATCCTATTTGATCCTTCCTACCCTAGTTATCTGAAAGAACGGTTTTCGTTTGTTTCCTTAACTCAATCTCGTGAACTACGTTCCTCAAATACATTACGTCTCAACATTCCTTCCCAAACCTCTAATTTCACCTCTAATTCTTTTACTGCACGAAGTGTTCTGCTCTGGAATTCTTTACCGGATACGATTAGGCGCGCTGATAATCTGAACATCTTTAGGAAAAGACTAAAATCTCATTTTGCTAATATCGGATTATAGTATATTTAATATCGTGTTGTGTGTATTATGTTAATTATGTTGTTACGTGTTTGTATTAGTGTGTTTGTATACATATTTTTATTATTTTATTAGTATGTAGTTACGTTACTTATATTTATTTCCTCATTAGGTATAGAGTATTATATGTAAGTTTATCATAATCAAAATATATTATATCTATGCTCTGGATATTTATTGCTGCACCACCCGTTTATATCATAGATGCTACTTTCGCTATAAGGTTGCCTGGAAGAGATCGCTGATTAGCGATAAGGCCGCCTAAATGTACTTTAGTTGTTACGTTCTTACTATGTTTTATGCTTATGTAATAGTGTACAAAAAAGTGATAAATAAATAAATAAATAAATAAATAAATAATGATGACGGACAGTATTTTATATTTTCGTACTTCGTACTTATATTTTGGTTAATTTACTCTATATCTTTATAAATTATGGCCTATGTGCTATTCTGATGTTTAAGCTACATTATTGTACAGTTTCATCAAAATCCATTTATAGTTTTTGCGTGAAAGAGTAACAAACAAACATTCTTACAACTTTCGTGTTTATTCGTGTAGGCTAATTTCGCTCTTGAAACTGGAGAAGGCTCAGTTGTGGGTATTTTACAGGCTGAGAAGAGATGTCAATATAATATACGTAAAATTTGCTTTTGAAGCTACTAAAAATAAGCCGAACTATAACACCACGTGGCTATGGGGACGCGCTGAAAATAAATTTCAAACTAACTTGTACCACCGTTTTAATATCTGTTAAGCCCAATTAAAAAAACTTTAAAAATACATGCGAACGTCAAAGGAATTTAATTTGCACCGCCATTTTATCGCAGAACTGTGCGCGAATACACTACACCTCGCAGACTTTTCTATAACTATTTAGTTTTCTTATTTATTTTATTTATAACTTTTTTGTACATTAATACTAAATCATAAAATATAGTTAGAAGGTATCAACTAATGTACACCTATGCGGCCTTATCGCTAATAAGCAATATGTGCAAACCTTAACTGGAACAAAAATAATTTCTTCATCGTATTATAAATCTTACTTATTACTTTAATATCAATAATATTTATAATCTAAACAAACGTATCAATTTGTAATCTCATGGTTAGGGGTCGCCAACACGGGTAGTGAATAGTACGAGCTAATTGGGAATTCGTCGACGGGAGTACTCAACACGCTCACTAAACGCCCTCGCCCACGACCACGAAGATAATACAATATTCCTACGGCAACGGATGAGGGCACACGAAAGGCATAATTTGCAATCTCATCCAGCTATCTAGCGAGTTTTGTTCCTTGCGAGATAGTGAGTATTACACAAAGCAGTGAACGCTTAAAGATGGCACTTTCCACAAAGAAACAGGGGACGTAATCTCCGAGAATAATGGCCGCTTATGTTTCACGCGAATCATCTTATTTACATTTCAGTCGACTTCAAAAAAGAATTTTAGGTACTTATTATGTTACCACCTCATTGCATTCTATTCTCGCGTTTGACACATTTAACTTTGTTGCCCGTCTCGTAACAAAGTGAATTTTATAACCTTGGTGTAAGACAACAAAAAATGTATGACGTACCTACAAGAAACCCTGTATATTTTATTTTTCATAGATGGCAAATCTTTATGAAAGAATTGAAGTGAAGTAAACAATTTTCTTCTTTTATATGGAAAGGTTCACCTTAGCTTAAAAAACTAATTGGATATATTTACTACAAAATAGAAATACTACCATTCAGCCCATGATTGACCCACTATTGAGTAGAATTCCTCTAGTTACATAGAGCCTTCTGTGCCACGCTGGCCAAATGGGTTAGGACAAGGTTTTGTGTCAAGTTTTTCTTCATTTACGGCTATGTTGTCGGCTTCGTCATTTCATTTTTCGGCTCTTACAGAACTTGATCATAATGAAATGTTTGTTAACACTAAGTATTACAAAATCTAGTTTCAACAAAACAACGATGTTACTCTTGATTGTGTGAACAGTAACTGTGCTAGCTATGCCATCGTAACAAAAGGCATATCTGGTGAACATCATGCGTGGTTGTTTGCGTACTTATGATTTATTATATTACTTGAGCATGTGTCATTCAGGATGAACGCAGGCATGTGTGGTGTGGCACCTCCCGATGTGCCGCCTTTGGATCAACGGGTCCCGGGTTCGATTCCGGGGTCGGGCCAGTGTCTTTGTCTAAACCAGAGGCACTGGCTCGGAGTCTGGGTGTCATTTCTATCTATAATATGTATGTATTTACAAAAAAAAATGTATATAAGTAGTTTATCATCCATCTCGTTACCATAACACAAGCATTAAGTTGCTTAACTTGGGACGAGATGGCGTTGTGTGAAATGTCCAAGGATATTTATTATTATTTATTTATTTATTACCTACTGACAGGCTTTGAATTCTTAGTAAGTCGATGAGACGAAAAGGTTTTTAAAAATCCCTATGCCAAGGCTCATTAGATAATGTTGTGTTCCTGTACGTAAGTATGGTAACAAACGGACTACCTGGGGGGTACACCCTATCCATCGGAGCATAAAAGGTGCTTAATAAAAAAAATACTTTCCATTTAAAGTATGGGACAATACCTTTTGGCTGTCAAAGAAGTGTTCACTTTGTTATGAGAACAATGCCTATCGATTATTAGGGCTTCTTGAGCAATCAAATGAAGTACAAAAGAAAAATACCAAGTTTATTTAATTACTGAGGTAGAACAACCTGACGGTGCTGTAAGAGCTGACAAAAGGAAATGACAAGACCGATAACCTAGCCGCAAGAGAAAGAAAACATGATAATATTTATTTGCACATTCAAATTAACAAATGAGTTATAATAACCTATTCCATAACAAAATTTCACAAACGTAAAGCAAAGTTTGTCAATAACTAACAAACTACCTAGTGATATCTATACCACCGATAACTATGAAACAAATATGGAAGTTAAAAAAAGCAGCAAGATAAAATAAAGAAACCAATGGTATAACTATTAATCGTATTTTGAAATGTGTGCCGAGCTGGAATAAAAAGTGCCGCCAACAGAACCGCCTACGGTCTCTCCCTGACAGGACAATGTCAGTTATTGTTTCGAACGAAACAGCTAAGATTTGTTTACGTAATCTTTTCATTCCACCGCTGTCAATATATTTGTCTCAATAGAATTTTTTAATGAGACTTTCGCTTTAATATCTCTATGTGCAATCTTTATTTGTTATAACAGAAAGCTTATTTTTAATCGGAACTCCCCGCCGCCGCGATGGGTTGCGCCTATCCGAGAGCATCCGGGTAGACCCCTAGACCAACAAGCCCTCAAGTTGGTTTATACTTATTATCAAAGAAAAGTATTTAGGATTAAGCCCAGAAGTTCGCGATGTTATTCGAACAACTAAGTATGCTATGAAGAATTTCCGTTAACAATATCTTGTAAAACGAGGCACGCAACTCAAACATTCTTTAGTTATTAAGTATTTAAATATTTAGTATATGCCTGTCTCGTTGGCTACTTGACCTATATTGGCGCTTGAATTATGCATAAATGAATACGATATACCTTCGCAAACCAAAACCTGCAGTTTTATTTGAGTTAAAAGTACTAAGTCTAATCAACTCATTAGGTGAAAGTGCCTTAACCCACAAAAGTCTCAGTTTCATGTCTCACTGAGGCGGGACTCTTCCAATACCGTGGATGGAATTAAGAATAATAAGCGCCTTGACGCACTAGCGGCTGGCCGCCTAAGCGGCTAATGAAACCGCGGTTAGCCACGCTGGTTAGATGGGTCATCTAAGTTTTTATTAAGATTTCTTTCTTTGCAGCTAGGTTGTGTTCCTTTCGGTCCCTCTTTCTCTAATAGCGTTATAGTAAGCGTATAGAGTTGGCATAGAGGAGTTAGATCTTATTAAAAAAAATAAGACATTAAAGTTGCACCATAACTATTGTATATACTTAGATGTATTTAGTCTAAGTGTAATCAAATAAATAAGATAGTAAATAACACGAGATATAACCTTAAGCACATTTTTTTATAATACCTTCCACAATCTGTGTAGTTTCATATTTTATCAAGACTCCAGTGAATTGGGGCTTTCGGTGATAGTAGTATTTCTGATTTGTACTTACGAGTACGATACATATCAGAAGAATAAGTTATTTGTAAGATTGTTCTTCAATTTTCTGGCGCCCCATAGGAACTGAGAGGAATAAGAATGTAGATATGTATATAATTTACTTTCAGTAAGACAATCGTGACCGTGTATTGACGGATTTAGAATAGGTACACAATGTCACCAACCCACACCATCCGGTGGGTGTCGTTAGAGCCGACGTAAAGGGACGTAAGCGGCAGACCTAACCGCAAGAGAAGGAAAACCGTCAGGTTTTCCTTGTTGTGTCAACAAACCACCCTCACCACAAGGTTACAGGGAGTTGATACAAACTCAGCCAACCAGCTCGATTCAGCCGTGGGTCTCGATTTAACAGTGGGTCGATAATAGGCTGAAATTATGAAGGTAACCATGAGATCAAACTAATGTCATAAACGTGGAAAAATGGATGCTTGTTTCATCTTAGATGATAAAAATATATTTTAACAAGCAATATGTAGAACTAGCTGACCCGGCGAACTTTGTTCCGCATTATATATATTTAAAACAAAAAGAAAGTTGGACATAGGATACCTGAGATTTTTATCCCGTCCGTATAAAACCTACTTTAAGAAAACACAACTGACAGCGAAACGTTATGTTGTCTATAGTTTAATATGGTCGAAAATTTAACAATTAGAAATTTTGAATTCGACTTGTTTATATTGTTGTAATTCACATAATAATCTTTATAACTTGTAGCCTATGTGTTATTCTAAAGTATAAGCTATATTATTGCAAAGTTTCATTAAAATCCATTCAGTAGTTTTTACGTGAAAGAGGAACAAACATCCATCCATCCATCCATACTTACAAACTTTCACGTTTATAATATTAGTAAGATATATAAATCTGATTAAAGTGAGCCATCGGTGAGCGCAATTTGGAAATGTGATGTTGTTGATGACTTTAAATAAAACCACGAAGCTACATAAAGGGACGTACTATAATGACGTAGTACATAATACTATAGTGATCGACTCTTGAAGTTACTCGTAGCTATAACAAAGTACAATTCATTTCGGGGGTATATCAATAGACCTAGATTAATGGTAACTGAATAAATAGCCGTAAATTTTAGCAAGGTGCGGCTGCAATAAAGGTACTATTCTGGCGCCCATGTGTGACTACTTCTGATTTACGAGAATAAAAAAGGAATGGATAAGTTTATTTGGATTTGACATTTTCTAAAATTTAACTATTACGTCAGGTTCGTGGTTATACGAAAATAATCAAAAATTTCTTCATAGCAAACGATTCGTGATAAATACACCCTGTATAGATACATCAGTGAGTTTAGGTACTGTGTTCAAAACAATTTGTGCGTAAGATATAACAAAAAAGACAAACTGGGCGGATTTTTTAAATATGAGGTCAATAGTCGCCTTTTATTGAAACGTTTGTCATAAAAGCGGAGTTCCATTTATGCCACAGTTTTAAATTCTGCTGTATCTACTAACTTATTTCAATAATAATTCTTGCCAATTGTGCTACCTGTGCCCATCATTACGTGTGGGTACAACTTTCCAAGTCCCTACACTTCCTAATTTCTATAGACGTGCCCATCCCACACTATGCAATTCCTAGCATTACTTAATCTGAAGTTTCTAAGTGCTTGTGACAAAAGCGTCTGACGTACATCTCGAGCTGACACTATATTTAGTAAGACACCAAAACTGTCATAATCGATAATCAACGTCCTATTGATTATCGATTTTGGCTCTATATTTTAAAGGCAAGCTTGGGGCCCGAGCAAGATCTCTTAAGTATATTAGTATTTTTTCAAAATCTATAGTCGTCATATCAATGTATGCATGAACATAGATGTGTGCATCAACACGGAAAGGCAGAGTGAAAGATGTTTATATTGAGCAATTTTGATCTGGGATTTGGGTTCATCTACGTAGGATTTTCAAAAAAGTTTCGTTTGAAATTGAATACAAGTTGTCTCACATTAAGCAGTACCGTTAATATTCTACAGTGTTATGGTTAATATTTTGTATTGTATTATTGAAATCTAAATTATACGTAAAGTTTATTTAAATACCTACTTAAATGAACCATAATATTGTTACGACAGATTTATCGACAAACCATCCAGTCGCAGCTGTGACTGGAATCTTATTTACGATGTTCGGACGTTAATTGACACAGTGTACACAATTCTATGTACAGCTCTGTGCAGAACACCTAAGTGGACTCCCCACGATCGTTGAGTAGTGATCTATTTGCACTTATCGTGCTGTGAAGAAAATCTTCTTAACCCATAGCTGACCTAATGCAGAAATTGCACTTCATCGATTTGATGGAGCTTGATTGGACTTGGTCGCACAGCCCAGGCAAATATAAATGATTCATTTATTTCGTGCAAAGTTCCTACACAAGTTACAGCTCATAATAACTATACGCATAATAAAATAAGATTTAACTATTTGGCTTGCGAATAGACTGCCAAGACGAACTAAGTCTACCGGCTTCATAGAAAACACTAAGGACAGAACATGGTAATGGTGCTATCTATCTTAAATCCATTATCAGACGAACTATGGTCAAACTAGAGCAATAAAACTTATCGTCCTTAACGCTTACTCCTATGGGAAGTAACCAATAGTAATGCTTAACTGTAATGTTCCCATTACGTCATAATGTTGTTTGTACGATTAATGATAATGGAGGCATTACACCCAAACACTGTTTTGAACTATATACTTTTCCTTTTGGTGCGTACTTTTTGCAAAACTGAGTCAGAATCGAATGAAAAACATTCTAAACTTTGATGTTGCCGATAAGTTTTTTTATACAAATAAGTAGTGTCTTTAACCCATCTCCTCAAGCCGTATAATGTGACCGAAGGGTCAAAATAGACTGAATCCAACTACAGGACAAGCAAAAAGATTTTTGGTATTTCTACTCTTAGGGTGATAAGAAACCCCTTGTTATTTGTACGGCAAATATGCGTAGCCTGATCAACTTTAAAAAGGGCTATTTAATTTTTACTATTGAGATGACAATTAAAATTGAGTATCGTGCAAAAATAAAAACAAAAGAAAAGTTTGTTTAAAAAGAACTGTTTGTCATTGTATTTGTATGTGCAACTAAAACACCGCTGTCGATGACCTTTGATAAAATCGTATACCACGTGATGCGCAGGCATGTTTTCTAGTCGATATGTTAACGGTTTGATTTCGATTGGTTACTGATAAGTAAGTACTAGAGTTTTTCTAACGGGGTGACGCGTATGTTGCTTATAAGGCACTTGACACACGCCGCTGGGTGTTCATCTACTCGAAGGAAGGTGGTGATAAGCACAGTGCTCTGAGATTTTGATCAAACAGTTTCTCCCGACAAAATATTTGACATTGAGTACCTTATTTAACAAGGCATGATGAACTATTAGCTGAAAACTATTTTAGTGAAGCTTATTTTAGTAATTTTAGTATAGTATGTATATATTGTATATTATATATATAAATACGAATGTCTCTTTCTATGTATCTAAATAAACTCTTGGTGGGTCAATTCGTAGACGGTTTAGTGGATATTCTCCTTTCTTTTTGCTCAATTTATGTAGAAGCAATGAAGACAAATCTTAAATTTACAGCAGCCATTTTTATTCTTTTGTTCGGCAGCACTTCGGCAGCTACTATTTACGAAAGCTATTAAAATTAAATTGGCAATTTGTGTATTAAAATAATTACTGTTTCGCTTTGCCAACAAAGCCACATTACGCTTATACATATTCATGTAGGCGAAATTTATTGACTACTGATTAACAAACTCGTCATATATATTGTATCATTAGGAGAACCGCGACGGGATCCGACATATTCATTTATTCATGTTTATTTGTAAGTAATGTTGGAATAAAATACCTAATAAGTACTTGCTAGGCTAAAGCTTTGCTAGCACTACCTTTGGATCCCAGATTCAGGTTTCTTGCAAGTGGCTCTGTGGTCTGGGTGTCATTCGTGTCCCTGAATTTTATATTTGTAGGGAGCTTCTAAGTTTAAAGCCACCGTACCCACTTTAAAAAAAATAGAACGTAAATGTTTGGTCCGTATAGTACAACCTGTTTTTTCAACGAACGAAAGAATCAACTGGCTTCTGAATTATTTTTCAATAATGATATTTTTGAAAAATCGAAAAATGTTCGACAAAGTCATGAGTATTTATGTAAAACATCCTTACAACGTGAAAACTTACAACGCATTTTCTTAGTTTTTTATATGAATAAGGGGTTTTAATAATCAATTAAACTATCCCTTCAGTAGCTGCTAACATTTTTGGCAAAAAATAATTATGATTTTTAAATTATACCGAAACTATGCATTTTAGACCACATAATCTTTATTGGTGGGGTTGTTGTTTCTTGAACTATTTTCTTATAGTATATAACCCTAGAGTTATGAGATATCAAAACAGGTTGTAAATGTCTTATGCCAATTAATATTGTTTTAACAGCTCTTTGTTCCTTAAGCCTATTATATTACAAGACTGTTTATAAAGTTGTATATAAAACTTTTATATTTTATCATTGAATATTAATTAATTAATGGGTAGGTTTAAAAAAAGCTTATACATACCTAATAACTTCCACAATAAAGAAGATTAAATCCTCAATTTCTATGCACAACGCAATGTATGGATGTAGTCATAATGCTTTGTTGAACATCTCGTTTATTTCGCAATTCCTCGATTGATTGTTTAAACGACCTGTTGCTAACAACGTAAGGTTTGGACTTCCTCGGCTATTTAGCGATGTTATGTTCACAATGTAGTGATGTCTATTATAAGATCTTGCACAAAGCCTAAACAAACAAAACGATGTAATTTAACTTGATAATTATGGGCACAATTCGTAACATCGTCTTCTGTATGTAGAGGACAGTTAGTTATAAGCTAAGTGATTATAAACTTCGATTATAAGCGTAGTGCTGGCAGACCTCCCACGGTGGACTGACGACCTACTGAAGGTCGCCGGAATGCGATGGATGCGAGCGGCTCAGGCTTTCGGGGAAATCCTTGGGGGAGTCCACCGGTGGACATATTTTGGCTGTTATAGTATATTTTATAAACTTGAGTGACATAAAATACTGTATATAATATAACACTATTCACGGCCCATAACTGGCCCACTGCTGAGCACGCCTCCTCCATATTCATTGATGGAAATTAGCTCACTATGCTACGCTGGCTAGACGGGTTAGCACAGGTTTTGAGGCAACTTTTTCTCTTGAGACTAGTTGTGCATTCCACTCGACAATCAATCGTATGTTGATTGTCGATTTTGACTCTATTGATTTAACGAGTTTGAGCCATGAATCTTTTTTTTTTATTTGGTTTATTTATACCGTTATGTAAGTATAAATTAATACGTAAAGCATAAACTTTGTGCCCCTGTTTTACGAAAATGACGTGGATGGACGAGTATGTAATGTCTCACAAGTTTGTAGTATAAAGAAGGAGAGCAGAATGATATTTTTTTTGTTATGTATAAAAATAGATTACTTCAATAAAAATAAACTATACACACACACACCCACACACACACACGCGCGCGCGCACGCATAATATCTACGTTGTTTATTTTTAAACTTTGTTGTAGTCAAATTGAGATATGTCCAAACTTATATTTTAAATTAGTGTTGGTGGAATTTCTACCCCTGGGTGACCACTATTAGCACTTTGTACGTTTTAGATTCTACGAAAGATTACAAGAAGTAATATCGGAACTATTCTCATACCTAAATGCGTAGTCAACCAGATTGGAAAGACACGAATACAAATAAAGGAAAGAAGAAGAAAGTAATATCTTTCTCAATATATTCGACTACTACTATAGTTTGAGATTAACTTGATACTTTGAGGCGAGAACATCAAGAAAACTACGCCAAACGTGATATGGTTGAAAATGTGTTCAATACTTCTGATCCCCAATACTTAGTTTGTTTGGTCAAACTTACATGATGCGTCAAGAATAATTTGAAATACCCACAAAAAACACGTTGTTTGACCGAGATTTTGGTGTAGAATTATATGAAATTCTCAACATATTCAAGTACTCTTAAGTGTTTCCAAATAGATTTGAATATATCTACAGGACATTCAAAGGAGGTATAGAACTAACTAAAAAAAACTTATTTTTGCGGATAATTCATTTCAGGAAATCTAAACATGTTTTTTTTTAAATTAAGGCACCAACTATTATACAGGTCCAACTTCGGTTTCTCTCTCTCTCTTACGTTACGATAGAAAATAACTTTCACATATAACTAACTGCCTTCTGGAAGGTTATATACTCTCACTTATGATGTATAAAGGGCTTATGTACAACCTTTGTTAAAAATAAAAAATAAACAACCAATATGTATAATGTTAGCACAATATTTGGAATTTGTGTACGGTATTTATGTATGCAATTTTCTCGTTATATCTTTTTGACAAATATCCCATGGCTCTTATCTCAAATAAGCCACGAATACCAATAGCCATGTAAATTGCTACTACAACTACTAATCAAGCCATAGGTGGCCCACTATCTTGTTGGGTCTCTCCCAGTTATATGGAGGGTACTGTACTGCGCTGGGTAGACGGGTTGGCACAGTGTTTCATATAAAGTATTCCTTCCTTGTGATTTCCTTTTGTCGGCTCTAATCATACCCGTAGGATGGGGTGGTGACTCTTTGTATTCTAATCCGTCACCTCACGGAACGCGCATAATGACGTGCTACCATTAGGTACATAATATACATATGTCTGTGTGCGTTTGTATAACGCGGAATGCATTACCTCAATCCAATAAACTAAGTGCTCCAAACACACAAATATACAGGCAGAACAAGATAATCTATTGATGACTAAATGAAATCATAGAATAATGTATGTACCTTTAGGATAATGTATTTTGTGGCACTTTCACACAACATCGTATAGACAAGTAAGTTTTTGCATATTGGTTTTCTCCTTCCGTAATCAAGAATAAAATTGTTTAAGGCATGTTTCTGATGTTTTAGTACCTATTGTTTATTTAATAAATAATCGAACGATGTTTTTTGTGACTTATTACGATATTTTTAACCCCCGACGCAAAAAGAGGTGTGTTATAAGTTTCACGTGTCTGTCTGTCTGTCTGTGGCACCGTAGCTCGCGAACGGATGAAGCGATTTCAATAAAGTTTTTTTTGTATGAAAGGTGAGTTACGGGCGAGTGTTCTTAGACATGTTTGATGAAAATCGGGTGAGCCGTTTAAAAGTTATGAGGGGTGAAAGTGGGGAAGAAAAACCGAATGTCTGCAAATATAATCGAGTGGGGTCTCAAATGAAAGCGCATTACGTGCAATTTAACAAAATCCACATTATAATAAGTATGTACCTATAAAAAGTATAAAATAAAAATTAAATTAAAAATTTAAATAAACCCCCGACACAATAACCTTTAAAAAGTAAAAATAAATACTTCGCGTTGGGGGACCACTCCCACTTATTTATTACCTGACCCCTGGTCCCCCAACGCGAAGTATTTATTTTTACTTTTTAAAGGTTATTGTGTCGGGGGTTTATTTAAATTTTTAATTTAATTTTTTGTTTTTATAGGCTCCATAGATTTCAGTTATATTTCTGTAACAAGCAACTAGGTCTACATGCCAAACAAAACATTTTTTTTATATATTAAAGTTTTAAAAAAAGCAAATTTAATACTATAGTGTTTAACCAATTTCAATTTTTACGCTGGGTCATATCTAAAAGTATCTAATAGAACACTTTATACGAGTTCAAATTATCTATCGACACACAAGGGGTACTAAATCTATAACTAGAAGTAGTTGTAAGTATATTAGACCTAAGTGACTGGTAGGTAGGTGGTGCCTAAGTGAGGGATATTAACCTAATAGGCCACGCTGGCCAGATGAGTCGGCACAGGGTTTTCTATCAAGGTTTCCTTCTCATACAGCAAGATCTCTTTTAATCTGGTCTTAGGACATCCTCGGAATGCATTGGAGTCACTATGTTCTCTAAATCTATCAAAACACGAAGAGAATAACACCCAGATTCAGAGTAACTACTTCCCTGATCCTAGAATCGAAACGGGAACTCTTGCCCCTAAGGCGTCCAATTGTGCTATAACAACTATAGTTTTTAGCAAACTAATTGGCATGGGTTGATCAAAATAACTCAATATGGTAACAAAAAATAATGATTGTATGTCCACCATTACTCATAGAACGTAGCGTAGGAGTACTAGATGAAGGCAGGGATTATGGGATCCCTATATCAGGCGGTGGAAGAGTGTGGACTTTTTTTTTATGATTTGCAGTTTACCCGCCATTTTTACATTCAACAATTTATTGATGAAGAAGGAGTTACCATGTAAAATTTTGGCACCAACAGTATACGTATGCATGTAGTCAAAATCGAAGTCAAATTTATTTATTTTACGAGGGAGACTCAGTAAGGTGGCTCTAGTTTTAGGAAAGCAACTGTTCTTAAAATTCAAATTCTACTTGAATTTTAATTCTAAGAACAGTTAAGAAAATTGTTTGCGCACAAAAGTTATGTAATACGGAGAAACGAGTCTACGTACAATGTTTGTTTTTAAAAGCTTCTAACTTAATTCAGATAATGTCAACAAACGCATTCAAACGAATCAAAGTATAAAACGATGTCTGGAGTAATGAGCACAATTTATTTTTTTAAATACGTTGAATAAATATATTCTTCATTAGGAGTTGGCCACTGAAAATTGTAATTAAAAAACTAATCTAAAGTTTTTCTGTGTCGTTTTTAAAAGCATTACTGTTTTAGATGTTCTAATATATGTTAAGCTATAATTTGTAGGCAAGTAGTAAACTCACAACTTTTCGTTTTTAGTTTTTGATACAAGTATTTGTTCAGGGTCTGGGTGTTTTCCATCTATAATAAGTATGTATTTAAAAAAAATGTATATAAGTAGTTTATCATCCATCTCGTTACAATAACACAAGCATTAAGTTGCTTAGCTTGGGACGAAATGGCGTTGTGTGAAATGTCCAATGATATTTATTTATATTTATTATTTAAGGGCCGCAGAGTCCGCCTATTGTCTGCAAAATGTTTCAGTGACTTGTCAACAAAGCCGACAATTGACTGAAACATTTCGCTAGTTGCATATAATATTATAACTACGATTTCATTGTCTCGATGCAAAATTATACACAATACGGGGATCAAATAAAACCACAACTAACAAGGTCCTAAAAAATATACGTACGTACATCACTAAACATTATTTTCTACTTAATCAACCTTATAATGAAACCAACCAGAGAGTGCTACTTATTGTTAAGCAGCAACCAAAAAGTTTAATTTTGATGGTGCCAGTCGGTCTTTTAACTATTTGTGTTCGCAATCTGTAGAACATATACAATATTGTATACCTATTTCCAAATTGTCCTTATCTGTTCTTAGTTTAGTAGTTCTGTCCGTATGGTGACAGATTTAGAATACGTAGAGCCACCACCCCATTTCATCCTGAGGGTGTCGTAAGAACCGAAATGACAAGCCCCATTAACTAGCCGCAAGAGAAGGAAAACTTGGTAAGTTTTATTATTCGTAGGTAAGACCATATGTATTTTTATTGATTTTTTTTGTGTTTGTTCGAAAGGTCTGTTAATCGAGAGTTTTCTAAACTGTCCTTGGCAAATATCTAGGCAGTTTTAAGATTTTAACCTTTTCTTGATGTAACAGGATTAATTACAATATAATAATTTCAATAATACTTTTAGTCGCCGAGCCACTAACTAAGCTTTCGTTTACATAGCAGTAGGCAATAACCTGTCTACTGCAAAAGCACGAAATTCAGATAAGACTGCTTGTTATGAGATCTGTAATTTAAGATTGTGAATAACAGAAATTAAGGTATAAATCCCTTTTGAAATACCATAAAAAAGAGATGTTTTTGTCTAAAAATCCCCATGTAAAAAAGTATTTTTAAGTCTGAAAAATAGCTTACGTGAACATGAATTTGTCAGTATTTAGAAGTGGATGCCTGAACTGACCGACACCCAGCAACGGACAATGTTCAAAATATTCACGCATGTGTTAACCACAACCATATTGCAGGGAAGAGGGTGACCTGGCAGCCAATAAAGCGTACTGTGTCTATTTATTGACGTTTCCTAGGCATAATGATTAATAAAACGAAAATAAATATATAAATATCCTTGGACATTTCACACAACGCCATCTCGTCCCAAGCTAAGCAACTTAATGCTTGTGTTATGGTAACGAGATGGATGATAAACTACATATATAATTTTTTTTTGTAAATACATACATATTATAGATTGAAATGACACCCAGACTCCGAGCCAGTGCCTCTGGTTTAGACAAAGACACTTGCCCGACCCCGGAATCGAACCCGGGACCCGTTGATCCAAAGGCGGCACATCTAACCACTAGACCAACGAGGCAGTCAAAGAAAATGAATCGTAAATTAATAAAACAATTATTGTTATTGACAATAACCCGTTATTACATTATTTTGCAGAGGTGCATTCTAGCTAGTTTTGCACTGTACCTAATTGATTTTGAGGTATAGCTATACCCCAAAATCAATTACAGTGCAAAACACAGTGCTCATATTTCAGTCAAACGCATCACTGCGCTCCATCAAAAAAGCATAATGAAAAGCTGTGAAATTGGAAAAATTGCGTCTAGATATAACGTACGTGGGTGTTGTCCGTGTGGTGACAGATTTAGAACACATAGTGCCACCATCCCATTCCATCCTCAGGGTATTGTAAGAACCGCAAAGCCGAAAACCTAGCCAAAGAGAAGGAAAACTTTTTTTTTCTCTTTCGCTGGGAAAATGCTTCATGCATACCGCTGGCCCTTGGGGGTGGGGTCGGCGATTATGTGGGACTCCGGAAACTACTCGTCTACCCACTAAAACCCCAGCGGTATACCCTCACACGACACGCTTGGGGCGCCACAGCTTCGCGTAAACGCATTCCACTGTGACGCCCCAACGTGGTGCCCGGCAAGCGAATATTGAAGGGCGTCCCGGGCAACTGGGTCCGCGTCGGGGGACAGCGGGGGATCCCTCCTTTGCGAGCCGCCCCGCCGCCCCGTTCGGTGACATAGCGGCCTCGCGGAAGGACTCCAGCCCTCGGATTAGCGACCAACCAGCTTGACCGCGAAACCGAGGACACCGGTGCCCCGCAGTTTGGGGGCAGGGCAACTCTGAGTACCGAGGAGTCCCCGGAGTCCAAACCCGCAACAATACCGTGTGCTGCTCTTCGTCTAACCTTTCCCCGTGGACCCGCTCGAGATGGGTGACCCTGAGCTGGTATGGCCCCAATGGATCATGAAGGCACACAAGCCCCTGTGCCAACCGGTCTGGCCAGCTTGCCACAGCAGGCATAATACCCTCCATGTAATTGAAGGAGGCCCGACTTGTAAATACACCAGAACGTTTAATACCAACTCTTATGGTACATTACGTAAGAATTTTTACGATTTGTTACAACTTTTAATGAGGAGGAAAGTTAAACATTTTTAGACCCGGAAAACCAAAGGAGTTGTTAGCTCGTTTTGTATTATCATCAACTCAATTCATGAATGACCCGAGGACCCGAAATGAGTTGGATTCTCATCATTAAATCTATTCGTTGTAATACCTACTAGGTATCAATGTTGAGGATGGATGCCGCGCAGATTTGGGAAATAAACAAGATAATACCGTTGAGACCAACAATTTCCTTAGTTTATTCAAATAGACCTGAGACAGTGAGTGCAAAAAATATAATTCCTTCATATTCAATCATTTGTAAATCCTGATATCTGAGTTTAGTTGATCGAAGAATTTCTTACACACTTAAACACGAGCCAAGCCTCGGACAGTGGCTAGTACAATAATAAATGTATTTTATCATAGGTTTGCTGATCGGCATCAATTATTTAATATTGCAATAAATTATCTTCATAGCCCAGCACTATGAACTTATTTCACCATCTTCTTCTTCTTCATTTAGGTTTTGGCTTCCATCATTATACCGATGATTTTGTCCATGACAAGTGTTGTGTTAGAAAAGTTCGTGTGATTATGAAAGTTAAAATAATTGGTCATATGTTGCGTTAGAGTTAAGAAATTAAATGTTAGCAGATAGCGCTATAAAAAACAATACAAAGCATTAAAGTACAAATTATCTCTATATATAAAAATGAATCGCTGTTCGTTAGTCTCGCTAAAACTCGAGAACGGCTGGAGCGATTTGGCTAATTTTGGTCTTGAAATATTCGTGTGAGTCCAGGGAAGGTTTAAGAGTTGAGAAAAGATAGAAATATTGTAAGTAAAATAATAAATACAACAATTTTATTTTCCCATACAAACTGTTACCTGTCAAACATCTGACGTTCGTCCCGACGGTTCGGTAATCTTTATATCATAAACTAAGTAAATGATTATAATCGAATTTGCGCAACGTGTGTGTTTGTTTGATTTAGTTTGATCAAAATTAAGATAGCTTACATCTCAATTTATTAATATTACATTATTGCAACTTATTTGTCTATTATTTGACAGTTATAATCATGTGTTCGCTCCAAACAATGGCGCTGTTGACTGTATTGTCAATATTGGAGTAAGTATTTAATAGATGGTGCTTTGTTAAAAGTACAAACGTTTCATAAATGTATATACAAATTAATTAAATAAATAGAAATAAAATAAAACAATTACGCGGAAAATTAGGAAAATAAAGAAGACTTAAACACCATATAAAATTATTTCTAATCTAAAATTAAACTTTTTAAATGTAACCTCATTACGTTTGACATAAAATTAATAGAATGCGTGCTGCAAATATTGTCAAAGAGGATGTAACAACTAAAAAGTATCGTTTAAACAGATGCTTCGGTCGGAGTTACTTTATTTACAAAATACATATATGTATATCTTTAAAAATAAAAATTAATTGCTGTTCGTTAGTCTCTCTAAAACTTGAGAACGGCTGGGCTGATTTGGCTAATTTTGAATATCATCACTACATAGTATAAAACAAAGTCGATGTTTTCTGTCCGTCCCTATGTATGCTTAAATCTTTAAAACTACGCAACGGATTTTGAAGCGGTTTTTTTTATTAGATAGAGTGGTTCACGAGGAAGGTTTATGTGTTCACACCCCCGCTTTGTACGGGCGAAGCCGGGGCGGGCCACTAGTTAATAATAAATTGATAGAGCAATATTATGGGAACCTTAAACATTTTGGTTAAAGATAAACTAGACGTACTTATAACAGTTCGATTAGATGATAGGAGTTTGTTATGAGGTTAGTTATATTTTAATATTATTGATACTAAGGAATTTATAAAGCACTTTCACAACAGGAGTATGAACCAGCGATAGCAAAAAGGGAATATTGAAAGGGCGGGGGATATTAACTGGCAAAATGTCATATAGTCGTAGTAGTGTTGTCATATAGGAACTATGTATTAACTTAGGACAAGAGAAAAATAGATGATCTAAGGTTCCCTCGACTTATTTCATCATGGTCACGGCAGAAACTCCCACGATGAAAAGCATTCGAAACTTCACGATTAATTCTATGGAAAATATAATCCGTTAAACGTGATAAAAACCTTGACTTTTGTATTTCATTTGTTTTTAACCAAAACAAAATACCTTCTAAAGTCGATTCGAATTTATTTCGCGCAATATGAAGATGAATGCGTGTCTTAAATTTTCTCTAATCTACTTATCTTAACGAAGCTTTTACTTTTTAAGTAATCTCCCCTTAATTGCCTAATTACCCTAAAATTTATTTTCACAACATTTATTAGTCAGTAAAACTGTCACTAAAGTTTAAAAAGTAAAAATAACTGTTCTCTCACATAAATTTATTGGAAAGTAACGGTTAAAAGCGCTCCATTTCTGTTTATTTTTAAATAAACATTGTACAGACGTTTCGTGGTACTTGGAGTGTATTTTTCAATTTCTTGGTTTAATAAGCTTTTTAATTTCCCGCGCTCCTTCAGGTCTTATTTGATTTATTACGCCGGAGAACATGAAACAATTAGGCTTTCATTTCACTCGAACGTAGTCGTTTCGCGCGCACATTAATATTAGTTTTTGTCATCAACTGTCGAAGGCGGACTCGGCTGAGTTTGTTTATGAATATTTACAAAAGAGCAATTGCTCTCATAATGTGATTGAGGAGTATTATAAAACTAAAACTATTATAAAGCTGTGTTAGCTTTCAGGAAACTATCGGGTCATTTAAGTAGCAATGTTTCATGTTAAAACTAGCGACCCTCTCCGACGTTGTATGAGTTGTAGAGAATACATATAGGTACAATTCTTCTGCACTATATGAAAGATTACATAAGTATCTCAAACAGTATACGACACTCATTTCAATTAAAGCTCCCGGACGGTAGATTTTTCTAACATCTTCAACAATTATCGGTATATATCAAGAAATTGACACAAAGTCTTAACAAAATATATACCTAAATCATCTCCGGGGTTCATCATAACTGTCTGCTATTTAGTTTATACAAGTTATCTCTATGAATTTTTTAAATATGTTAGGATATAAATTCAATTATATCTTACTAATTCATGATCTCTGATGAATTAGATATTGACTATCTAGTCAATATCTAATTCATCAGAGTAATACATAAAATGAACTAAAACAATATCAAAGCAAAACAAAATTTACATCGAAGTAAATCTAAGCCCATGTGTGCATATATCAGCTACATTATGTATCCGATTCGTCACAGATTTAACGAGAAAAGTTACTAACAATTGGTACCTATGTATTATGAGCTGGGTCGTAACACCTGCACAAATCCTCTTTCACCTGGCGTTAAATTTCAAAATATCAAACGTTATATTTTGGGTACGGAGCAAATTTTTAAAAGGCAACCTTTTACAGTCGCTCGTTAAATAGCTTTGGCCTGTTATTTAGATAGAAGTAGGTTTGATGATGGGCGTGTTTTTAACGTTTCTAATTATCTTGGGTACCTTAAAAATATTATTAAAAAATATATCAGACAGGTATAGGCAATTGGTATTTTTTTTAGATGAATATTGCCTAGTCTGTAATTAGGATTATGTTTTAATAAGAGGAAAGTTAATGTCAGTTTAGTGAAAATTCGACGGTCTAAACCTAGATTATCTTAATCTTTCATGTCATTAAATAAATGGAACAATACAAACTGTCTCTTGTTTTATATAATTTATTTTATACATCTGATAAGTTATCGTAAAATGCTGGCGTGTAGATTCTGTACTTTTTTTTATAAGTAGTCCTGTCAAAACACTCAAGCGAAGTTCTTGTAAATTGTTTACTCTTATTTCAACTTAATAAATAGTGTTATTAATCTTACGCTGACGCAAGTAAAATATGAGTAAAAATATTTAATTTCTGGTGGCTTGTGGTGCAAGCCTGTGCCAACAAATCAGTTTTTCGTATCTATAGTTACAAATTACGAAATAATTAAACTTACCTTCACCACGCCGAGCGCGCAGAAAACTTCTGAAACTGGTTTAAAGTTCGCGAGTACAGTTCAAGCAAAGAAAAACACAAGGCAAACTAACTCACAACTGACTAGAGTATATTGTTGAGTGAAAGTTATTGTATGGAATAAGTGATGGGTTTTGGTAGTAGGTGTTCTCTGTTGGAACGTTAGAACGCGGCAAAGTTCTGTGGCTGAGCCATCGTGTCGCGTGCTTATATCTATGGGAAAGGAAGCCTTGCGCATGCGCCGCAACCATTCATGTAACAACGCTGAATGACTGCCCACAAAACTTCAACATGTCTAATTTTTTTATGTGTCACATACATGTCAAAGGTTCATGCATATTAATTTATTTTATGTCGCATTTTATCATTCTCGTTTATTCATGATATTAAAGCTGTGTCGTTTGTAACGAAAATTTTGCAGAGGATATAGTTACCACTGACTAACGAATTTATATATAGTATCTTCATATCTGTTTCTATCCGTTTTCTTCACATTATAACCATGTGACGTCAACAAAATAATTTTGTCGGTTCCGGGCTCCAGGTAATTAAACCAGTTAAATTCGGCGATCAAAGGCACGTTGACTGTCGGTTTTGACAGCTATCCATCATCATCATTTCAGCCAAAAGACGTCCACTGCTGGACATAGGCCTCCCCCAAGGATTTCCACAAAGGCCGGTTCTGGGCCGCCCGCATCCACTGCTTTCCGGCGACCTTAACCAGGTCGTCAGTCCACCGTGTGGGAGGCCTGCCAGCACTGCGCCTTCCGGAACGCGGTCGCCACTCGAGGACTTTTCTGCCCCATCGGGCGTCGGTCCTGCGAGCTATGTGCCCTGCCCACTGCCACTTAAGTTTGGCAATCCGGTGGGCTATGTCGGTGACCCTGGCTTTCCTGCGTATCTCCTCATTTCTGATTCGATCTCGCAGGGAAACTCCGAGCCCTCTCCGTTGCCCTGACAGCTATGACAGCTATAGTACTGTACTAATACTAAGGTCAGTTCGGCATCCATACCACACGATTCATCTTTAATTAATCAGTGGAATATCGTTTAAATAAATATTTACGTGGAATATTAGTTATACTAAAATTACTACGATTAATGTCATTTACACCAGTTGCAGCATCACTGTAACATTTTTACTTTCTTTCTAGCTACTACTTACTATTTCTCAGCCTATAAATGACCCACTGCTGAGTCGGGTCTCTTGCAACTAAATGGAGGGTAATTAACCCACTATGTCACACTGGCCAAACTGGATGGGACAGGGTTGGGTCAAGTCTTCTCTTGCAGCTAGGTTTTTGGCCTTATCGTTTCCTTTTGTCAGCTCTTAGACACCCTCAGAATGAAATAGGGTCGCGACACTATGTATTCTAAATCTGTCACCATATAGAAGACTACTACTGGCTACTTTCTTTCCACGATATTTTAAATTTAATCATTTTCAATCGGTTCAAATTCTATTCGCTAAATTATCATAATGATAGGTATATTGTTACACTATTTTAACATAGCACAACCATAAAACTTATGTCGAGAACCCTTCGGTCCGATGCATGTAAGTATCGCAAAGTGTTGCGATAAAAGTGATATATTTTTCTTTGAAGTCAGCGGCGAAACTTGTGTAATCCAGGGTTTATCCCGATTCAAGGGTAATAACCAACTTGTATAAATCATAGCGAAACGCTTACGGCATTAGACAGTAGTTATAGAAAGTCAAAGGACTAAGCTTGCATTTCGTTATGTAAATACAAAAAAATAATAATGTGTTTGCCATTGGAGTTTGCACACATGTTAAACACATTTTATTCGACACTCTCTTTAACGGATCAACAGTCTTATATTCAGGTTTCGTTAGTGAGAAAGGCGCCCTTTGTTTTTTTTTACGTCTGAGATCCTTATCGATACCCGGCCGTTGGGGACTGGCCGGGCTATGTAGGACTCCGGGGCGCGTAAAGATGGTGAATTGCGCCCGGACCTACCCACTAAAACCGACCTCGATTGCCTAAACCAGGGCCACGGGGTTCACTCCCATTGCGTGAGCATGCTCCGTGACCCTGGGGGCGAGAAGGGTGCCCTGTACCAACCCGTCCGGCCAGCGTGGCACAATAGGCAAATTACCCTCCATGTAATTGGAGACGGCCCGAGTCAGTAGTGAGAAAAGTGTGAATCTTGAATCAAGAATGTTTTATCTGCCAAGCGGATTGCTTGGCAATTACGTTTTCTAGTCTCCGAGTAATACCTAGTTCTAGTAAAAACTTTTTTTGATCTTTCGCCAGAATGCAAGGGTATGATTTTAAAAGATTATTTTCAGCATTGATGGTTACTTAGTAGTAGATACTAATAATCGCCTAGTATTAATGACCCTTAGAAATTTCATCTGTTAGAGTTGCAAACGCTAATGTAATTTGTTTATTAGTACTTAAATAAAACAGATAGAATGTTTTAATGTAACTAGAATAATTATGGCAACGGTATTTAATTTTACAACATCTAGTAAAACCGTGTTCGCGCAAATGAGAAGCTTCATAAAAGTAAAGAGTGAAATTACCCGAGTTTTATTTAACTCACTTGATTGTTTTATACTGAGAGAATTTTAGTACAAATAACGTGTGTTTACAGACGAAAATTGTTTGAAGAGAATTAATTCTAACTCAAAAATAACTTTATTTAAGTAAGATTTATCACAAGACTCATAAACATCATCATATCTTAAACTACCATCTTAATATTTTTTTTGCATACACAATAGTGTAAGCAAAAAAATCGTCGTGTCTAATACAATATACGATCCATGCATAACTTTTGGTCTCCTACAGCCCTTACGTCCATGTGGTGGGTAAGGGTTGGGTTTACTGAAACTACCACACACCTGTTCCTAAGGAATCTGAGATACTGACGGAGTAATTATAATCGGATTATTCTGTAATCATCCTGCTAATATTATAATTCTGAAACTGTTTACTTTAAAGTAAATTAAAAAAATAACAAAACTTACGTAAATATTCCATAATACTGGAGACTATAATTGATTATACTATTGCAAAACGAGTAGCTAAGTGTTAATATTGTTCTGTGTGCTTGGAGCTCAAGTGTGGTGACGGATTTAGAATACATAGTGTCACTACCCAATTTTGTCCAGAGGGTTTCGTAAGAGCCGACAAAAGGCCGAAAACCTACCCGCTAGAGAAGGAAAACTTGGCACGAAATCTTATGCCAACCCGTCTCATGTAGTCCCTCCATGTAGTTGGAGGAGGACCCACTCGGGGTCATTTACGGGCTGAGAGGTAAGTTGGAGCTCAAAAAAAACATAAATAATAAAAAAAAATACATACTCGTATGTACCATTATTTGTTTAAAACCGCGCCGCGCCACCTTAGATTCCATTCATATTTTAACATGAACACTTATCGCCGAAGTGAAATCTCATGATAACCCGTAAGACATGAAAAGGCCTATTACTCCTGTAGTTTAGAAGCTCAGAGGACAATGGACCATTTCAATTAGCTAAGTCAGTATGAAACACCTAAATCTAAAATTAGACGCAAAACTTGGTGAAAGGGTGAATTTATAGACTAGGTCGATAGCTAAGCTAGGTATTCAACTACTGATCATTTGGAAGTTAAACTTCTTATTATTAACATTCATTGTCACCATTAGCCCATTTTAATCCATTGCTGGATATAAGCCTCCCCTAATTAACTATTTGCACCTAGTCAAAGGTTAAACTTAGACCATAGAGAAATAACAAGTTCGAATTTGTTTAGTTTGAAACTTCGGCGCAATAGAATTATAAATCAATCGTAAAACAGTGATTTATGTACCCAAGAGCCTTGAAGTTTTTTGTTTCTAAGCCCAAAAGAAGTACGTGGTAAAACGTTTACTAAACCATAACTAAAACAAACTATCGCTAGACTATATAACATATATCTTAGCACTGTGCTGTTTTTTATGTGAGATATAGAGCATCAAAGTTAACAATGACTTACACCAACAATACAGCAGACATTATAGACTTACATAAATAAAAACTATTTTATAAAATCAGTATACAGAAAACAGTATAACACTAATATAAAATTAATTCATAATAATTTGCAAATATAAAAAAATAATATTTAGTAAGTAGGTATAAGGTAAAAGGTCCTAATACGGCTGTAGTCCAAATCGGTTCCTATTACTATTTTCGAGTTTTATTTCTGTTTTATTCAGTTTAAGTACATCAAAACGTAAAGTATTTATTCTAAATTTATTACTTCATGACTTAAATGACGTTTGCAAGTATAGCACATAGACAATACAACAAGATCAATCAGTTTGTGTAACGGAATCGACGTGAGAGGGGCTGCCATACAAACGCGGAACAACAATAGTAACTACACTAATATTTATAAACTAAGTTTTTCCTATTAATAAGCCGTTTGAGTTTGTTAATGTGTTATTTATAGCATATTCCTACTATTACACCCACTATTTAAATAGCTTGTTTCATACTTGGAACTCATTTTTTACCCAAAAAATGAGAAATAAAATACCGCCGTAATACGATACGAATTTTATAGACTAATCCTAATACGGTGGTATAACGCCGAAATAGGAAAAATACTAGGCATGTTTAATTGTTTATAACTTTCACTTTATTAACTTATTGAATCAGTTTCAAGTTTAGTTGCAATAATTATTAATCTCATAAATTAGAAACCATATTCTTCGGCATGTGTTCTTAATTAGAAATCTAAATAAATATGAAAACTGCTGAGTACAAAATGTTGGTTTCTTAGACGGGGTAAACATAGGAAGGTGTAGTTTATTTTTTATCACAAATCATTTACTTTTATTACATACTTTTATACATTTTTATCTGTTGACTTGAGTTTTACACATCTGAGCTATTACTAAAACTATTACTATATATTTAAAAAAAAATATTATTTGTACGGAACTTCAATGGATATAATCTCTGACCTATTAGGAGCCGTCTACCGCAGTAATAGGCTCTGACCAAAATCATACCTCCGTATTAGGGAAAATCGACCCGACTATTTAAATATTTTCGTAAAATAAGAAATATCATGAAAAGAAACATAGACTCAACAGCAATACAAAATGTAAATTCCACTTTTGTCGATAAAGTTGTTTGGCACCTTCAAAAATACTTACAAATGCTTATTTTTGTTTCATACTTTCAAATGTTGTGAAATACCTCCGTAATAGGTGCTTTTACCTTAGACTGAAATTGACATTATTTTTGAACCGAAAAAGCTTATATTTTAAAAACCAGCCGTTTGCTAACAGTTTTAAATGATTTCTTTAGACAAGTCCCGTTAAATTCATGTTTCATGGGTTATTTTGAAACGAAAATTAATAACACGAAGCAGAAAAAATATCTAATTGCCCAGACTCGTGTCTTACCTACTTAATCTATCGGGATTTAAAGACGCAAACTTTTATAAAGTTTGAAGTGAAATATTTTGTTTTATCCCTGCCTGCCCTTGGCTATGGCGCGAAGAAATTATTTTCGTGAGATCTGTTTATGATTGGTTCTAAACTATAAATTCATTATTATTATTTTAATATTCTCTCATGATTTATAAATATATAATTAAATAAAGACACTGACCTTATGCAGCATGTCTGTTTGTCTGCGCAACCTCTATCTAATCAATCTTACTGGTTGGCTGTCATTCTGTCGTTCTTTGTATGTTTATGTGTTTGTCTGTATCGAAATCCGATGGAAACAAGTGGTTATTTAAGTGCTAATGCGTTAAAAAGACTTCAACGCCATGCAGTTTTGTTGGACTATCTAGTATTAAAAGCTGTACTAAGTATCGAACTACTTACTACTACTTCTCAGCCGATAAATAACCCACTGCTGAATCGCGCCTCCTCCAACTACATAGAGGGTAATTATCCTACTATGTCACGGTACCAGAAGGGTGTCGAATCAAGTTTTCCTTCTCTTGCGGCTAAATCCCGATCAATGGTATTCAGGCATAATTGAACAGGCAGAGCAATAAAATCGAAAAGATGTCTCCGAGTGGTATTTCTCGGGTCAGATGCCTAAACGTGCCTAAAGACACGTGACTGAAAACAAACATTTAAAATCGACTTCAAAATAGTCTTTAAAAATATAAAACTATTGAAGTCGGTGCCTTATGCCTACATATATCCTAACTAACCATCAATTTAAGTTGGCATTGGTATTTTTAGTGCTTGCAAAATATTATAGGTATGTATTGGTGACATTGCATAAAATATATCACCACACGAACCACGTCATAGGAAACAAATAAATATGGAATAATATAGCGAAAAGCTATAGTCTAGTGCAAATATAGTGTAGGAGTTAATGGCAACACTATGCTACAATTGCCAATAACCGCTCCAAGGTAGCCCGCGAAATTCAAATTTTCTTACGTTTTTTGCAATTTGCGGGTCAGTGCTAGGTTGTATGTTGATTAAAATGTTATTTGAATTAAGAAACTTTGAATTTCGCGGGTTACCTTGGAGCATCCACCTTAAGCGAGTTGCACGTGCATACAGTCATTGCATACAGTATATTTATATTTTCTAACTTTGTTAGGTATCATTAAAATGAAGATAATGTGCATTATTTTAGCTATTATCGTAACAACTCATACCGATGCGCACTATTAGACAATAAAATAAACTCAAGCAGCAAACTGCAAGTCAACTTTACCAGTAAGAAATAAAGTTCAAATTCGGTAAATAAAACATTTGATCACGTACCGACATGAAAATTAACATTTTCATCTCTCATTTACAAATATGCCATTACTAAGTTCCATATAATATTATTAGTAATTTTCATCTTGCGAAATAAGCACGCAGTACATCCATGGTTCACTTGCGAATCTTAATATATATATTTCTTGTGTGCGTGTGTATGTGACTGAACTCCTCCTAAACGGCTGGACCGATTTGAATGAAATTTTTTGTATGCGTTTGGGTGGCACCGAGGATGGTTTAGATTCACAAATCAGCCCGACAGATGGCGCTGCAGTCGGTAAACAAATATCATGCAGGACAACGTCTGCCCGGTCAGCTAGTATATTATAATTTATCATTAGCACAGGTGCCGACCCATAATAACATAGATAATACCTTTAGAATTAAACTCCACCGTGAAAAGTAAAAAAAAACCTTATTGTAATATTTAGCTAGAGGATAAAAAAGTAATCAAACACACGTTAAAAACGTCAACCTACTAAACATTTCATGTCCGTAGACATTTACGAGGCGAAATAGACAGCAATTAATATTTTTATTGACAGCAGCCATCCCCTCATCAATATTGAACTGTCCTCGGATTGATCTGCATGTTTATGAATATCGGCCGATAGCAATTATGTGCTTCGGAATTTTCCGCGCCATTTCAATTTGTCAAAAACCATTAGTCTATGGATCTAGAATACATAGACAACAATTTCATTTGATCTAGAAAATAAAGCGTCGTGACTGATACTTACTTTTTATGGAAAAAGTGACTAAATGAGATTTTTGATTTTATCCCTACGAATTCGCAACTGATCCTTTCAAAAGTTGATTCTCCTTTTATTCAGACTTTATACCCTGTACAAGATAACTTGATCGATTTGACAGACTGGCTAGTGATGGGAAATGAAAAATATCTAGTAACTAGTCCAAAAAAATAACGTTTTAAAATACTTGTAACTGTGACCATAAGTGTAAAATTCTTTATTGCACTAGACATATAAAACATTGAGTAGATAAGCGATGGTGGGTCAATATTTATAATAAGTTCCTATTTAATATTACACGGTTATTTTTGGACCTCCCGCCAAATTTGAGTAGGTGATTCAGACCATAAAAGTAAACTAAAATAATTGTAAAAGTGTTAAATTTAGATGAGCAAAAGCCAACGAATTTTATTATAAAATGAAAATATTTTTTATTCGAATATTGTCTTAAAAAGTGAAGAAAAAGTGATAAAGAGTTTCACACATAATACAGCCACATCATTTCGTCACAGTTACAAGGTATTTTAAAATGTTATTTTTTGGACTAGTAGATATTATCTGTTTCCCATCACTGTTCGTCATTGCAAAGTAAAGCTATGATTCCGAACTACGCTGCACGCAGCAGTACTGCCGCAACAGTGCTGTCGCAGCAGTACTGCCGCAACAGTGCTGTCGCAGCACTACTGGTCCCCATACAACATTTTTAAAAGCTTATATGAGATTACATTCCCAGCTAGGCAGCAATGTAGCGGTTGTATTGCCATGGTTGGACCAGTAGTGCCGCGACAGCACTTCTGCACGTGCAGCGTAGTTCGGAATCATACCTTTATGTCGATCAGAAAAATTGACATCTGTCAAATCGATCAGGCTATCGTGAACAGGGTATAGGTAAATTTATTTTATGTAACAATATAAAACTTTAATATTATTTTTTAACCATAGTTCATATTTTTTATACCTTTAATTTAATGTTATCGATGTTATATTAAGTATTCTATGGATTTCTATCTATATTATAAGACAATTTCGAAACAATTCAGGACTTAGAATTTAGTTTATGCGGCTTAAGCATTATGTACAGTATACTATAGTCTCCATCGTCTATCCTCAACGTCAATACCTGACATTGGCGAACTTGTGTCAAACCACATTGGCAAGCCATTCAAACAAGAACTGAATTAATCACTAAGAAAAGATCATCACCACCATCATCAGCTCAGCAGTGGACAGCACTCTAGTGCTGGTCCTCGCTGGAGCATAGGGCTTCCTGAATGAATAACATAGCGCCCTGCTTTAGGCCTACTGTTGCCGAGACGCGGTCACCACTCAAGCATTCGTCAAACCCAACTTTTATCATTCTTCTACTGATAGGAGCAGCCAACTACCACTTCTGGCTTTGGCCCTCTGCCGGATAGTCTCATTGCGGATCCTATCTTTCACAGAAACTACGAGCATAGCTCGCGCCTTACTCCTTAGCACGCTAAGTGACTTTGAACTGTTGAACTAGTCTCACTGCGAGTGTCCACGTCTCTGCGCCGTGGGGCCCGTAGATCATGACGCATAAGTTGCTCTAGTCGAAACATACGATTAAAAAGAAAATTACAGAGGAGAACATTGTTATGAGTTATATCGATAAGACAATTTGTTAAGAAAAGAGAATCTGGTGACCATGCATCGTTAACCAATAAAAATAATTTAGGTTGCCAGGCCATTATTTGCAGTGTAATAGTTCATAATTTTCCGTGTGGTGACGGACGTCGAATACATGGTGGAACCACCTCATTTCATCCTGAGGGTGTCTCATTTCAACCTAGCCGCAAGAGAAGGCAAACTTGATACGAAACCATGGGCCAACCCGTCTGGCCAGCGTGGCAGAGTACAGTAGGCTAACTAGTACCCTCCATGTAGTTGGAGGAGTCCCGAGTCAGCAGTGTGTCATTCATGGGCTGAGTAGTTCAAAATTACGCGTTGTTCGCTTAGGACCATTATGTCAGGATTTACTGAATTACCTTTGCCTTTAGGCTCCGTCTCACCTCGAGTATAGATTATTTTTTTCTCTAAGAGGACAGGCGCTACTTCATCTTACACAATCGCTAACAGCATTAGTCAGCATTAGCAAATCTAAATCCTTTTGTTAACAGACTTAAAACGACGCAGAGATTAATTTAAAAAGTTTCACAAATAGCGCTGGTTGTACGCCGGATTTTTCTGGCAATTGCCGATACCTACATAAATACTTAGTAAGGAAAGCTGGGTGAATTTGAGTTTGTGTGCAATTTAATCTTGCCATTATCCATGATCAGCTATAAATGAGGGGTGGTCAACAATCCATTCTATTCTGAGAGTGTCGTATGAGATGCTAGAAAGAACTGGTTAGAAAAAAAAATAGCCGGAAATGTATTTACAGCGCTGTGCCGACATGTCTGACCAGTATCACACCAATGAAGAGATTTTAATTCCCTTGTAATCTCAAAAATAAATCGATAATTGTAATTACTCGTAAAAAAAGTTCATAATAAAATACATGAAATGTCAAATGGTGAGTCTCTTGGTTTCTTTTCTTGTCGTCTATCATACTATTCGGTATCCTAATTTCAATGAACTTTGTTTCAAAAACGCACTTAAACTGTAACAATAATTTACAATAACTTATTTTAGTGCCAATTAAACTGTCCTTAAAAAATAGCTCGTGTGTGGAACATTACCAAAAGGATCTGCCATTATTATACTCAAAAAAAAAGTATACAAAAGGGTTATGAATGTCAAAAACTTGTCTTTTTCCTTGTAACAAAAGATAAGGACATGAAATTATATGGTTGAATTTGTCTGAAGTCTCATACTCGTATGTGAGCAATTGCTCGACTTTTCTTCGGAACGGCTAAGATATGGCCTCACTTTATATCGCTTTTGTGTATCATATTAAAAATATTTGTTAGATAGGAGATTATTTTTGGAAATTTCAACTAAACCATTTTTTTAAATCTAAGGGGGCTTGCTTCAAATGGTAGGTCAACGTTACACATATGCTTAAAATACTAGGGCCAAATAGTCAAATTTCAGGTAAAACTTAATAAGTTCACTCAGTGCCGGATTAAGCAAGGGTGTGCTACGTAAGGGCCCCGCCGTAGCAAATTCTTTCAAAGAGCCCTTGATCTGCTATGGTAGGCTTAAAGTGGTAAAAATACAATGTTAAATAGTCAATACGTTTATTTGCTATCTATATGTTACAATTTTGTAGGTAATTAATATATACCACATCTTAATAAGTTTCACTAAATAAAATACGCTCAGGCAGAGATCAGTGGGTTTAAATATGCGGGGCCCCCTTTCGCGCGGGGCCCGTATAAATTGCTACTATTGCTACGTGGTTCATCCGGCACTAAGTTCACCGTGAAGGAAGTAGCGAAAATGTCATACATTATATCAATAATAAACTCAAACTCAATCAAATATATACTCTAAAGACCGTTCACATTTATTGTAACATTGACTCTAGCATCTGTCATTTTCGTGTTTCCTTTTGGTTGGTACTGCCGTCGCTCGGTACTAAGGTGGAAACTAAATTACAATGTTTATAATTGTAACTTTTAAATTACCAAAACCTCATTTAATTATATTAATTAACCTGCGTCCATATTTAAAATAATCATAATTCTGAAAATATATATAAAAGGTTTATTACCATTGTTGGCAAGTATTTTACACAATTTACATCCTAGGAAAATAGAAATGTAAGTGTTTAGGTCCTTTAAACCAGAACATTGAATATAGGACACGTTATACAGTTTTCATCTGAAAAATAAGCCATTTATATTTGATTGATCATGCTATAGAAAGAAAAAACTATATCGAATGTTTTAAAATGTATGTGCGGTATCTCCTCGGGTGCTACTTTTACTTCCAAGTTCCAATACCTATTATCTTAAAGACAATGAAAAATATGGGAGTCATAGAAGCTAAATATGTAACAAAACACCCAGGCCGGCAAACTTAACAGCCAGAGGTAAAATAACTGTGACAATACCAAAATCCAAAAGTCATCATTTCTGATCATGACATTGACATGTATACTTAGCAAAAATAAATCATGGCGTAAGGCCTAAAACAGCATATTTAGGAAAATATCTAATATTCTAATAGAAAACCTATCGGATTCATTGATGTAATAAAGTGCAAATATTTAAATATTTTGATACAAAATGTGTCGACGTTACTAAATCCTAAACTAAAATCACCTAACTATTAAGTCAATATGTGAGTACATATATTATATTATTTACGCATAAAAATCATTTTACTTTAGCTCTACCAGCGCAGCGTTTGTCGGGGATTTCCATTTTAGACAATTTTATCTGTTTTATACCTAATATCTCTCCATTAATTTGGAGGAGGCCCGCATATGTAGTGGGTAATTTATGGGCTAAAATGATTATGATACTGTTGAATTAAAAATTACCCAAAATAATAAAAATCTTAATTAAGTATTTTACTTTGAAACCAAATGAAAATTTCGGGTTACTGTATCTAGAAAAGTGTTCCTGAAACCTATATCTCCTGGTTATAACAGTAACAAAATACTCACTTACAAACATCTTGAGCCAAAACATATCCTGCGCAATCGTCGATTTTGCCGTCTCTTAGCGGTGATTGGCGCAGAAGGGAGGCTACAGTCATGCGTGTACTTTCCCTCACTGCGGCGATTTTGGTATTATGTTTTAGACTACTATATCTCCAACAACAAATAAATGTAATGCATATACTCATCAATAATAAAGATCACCTGAGTGTCTTACTGTCGCCTAAACCGTGTGCACCAGAGATGCCACTTACACGTCGCCAACCTTGAAAAAGGAAGACATGACGCCAGTAGTAGGTATTTTTCTCTCGACCGGTAGACCCTTGATGAGTCGGCAGGATATACGAAATGCGATGTCAACCCGCTTGGCTAGCGTGACACAGTAGGCTAATTACCCTCCATGTAACTGGAGGAGGCCGACTCAGCAGTGGGTCATTGCTGAGTAGTAGTAAATATATAGTTCTACTCTCAATTTAACCGCAGGCTTTAACAATAAACACAAGAGTAAATATGTGTGTGTCTCGAATGCATGGTAGCATGTGTAATGTTTTTTATTTAATCAATTCAATGCATAATTTAAAAAAATAAGCAGTCTGCACTCCTTCCCCGCGCAATTTTCGTAAAAGGGGTACAAAGTTTTTGCTTCACGTAATAATAATTGTAATTGAGAATAATCTCTTGAATACTGTTTAATCAGTTTAATGAAAATGCAAAAGGCATAATACTTTGTTGTAAGACTTTACAACCGAGATCGCTCAGTCAGATATTCCTCAATGAAAATTGCTTTACCTTGAGCACAATGATTAAATTATTCTTAAGTGCGGTGGTTTACCATAGCGACTTTCTTCTGCTACTGTACACAGGGAAAATATTTGTAGAAGTACCTTTGAATTTCAAAACATCCATATCAATTCAGAAAATAAATCTACAAAGTATTTTTCGTTGCAATGAAGAATAATTGATACAGTGTGTATTTTAAATTTAAAATTTTAATTTAAATTATGTTATACGGCAAATTAACATTTTGATCGTACGCCTAACGTCATGCTTTGTCGATATTGCGTTATTGTGGCAACTCTCCGGAAAATCGCTATTTGACGTGTAGTCGAAGCGTCGGGCAAACATTTTCTAACGAGCCGTCAGATTTGAACAAAGTAATTTACAGTTTATTTTGTGCGAATATCTGTTTACACCTAGGTACACTGCCTGCAAAATAACTAATGACCTTGACTGCGAATTTGTCGATTGTGTCTTATTGGTAGTAATTGGCGGAGAATCGAATGAAACCCTCAGTACCCTCACGATTGGTTGACGAAATGCCCCACTGAGGCACTTCGGGCTTAAGTTCTTCAAATTCGTACAATATCGACAATGCTTCTATAAATATTTCTATAAATGCTTCTATAAATATTTTCCCTAAGTACAGTAGCAGAAGAAAGTCACTATGGTAAACCACCGCACTTAAGAATAATTTAATCATTATGCTCAAGGTAAAGCAATTTTCATTGAGGAATATCTGACTGAGCGATCTCGAATGTAAAATCTTACAACAAAGTATTATGCCTTTTGCATTTTCATTAAACTGATTAAACAGTATTCAAGAGATTATTCTCAATTGCAATTATTAATACGTGAAGCAAAAACTTTGTACCCCTTTTACGATGATTGCGCGGAGAAGGAGTATAGACTGATTTTTTTTTTTTAAATTATGTATATACATACATTGAATCAATAAAAAACATTACACATGCTATGTACCATGCATTTGGCACATTCGCTTAAATACCCTTGTGTTTATTGTTGAAGTCTGTGGTTAAATTAAGAATAGAACTTATATTTAGAGCCGGGCCTCCTCCAGTTACATGGAGGGTAATGAGCCTGCTGTGTCACGCTGGCCAAGCGGGTTGACATCGCATTTCGTATATCCTGCCGACTCATCAAGGGTCTACCGGTCGAGAGAAAAATACCTACTACTAGCGTCATGTCTCCCTTTTTCAGGGTTGGCGACGTGTAAGTGGCATCTCTGGTGCAGGTGCAGCAGGTTTATGTGACATTTGGCCAAAATGTTACGAACAAAAGTTGCTTATTTTTTCCTGCAGTACAAACAATCCTTTCGTTATAGCTTTAGGTATTTTTACCGCCTTGCGCGTATATACAAGTAAATTGTAAAGGGTTTAAACACACACATACCTACACGTTATAGATTGAATGTTCACACTAGTCTTTACAGCCACCTCTCGACCTATACATCCAATCGTGCATGTGACATGGTCTTAATGGGATTATTATAATTTTCGACGCCCTGATAGCTGATACACTGTAGCTGAAATTGTACTCGCGTAAATACAAGTTTTCCAAAATCTCACAACAGTCTTCTTTCATGAAAAAAAAATACCAGGCAGTCTAGGACACGAGAATCGCCAGTGTCGTTTTGTCTATTTTTTCCCGCAATTTCGCCGTATGTTTTCATGAGTCACGTACATATCTGCTAGTCTTTGATTTTTTTTAATAATTCTACCAATGCTTTGTACGCTCCTCGACGTCAAATTGTTATCAAGCAGCTGTAAGCTGTATCAAATGCAAAAAAAATATATAAATACACGCGTACACGCCTATATTATATCAGTAATAAAATTAAAATTTAATCGCTAGTTTTGAAGATCTTTACCGTACCGATTATCCAGGTTTATCTTATGGTTCTATAGGACCAAGTTAAAATCTATTCATATGACAATTTTACAACCGCTTATATTTTTTTCAATGTTACTCTTTCTTTTCAGCGTGAATACGTTCGGCGATCTCTGCGCTAAAAACCTATAGTCGCATAGTATCAAACCAAATTCAATATGCCCACAATGCTTAAACTGGCGATAATACCTCAACATTACTCCTTGTTAGGGTATACTGTCATGACATTCCTTTTAATGCTTGGCTTCTACTTGCTAACTAAGGATTGGAAAGGATTTTTGGGTCCTGACGAGGTGGATTTAGGCACTATGAGGGTGCCATCAAGAACTCGGTGCTGCCGCCATAAACGTGCCCATAGATAAATAAACGCTTCTCGGATTGTAAAGAACTGTTGTATTTATTCATAGTCCACAAATAAAGTCCATCTGCATAGACATCTAGCTGTGTGCAAACTTTAAAAATAAAATTAGATTGCTTCTGATTAATTTGGTGCAATAATGTTACATAACCATCTGGCAGCTTTGGTCAATAGTCATCTCATAAGTAAATATAAAGTTATATTTCAATTTCGGCGTCCAACTCCTTCAAATCTCTTTTAATTATGCTAATATCACAGAAGCATGCGACCCTATTTCTATGAACACTCGTCGCTGCTAAGCCGAACAACATGTTATTCTGCAACATCAAGTCCCCAGCACGTACCGGACACCGTATAGTATCCTCAGCACAAATAGTATGTTTCAAATTAATATTCTTAGCTGACCCTCCATGGAGCGTGCGGGACGAATTCCCCAAGTTCACGTGCTGCCCGGATAAGAATCTTTCAGTTAGGGCCGAGGGTCTCCCAATTATCTTGACGGGCAAGTTCCAATCCAAGTTTTGGCCGATTCGAATGATCTCGGAACATTCCGCTATATTGTCGTAGCTCGATAAGAGAACTAGTCGCTTGGAAACGACCCCGTCGTGAAATATTGGCTCAATAACGTCGACTGAAAACCCTTTTTTGCATGGTGGGCTGGAATATACAATAAATATGTACTGCTTATATATGTTAGATGAATAATTACGAGGAAACCCGTAAACGGTAACAGAATTACGAGTAGATACATAATATATTCGTGTAGCATAGATGAACATTTTGTTCCCACTTGTTTTGTTACGCCGCCTAGAACAAGAGTTATTAAAAAACAACCACCTTTTCAACGATTTCACAGGGGCTTAAGGTGAATGTTCCAGGGTAGCCCGCGAAATTCAAATTTTCTTACGTTTTTTGCAATTTGCAGGGCAGTGCTAAGTTGTATGATGATGAACATTTGATTCGCGGCTGTAAGACGTATGTAGTTACAGAGTTATAATCATCAAACTCATCAATACAACCCTCCAAGCTCATAAAGGTGCAAGAACGACTTTGAGCTTGAAAAAGTTTTTCTTGCACCTTTATGAATACAACCCTGTATTGATGATTTTGATGATTATAATTCTTTATCTACATACGTCTTACAGCCGCCAATAACATTTTAATCAACATACAACCTAGCACTGACCTGCAAATTGCAAAAAACGTAAGAAAATTTGAATTTCGCGAGCTACCCTGGAACATTCACCCTAAGATTTCTTGGATTAGGTACGTATAAAACGCCCACGCCTTATTTTAAAGGAAAAGCTTTGATAACGTGACTGAAGATTATTTTATTTTCGCATGTATCAGGAAATGCTCGCACGGCACGCGGCATATTCATACTACTACTACTACTCAGCCCATAGATGATCCACTGCTGAGTCGCGCCTCCTCCAATTACATGGAGGCTAAGTAGCCAGCCTACTGTACCACGCTGGCCAGATGGGTTGGTATGGGGTTTCTTATCAAGTTTTCCGTCTCTTACGGCCAGCTTATCGGCCTTGTCGTTTCCTTTGGTTGGCTCATACGACACCCTCAGGATTAAATGGATGGTGATACTATGTATTCTAAATCCATCACCACACGTGTAAACATAACAATAGCAACGATATAACTACATTCCACCGCCACTACCTGATGAACATGACATCTGAAAAACGCATCATCTACTACACAAGGGTTCGAGGGGTATTTTTAAATGGCTCATCTAGCTTTGTTCTCTTCAGAAAGTCAGATATTCTCTAATCTACAACAAGCGCAAAATACCTCCACTGCTGGACATAGGCCTCCCCCAAGGATTTCAAAGGTCCTGAGCCGCTCGCATCAATCTTTTTTCGGCGACCTTAACCAGGTCATCGGAGTACCCTACATTTTGGCGGCCTAGGAGCACTGCGCTTTCCGGATCGCGGTAACCATTCGAGTAGTTTCTGCCCCATCGAGCGAGTCCTGCGAGCTACGAACTCGAGCCATTGCCGCTTAAATTTGACAATCATGTATGTAACGATGTAACTCTGAGCAGAGCCCTCTCCATTGCTCTTTGGATGACTTTGAGCCTTTAGGTGGAGGCCATAGTGAACGACCACTTCTCTGTGCCATACGCCATGATATTCATCGGAATTCATGTCCAATTGCCATCAGGTGAAATAGATTTTGTTCTATTTTCAATTGTACTACCAACATCTTCACACCTAACGGAGTCCCTTCGCTTGCCGAAGAAGCTTAATAAAATAGGTTATCATGCTTACTATGCAGTATTTCCCAAGTACATCCGAATAGGTCCGGCTTTAACGCATACTCCGTCTGCTAGCACCGACGTTGAGCCGACCACAGCACCCACGCATAACAAGTCTTGGGTTGCCACTGAGTGAATACGTGCCACGAATAAATGATCATCAATCATCAATTTGAAACAGCCAAGTTCCGTGCTAATGTTGCTTTTGATACCTGTAAAACCTCGATAGTGCATCACAAAGTTGTGTATCACACAGCTCATGGTTGCAACGAATATTGCAACTAGTAATGCTACAATACCAACTTTGCTTTTATTAGAACGATCATCCCATGGTGTATTTAAAAAATTGTAATGGAATGGCTCTTCTTGCTGTCCATCGTTTGCCTCTATGATTTTGTTGAGATCAGTTTCTTCCATTGCGTGTTGGTCTAAAGGGAAATTCTAGTTGGTCACGTTTTTTTAATTAATGCTAATGTCTACCTTTGATTTACGAGATTCAAAATATATTGAGTTTTATTTGGTACAAAAAAACATTATTCCGCGTGCTTCGCATTGTGTAGAAATATACGAATTTCATTACTTTATGCTTTTAAGGCGCGAGCTTTCGCAATGGATTTATTTGTGACTCAACACCGCCGTTATGCTGCAATTCTATGAATTCGATTCTATTTAGCTAATAAATTAGTAAAACTCTTGGTAAAACTAAACTGATAGCTCAATAATAAAAAAGCGAAAAACAAGTGAAGGTTCAAGTCGAGTGAACCCGTGGCCGTGGTACAGTAAAATTTGTCGTGATCGAATCGAAACGACAATTTAGCGTTTTTAATGTATAAACACATTATACATTTTGTTACAAATGTGTCATGATAATCTTTCTACTACAACTATCACGTTTGTTTGGCTAAAAATTATTTGTAGCCAAACAAACGCGATAGTCGGGAACGCCAAAGTGTTGTCAGCTGTCAATGTCACTGTGATATTTGAGTTGAGACTTCGGCATCGTATGATGTCCTACATACCGATGTCCCCCGCCCCGTTAACATACCTTTCCTATTAACCCTTTCTTCCCCTTCAGTATTTAAATCCCTGTATAAATTTATCTCCCAAAACCAGTTAAGAATTTAGTTAGAATATATATTTCCCATTTGTTTTGTGCATTTGTCCGTCCTACCCGCCTTATCAACTCAACCGTACATAGTTTCTCTTATTTTTACCTTTCTATCTTTAATATATTTTGTCACCGCCCATGTGTCAAAACAAACTCGGTTGTTGGCAAAATCATCAAACCCATGATGGAAGCCATAACATTTAAAAGAAGAAGAAGAAGACTTCGGCATCAGCAACAAAAACAATACTGTAGTAACTGTGTATAAAAAACCGAAAGAGCTATTAGTACCCTAGATTTATAGTATAGATTTAGACTTTAAATATACTTTATAATACTGACTATAGTAGGATCAGTAGTTTATGAACAGTGAAAATGTCAATGTCAAGAAATGTCGTAGTAGAGTTAAGTTCATAGTGGACGAATATATTATGGAATCATTGCAGGATTTGTAAAAAGTGTTCTATATTTTAAAGTTATACTTGATTTAAATGGATCCAGATTTCTTTGGTAGTAGGTGTTATCAAAGTTTAGTAGTATATTTATTTCTATATTAGACAAATAATTTGGTGAATCAACCCTTTACTTACACAAGAAAAAATAAAAATATGGTTCTACAAACAAAATAGAATCGAATAGATTGGCCTAAAGTTCCTTCTCTCTCATTGTCCATAATATAAATAAAAGTGCATGAAAGTTCCGTCAAATAATTAAGTCTCAGAGTTGTCATGGAATATACGAAAAGAGTTATATATGGGAAGTTTATCTAATTACAAGTTGACAAAGAAAACAAGTTAAACTGTTAACAAAAAGATTATGGAATATTTATTTATGTACAAGTTGACAATAAACCCAAAATTTAACCGTTAACGAAAGGAGCGATTGTCCTACTGATTTATGTAGATACTTAAGCAACATTTCAGAAAAAGTAGTATCTTGTTCTTCAAATATAGGACACCAACTGGTAACAAACGTGCCTTAGTTACACATCTAAACACAGATATCCCAAGAGACACTGTATAAGATACATAACTAAGTATAAATGGCTCATTTCTAATGGAATATATGTATTAACTGTGTCCTCCCTTCGGATATCTGTCAGTTTTTCTGACAGTAATTCATAGGAATCATTAGACATAGTGCACTGTTTACAATACGTTAGAAAGGGATAAGTAAGATACGACTTTAAGTCTTTCTATAAAGATCTGGCAAAGCGGCTGTTTGACTGCACGCGTGACCAGAAGTCTGGCCTCTATTTCGCTGAGCGAATAAGCATTGCCATCCAGCGTGGCAATGCCGCCAGCCTTCTGGGCACTTTTGCAAACCCCTGCAGCGCTGAGGATACGGTGCCTAGTTTAATTTAGATTTATTTAGTGTTTAGTTTCTCTTTTCTTTTGGGTATATATTTAAGTTGTTTTTTTTTACTAGTTTTAGACATTGTATATAATATTTTATTACATTTATTTCATAGCTTATAAATTATTTTGATGATAAAGTAATTTAGGATTAGTTTACAATTTAGACTTATATTATCAATTATATTTTAGATACGACTCCTTTAGTTTTATTAACTTATAAGTTACAATACTGTTACAATAATTATATACGTAAATATATAATGTCACGCATTTTTATTTCCTTACTAAGCAAAGTTTTCAATTTATTGCTTTCCCTATTCCATGAACCCCATGGAATATTTATAACGTAATAAAATACTATATTGCATTTACAAACTTACAAACAGATGTTCCCAAGTTAAAGTAAAGTTATTTTTATAGATTAAAATATCATGAAAATAAAACAATTGGCTGTATGGTATATGTATTTGCTTATCTCAAGGAAAATACATATAACAACAACTGAAGTTACTACTCTATACAACTAAAGTAGTTTTGTTGCCATAATTAACTTCTATGATTCCATTTTTGACTATCATTAGGCTAGGGAGGTATTGAAAGGTTCACGCTAGGTTTTCGCTCTAGTCTCAGATATAATTGTTTAACGAATCTATATAATTATTACTTACTTTGAAATATATAAACTGTACTGTGTCTTTCAAATCAAGCAATGTATTTGTAATTTCTGATAAAGTCTTACAACAACGAAGTAATACAATTTGATATTTTTTTCCATAGTAAAGTTAAATGTAACATTAAAAGTTAAGTAAGATGTAATGTGTATGAAATACTTGCAATCCAAACAATGTTATTATCCGTTCAACCTTGAATTATAATTATAGAAATAATAGTTTCCATTAAATAGGGTACAATTTTATATACGGGTAACCATAACATTTTAAAAAGTCCTAATCTTCATTGGTCATTTGATTTTTGCCGCTGATTTTAAACTAGCCAATGACGGCAAAGCACGCCACGTGCTAATCTGGTTTTCTGTCAAAGGTAAGGACGCTAAAGTCCGTTGCCATGGCAATAAATGGCTATTTTCACTTCAGAATGCGGGGTGAGGTAGGTTGGGAGGGTGAAATTGTTTAAAGTGACCAATCAAAAATGCTTCCTGTAAGAGCAGAGGGGTGGAGACGAATGAATGTAAACTATTGTAAACAAATCACCGCCATCTTACTTATGCTAGCAATAATATCATCCACCATAGAAATTGATTTGCTTTTTGCAATGTGTAATTTTTCTTACAAACAATTTTTTATTGGCAAAATTATTACAGGATTGAATTACTTTAAGCGATGTGATGCTGTTTAGTAATGGCATTGTTCAGCGCTCGTAGGTTTTATAATAAATGTATAAATAATTAAATTGTAACTTTACTTAAATATTGACAAAGAGATACAATCTGTATGGGTGTCCGACTAGGTGTAAAATAGGAAATTTTAATAACGAGCATGTAATAACCATGTTAAATGCTAAATGTAATTAAAGGACAGTGTAAAAAGTTTTATACCGTATTCATTTACTTTTAGCGTCATCTACACAATTATTACGAAACTATTTCGGGTTGGTAACATAACTCCATGACCTAGTATACATTTCTAGCGCAAGATGTCGCTGCAGATGATATATTCGATGTGACACTTGTGACTAAAACTGAATATCTGTACTCATTTACAATTTCTCATTGTGTGAAATTATTTACTAACATTATCACGTGGACCTAGTTAACCAGTATAGTTTATTATATGTATAGCTTTTAAAACATTTAACGATTGCGAAAGCTCCATCTATTGCCAATCTAAGGCGTTTGCAATAACATAGCCCCTCTTGTTTGAAAGACTATCTGGCACTGTATTATTTATTGCAGATTAGGATGCAGAATTACCAAAGAGGGGAAAATATGCAGGTAACAGTAAAGTGAAAGTTTTATTTACTCCTAGATGAGAAATGATTATTGGTTATGAGTCGGCACGCTTTAAACATTTTTTTATATGCTTTTCCTGTATCCTTCTACTCGGCGCATAGATGACCCACTGTTGAGTCGGGCCTCCTACAGTTATAAGGACAGTAATGAACCTAATGTACCACGCTGGCCAGACGGGTTGGCACAGGGTGACATATCAAGTTATCCTTCTCTGGCAGCTGGATTGTCAGCCCTTTATCGGCTCTTACCACACCTTCAGGATGGAAGGGGTTGGTGACACTATGTTATAAATCCGTCACCACACGGATTTCCTGTATATCCCGTCATAAACTACAGTCTCTTCAAGTTACAATATATTTTCGCAATAAAACATTATGATCTGGCCGGATTTGATTCGGACATTTGCCAATACCTACGCCTTCTAAAATACCTCAACTCAGAACTACAGACCTGGCTGAATGAAAGGGTGATGAAATAAGTCTAAAGGCAATTTAAATTAGGGAACTATTTAATATATTAAAGTTAATTTTACAACGTAACTGACAGTGCCTAGTTATAAGTAGACGAGATGGAGCTTAAGCATACATGTGCGTATTAGACACATTGCTATCAAACTTGGCACAGGCGTCCATACTTTCAACAAAGGGGTTCAAATAGTATCTATATCTCTATATGTTTATTGTATTGCAAAACGTCTATAAAAAACCTTGCAATTTTGGCGGGATACATTGATTATACATTCCCAAAAATGCCTTTGTTTACATTGCCTGAAACCATTTCCATATTGTGGTATTTGGTGGGCTAAGACATTGTTATCCATATCGTATACTCGTGCAGCAAAAACTTATGATAATTGCGCGGCCCAAGTCCGCTTATGACATTTACGGCACTGATAATCTATATAAATAAAAATGAATTGCTGTTCGTTGGTCTCGCTAAAACTCAAGAACGGCTGGACTGATTTGGCTAATTTTGATATTGAAATATTCGTGGAAGTTCAGGAAAGGTATAAAAGGTGAAAAAACATTCAGGTTTCTTATTTATTGATTCTGAGGCGGTATGAAGTTTCCCGGGTCAGGTAGTTTATACTATAAAAAAATGACAATATATATTTTTTAATGTGAGCTAAGAAAGTCGATGAAAATCAAACAAAATCAAAATCGTATGCTTGGTGATATACATTTATTATTTGATGTTCAAAATCCAAATATTCTTACAGAACCCTGGACGCCCTGAGATACAGAAATAGCTAGTACAAGATGTGCAAATTGGATTGATTAATTCACTGCCTTTTTTCCATACGTTGTGCTATCACGTGCACGCGACAGTCAAAATGATTTTTTAACTTCAACTAAAACTTAATGAAACTGGTCGGGCGTAGAAGTCGCGCGTGTGAGGCGGAGGAGGGCTTGGGTCGGTTCGCCCAGCGGCGCCTGAGCCTACAGCCCTGCCAGCTGGAGTGCCACCTTCTCCGATACTGGGAACTCTTCCACCTATGCCCAAAATAACGATAGTCTCAGGTTAAGTGCTGTTGTCGATGTTGCTTACAATCAGTCACACTTTGAGATATAACAATATTCTAAGTGACTATGTATATTGTCCATAAATGATCGCCTACTGAGTCGGCCTCTTATGCCAAGATGACAAGACAAGTTGACACAGGGTGTGTATCAAGTTTTCCTTCTCTTCTGCTTAGTGGCCTGCCATTTGCGTTCCTTTAGTCGGCTCGTCCAGCTGTCCGTGTGTTGACGGATTTAGAATACATAGTGTCACCACCCCATTCCATCCCGAGGATATCGTAAGAGCCGACTAAGGAAATGACAAGACCGATAATGTAGCCAAAAAGATAGGAAAACTTGATACGAAACCCTGTGCCAACCCGTCTGGCCAGTGTGGCACAGTAGGCTAATTATCCTCCATGTAACAGTAAGGCTCATTAATGGACTGAATAGTAGTAGTAGTAGCAGTCAGCTCTTACGATATCGTCAGGATGGTGAGGGTTGGTGACATTGTGTATTCTAAATACGTTTGAAATACCTGAAAATAAAAATTAATGGAAATGAAAATTAATTGTAATTGTAGAAGTAGTTAAAAAAAATTATAACGGAAATAGAAGTATTGTAATATATTGACTCCTCGCCCTGTCTGTGTGTATCTTCCTCGAAGCTACCCCCAGTTCGGTATTCTACTCTACAGAGAAGAGCCAACTACAATGTTTGTAGTTGCTTTTTACAACTGATCTGTGTAACGCAGATCAAAAACAACATACAGAGATGTGTGGGTAAATTCCAAAATACTGTTATACTGAAAAATATGAAAATTGAGTCTCTATTTCTAAATTGCGATTATATTTGTTTATAACACGCGCATTGGCAATAGATTTATTTGCTCGCTAAATTTTAAAGACTTAGGAGTAGCCGACATATAATATAGCTAATAATATAAATCGGCTATATTATTAAGATAAGATTAGATTTAAAAAAGTCTTGCCAGCTCTAGGTAGAGCTGCATTGGCAACAACTGGTGGTAAATTATCAATTTTGAATGGTAAATTTTATTTTCTTATTTGACTTGTCAAAAGAGCTATAGGAGCATACCTAAACGACGCTGTGTACAGCCTGTGCCTACAAAAGCGTAACTTCAACGGGATCTTGAGGAAGCTCGCGAGCGCCACGGAATAGACGTCGTTTGAACACGAAGCAGTTGTCGGCAGATCCACGACCCGGTCCTTGTTGCCTGAGGGAGAAAATGAGAAATCTAACATCACATCCACGGTCTTTCTTATTGTTCTACCGAAGCGAACGTTACGAATCCACTTGGCTACGTGACCAGGTACCGGCCTTTATTTTCGGGCTACTACAGGACTAGATGGAATTGACGGAAATTGGGAATCAAAGCTACCATTAGACTACTCATGTCACTGACCAGACAGCGAATTGGATTAAGGCGGCGAATTGCCGGCCGGTTTTAGAATACATAATGTCACCAACCCATTCCACCCTGAGGGTGTCGTAAGAAATTGTCATAAATTTAGATAGTGATACCATAACACCGGAAAGGTCGCCGGAAAACGATGGATGCGGGCGGCCCAGGTCCGGCCTTTGTGTAAATCCTTAGGGGAGGCCTATGTCCAGCAGTGGACGTCTTTTGGCTGAAATGATGAAAATGATGATGAGCGATACCATTGGTTGAGGCTGTAATGATGCCGATAACAAAATACGGCCAAAATTTTGCAGCCAGTTTAAATGGATTAACAGCACTCAGAATAAAAAGCGCTGGTGACACTATAAATATAATCATACGATATAAACAGCCCTTGATTCACAGAAACACAATAATAGATCAGTGTGAAAAGACCCTTGATGATGTACTCACATCTCCCAGGCGGCGATGACGTCATACAGATAGTGCGTGGTTCGCACATGGTCCTCTTTGCAAACCCGTTGTTGGTTAACGCATGGGGATCCAGGCCCAGCTCGTCAGCCAACCGGACAGCAGCTGCTGGGGCCGTGTCTGCTGTGTACCAGGTGCATGTTGCTCGCTTGGTTGGCCCATCCAGGAACAAACAGCGGCACACGATCGTGCCGAGATGACGCATCGCCTGATGTAACAAAGAGATTTGTAAGAGATATGATTAGTTTTCTTATACCTTCAAGCAGTTTACCTATAATTTTCCCTAAAACCTGTATTATTATTGTCCTGGTTACACTTTCCTTTAGGTTTACATGTAAATTGTTCTAAAATAGTTCTCATATCCACACAAACATATTTTTAAACAAATTTCTATTCCATAAGCACTTACTCATTCCTCTTTGACACTTAGGTTTATGTAAACATGTGATTTAGGCATACAATAACACACATAATGTGGTTAAAAACAACTAAACCTCACACAACAACATAAACTGTGTATCCAATGGTGCTGTTAGATAGATATGTGAAAAACAATTAACATAATGTAACTTACCAACTTCTTTAACCATTGCCATGTTATGCAGATACTGGGAATCCAAAAACGCCTGTAAATCAAAATACATTTGAACCATCCATGGTCACAGTTCACCATGACATTAACAGTACCTAACCTATACATGTTGGTTGCCTAAGTACAAATCAAAGTCAAATCCATATTTGACGAAGTCGGACGATTCCTTAAGTGAGAATTTCCATCTAAAACATGCAAAACCATCCAAGCGCCATTTTGTACATTTGACCTTGGCCGGTGAAAATGAAACATTAGCGCTTGTTGAGCGCTTGTTTGTTTCTAGTTTCTATGCTAGTATTTAGGCAGTGATGTATCAATTTAGACCATGATTTATGAATCCACAGGACCCAGTAATAGCTTTTCTTTTGTTGAAGCCATGGACGAAGCCTATGTATCTTGTGTCTCAGTACAACATTTCACTTAGCAACTTATTGCATTTTTATGTACTACTATAGCTTTTAATTATTCAAAAACTGTTGATACGTACTGTAGACTAGACAAATGATAAGGTCTTTATTACGTAGATATTAGGAAAATTGTTTGAAATTCTTAAATGAATGAACACTGATATTGCGGATGTCAATTGTCTTCTTCTTCTTCTTAGATTAATGGCTTGTGATGTCAATTGTCAAATTCAAACATAGCGTCTGACACTGACATTAGAATCAAGAGTAAGCCAGTACTTAGTTCGAATGAATATTAGTTTTAAATCAGCAGTGAACGTATTTTAGCGGAAACGACGATGACGATATATCTGGAATAGCTCATTCACTCATTCAATATAAAATAATAATAATGGCATATCATTCATTCAATGCTGACCTCTACTGTAGTACATTTATCATCGACCCTGCCAATCTGAAGTCACAATAAGTTCGGCCATAAAAAACAATAAAAATTGAATGGTATACCCTTTTCAAACAGCAAGATGCCTACAGTAATTTTAATGGATGTATCTCTGTCCATGTCTCGACCTGTTCCCTGCTCGGACTCAACTGAGAATCATACCCGGTTTACTATAGCCACTGCTGCTGTAAATACACTTTTAGACTATTTAAGCAATCATGCTAAGCTGGAGTATGTTGGTTTAGTTTCCTTTTCGTCAACTTTTGAAGGTAAGATAACAAAGAACGTTGATTTACCTTGTTAAATAAGAGTTTAGTGACCTCAAAACCTAACCTATTTCGTTGTTTTTTTTAGCGTATTTACATCTCTCGCCTTTAATTCATTAGATACAGCACCGGTCTGATGTGATTTTAGCCAAATAATTACCAGTTTAACTAGTTGTACCACAGTTAAATACATTATTACATACAGACATTATAACTAGTTGTACCACAGTTAATTACATGGTTAGACCAGCTCTACGTTTTCACGCTAGTGACTCGATGGAAAGACTGCTATAGATGGTATAATGCCAGCCACAACCATGGCTTTACCCTTGAATCAATGCCCTTTCATCATTGTGGAGGAGGTCAAACATTATACACAAATTATGGACATCCAGCATAGCCAGATATTGCTTAACCTGCAGATTGATTACTACTCACCCTATAGATGGCCCACTGCCGAGTTGGGCCTCCTCCAGATAATAAGCCTACTGGGCCACACTGGCCAGGTGGGTTGGCACAGAGTTTTTTATCAAGGTTTCCTTATTTTGCGGCAAGGTTATTGACCTTGTCATTTCCGTTTATCGGCTCTAACAACGCCCTCAGGATGGAATGGGGTGGTGACACTATGAATTCTAAATCTGTCACCAAATGGACACAGCAAGCACAGTCTGCGCGGATACAATTGTTGTTAATTTGTAAGAATTAATATAGTTAAATGCCATCTGGAGCCTAGTTAATTTTATTAAACATATTTCGGAATAACTATTTCGGTATTATATAAACTGTGACCTCGTTATTTTAGTTTCAGTCCCTTTTACACGTGACTATGACAGTATTCGGACTAAAATGCCATTGCTGGAAGAAGGAGATAAGACCTGCATAGACACTGCTTTGCTAGGTGTAAACCAACTGGTTCTTCAAGAATGGGGATACCAAACACCTGTGCAAGTTATATTGGTAATATTTTCTATTTAACATAAATTTACATAATATATATCTTTGTTTTTTCCTAAGACTGGCTTGTTCCATTGTATGTTATATATCTTAAGTATGATAGCATGATATGTCCTATTTTATAATAATACTGTCAAAAAAATTAAATTAAAAATTTAAATAAACCCCCAACACAATAACCTTTAAAAAGTTAAAATAAATACTTCGCGTTGGGGGACCACTCCCACTTATTTATTACCTGACCCCTGGTCCCCCAACGCAAAGTATTTATTTTTATTTTTTACTTTTTAAAGGTTATTGTGTCGGGTGTTTATTTAAATTTTTAATTTAATTTTTATTTTATACTTTTTATAGGTACACACTTATTATAATATAAATTTTGTTAAATTGCACGTGATGCGCTTTCATTTGAGACCCCACTCGATTATATTTGCAGACATTCGGTTATTCTTCCCCACTTTCACCCCTCATAACTTTTAAACGGCTCACCCGATTTTCATCAAACTCGCCCGCATGTCTAAGAACACTCGCCCGTAACTCACCTTTCATACAAAAAAAACTATATTGAAATCGCTTCATCCGTTCCCGAGCTACGATGCCACAGACAGACAGACAGACACGTCAAACTTATAATACCCCTCTTTTTGCGTCGGGGGTTAAAAATACTGTGTGTTCTAGTAATAGTAATATATTCTAGTTAATATTGTGTATTAAACACTATTGCCACTTTGACAACAAAAAGATGTCACTTATGAATTTTGCATTAGCTAACCTATTCTATTTATGTATGCTAGGAAACCTTGTGAACAAAATCCATCAGTTGAATAAACCAACTACAAAGTTTCTTGCCTGTTCTTCTTTGTGGAGCATTTTAAATGTAATTATATTGTAGTTGTAATACAATATTTCCCCATACAAAGTTTGTAGACTCTTAATTGAATTTGTGTAGTAGTTCAACTAAGTTGACACTGTTATTAATTGGCTAATTGCCATGCAAAGAAGAAAAGGAAATGATAAGCATTCTTATGTTGTAGATAACAGATGGCAGTTGTGGAGTGGGCTCCATTGGCAGAAACCGTATAGTACAGGCTTTACCACTTCCTCCTACGTATCCAGCCAAGATACATGTGCTGCCTGTTGCATCTCCACATGATACCAGTTTGCAGTATGGTATAAGAATTAATCCTATTACATCCTGCAACACCTAGCATTGCCATCAGCAAGAGTTTCTGAGAATACCATGTTTTAGTTATAGCATCTATGCTACTTTGAAGGAGTGATTAAACAAAACCAAATGGTCTGATTGACAATAGATTTAAAATATACAGCCAACCAGTGTGTTATCTTATGGTTGTTGTAAGAGGTGAATGAAGGAAGAGTTACTCATTTAGTTGGTATATTTATTTTGTATGACATGTTACTGTTTGAAATAAGTTGGTCATTTATAAATAATTTCTATTGTCTTCAGATTCTGTCCTATGATTTATTCATCGAAATCGGTTCAGTAGTTACTTGAATTAAGGCAAATTTTGGTCTTTTTGGACAAATAACTAGTTGTAAATCAACTTCAAAACTAGAGAACAATAAGCTGTAATTTAAAGTTGATGCCTACTTAAACTGACCCCTAACTAATAAGGTCATAGGTATATCCACGGCACCAACTTCAAATGGTTGTTTATTCCTTGCTTGTAGTTTTTTAAATATTTCTATCAGACAGCAATAAATTATGTTTTTTTCAGCAATGCCTCTCTACCAGAAAATTGTTGATTTGGCTAACAATACCACCAGTAATTCGAACGGAAATATCTCCCGGGGCACCATCTACTGCCCTGATCAACTGTCCGTGCCTGGTGTGAGTGTATCATAAATAAAATTGAAGTGTCTGTTTGTAATTATAAAATAACCACTTTTTACTAAATGCGTAGGTAAGTATGTACACACAGTAAGTACATATAACTAAATCTGTCTGTTTCTTCCGGCTAATCTCTGGAACGGATGGACACTGATAGGTGGCTGATGATTTATGGAGGCTTAGCCCCGCGCCGTTCCCATCGGTACGTCAATAACCGCGGGAAACATCGCGGGACTCAGCTAGTGCTCTATACAAATTATATAAAATTGGAGTGTCTGTTTATAGTATTAAAAAAATCGTTTTTTACTAAGTGCTAAGTGAATTAAGAACCTAAGGTAATTAAGGTTTTAAAGTTCGGCTCGGATATCTAGTATATATTATGTTAGGTATATTAAAATAAAGCAGATAGCACACTATTCCATGAGCGTTTGAGTTAAAAGCGTTGAATAAGATTTAAGTAATAATAAATAAACAAATACTTGTAGGTCGTACAAATATAGAATCCGCGACATGCTGCGCAGCAGTCGATCGCTCAACCACTGCGCGCCACGCATAGAGAATAGAGCTTGACAACTAATCTATTCTCTAATTTCTACGTACTCGTAGCCGAGCCTGTCTACGTAGACTGTAGTGACACATTAGCTAGGGTAGTCTCGCTAATGTGTACACGTCGTAGATTGCCCTATGACAGTCGCTCTCCGTAATTTTAATTTATCGTGGACGTGGCGCTTAAGCACTATCAGCTAAACTACGGCCAGCACCTTTCTTTTTTAACAAATCCCCCTGCACACTAAATAATCAGTATCGCGGGGCTGTTTACAAATATATAATTCACGAACACTAATGACACCCAGAATTAGAGCAAGGGCCTCTGGTTTAACTTTAAACGAAGACACTTGCCCGAACTTGGAATCGACCTGGATGGTGAATAGTGATCCAAGGGCACATCCAACCCCTAAACCAACAAGACAGTTCGATATATCCGACAGACCCTTGTAGCAAATTCAAGTCTTGTTCAGGTCGTGACAGCAATGACCAGGTTATGCGAGCAACATTACCAAGAGTTTTGGTGCACCTTGAAGTGTGGGCAGTTGGAGTCGCGAGTGCAATTGTTCCCGGCTCCGCAGAGCGTCTCACACGAAGGGTTTGCCACCACATACACTCTCGCCAATCAACTGCACATCATTGGCTTCCTCCAACAGCAGGAGCTGGGTAAGTTGCAACAGCTTGGGTACCAGCCGGGTTAAGCTTGGCCAATTTGCCATGTCCCGGAGAGAACACAACGAATTCTCTGAACTTTTTAATACTGTTGAAGTGAAAACTTCTTTTGGCGCACCGCACACAGACTTTTCCGTAGGTAGTGAGCTAGGCTGATCCGTCACGCTCTGAGGTGAAAGGTTCGATCGGGTCCGCCGAGTGTACCCGAGCGAGAAAGATACTGTCAGCTGCTCTTCGCTATTGTGTCGCTGTGTTTAGTATATTCAATTCATACGTAATAATTGTCTTTAACAATTTAATAGTTATTATTGGTACGCAATAAAAAAATATTTTGACAATTATTTGGTTTACATTGTGAGGTTAGGTTACAATGTAAACCTAACTTTTATTTAGTGGCCGTGTTTTTTAGTTTTCACTTCTGCCGGTACTCCCGGAGCGACACCCGTTGTTTTGTGTTTAACATTGGGGGCTCTTTTCGAACATGTAAATAATGTGTGGAAATAGCACCCAGACACTTAGAAAGTACCTCGCCATCGGAAGCCCACCGGTGATCTTAAACCACTGCTGGCTGCGCTTGGAAATCCTTAAGCAATGTGTTTTTTTGTTGTCAGGTACTCCCATAGCAATAAGTAAACATCTAGTGATACCACAGGCTCAAGTCGGAACGAATAATGCAAGGGAAAATTATGATGCCAAAACTCCCACAAAGGTGAGCACTTACTTCTCAGCCCATAAATGACCCACTGCTGAGTCGGGCCTCCTCCAACTGCATGGAGGGTAATTATCCTAACGTGCCGCGCTGGCCAGACGGGCCTCCGTAGTTGGTCATTTATGCTATTTCGTACATTACCTACCCAAAGTTCGACTGATTGAGAATGGCATTTGGCATTAAGTCCGCGCATGTAACATGTAGATGCGTAGAACATGATATTTTGCATAAATAAATCGATTTCTTAGGTTTTCGCGATTATTACACATTGAAATTAAACACTTTTTAACGGATTTATCGCGTGTATATTACTTTATTTAATTCCCGACGTTTCGAATGCTTTGCAGCAGTCGTGGTCGCGGGAGAGTCTCTCCCGCGACCACGACTGCTGCAAAGCATTTAATTTCAATAAATAAATCGATTTGAATTTTAGTTAAATTATTTCCGGGATCAGAATTCCTTGCACAGCGCGGCCTTCCTTTATTTATGCTGCCACACACGCTGTTTCGGCTTGCTTTAGTCATGTTCGCTAAGGGCCTACGGAGACCGGGACGACATGGCAAGGGGTTTATTTTTTTACTAATGGACATTCAAACGTATCGTTATAGAAATATTACATAAATTGCTATGCTTTAAAATGATCGCGTGGCATCAAATTCAAATCATTTATTTTGCTTGGGTCACGATGGACACTTACAAAAAGTCAACACAATATTTATAATGATACTCTAAAATAAAAATGGTACCATCTACCACCATCGAAAGGGATTTCATTGCACGGCATTAAGGCCCGTATTAATAGACGTTACTCAGCCCAAGATACCGCACTTGATATGAATATTGAGATCCTCAATAAACGTGACTCAAGTTGCGGATTAGGTTTACGTCATCATCTGAGTGATGGACTTGAGTGCAGACAGTCTCAGTTCTGTCGGACTTTGAAGTTATACAATTCGAAAAGTAATGCGATAACCTATAGATATTATTGTTTAAAATTATCCAAGGGGTAATCATTTATCCAAAAAAAGAAAAGCATATTTCTTAATAAAAAAATATTTATTTTAGGCCCAAAACTGACCATTATATTTTTTTGGGTTCTCTCGGATTTTGAAGTTATATATTTCGAAAAGTAATGCGATAACCTATAGATATTATCGTTTAAAATGATCCAAGGTGTAATCATTTATCTTAAAAATAAAGAAAAGCATAATTCATATTAAAAAAATATTTATGTACAAGCCCAAAACTGACCATTATATTTTTTTGGGTTCTCTCGGACTTTGAAGTTATATATTTCGAAAAGTAATGCGATAACCTATAGATATTATTGTTTTAAATGATCCAAGGTGTAATCATTTATCCTAAAAATAAAGAAAAGCATATTTCATAGTAAAAAAATATTTGTGTACAAGCCCAAAACTGACCATTATATTTATTTGGGTTCTCTCGGACTTTGAAGTTATATATTTCGAAAAGTAATACGATAACATATAGATATTATTGTTTAAAATGATCCAAGGGGTAATCATTTATCCTAAAAATAAATATAACCATATTTCATAGTAAAAAATATTTATGTACAAGCCCAAAACTGACTACAAATTTGACGTCAGATGAATTTTTATCACCCCAACTTAAAAATTAATGTAAACTACATCTTTACAGAAAAACTAAAAATATGAACACTAACTGAACGCTTAGTTCTTAAACTAACATATTTGTAAAAATCGTGTCAAGAGATAAAGCGATTACTGAAAAATATGGATTTGATTGTAGTAACTACCATTTTCCTAATACGACATGGTGCGTTTCTGAAGATATTTTGATAAGTATCGTTTAGATAAATAAAGTACAGTTTAAACGACTGTAAACAACAAGAAAATCCCTTTCCAACGATATTTATCACATCATCATCATCAACCCACATTAGTCCACTGCTGGACATAGGCCTCCCCTAAAGAGCGCCATAGCGCCCTGTCTTTAGCTTGACGCATCCAGCTGCTGCCCGCAACCTTTCGCAATAGTGTTCAGTAATCGGTAACGCGAGTAATGAGCAGAGTTACATAGCAAGTAGTCGTATTCAGTAAATCACGACAGTACGCGCTCAAAACGTTCGTCATACTAATTATTTACTGTGTAGAATGGTTCGTTTAGAAAGAGATAGAATAATAGTTAGCCATGTGATTTAACAAAAAAATATATTAATAAAATTATAAAGCGGACCGGTCGCAAATAGGGAGCCGGCTCCCTGCTTACTGAGATAAGTAGTAAACAATTATGTCGTATTGGGAAATAAATACAGAACCTTTTTAACAATTTAACGCTCTTTTGGGTAGCAATCCACTATATAACGTGTATTAGCGCTATTTATTAAATAAGTATTTAAATTAAAATATTTCAATCAAAAGTTTTACATCTTTTGACATAGAAGTAACGAAATGCGACAAGTCTCATTCAAAACTTCGTTCAATTTGACGTCATCGTTCGCGAGATCTTGGTTACTGAGATGTGACTATTAATTAGCAATAATCTTAAGATGCTGATGACGTCATAATGGCGTATCAAATGATAACGCACTTGAGTACGTTTTTGAGTGACGACTATTAATACGGGCCTAAAAGACGCGCCACGGGCTCCGGCGGCTGGATGCCGCGGTAGCTAATGTGCGCTGACTGACGGCAAAATCCCTTGCCATGCCGTCCCGGTCTGCGTAGGCGCTCATACACACGAACGGCATGTTGTCAACGGCACAGACAACTGCAGCCGTCGACACGGGTTGGCTGCAGTCGACTGCCTTCGGCTGCCGTTGACGTGTGTATATATCTTGTAACTATTATTTCTAGCAATGCTTATTATCTTGTTTTAATTGTATTCGTTGATAGGAGGGTTCAAGCACTGATGGTTCAGCAACAGAAGAGGATGTATCAGATCCCAGTAAAATACCCAACTTCTGCGTATTACTTCACGGAGCGCTTAAGGTAATTGACGTCTATGTTTATGTGTCAATTTTATAAGTTCTACCTCAAAGAAATAAATGGTGATAGGCATTTTTATTAACTAAGGATTCCTGTACACTGTATGCCCGAACAATGAAATTATATAATACAAAATGTCACCAATCCTGAAGGCGTGGTAAGAGGCGACTAAAATAAGGCAAGAGGTGGATTATGGGCAAAATAGCTACTTAGTGCCAGTATTAGTTTTAATTATCTGTGTGAGCAGCACGATATTGATCCGTTTTCAACTAGAAAGCGCCTATCTTAATTGTTTTTTAAGTAGACAAATGAAACACATGTTTCTTTTGTAGTATATTCAAAGCAATACCTAACATTTTATTTGTAGTATATTGGTAATTGTACTCTGTTTGCTCCTAAGTTTCCTTAACAATAGCTATAAGTGAGGACTTGTTATTGGCTCAATGAAGGTATCCCTAAGCCTTTCATAAACCTTTAGTAGCTGTAAGTCATCCATGCATTAATTAAATAAATAAATAAATCATCATCATTACGAGTATCTAGTTAAGGTCGCGATGGACCCTAAAAAAATTGTCAACATAATATTATTGATAAAATGTATATCGTCCCCGTAGAGCGAGAAATAAGTAAGTCTTCATAAATGTGTAATTAATTTTCAACCTAAGCTATCAGCAACTTAAGTTGAAAATGGCCAAACATTTTTCTACGACTTAGTTACTTCTTCCTCTACCGAGACGATATACATAATACAAAGTACAACAGTTTACCACCAGTTCGAAACGCCACCACTGTTGAGAAGAACTGGCAAGAAATTCAGAAGTTGTCGTTTTTAGCCATGTGTTTATACAATCGCTGTGCCAACCCGGTTTGCACATAAACGACCCACTACTTAGTCGGGCCTCCTCCAAATTCATGGAGAAAAATTAGCCTGTGTCTCGTTGGCAAAACGGGTTGGCACTGGGTTTGTAACAAATTTTCCTTCTTTCCCGGCTAGGTGATCTGCCTCTTGCGTTCCTTAAGTCGCCTCTTACGACATCCTCAGGATCGTGTGGGTTGGTGACATTGTGTATTCTAAATCCGCCACCACACGGATCACAGTAAGCTAATTTCCCTTTGTGAATTTGGAGGAGGCCTGACTCAGTGATTAAAATTACCCTGTAAAATGGAATTTATAGGTAGAAGGAACTGCCGCTGTAGTCCTGTTAGGCTCCGACTGGTGGGGTACACTCACGGCGTGGTGCGAAGCTTCTAGAGCCCGACGATCGTGCCTTCTCCTCAGCGTGCTTAGACCGGGGGCTTCTGCTGCTCCTTGGCTAGGCCCACTGGACCAACTTGGGCCTGCCGATGAAGGAACTACGCCAGGTAAGGGGCTGTCCATTAATCACGTGAGGTGCGAAAGGGGAGGGGGAGATGTCCGGCAAAAATCACGAAATATCACAAGGGGGGAGGGGGCATAGTAAGTAATATCACATTTATTTATTTTTTCGTCAAACGCGTGATTTTTAAACCGAAAAGTGGCGTGTATTATGTAACCTCTGAGTGTAAGATTCTTTGTAGGTACTTAAAAATACACGTGGTTTAAATGGGGGGGGTTAGTCTTAAAACTCACGTATCACCAAGGGGGATAGTCAAAATTCAAAAATGAAAAAAATCTAAAATGTTAAAAAAATACACGTGATGTACAGCCCCCGCACATATTCTTCTTCTTCTTCTATTATTTTCGTAAACCTTTTCGCACGTGGGAAGTATGATGTAGAAGTCATTGTGGAACACAACACGGCACTTTTAGTATACTACTTCTCAGCCCATAAATGACCCATTACTGAGTCGTGCCTCCTCCAACTACATGGAGACTACAATTATACCCCCTCAGGAAGAATGGGGGTGGTGACACCATTTATTCTAAATCCGTCACTACACGGCTGCTCGTGCCCAATTACTGAACCGATTTCGATAACATTTATAAGGAACTTTTCAGGACTTAGTATTTAATTTAGTCTTGTTTCACACTGATATTTTTTCGTCAATTTCCAAGTGAGTCATAAAATTGGTTTCACGTTTTCAATATATTCTAAACTAGTTATTTGAGTACGTCATATAAAAAGTGTGTCGGTAGTTAGGTTTTCGGCGGTGGAATTTTACAAATGACGGAGTCTGTAAAAAAAAACAGAGAGCCTCCTTTTTTTAAGCTGGTTCGAAAGTGTGTGTTTTATATCACGATAACTAAACGGTTAATTTCATTTCGGTTTAGTAGTTTGACAGGAAACTTGAAATAAGTAACCGACAAACGTTAGTAAGAAGGCAAAGTTTGTATTATTACTTGACTCTTTTACAAAACATGTGTTTGTTTGCAAAATCAAAAAATAAGGTAATTAAACGTCAACTGACATCAAATAGTTTCAAAATTGTGCCAACTTAAATTGACACTGAGGCGTTAATTAGGATATAGGTATGTCTAAGGCACTGACATTAAAAGGTTATTTATTTTTTGCTCTTTATAGACTACTTGCAGGTCAGCTTACATTTACTGTTAATAAAGTTTTTTCGGCATGATATCTATAAATATTTAAACATAAACTGTATGCAACGCATCGCGGGTCTTATACCGCTTTGTTTTTTAAAGACGACCACGTATCCGAAACTGTGAACCGACGGGTGTTTTCAGGCTCAGAAACTATATATATTCAGCAGCAGTGGACTGATACCAGCAGTGGACATAGGACGTAACATAAAGCTATCGTAACAGGGGTTTCTGAAAATCTTTTTATAGCTGAGACATTCCCGGTGAGGTCGTGGCGTTCCTACAGTGGCGGTGGATCAGCCTGCGCATGGGCACGGCCCCATGCCTTATTAGCAGACGTACAGAAAGTGCTGCGACACGCCAGGAAGTTGCCTGACAAGACGCAACATCTTTACAAGGTCGGTAAAAGCACCAAGTGTACTTATATCTTCTTCATTTCTTAAAACAATGGTACACTTAAATAAATGGTGAATATATCAACATTTTGAACTGATATGTACCTATATACATTTATGTTGCTCCTAAAACTTAATCAGGTAGTGTTTTATTAAAAGTGCGGAATATTCAATACATTTACCACACGAATATTTTTTGACTCGACCACTAAACTCGAAAGTCTGTTTTTAGAATGGCTACATTTGAGATGTCTATGGTTATCGTAAGCCATAACCAATATCGCGGGGTCAGTTTTCATACCTACATGAAATTTACCAACACAAATGACACCCAGAGCAAGTGCCTCTGGATTACACAAAGACACTTGCCCACCCCTGGAATCGAACCAGAAACCCGTGATCCAAAGGCGGCACATTAGCATTGTAGGTACCTTACCATAGGTGTAGTTCCAATCAATAAAGAATTTTGAATATATGTGTTATTACAGGAATTAAATCGTCTACGCCGTGCGGCCATTTCATTAGGCTTCGCTGAATTGTTGACTGCTGTAAGCAACGCTTTGGAGCGCGAGCGTGTTGCTCTGCCCCCGTCATCTCCTCCCGAATGTGGCCTTCAGTTGGCGCATGCTGTAGCCGCTCTCATGGACCCAAGAACTGCCCTTGATATAAAACATACGCTGCAACCTCTCGCCGCAAGCTTCACTGTTAGCTCAATTCCTCATTAGTTAACGATGTTGGAATATCAATTTACTTCCTTAGAGCACGAAGTTTTGTTAATGTACTTGTAGGTTAATTAATATAAATATATATTGTAAATAAATTAAATTATTTTTATTGTTTGGCTGTTCATTTTTTTATGTTGTTTAGATTGATTTACCTTTGTACCGAAGTACAAAGGTAAATCAATCTAAACAACATATTGATGTTCCACGATCCTAATGGTTCGAATTTCATACATTTTAAGGGAATCCTCCATGTGGTAATGGATTTAGAATCATAGTATCACCACCCCATTCTATCCTGAGGGTGTCGTACGAGCTGACAAAAGGAAAACTTGATACGAAAGCCTAATAGGAAGACGCCATGACCTGAGCCGGTATGGCCGGATCAACGGATCTTAAAGGCACGAGTTAAGTCCATCTCAATATGGCAAGATTGAATTAAGTTCCAATCTACGCTGGGCGAATACATGTCAGTACTAAAATCTATCATTAACTTTTTTGCTTGGTGATAGTAGCTAACTAAACGAAAACATAAAGTCTGATAGAATTAATTGACAGATGCGTTTAGTTACCTGTACTGTAATGTCAATCGATCGATGAACCCAACAAAAACAAGAAATTGTTTACAAAATTTACTGCACATTGGTGAATTATAACTTAAAGTTTATTAATAAAAACAATGTAGTTTATGACTTTTGTATTATTATAATGAATTTAAATAAAACTAATTCCATTACAACATCAAGATGAGTGTCAAATTGTTGTGCTTAATATGTGCGTCAAGTTTACCATTTATTTTCACGTTGAATGGCGATTTCGTGTTTGACGACTCTGAAGCTGTCGTTAAAAACAAAGATGTTACATCTGAATCCTGGACCGATGCCTTCCATAATGATTTCTGGGGCACGAATATCAAATCCAACTTAAGCCACAAATCATACCGACCTCTAACAGTGCTATCATTTCGGTAAGTTTTAATTATTTTTTTCTGAGGTACTTAAAAGTGCTTAGAAGTTAAGCATAGCCTTACTGGGTTGGTTTTTCTTTCAAGCCATGCTCATTTAATCTAGCAATATGGTAAAGCATCTAGTGTACATAAATAAAAATTATCCTGTAGAACCAACATTAATTAAAAAAAATCATTAGCAGTAAATAACCATTCCAAGGCAATGCAAAGGCTTTAATCTACCCCTGAAATAAAAAAATACATGTTAATTAGCTTATACTTCTTGTCCTTGTGTCAAAAGAGTTATTAAAAATTCAATTTGAATTTAGCTTACCTCCAAGTTACAGCGAGTTTCTATTGTATTGTATACAAAAAAAGATTTAAGCAAACCTAATTGGCCCCTTTCTTGTGGCTATATACTATACTAGCTTTTGTGCGCGGCTTTGCCTGCGTGGGCTTTGAACCCATTTTTAAGAACATAAATGCGGTTATTGTGACTAAACTATGATAGTTAGATATGCGCTCTCTTTTTTGTAGATCTTTATAAGACCTACAAACCCGTAGTACATCATTTAATTCTATTGTCAATAGTTTTTGCAGTGCATGCATAAATAGGTTTTCGATTTTACACCTTGGTTTACTAAATCGCAATTTTCATACTGATCCCTAATTCTTTTGAAAATAAAATATAGCCTATAACCTTCCTCGATAAATGGACTATCTAACACTGAAAGATTTTTTTAAATCGGACCAGTAGTTCCTGAGATTAGCGCGTTCAAACAAACAAACTCTGCAGCTTTATATATTAGTATAGATAGATATTCATAAACACTACTACTAATTTGGGCACATGCTTTAGTTTGCATGTATGTGTAAACTGCTGTGTGGTAGAGGATTTAGAATTATATTTCTCTACAAATTAAAGAAATGTAACAACCAACCCTCTGTGTGTTCACACACACCTGCTTAGACCTAGATTGCCTTAGGGATAATCTATCTGACTGTGAATTAAACATAATTAACTGTAACAATCTTTTTACATTACAACTTTTGTTCCAGCATCAATTATTTTCTAAACAGAAAAAGTTTATCTGCATTGCAGTTTAAAATTACAAACTTGATCTGCCACATAGCATGCTGTCTATTAATTTGGAAAACATTTCAAAGTCTTATTGATAACAGTTATATAAGAACCTCAAAAAATGATGATACTGGCACTAATAAGAAAACATGTGTTGAGTACAACAGAAAATTAAAAAGATGGTGGATGGACACATCATATTTGTCAACACTGCTATTTGCAGTGCACCCAGTTCATGTTGAAGCAGTGAGTGGTATAGTGGGACGAGCTGATCTCTTAGCTGCTCTTACATTCTTTCTGGCCTTTTTATGCTATACTAAAGCAACAACCAAGGAAAAATATGGAAATCTATACATTATACAGACAGTCATACTCTCAAGCATATCTATGTTATTCAAAGAAAATGGTGTTACGGTATTGGTAAGTATTTCCAGGTATGTTTTTTTTATCTGCCAATATAACCAAAGTCTATACATAGATAAATAAAATTATTGTGTTTTTAATATTAGAATAACAGTATTTTTCCAGATAAAGGTATACCAAGTACAAAAATGGTGATGGAATTTTAATATGCGATGTCATCATCCCATACTGTGCTGCGGGGGTCGTAAGTGGTGACTAAAGGAGGGCGAGAAGCACCTGCTAGCCCCAAGAGAAGGAAAACTTGATATAAACCCTGTGCCAACTCGTCTTGCCAACATGGTGCAGTAGACTTTTCCCTCCATAAATTGGACTAAAAAGTAAATAATGTTTTTTTTTTTAAAAAGTACCTCTATTGTTATATTTTTTTCTAACAGGGGTTCTGTTTAATGTACGAAATTACAACGAATTTAAAAGAAAAGCTGGTAGAAAACCAAAATAAACTGAAGGAGGCAACAGTACACAAAAATTTTAGCCGTTGTAATACAACCTCTGTATGTAGAATAGGTCTACTGGTGGTTTTTATATTTGGGCTGCTCTACGGAAGGTGGGTTATTATGGGTGGAGAAACACCAGAGTTTAAACATACAGATAATCCTGCAGCTTTTGCTCAAAGCATTTTTGCAAAGGTAAAGCATATTTTTTATTTCATCTCCAAACTAAGGTGACCAACTGTACTCATTTACTGAGTTTTTACTCTATTTCGCAAACCGTACTCTTTTCAAACTCTGTAAGTACATCATCTCTCATTCATCACTCTCTCTCTCTCATTTGTATAATTTTATATTCATTTGTATTTCAAAAACATTTTTGTAGATTATTTTATTTTAATTTTATTAATTAAATATTTAAAATTATTTTGACAGTGACTTGAATTTCGCGGGCACATATGGCTGCCTTTTCCGGTATAATTTAGAGGCCGTATTATGTACTTGGAGAGATACACTTTTTGAACAAAAAACAGTTGGTCACCTTATCTATATACTACCTATATCATAATAAAGCACATGTTAAATATTACAATTAGTAATATGTGCAGCCCACGCCAAATAACTGGCGGTTATTGGCGGAGAAGGAGCGCGTAACGCATACGATTGGTTGCTGACATACGCAATCTTTGCGCACGCCGCACTTTGTACTTAAGTATTTAAGCGGCTATAAAGCCTTCCGCCTTAATAAAGATTCAGTTCTGTGCGCTAGATACCGTGTAGAGACCGATTTAGAATACATAATGTCGCCGCCCTATTTTATTCTGAGGATGTAGAAAAAGCTGACAAAATAAATAAATAAATATATAATATCCTTAGACATTTCACACAACGCCATCTCGTCCCAAGCTGAGCAACTTAATGCTTGTGTTATGGTAACGAGGTGGATGATAAACTACTTTTATACATATTTTTTTTGTAAATACATACATATTATAGATAGAAAACACCCAGACCCGGAACAAATACTTGTAGGTCGTACAAATATTTCTTCCGTGCGGGAATCGAACCCGCGACATGCTGCGCAGCAGTCGATTGATCGAAATGTTAAGGCCGAAAACCTAGCCGCAAGAGAAGAAAAACTTGTCTGAGCAGGCATGGTCAGACAAGTTTTTCTGGCATGGTCAGCAGTGGATTATTTATGGGCTGAGAAGTAGTAGGACTTACCGCAATATTGGGCTAGTTTATAACAAAAGGTTTTTATGATATCTGATTTGTCGGAGGCGACTAAGCCCCAATTAGCAGAACAACTGTTAAAATATCGAAAAATAAAATAGAAAATTAACCGAGCGGGCATTAAATCCTCGCCGGCAGACTAGTGGTAGTATAAAGTATGACAAAAAAGTTTTTATTCAATGAGTATTTTTCAAATTGCCGGTCCTGGGGCGGCCCAGGACCGGCATCCGTCGTTTTACGGCGACCTAAACCAGGTCATCGGTTCACCGTGTGGGAGGCCTACCAGCATTGCGCTTTCCGGAATGCGGTCGCCACTCGAGGACTTTTCCGCTGCCACTTAGTTTGGCAATCCAGTGGGCTATGTCGGTGACCCTGGTTTGCCTGCGTATTTCCTCATTTCTGATTCGATCTCGCAGGGTAACTCCGAGCATAGCCCTTTCCATTTCCCTTTGGGTGACTTTGAGCCTTCTGATGGAGCCCATAGTGAACGACCACGACTCTGTTCCTGTGTCTGATGTCACTGGCACACATTAGTTGAAGACTTTTGTCTTCAAACACTGCGGTATTTTGGACGAGAAGATGTTTCGCAGCTTCCCGAATGCTGCCCAGCTGAGCTGTATAATCATACATAATTTTTTGTTGTATTTTTATTGCAATCTTAAACAGACTTAAATGATTTTTGTTCGCAGGTAATGACATATAACTACGTATACTTTTTGAATTTCTTATTGTTGATTTGGCCTAAATGGCTATGCTATGATTGGTCAATGGGATGCATAAAACTAATAGGCAGTTTCACAGATGCCAGAATATTATTTGTACTAATGATGTATTTGTATGGAGTATTATTGCTACTGTCCTTAACTAAAAGAAAAAGGAAATCTACCAATAGGTACGTAATATGGGAATCTAATATCAATTTTTGGTACTGTAGCTGCAGCCTGCGCGCGTTGCTACTACACTAACAAAAAATATTAAATTATTTGAAGGAAAGACGTTAGACAAATTTTAATTATTTTTTTTTGTTTCGAAACCTTCGTGGGCTCATACAAAACACTTTGCTGAAGATCATCACTTGAGCAAATAAATAGATTAAATTTCTAAAATATATTATTAGAGACTACTAATAGTAAGGTGACCACCCGTACTCATTTACAGAGTTTTGTACTCTGTTTTCGCAAACAGTATTCTTTAAAAATCCTGTACTCGGAAAGAACTCATTTGTATTGCCGGGTGAGGCGACCTTCTCTTTTTAAAGTTTGGCACAACGGAGAGCCGATTTTTTTTTCTTTTAGACCTCCACTCTTTTTGATCTCTGGCACAACGGAGAGGCGATTTTTTTTTCTTTTAGACCTCCACTCTTTTTGAACTCTGGCAAAATGGAGAGCCGACCTATTTAGAGTAGTGTACCTACTCTTTTCCAACGCAAATAAGGTGGTCACCTTATTAATAGAGGCCCCAAAAATATATGATTAGTGTCTGGGCCTAAGATCGATTTGATAACTTACTATGACATGGGTCGTATGCCACACGCTTTTCACATAAGTACTTTGCAAGAACTTTTGAATTTAGCACATTATATAGAAAGAAAGAAAATAATTTTATTGTAGCTCACAATTGACATGAAGTGTGGATAGCATCTCAAACTTCTGTTCAACTAAAATTAGGACTAGCAATTACGAGGTAGGGGGGGGGGGGGCGGTTAATTTCATCTTGGCAAAGACCCCCGGGTATATTCAGGTACTTTGAGAAGGTATCCATAATTCAAAAAGAAATCTGCAAATTTTAGATCGTAGATAAATATATTCTAGTAATCATAATGTTATATTCCAGGCTAATAATTTTGGCAGTATCTCTTACGGTGGTACCATTTCTGCCAGCCGCTAACATATTGTATCCTGTGGGTTTCGTAATAGCAGAGAGAATCCTTTACATACCCTCTGCCGGGTACTGTTTGCTGGTCGCGATTGGATTCAACAGAATTATCCGTGGGAAGTCCATAGTTTTTTGTAAGGTTGGTAAAATATACCATTTTACAAAGATGTAAGGTGTATCATATTTTTTTAATATTTTTTTTACAAATTAAGTAGTGAATAATGTGCCCTATGAAGCATAATCCATAAATTATACCCTAAAAAAATATCTCTATACTTTTAGTCATATTTGTAACTCCCATAACAATTGTTAGTTTTTAAACCAACATTGTACTGTGGTCCCAACCAAAATTGCAATGATTGCAATATCATTTAGTCATTCGTAGACTATTTAACAGAGTGGAGTCGAATTACAATAAAATAATAAATATTGTTTATACCTTTTTGGGGAAAAATTAATGATAGTGTAAATTGTATACTCTCTAAACTTAAATAGGTGTTCGCTATTAATGGACACAGCAATTGAACAACTTTTATCGATTCATGAATGTTTATGTAATAATAATGACTGAGCTTATAGCATTTTAACCAAAATTAATAAATAATATATATTCCTTTATACGTTTATATTTTCCAAGAACATCGTTCACTACATTTCAGGTTGCAGTATTCATGTTCCTACTTCTCATTTCTGCATTTGCTTTACGAAGCTGGAAGAGATCTATTGAGTGGCAAAACGAGTACAATTTGTTCGTCAGCGGTCTACTAGTCTGTCCGCTAAACGCTAAAGTACGGTACAATGTCGCCAAAGCTGCTGATGCTAACCATCAAACAACTTGGGCGCTCGCTGAATATAAAGAAGCAATCAGGTCAGTGATGTAAAAAATATAGAGAATTGAACTTTATGGCTATGATATTAATGTTTAAATTTCAACAATCTATTGGAAGTGTATGAATTAGGAATTAACTACAGTTGCTTGTGTTTTTGAACAACGGGTCAGCGGGCAAAAAAAATACTTAAACCACAAAAAAATATGAAAATTACCAGTGGCCGGACGGGTCATTTGACGCCTTGTTGGTCTATACCATAGAGGCTGGATGTGCCGCCATTGGGTCACGATTCCCCGGTTAGACTCCGGGATCGGGCAAGTGTCTTATTAAAACCTACATACTTGGTCTGGGTATAATTTGTGGTTGTGATATATGTGTTTGTAAAGTGCCCCGCAATACAAGTTCTATCTAGTGCAAGGGAGTTATTAAGAATACATATCTGCTGATGATTTTGATGATTATAATTCTATAACTACATACGTCTTACAGCCGCAAATAACATTTTAATTAACATACAACCTAGCACTGACCTGCAAATTGCAAAAAACGTAAGAAAATTTGAATTTCGCGGGCTACCCTGGAACATTCACCTTAAGTAAAACGTCCTTAGTCCATTTGAGTTTGTGTTTTAAGGTTATATCCGGAATATTACCAGGCAATGAACAACTTGGCCAACTTGCTCAAGAATCAGAAGCAATTTGGTGAAGCTGAATTTTATCTGCGGTATGCAGTTAATTACAAGTAAGTACATAAACTCCGTGTAGTGACGTCCGTGTTATAATACCTAATCTCACCTACCTCTACCATCCTGATGGTGTCGATGGAAACGACTAATAAAGGCAGATAACCTAGCCGCTACAGGCGAAACACTTGAAAAAGGAACCTTGGGTTCAACGTCATCTTTGGCATCGTGCATTGCGTTGTCATTGGCGACGTATTTTATGCCAAATATTTTAAACAATTTGTTTTTGTGTCCCGAATTTAGCGACTGTTTCCAAATTCGATTTGAACCACAGGAAAATGTTCATGACCGCATAGGTACATGTTCTCAATAGACAAGCTATATATGGCAATAAAAAAATATATATATCAGGCAGGATTTCCCAGCTGCGTGGATGAACTTGGGCATAGTGCTAGCCAGCACGGGCCGGTTCAACGAATCAAAAGAGGCTTATAGAACGGCCATTAGCTACAGGAAAAAATATCCGGACTGCTACTACAATTTAGGGAACCTGGTAAGAAATAGTAACACTAGCTGACCCAGCAAACTTCGTACCGCCTGAGAATCAATAAATAAAAACCTTTTAAACCTTTCCTGGACTTCCACGAATATTTCAAGCCAAATCGGTCCAGCCGTTCTCGAGTTTTGGCGAGACTAACGAAAAGTACTTAATTTTTATTTATATAGATAGACTAGCGACCCGCCACGGCATTGCACGTGGGAAATTATGCATGAATTATACACCTTCCTCTTGTATCACTCTACCTATCAATTAAAAATCGCATCAAAATCCATTGCGCAGTTTTAAAGATTTAAGCATACATAGGGACGGACAGACGACAGCGACTTTGTTTTATACTTAGTGATGATGATGAAGTGATATAGACAGATAACCTCCACCGAAGAACCGACTCCTTTCGCAAGGCACGTAAAGACGTCTTGGGCCCCGAACACGCTATTTTCTATCGAAGTTCTCAAACAACAGGATGCAATTGTTTTCCTCAAACTGCTAAGCTAAAAAGTTCTTGCCAAGTGCTTGTGTCAAAAGCGCTAAGCATACGTCTCGAACTGTCACTATTAGCAGTAAGTTACCAAAACCGACAATCGAAAAGCAATCGATTTTGACTGTATTGAATTAGCTGGTTTCGGGCCCAGATTGTGGTGAGTAAAACTTCTATCGGCAGTACCTTGGGTACGTGGTGGTAAGTGAAAACTAAGTAACTTGTTAAGTATTTGTATCGCCGAGCTGTTAGAGTATTATTTTTTAATTGTTTCTGGTTTGTAAAGAAGTGTAATAACGCACGTAGGAATGTCCATGTACATATACACAGTATACATATAGCTCATGTCCGTGTGGTGACGGATTTAGAACACACAATGCCACCAACCTATACTATCCTGAGGGTGTCGGAAAAGGCGACTAAAGGATCGCAAGAGGCAGATCACCTAGCCGTATAAGAAGGAAAACTTGATACAAACCCTGTGCCAACCCGTTTTGCCAGCGTGGCACAGTAGACTAATTTGATTCCACGAATTTGGAGGCGGCCCGACTCAGTAGTGGGTCATTTATGGGCTGAAACGACGAATATAGCTCATAGAAAGCGTTCGATGCCGATGACGCAACGCGCCTAAAGAAGTTTTCACTTCAAAAATCTTCCTACAAGGCATCAACCGGTTAAATTATAATGTTATCGCAGTACCTGGAGATGAATGAAACTGAAGCGGCGATGGAGAGTTGGTTTAAAGCAATCGACCAGAATCCAAAGCACGTATTGGCTTGGACTAATCTATTGGCGCTTATGGACAACACAGGTTAGACCTTAGAGTAATCAAGTAATCACAGTTATCCCAGAAGAGAAACAATGTGACATAAACACGTATTGGCAACCCGGTACATTCCTACGATATAAGAACGGACCCATCAAACAAAAAACATTAATAATCATCCAGTTGATTCTTCGTTTCTTTGGAATTCTTTCGTTTCACGGCGGTAACGTGTAGGTACTCAAATTTACCCTTCTATGTTCTTCATTTATATTTAATTGTCTATGGGAAGAATTTCTCAAATTGTTTTTAAATGACTGAGCAAGCAAAGATTTTTTTAATACATCTGAAGTGAGTATGTTCCTTTTCGTTTTCTATATTTTGACCCTCATCAAAAGTCAAAATTAAGAAAACGAAAAGTAATGGGTCACTTTTAATGAAGACTCTACCATATTTTTCAGAACTAATAAAACGCTAAAATCTTATTAAAATTGCAGGGCAAATAGAGAGAGCGTTAAAAGTGATTCCCAAAGTTCTTACTGAGCTACCAGATGCGCCATCCATCAACTTTGCCATCGCTAATATGTATGGAAAGCTGAACCGCTTCGGGGAAGCTGAGGGACATTTCAAGAAGGCCATAAAATTGCTGAATAAGGAAGTGCAGGCTATACATTATGCTAACCTAGGTAGGTAGTTTTTTAAATAATAACGAATCCAGTACGCATCTCTGTGCTCAATCTCATTTTTATGCACATTGTTGGCGATTATGCATCCGCCTTTTTTCGGTTGAAATGAGCTCAATCATTTGATTCGATGGTGCTGCAGTTCATTTGAACTGCAGCACCGAAATATATTGAAACGACAGATTGAACGGCAAATTACCGTTTGAAACTGTCAATAGTGTTAAACGACATTATCAAACGCTAAATTAAGATTAAAAAAAAGAATGGAATATAACTCGTATCCCTTTTATTTTTCTACGGAAACATCATCTATGTATATAAGTGTGTTGTGAGAAGTTGAATTGTCCTGTACGCTTTAATGTGGTTCTATCTGACATTATTTATCATCGTCATGTTAGCCTACACATAACTCATTGTTGAACCCATTAATACCGACCCTTCAAAAAGGTGTTAAAATGCAAAAGGATTCTTTTTCAGTTTTCTTTCAAATTCTTTTTCAACAAAATCGGGCTCGAACTCCTCTGAGTGTTCTCCATATTTCATATACCTACGTAGGTTCGATGTAACCATACATCCATACACAATTACTTGAAACTGAATTATTAAAATTAAAAATTTTAAGTAATTAATTTCTCGGTCTATGAAAAGAAAAATAAACCTAGATATTTTTCTTTTCAGGTGTCCTATATCATCGATGGAAAAGGTACAATTTAGCCGAAGAAATGTACCGTAATGCTCTCGATATCGACCCGACGTTCAAGACTGCTCTTACAAATTTGAATAGTTTAAAAAGAATAAACTCTGGTTAATTCGACTATGTTGTTAATTTATCTCGTAATTAAAAAAATGCATTGGAAACGAAGTACATTTTTTAAAATAAAATTTTCCCACCATTATTTTTATTATAAGAATACGTAGCTGCTGCGCACGGCTTTACTCATCTACTACTACTACTACTCAGCCCATAAAAGAGCCCACCCAGCCCAGCCCACTGTTGAGTCGGGCCTCCTCCAATTATATGGAGGGTAATCAGCCTACTGTGCCACGCTGGCCAGACGGGTTGGGACAGGGTTTGTGTCAAGTTTTCCTTCTCTTGGGACGAGGTGATCTGCCTCTTACGATACCCTCAGGATGAAATGATGTGGTAACACCATATATTCTAAATCTATCACCACACGGAAACTCATCCAGTTATAGTAAATTATAGTTTAAAAAATATATATCACTGGTGTCTCCAACTTTAATTATAATTTACTCAGTAGTTAGTTATGTGACTCATACCGCGGGCGTGTTTTGAAATGTCTATACATTTTAAGGTTGCGGATACCGATAAGCTTACCGATATTTTTCTATCTGACTGACGCAAGATTCCTCCACTCGACGTAACTCGTTTTTGAATATTCGACGACTCGCTCTAATCACGAATGATACTGTACGGTCGCGCGCGGACCGTGGGCACCGGCACATCTCTAGTATAATGTTTTGGCTGTCACCACGGTTGAATATTATTTATTTATTTTACTGTGTAATTGTAATATAAAGCGGCTAAAATCATTTTAAACAATGGATTTTACGCCCGAGCTATCTGCTTTTCAAGGTGTTATAATATCTGCAGACAACGTTCACCAATTTTCCAGGCTTACATCAAAGGGCGGTTAGTCTTGTTTCAATTTTTCAACTCTTTTTTCATTAAGCATATGTGAATAAAATATGATTTATTTTGGTAATTTACAGGTAATGAAGATAAAGTGCAGTACGTTCTAGGGTGTATGCTTAAGTTTTTGAGAGAAGAGGACTTTATTTTTCATAATGGAATTACCGACAGCATAGTACCAAAGCTACGCAAGTTTGCCATGTATGTAGTCCTGAACGCAGACCTACCAGTGTTAGAGGAGTTGGTTGAGATAGAAGGCATAGATATGGTCATTTGGACTATACCAACCATACCTAAGTATCTAATGTGTGAAATACTATGGAACCTTCACATGGAACAATTTATTTATGAATTTATATCATATGCTTATCCACAATTAGGACTCGAAGTGGCGGCTGCGTTTATTGATAATTTTAAATACTTCAACCCTTCTGAATGCCTGGGCAAATTGAACAAGTTATCTGCGGCATGTTATTTGCTCATTTGCAAACTGCATTGTTTCGAAGCAGAAAATGATGTCCTTGCCAATAAATTGAATATCGCATTTGATAATTTTCATAACTGTTTAAAGTATTTTGTGACTCCGCCCAACAACCACAAGTTGAATGCACTGCGCACAGATGAGTTGTATAGATACCAAGGTGATAGCCTGCATGCATTGCTTATGATGGCTTACAAATGCCTTAGTCAATTCACACAAAAGATTGGCCCAAACACATGTGACAGCCTATACAAGTTGACCTACAAAGAAGGTTCTTATAAAACTGAAGCACCCACTTTTAATTTATGTGAAAGTCCAAATAAATTGATTTTAGAATGCCTGAATAAAAGTAACATAGCTTTATTGGACACCTGTAAAGTTCTTGTTATGGATGTTAGTATTGATGTATTTTGCTCATGGAGTGAATTTGAAGAGAATGGTAAAAGCATGCAGCAAACAATTGGAGAGCTTTGCCATATGCTGCAAACAATGTTAATGAACATTGAGAGTGTGTGCGACCATCCCCTTGTTAGTATGCTACAACAAATAGCTCGTAAACCCACCAATATCAAAGATATAATTAATACTGTAGCCAGTAAAAGCATCATAGACAATATTAATAAAAACAATGAGGACAAACAATCATGGCTCCAGGCATTACTATTTAAAGATCAGTTGTGCCAACACAAAGAACTTATAGAAGTCATAGATTTGAATTTGGAAATGTACAATGAAGAGGATTACTACAGATTGTATCACATATTAAAATCTTGCTGTAAAAAAAGTAATGACAGCTCAGATTTTATAAAACCCTTATTATTCAAAGTTTTTCATAGATGCAATATGTCTGATAAACATAAAATACTAGAAGAGACATTTATTGGAAATTGTTTTTGCGATATAACCAAAGACACTGAAATTCAAAATTCAATGACTGAAATATTCAATAAACTTGTAGTATCTCCAGATGCAGATCTTACAGTGGTTCTCACAGTATTCCTTCAGAATCCAAAACAGGTTTACACAAAAATTTTCACAACTGCCACGGAAAATGTGCAGCAAGCCGAAATCATGTTAAAAGTCATGGAAATATTAAGCAAGTATTCTAATTATTATTACAACACTGAAACAGAACCGTGCATAATAACAGTCACTAATAATATTTTCACAAATCACCTAGACACAGATTCTCGGAGGGACAGCTTCATAAAATTCATTTGTGGCCTAAAAAAGCTGGATATAATACCTGCTACTAAACTGTTATTGTTAATTATAATGCCGAATATGCATAAAGGTTTGTTGAACAAAAACGTAACTGCCATACATGTACAGATCAGGCTATTAAGAGAGGCCTATGAATTACCAGAGTTATTGGATTGCCGAGCACCAATGTTGGCCATGTTGGCCCAAGTGATGGATGTGGTACGTTGGAGGAGTTTGACCACTTTTGTACCAAATGCGCCACACACTTTGAATCTGGCAATTGAGTTACAAACATCCTTAATCAACACCTACAAGAATGAGGTGCCTGGTAAGTGTGTTCATCATCTCAAATCACTAACTGTTTACAAGATTTTGCTTATGTTTAAATATATTACAAGAAGTAAAATAGAGGGGATGTATGAGTCTGGCCAGTATGGCATTTGGCTAAGTTCCCTCCTTGAATTAGGACGAGCCCCGGCTAAGTAGTGGGTCAATGACTCATTCTCGATCACGGGTCTCCGGTTCGATTCCAGGAACGGGAATGCGTCTGTGTATACCAGAGTGTGGGTGTTCGAGGGTTCGGAAAAAAGAATTACAGTGGTCGCGTTCCGAACTGGTGGTAGACGGTAGACCTTTTTTATTTTAAAATATCATCACCGTCTGTCCGTCTCTATGTACGCTTAAATCTTTTTTAGGCGCAAAGGGATGATCATCCAGCCAGACGAGGTGTGATGTCTGGCTAGGGGTCGCAGCGCCTATTCCCCCGATAGTTGTAGTCGGGGATATCTTAACCTTGCGAATTGCTCTTGAAATTTCGCTAACGCGGTGTAGGACTTTTTCGTAATTATCGCATTTGTAGGCGATATTTCTTGATGCAATTAGTTCAGATTTTTCGGGTAAATTGTGTAAAGTATGTAGCATGCGGTCGCTACACTTTAAAACTACGCAACGGATTTAGAAGCGGTTTTTTTTAATAGATAGAGTCATTCAAGAGGAAGGTTCATACATGCATAAATTTAGATGTTCATCATTGCACCCGTGCGAAGCCGGGGCGGGTTTCTACTTATGAATAATGTTACTTTTTGTAAATGTCCATTGTGACCCAAACAAAATTTTTGAATTTGAATGATTTGAATTCGTGAATTGCACGTTTGCAAACAGTCGCGCGATAACTTTTATAATAAGGTTAGGTTCATCAGAACTAAAATAATTTTCCGAATGACTGCCTTTTTTCCAGATAAAGAAAACAAATGGTTGAAGAGTAAACTAAAGAAAATGCAACCTCTCAATATGTACTACTACAGGATTTTATGGAACCCACCAGGAAGAAACTTCTTTGAAGTTATTAGCAACATTAATACCAAAGACAAAAGTATCAGTGAACTGTCCACTATTATAGCGCAGGTATAGTAAAAACAGTTTTAATTGATGTATGACATCAATTTGCTGAGATGACTGTGGCGCATATAAAATAAAAAGTGCGTGCGTACAAAATATTTTTTTTTTTTATCTTATTTATATAGGACGACTTACAAATTTATCTTATTAATTATTTATAAATGTAACACTAAAAAACGTTGCATATCTTCGTGACGCAAAACGGATTTTGAAGCGGTTTTATTTAATAGATCTAGTGATTCAAGAGGAAGGTTTTTATGTATAATACATCCATAATATTGTAGAGAAACACTAATAAATTTAGAGGTTCATCATTGCACCCATGCGAAACCGGGGTGGGTCGCTAGTAGGCTATAATTTATAATGTGTTAATTATTATTTATAGGATGTGTGATACCACTAAGGATACGGTTTTTTTTAATACCCGTGCGAAGCCGGTGCGGGCCGCTAGCTATTTACCTATACATGCATTTGTTCAGATAATCAGCCTCAGTACACAAAGCGAGTGGTGTCAGATATGGGACAGTCTGTCGACGATAGACCATGCGACCCTACTAGGCGTTTTCCACAACGCCGTCGCTATGATCTGTACAGCCGAAGCAGCTCACCGGACCGAAGCTACCAGAGCTTGCATCTTGTACTGTCATAGAAACCTTTTTTACGTCACCAGGGTAAGTACAAACAGTTCCACCAAGATATCTGTGAATTGTTTTAGTTTAAATGTACTAACATCGGGAGACGCTAACAGTGCATTGTAGAAGCTTATTTTATATTACCGTATAAAACACTGTATAGATGCTCCACAGAACAGGCCTTAATGCCGATAGTGATTATACCAATGTCACATGGTGCTATGCCGACAGACATAGATTATACCAATTGTGTCGGCAAGAGTCTCATCGCGAAAAATACACAGCCACTAAAACATTGCATCCTGTGGATACTAGATAAATTTCGATATAACTACCAACGGCATACCAGGCCGCCAGGGACCTACACTTGCTAATAAAATAGACTCAAATTGACTATGAAGATTTTGACAGTATTTTAGTGAATAGTAGTTCCGATGGGGATGTGTGTCATACGGTTTGACGCAAGCAATTGGCAAGAATTTTTTGAATTTAACATTCAATTTAGAGGATGGGCACATCGTCGATAAAAAATCAGCAGTGTTTGGGGCCCTGGTCAAATTTTTAATTGGCTGTTATTTTTATTACCTTTCAGTACAAATTCTTCAAAGACCCGATCACAGAAATCCAAGTGACGACGGCCGTATCGAACATCGTTAAAGTTTTAAAAACCACGCAAAAGGCCGACGTAGACGACATCGGCACAGCATTGATCCCACTTTTAGCCTACTTGACGGAGAAGAAGGATAACTTAAATTTAGACCTTAAAATGTTGTTGATAAACAATTTTAAGGATACAAACTTTAATGAAATGTTGAAAAATGTTTTTGTCAGTAATATGGAAACGGATACTAATTAAGTAATAAAGAATTTCTTAAAATCCTTAATTACACTTTTATTCATTGAAAACGATATCCTTATTTACATAAGTGTACAACACCAATTGCAATGAAGTTAAATGATGTATTTTGAGCCGTCGAAAGTACTATGTACATACAATACAATACTCTTTTAATGTAATGAATGAATACCGTATACATAATAATGATGAACAATGTTCCTCAAAGAGCGATTTTTTTTTTTAACAGGGTTTCTAACGGTGGTTCCTAGCCAATGATATGCATCAATAAAATGTTCCATTCTATTTGAAGTTTCATAAATTTTTTTTATTCACGCCATCTAGTGTTGAATCTTTGTAAACGTATGTATTGGCTACACGTCTACGTCTGTGTGTGTGAACGATATTCCAATTCGCGGCTTTGTGTCGAATTGGGTGTATTTTGTGGCACTGATATGACCCAGTAAAATAAAGCGTTATGTCCGATACCCGCTTAAGCTACTCCTACGTCTTAATAATTTCACAATTACACACCAGCCCAAATAAACTGTAAATGTTGACTTCAACGCCATCTCTCGGGACAATGGCTGAGAACAGACCGGAACATCCACCTTAAACATTTTGATCCACATATATCATCAATTTCTGCCACCAGTCCACTGCTGGGTATTTGCCTCCTCCAAGTATTTTCACAACAACCGGTCATTAAGCATTTATACAAATAAATCCTTGAAATTTTTTTATTCATTAAAGATTACAAATATGTAGTAAAAAGCTAAATTTCTATTATGTAATAATACGAATCAATTCTCGCAAATTAGAGGCGATTCATGCCTAACATTCTTAATAAGTATGTATTAATAAAAATAGTTTTAACAGTCATAAAATGCTAAATACATATACTCTAAAATACATTTTAATACTACATCATCATCAACTTTGGTTCAGCCAACGTGCAAGTCTTAGGGCCTCCGCGCATTATGCGGCCAACTAATTCTTCTATGATGTATAGCTGCGCGCATTACGCGGCCAGGCCGCGCGGCCAGGTTTTGGTCGCGCGGCCAACGAAAAACATCGCGTCACATACGCGGCCTATTGGCCACCGCGACCAATCCGCGCATTATGCGGCCAGGCCGACTGGCCGCCTAAATGCGCGGGGGCCCTTATTGATGACGTTTCACAATGTGACGATTTGGTTTTGGAGAGATCATAAACTAAAGATCAATGCGGAAATTGGTGAGCAAATATGGCACGGTTCAGACTTTTTAAGCAGTTTAAAATCTTTCTTTAAACTTCATAAACTTGCCGGTGATAATTCGGTAACATTATTCGGGCCATTACGGGCTGATTATTTTGGGGATCCATCATTTTTATTCGAGCCCGTCTGTTTGCCTAACGTATATATTATTTTAGGCGACACTTAAAACGTACACACAACAATATAAACTATTAATGCTTTGGTTTAAGAGAAAGCTTAGCACGTTATCTTAAAATTATCATAGTATTCCAAGTTTTCGTAGAGATATTCCAAAGGTCTTTCTTATTTTACGACCTCAGCATTACATACAATAAAATGTATAAGATGAGCACTTGCATTCCTGAGTGTCGTAAGAGCTGACAGGCGGAAATGACAACACATGAAACGTAGTAGCAAAAGAAAGAAAAAATCGATAATAAAAAGAACACAATTACTTTTTTGCGTAAAACCACACGTGTAACTGCAGCGCATACCGTGTACAAACCGAAAGATCAGAGGGAGCGATATTTTTTAATGTTATTCTAATGTTATATTTTCTAACGTGCTCTACATTACATATTATAACGTCCGCAATAGTATCCGAGCTCCAAGCACATCTGGCATTTATTCTTCGGGTGTTCCGGCACATCGGCTCTGAGACGCACCATGTCAGACGGTCGTAAATCTCTCTGCAAAAAGGAATGGATTGTTGACATCGCAAAGCGGTCGTATGTAGTCTAGCTGCTAGTGCGGATTGCCAAACATCTACTAGTCAAAAGATATATATTACTGGCTGAACTCCTCCGTGCATGTAAAGCCGACGATCCCGGCTTCTATTCTAACATCTATGGCAGTTGTAAGAGCCGACAAAAGGAATAATAAGGCCGAACCTGGCCGCCAGAGAAGGAAATCTGGATACGAAACTCTATGCCAGCCAACACGTCTATCTAGCGTGGCACAGAAGGCCGACTCAGCAGCGAGTCATTTATGAGCATAGGACGGCAATAAAACCAGGTACGGCTGGAGTTGCAATTAGGCAAAACTTTTAATCTTACAAATAAGTTGTCAAAATGTAATTTTTTTACGAATTTCGCTTAGTCATTTACCACAATTAACACCGGTGTAATTTATACAATAACCGTGAAAGTCTAAAACAGTGTTCCCTTGTTTAATTTTCTAGTAGGTACTGGTAAATGTTTTCTTAGTAAAATAAGTTGGTATAGGCATTTTTCCTCTATGGCGCTCAAAGCGGCGCAGATGCGAAGTAGCTTTGTAATTCGGAAGAAGAATTCGAATGAACTAACCAAATGATTGAACTAGTAATGGTAAATTAAAAAGTCACACCTGTGTATGGGCATAGACTTTCCTCTCGCATTTGTTGCAAATTAGATACTTATTCTTCCACGACCGACGACTGTTCCAGCCGCGTCCACACACGCAACGGTATTCTCCATAACGAGCTCGTAATTGGATCTAAAAACAAAACATATTTTAGAAGCCAGAGGCGATTAATAGCCTTTTTATAAATTCGTACGTATTATAATATTGTGTTATATTTTCCATTTTTGCCATGTATCTGTGTGGTGACGGATTTAGATAACATAGTGTCACCATCCCATTTCATCCAGAGGGTGTCGTAAGAGCATGCAATAGGAAATGACAAGGCTAAAAACCTAGCCGCAAGAGAAGGAAAACTTGAAACGAAACCCTGTGCCAACGCGTCTGTCAGCGTGGCACAGTAGGTTAATTAACCTCCCTGTGATGGGAGGAGGCCCGACTCAACAATGGGTCATTTATGGGCTGAGTAGGTAGTAGTGAATACAAAATTCGTCAAATAGCGAACACAAATAGCCATTTGAATTTTGTAGTACCACGCCACGGTAGGAATAGACATAACTACGATTTATGATGTTACGTCATCAATCTACTAACTCGAGCCTATTACGTTTAAATGTTTTTTTTTAATTTATTTCGTGACCGTGACCATTATTAACACAATATCACGGTTAAATAAACAAATTCAGCAGTAGTCTCGAAAGTCAAAATTCGAAATCGCTAGGTTTGGATAATTTTGATCAAAAATCGGTGGACGTTATAAAAAAACACAAAATGATGAACCTCCACATTGACAGCCATAAAGATTGGCGAGGACTGTATTTAAGTAACCTACGTTACTTATTAGTTAAAAAAATATTTTTCACGACCTCCAAGAATATGTGTACAAACTCTCATGATGATCGGTTAAGTACTATGTACTTTTCGCGTGGAAGTGTAACAAAGAAACTTACATTCACACTTTTAATATTAGTAGGGATATCTGTCTGCACATACTAACCCCATATGATGATGTATCAAGTCCTCGACGTTGATATGCTGAATAACGCTCTCTTTCTTCGGCCTAAGGAAATAAAAGATATTAGGCACATCTATACAAATAAATAAAATTGGAGTGTCTGTTTGTAATAATAATATAACCACTTTTTACTAAATGTGTAAGTATGTATACACAGTACATGAGCCAAAAAAAAAACTACTCTAGTATTTGTAAGCGACATATCTTGGCTAGGTTCTCATTTTAGTAGCATCCAGATGAAATTGAAATGAATTGTCTGTGGGGTGACAGATAGAATACATAACACCACCCTATTCCATGCTGAGGGTGTTGTAATAGCTGACAAAAGGAAATATCAAGGCCGATAACCTGGCCGCAAGAGAAGGAAAACTTGGAAACCCTGTGCCAACCCGTCTGGTCAACGTGGCGCTAGTAGGCTAATTACCCTCCATGTAACTGGAGAAGGTCCGACGAGCAGATGAAATATCCAGCCCTCTGTTCAACGGCCAGCTTTACATGAGGATGCCCAAGTAAAAAAAAAGTTGTATCTTTAGGCCCAAAGGGATAATCCTCCAGCCTGACGAGCTGGTATGTCTGACTAGGGGTCGCAGCGCCTATCCCCCGATAGTTGTATTCGGGGAAATCTTAAGTGTTCGAATTACTCTTAAAATGTCGCTATCGCGGTGTAGGACTTCTTGGTAATTCTCGCATTTGTTTGTATGCGATATTTATTGATGTAATTAGTTCAGATTTTTTCGGGTAAATTGTGTAAAGTATGTAGCATGTTGGTCGCTACATATCTAATGAATTAGATACCCACTCTGTAAATGTTTCATCATCATCATCATTTCAGCCAAAAGACGTCCACTGCTGGACATAGGCCTCCCCCAAGGATCTCCACAAAGGCCGGTCCTGGGCCGCCCGCATCCACTGCTTTCCGGCGACCTTAACCAGGTCGTCGGTCCACCGTGTGGTAGGCCTACCAGCACTGCGCCTTCCGGAACGCGGTCGCCACTCGAGGACTTTTCTGCCCCATCGGGCGTCCGTCCTGCGAGCTATGTGCCCTGCCCACTGCCACTTAAGTTTGGCAATCCGGTGGGCTATGATGCTATGGTGACCCTGGTTTTCCTGCGTATCTCCTCATTTCTGATTCGATCTCGCAGAGAAACTCCGAGCATAGCCCTCTCCATTGCCCTTTGGGTGACTTTGAGCCTTCTGATGGAGCCTGTAAATGTTTACTAATTACCTAGTCTAAGAATCGCCGCGGACATGACTCATAACTTACTTAGAGCTCAACTTACCTAGTTATCGCTTACGACTTGTAATTGAAACCCGGGTGTAGTGATGACAACAGATCTCACTCAAGTTATCGTTTTATAGTAGCAATACCAAAAACTAACAACGCATTCTGAACCTCACTAGAATTTTGAAGGTGACCTTTGATCGGCCCCGCACCGCACACGGCGCGTCGTGGCGTCATATGCTCAAAAAACCTTCAAATTTCTACTACCATTCAGACCCGAGTGGTCAATTCAAAGATTAATATAAATATTGTTGATCATACATATATGAACGTTTACATAGTAATAAAACTGCATGAAAACCACTGGAATATTTGAAAAATACTCTGGGTTAACCATAGATTTGACTGGTAATTAACTATACGTCGATGACGTGATAAAGAAATTTAGGTACGTTAATAAATAATATGTATTTTAATTTGTTTACTTTAGCATGCGCTAGCGGATGCTATTTTCAGTTATGGTGGTTAATGGTTATTGTCTATGTGCAATATGGCAGGACCTTTTTTTTTGGATAAAATTCGTAAAATACAAGTATGGCTGATAAAGTTTCTTGTAGACAAACAAAGTAAATTAAATTGTAAAGAACATTATGCTCTGCTATTTACCAAATGTATTTAGGGTAGGTAGTTATAGAATTTTAATCATCAATACAACCCTCCAAGCTCATAAAGGTGCAAGAATGACTTTGAGCTTGAAAAAGTTTTTCTTGCACCTTTAAGAGTTTGGAGGGTTGTATTGATGAGTTTGATGACTAAAATTCTATAACTACATACTTCTTACAGCCGCGAATAACATTTTAATCAACATACAACCTAGCACTGACAAACTTACGAAAATTTGAATTTCGCGGGCTACCCTGGCTGGAACATTCACCTTATACCATGGACGTATAAAAAAAGGCGGACGGAACTCTGGCTAAGACAAAAGTGAGACGCCAAAATGGCGGCAGCTCTGTATGTGTGAGTTAATTTTGGGGTTGCCAAGATACACAAAACTTGGTACTAAAAGCATTGTTAAAATATTAAAAAAAATTGATCGAAATTGTTATGTTTAACTTTAACATCCTAAATGCTGAGTATTTTTTTTTATAATAATGTCTTTTACATTGAGAGGTTCTTGAAGTTTCCTCTAATTTCGAGATGTGTTGAAAACGATTCTAAATTAAAAGAAATGCTTTCATTACCAAAAATTGTTTGTGATAATATATTTATGTTGCCTAACTATAATTATAATTTATTGCGCACTTTTTGAGAAGCACTGGTAATATATGGTACAGTAACAGTTTATTCATCTGCCACGTGTCTTGATTCAAACAAATATTAAAACAAAATAAAGCACTGGGGATTAAAATAATGTATGAATATTTTTACGATTCGACGACACGGTTGGCGCAGTGGTTGAGCGATCGACTACTGCGCAGCATGTCGCGGGTTGAATCCCCGCACGGAAGAAATATTTGTACGACCTACAAGTATTTGTCCCGGGTCTGGGTGATTTTCTATCTATAATATGGATGTATTTACAAAAAAAAAATGTATTTAAGTAGTTTATCATCCATCTCGTTACCATAAAACAAGCATTAAGTTGCTTAGCTTGGGACGAGATGGCGTTGTGTGAAATGTCCAAGGATATTTATTATTATTATTATAAACCGACACAATAGCTACAATGTACATTTAAATTTTGAAAAAATAAGCGGCATAGTTTCATTTTTTTTTTTGTTCTATCCATGTCTTGGTAGATTGCTAATTTACCTTTTAAGGTACCGCATAAGTAACAACACACCGAAGTCCTCCTTTAGTTGTTTATAAGTCATCCGCATCAAAATGTATACTGCAAATGACACTGTATTTGTTTGAAATCCAATCGTTTTCACAATTACAATTTCTACTAAGTAATTTTAATTCAATCATTTCTCCATACTTAATTTTCCTTAGAAAATCTAGCAAAAGGAATATAAAATAAAATACCCAGTAGTAACTATTAAATAATTAACCATAATAATATATTGATTTTTATAATAAACGAAAAATTGCCCACATTTCGGTTAATTTGCACACGTGAATATTGGCAACACTGAACTTAAAATTAATTGTTTTGTTCTAGCAAATATAAATTGATTTTAATGTATATAATCTGGAAATAAGTGATTGAATTATACATTTACGTATGAAACGTGATTCCTGGATTGTTTTTCTTTCGGTCACTACGGTTTTTACACCATTTTACCACGCAAAACATGATTTATAGTTTTTATTTTTTCGCCGCATATTGCGTCTTTCAGCATCGATGTTCACGCGTGTAATGGCCGACTAATGTGTGAAAGTGTGCGTGCTGGCCTATACATATAGCTGATCTGGCCGACTATGATGTCACAGTTTTTAGTTAGCGAGACACTGTCCGACTTTTTTTATACGTCCATGCCTTATACACTCTTGCAACAATAGTTAAAGATAACATTGCCATGTAGGTATGGTATATTGTTGTAATACTTTAAAATTGTGTAACTATAATATTAAAGAGCTCTATATCGCCAACAAACTGTAGGTACAGCCATTATCTTTAGACATAATAAAAAATTAGAGAAAAGGGAAAACAAATCGTACTCGCTGGAACCTGCGCAGTAATCGATTTTATGTCTCATTAGAAAGAATAGTCCGGGATCCCCGGTACATTGTTTTCACTTGATTACTATCAAGCTAATTTTTCGTGAGTAGCTTCATTTTCATGAGACGCCCAACATTTTCTTGTCGACAACTCTTGATTGTGGTAGCTAACAGAGGTAGCAAGGGTGAAATATGTTGATTTTATGAGTCAAAAAAAATTATTACTAACCGGGTGCTTTTTGGTATATCTGATGATAATTATCTAAATTATTCGAAAATGTATTTGTCCTACAAAATGTGTGGTTTGATCAAAGAGTCCTCCACCTCCAATATGTATGGATAACGAGGTCATAAAAAATGATTACTAACCAGCTGGTTTTTTTTTATTTACTTAATAAATATGTATATTATTTAACCGACATATTGTCCTACAAGTTGCGTGGTACGTTATCCCGGTCCTACGCTCAAAAGTTGTTAAAACCACAAGACCCATTTTGTCATTACTAACTGTAGGACAATAATTTTACATGATAGGTTAGTGTATTCTCTGCCCAAATGATACAATGTCCTACAAGAAAACAGGTATGTAACGCGAGTCCGACAAAAATTGTAATTTTGTCGTTTTCCCACTTATAACTTACTAGCGACCCGAACCGGCTTCGCACGGGTGCATGTATTATATATATAAACCTTCATCTTGAATCACTCTATCTATTAAAGAAAACCGCTTCAAAATCCGTTGCGTAGTTTTCAAGTTTTAAGCATACATAGGGACGGACAGACGACAGCGACTTTGTTTTATACTATGTAGTGATGATACAGTGAAAACGTCTTTTTTTTTATTTAAATAAATTATTTTTCTTAAGTAGTACAAAACAATAATTATTTACATATAAAATAAAATAATATTCATCAGATTCATCTGATAAATTTTCAGTATCATCACTGTAATTTTCATCTATTTCATTTTCCTCGTCTTCTGTCTCTGTAATGACGTAAAAAATTAAGTATTATTTACCATAAAATGAATCCACTTCGTTTTATAGTGTGCAAAACTTTTACAACTTGTACAAATTTAGCATGTTAAAAATAATTTTAAAAAATGGATTGCCTGAATAAGTCCTAAATTTCTAATAAAATAATTTTCATCCATTAAACATATCGGTGGTCGTTGTATAGCGGGATCCGTATATGTACTATATAAAAAGTTTCGTACACTATAAAACGAAGTGGATTCATTTTATGTTAAAAATACTTAATTTTTTACGTTATTACAGAGTCAGAAGACGAGGAAAATGAAATAGATGAAAATGACAGTGATGATACTGAAAATTTATGAGATGAATCTGATGAATATACATTTATTTTTAAGTAAATAATTATTTTTTTGTACTACTTTAGTAAAAAAAAAGTTATTTAAGTTAATAAAAAAGATGTTTTCACTGTATCATAAGGTATAAGTAGGAAAACGAAAAATGACAATTTCTGTCGGACTCATGATACATACCAGTTTTTTTGTAGGAAATTGTATCATTTGGGCAGAGAATACTAACCTATCATGTAAAATTGGTGTCCTACAGTTAGTGATGACAAAATGGGTCTTGTGGTATTACCAATTTCTGAGTGTAGGACCGGGATAACGTACCACGGAACTTGTAGGACAATATGACGGTTAAATAATATAAATATTTACTAAGTAAATAAAAAAAAACCAGCTGGTTAGTAATAATTTTTGATGACCTCATTATCGATACATATTGGAAGTGGAGGACTCCTTGATCAAACCATACATTTTGTAGGACAAATACATTTTCAAATAATTTAGATAGTTCTCATCAGATATACCAAAAATCACCCGGTTAGTAATAATTTTTTTAGAATCATTAAATCAACATATTTAACCTTTGCTACCTCTGTTAGCTACCACAATCAAGAGATGTCGACAAGAAAATGTTGGGCGTCTCATCAAAACAAAGCTATTCACAAAGATTCAGCTTGATAGTAATAATTTTTTTTCTATGATCTGTAGAACAACTTTTGAGTGTAGGACCGGGATAACGTACCACGCAACTTGTAGGACAATATGACGGTTAAATAATATACATATTTATTAAGTAAATAAAAAAAAAAACCAGCTGGTTAGTAATCATTTTTTATGACCTCGTTATCCATACATATTGGAGGTGGAGGACTCTTTGATCAAACCTCACATTTTGTAGGACAAATACATTTTCGAATAATTTAGATAATTATCATCAGATATACCAAAAAGCACCCGGTTAGTAATAATTTTTTTAGAATCATAAAATCAACATATTTCACCCTTGCTACCTCTGTTAGCTACCACAGTCATGAGTTGTAGACAAGAAAATGTTGGGCGTCTCATGAAAATGAAGCTACTCACGAAAAATTAGCTTGATAGTAATCAAGTGAAATCAATGTACGGGGGACCCCGGACTAGAAGGGACGATTGGTCAAGATGTTTGCCGGCTAATGACTATTATTGGTACCTACCTACATAGCTTCTTTAAAAATATAGATTGTATTAAGTGATACCGCCCTTAAAGAGTTGGGATTATCCAATAATCAGTCAAGTCATAGTGGCAAGTTTCTGATTACGACCCGATTCACTACAATTCTTTAGGCAAAAACCGAACGGAAGAAAGACATTCCATTTTACCGAAATTCCTATTTCGATCGAAAAAATAATGTTGATGCACATCTAAGGATTGCCGTGGGGTCAGTATCAGTTGGATGTACTCACCTCGTTTGACCAAAAGCAGCCCATTTTATTATGATTATGACGAAAACAAATCTGATGAAAATTTCAGCTCGTGTGTGTGCTTCACTGTTTTACAGATTTTGATTGTTTTATTGTATGGTGAATTATTAATAGAGCTCCTTGAACATATTAATTCATTTTATTATTTAACTAGCTATCGCAATATTTATGAAATATACATTTTATTCCGTTATTCTAAACACTACGAAATACCCAACTTTATGGAGAAAATCACATCACATCACCGTGTAAGTAGATTTTTAAAGAAAAGAGCCCGTTCAGATTACCGAAGAACTGCATGCATAATTGCAATGCAACTGATTGAATGTGACAGGCCGATTCACTCAACTCAATCACAACAATATTGTGTTATGGCGCGAACTGCGAAGTGGGGATAACCATTCATACAATACAAGTGCCGAAAACATTACCACTTTTTGAACAAACCCATTTCGGTGGGTAATATAACATTTACTGCAATGTATGTATAATGTATTGTGTCTGGCTATAATGTATTAATTCTTCAATATTAATAAAATAGGTTCTGCCCCATATCATTTTTGATTCCCCAATAAATAAGTGCACGTATTAGTGATAACTAGATAGATTAAATCTAATTAAGTCCAATCTTTATCTATTATAATATTTTAAGTTATTTGCCTTCAACGTTAAAAATAATGTATGAAATTTTCATACATTATTTTTAACGTTGAAGGGAAATAACAGCTGTACCAGCTTGTGCGCGCGCTGTTAGTCCAGGAGGAATCGGCGCAAGAGTGCCAAAAACTATTCCACCAAATTTTTTTTATTGTGGATATAATTTTTTTTTATAATTTCCCTAATTATGATATACATGCATGTTGCTAGGCATGCATGCATGTTAATATAGTTATCTTGGGTCAAAGGTACCCAAGTTTGCGTTTTTTCGAAACTTTAAAAATTCATATCTCTAAAAATATTAACTTTATCGTGTAAAGTCATAGGACCTTCTTTTATTTGTATTTCATTATAGAGTATTTAAAACAATTACCGGTTGAAAAATAACAAGTTCTTGATGTGAATAAAAAATCGGTTTAAGCAATATGGCCCGTGGTTGCCCCCTGGCAACATGCATTTATATAATCATGGTGGAACAGTTTTCAGCACTCGTGCGCCAATTCCTCCTGGACTACGTGTAATTATTTTATTTCAATGGACACACACACTATCTATCAAGTGTATTTGTGTTCGTTATTGATATTTACAGGACATACCCAGTGTAGAGTCCTACTACTAGTCTTAAACAATTTTGAAAGCAGTTCAAAAGTTGTTCGATAGATCGCCACTTCAAGCGACAAAGTCGCTAAACTATAGGCTGGTCGAGTTGAGTACCCATAGTCTATAGTCACAGTTAGGGCTGCCATCCGTCCGGAATTCGCCGGATTTGTCCTAGTTTTTAGGGCGTCCGGGGGCCGTCCGGCAGGAGACATGCAACTTTTTTAGAAGTGTTTGGGGTAAAAACCATATTTTGCCCAAATGCCCGGGATTATTGCCGTGTTTATCCACAGTGGTCTACGGCCGTCTTCTGCGGGGCGTGGTTTGTCGTCACTAGCATATCTTCGCCAGATTAATAAAATAACCATGAAGACTTCTTGATGGATAAAGATTTTATTGTCTATGTTCCATAGGCTTTGTCTATGAATGCATATTGTCTTGAATTTTACCAATAGAGTACGTGCATTTAAATTAACAGTGAAAAACATAGCAATCAATAATGTTTCTCCATATAGCATCGTTTTGTGGTTGTGACGAACCTGAAGAAAAAGAACAGTTTGAGGACAGGTTTCCAAGCTTGGGACAGATTTGGGGTATGGTCGGAACTGTAATAGCAACTGTGACTTTCTGGTATATTTGGTCAAAGGTATGTTGCCCTGAATGCATTCTTGACTATTTTATGGCCATCATCATCTTGGAGCCCATATATCCTTAAGCTGTGTCAGGCCTCCTCCGAAGACCAAAGGCAAATCACTTACTGTGTCAGTGCCACACTGGTCAGATTGGGTTATCCTACCGCTATCCTACGTAATAGTCGATTTTTCAGTCTCTTTGGCGGTGATGAGATGTGTGAATTTTCCCACACCACCGAGGCGGGCCGGGCGGCCAGGCGTTGAGACTAAGGCTGCCGCCCCGCGGCGCTAGCAGTGGAGGGGCAGCCAAGCGTCGAGGCCAGGGTGCCGCCGCTAGCAGCGGAGGGGCGAGGCGGCCAGGCAGCGGACCGTGTTCCCCCAGTGGGGAGTGAAACCCGTGGCCTGTTTCGGGCAGTTGAGGGCTTTACCGTTGGTTTTAGTGGATAGGTTGGGGCGCAATCACGATCTTTCCACGCCCCGGAGTACCATGACCCGGTTGGCGTTTAGCTGTCGGGTATCGAAGAGGAATTCCAACGTAAAAAGGCTTAAAAATACTATGTATTCTAATCCGTCTGCAAAATGTAGGTAAAAAATCGGCCATCACGTTTCGAGCGCCAGAAGACTTTTTATAATTTTACCAGCTGCTATATTATACGTTAACCATACCATTCGTTCGTTTCAGCCCGTAAACAACCCACTACTGGGTCGGGCCTCCTCCAAATTCATGGAGGGAAATTAGCCTACTGTGCCACGGTGGCAAGACGGGTTGGCACAGGGTTTGTACCAAGTCTGCGGCGGCGTGGTTCTGCATCAGATCCCACAATGCCGCAACAGGACGCGAGTTGGAGCACCCCGGGGAGGTTTAGTGGGTAGGCCCCCACTATGGGGGAGAGTCCCACACTCCCCTCGCTGGCCATCCCCGTGGCCGGCGAGGAAGTCCATAAAGGATTTTACCCCGGGCGAAAAAAAAAAAAAAAACAGGGTTTGTACCAAGTTTTCCTTCTCTTGGGGCTAGGTGATCTGCCTCTTGCGTTCTTTTAGTCGCCTCTTACGACACCCTAAAGATGGTATGGGTTGGTGACACTGTGTATTCTAAATAACCATACCATACCGCCTCCTAATTAACAGTGCGGACATTACAACCCGTAACCAAACATACCGTGTGCATAATCTCAGGAAAAATAAGTAACATTTGTTTAATATTTTGGTTACCAGCTGAAGGCGAAAGTCTTTTAGCTAGATAAATGAGCACAGAAACTCAATAAGCGTGAAGTGTGTAGAATAATATTTACGATAGCCAGGTGGTGGCTCATTCTCAAAGCAACACGGCTCATAATTCAAAATTGAAAAATTAATATACACAAAGCAGTTTCCTTCGGCGTCATCTATGCCTTCGGATGGCTATAGGCTTTTAGTTACATCCTGTATAGATGGCGTGCAAAGTCCATTAAAAGAATGGTGAAGTATTTATCTCTAAGGTTTTAGTAATGATTTATGCGATAATTAATTACATTACATATCGATCGCACTATTTTGCCGCAGCCCCTTGCGAATTATTTTAATTTAAGAAATGATTCTACGAGTACAAGGGCTAATCCAGGGGGGGGGGGTCATGGGGGTCATGACCCCCCCCTGAGCTGGTTGCAGGACTTAGGTGGACCACTAATTGAACATAATGATTTTATTTATATATTTTGTGACCATACAGATTTTATGTAACTACATACCTTCAATAGTTATTTAATTAATATAATATACTAACTTTGTATGATGGTAAATGTTTGGGAACGAACGTATCGAAAATTTGAATTTTACCGCGCCACACTTGCGCGCGCTTGTCCACTAGCTCTCCACGCGTCTAGCTGGTAGACCAAAGAGTAACGTAATAATAGCAAAAAAGGACCTAACCTCAAATAATTTTTTTTATACTCCTCGGTTACCTGCCGTAGCGTTAAAATATGGTCTATGGTACTGAAGCCTTTTCGGAAACCGGCTTGTTCGGGAGGCTGGGAATCGTCGAGCCTGCATGCGAGACGACTCGTGATGACCCTCGAGAACAACTTGTAGACATGGCTCAGAAGTGAGATGGGTCTGTAGTTCTTCAATAAGGTGTTATCTCCCTTCTTGAAGAACAGCACCACCACACTTCTGTTCTATGCCTTTGGCGTTCGTCCTTCGAGTATGACGGAATTGAATAACTTCTGAAGGGCCCTGAGGATCGGTTCTCCACCCGCCTTCAGAAGTTCTGCGGTAATTCCGTCATCACCCACCGCCTTGTTGTTTTTAAGTTGCTCGAGAGCCATCCCGATCTCACACAGGCTGACGTCCGGGAGGTCTTCTGTGTAGTGCTGGGTTAATCTAGCTCGTGGGTCGTTTGCTAGATTTATGACGGGTTCCTGTGTAGACGTGTACAGTTGTCCATAGAAACTCTCGACCTCACCCAAAATCTCGGACTTCGACGTGACGATCCTGCCGTCATCAGTCTTCAGCCTGACGAGCTGGCTTTGCCCAATAGACAGATCCCTGGCAAAAACCTTGATATACGAGCGTGATATACGCCGATTCAACACGATTCGTGTTGAATCGGCGTATATCACGCTTCAGGGACTTTGATATCTGTCTATTGAGCATCCGAAGCTGCGTCGCATCATCGGAAGACTGCAGGACCATTTTCCGTCGTTCGTCCATGAGATTCAGGGTGACGTCCGAGAGCTTTTTGGGCGTTTTCTGGCGTTGGGTCTTCGACCCAATTTCGACCCAACTTTGCGGACAGTCTCCACGAACCCGTCATTATAATCGTCCACGTCAACGCCTAGGCTAATAAAGCGGTTTTGCAGTTCGAGCTGGAAGCTTTCCGGGTTTTGAATTTGAACTGGCACGGGACGCAGCGTAGACCTCACCAGGTGCGACCTTTCAAGCTTAACATCGATATTCAATGTGCCTCTTACTAAGCGGTGATCGCTTCCGGTTTTGACCATATTGATCACGGAGACATCATTGAATATGTGCTTTTCCGTCGACATGATGAAGTCTATCTCGTTTTTTGTGGTGCCATCCGGACTCAACCAGGTCCATTTCCTCTGTTCTGGTTTTTTGTAGAAGGAATTCATCATATAGAGTCCCTCCTTCTCTAGAAAACCAGCCAAAGTCTGGCCCGGTTGGTTCCGGTGTCCAAACCCAAATTGCCCCACTTGCAGCACATCTCCGCTCCGCTTGCCCAGTTTCGCGTTAAAATCCCCCATGACAACGGTGTAGTGCGTTCTAGAGCTATGTATGGCCGAGGAAATGTCCTCATACATTATCTCTACCGCTTCGTCGGGGTGTGCCGAGGTCGGTGCGTATACCTGTATGACCTTCAGCGAATAACGCTTGGTTATTCTGAGTATAAGGTACGCCACCCTGGTCGACACACTCTCTATTTTAACAACGTTGTTCACACGGGACTTGTGGACGATAAACCCAACACCACCTTGGGACTGTTGGTCGCCCTCCCGGAAGTAGAGCAAGTTGCCGGATTTGAGGGTTATCGTGTCCTCTCCCTCTCTTCGGACTTCAGACAACCCCACTATATCCCATCGCAACTTGCTCAACTCTTTCTCGAGTTCTACGATCTTCTCATCAGTCCGCAGTGTCCGTGTGTTATATGTTGCCAGGTGCATCCGTCGTTTTTTATGGTAGCCGGATCTCTGCCGGAGATTTTTAGCACCCCCTGCCCCACCGTTACCTTGGCTGCTACCGTGGCGGAAGGAATAGTGGGGCTGCCGGGGACTGGGGGCCGTTTTTTTAGTTGTGTGCTTCATTGGGGGGTGTTTGCCATAATCGCCACGCTTGGCAGGCGGGTTGGCGATCGCAGTACGGATGGTGCGTTTTTGGACAGAACGTCGCTGCTCCCCTACGTCTGTTGTCCCTTAGTCGCCTTTTACGACACCCACGGGAAGATATGGGGTGGTAGTATTTTTACTCCGCTACCACACTGAAACCACGGCTATGGAATATAAATAGGCTGCCTCATTCAGTGCGTGATAGTGGTTCTCTGGGTGTCTTCAAGAGGGCAATATGTACGTGGATATGTACAAGTTATTATGTGTGGAGTTTTTCAAGTGTACAATAAAGAATAAATATTTTTAAGTACAGTACTTACGTACATTAATATAATACCTACTTTTTACTTGTATATATTGTTATCAAAATTAAATTATAAGTTCTTGACTTGACCACGACTATGTGACCCCCTCCTGGCGCCAAAGCTGGATCCGCCCTTATACGAGTATACTTACTATGTGCTTGAGAAGTAAATATTATATTGTATGACGAAATTTAATAAATCAATTTATGTAATTAAAATATAGTACCTAAGAAAGAAAGAAAGCAAACACTTTATAAAGAATATAATAGGTAATTACAAAACATAAATAAAAAGTATTAATTTATAACAAAGATTTCATCGTGTCTTAGCCTGCACTTCTAGAATTTTATGTGTTAACGTCACGCGTTAAAAGCCAGGACTCGATAACGTGCTCACATGTGAAAGTCCCACATCACTCATAATGAACGAGTGCGTGGGTATTCAGCTAGGTGTTTACCCACCCGCTTCGGAGTTCGCGCGCGGACAGTAGGAATGCATGGATGACATACTTGGAGAGTAATAAGGCTACTGTGCGACGCTGGCCAGACGGGTTGGTATCAAGTTTTCCTTCTCATATCTGCCTAGGCATTTCCTTGTGCCGGCTCTTACGATACCGTCAGGATGGAATGGTGACATTATGAATTCTAAATCCGTCACCACACGCACAATCATACCGATACGGGCATACCTTGTATAAATAGCTTCATATTGTTATAGGCGAAGTCATCTTATCAAGAACTTTGCAATGGAAGCAAGCGCACAACGCCGACACAACGGAGATTAACTGCCCACTGATTGCCCTGAGGTCGGATTAACCATGTCGGGATCTGTAGGCAATACGATTTCCAGGGCCCCTTTTAGCAGGTTTAAGCTCACACACATAATGTATCATCGGTCAGCCTCGGGGCACCTGACCGATGCAGGGTTTGCCTACTTGGTTGAAGGGTTAATCTGGCTACATATTTCGAGGAGTAATATAAACATGATTTATACTATTGGTCTATCGTATAGTTGTATTATTTAAACGCCAGAAGTGCAAATTAAAAATGTGAATAAATGGTGTGCTCTTGTTATTAAAATATACATGTACTCTGCGCCCCGCGGTTTTTGGACAATTCTCACAATATCTTTAGAAATTGTAGCCTATGTGTTATTCTGATTTATAAGCTATATTGTTGTAAAGTTTCATTAAAATACATTCAGCAGTTTTTACGTGAAAGAGTAACTAACATCCATCCATACTTACAAACTTTCGCATCTTTAATATTAGTAGGAAGTAGGATTAAAAATACCAACTACAGATTCCTGGCGGCTCTCTGTACTGTAACATATCAAACCGGTGGTAGTTTCATACACGTTGAAGTTTTGTAGAAAAGATATGATCATTGAATTGCCGTAAGTTTATTGTGTAGCGACCTGAATGCTACATAAGCGAGCCTAGGTACGAAGGATATGGAATAGCATCCAAAATTCCGCCAGGATACTAAAACAAAGACGGATCACCAATTGCCTGTGTCATTATCACCTTGTCTAGCTGTTTTATCATCCCTTTGCGCGTAGGTAATATAACGGATAACCACTCAAAGCGGACCTATCAGACTGGGGAAGTATCTTCACCATACAGAAAACCACAGCCAAATTACACCACCCTTGGCTGGTATTGTTCCTGTGCGCAGTAATGGTGCTTTTTGCTGCCAAGGTAATTCCTTTTTAATTTGTAAAGGCTAGCCACGCAGTCCTTCCATGTTGCAGGTGTACTTAGGTCGCGGTGACTATTAGGTGACGCAATTGATCAATTATTGCCATCCTCTTTAAAAAAATGTAAACAGCAATCTGCCGCTGCGCCGTTGTACCCGCTAGTAAAAATAATTGGGGGCAAATATAACAAAGAAATTTGAAATAAAACAATAAGTACACTATGATATAATAATTATTATATTTCTCTATCTAAAACTAATATGGCTCAATTTGCAATATCATTAATAAAAGTAAAAATATAATCATTGTCTTTAATTCACCCCTACCCTATGGGGTAACTAAAAATATAAACATGCAACCTTTCGTAAAAATAACCTTAAGAAAACATGGAGCAGATTTTTTATCTATACACAAATAGAACAATATCTTTATCATTTGGAATGACATAAAAACGTATAATATGAACCATGTATTGCCTAAACATACGACTGAAATATATTTTTTCAATATATTAATAGTTTATTTTACACTAATAATAAAAAGATAATTGATATTTTTTGTCTCTAAAACACTTTGAATTATAAATTTAAATAACAAAAACTATTTTATTAATTTAAGACTCATCATCACGATGGTTACAAATCGATCCGTAGATACATGTAGGTACCTATTTAGTTATGAATATAATTTGAGAAAATAAACCAAGATTAATGCCTAATTTAAAGATTTACAACAGCAATATAGTCCTTATTGCTAATTAAGCTCCAGATTACTTAGAGCTCTTCGTGTTGAAGTCAATTTAGAGGTTTCTATTCTATGTACTAACTAGAAAATTCTGTCACGGATCACATAACCAGAAAGTAACACCTATGCTTAACGAATATCTATAATGTCTAATACTCGTAATTTTAAGGTCTATGATGATTACATCGCTTCTTTGCAAAAGCTACGCGACAGCTCCAGATAATTATTAATTTCATTTTGAACCTTGTTTCATGGTTGGACAGTAGTTTCTCGCAGGAAAGTGAAAATTTGGGATATCACGATCAATTTTTATTCTATCGTTATCTGCCAGTGTCTTTGGCATTTTCTGCCAGTATGGCGTGATAGCTGCTCATGTAACTAATTTTGAATGTCCAATAGTTTAGTGGAAGATCCTTAGGGACTGAGACACATGTTTATGTTGTTTATCTGACAAGAGATACACTCAAGTGATAAAAAAATAAATGAAGATGCCTATTATCTCAATTATCAACTCACAGCATGTGCTCACTATTGATTCATAGCTGTTAAAAATACCCTTCCATATCTGTTATATGCTTAAAATTCTAACATGATGGTGTCTGCTATTCGTATTATTATATTCGGCTATCTAGTTGCCATTAATGCTATGTGTGCATTGAACATTTTTGTCAAACAAGGCATACAGAAATCTGTGCCAAAATGAGAAACGATTAACTTTTGAATAACTCTGATGTTATAAAAAAAATACCAGAACTCGACAACCATATGAAATCAATAAACGAAAATAGTACTGGCTAACATAAAACGATATTCATTCGTTTGTTTTTTTTTACAACAAAGGAAACAAAGGACAAAGGAAAGGCCTTGGTAAAAAGGTTATAAAAATATTACCGCTGTGAGGGCACTGGGCCTGTTGAAAAAATACCGCTAGCGGTATCTGCAACGCTAACGATCTTATTCATAATTGTCTAATAAACATTCTATTAACTAAAACGTTTATTATATCTGTTGTGTTCGTTTCGTTTGGCGTCTTTTTGTTTGTCTGGAGCTGTGCTGACAGCCGTAGATGGCTATGGCCAGGGTTATGGGAAACCGTCCAATAGCAAGTCGTGTAAGACTGTCCTTTAGCGAACGCCACCAATTGAAAATGTTATTTCTGTTTTAGATTCTTACAACTTTAAATAAAAAAGATATGTTAACATACTTGAAAAACAATAAAAAAGCGAAAAATTACTAATAGACAACCATGTGAAGTCAGTACCCTGAGTGTATACCTGTATATACTAAGTTATTTATTGTTTTTGAAGTCGGTTTACATTTGTTACTAAGTTTTTTTTAAATATTATTTGTGCACATGACCGGAAACGACCGACAACTAACATGTTATATAAAAATACCCAAATCTTCCTCCCGACAAATGTGTTCTTCACGTATTTCGCGTTGTATAGCAAAATACACGCCCAATTTCGATAAAATTACTATGATAAATACAAACAGACGGATTGAGAACTTGCTCTTTTTTAAGTAGATTAAACAGCTTAAACGATTAAGATCGCAGATGACATTATAAAACGCTCAAGTTACATGCCTCTAAAATACACGCGATTGCGGACTGCGGATACCCTTCGCGATGGTTTGTATAAGCCCCATACAAGATGGACGTCTTCAATTTGGTAATGACTAATACGTTAATTCTATAATAATAAAGAAAATCCTATAAGTCCTAGTAAAGACTAGGACCAGAGCCGAAAATGGTAAAAAGTGAAAAAATATATATTAGGATGGAAACCCGTTGGAAAAAGGAGGAAATATAACAAAATTAAAGAAAAAATACAGTTTCCCATAACCCTGGCCATAGCCATCTAAGGCTGTCAGCACAGCTCCAGACAAACAAAAAGACGCCAAACGCAACGAACACAACAGATATAATAAACGTTTTAGTTAATAGAATGTTTATTAGACAATTATGAATAAGATCGTTAGCGTTGCGGATACCGCTAGCGGTATTTTTTCAACAGGCCCAGTGCCCTCACAGCGGTAATATTTTTATAACCTTTTTACCAAGGCCTTTCCTTTGTCCTTTGTTGTATAAAAACAAACGAAAGAACATTGAGTTAAATGTACTAGAGAAGCTATTTCAAACAAAAGGTATCACGTAACTTGATGACAGCGGGGCAAGCGGGGGGGTGTGATGTTTTCATAGATAAAATCAATACGCGCAGACGCGACTTTATTTTATTATTCTGCCTACTTGTTACTGTATATACTACATTCCCTATTCAAATAATTTACGGGCGATCCGAGGTCGGGAAGTGGCTCCCCACTTCCTGTCTTTAATATTTTAGATCAACTATTTTAGCATGTTTTTTGCAATATATGTTTTATTGATTAGCATTTTTTTTTATTTAACCATGATTTTCCGACCTCAGATCGCCCGTAAATTATTTTTCCTTTAATTGTCGTTATATTTCCTGCCTTTTCCTTCAGGATTCATCCTACTATATTTCTTTTGGTTTTAGAAATGGAAGTATTTTGTAGAAAAGTCAGTAAGTATGATAGTATTTTTCCTACAGTTATTTATTTTTGTTTGCCGCCGCCATTGGAAATCCTCACTTTAAATATGAAGATACATTTTTGCCGACACACGTCTCGTTTAGTCATCTCGTGCTTATACACCAAAACATATTTTTTTCCTTCAAATCCCATATTAGTCCAATAATATGCAAACAATTCTCAGATGATATAACGAACCTTTATACACTTTACTTAAACATCATTTGCGGTGGGATATTAAATGATCATGTCATTTAGACAGACAATTTGGAGAGCCGCTTCGCTACGTTGAATGTGAGAGGAGGAATGGATGGTAAGGTAGATGAAGTATGTCAGATGATGGATGAGCGATGCATAGATATTTTGTGCGTGAACGAAACCAAGAGGAAAGGATGTGACACCACGGTTCATGGTTCCTACACGGCATACTGGTCGGGAGTCCCCCAAACCAGCCGAGGCTGTCAGGGAGTTGGTGTGATTCTTTCCTCTCGAATAGTTGAATGTGTGATGGAGCATGAATGTGTAAGCCCAAGACTCCTCTGGATTAGGTTAAAAGTCGGACTCACTCGCTTGTTTATCCTTGGGGTCTATGCACCGACGGATCTGCGCGGAGGTGGGTCCTTAAAAGCCCGACAAGAGAGAGAGGAATTTTGGGATAGCATGAGAGAGGTCTTGAATAAATGCGGAGAAAATGAACGGATCGTGATGTTAGGGGACTTTAATGGGTGGGTTGGAGTGAAGCGTGATGGGTATGAAGGAGTTCTGGGTACGTTTGGGGACGAGAGAGTGAATGAAAATGGGAGAAGCCTGCTTGAAGTATGCTTGGAATGGAATCTTTGCGTGGCCAACACAATGTTTGACCACAAAAAGATCCATTTGTATACAAGAGATGAAGGTGAGTCGAGAAGTATGATTGATTTTGTAATTGTGGATGAAAGACTGAGGAAGAAAGTGCTAGACACTCGGGCATACCGCGGTGTAGGCCTCGACACAGACCACTTCCTGGTGATAGCCCGAATGCGTGGCCTCTTTAAACGGTGGCGACACCGAGGGGCCGAGCCTACGAGTGTTTTGGACAGAGTAAAAGTGGAAAATCTGCAAGAAAAGAAAGACGAGTATGTAGAGAAACTGAAAGAAAGTGTTAAAGGCATAGAAGAGATAGGTGTGATTGAAGATTTTTGGAAGAAATTTAAGAAAGGGGTCGTGAATGTTGCTATTGACGTATGCGGGGTAGCTAAAAGAAGGAAAGGAAGAAAGAACTATGATGTGTGGATGGATAATGATGCACAAAGGGCGGTGCAAGAAAAGAAGAAAGCGTGGTTAGATTGGTTAGCTACAAAAGCTAACCAAAAAGCTCAAAAGGCGACGGATGACGAGGTCAAGGAAGCAAGAACGAAGTATAAAAGATTGAAATTAGCAGCGAAAGAAGTTGTGTCTAGAAAGAAAGAAGAACGAAAGGATGATTTTGATAGGAGGCTCACTGAAGATTTCCAGTCAAATATCAAGTTTTTCTGGAAATCCATCAAAGCAGTAAGAGGAAAAACATCTACCTCGGAGCTGAGTACAATCAGGAGTCTAGATGGGAGCATTATAAAAGGAGAAGAATGTGTGCTAAAGAGATGGAAAGAGTATTTTGAAAGTTTGTTTGAAAGAGAGGAAGTGCAGGTACAACATCCGGCACCTTCCATGGAAACTAGTATAAATGGTGATGAAAGAGAGATAAGCATGGATGAAATAGTGAAAGCGTTGAAAAGTATGAGATTAGGCAAGGCTGCAGGGTATGACAGGATTACCGTCGAGATGCTGAGGGCTGGACAGGGCATAGTGGCTAGCCAGCTGTACCGCCTTTTCAATTTGTGCTGGCGAAATGGGCAAGTACCGGGAGACTGGTGCAAAGCCGTAATAGTGCCATTATATAAGGGAAAAGGGTCACGGCAAGAGTGCATAAATTACCGCGGTATAAGCCTTCTCAGCGTCGTCGGTAAATTGTACGCGAAAGTGTTAATTGAAAGGGTTGTGAATGAAACAGATGAAAAAGTGTGGGATGCACAAGCGGGATTTAGAAAGGGAATGGGATGTACGGATCAGGTCTTTTCCTTGCGGTGCATAGCCGAAAAGTGTTTGGCTAAAACCAAGAAGGTCTATTGCGCGTTCGTGGATCTAGAAAAGGCCTATGATAGAGTGGTGCGGAATGAATTGTGGTCAGCATTGTCCGTGAACGGTGTGAGCAGTATCCTTATACGAGCATTGCAATCTCTTTATAGGGACTCCAGTGCTTGTGTAAGGATAAACGGGGCATACACTGAATTGTTTAATATCGAAAAGGGTGTTAGACAGGGATGTGTAGCGTCACCGTGGCTGTTTAATCTGTTCATGAACAATTGCTTGACAGATTTAAAAGAGAATGAAAGTGGGTTGAGAATGAATGAGTTACTCGTCAAATGTTTTCTCTATGCTGATGACCAAGTATTACTTGCGTCTTCGGCCGAGGAGTTGCAGGAGATGGTAACTGCTATGAGTGGAGCTTTTGCTAGAAAGGGAATGAAGATTAATGTTAAGAAGACGAAAGTGATGGTGTTTGAAAGAGATGAGGCAGTGACAGTCTGCAATATCGTGATTGGAGATGAACAAGTTGAACAGGTGAATGAGTTTGTGTATCTGGGTTCAAAGTTTACAAGAGATGGAAAGTGTGAGAGTGATATCGAAAGAAGAGTGAATGCAGGGAACATGGTGAACGGAGCTTTGCACTCCTTTATGAGCAGTCGGAAGGTGTCTAACAAGGCTCGTTTGGCTGTGCATGAGGGAGTGTTGGTTCCGACACTCATGTATGGAAGTGAAAGTTGGGTATGGCAGAAGAAACATGAAAGCAGAATAAATGCAGTTGAGATGAGAGCGTTAAGAAGTATGATAGGAGTTAAACTGAGTGACAGGATAAGAAATAGTGAGATAAGGAAGCGTTGTGGTCTGAAAGAAGATGTAGTGACAAAAATTGAGAAAGGTATGCTGAGATGGTTTGGCCATGTCGAGAGAATGAATGAAGAACGATTGACGAAAAAAGTGTATAAGGCGAGTGTGAATGAAAGTGTTGGAAGGGGAAGACCTAGGCGGACGTTTCAAGACCAAATCAGGGACGTCTTGAAAAAAGGCCAGGTCAAGAGTACCCTAAACCGAAGAGCATGTATGAAGGGAATAATGAAAGTGGACGAAGCGAAACAAGTATGTATGGATCGTAGCAAGTGGAAAGAAGTGGTCTCTGCCTACCCCTACGGGAAAGAGGCGTGATTATATGTATGTATGTATGTATTTATTTTCTACGTATATATTCTAGAAATATTTCCTATAAAATCTGTTACATGATAAGCACCTAAAATATGATATAGGCATCATAACGTTTTAGCATAATATTATATTTATATCATTCGAGTTTAAATTCAATCTCAATCTAAAGTCATAAGAATATATTTGGAAGACAAAGTAAACTTACATTGAATAACATTGGAAGCCACAATTTTCATAAAATCGAGTCTATTATACTTTTTAAGATTAACATTCTACTTTTTCCTTTATTTCCTGTTCATGCTGTGTCTCACACTGGCTGTAACTGAAAATCAGCTCTACATGAAACTGTAGTCTTATGCTGAGATGCAGCCATTTAGACACAACGTATCCTTGTGTTTACCACCTTCTATTTTTTTTATTGTGTCTAATAAACATTTCTCTCTCATATCTTTATTTATTAAAAAATATAACTTATATTAACTTAAAATAAATTGTTTATTAACGAATGCTTTCACCCAATTACATAAACAGCGACGACCCGATAGTCAGTGTCTAACTGTCGCCTACAAATTTTTCTACATGTCCCCAACAGTTTTAAGATTTTGTCTCATCGTACAAAGATTACTACTGCTCGGCCCATAAATGACCCGCTGTTGATTCGGGCCTCATCCCATCACAGGAAGGCGGTAATAAGCCAGACGGGTTGGCACAGGGTTTCGTATCAAGTTTTCCTTCTCTTGTAGCTAGGTTTTCGGCCTTATCATTTCCTTTCGTCTGCTCTTAGGGCCTCCGCCCATTATGCGGCCAGGCCGCGCGGCCAAGTCACTGCGACCAACTAATTCTTCTAGATGTATGTAGTTGCGCGCATTAGGCGGCCAACGAAAAACATCACACACGCGGCCTATTGGCCGCCGCGGCCAGGCCGCGCGACTGGCCGCCTAATGCGCGGGGTCTCTAACTTCACCCTCAGAATGGAATGTAGTGGTGACACTGTGTTTAAAGTAAATAAATAAATATCCTTGGAAATTTCACACAACGCCATCTCGTTCCAAGCTAAGCAACTTAATGCTTGTGTTATGGTAACGAGATGGATGATAAACTACTTATATACATTTTTTTTTTGTAAATACTTACATATTATAGATAGAAATGACACCCAGACTCCGAGCCAGTGCCTCTGGTTTAGACAAAGACACTTGCCCGACCCCGGAATCGAACCCGGGACCCGTTGATCCAAAGGCGGCACATCTAACCACTAGACCAACGAGGCAGTCGAGTACTTCGAAATACATCGATAACTTTATCTTCCATATATTAAAACTTGTATGGCCACAAAAAAGAACTGGCATTTGAAATGAACTTGAAGTGTTCATGGAATTTTGAGCATAAAAAAGTGTATCAGTCAACAGATGCTCGCAGATATGCGAGTTATTTTTCAAGTACCTTACTATTGAGAATACTTAACAGGTCGGCGTAGAAATCGAATATGATCCCTAAACGCTCGGATACATGCAATAGCATCTACAGCCAATGTAATCAATATGTGATATTATAGTGAGCCATCCCATTTCAGCATGAGGGCGGCATCGTAAGAGCTGAATAAAGGATCTGACATGGTAAAAACCTAGCGGCAAAGATCAGCGTGGTGTTTGTGCATTAGGTTAATTTCCATTCTGTTAATAGGTGGAGGCTCAACTCACACGTGGGTATTTTATAGGCAAAGATACTACTAAGCCCATAAATGACACACGGCTGGCCGGGTGACACAGGTTTTGGGCCTTGTCGGTTCTTACGACGCCCTCAGGATAGAATAGGGTGGTCCCGGGTTCGATTCCGGGTTCGGGCAAGTGTCTTTGTCTAAACCAGAGGCACTGGCTCGGAGTCTGGGTGTCATTTCTATCTATAATATGTATGTATTTACAAAAAAAAATGTATATAAGTAGTTTATCATCCATCTCGTTACCATAACACAAGCATTAAGTTGCTTAGCTTGGGACGAGATGGCGTTGTGTGAAATGTCCAAGGATATTTATTTATTATTATTTATTTAATGTAAATAAGATTTTTAAGGATTTACTACTTCTACTCATCCCATAAATGACCCACTGCTGAGTCGGACCTCCTCTCATCACAGGGAGGGTAATTAGCCTACTGTGCCACACTGGCCAGACGGGTTGGCACAGGGTTTCGTATCGAGTTTTCCTTCTCTTGCGGCTAGGTTGTCGGCCTTGTTATTTCCTTTTGTCGGCTCTTACGACACCCTCAGGATGGAATGGGGTGGTGACACTATGTACTCAAAATCCGTCACCGCACCCATGAAGGATTTATTTATTTTAAGGGTTTTGGTAACGACTAAAGCAATTTACGATGCTGACTGTGCGTTATTAAAAAAGATAATGAGGATGACTACCAACTTGTATTCGAAGCGTCGGCGGTCTATTGAATCGATTAATTGCATCAGGCCTTCATCAGTGGGTGCTAGTCAAACCATCTTCGGATAGCGACTGAGGCGTATTGTAGCCTATAATTTATACCAAACTAGCTGCGTCCCGCGGTTTTACCCGCGTGGGGATGGAATTAAAGCTTTCGCCAGAAATTTTTTTCTACTCATTTGACACCTAAGTATATTGTTATATTTTGGACAACTCACACAATATATTTATAAATTGCCTATGTGTTATTCTGATGTATAAGCTGTATTATTGTAAAGTTTAATTATAAACCATTCAGTACTTTTAACGTGAAAGAGTAACAAACATCCATCCATCCATACTTACAAACTTATAATATTAGTAGGATGTAATAAATCCGTGTAGTGACGGATTTATAATGCACAATGTCACCAACCCATACCATCCTGCGGGTATCGTAATAGGCGACTAAAGGAAAGCAAGAGGCACGTCACCTAGCAGCAAGAGAAGGAGCACTTTATAGACCCTGTGCCAGAGTGGCACAGTGTGCCAATTTCCCTCCAAGAATATGGAGGGGGCCCATCTCAGTAGTTGAAACCATGACAATCAATTACAATATTTCTGATGCAATAAATATATATATAGCGCGCAGGACCGACGCCCGATGGGGCAGAAAAGTCCTCGAGTGGCGACCGCGTTCCGGAAAGCGCAGTGCTGGTAGGCCTCCCACACGGTGGGTAACCGGTGACCTGGTTAAGGTCGCCGGAAAACGATGGATGCGTGCGGCCCAGGACCGGCCTTTGTGGAAATCCTTGGGGGAGGCCTATGTCCAGCAATGGACGTCTTTTGGCTTAAATGATGATGATATACATTGCCTGGAATAACGTTTCTTATATAATCGTAGTAGTGTTTATGCGTTCTGGACGTTGATTTAATATAAACTAGCTACCCGCCCTGGTTTCACACGGGTGCAATGATGAACCTATATTATGGATCTATTATACATATAAAACTTCCTCTTGAATAACTCTATCTATTAAAAAAACCGCTTCAAAATCCGTTGCATAGTTTTCAAGATTTAAGCACACATAGAGCCGGACAGACGACAGTGCCTTTGTTTTATACAATGTAGTGAAATACGACATTTATTTTAAGGGGTAGTCGAGTGGTTTCGTATCCCACATAACCACTGACCGCACCCCGTGCGGCAGCAGTATGCATTACCGGAATGCATAGCGGATTAAGCATTCACCCAGTGAAAAAAAAAGATTCAACTTAGTAAAATCTTCCCTTCAGTTGCTTCAGTATCTTTACATTATAAAATTTCACTACATCACCATACCTCAAAAAAGGTTCCAATATATTTTTTTATCTAAAAACTGACCTCAGTACGTATCATTCAATAAGAACATTGTTTCTTTCGCGTACTTCTTGCAGTCCTGCAACAGGTACTTGTGTTCGTCGTGAACTTGACCTCGTTTCAATAGATACACCAGTATGTACTGATAAGGGAAGACTGGTACATTGTGGCGAGCGAAGAAACGGAGCTTCACGCGCTCGATGATCTTCATGTCTACAAAGCAATAATCGGCAGTGCAACAGCTGCCTGGAGTCCTAAAAGAAAAAAAAAGTCGAACATTAAGGTAACTTCGGGAACCTGCTAAATGGCTGCTAAATGATGGTAAATGATTGAAATTAAACCCTTTTTAACGAATTTATGGTGTGTATATTACATTATTTAACTCCGGACGTTTCGAATGCTTTGCAGCAGTCGTGGTCACGGGAGATACTAGACGACAGTTGTCTTCAAAAGTACAAAGATACAAGGCCGGAGCCCCCGCCATAGAGGCCGGTGGTGGATCGGGGGACACGGGGGTCCCAGTTGCCCGGGACGCGCTGCGACAGTCGCTTGCCCAGCGTCAAAAAAAGGGGGTAAGATGTGCCGCCATGGGATCATCGGGTCCCAGGTTCGATTCCGGGGTCGGGCAAGTGACTGTCTAAACTAGAGGCACTGGCTCCGAGTTTGGGTGTCAATTTTGTTCGTGAATTACATGTTTGCAAACTGCCCCCACCACACAGGTAAAAAGAAAAGGAAAGAAAAAAAAAGTTGGTCCAATAAATCTGAAGGTTAAGGAGTGATGCATACATACCTGGGGTCATAAGTCACTGTTTTAGCTTTGAGCGTCTTGAATATCATTTGATAGTATAGACGGTACTTTTTCTTCATAATGAGTACAACCTGTTTCCCTTCAAAGGGATAGTTGCCCTTCTGCGCAGTGAGCTCCGTGTGCCAGTACATCGCTGCCTTGGCCACTTCTACGCTAGTCGCATCAATCTCCAGGATTTTCGGGTGTTTTAGCCATTCATATAGGTACTCCTATTAAACACAGTTACTGAGATATTTAAATAAATAAATATCCTTGGACATTTCACACAAAGCCATCTCGTCCCAAGCTAAGCAACTTAATGCTTGTGTTATGGTACCGAGATGGATGATAAACTACTTATATACATTTTTTTTTGTAAATACATACATATTATAGATAGACCATGGGTCATGACACCCAGACTCCGAGCCAGTGCCTCTGGTTTAGACAAAGACACTTGCCCGACCTCGGAATCGAACCCGGGACCCGTTGATCCAAAGGCGGCACATCTAACCACTAGACCAACGAGGCAGTCAGGAGATTTACTCTTATTCTCAGCCCATAAATGACCCACTGCTGAGTCGGGCCTCCTCCAACTGCATTAGGGGTAATTAGCCTACAGTGCCGCGCTGACCACACGGGTTGGCATAAGGTTTCATATCAAGTTTTCCTTCTCTTGCTGCCCTTCTTGCATTCCTTTAGTCGTCTCATCTGGCGAACCTGCTCTAACCATGTTGTTTAGTCCTTTTTGTAAAGAAGACCGACAATTTGGAAAATTAACTGCAGAGTTTCTTGCCGGCTCTTCTCTGCACAGCAGAATTCCGAACTGGTGGTAGTTTCACCATGAAGGAATGTGGGAGATCAAAAGAGATGGAGACTACCACCTAGCGTGGGACAGGGGCCGTAAGACGATAATGGTATTTATAAATAAGACGATTTATTTTTGTGGTAAACAAAGTTCCTTTTTTTGACACAAGAATATATTGGTGACATTGTGTATTCAACAGCCGTCACCACACAGAAACAGTACATGTTAGAATTATACACGGGAAGAACACAAAATATATAAAAATGAATAGTGTAAAAACGTTACCTGCAAAAACTTTTTGCACCTGAAGCTGTCGTACACAAAATTGACGTGGATGAGCCATTTGCCAGTGGCCAGCGCGCAGACCATCATCCCTGTGTACGTATCATCAGGCAGAACCGCTATGAAGTGAGTGGCAAGCATCTCCATTTTGGTGTTCTCTGCCACCACGCCACCTAACTCGTTGATCATAGCTGCGATCCTTTCACGACCCTAGATTATAAATTAAAAAATAAGTATAATCTAATTCAAGATAGGCACTGACTTCTCAGCCCATAAATGACCCACTGCTGGGTCGGACCTCCTCCAACTGGATAGAGGGCGATTAGCTTACTGTGACACGCTGGCCAGACGTGTTGGCGCAGGGTTTAGTTTCGCCCCCTCGACTGTGCTGCCACCTTGCTGTGGTGAGGGGGCTTGAGTGCCTCAATGATCCGTGGGGCCATACCGGCCAGGGCCTCCCATGCCGGGTGGGCTCACGGGGAGAGGTGAGACGAAGAGCGGCACCCAGCGTCGTGGCGGGTTGCGGCTCCGGGGACTCCTCTGTCCTCAGAGCTGCCTTGCGAGTCGTAAACCGCTGCGGCGCATCATTAGGTCCTCGGGTTGGCGCTCAACTTAGTTGGCCGTCAAACCGAGTCCTCACTAAACGTCCTCGGGTTGGCGCCGGCCGAGGGCTGACGGGCCTCCTCTGCGAGGCCGTGTGTCGCAGAAGGGGGCTGCGGGACGGATCGCTGGTGCGCTGCGGTAGATTGGGGCTGCGGGGACTTGGGTGGATGGGGACCCTGTCCCCAGTGTCTCGCTGCGAGCCCTGGACGGGGGCTCCGGGGACCTGGGTAGACGGTGGACCCTGTCCTAAGGGTTTCCCTGCGGGCCCTGGACGGCTGCGGTGCGCCGGTGTCCTCTGGTTGGCGCCGGCCCGAGGGCCGACGGGCCTCCTTCTACGGGGCCGATGTCGCAGAAGGGGGCAGCGGGGCGGGTCGCAAGGGAGGGAGCTCCGGGTGACCCGCGCCGCGGACGGAGGCGGGGCTGGAGGGGGGTTCGTGACGATGCGGGCCCCTTCTGCCCTCCGGCAGGCCGGTGGTGGTTCGGGGGAGCCACCACCGACGAAAGCCTCGATGACTGAGGGCGTCCCAGTATACCGGGACGCCCTCTCTGATAGTCGCTTGCCCGCGTTGCGGGCACCACGCCGGGGCGTCACAGTAGAATGCGTTTACGCGAACTTGTGGCGCCCCAAGCGCGTCGTGTGAGGGTATGCCGCTGGGGTTTTAGTGGGTAAACGACTCTTGGGTAGACGACCCTTGTCGGAGTCCCACATAATCACCGACCTTTCCCCCGGGGTGCGGTGGTATGCATAAAGCATTTCCCCAGCGAAAACAAAAAAAAAAAAAAAAAGGGTTTAGTTTCAACTTATCCTTCTCTTGCGGCTCTTCAGCCTTGTCATTTCCTTTTGTCGGCTCTTACGACACCCTCAGTCTGGAATGGGATGGTGACAATGTGTATTCTAAATCCATCAAACGGAATATATGTTTAAGATCTATCAAAAATCAATACCAATGTAATAAAAATACTTTACGAATCGGGTTATGAGGCAACAAACATAAGCGGAATCGGATCACGGGTTTAGTATACGTAGTGTTATACCCCATTCCATCCTAAGGTTGTCGTAAGAAAATGACAAGTACGAAAACCTAGCCGCAAGAGAAGGAAACCTTGAAACGAAACACTGTACCAACCCGTCTGGCCAGCATGGCACAGTAGGCTAATTAGCCTCCATATAATGGGAGGAGATCCGACTCGGCAATAGGTTGTTTATGGGTTAAGGTGGATGCTCCAGGGTAGCCCGCGAAATTCAAAATTTCTTATTATTTTTGCAATTTGCAGGGCAGTGCTAGGTTGTATGATGATGAACATTTGATTCGCGGCTGTAAGACGTATGTAGTTACAGAGTTATAATCACCAAACTCATCAATACAACCCTTCAAGGTCATAAAGGTGCAAGAATGACTTTGACGTTGAAAAAGTTTTTCTTGCACCTTTATGAGCTTGAAGGGTTGTATTGATGACTAGCTTTTGAGCGCGGCTTCGCCCGCGTGGGCTTTGAAACCGTGCTTATCTCTATGCATATTTTTTATGAACATAAAATCGGTTATTGTAACTAAACTATGATAGTTAGATATGTGCTTTTTTGTAGATTTTTATAAGACCTACAAACCCGTAGTACATCATTTTGTTCTATTGCCAATAGTTTTTGCAGCGCACGCATAAATAGGTTCTCGATTTTACACCTTGGTTTACATATTCGCAATTTTCATACGGATCCCTAATTCTTTTGAAAATAAAATATAGCCTATAACCTTCCTCGATAAATGGACTATCTAACACTGAAAGTTTTTTTGAAATCGATCCAGTAGTTCCTGAGATTAGCGCGTTCAAACAAACAAACTCTGCAGCTTTATATATTAGTATAGATATAGATTTTGAAGATTATTCTATAACTACATACGTCTTACAGCCGCGAATAACATTTTAATCAACATCCAACCTAGCACTGACCTGCAAATTGCAAAAAACGTAAGAAAATTTGAATTTCGCGGGCTACCCTGGAGCATCCACCTTAAGTAGAAGTAGTTGTAGTAAACGCCACGAACATTATAACTACTATAATTATTAGGTATATCATTTTTATTGTATGAATGGTTTGAATGTAGTATCGATTGAGCAGAGAGCAAATTGATAGTTTCTATCAAGTGACGTATTGTGGGTCAACACTCGTATAACCACGCTAAGTAAGTAGTAAATAAACTGCCTCGTATATAACGAGATTTAAAAAATACTTACAAAAAAAAGTAACTTTTACGGTGTTCCAAAAAAAATCATGGTACAATTTCTTTTTCACTTCAGTAGCTCAAACATGTAGGTTTTGCTCACTGAAAACAGTGGACAAAATGCGATTTTGCCCACTGAGTGAGACAAAGTAACTTTTTAATTCTAATTCGAAACATTGACACTATCTCTTTCCCGCCAATAGAAAATAGAGAGAGACAAAGACCAAGTGGCCAGTACCAACAGCTCCGATTTTTCTTCTTCTTCTTCATTTAGGTTTTGGCTTCCATCGTTATACCGATGATTTTGCCAATGACAAGTGTGTTGTGTTAGAAATTTCGTGTGATTATGAAAGTTAAAGTAATTGGTTATAAGTTGCGTTAGAGTTATGAAGTTAAATGTTAGCAGGTAGCGCTATACAAAACAATACAAATCATTAAAGTACAGATTATAAATATTAAATTGATAGAGCAATATTATGGGAACTATATTTGATTAAATACAATCTAGACGTACTTTTAACAGTTCGATTGGATGAAAGGAGTTAGTTATGGGGTTACTCCGATTTTTAATTCGACCTCAAAGACAAACACGTTCGGAATTTCGTACTAACTAAAGAAATTTAGCAAAAAATATAATTATATCTTTTATTGTAATTCATTGAATTTTTAACTTAATGTTGTATTTAAACTAAAATAAGTGTATTGCAAAACTGCTGCTTAAAAAACTGATATTTAACTTAAAAATATTTAATAATAGTTTCAAAAATGTTACGTAATATTTCATTTCCTATATTGTTCTCGCTGCTGAAGTGAAAAGTTATGTGTGTTACACGAGAGCAAAATTTTTCGCATCTCGTGCCTTTGAATCCCTCGCAGCACTCAGGAATCAACTTTAGAATCACTCGCTACGCTCGTGATTCAATCATTGATTCCTTCGCTTACTCGGGATTCAATATCAGCACTCGCAGCAAAAAACGACTTTGCTCTCTTGTTGCACAAATAACTATTGTTTTACTCACGTTAATGAACTCGGACAGCATAAAGATCTTCTTTTCACACGCACATATCAGGTTTTGCTTCAATTTCCACGATTCCTCTGACGTGCCACTTGGGGAATGGTAGTCGCTATCTAAAATTTCACATATTTATTAAATTCGCTCCAATCACACAATGTGAAAGAGTCAGAGTGAAGAGGATCGAATTCTCGATTACATTGTAGTCGGTTTGGTATTTTCAATAAATATTTTATATCTACTTCTCAGTCCATATCTGACCCACTGCTGATTCGAGTCGGGCTTCCACACATTACATTCAGGGTAATTAGCCTACTGCGCCACGTTGGCCAGACGTGTTGGCACAGGGTTCCGTGTTAATTTTTTCGGCCTTATCATTTTATAAGACACCCTCATCTCATTATGAAATGGAGTAGTGGCACTGTATTCTAATATTGCATATTTTACGTATATTGCAATATTACAAGAATATTTATTTATTTTATTTATTTATTTATTTGTATCTTTATAAATATTGAGTACACTCTCGTACAAAAGTTATTATTACATTTTAAAGTTAAAGTTATTTACTAATCGAATAGAGAATTAGTAAAATCGAAAACAAAACCAGAATGTTGAAACATTGAAAATAAAACCACCGAACGGTTCACAGTTCGGTGGTTTTGTGAAGTCACTTACGTACCTGATGTCAAGTCCATTGGCAAGGAAGCTCTTATTTTCGTGGTCACCTGCATCTTCCCATTCATAGGGCTGTAGCCATTAGCTTTCTTCTTCTGCTTGTAGTTCTGTATATACTTTTGAAACGGCAAATAGTTTGCCGTCTTCTCTTTACCAGACTCGATTAGTTTCCGAAAGCTTACCTTCTTGGGTGTACTTTGCCTACTGGCGGAACTGTAACATTATTACTTTATTTTTAAATGCGTAATGCAACATTGTATAGGCAAACATCTCGAACAAGTGCCTTGGTGGGGAAAAGTACGCGCATGACAAAAACTAATCGCGTAAGCTTTGCATCCTTACTCTGTCAATGAGACGTAAAAATCGACAGGGTACTGCAGTCACGGTATATTATATTGCATATTGTTCAAGATGCTTGCCGGCTATTATAGATAGTCATGTCCTTTGGCATTTTTTACCAGTGGCCATTAAATGGTCTACAGAGATAATAGAAGAAAGATAAGCTCAATTTACAAATAATTATTTTATCATTCAGATAACCATTTTGGTTTATTTGGTAAAGCTTTGAAGAGAATTTGAAATTAAAAATTGTATAATCGTTCAAATATGTAAAAATGGTAACAATTAGATGAGACATGAAGCTATGCTCCCAGATATCAGGTCGGCGACAATACATAGCCTCAGGCAGGACCCGACCAGCACAGGGGCCACCCTGTGCTGGTCTGTTAAACTCAGTTCTCCGTAACTCTGTAAAGTTACAGGTAAAATAGGAACTTTAACCAGTAGAGTATGCATATTTTAATTGACATCATCATCTGTCAGAAGGTCAAAGAGCCGACGTTTTTAGTTGATACAACAATAAAGATGAAAACAATCATCGGAGATGGAAGCGAGGCGGAGACGGTTTTGTTGTAGTAATATGAAAGATACATAATTCGGACCGTAGTCGACTGTGTGTTATCACCATAAAGGGGAAAATACAGAGACCCGTTTTCCGAATCTGAGGCGTGGCCCAGATTCAACTCCGTTATCAAAACAAGTGACTGTTTTGATAACGGCATTCAGAACTACCAAATCCCAGGTTGTTGTAATGGATGCAGATTCTTATATAGACCACATTTTAATTCCAGTGAATTAAATAAGTATGATGTATACAGGTTGTCCCAAAAAATAGTGTCATACGGAAGTCCCGAGATAGAGCACCCCTTGGGGTACCTGAATCACCGCCATGTATGTTCCGCGATTTTTCATAGATTTCGTGTTATGATTTTTCTTCTGAATTTTAAATGTTTGGCTTTACACCAATATTTTCATAATTTTGGTCAAAGTTACGAACCTGATTATTTTATGCTTAAAAGTAAAATTCGGGATGATACGGTTAGAGAAAGAAAAAATTTAAAGGTCTTCTTCTTGAAAAAAAAAATTAAGATAATTAAATAACAGAAAACATAACATAAGAACTATGAAAAATCACAGAAAATAGATGGGAGTGATTCGGGACCTCAAGTATTGCTCATCTCTGGACTTCTGCTTGTCACAATTTTTTGGGACACTCTGTATACAACATTGATACCCAAACAACCTGTTATTGTGTCCCATAAATGAAGATTAATGATCAGATTTATTTATATAAACATTTTTGATAGATGTAGCATTCATTATCATATTATAATACAGAAGACTGTACAAGCTAAAAAGCAAATAGATCCCTATTAGTAGAAGCCTGAAAGATGTTAAAAAAGGACAGATATATCCTCCTCTTGGTCCCAGCATGCCAATATTTCAATAAAAACTCACTCATTGGAAAACTTAGATAAGAAATTTTTAAAAGGACTTGATGTGGGTGTTGTTTGTTTGTCTTCAGCTCTCTTACACTCTATCTCCTGATAAATATCTTCAACAGACCAACCTATTTGTCTCCGCACAGCCTTTGGTTTTCGAGTCTTAACCAAAGAAGGCACAAAGTCTACGCAATCAGTGCCAGGATCCTCAGTGTTTGCTTTATAAAGAACTGCCGTATCTTTAGATATTACTTTAAAATGAACAACTTTGACATGCTCTAAGTAGGCCAGTTTATCCGTGAATATGTCATGACAAACCGGGCACACAAAGTGGTGAAGTTTAACATTAGTTGTGCACCGATTCAGGTGTACTACATACTCATCATATTGGTCAAATTTATCATCGCAAAGTATGCAAGTCATTTCAAGTTTTTCTGGTATATCAGGCAGTTGCCGAGAGAATTGTGGTGGGAGAGACCGTGTTGTTCTAACATTTTGAACATTAGGGATGATGTCAGAAGCAACAAGAGTCTCATTGCTACTAGATCTTTGTAAATCATTACGCTCAATAGTACATGTTGTACGGCAAGTATGCGGTCCTATTTTGCTATAAGATTCATTACAGCCAACACATTTTATAGAATCAACATCACTGTCTGTTTCATCACTGGTTTCCTGAATGCTATTTCCATCCAAGTTATCTTTAAAGATATTGTCACTATTATCACCTTCGGCAGACAGATATTCTTCCATGGTCCTTTCATGGATATGAAATTCTTTTGCAAAGAAGTCATTGTAGTCATTTGATGGAGTACTGCTGATACTTGTATCTGATATGAAAAAAGCATAATTTTAAAAAATGTGTAGTCTATAGACTAGACGTACTGGAAATAAATAGAACACCCAGGTTATTTATTTTTCAGGGAAGTTATTTTTCTAAACTTATTATATACTTCACTAGTGGCCCGCCCCGGCTTCGCCCGTGCAATGCGGGGGTGGGTTATACATATAAACCTTCCCATTGAATCACTCTATCTATTAAACAAAGCCACTTCAAAAACTGTTGCATAGTTTTAAAGATTTATGCATACATAGGGACGGACAGAAGAATGCGACTTTGTTTTATACTATGTAGTGATAGTGATATCCTAATTACACCTGGCCAAATACAAGCAAGTGCCAGCTGTGCAGTTCCTCCTAATTGGTGGATGTGAATGAGCATTTAAAAATTAATTTAATTATGTATGTAATATAATTACATGCAATTAATCGCGTTCTGAACTAAAATAAATATGAAGGAAATAAATAATATGGGAATATTTTGTTCTACATTCACCTCCTCCTCCTCAGCCCATAAATGACCTCACTGAGTTGGGCCTCCTCCAACTATATGGAGGGTAATTAGCCTACTGTGCCAAGCTGGCAAAATGGGTTGGCACAGGGATTCATTTCAAGTTGTCCTTCTGTTGCGGCTAGGTTATCCGCCTTGTTATTTCCAATTGTCGGCTCTTACGACACCCTCAGGATGGAACGGGGTGGTGACATTATGTATTGTAAATCCGTCACCACACGGAAAACTACGTTCACTACTCTAATCTAATTATGATAAGTTACCTGAGCGTAAAGTTTACTTGCCTGGACAGTTCCTCAGCAATTTATCGATTCTTTCACACTGTTGTTTAAATAAATACGCAGTGCTAAGATTTTCAATACAAGAAGTACAAACGCGATCTGATAAACCGTCGCCTTCGTAAATCTAAAAGAAAGTTAAATAACGAACATAATTTCTAATTAGTACGGTAGGTAGAAAAACATTTGTCATGCACGAAAATTGCGCACTTACCTCGATATTAGTAAAAGACATGACCATATCTGACAATTTTATAGAATCGTCTTGTTCGAAAATTGAGCAGAAGTCCCCGAGTTTTAGGCATAATCGACATTTTTGGAAGGTGGACTCCATCTTTAATGTACGGTGATCTATGCATCTAAAAGCTTCGACATAACCAAGATGACCATAAAATCCTAATTTAGAAAGTTTGAAACGGTACCTCTGATTATGAAACCATGTTTTCTCGTAGCAACTAACAAACGAACACCATGAATGAACCAAACCGGTATCAAAACAAACAAACCGTCGTTTTTCAAAATGACGTTATCTTTCTTAAAAGGTGCTAAAATATATTATTAGCATGGCAGTCAGATGTTTTTAAAAGTCATGTCAAATTCACATAATTACCAGTATCTATTATAATACAGATGAATGTATCGATTTATATGTAAAAAATGCCTCTAAGTCGTATTCATATCGAGACCATACTATTGATTTATTATTATATACAAACAAAAGAAACGTGGCTGATCTATTGACTTAACTGTGTTAAGCTACATGTTCATGTATGTAATTACTTTCACTAATCTACCAGACTTGTTTGTATCTCATCTTTTTATGTATCTGATCATCATTGTAACTATTATTTTTATGAGCAACCATGAAGTTTCTTGCTGGCTCTTCTCTGTGGATAGTGTACCCTTATTTTTTTTTTAACGCCTGCAAACTTTTTGTATGCAGTAGATACACCGGAAGGGCATTCCAGATTATATATGCCTGAACTGCGAATGATTTCCCGAAGAAGTCGGTAGAATGAGTGGACAATGTATAAATAATGCTAATGAGTTAATGATAATGTGTCCTTCAAATTCTGTGACGATCCCAAGGAGAATCAATGTGACCATGTGTGAAACGATCCTTTACATATGAAGGGGCACTGAACAGTACACTTTACAACATAGATAGTATGTGAATATTCCGACTAAGGTGAAATGGGAGGCAGTTGAGCTTAGTGCGGAATTCTAAGGCATGGCATGATCTTATGCAAACACTTTGAAGATGCTTATCCAGTTGCTCCTCTGTAAGGTCAAGATAGCTGGCGTAAGCTTATTCCAATATTGGAAGAAGGAGGAATTGAGCAAGCGCAATTTTGGTAGCGGTTGGAAAGAAATTGCGTTACGTAGGGAGTCTATAGAAGTTTAAGCGCACAGTGATGGTGAACCAGCTAGACAAGGTAATATGTCCGGCAGGGGGGCGCGGCGCCTATCTACCAACTTTTTGGTAATTCTCGCATTTGTCGGTCATGTTATTAGTTCAGATTTTTCGGGTAAATTATAAAAAGTATGTAGCATGGTGGTCGTTACAGAAGCGAACAACTTAAGGCTGATTTCTTGAATTTGGAGAGTCCAAGAATAATTCCTTCCTAAATCTTTCACTGTATCTTTAAATGGCATTAAAAGATGGTACCTACTATCAAAAATTGTGGTAGTTGCGAGCAGTCAATACGTGATATAGTACTTTCACTTAAACTTGTGACTCCCGATACTAGGACTTGTGTCTGGGTAGGATTTACCGTATGCCCATATTCATTGTATGTAATATTAAAATATATTTAATTGTACCTATTAAATTACTAATAACTACTACAATAGCTAAATTTAATACTATTAATTATCTTATGTGTATATTTGAAATAATCACACTTTAGTAAAACTAATGAATACCATTGTTAGGATTGCAGGTATTTCTCACAATTTACGTCTTAATCGCATATTCTTATTTAAAGGAATATTTTTAGACAGTATAGCTTGAGATACAAGGACACGGTAAGGTTCATCGGAACAAAAAGCAATTTATATGATAGCTATTTATACTAGCGAACAACAACTTTACCGAATGTTTTAAAATCTTTGGGGCGAAAATCTGGAATGCAACTTCATACATACTTCAAATACCTAATATAATCATACAGACAGTGAAAAATATGAGTCTGAACTGAAACTAAATATGCCACCAACAACCAACAAAACACCCAGGCCTGTAAAAATAAAAACTACTCTGCTCTACACACAGTAGATTGGCTATTGATTGATTGTGTCATCTCAATTTCAAGTTTACGGAATCACATAGTGTTTTTTTTATATGTTTTTTTTTTCTTTTTTGATACACACGAATCTCCATTGCACATTTGACATTGGCAGAATTGTCGAAAACGGCACATTGCCATACCTAAAAATTGAATTGAATTGTCATCTCAATTATCAAGTGTCAAGTCAACACAACTGTCTTGAACTGTCACAATATTAAAGTTAAAGTTTGTTTGTCTTCGTATAATAAAATTTATTATTAAACTACTTGACCGTCACTGGAAGCTTATTCAATTGAGAGATGCGTTTCCGTTTCGCCGTCAACCAATGAGAATTCGTACCTTTTTTACCCGGATTTCCGGCTCAGTGGCGGCACCTGGTGGGAGCTAAGCGAATTTTACCTAGGTGAAAAAGAGCTGGCCTTTATCATTGGCGTTTCGTTAGCCGTCGAAGCAACTCGCCTTATCGTGCAGAGACTACCTTGTCCCTGCAGAGGTGCTATATTATTTTAATTATAATTATTACATTACACAAGTGTACAGTGAACATTCTACAAAGACTGTAAGTACCCACATATAATTTTATCATCGGATAATTTAACGGGTTTCCCGTTCGGATGATATACTGTATTAAAAAATTATTTCATTTTGAATTTGAAATTAAATTTTACTATAGATTCGTACCAATAACAAGTAAGCTACTTTAATTATTAACCTTAATATTTTAGATTTGTGCTATAATATAAACAACAAGGAAAACTTCATATAAAACCCAATTTTGAAACAAAGTGCACTTCTTTTAGTGTATTGCTACGTTCTATAAATAATTTTAATGACTACCCACTGTTGTTTAAACTCTTAATGTTTTAAAAATAACCTGTTAAATTGGCATGTACAAAATTGTATAAGTCATCTATATTGTTATTATATTTGCAATAATTTCTAATATGTAGTTATTTTTCTGTAGCTATTATTACTCGGTCAGCAGTACTAATTTATTTGCGTCTAGGATGGACAATAATTGTGATAATGCTGTGGCTGGGCCTTCTGGTATGGCTCAGACTTGGGGCTAGGTCGTGCCCTGTGCTCCAGTGCCAGCTCAACTGATAGCAGCGGCACTCGTCGATTGGTGAACAGGGAAAACCTGCACGCCAACATCACCATAAGAAAAGCAAGCGGTCTATCTGCACATTGGACAAATTAACCATAGAATTGGGTGAGTTAAAGCAAAAGTTTTAATCCAAAAATAATGGCAGCGCCCCATGTTGCAATAAGTGCCTCTTTGTTCGGAGATAAGTGGAAAATTATATACTGACAATAATAGTCAATGCCATGTAGGTGACAAGGATCATCCTAATGTAGATTTCACATTCGATATAGACTAAATTGATAGAACCGGCGTTAACCAGGAAGCCCGGTGACTATTTTACAGAAATTAATAGATATCCAGCGTTTGAGCAGTTCCTCATGTGCATATGTTAGATATTCCGAAGCCCAAAAATATAACTTCACCCTTGGTCTCGTGGACCTTGAAACTAACTTAGAGATGACAATGATGTTTTGAGGGAGTTATCTGAAAGTGCTAAGTCTTAAGTTGCCATAACATGTTGCATACATATACAACAGGAATACCTAAGGCATACTAGATATGATTTAGTATACTTAAACAATAGTCCGTTCAGGGTTTATTGACAAGAGGCGATTTTCATAAAATTTCCTGTTATACTACAATTAGTTGTAGCCATCGAGGTAATTGAAATGAGACGAATCTATCATTAGCCAAGTGCGTCACCCCCTTACGAAGGCATCGTTAAATAAAATACCTCCTTCCACTACATGCTTATTGGATGCTGAACCATTCACATCAATTTTAGAAAAATCATGGGGGCGTACGGCAAATATTTTTGGCCGGCCAAATCTGATATTCCATCTAATATCAAAACATTCAAACGGCCGTCTCTCGCGGGGACCGATACAGAAAATTGGTAGTCGCGCGGAACTCTGCATACGTGCCAAAGTTCAGGACCTCATATGCAGGCCTGCAATTTCTTACCCTCGCGGGGTGGATGTCAATACAAGGATAATAGCTTGTCCCTCAACCCAGTAGTCGGTTGTCCAGCACAATCATTACGGCCGTGACACATTCCACAACCGAGGCTCGCGGCCCGGTCGTCGATGCATTTACCGTGGAAGAGCCACTGTTACATAGTTCCGTCGCGCGGAACTCGGCATGCGTGCCAAAGTTCAGGACCTCATATGCAGGCCTGCAATTTCCCACCCTCGCGGGGTGGATGTCAATACGAGGATGGCTACAGTCCCTCAACCCAGTAGTGTGTGTCCAGCACAATCATTATGGACCACCCAGCCGTGGCACATTTCACAACCGAGGCTCGCGGCCCGGTCGAGGCATTTATCGTGGAAGAGCAACTGTTGCAACAGACCTCAATAAATTCTTTCACAGAACAATAAAGACAATGATTGGAAACCGTTCAATGCAGGCAGTTAACTCTTCATGGCAGAACATGGGTGCAGCAGAGATAACTTTAAAGATGATAAAGGGCTATCGTATTCCCTTTGCTCGGAGACCCCTCCTTTTTACCCAAATGCGGTGAAATGTCCTTTTCAAACTCCAAATTCGAGAATAATGCCACTGTTGGTAGTAAAACTGCCAAACCTTCAACCAGTTTCTCCTCAAATTATGGTGCCAAAATGTGACTGGTCAGATCGTCCAATATTTTTTACCTGAAATCGTTAAACAGGTACTTTGCCACCCAACCTTCCACATAAATAGGTACCGTATTCCAGGTTTCCTACAACCAAGGGACTGGCTATGCAAAATCGATTTTTCTCTGGCATACCTACATCTCGGCATAGTCAAATCCCAAATATCTGTATCGTGCAGTTGGACATGTCTGTCAAGTGTCGTTGTTACGTCGTTTAGCGCATAAATGACCCACTACTGGGTCGGGCCGCCTCCAAATTCATGGAGGGAAATTAGCTTATTGTGCCACACTGGCAAGACCGGTTGGTACAGGGTTTGTATAAAGTTTACCTTCTCCTGGGGCTATGTGATCTGCCTCTGCGTTCTAAGAGTCGCCTCTTACGACACTCAAGATGGTATAGGTTGGTGACATTGTGTATTTTAAATCCGTCACCACACACAGTGTTATTATGTACAATCATGCAATCATATTTAAATGCTTTATGTAACGTGATACACAGGCGGACTTAATGCTATTAGGCATTATCTACCAGTCAACCTTATAAATAATAAATAAATAACGTGGATCAAATCCCAAAAAATCTATACTTCTACCTCAAAACACTATTCATTATTAGAGTATTTTGTGGAAAATCTCTACTGCTGTCGTGTCGCTATTGTGCATCAGGTCGATTACATTCTCAAACGAGACCGACTATTGTTGAAGGAAATTCAAAGATAATGGGCACTAAATTTCGCCACTTTTGTGATCCCCTGACGACGACAAGTTTCTGGTAACGGATGTATCAGATCAAGCTTGGGGTCTGGTCTAAGGTGTTGGTCTAAGCGTGTTTAAGTTTGCACTCTAATCAAAAATAATTGTTGGTCATACGCCACGCACTTTGTTTTTGCTCACCTCTACGCCGGAGCACGCTTTTAATACAGTGCGATAACAACACTATAGTGGCTCATCTCAAAAAGGGGGGGGGGGGACAAATCCCTACCCCTGGGGGAAATAACCTAAAATAAAATATTTTTTATGAATACTCGCCAAACATCAAATTTATTTCGATATTCACCAGCTTCCGGGCATGTACAACAATCATGCCGATCATTTGTTACGTCATCGTCTACCTCCGGAGTGGCACTTCCAAATTGGGGAACCCCTGTGATAGTTGTTGTTTGCATCGGCAACAGCCCATGTAGTGGTGAACTATGCATCCCGCGACTTAACAGATCACCAAAGACGCGTTCAGCATTTCGTGGAACTACCCACTAGCCTGGATATTCCCACCATATTTGGTCCCCCGGCTTAGGACCTAGGGGTCATCTGAATCACTAGACGTGTACCTGGTGATGGTACCACGATGGGAGAAAGTTTTCTGGCGGGCCGACCTTTCATATTGACGAATTTCGAGACTCACCCGATCGACACGTCCACGGGCCTACCACATCCTCGAGTCGGGAGAACTCTACTAGTACGGAAATGTGGGGTGGACCAAGGCGGTCAGAACATGGAATGCGGCACAAAATGTTATTGCTCGTAAGAACTCGTAGAGAAAATCGACCCTCGGGACCCTGCCCGGATTTCTTGTTGCAATTCAAGACGATATGTTTCGAAACCCCAATAGGGTCAATTTGCTAAATTTCTATTCGACTTGCATTTAAATGAACGGTTGTCCTATAATTCGATATTTCAGTTTTAATCGGCTATTTCTTCTCTGTGTAACCCGAATCGTCCAGTCAGTTGAGTTCACATATTTCATTAAAACACATACTCGTACTGACAGTGATACCTTCGCAAAACTACTACAAAAGCGCTAAGCGCTGATTGGGGACGTATTCAAAATGTCTTTCCTATCTTCCTAGACGATAGATGAAGATAAGATCGCAGTGTCGCGATACCAGAAAAATATTATTACTTCCTTTTCAGGGCCACGACTAGTTTACGATTTAACTTTATTACACGAAGGTCCTAATCAGTATATGAACTACAGAACTAATATAATGACTGGCTTGAAATTTATTTCAAACCCAAGTAGCCCCAATCGTAACCTTGTACATTGGGTCGAGTGTCCTTTCTGCTAACAGAAAGACACCATAGCGCCAAAGCATTAAGTTTGCTCAGTACTGTTAGAGGAGCTCCAAACCAGCGTCGCGCTCCAATATATCCAGTTGAATTAAGACTACAATCAGGGAGACTGAAATCTGCCGCCCCATGCATTGTTCGCTCGGCAGTGGTCTCCAAGAACTGGTTAGAGAATCTACCAATAACGAAGTCGTGGAAATTGGCAGTCTGCCAACGCCTTTCAGAAATTCTACAGATGAGAAATTCTACGTAGAGAAGACGTGGAAGCAGCATTCATCTATTCCAACCGGTAGAATGAAGGTCTGTTACATAAAATTTACTCTATTTCGATCATTGGATCACATTATATTTTAACAATATCGTTCATAACCTATTAAAATATGCCTTATTAATGTTAGGTTATTATGTTGCAGCAAAATTAATGATGAAACAATATATTTATTGTTTTTTGGAGTATTTATTTTTGGGAGATGTTATGTGAACAATTTGCCACGTAGTGATAATTTAGCCTTCCTACGATTTGGAACATACTGTATTTGGCTGTAAGGTCCGATTTCGATTCTTGTTAATTAATTAATTTCTTTAATCTACAGCGTTGTTATCAACTTTACTTTGTTATATAAGGTAAATGTACCTAATTTAGTGAAAATATTCTTGTTTAAATTTCCTCTAATATAGGGGTTTTTGATAACATCTTGTTATCATTTATCACATTGGCGTTATAATGTATTATCATCAACTTTACATCTGAACTCTACAACCTACTGCTGTTCTCCCTCCGGTTTCTAAATAATATTACGTATAATTTGTATTATGTAATAATAATACGTAAATGAATGTGTCATTCAGTTGTATTTAAAATAATAATTTATATTAGTGGCGTCACCAGGCGATAACAAACAGGTCTCAATTGAATAAGCTTCCAGTGACGGTCAAGTAGTTTAATAGCGGCGTTTTACCTGAAATAAAACGCATATTAAAATACTTACCTCACTGGAAGCTTCATATTTATTTCTGCCTGGTGAACATTGAGCCAATGATAAAGGCCAGCTCTTTTTCACCTAGGTAAAATTCGCTTAGCTCCCACCAGGTGCCGCCACTGAGCCGGAAATCCGGGTAAAAAAGGTACGAATTCTCATTGGTTGACGGCGAAACGGAAACGCATCTCTCAATTGAATAAGCTTCCAGTGAGGTAAGTATTTTAATATGCGTTTTATTTCAGGTAAAACGCCGCTATTTATTTATTCTAGTGATTTTAAAATGTAACAATATTCTTAAGTATACTGTGGAACTATAGCAATGGATCATAAGAAGACTAGCGTTCTAATAATATAATTTCAATTGTCGCTGTTCAAAGTTCTTTCCGAAACTATGCAGCAACCAGAATTGCATGTCGACCCTAACTTTTACATGAAGCCATTTCCTCGATTTGAACGGCCAGCTATAATAGGGTATATTGACATCGATAATCTAAAATTTGCGCGCTATCTTAGGGAGACACGAGTTCAGTACGACTTGAATATATTAATAGATAAAGCCAAACGTCGACCTCCAGACCGAGATGTGAAACTTACAGAACTATTAAAATTCTTACTGCAACATCAATCTAGGCTTAATTTCCCCCTAGATACATGTTTGAACAAATCACAATTCTTCTGTTATCGCGGTCTACTGACTTGCATTGCTTGTACCCCATATGAAAATAGAGAACCATGGAAAATTGTGGCTATATTGCATAATGGCAATATTTACTTGTGTGCTAGAGACACAGAAGACAAAATTAGACAAAAGATGAATATGTCGGACAGAGATAAACAGTTTACCTCATGGGGATATAAGTTTGAACAGTTTATGCTATCAGGTAAGATTTGGACCTTTCTCCGCCTGTGAGACTCAACAATCAACTATTGTGCAGGATAGATTTTGATTCAAGATGTTTGTACCTTGAGTATTATTTACCTCTGATGCTGATAAAAAATAATGGAACCCACTTTTCATGCAACTCTGACAGGCTTGCTTTTTATAATTGATGTGTAAATTTATAACATTCTGCTAATTGACAGAAAGAAAGAAATAGCATAAAAAAAACAAAAAGCAGGTCCTAATAATGTTAACCTTTTCTCAAAAATAATACTGGATCTACCTGCTGGCATAAAAAAATACCATTTATTTCAGATACACCAGATGCAAAACCAAACCCCAATATACCTGTAGATGAGGAAGAAGAATTCTCACTTGTCTTCACTACACACTTAAACCAGCATATCCTAGTCTATGGTGCAGAAATGGATGGCATTCGGTGTGATAAACGGCCTGTATCTATGCCGCCAAAAGAATTAGGTCAAGAGGCAATTGTTAAATATTTATCATCCAAAGAATTTATTGAGCTGAAGACAAGCAGACACATTGAACATCCAAGACAAGCAACTAATTTTAGGTAGATTATTTTTTAATAATGTTTAATAAAAAACATGCTGTTACACGGAGGATAATAAGCCTACTGTGGCCAGATGGATTAGCTCAGGGTTTAGTAGGTATAGATTTCCAAAAAAAAAGTTTGTATGTGTGCAGTATGGTTTGTTTCCCATTCCAGCCGGTTTAAAGCCAAAAAGTGGTGGTGCCAGTCATTTCTTGTTGGTGTAGACACAATACTCTGTGGGATGAGAAATGATGATGGTATGGTGGAACAGTTGCAGATATTTAATGTGAGGGATTTGCCTAAAAAGTCGCAGGTGGGTTTATAATGTTAAAGCTCCTTATTGTAATATTTTAGCATAGTTTTTTGTGACCATGGTGACTATGGATTGGCAATGGTAATAACTATGTACCTCCAGGTATTAAATTTAGTATAACCACAGATGAAGTCGTGGGTAACAGTTAGTTTTATATACCCATACAACCCGACCTGCTGCAACTGCTTCATACACATGGGTATTACAACTATGCTCATCTGGACTCCCTACCAAAAAGCTGCCAATTTTTATACCAACATACGTCAACGCTAGTTCCGCGGCTAAGGCGTAATTAAAATATACTTTAAGTGCAATAGCAAATAATATAGTATAGTATAACTAGCTGCTAGTGTCACTTGTGTGGTGATGGAATTATTTTTTACCCCTAGCCTAACTAAAGTTTTATTTTGAAATCGGTATCTAGTAGTTCCTGAGATTAGCGTGTTATAACAAACAAACTCTGCAGCTTTATAATATACGTGCAAATGTGTAATGCCAACTGAATACCATTTATTTCTTAAATCTATAGTGTACATCTAATTGTTGACATCATGACTCCAGAATCCCTAACAATACCAAATACGTAATATGCTGTATGTGCAGACGGCACAGATAGTAATAAATTCACTCCTCTACCTCTCTAATGAAGTTCTCAGTAACGCCGTCATGGTCATTATTTATTGCAGATGCGAAATTATAAAGTTCAATGACGTTACATTGTAAATCTATTAATTTTATGAAGTTAAAAAAGTAGTAGTAGTTGAGAAAACACAAGTGAAAATCGGAGCAAGATAATTATTTCTGGTTAACAGTAAGACACTTGCTTAATCCCGGAATAGAACCAAGGGACACGTGATCCAAAGGCAAAACGTCCTACTGAACAAAAGTAGTACTTCTTACTTTTTCTCGTTTTACTACCTATTTTACTTATTTATACTCCGCTCCTATTGGTTATAGCGCGATATTATATAGACTGTAGCCGTCCTCGACAAATAAGTAGATTATTAAAAAAAAAATTGTGCGTTCATACAAACACACAAACTCTCCTGCTTTATAATATTAGTAAAGATACATTAAATAACACATTCGTTTTATTTTCAGCGATTCTGGAACCCCGATGTGTGCTTCAACTTTTTAGATACCTTTTTGACTTATGTGAAGCGATGTATAGCAAGAGAGATAAAGCATCGGTTTGGCGACAAGGCGGTCGACAAGTTGCAAGACCTGCCGTTGATTAGTTTGCTTTTCGAATGGCAACCGGGAATGCCTGTACGAGTAGCTCATACCTACTCACACGAAGACGATCCAATACTGATGCCGTGGTTTATTGAAGGTTATGCCAAGTAAGGTAGCATACTTTGGATTTTATCGATGCGACGCTGGATATTTAACAAATAGATATGCCAATGTGACTGATAAAATTGGTGTGTGTTGGTCTCTCACATAAACCGAAAACACTACATTATGCAAAAATTAGGTCCAGTCATACATTCTGGGCCTCAAACTTGGTAGGTATTTATTGGTAGCAAACTTCAATTTAAACCAACCATCAATTTAAAAGTTCTTGTTTCAAATTACAGTGGGCGGAATAAAGAAGATTTTAAAATTAAATTTAAAAAAAACATAAAAAAAGAATTGTCTAATTTTATCGTAGCTTAGCGGGCAGTGCTGATTGCAATCGATCTGCAGGTTAAACAACGTCCGACTCTGCTGACTGTTGGATTTGTAACCTCTGAACTCCGTGCTTCCGAGAGCACAAAGCGCTGTCAGCTGCCAGATGGTCCGCCCGATCAGGTTAGATTACTACCGATCCCAATGAAATTGGTAAAAGGCGAAGAAAAACATTGCCTAATTTTCTAATATAAAAAAATACACTAGTGTTGCCTTTTAAAGAACGCGGGCTCAACAATGGCTTGCGCTCACGTAGGGGACTGAAAACAAAACCAAATTACTATTATACCATTTATTTATCGCTTCATAGCAAATGGTGTAAATCAACATCCATAAAAGACTAAACAACAACATGGATATCTTCACTTATTCTAGCCTATTGTAAACTAACATATCATACAATTGTAAAAAATATTTAGAAAATAAAAACAATTAACAAATCAACGTAGAATTGTTGTGATAAAAATAAAATGGTGTCATGTATTAATACGTGCCTACCAATGTTAATGTATGTATTATACTCTATTATTATTTACATAACAATTACGTAATTTAGCAAAAAATCTTGAATAACAGTTTCACTGCCATTTCGAAAAATACTACAGTATTTCTCGCGCAACATTATATAGGCCAATGTGCAGTTTACAATACACCTTCATACGTTTCGACTGAATGGTACCAATCGCGGTCACTGACCGAAGATGCGGCGCTCGTTGCACTAATTCGCAGTCGTCCTCGGAATAGTTTTCGATTACCTTCGCGCCCAGAGCTTTTGCACTATTAGTTAATCAGGACATCGACGGATGCTCAGACGTGCAAAAACAAATACACGGGCACAAAAACTTACGCAAGTAGTGCCTTGGAGGCGACGGCCCGGGAAGGGACATATAAAAAGCAGCAGGAACCTACGCACCAACATTAAAGAGGGGGTCGAGAGAGCGTTAGAGAGCCTCTCTCAACTAGTAAGAGAGTCAGAAGCAGAGTTAAAAGAATGGAAGGCGAAAACTAGAAACATCGAACCACTCACCACAAACAAAACGGCAAAGACGACAGTTGAAGTTGTTGCGGCCACAACCATCGACAGCAGTGCGTTGGCGGCTAAACTAGAGGCACACAAGCAGCTGATGGTCGACAATGCGAAACAAATGGAGGAGTTGAAATTAACTATATATACTCCTCCATAAATCGGTCGTCGAAAACATCCCAATTCCTACATACACCGACGCGGCCACGGCCGTGAACAAAGGAGGGACGCCGGAAAGTCAACCTACCGGTCGCTTTGTACGCGCTTCCACTCGGTCGTCGTCACCTCGATAGATGAAACAGAAACGGGGGGAGAAGGTTCTAGAGAAGGTTAGAAAGGAAATGGACGCGAAAGAGGGTTTGATCCGAGTGGAAAAGGTCCGGAGGGCCAGGAACAGGAAAGTCGTATTGGGATTTGGAACGGAAGAAGACCAGAAGAAGGCAAACGTCAGACTTACCAGGGCAGGAACGAACCTCAACGTTGAGACCGTTGAAAACAGAGACCCATTGCTCATATTTAGTGATGTCCTCGCCGTGAACTCGGACTAGGTCATCCTTAAAGCCATAAGGAAGCAGTACGGTGACGTCTTCAGCGGTCTCCGTAGAGATTAAAAGCGGTGTACAGGAGCAGGTCCAGAAATCCCCCTAATATGCACCTTACCGTTAGGACTTCGCCAGAAGTCTGGCATAGACTAACGGAAAGGAACTATGCATATATAGATCTGCAGCGAATCAGGGTCTACGATAAGGCCCTCATAGTGTAGTGCTCTCGATGTCTCTGCTTTGGGCACAGCAAAAAGCACTGCACTGGGGTCAACGACGCATGAAGTCTTTGTGGGGATAATCACTTTAAAATCGAATGTAAAGCCTGGAAAAAGGCCATGGCGCCCACATGCCTAAACTGCAAGAAAGACTGCTTACTCGCCATAGATCACAACGCCTTTGATAGAGACTGCCCGGTAAGAGGTAGATGGGGCCGTATATCAAGATCAACTATTGCCTATTTCTAAGGGCCCCCCAGTGTGTCAAACAGCACCTTATGCCTTTGCGCCTTATTATTTAATGTCATCGCCATCGCCGAACATTGATCGAATCCTGGAATCACTAGATGAAACTGGTTTGGCTTTGGTTTGTCCAAAGGTGTAGATAATACAGCGAAATTTCTACTCGAGAAGGACAAATTTAAAAAATATAAGAAGTTCAATCCTGAGGACGTTTTAGTTTAAGAATAACAAGGAATCCAGTGATTCAAAAGTGTTCGCATCAAATACATACATTCCTAATAGTGCAAAAACTCTTAGTGCGAGGGTAGTCGGAAGCTATTCCGATGACGACTCCGAATGAGTGCAACAACCACCAGTCTCTTCAGTTGGTGACTACGTTTGGTGCAATCCAGTCGAAACGTATGAAGGTAAAACGTAGTTTGACTGCCGTTTTAAAAATGACCTTTACTTTCAGGCCACCTATTAATCTTCTCTTAATGAAAATAGGCCTTTTTTATTTCATATCGTATTTTTTCGTGTTATCGTATCGTATTAGGGTACTATTCAGAGAAACTGGGTTTTTAGTTATTCGTTTCCTTTGTGTACCCTTATAGACGAATCAACGGTTACTTTTGACGAATATAGTTGATATACCAACTTGTTCTACCTCACGAAGCCAGTTTCCCTTTGGCCGTAGTTGTAACGTGTACCGATAAGGGCGCGATTAAAGAAAACTGACCTAACCATTCAATGTACTTATATCCATTTTTAACTTAAGAAGTTTATTTCGGGTATTTATCAAACTTCGTGAAATAGAAGCAGTTGATATTACAAGCTAGATTTGTAATAATTTTAATGATACGGGTCTACGTTTGTGCCTAGCTACAAATAATGAAAATTGAAACAATTAATTGGATTATTTTTTGACAATAATGTCATTACATGTAATATTATAAGTGTATAAAAATGTTAAATATGACATGACATGTAAGTTTATATCTTAGAAATAAAATATTTTTACAGTTATGTATTTGAAATCTTTGTCTAGTGGCGAGATGTATAACAATACAATTTATTTACAGGTACAGTATACAATAACATTTAACATCGATATAATAGCGTATAATAGTATCCATCGCATCAATTTTCGACGGTGGTTTTGTTTGATTTACAGGATTGTCATTTTAAATTTAAAACAAATAATATGATTTCATTTTCCTTTATAAAAAATATAAAAGTGTCATTTAAATTGTTGGTGTAAAACTGCTTTTAGCAAATAAAAAGATTTGGTTAGATAAAAAAATACATGAAACTATCGTCAATTAAAATTGTCATATTTATCTTGATATTGCAATTTTGTAATAAACTTATAGGCCTCTTTATAAGAAAATTCCAGGTAAACGTACTATGGATATGGAATCTGGATTTGTTAATTTAGACCCATAGGCAACATTATATGTTAAGCAATTAGGGTACTGAAAACAACTGAACAAATGAGTCTTTATTTAAAATAATATTTACAATATATAAAGGTATTTCTACACCGCTGAGCATTAGATATAGCAGCATTGCATATAATGCATGCATGCGAACCCGACAGTGCAGTGTACCTTTATCGCCTTAAAGTTACAAGTGATAATCCTTAACAAAATGTACAACTTAACGGTAATTAGGTACTAGTCGGTTTTGGTAAGTTGTACCAAAGTGGAATACGATTGTTGATTTTATCACTGAGGCTGTTTGGTGTGTACGCTTATTCTTCGACATTATACCAAATCGCTCGTTGAAAACCATAGACTAAACGAAATTAACTAATATTATCTACAAAATGCAGATGCAATTTTAAAATTTTATTTGCATACATTGTTTTAGTGGATTGGGTCGTAGCCTGTGTGTCTTCCCCCTTTTGATATGTAGGGGACTTCCCGACTCGCATACTAACATCAATTGCAACACTACATGTTTATGCGTGTAATTGCTTTAACTAATCGGTCAGATTTGAAATTTTGTGTTATTTTTTATTATTTGACTATTTGAAAGCATTAAAAAATTCATTCAAATTAAAAAAAAAGATTTTGTCATAGGGTCAAGTTACAGCGGGTCAATCGATTACGCGCAACAGCAGGGTCAGTTTGGTTTTCAATGTGCGAAATGGGTTATGAATATTCTACAAACTTTATAACAGTCTTCGGTTTCACTTACATATACCTAGGTATATCCCTGTCGAATCAGTGTTTTGTACTAGCGTTAACGAATCATCTACCAAGCCTTTAGAGGACATTACTATTAATCGAGGCACAGGTTGAGGAAATAAATACAACTGTTAGTCATTTCGCGATCATTGAAGTTTCTAAACAATTTAAAAAATTGCGTCCAAACGGTCATCATTTTTATACTACTAGGTGGCGCTAAAGCACAGGGCTCGTCTTACCAGCGCTTTTTAGTGTTTGCAACAACAGATGTTTATGCGTTGGTGACCCTGTAAAACCTTTTCCACCTGTCTTATACAGAGTTGATATGACAGATGGGCATTAAATTACACTACGTATACTACTTATATGTGATTAGTATGAATTCGAAACGGCACAAAAAAATACACGTGATTTTTCATGGGGGGGGGGGGTGGGTGGGTAGAATTTAACCTCACCAGGTCATTATCACCAAGGGGGAGGAAGGGGTTAAAAAATGTTAAAAAAACATCACGTGATTAATGGACAGCCCCCAAGGTTAATAAACGATGCGTTAGGCATAAACATCTGTTAGGAAAGATACATGATGTTCAAATGAGGCAAAAATTTAAACTTACTATTGCTCCAATTTAATTGATTTTTGGTACAGTCACTTTTTCACGTGCTCTGGGTAATATCATAATTTTATAAACTTTTAGCACCTAGTTCCAATAATGTTTCCAACAAGTCTTAGAGTTAAGTTATATTTTTCTAATAAGAAAATCTTTCATTGGAATATTGATTTCCGTGCTATAGTTCAATAACCCTTAGCCTCTATACGCACTAGCGGCTGGCCGGCTAGGCGCGCGGCCTACTAAACCGCCACAAAATTTCAACCGCCAGTGCGTACAGACATAAGCGGTTGCATACTAAATTAGAAAAGCGGCAGGCCGCGCGGCTAGCCGCCTAGGCGGTTCAGCCTCTAGTGCGTACAGGGGCTTAAAATACACGGGCTCATAAAAATATGTGGATATTTGGCTGACTTCAGCAACAAAACTGTAGTAAATTACCTGGCTATGGTTATTAGCAGAGTTGCCAGATACATTGCGAAAAAATGTTGGCCGTTTAGACGCACCATGTTAATAAAAGTTAAAAAAACATAACAATTTCGTTCATTATAGACATTAAGTTCGGTGCCCCTTGTATTTGTTAAACTGATCGAAAAGCGCAGATCGAAAATGTTTTATTGATTGCACGGCGCGCCTCTGACATTGGTCTACAAATCTTACAAAAGGCACCGGACAGTCTTAATTGAAACCGGTCTGACAGTATAACTCATTTCAACGTAAACACTCCGTTTAGTGGGTCTGGTGTTAAGATTTTAATAACGGTATTTATAGTGTTTATAAAAAAAACAGTTTGATAACATAATACTCCTGATCCAAAAAAGAAATGGATGACAAATTAGGGAAAATAACCAATGCACTAGATATCACTACTATGTTAAGTTGATTGATGTGATAACATATAATTCTATGTAAAGAAACGTCATACTAGTAAATAATAGTATTAGGCGGACAAAGGCATTAGATGTAAAGTACTTTAAAATAAACTTTACTTTCTCTTAAAACATAAACAATTAATAAACAGTTTCTTACAATAAATAGTTTATAGTATTTGATGTACCAAAAAGTGATAAATAGATATTTGAATACATAATTGCAAGTTTGTATTTATTTTGAAATGACCCACTGATTGTTGGGAAATATTAAAAGAAAATCATTATATAATCTGTACGACCGGCTTCAAATACAATAACAGAGCAATGAAATTTAGTAACACCTTATAAGCTCACCGCAGCCATCTTGGCAGGTTCATTTTCGCATTTCATGCGATCAATTTAAATTTTGTATATCAGTAAAACTCCTATGTGATAATAAAATATATTAAATCTTTGTGCTAACTTACAATAAATTCATTTTTTTTCCATAAACTATATACTATTTTTTTTCTTCACTTACGAAAAAACCAATTTCTAATTTACTAAGCGTGCTTGGCACGCTGCATTGGTCTCGTTACACACTATACCTACTTACCTAAATTTGCTAGTTTCGTTATTGATTGAAATTGTTAGCAATAGTCTATGAATATCGCTTGTCTTATTGAAACGGATTACAAAATTCGATGTCCCTTGTGATATAGGATGAGCGTTGATATTGTCACGGGCGTCAAACTATCGAATTCCCAAAAATTTCATAACGTTAACTAAGTCCTGTGATTTTGAAAATTTTCTTTTTCATACATAAAATTGCATAAAATTGACAGCTCAAGGTTTGATATACTTTTTCATAAAATGAACTATTATCCAGGAATATAATCAAGATTTAGAGTTCAAGCTTTTTCAGAATTGCCTTTTAACCGTCGAATGTATAATTAATATTAATCTTGAGCCAAAATATATCCTGCGCAATAGTCTATCTTTGAGTCTCTGGCGGCGAAAAACAGCTATTGTGAATATAGGCCATTTAACACTTGGATATCAATAGTATATTAACTGCATAAAAGATAAATATTAGAGTTTATCAGTTATTTCTACCTTGTGACAAAGCAATAGACAATGCACTAGTAGAAAAGAGTAGGGATTCATGAAATACACTACTGACATCCATTTCGAATTAAGCCATTTGTATTTAAATACATACATTAGAGACAATAAAAGTGTTTGCCAGATCTTGTTTTAAACATTTAAACGGCGTCTCCTTATTAATTTTAATTATTTTGATACAGCATTGAATATTTTTCTACTGTAATTTTAATTACGGTCCGACAATTTAATATAAGTGACTGACGGATATAACGCCACAAATCATAATCAGTGTTGGTTATTATTGATTATCACGTTGAAATTGACTGATAAATGAATACTCGTCTTTTAGCACGTGTGAAACGTAAGTTCAGACACAACATTTAAGACCTAGTGAAGTTAACCTAGTCATAAAAGATATTTATACAGATGGCACGTATTCACGAATATTAGAGTATGAAATGGAAGTTGTCTAAATCAATGACGCATACATTGATTATGAAACCGAGTGAAAAATATGTTATCCAGAGCTTTGTCGATGCTTAATCTCTAATAATTGAATTCGCAGCTTTCATAAGTATCACAATATTAGTGCCTGTATATTGACTCGGATTTTGGGAGTGTGCGATCCAAAATGCCAGGTTTGCACAAATTAGCATTCGCCTTCACTGAAGGCATACAATAGATTGTACTCTGTAAAGATATCCATTTAACGGAATCCGTACAAACGAATCAAATAATTATATTACATTTATGTACAAGTGGTGGTATGATACGGCTGACTAGAGATCGACGTACGGAGGTCCGTCCATTTTGTCGAGGTCGGCCAGCAGAGCGGGCGTCAAGGGATCCAAGATGTCTTCCCTCAACATATCATGCAACGGCGACGCCAGGCCTTGTTCACTCTCCACAACGTTCTCTGGGAGCTGCGTGGTACCACACACAGAGTTACCGTTGATCAGAAAGTCCCTATTGCTGTAACTGAACACGCTTCTCTCTTCAGCGAATTGAGGCGTTGACGGTACGGACTTCGAAGATATGCCGTTCGACGCGGTTGAGTAGTTTTCTGGCGCGAACAATTCCCGCGAGCGGCGCGAGTCGATCTGCAAGTTGGGCGCGGTGCGTTTGTAAGGCACCGGCGTACTTGGCACCGATCGTGACGTGTAGTATTTATTCTTTTCCGTAACTAAGTCCGACAAGTCGAACTCTATGCTGTTCGCGCGCTTCAGGAAATCATCCACATTGTCTGGAGTGGTGTTGTCGTTGACGAAGCTCTGGTTGAACTGGGTGTTTCTTTCGAGCAAGTCGTCACCGCTCGGTATTATCGAGGATAGTTGTTCATCGGAGAGTATCGGATGTTCGGGCAGGGTATCACAGCCGTTGGTCAGAGTATCGTTTGTGTTAATAATATCCTGCGGTGCCCCAGCGCCGAGCATGTCATTGCTACTGTCGATAGCGTCGTAGATTTTATCTAGCGTTTCTCTATTCAGGCCGGCTTTAGAGATATCGCATGTATCAGCTAGGGGCCCGAAGTCACAAAACTCGTTCGGCACTGGCGTTGGTGGCACGGAACCCACTGGCGTGTTGTTGTAACTTAAAAGGCCCATGTTGCTCAAGCCCTGCTTAAGGGGAACCGATTGCGATCTGAAGGAATCCGAAGCCGGTCTGTAGGTGACGAGGGATTCCTGGAAAAACTGACTGACCTCGCTCGATAGAGGATCAGCCGACAGAGGCTGGTCTCCGTTCACATGATCTCTGAATGGTGTATTGGGTAAAAACTTTAGGGACACATTGTTCGAACCGTTAGACATGCCCATGCAAGGGTACATACTGTTTTTGTACTGTGTGATTATGTTAGGCGAAGGCGGCGCAGAAATCGGTTGAGAGTACTTCCCGGTGGCACAAATTGGCGCTTTGGACATGAATTTTTGATCGTTCGGTATCGCAAACGGCTTCGCACAGTGATCAGCTACGCCCAACGACAATGGATTCCGCCGTTTCCTTCCATTGTGCTTGGGGATCGGTCGGGGGCAAAGGCGCGAACGAGGAACGGGCGTATTCCGCGGGCTCACGAACGGACTTGCTGCCGTACTATGGGAAGTCGGTGACGTCTGCAAGGAGCCGCCCATTATCACAGGTTTGTTAACTTTTGACGGACTGAAGCCTCTTTGCCCAAAGCCCAACGGTGACTTGGAATGAAAATTGCCCGGAGAGTGACAACCCTCGGATATGGGTACAAAGTCGTACTGTTGAGTCCTGGTGGTGGGGCTCTGGGGTTCGTTGTGGCAGTGGCCGTTGTAAAGGTGCGGGCCGGCGACGGGTGGCACGTCGTTGGGAATCGCGTCGCCAATATAGCCGACGGAATTTCCGTTTTCAGTCGGAACCGAGTTGCAATTGTTTTGGAACAAGGCTTCGGGTGGATTGGGCACCGCGGGCCCATTAGCTGCGTTTTCGGCCCCCCCGAGCGGTTTAAACGCCCCCTCGGTGACTGATTTCGCAGGGTGCTCGTGAGAGTTGCCCTGCGGCGGCGGCTCCTGATCGCTCTGCGAGAGCTGAGAACCGGACCCACTTTGACTTTTCAAGTTCTTAGCTAATAGTTCTCGGAGCTGCGAAATCTTCTCATTGTTGCCCTGGCTGTGGTCGTCGTGTGGGTCCTGGCGTGTCTCTAAAAAAGCCGGCGCTGAGGGGGTGCCCTGAGGGGCGGGGGCCGCGGGGAGGGTTGCGGACGAGGCGCCGGCCTGCGCTGCGGCCGCCGCCCGCTGATGGAAGTACTGCAGCAGCTCCTCCTCGTGCTCCTGGCTGCTGCCCTCGTTGAGATAGTCGTCGAGGTCGTGCTTGTCGATGTTGCAGATGCTGATGACGCGCTCGCGGTTGAGGATCTCCGAGTGCCCCTCGGCGCAGATGACGCCGGTCCGCAGGCTGATGCCGTCGAGTCCGCAGCAGTCGGGCGAGCGCCCGCGCGCCTCAACCGTCGCCGCCTCCTGTCGCTCCCGGGCCAGCGCCGCGGCGGTGCTCTTGGACCGGCTCGTTAAGTTTTTTGGATCCTCTAAAAAAACGGCGTCGGAACGAGCGGAAGTTTCGGGACGAGCGGAAGTTTCGGGGCGGTCGGAGGGCGCGGGCGGAGGGGGGTTGGCCAACGCGGCACGGGACGCCGCGAGCTTCCCGCCGAGGATCTCCGCGGCGCGCATCTTCTTGGGCAGGTAACTGGGCGGCTCGTCGGCGGGGGGAGGAGGCGCGCGGGGCGAGGCGGCGCGCGTCTCGCTTTGGTACGCCTCCAGGATGAGCTTCTTGCCGGGCAGCGGCAACCGGGCCGGCGCGGGGGGCGGCTCGGGTGGTCGTCGCCGCTGCCACTCGGACCGCTCGGTCGACAAGTCTAGCGACACGTCGCTCGACCGATCAACTGAGCTTAGATTTATAGGCAAGTTGTGCGACTCGGGGCGAGTCAGGTCGCGGGCCGCGTACGGCTCGAACGCGTACGGGTCGGGTCGATACTCGTGAGGGGGGTGTGCGCGGGGCGGGGCGCTGTACGGATTGAAGGGGGGACGAACCTCGTACATGGGGACGTATGGTGGTTGATACCCGTAGCCAGGCTCGGGTGGGGCCTCGCTTTCATGCTTCATCGGCGTGAGGTGCGGAGCGTACGACGTCGAAGGAGGCGACTCCGCGGCCACATCTTGTCCTTTGTTCTTCTTCGGACGCCCGGGAGTGCCTTGCGACTAAACAATAAAAGTAAATAAGTCAATGTCTGCACGAATCAAGCATGTAAATAGTTTTTTTGCCAATCCCTATACTCACTTGCATTTTTCTTTTTATGTGTTTCAGCAGTTGTCGACTCGTTGCATCGTCTGCCGGGGCTATAAATAAAAGTGAATTTAAACAATGACCGCCATAATGTTCTTTAGTAAATTAGTCTACACAAATATAATACCATGTGTCTGGGGGAGTGGTGGGGGCGAAGCGCTAGCCGGCCCGGGGGCCGTGCGCTGTACCGCCGACTGTAGATGCCGTGACAGTTCCATTATATTCTCGAACTTTATGCCTGCAAATGAAAAGGGCCATTTTTTTCTATTTTACGTGTCAGAAGTAGTCTTTACTGCTGCTGAGTCGGACCTCGTTCAGTTACATGGAGGGTAATTAGATACAGGCGGGTGGGCATAATGTTTCGTATCAAGTTTTCCTTCTCCTACGCCTACGTTATCGGCCTTGTCATTTAGTTTTTTCGGCTCTTACGACACCCTCAAGAAATATTGAAGTGGAGACACAATGTTACCAAATCCGTCACCACACGAACAACTCCAACATCGCCAACGACTCCCACCTTCATCCGCCCACCCACATCCAAACGCCAAATAGGTACACGAACGCAAATGGCACACAGACTCGGAGCAAGTCCCTCTGGTTTATCTGGGACCCGTGATCCACATTCAAGTCCTAGACCAACAAGACAGTTGATTGAAACCATGATGCTACTGCCGACAGCAGGGGGTAGTGCTTTCTCTGATCGTGGTCTGGCGACCTTCCGCAGAAACGCAACACCACCCAAGGCTGATATTATTTGGCTGCGGTAATTAATAAGCTGAAGGTCTTTCCCAAGTTGGGAAACTAGTGAGCGGTTATCCGCTATGCCCTACATATCTCCATCGCAACTAACACCAAACCAATTTTCTCAAATATATATTTAAATTGCCATAAAACGTCCGACATTGTACAATTCTAGTAGTTCAATGTACGGTACATTGATTATTTAAATTAAAGACATACCTAATTTTGATTCCGCCCAATCGCAGATAATTCTCTCGGATTCCCTTGAAGCGCCCATTGGCATCTGCAGTGACAACGAAAATCGATTATTGAGATAATTATTTATAAAGTCAGACAGAACACCTTAACTTTAATGCTGATTTTTAAGATTTGACCCATCGCCATCACTATGTGACAAAATCCGAATTGCGAAAATTATTGAAACTCATACATTGACCAAGAAAACAAAAGTATGATAACCCCTTAAGGAACCTATGTCCTGGGTCAAAGTCTGCTATTTATTTTCTACTAGCGACCCGCCCCGGCTTCGCACGTGTGCATATATGCCTGTATTATACTTAAAAACCTTCCTCTTGAATCACTCTATCTATTAAAATAAACCGCTTCAAAATCCGTTGCCTAGTTTTAAAGATTTAAGCATACATAGGGACGGACAGACGACAGCGACTTTATTCTATACTATGTAGTGATAGTGATTGATGTACCCACGATGCACATGTGAGCCTGTACAAAATTCGTAATCTCTTAAATTCCTCAAAGTCTCGTGCCGAAATCGTCATAAAAAGGCTAGTGTTGCCATTGATATAAAATGCACTAGCCGAAGTTATTGGGAACTACTATTTAATTTAAACGTTTACTTGGGCGTAAATCTACGGAAATATGTTATTAAAGATTATTCGAATCCTATATTATATGATTGTATTAGTAGATAAATAAAATTGTTGAAATCATCACGGACCATCGAGTCGCGCCGTTCAAGCCTTTGATCGTCGACTTTGACTGAGCCGAGCTGGGGACAACTTTTGCCCTGGCCTCAGGATTTCAGAGGGCACGTAAAGTCGTCGGTGGCGTTGGTTGGTTGGTAATTGACAGCTGGTCTAACAAAGTTATAGTAAGACGGCAATCGTTCTATGTAAATACCGGTAGTTAGCCAAATCAGGTTAACCTCATTGGGTTCATGGCAAGAAAGAAGAAGACACAAATGATTGTCTGCTTATTTTGATTTAATTGCAGAACGCATATAAATGTCTTAGATTAAATGTCGTGTCACTATATTCAGCTCTCTTAAACCGTGCAATATTTTATGAAGATAAAAAATAGATTGATTAGCTTTACAATGTCAATGAAATTTGAGGGCTAGTTTACTTTATGAATCAATTTACATCTCGTTATTATAATAATGACGTAATATGTATAATTATGGAAAAAACGTCTGAGAATGTTTCCTTCTTACCTGCAACGATGAAGATGACGCTTCACCCAAATCAGGTAGTTGTGGCACTTCCAGTTTGATCTTTTTCCTGAGCCCCGCGTAGCAGTACCTACAATGAAAGACATTTTTGTGACTACGAAGGATGCTTTGAAACTATTATTCTTAGTCGTCCTTCACCGCGCCCCTAACCCCCCCCCCTCCGAGACTTGTGGTTGAATATCCCACCATCACTCTTGTGACCCAGAATTGCTGTTATTGTTAAGCAGCAGTGTTGAGTAGGACTTACAAGAGCCAGCAAATTTGTCCAGGACAAGACAAAAACTATAAGAACGGCTCAAAGATTTCAAATGTAAGCCTTCAAGTGTTTTTTCAGGTTTCGTCAATAGTTACGTCGCGTTAAAACATGCAGAGACATCTATAAACAACGAAATAATCCAATATAAAGTCGACGAAGACTGCGGGTTGTAGCTAGTTCATAAACTGAGTATAGCTGAGATATTTACTATCTGGTAGTTGAGTAAGTTCTTTTACTCCATCATGCATTTTATCACGGGACTCCCTAATGCGGTCCACATTCTTCTTCTTCTCAGCCCATAAATGAGCCACCGCTGAGTCGGGCATCTTTCATCTACATGGAGGGTAAAAAGCCTACTGTGCCACGCTGCCGGGTAGACGAGTTGGCATATAGGGTTACGTATCACGTTTTCCTTCTCTTGCGGCCAGCTTTTCGGCCTTATCATTTCCTTTTATCGGCTCTTACGATTCCCTCGGGATGAAATGGGAGGGCGAAAATATGTACCTTAAATAATCATAGTCATTATACAGCACGTAAAATGTTAGTGACGTTAAAATATTAGTAAAGTATACAAATACGTCGGATCGGAACATTATTTATCTTTGCAATGCAATAGCTTGGTCGACGTCACACGACTGTTAATTATCAATCGGTGGCGATAACGAACAAGAGACGGGCGACCTACTATCAATTTATAGTTAAACGTTACGATTGCATTGTGGTTACTTAAATCCGTGATACACATTTAAACATACTTCGTGTTTTCATTATCAATATTTAAGACGTCTGCATGTGACATGCAAAGGCGGATAATCCCTAAGACAAACTCGGCTTATGCAAAGGGGCGCAAGTAAAAAAAGATGCAAACTCATCATTGTTAACTATTACCATATCATTGTATAATAAATAATAATAAATAAATATCCTTGGACATTTCACACAACGCCATCTCGTCCCAAGCTAAGCAACTTAATGCTTGTGTTATGGTAACGAGATGGATGATAAACTACTTATATACATTTTTTTTTTGTAAATACATACATATTATAGATAGAAATGACACCCAGACTCCAAGCAAGTGCCTGTGGTTTAGACAAAGACTCTTGCCCGACCCCGGAATCGAACCCAGGACCCGTTGATCCTAAGGCGGCACATCTAACCACTAGACCAACGAGGCAGTCAAATTGAATACTATTGTAAATTGTATATTATTGTACTAGTAGTATTGGTTAAAAATTGTAACTATACTACATACTTTGACCTACATCTTATGTAAAACCTACATTTATAGTAAAACTGATCATATTGAATTCTAAATTGCTGGCAGACTTCTACAACTGTGGCAACTTCACAACTCACGAGCAATAATCCGAAATATCGTCCATATTAGATGCCAATGTACAGGAGGATGGTAGACAATAAAGTTGGCAATCTCGAATTGAAAGCAATGAAATATGGTGGTGCTAGTGTAGAGCTCTAATTAACATATCTAGTATAGGTCGTCTTTGAAAATGAAAGATACGCTTAGCTACGGACGTGATTTACTGACTGGATCTCTGCTCTCAATGGAGGACGTCATATCGTATTGGAAAACGGAGTTTTTATTGTGTCCTCGACGAAATGTCACTTCGATTGTATTAAAGGCCGGGTTTACAAATGGCAGGATATGTAGGAATTCCGCTAATGAACTTGCGTAGAAGAGCGCTTCATAATATATGGGTAGGTAACCTTATTATCCTACTGGTAGCTGGTAGATATTTTATTTTAGAACTCAGCCCATACATGAACCACTGCTAAGTGGAGCCTCATCCACTTACATGGAGGGTAATTAGCTTACTGTGCCTCGCTGCCAAGAAGTCGTATCAGGTTCTCCTTCTCTTGCGGCTAAGTTTTCGGCCTCGTCATTTCCTTTTGCCGGCTTTTCTGAAACCCTCAGGATGGAGTGGGGTGGTGACACTATGTATTTCTAATCCATCATCTTACGGATAACGCACGGACAATACCACAGACATAATTTAAAATTGGGGCTAGTACCTGACAGCTGCGTCACAGATAACGAATACTTCCTTATCGTTTTTTTTTGCGGTAGGTACACGTACTACCTTAACATCAACCACAAAGTGTCACATGCAAAGTAATGTAAAATGAAGGTTGTAATTATTAAAACCTTTCTTGGGCGAACCTGACATTAGGTTCAGATATACACTGAATGGCAAAGGGTTTCGTATCAAGTTTTCCTTCTCTTGTAGCTAGGTTTTCGGCCTTGTCATTTCCTTCAGTTCCTACGTATTCTACATACGTCATTACATGGAAACTTGAGGTTACTACTAAATACTGAACCGACTAATGAATCAATGTAGTTTTAATCTAGACGACAGTGAGACCGATCTTAGTATGTCTGTTTGCGTTGTCCAGCACATTAGTCTGGCGCGGAGCATGCTCCCTTGTTGGGTTGTGAAATCCGTAGCCCAGTTTAGGGCAGTTGAGAGACACCGTTGGTTTTAGTGGGTAGGTCAGGGCGCAATTACTATGTTACCGCACCTCGGAGTCCTACATAATCTGGCTGGCGCTTAGTGGTCGGATACAAGAGGATTTCCAACAAATTCATAAGCTGACTGACTGAATGAATGAAACGCGAACGCTGCAGAACAAGAATCGAACATGCCCAAGGAGACCACGGCTCTCTTATCGAAGAGATGCTTTATAGCATTGATAAGTATTATTAATGGGCGTTGCATAATGTTATAAAACGTGAGCCATATCATTTTATCGGCTGATAAGCAATCTGAGTTCATGCAACAGTTTATCACGGCAGGTTGATGTTAGATTCCTTTTTTAATTATATTAAGAATACATACATCAATTAGAAAACACATTTCCCTCCATGAATTTGGAGGAGGCCCGACCCAGTAGTGGTTTATTTAAGGGCTGTAACGACGATATCAATTAGAACAGATTTCATATTGTTTGCTTATTCTTATAAATACGTGGAGTTAATGAAATTTCCCACATGTACATACAGGGTGTTTGGGTATTTTATCTATACAAATATATAATATCACTGTCTGATTGCCTTGTTGTTCTAGGGATTGAATGTACGGACAATGGATCACTGAGGTTTTGTTTAAAAAAAAACTAGTTTTCCGTAAAATTCAATTTTACAATATAACTGCCAGCTGGTCTGACCATATAGTACTACTCAGCCCTTAAATGACCCTCGTCTGAGTCAGGCCTCCTCCCACGCTGGTCAGGCGGGTTGGCACAAGGTTCGTTTTACTTCTCTTGCGGCTAGGTTTTCGGCCTTGTTATTTCCTTTTGTCGGCTCTTACGACACGCTTGGTATGGAATGGGATGGTGACACTATGTATTCTGAATCCGTCACCACACGGATTACGACATCTGACCATAGAATTACGGCTTTACCCCCTAGATGGTTAAAGGCAAATGGCTGTAGCTCAGTGTAAATACTAGCAGTTGGCCATACCAGTTAAGATAGGATCGATATTTCCCAATCAAATTGGTAAAAAGAGGCCTTGAATAATCTTTGCTAAATTTGAATTAAAATCAAATTTATGATAGTACCAACCGATTTGAGGGTCAACAAGGGACGCATTGTCCTTGAAATGTCTTATCGTATCCATAATAGAAAGATTACATTGACTTTCAGTTTGTACCTACATGTATAATGTACATATTATTTTAATATTTGACTGTGCCGTTTGAGGCCAGTGTCAAGGTGAAAATCGATTATATTGAGGTAAAATCTACATGATACATACATTGAAAGCTACCAGAAAAACTATGGTACCTACTTTTAATCTATGGCTTTATAGTCTATGGTATCTTTATTATTTCAACTTTACAAAGTCAAGAAATTATTTAATCATATTGGATTACAAAATCTCTTAAGAATTGTCAATTAAACCAATCGCATTTTCACAGACCCGATAGTACGGCAACATTTAAATGGCCATTGTACAGATAGGCCCTCATAAATTACATTTTATTTTATATTGGTAAGATCAATACTTAATAAGTGTCATTTTGGATTTAATTAAAAAGTAAACATTTTTAAACTAAAGGTGGCAAGTAGAAGAATCCTTATTTCTACATAAAATAATATTATTTATTGAGACTTCAGTCCATCAGTCCGATCAGTAGGCCAGCAAAAAGTATTTACATAATGTTTTGTGTACACCCTGTATTTATCTTGAGTGAAGTCACCATTATATTTGCATGTAAATAATGCACTTCTACAGACATACACACAAATATACATATAGACACCACTTGTATCGTACATAATCTATTTAAAGTAAGCTCAAGTTCTGCATCTGTATGCGTGTGTGTGTGTGGTGACGAATTAAGAATACTTAGTGTCACTACCAGATTCTTTCCTAAGGGTGTCGTAAAAGCCGACAAAAGGAAATGACAAAGCCGATAACCTAGCCGTAAGAGAAGGAAAACATGATACGGAACCCAGTGCCAACCCGTCTGGCCAGTGTGGCACAGAAGTCTGATTACCCTCCATATAACTAGAGGTTGCCCGACTCGGCAGTGGGTCATCTATGGGACGAGTAGTAGTCGTGCGTGTGTGTGTTTTTTATCGCCTTTCGCCGACTTAAATGGGGTTGTGCTCAGTGTTTACACGAAGCGATTAGAGGCTGCCCTCCGTGACTTAGTGGGTCAAGCGGTAATTGTTTGGTTAGGATGGTAGAATTTTAAAACCTTTTTTACGTGCCCTGCGAAGCACGGAGGAGGTCCGATGATACAAATGATAGTGGGTGTCCAGCATCCAAGAGAGCCAGATGTTGACTAACCTATAGATCATTTGCGTACTATCCGTTGGGCAGCGATCGTGTGTGTAATATTACACGTGTGTTATTTTTTTTCATTAAAATCTAAACTCCTGCACTAGGTACAACTTGTATCGCGGGGGCAGTTTACAAGCTTACGAACACAAAAGAAACCCAGACCCCGGAGCAAGAGCCTCTCGTTTACACGAAGACACTTGCCCGACCCTGGAATCGAACCGGAGACCCATGATCCGAGCTTAGTGTCTAGTGTTGTTCCTTACTAGGAAATAAGTCATGATATATTTTTTGGATTTAGCCGCCGGCTCTCTGTCATCAATATGCACTGTTGTTGACAAAGTATTTGTTGTTGTGTCCGCCTTAATTATCACCAAGGCCCAATGTTAAGTTTGGCCTGCACCAAGTTCATGGAGCACAATCAGCCTACTGCCACGGCGCTACGGCGGATATAAACTTGAAAGTTTCGTGGTGGGGGAAGGTTCCACTTGTCATCAACCTATCGCGTGGTTTACGTGACCGTTCTCCGCCCATCACCTCCAATGAAAAACGAAAATCGACTATTGTGCTTTGCTCAAGTTGTTTAGCAATCAATGTTAATGTATTCTTTTTGCATTTTTAATGATGTCATTCTTCAGTGATACACACCACATGGTTGTATAGTATTTTTAATAATGATAATAAACGTCAACAATTTTATTAATGACTTGAAATTCAAGATGACGCCAGGGTATTGACGTAAAAGATTATAAATAAGTTTTAGTGTGTATACGAGTCTTTTAATCTCCAGCAGACAGTGCGAACTGTGTTAGCGGTGTGTTTATAAAATTATCGTGTTACGTTACGTAACACATGTTTGTTTACTCGTAATTACAAACACAACAAATACACATTTGCGTGTGGAACGATCTTGCAGTAAGCTGATTTATTTTACTAGGTACTTTTAATTAATGAAAGAACTCGAATCGACTTTTACATAAATAATTTTTCATTACTGTATTTAATTTCCCCGTGCAATAACTTTCTGTAACGTGGGTTCTCCTTAGACTTTAAACGCATCGCCAATTAATCTCAAAATTACGTCGTGATTCCTAAGACCTACACCATTGCGTCCGTCTCTAAATTCGCAGCAAATATGTTTTTAGCGCCGTTCAGCCATGAAATGGCCGTTAATATGCTTTCGTCTTCTTCTCAGCTCGTAAAAATCCCACTGCAAAGACGGTCCTCTTCCAATTGCAGGAGGCAATAATCTTGCTACTAGGGCTTGCAGCCTTGTGATTTCACTTGACACTTAGGATGCTGGGTACTGACATTGTGTATTCTAAATACGTACCTACATATTCCCTACTAAAAGGCACTTTAGTTTACTTTTGAACTAAGGTGCCTTTTAGTGGGGAATACGCTAGAACAGGCAGATCCCTGTCGGTTTATAAACTTTCACGACCCACTAAAACTACTGCATCTCTTACTGCCTCTGGGTTACAAAGGAGCTGTGAGACACAGGCTTGGCACTCCAAGACTTGGGGGTGTCAGTAAGTATACAACTGTTGTTCAGTTCGCCGTATGGATGGGCCTGAGGTGGCTACAAGGACATCGAAACATGACAGATAAGGATAATGAAGTATGCTCGTCTGTGTATAACCGCACTGATGCGGTATTTCACTTATCGTAATTATTATTTGAATATTGTATCTATACCTCGAATTCCCCCTCGTACCCAGACGTCGCGGCCTCACCGTCGGGTACACTTGCTTCATCACTTTGCCAAAGTCCGCCGTCGAAAGAGGCTTCATGTTGGTACTCATGCAATGTGCTCTGCAAAAAAGTTATCTAATTAAGACTGTTTTGTTTTAATCCAGTTTTTAGTTAAAAGCTCAATGCTCAATTTATCAGTGACTTGAATGTCTTTGACTCTAGTCTTACTTGATGGAACGCGACAGGGTCTAAGATAGAGCAGGCAATTCAAGGAAATGCCCTGTCGGGCACCGGCTTTCACATACACTGCTGGCGGTGGACGTCCGGCTTTAGGGTAACCTGCTCATTTGAATGATTAAGGAAGAGATTATTATTATTTCCTCAAACGCAAATCAATTAATTACCTGCTGATTACAGGCATCTTCGTGAGATAATGTTTATCATCTCTGCTATATTTTCCCATAAACCAAAAAATGGTAAGTCTGCTCTATAGGTCATATAAAATGCATATATATACAGTTAAACATATTGTAATTTATTACAATTTAAAACTATTGTTAAATAGTGAAGTCTTATGGTAATTCAAGGTCAACACAATATTTAGACAGCTTCATTGATGAAATGCAAATTGGTGTTATTTTGGGAACTAAGGAATTAATCAATCCCCTTTCTTGATTAGAGGTAGCCATTCTACTTAGTAATATAGTTCACAATTTCAAGTTCCATGTCTCCGCATTGTCTTTGCTTCATCATCTGCTTTAATTTGGTCAACTACCAGTATTTACATACAGTAATCAAAAATCAAAACTCATTTAATCAAGTTGGCTCATTGATAAGTCAAACAAACAATGAAATTGAAGATTTATTATCTACCACACGTTCGGAACGCAGCCCTACAGAGAAGAGCCGGTAAGAAACTCTGTAGTTGCTCTTTTTAAATCGCCATTTTCACGTACAATTACGGAATTTGTGAGAGCAAACTCGAACATTAGTCTCTGAATAATGTGCAGGCAAGAGTTCTATCTCTTACGTGTACATCTTCTTCCTGCAGCTTTTGTATATTTATAAATAAAATATAGACAAATAATCATCCCACTATAATCTAAAGAGATTTACCAATCTGTGCACATGGAACTGTCGGATATGGAGGTTTGACATTGTATAAGAGTTTATCTTATGGAGCTTTATGGATCTGACATTGTAATGCAAACAAAAGACCCAAAATAACTACAGAATAAAAAAACAAGAGATTCTCTACGAAACATAGTTCTTCATAGTAATTAGTTGTTACAATAATTTACTCAAATTCAAAATTTGCGTTTACATTAGTATCCGGTACAAAATGTAGGACTTAGTATTCTAGCAAAATATATGAATTATTCATCTTCATATTTTGTTTACATAAAACCACTTACATATATTCATCATATACATCTTGCTTGGGTAATGAGACATCTGGGTCAACTTCTAAATGTGTCTGTATCCATGTTACAGTCTGCTGAAGTTCCGCCCTGAAAACCCCATCGAATTTAAAAACCAAAGCAATGCAAAGCAAAATATAGAATTGGCTGATACATATTACATTATCGCCATATAAATAGTTGTTGCATCTCATGAAACCTGTTTGCCTCTGCCATAGTTCTACTGTGTAGTCTTGTGTGTATAAACATTGGGAGTATTTTAGCAAAGATAATAAAATTCCTACTACTTAGCCCTTAAGCAACCCATTGTTGAGTCGGGCCTCCTGATTGGAGGAGATGGAGGGTAATTAGCCTTCTGTGCCACACTGGCTAGACGGGTTTTCCTTCTTTTGGCACAAGGTGATCTGCCTCTTACATTCCAGTAGTTGCCCCTTACAACACCCTCGGGATGAAATGGAGTGATGACACTAAGGGGAGAATGGGGTTTTGGAGAATCAACTATTTCTATAAACATGATTGCTGATTTAATCAATATAGATTTATTTCAAACAGACTGCTCCTCGCGGTGATGGATAATTTTGTATAATCACACCATATCTTTATAAATTATAAGCTTATGTGTTATTCTGATGTGTAAGATATATTATTATAAAGCTTCATAAGGAGTGTGAAACATACAATCTTGCAAACTTTCACATGTATAATATTACAAGGATTCAAGTGAATTTCCTATGTGTTAAAGTTACCTTGAGCCCAATGGATTAATGGGTTGTTTCAGTGGATCATGCTGAGGCATTCCTGTTGGAAGCCTCAGATACAAAAGGAGTTTCTCAGCACCACTCAGAGCATCAACTGCTTCTAACAACTGAGCCACCCGCTGCCGACCCTCAGGACTAGAACAAGAACACAATAAAGATATGACTATATTGTACCTATTAACCATGAAGGTCTTGTTATTATTTATATTAACATCCCAAAGCTTTGAATGATAATCTGTCCATCTGACATTAAAAGTCTTAAATTAAGAGATTCAGTATTAATATTGGCTGGAATTTTTAAGTATACACATAAAGCCAGCAAAAATAAAACCAGAGGCACTGGCTCGGAGTCTGGGTGTCATTTCTATCTATAATATGTATGTATTTACCAACAAAAAAAAATGTATATAAGTAGTTTATCATCCATCTCGTTACCATAACACAAGCATTAAGTTGCTTAACTTAGGACGAGATGGCGTTGTGTGAAATGTCCAAGGATATTATTATTATTATATATGTTGGCCTAGCATTGCCAAATGAACGCCAATACCAACATAAATAGACAGTATATTTGCATTGTCTAGCCATCGCTCGGTGTTGCTCGCTTATTTGGTTTCGATACACTTGCCCAACGTGTAGGCAGTAGCACTTGGCTTGTATTAAATTGCCTACGCTCGCGTTGGCCTAGGCTCGGCCAACGTGTATTGCTGGCATAATATAAGTGTCTTAAAGGCACAAGCATAGAGCTGAGCATATGTTCTATAGATAATAATGGTCTGACATGGGTTCCAAAGATTTAATTGACAAAACATATGTGTACGCAAACAATATCGTCCAAAACTGCACATATAAATTCGTATTATCGCACCTGAGGGTGTTCTCGACGATTTGGTGCATGGAAGCTATTTTACTGGAGTCCATCTTAGGCTCCAAGACCCGAGTGTCCTCGGTGTCGGGGCCTGGGATGCCCGATGTTCCCGGAGCGTTGCTTGGAGTAACGACAATTTCTTTGATGTAAGACGCAGTTTGCCTATGTTTTGGATGATTGACATTTTCCCGATGAAGTTTCGCGTCATCCACTAGTTCTCTTTCGGTTTTTATATTTTTTGCACTATCGTCACTTGCCCACGGTTGGAACGGACTCGAGTTATCCATTCTAACCAAAAGAAGTAACAAGACACATATTTTTCGGTTTCATATTGGAACTTTTTGATCAGAATTTGTAAAATGCGTAACAAAGCTCCATTTTCTTGACTGACAATACTTGACATTTGATCAGCTGTGAGGTGAGGGGAGGGAATAATTTAAAATTACGTTCGGCTAGTAATAATTTGGTTCATTGGTGTTCAGTTCATTGATGTTTATCATCAATTATTTTTTGTGTGCTGTTTTGTCCATACCAGTCGCAAAAAAATCAGAAATCTATCTCAGGTTTTCAAATAACTAATTAATTCAACTGCTATGAGTTTCAGTGTTGATATATTTATTATCAAAGTAATAGGATTAGGATTTTACTCAAACAAGTAACGAACACGTAATTCTTATTTATAATATTAACTGATATCTAAAACAAAAACATTACATGAGTTTTAATTGCATTTCGAGATTCAAGCCCTGCCGCACATGCTCACACTGGCATTGGCTATCACGCGCCGCGTGCGAGGCGCAGTACCAAACTCCGACAGTACGCGTGTGCGTCGACACGTGAGAGCAAATGCGGAGCTTGCTTGGTACTGCGCCTTGTGTTATAAATACTGCCACTCGCACGCGGCTCGTGACGGCCAATGCGAGTCTGAGCATGTGTGGCGGGCGATAAGACCGGAGTAAGCCTCGGTTTCATTTACACACATAAATAGTCAATTCGGACTAGACTACTAATATAAAGTTAAAAAGCTATGTGATTTTTTGAATCCTTATTTCTATTATTATCTATAAAAAACCGAGTATTTTTAGACTTTTGTTAACAATATACGAGTAGAGTAATGATTCCTGAAAGTAACCTTCTGATCAAATGATACCAAGATCTTTGCAAATATCCCCCCCAAATCCTATTTAGGTAACTTAAAAGTTAGATCATCATTGAATATATAACAACGGGCCAAGATGTGATCCCTGAGGTACTCCTGATATACTATTTATGGCAGGTCAAGATTTAAACCCTTTCAAAGCAACCAATTGTATTATATTATCCAGATATAACTAACCACTTAAGTAAATTTCATTTCATTCCAAATTTCATTTTTGTTTTTGATAAAGTTTTCTTTACTTTATCGAAAGCCTTTTTGAATTTGGTATAAATAGTATCAACTTGGCCACACTTCAGAAATGTAGTTTAAATTCAAGTAAATTTGAAACGGTTCACTAATGTTTCACAAAACCATGTTTAACGGAAATAAATAGTTTATCATGTTATAACAAAAGATCACAATTAGGAGATTCAAATACCTTAGCAAGATGAATATAATTGGGCGATGATTTTCGCAATGATTTCTAGCTCCATTTTTATAAATCGGTTATGTATTCAAAACCATTCAACACCCTATTACTTCTTAGTCAATTCCCTAGTAAGTTTTAATGGCAACTCCCGATAAGGTTGATGTTGACTGGAATTGCCCGTTGTGATTGCCCGGAATTGAAGCGTCAGGTCAGTCAGCAGTAGGCACTATTTTTTTTAAACAGGCTTATGAATGAACTACAAAAAAAAAAATGCCCGGCCGAAGCCCGAACGAAATATTAAATGTTTTTTTTACTCGTTTGTTTGCTTGGCGTTTGGTCATTGATGATAATTTGGTAACATTTTAATCAATGTTCTAAGTTCAATAATTAAATAAGGATTAAAAACACATCTAGGAATAATTAATTAGAGCTCAATTAAATTAATACTATCCTACTACGAAAGAGGTAAGTAAATTGCTTCATCATTCTAATATTGTATTGCTTGCTTCAAATATCTTGTGAAAACGTATGAATAAATATAGTAAATTATCAGGTTTTTGAAATGCTTTAGTATAGTTTAATATATTAGATTAAATCATAGGTAGGATTACAGTTGTTATTGGCAATCGAATCATTGCGATCGCCACAGAAGAAGAAACAATAATATTAAATATTTAAATCATAAAATTGTTGTAAGAACTAAATAACGGAATAGTAAACAAACATACACTGATACATCAAAGTATTGAAATGTATTTATAATTCTATTCTAGTAATAAGTGATTCAAAATGATGGATGACATAGACATAGAAGAACATGATCTGATGGAGAACCCTATGCTCAAGAAGATATTTCCAGACTTGTCTATTATAAAGAAAGAAATATCTGTATATGAAGAAAGTGGTAAATATTAATAGTTTATATATTAATTTCTATGATCCATTTTTTTATATATTAAAATTCTTATGAGTTTAAACCTCTCTATATTTATGATATGATTTAGGTGGACATGATCTAGTTTTAAATATTATAATAAATAAATAAATAAATATACTTGGACATTTCACACAACACCATCTCGTCCCAAGCTAAGCAACTTAATGCTTGTGTTATGGTAACGAGCTGGATGATAAACTACTTATATACATTTTTTTTTTGTAAATACATACATATTATAGATAGAAATGACACCCAGACTCTGAGCCAGTGCCTCTGGTTTAGACAAAGACACTTGCCCAACCCGGGAATCGAACCCGGGACCCGTTGATCCAAAGGCGGCACACCTAACCACTAGACCAACGAGGCAACCTAACCACTAGACCATCCGTGTAACTCCATCCATGTATTTAAACAAATGCCCCGTAAGCATCCAGAAATTACAATTATAATATCTAGATGATCTTTTTCTAGACTGTCACACTCTTGAGGGACACATCAGTGTGTGTTAACTGTGTTAGATAAGTGATTTAATGTCTACTAGAAGAAATAAAATTGTATTGTCTACACTTGCCATGACCAAACATTGTAACTTTCAGGACTGCATATCAAATCAGAACCTACACCAGAAGTGCCATGTGCAGAAACGAATGCTCTTCAAGATCCTATTAAACCTATGAACGACATTAGAAATGACACATTATTACATAGTAATGTTATTATTTTGGGTTCAAAGCCAAGTTCATCAGTAGCAAAATGTGATAAGTCTCAATTGCCGAAAATAGTATTGCAAGATGTAAGTTCATATTTAAATAAATCTAAGGCATATTGTAAGGTTTGTAGTATTTTGTTTAAGAATACACAGAGTTTTAAATTTCATTTAGAGCAAATTCATGTAATTTCTTATGATGTAGAATCCAGTACTACAATAACAAAACCTTTACTTCCTGATAAACATATGAATAAAAAATATAAATGTGACTTATGTACTACATATCTGTCATCATCAAGTAATTTAATTAGGCATCTTCGGAATATTCATGATATAGACCGTGAATTGTTTGAAAAAAAGAAATTACGTGTTAGAAAAGAGAAACCTGGTCCAATTTCTGTTATGAATGAAACAAGTCCTACAATTCAAGTTGAAAGTCATAAATGCTTCCACTGCGAGAAGTTGTTTCTTACCTCAAGCCTGTTAGTTGAACATCTGTATGGTGTTCTTGAACCTAAAAGGAAAACAGATACTACGGAAAATACCACACATGATTCTGATTTACTTGATGAAAACATCTCGCGTCGAAATAAAATAGAATCTAAAGAAGACAAAAATATTTCTGTCAATGTAAAATATAATACTATGCCGAAATCACGAAATAATGTAGGTCACACAAAATTAAATAATATTAAAACTAAGCTCAATACATTAGATATTGATGAGTCCATTAACTCAAGGCCAAAGAGAATGAGTAACAAAGTTGTTAAACATAGCAAATTATCAGTTAATAAACGGAATACGAAAATATCTAATGATATCTCAAAGAAAAGAAAGGGATTAAAGAAACTAAATCTAATGAAAAATACAAAACAACCTACACATTTAAACGAAAATATATCAAAAGAAAAAGTAGAAGAGGTAGTAAAAAGTATTTCTATTTCCAAAAATGATGATTTCGATGAGGTAAATAAAACTAAGAAAGAGAATCCGGTGAAAAAAACAAAATGTGTTTATGACAAAAAAATACTGGTTGAAAAAGCATATCAGTGTCCGATATGTTCTCGCTACATATTAACTTACAATAAAATCGCCAAGCATATGATTAATAACCACAAAATGAAGTATGTAATGAGATTGCGAAAGGTAGTGTTTGATTCACAATGCTTATTCTGTACATCCAAATTAGTAAATATGGCTTCTTACAACGTTCATATACTCCGTAGTCATGGAGATAAACAATTTATGGATTACCGCACCGCTAATAAAAGTGACAAAAGCATAAAAAACAAAAACGGAATTGTATGTGGAACATTTAATCTTATGCCATTTGCTTTTAAATCTGTTCTTTATAAATGTTGTAAGTGTGACATTCATTTTCTAACTGCAAGAAGCGCAGTAAATCACACAAAGCATATGGAAATATTAATAAACTGGAAATGCCTCATCTGTGATAAGATATTCAAAAAGTGTGACAAATTCCTGCATGTCAAGCAACATTCGTGTTCACATGCATTTAATGTTTATAATGTTGAGAACACTGATTTGGATCGAGTTCTGTATAATTGTTCTAAGTGCACTATTCATTTCAGTGAAGATAATTATGTAACGCATCATTCTCGATGTGGGAATGAAACTCCTAGGTCAGGATATTGTAAAAGTTGTGACATATTAATCAGTGATAGCGATTATAAGGCTCATGAACATAGGCATAAAAACGATAAATTAAAGCTTCATGATTTCACCATTGTTGATGCTAATTTCTTACTATACGAAGACACCAAACTGGGTGGTCCTGTTGAGAATCAACATTTAGACTCTAATGAAAACAGGAAGACCCAAAGCATCGTCGAAAAGTCGACATTTATAATGACGTTCTGTAAATTATGTGGTTGCTTCTTAAGCCATGTAGGTATTACACGCAAAGCTCACGTGGAAGGTAGTTGTGTCAATGTACAGAAACACGTATGCAAAGAATGTGGACTTGTACTCACAAACAAATTTATTCAATCACATAGAATGCTGCATAAAAAATTAAAAAATATTAAGATACAAAACTATTTTTTCTACGATGTTGAAACTAAAAATCATATTTGTCCTCCCATACCAGAATATCCAAGATGTAAAGTATGTGCAATACATTTTTTGACTAAAACTGAAATTACAACTCATGAATGTAATAAAATAAATTTTGAAATATGCGAAGTATGTAAATGTAAATTTACTGCAAGCGCTCTAAAATTACATATACAATTTCATCAATATTCAATCGAACACGCCAAGGAACCGACAGAATCTGTCATTGAGAATCATACTGCAAATGATTATCAGCCAGTAGTTGATATCACAGCGGACGCATCGTCAGAATCTAATAGGTCTGATTTATTATTTTACACCTGTAAGAGCTGTCTTATAACATTTGATAGCTATGATAGTGTAGTTAAACATTGTCAGAGTTATTACGATACAGTTTCTGAGATTAGTGTATGTAAATGCCATCAATGCAGTTTAAACATTACTAAAACAGATTTAAAGGCCCACAAAGAGGCACACGAAAGTGACACATATGATAGCAAATTTATTAAAATACTGAATTTTGATCCTATGTACTTGCGTTTTGATAATGAATTTTGGATAAAACATATTTATGGTTCATTATCCGATGACGACGTTAATCGAATTGTTGAGAAATCGATTTACAAATTCGAATGCAGAATCAAAATGGAAGTCCACCAAAGTGGTTTATCAGATCCAACATTCTATCAATGTTGCAAATGTAATGCTTTCGAAAATCCGATAGACCTATATAAGCACACTGAAAATATGTCTTGTAATGCGTTACGACACCATCCTTGCAGTTATTGTGGGAAAGTATTTGTTTCAATGAAATATAAAATGTTGCATGAAAAACATCATGTAGGTATCAATAGTAAATTATCCGAAAGATTTGTTAAATTTAACATGAAGAAAGATGAAGCGTATCATAAAACTATGTTTGAATCGTTGAAGAAATTTATTTTGTATCAGTGTAGAAATTGTAATGCGGTTATAGAGAAATACCTACGTAAGAGTCACAAATGTCTGGATGAATTATTGGGATGTGTTAATTGCGGTTTGCTTTTTAATAAAGAGTCGTATATTTTGCATACTACTCGTCATAAAGAATTAGACAATTTTAATTCATCTAATATGGCTGTTGTACTTTTCGGTGAAGATCTTGGGTTAACGAAGAAAGCTGAACCCTCATTCAACGGACTCGTTATGGACTATACATTTTATAAGTGTAGCTTGTGCCTCTTGTGCCTAAGAACTGAAATTCGTACCCTAAGACATAAATGCGTGAACGAAGAATACAAGCATAAATGTATTAAGTGTAATTTATATATTTTAAGACAAGAAATAGCAGGTCATTCCGTATTACATGACACTAATCCGGAATTTTCGGAATATAGTTTAAATATAATTATGTTTAATAACTCGAAGAATACGCAAAATGACGATGATTGTAGGGATAAAATTGCTGCTAAACGTGTTACTTGTTTTGAAAAATCAAACAAAGATATAACACAGATACTTGCAAACCTTTATAGGTGTGGTTGTGGTTTGCATTTCATGGAAGAAGCTAATTTTAGAAGTCATTCCGAAAATTGTTCTCCCAAAATGAAAATATCTAGGCAATATTGCACTAAGTGTGGGTTGTTATTTAACCCAGAAGAATTATTTAATCATTTGCTCACTCACCATGCTGACAAGAAACAAGTGTATAGATTTGAAATAATTGATATGTCCAAAACCGAAGATTTAAGCAAGTCGTTCAAATGCGTAGAATGTAGCATACATTTTATGAAGGAAGATGTATATAATGCTCATATTGAGAATTGTGGTAACCCAAAAAGTGTAGATTCAGTAGATAGCGATATTGAATTTAATATAATTAATGAGGTAAAAACATCTTCAGAAAACTGTGGTACTAGTCATAAAGTTTCGTTACAAGATGCGAACAATAAAACTGTAGACACGTTAATTACTGACTACGATAGGATATTCGCGACCGAATATGATATTACCAGAAAATCTTTGGACAAACTGGATTTGAGCAAATATAGTAACGTAATTTATAAATGCAATCTATGTAACGTATGTTATTTGACCGAATCTACCTGGATCACCCATTTAAGAACATGTAGTAAACAAAAACACAGTTGCATTCTGGATGTATGCAAAATTTGTGGACTACAATTTAGTCTACAGTCGTTGACTAAACACAACTATATTCATCATGATAAATTCGATTTAAAAAAGGATGAGATTATTGTTAAATACAGTGATGACGTAGAAGATATGGAGGATGAATAGCTATTACAATATAAATATGTGTATTGTTAATTATTCTGTTTAAAGATTTATGTTGATGTTCAATTTATTGTTAAAATAATACGACGCCTACCCGTCTTATTTTAAATATTTAATATATTAGACGTTGAATTTGTTAGATTTATATTGTTTCGAAAGATTGTCAAATGCTTATACCATGTGTTCTGTCGAATAATAAACTTTATCAAGTTATTGGTAATAAAGAGTAAGGATTACAGCTCCCTAGATATTGAAGGAAGGAAGAAAACAGTTTGTTTTGGAGTAGGCCTGTCTGTATTAATAGAAGAAGAGGGCGTTTTACCTATGGCTATGAAAGACCCTATGGTTGATCTGATTTATTGTTTGATCTAGTTAGTTATGATTTTATTTAGTTAAGTTATATAATACATTCGTAGAGTATTTTATTTGCTAAAGTCGCCGTAACTGGGACTAGTTTATATAAAAAAATACGTGCTTCCGTTTAAATAATAAGCGATTTCGTAACTTTGAATTATTGTTAAGTTCTATTCATTTATACCCTATTCAAGATAGCGTGATCGATTTGACAGATGTCAATTTTTCTGATCGACAAAAAGGTATGATTCCAAACTACGTCGCGGTAATGGGGACCAGTAGTGCCGTGGTAGCACTTCTGCGTGCAGCGTACTTCGGAATCATACCTTTACTTTGCAATGACGAATAGTGGTGGGAAACAGATAATATCTAGTAGTCCAAAAAATAACGGTTTAAAATACTTGCAACTGTGACGAGATGGTATGGGTGTATTATGTGTGAAATTCTTTATCACTTTTTCTTAACTTTATAAGACAATATTCGAATAAAAAACATTTTCATTTTGAAATAAAATTCGTTGGCTTTAGCGTATTGAAATTTAACACTTTTACAACTATAATTTTCTTTTTTGTTTACTTTCATGGTCTGAACCACCTATTTAAATTTGGCGGAAGGTCAAAAAATAACCCTGTAATATTAAATAGGAACTTATTATGAATATTGACCCACCATCGATTATCTACCCAATGTTTTATGTGTCCGGTGCAATAAAGAATTTCACACATAATACACCCACGCCAACTTGTCACTGTTACAAGTATTTTGAAACGTTATTTTTTGGACTACTAGATATTTTCTGTCCCATCACTAGCCCATCTGTCAAATCGATCACGTTATCTTGATTATGGTATATTTTAGATTACCGACAAGATAACTTTTCATTATTGTACAAAATAGGTATATCTATTAAATAAATCTAAAATAAGAATATAATTTGTAGTTTATATTTTTCTTGTTTCATTTTGTTTCATTTTGTAATTGATATTTTTAATAAATTACTTGGGTGTAAAATAATTTTGTAGTAATTAAGTAATGTAGTAATTTTACTTACTACCTACCAAAATTAATCTATAGACCAACCAAATTATCTGTCAAACGGCTAGGTACTGTATTTCTTTTGATTTCGAGGTACAAGCGTGATTGTTGTTCCTGATTTAAATAATCGGCTATGTCAGCTTTTCAGAATTCAGTAAAACTCATCTTTATATCTATCCCATAAAAATTGAATTTTCACTTAATACATGGAAGTGTACACAACTGATTACACAATACTACTACTAAGTACTACTAACATACTGTAGATATGTTTTTTTGTTACTTAGTTAGTACTTACCACCTTAGTATTTCCATATGGTTACTTAAGTAACCATATGGAAATACTGCTAAATATTTTGGGATGACCCTCGACGCTAAGCATTGTTGAAAGCAACATGTCAAAAAGAAACGCGATGAACTAGACCTACGCTACAAAAAACTATACTGGTTACTTGGTAAACATTCTACGTTATTAGTACAGAATAAATTACTCCTATAAAGACAAGTCCTAGCACCCTTATAGACTTATGGTATACAACTCTGGGGTACCAAAAAAAAGTAATGTGCAAATCATACAAAGATTCCAAAACAAGTTCTCAGGGGTATAGTTAACGCACCTGAAAGTGGACTTTGTTGCCAGCGTCATAAAGAAACAAGCTGAAGCGCTATAGGCTTCATCACCATGTGATGAAGCCGAATGTTGAGGCTATCCAGCTCCTCGTCACCACAGATATTTTATGACGGTTAAAATGACTAAACCTTTCGAACTAGTGTGGTGAATAATAGTGATATAAAGAGTGTAATATGTGTAATATTTTGAATATCACATGAACAAAGTGATTTATTAATTACTAGCGACCCGCCCCGGCTTCGCACGGCTGTAATGATGAACATCTACATTTATCAGTGTTTCTCTACAATATTATGCATGTATTATAGATATAAACCTTCCTCTTGAACCACTCCATCCATCAAAAAAACCGCATCAAAATCCGTTGCGTAGTTTTTAAGATTTAAGCATACATAGGGACGGACAGACGACAGCGACTTTGTTTTATACTATGTAGTGATGATAGTGATAGTGATAGAGACAATAAGACAAGTGTTAGTGGACACTGCCTTTTTGTTATTAATTCCTACTACATATTAAATTTAATTCTCTCAACCTTCGTATGCCTTATTTTATAATTTGGATGGTACTACAAATTGATGAAACATAATATGTAGTACGCGAGCATATAATAATTACTTTTTTAGTAGGTAATACCTACTTACTAAAAAAGTTAAAAGTACATGTCATGTCACATTGTTTCGAAACATTCGTTCATTTTAGGGATGTGATATTAATGGAAAAGCATCGATAAAATAATAGATTTTTCTTTTTAAATTTTAATCGATTTGTCAAATATCGATTTTAGTAAAAAATAATCGATTTCTGCAAAAACATCTTTTTTTGTATTATTTAAAAATACATGCTTTTCATATTCCAATAATAAACTTAAGAGATTCATATTAGCAATTTATCAGATTAAAAATAATATGAATACAAAAAAAAACTATTCAAAACCAAAAATCAAAGGCAATGTTCCTTTAAAATTTCAAGTTACCAATTAGGAAATAATATAATCGATTTATTAAAAATCGATTAATATTACTATCATCATCATCATGAGCCCACATCAGTCCACTGCTGGACATATATGCGTCTAAAGAGTGCCATAGCGCCCTATCTTATTACTATAAAAACCAACTAGCGACCCGCCCCGGCTACGCACGGGTGCAATGTTGAACCTCTAAGTTTATCAGTGTGTCTCTGTGGCATGTCAACATGTATATATTTTAAGTCAAAAATAATTTGTTTAATTAATTATTTTAATGGACAGACAGACACGTTTTATATATATACCGCCGCAGAGTTCGCACACGCGAGTCCTTTACAGATTCCGTGCGCGGGTTCTATGGCAACCAAATTTTATTGACTGTCACTTTTGGTTTATTCTCTTTACTGTTGTCTTGTACATTTTTATTGCTTTCATTTTTCTGCCTATGTCCTAACTCCTTCTGTTGTAAATATATATTATAAATTGTAAATACTACACGGAGTCGAATTTATTTGGAGTCAGATTCCTCTTAGTCACCACACATTACATCTCTACAATATTACGGATTTCATCAGTGATGTAGTGATGAAGTGATAATAAAAAATCGATTATAAGAAAACAAAAATCTATTTAAATTAAAATTGTTCTTTATAAAATCCATAGTTCTTTTCGTATACAACAATTTGCAATTTGATTGTATTTGTTCATTCGTTTGGTTCACTATTTACCATAAACTTATGCTCTTTTGTAAATACATCTAGGAAAAGAAAATTGAAAAAGATTAAGAGGAATCATTGGTGAAAGTAGCCCGTAGTACACATAAATAAATTTTTCCATAATGGGACATAACTGAATTACTAATCAAAATGTATTTTCATGAACGTTTTTGTCAATGGTTAGGGCATTTGAAACTATCGCGTGTAATACTGCTTGTGCTGGTGATATTATTTGTTGTGCCGCTATTTACACATTACTATCTCTCAAAAGTAAGTGCCATTTACATTTACACTTTTGTTATTCACTCATAAATAAGTAAAACTAATTTCGAGCAACTCACACTAATTGTTAACTAAATAGTTTCTAGGTTTATGTAAAATTATCAATATTTATGTCATTATTAACATTAATTATCGCTAGTTTCACGTAGAGTGTAATTAATTAATGCTAATTTAAAATTAGGTTGGTGGATATCCTTGGGATAGTTATAGGCTGCAAGTAATTAATCAATTGGTAAACATTGTGTTAAAAGTTTAGTTGAAAGAGCCATAAAAAAACTTAAACTGAAACACATTTTAGTATGATGAGTCTGGATCACTGGCAAACAACCCACTACAGCATACCCTGGAAGCATTGGGTGATATATCAACTATGAATGCAGCCGACTTGAAACTCAGGATTGAAGAGATGCTCAGGATAAAGGTAAAAATATCATCTGATTTTTTATGATGATTTTTATGTCCTTTAGTTATTTCAATTAAATTGTTTAATATCAAATCCCTGGTTCGATTTTGGGGGCAGGAAAGAGTTACAAGGCAAGTTTGTGTAAGAGATATATGCTCTGGGTCTGGATCTCATTACCCATGGTGGTCATGAATTTAGTTTTTGTAAATAGTCCACTGAGGGGTTCACTACTGGGGTAGAAATATACAGATACAGACTTGTTGCCAAATAGTAAATTGTTAAAAAGAGCAAATGCTGAGTTTCTTGCTGGCTCTTCTCTGTAGAGCTGCATTCTGAACTGGTGGTAGATAGTAAATAATCAATTTTAAATATATAATATATTGTTTGACTTGTCAGAGAAGCTGTAATGAGCCAACTTGATTAAATGAGTTTTGATTTTGATTGTTATGCATGCAATTGATATTTGGCAGTAGATATGACCTATGGCAGTATATGAGTAGTCTGTGTGGTAATTAATTTAGAAGACATTGTATCACCGCCTCATTCCATCCCAAAGGCCATTAAAGGAAATGACAAGGTTGTTTACCAAGCCACGAGAAAAGGAAAATGTGATATGCAGTATGCACAGTAGGCAGTACGTACACCATCCATGAAATTTGAGGAGGCCCGGACTTAGCTGTGGGTCATGTATGGCTGTGTAGTAGTAGATATTGTGTGTGAAAGGTCTGAATGTAGGTATGACGACTGATAGGTGTGTGTGGAGACTACCACCTAGTGTGGGACAGGGGCCGTAAGATGATAATGGTGTTTGTAAATATGACGATTTATAAGAGTTTTGTGATGAAACCTACGTAAATAAAGGTCCGTTTGAGTTTGATACCAGTTTGGGTCTGATATAGATATCAAGTTTATACTTTTGCATACAAGTAAAATACTTATTTATCTGTGTAAGTCCTTACACTATTAACAGATAAAGTCCACTGAAAAATCAAGCTACAGCACAATGAAATAGGTAGTTTCTAATGGCATAATCATCATCAAAATAAAGGGAGCCATAAACACTCACTTGACGACAACAAAAGATATATCTAAGACACAAAAAGCATGTAATCATAGTAGTTAACAACACAATCCTGCGCAAAAGTCGATTTTGGGTCTCCTTAGCGGTGATTGGTGGAGAATGAATTCGCAAGCCACGCGATTGGTTGACGACATGCGTGAATTTTCCCCTATTAATCACGTGATTTTTTTAAACATTTTTTAACCCCTCCCTCCCCCTGGGTGATACAGACTACCCCCCCAACCCTATTAAAAATCACGTCTAGTTTTTAGTACCTACAAAGAATCTTACACGCAAAGGTAACATACACTACACGCCGCTTTTCGGTTTAGAAATCACGCGTTTGACGAAAAAATAAATACACGTGATATCTTACTATACCCCCCCCCCCCTTGTGATATTTGCCTAACCCCTCCCCGCCCCCATTTCGAACCTCACGCGATTAATGGACAGCACATTGAACAGTTGCAAGCTACTATAATATAGTAAAACATTTCAGGCATCAGTGTCTACTGAATTGCGTGAACTAGAGGCAAAGCGCGGCCGTTTACAGCGCGAGGCCGCAGCGGCAAGTGCTCAGGCCGATAGTGCTAAAGCCGAACATGCCCGAGCCGCGGCCGAACTACAGCGACTCCGAGTATCCGCAGATCAGGCCCGATTAGCACAACTCGAGGCCATCCGACGAGATTCCCCAGAACTCGCCCCGCCCACACAAATACTCCCATCACGACCACCCCCCATTCTTCCAATGATAAGCCGATCCTCAGAAGTCCATTGCCGCATGTTTTCCTGCTTCGATCATTCCAGGTGTTCTCTCACGTCAGGGTTCCCCGTGTATCTCTACGACCCTGACGTGTTTGTTCCGTTATCTGGCGCAGAAGTGGACGGTTTCTTGAAAACGACACTGCGGCAAACTTTGGGCTACAATGCTCATATAACGCGTAATCCGAATGAAGCGTGTGTGTATCTAGTCATTGTGGGTGAAGCTTTCCCTTACGACAAGACGCCTTTGTAAGTGTGTAAAAAAAATACTTTTTAATGTACAGTCTGCGCCAATCTTTATCGCCGCTCTGTGTGTAGCCGTGGGTACGAATGTAGCTCACTCACACTAACACGCGGGTGGCGAGGACGCTTGCGGATGAAAATAGCCGCGCGCGGGCGTGCCCTGCGTCCCCGCCCCACGTACGTCCCGCTGATACCTGATTTTGTGTTGTGCGCAGCGTAATGCGGCTATTTTCAGAGCGGCCATAAAGATTGGCGCTGACTGTAACACCGACTGTTGATGTTGCCTATTCCATTCCTCCATTTTAATACATTTCTCCGCATTATGAGATATTTATCAAATATGAATTTAATGTGATGTTTGTTTATGAAAATGTCTTGTGGTGATTTAGAATATACAGTGTCACCCCATTCCATCCTGAGGATGTCGTAAGAGGCGGATCACCTAACCGCAAGATAAAAATGCTTATTACAAAACTCTCTACCAACCTGTCTAGCCAGTGTGTCACAGTAGGCTAATTACCCTCCATGTAACTGGAGGCGGCCCGTCTCATCAGTTTAAATGTGTGTTATGAAAATTGTATTTAATGATACATACAGAACATACTCTAAAACCAATCGGACTCACCGGAAAGAGACATGACATATTTTAAGAACAACTGTCTGCGCGTTTTTTATAAACTCAAACATCTAGGGTTTTAGGTTTTAAAATGGTTAATGGCATAAAATATTTATATTCACGCGGATAATCGCACTAATCCTAGAGAGCAAAATATTTTTTTTATAAACATAACTTCTTTTGTTTTTAGGGTAACAACAGAGTCATACAAGCTGTTGTTAAACGAAACGGCGATAAAAAGCTTACCGTTCTGGGGTGGGGATGGCCGTAATCATGTTCTCCTAAATATGGCCAGGCGTGAACTATCTGTGGGTTCCGGGAACGCCTTCAAGGGAGCCTCTATAGGCAGAGCCATGGTTGCGCAATCCACATTCACTCAGGAACAGTTCCGACCTGGGTTTGATGTGGTGACACCACCGGCGCTTGGCCCACCAGGTGGTGATGTCTGGGCAGACTGTGCCCCTATTGCACCCGCAAGGAGGAAATATTTACTAAGGTACATTTTTATTTTAGTGAATAATTACTGACTAGTCGACCCGCTCGCCTTCCGGGTGGATTTAAAATACAAAGTGTCCCCCATTTTATCCTGAGGGTGTCGTAGGAGCTGACAAAAGGAAATGCCAAGGGCGAAAACCTAGCCGCAAGAGACAACATGAAACGAAACCCAGAGCCAACCCGTCTGGCCAGCGTGTCATTTATTTATTTTATTTATTTATTTATATTAAGGACAACCAGTTGTTGTTACATTTAAATAAAAAAAAACCTAATACATATTCAAAAGTCATAAAATCTAAATGTATAACAGATTAAGGTGCCACAGCATGCACTTAAAAATGACAAGTAACCCTATACAGAATAATTAAAAACGGATTATTATATAAAATGAAAACAAATTTACTATAAGCCGAAATCTACATTGTTAATAAATTTTGCTATTATGTACTCTCAACACTTCTAATACGTCATAGTAGTCTAATTACCCTCCTTGTAGTTGGAGGAGCCCCAACTCAGCAGTGCAGTCATTTATGGGCTGAAAAGAAGTGTTGGCGCAGTCTGCGATTATTTAAAAATAGAATTAACCCATACTGCATTTGCTTTTTTATTTAGCTCCTGTCGCTAAGTCATTATTGTTGCGTAATCGCATTAGCAACGTAAGGCTCTTAGGTACGAATTGATAAGCTACGTACAGTTTTCAGGGTTCACAACCGCCCCCAAGAGGCCCTGACATGGATAACGACAAATATCTGATTGAACATCTTCAAAAAATGGTTAAAGCAGCACCAGAATCTGACTCCTTCTTATTGCAATTCGAGTGCGACCCACCCGTGGAAAGAAAGGCAGTTCTTTCGATAGGAGATTGGGCATTGTGCGGCACTGATCGGTCCAGGCGAGCTATACTTGCTGACTCGACCTTTGCGCTGCTACTGGCGCCTGCAGATCGGAAATACTTGACTACAGCCCTTCTACAAGCGAGGTTGTACGAGGCACTTCGTTCTGGTGCGATTCCAGTCATACTAGGCGGAGATAGGACTCGTCTGCCGTACGATGAAGTCTTAGATTGGAGACGAGCGGTACTGTCTTTACCACGAGCTCGCGTCACGGAGCTTCATTTCCTGTTACGGGCTTTCGGTGATGCTGATTTAATATCGCTAAGGCGGCAAGGTCGGGTGTTGTGGGAACGGTATTTGAGTTCGATACAGGCGAGTGTGGATACGCTTCTAGCAGCTTTACGCACAAGACTGCATATTCCCCCCCTCCCGGCTGTACCCGCGACAGGGACACCTGCCTTCAACGAATCCTACTATCCACCAAGATTAGATCCTCCTGCAGTTGATGCTGAGCCGGAAGAAACTTTAGGACCTTTAGAGGCGCCGTACTCTAGTCCAGCGTACAGGAGAAATTACTCCATTAGTCTTGTCCATGGCTACGAAATGTGGAATGAGTGGGGTGATCCGTTTGCACTGTTTCCTCAGTTGCCTTGGGACCCGGTAGTGACGTCAGAGGCTCGGTTTATCGGGTCCGCGGCAGGGTTCAGGCTGGTAGGAGCGGGTGCAGGGGGTTCTGGAAGGGAGTTCAGTGAGGCACTGGGAGGAGATCGACCGAGGGAGCAGTTTACGGTGGTTATATTGACGTACGAGAGGGAGACGGTGCTAGCGGCGGCGTTGGCGAGATTGAAGGGGCTGCCGTATTTAAATAAGGTATACATACATTTGTTTGGCTGAAATGATGATGATGATTACATACTTAATGTTTTGTGGGGTGTTAAATAGTAGTTTCTTATACGGAGTAGGTTTGTTTTGATAAATGACTACTTCTTTGCGCGAAAGGTGAAAACATACAGACCCCAAACTCTTAGCCAACCCGTATTACCATTGTGACTTAATTTTCCTCCATGAAGTTGGAGGAAGTCCGAGTCAGTGGTGGGTCATTTATGAGCTGAAATGGTGATAACAAACAATACAAAAAGTCGTCCCCGCCCCGTCTCCGGTGTTTGTTTCCTTTTCGCCTTGTACTTCATGACGTTTTTACTTATTCCTGCATTGTTGGTCTAGGGGTTGGATGTGCCGCCTTCGGATCACGGGGCCCCGGTTCGATTTCGAGGTCGGCCAAGTGTACAAATACACTAAACTCGCAGGTTTAATAACTAAAACTAAAAACTAATACTAAACTTGCTCCGATTTTGGGTGTCATTTGCGTTCGTGAATTTCATGTTTGTAAACTGCCCCTTTATTTGCCAAACACTATATACAGATAAAGAAAATAATCAAACTAGTTAACAAATAGAAATTGCAAACATATAAGCGATAAAAGTTAGTTCGCATCAGTCTCCTGCTCATCGTGTTCTTTTGACACAAAGGCCTCCTTCAGTGACTTCCAAATTTTGTCGGTCTCTTGCTTCTCTTATCCCTAGGGGTCCAGCTGTTGCTTTAAGATCATCTGACCACCTTTTGTGTGGTCCGCACTTTTCCTTTTGGTGTTGTACCGTGGTGTATGTACATGTACAGTCCACGCCAATCTTTAAGGCCGCTCTGAATGTATTTTAATTTTTTAACCAATATGAACGTAACTCTTGGGCGCTTGCGGGTGGGAAACAGCGCGCCCGGGGGTGCCCTGCCTCCACGCCCCGCGTAAGTCCCGCTGATACTTGATTTTGTGTTCTGCGCAGCGTAATGCGGCTACATTCAGAGCGGCCATAAAGATTGGCGCGGACTGTAGGTTATGAAAAAACATCCCAACCCTGGGATTGTACCGGGATCCTCTGATCTAAAGGCGCGTGCCTACACATCAAAGCATTAATGGTAACTTTTGGTTACTTATTCGATAGGTGATAGTGGTATGGAATGGGCCGTCGTCTCCGGCGGCAGTATCGTCTTGGCCCGAAAGTGGGGCGCCCGTAGCGGTGGTTCGTGCATCTCGGAACTCCCTTAACAATCGCTTCCTTCCGTACCAGCTGATTGACACGGAGGCTGTACTCTGTGTGGACGACGACGCTCATCTGAGACACGACGAAATCATCTTTGCATTCAGGTAAGACAATATGCACAGGAATACTATTCACTGTAACTAGGTGAAAAAGTAAAAAGTATGTAGAATAGAATAGAAATAGAATAGAAAAATGCTTTATTGTAAAACCAATATTGTGGCGTCGTCAACGGATACCTCACACCTCACCTCAAATCCAAATCATTTATTTTGTTTAGGTCACGGTGGACACTTACAAAAAGTCAACACATTATGTATTCATAGTGATATTATATAATAAAAAAGGTCTACCGTCTACCACCAGTTCACTGCTGAGAAGAACTGGCAAGAAACTCAGAGGGCTTGTCTTTTTTTTATATAATAACTAGCGACCCGCCCCGGCTCCGCACGGGTGCAATTATACTATACCTATAAACATTCCTCTTGAATTACTCTTTCTATTAAAAAAAACCGCTTCAAAATCCGTTGCGTAGTTTTAAAGATTTATGCATACATAGGGACGGACAGACGACGGCGACTTTGTTTTATACTATGTAGTGATAGTGATAGCTGGTAGTATATAATAGTACCAGCTCGGAGCGCAGCACCAACTGAGAAGACCTGGCGGGAGCTTATTACTATGACTGTGTCATCATCATCATCATCATCATTTCAGCCAAAAGACGTCCACTGCTGGACATAGGCCTCCTCCAAGGATTTCCACAAAGGCCGGTCCTGGGCCGCACGCATCCACTGCTTTCCGGCGATCTTAACCAGGTCGTCGGTCCACCGTGTGGGAGGCCTACCAGCACTGCGCCTTCCGGATGACTGTGTACATATAACTAATTAGTTTCATTTCGTTCCGAAAGGCCGGCCGCTCTATACAATGTAATTAATCTGTAAAATAAAACTAAAATCATTAATATGTAATTGAGGTTTTGGTTTGGTTTTATGTACAGGGTGTGGCGTGAACATCGGGATCGAATCGTGGGTTTTCCCGGACGATATCACGCGTGGGATCTAAATTTCAATAATGGCTTTCTATACAACTCCAACTATAGGTGAGTTCGATATGTAGTTTTGTTAGTCAAGCATTTCTGTTCCTTTTTGTTACTTTTAACGATACTCTTTTATGTGAGTTTGATATGTTCTCCCTCATGGTACAGACAGCAAACAAAAAGGAACAGAACCCGTTTTTGTTACTGACTCTACAGTAACGTTTTAGGAAATTCCCCGCTGCATTTACGTGGCCATAAATATACCGGATGTGATAAAATAATGACAATTTATACAGGGTGAAGTGTGAGTGAATGGCCAAAACTGAAACTATAAGGATAGCAAAAATCCCTTCAACGAATTTCTAGCTAATTTCTGGTGAAAACTAAAACCGCATCATTAGATGTTTTTCCAACATTTTTGAGAAAAAAACCCACTCCTTTTAATTTTTTTTATTATTAGTCCTTTTTTATACATACTACTACTATAGCAAAAAGGAAGTTTTTTTCATTATTTTGTATTAAATAAATAAATATCCTTGTACATTTCACACAACGCCATCTCGTCCCAAGCTAAGCAACTTAATGCTTGTGTTATGGTAACGAGATGGATGATAAACTACTTATATATATATATATATATTTTTTGTAAATACATCCATATTTTAGATAGAAATGACACCCAGACTCCGAGCCAGTGCCTCTGGCTTAGATAAAGACACTTGCCCGACCCCGGAATCGAACCCGGGACCCGTTGATCTGCCTCAATATTATGTCAATATTGGTTCCAGTTGCGAGTTAAGCATGGTTCTAACGGGCGCGGCATTTGTTCACCGATACTACTTATGGGCGTACTGGCGAGCCCTGCCGGCCGCCATCAGGGACTACGTAGACGAGTATATGAACTGCGAGGACATTGCTATGAACTTCCTCGTCGCCCATATTACTAGGAAGCCTCCTGTTAAGGTGAGTCTTACCATAAACATTGCGACTCCCATTACTGCGTCAAGCCTGCTGCAGAAGGATGAAAGAAATTAGCTTACTTCGCCTCTTCTCTTGCGCCTAAGTTTTCTGCCTTTGTAGACTTTGGTCTGTGATAACACCCACAGGGTGAAATGAGTGTGTGACACCACATATTCTAAATTTGCTGCCATATAAAATATTCCTAACCAGCCCACAGATGACTCACTGCCGAGTTGGGCCGGGCCGGGCTCTTTTATTTACATGGACGGTAATTAGCTTACTGTGCCACGCCGGCCAGACGGGTTGGCATAGGGTATTAAGGTTTCCTTCTCTTGCGGTGAGGTTATCTGCCTTGACATTTAATTTTGTCGGTTCGGACACCCCTATGGTGGAATGGGGTAAGCAAACCATGTATTCTAAATGTGTCACCACAAGGACTACCGTATAGACTAATCACCCACAATCAATAATCTCACCCCCTTAATGATCGACTGCCGAGTCTATCATTTAGAGATCTTCCTTCAATGGCATGGAAGGAAGTTAGCCTACTGTTGTGCCACGCTGGCGAAATGAGTTCGCACAGGGTTTGCATTACGGCGTGGTTCTGCATCAGATCCTACAATGCCGCAACAGGACGCGAGTTGGAGCACCCCGGGGAGGTTTAGTGGGTAGCCCCCCACTATGGGGGAGAGTCCCACACTCCCCTCGCTGGCCATCCCCGTGGCCGGCCATAAAGGAAGTACATAAAGGATTTTACCCCGGGCGAAAAAAAAAAAAAAAAAAAAGGGTTTTGCATTACGTTTACCTTCTCTTGCAGCTGGTTGTCTGCCTCTTGCGCGTGGCATAGTTAGCTCATTTCCCTTCACGAATTTGGAGGAATGCCGACTCAGTAGTTTATGGTCTGATGATGATGATAAGGTTGTATCTTCAAGTATTTCAACCCATAAATGCTGAAGACGGATGCCGGGGTGCCGGTCGACCTGATTTAGCGAAATACGAGTATTTACATGGAGCGATAGCCTTTCGACAATCTGGTAGTATTCTTTACTTTTAGATGATCACATTTGTTAATAAAATTTAATATTACAACCAACTGTACTAATGTGCACAGGTAACATCGCGGTGGACTTTCCGATGCCCCGGATGTCCCGTGACGCTGTCAGCGGATGAAACACATTTCCACGAGAGACATAGTTGTATACAGTTCTTCTCTCAGGTAATACTTACATATCACTTACTTATTATTTTTCTTGAGGGGAGCCACCCTGTACACGGAGTTCATGGATAATCAGCAGCTTTGCGAGGGCACTTAGAATAAAAATACAGATTATTAAACAGAAATACAGATAAATATACAATATATCAAACATTTACATCACGTGACATACAAGGTGAATTTATGATAGATGTCTAAAACAGGAAATTGAAAAATTAACTAAAATATTAATATCAAACTTATATGTTCAAACAAATATGTATGAAATATGTTTTAGTTATTTGGAGGCTCAAATTGTTTATCAGCATCAATGTATTAGACTATTCATTATTGGTGTTTCAAAAATAGCCTGCTTACGTAGTTGTTATTATAGGTATACATTTTTGTCGTTTTTAATTATATTTAACTTATTTTCTATGCAGGTAATGGGATACACTCCGTTGTTATCAACGCAATATCGCGCTGACTCTGTGCTTTTCAAAACGCGAATACCTCACAACAAACAGAAATGCTTTAAATTTATATAAATTTGTCGAGGATAGTCTCAAAATTTCATAACTCGCCTGTCCCAAAGTTCACTACCGAAACTGAAAATGATACCAACAAGAAATGAACAAATAAAATAAAATAATACATATCAAAAGTTATGTACCCAAAAATTCATTTTATCAGTTTCGATTATGCATTTGGGACAGACATTTAGTATAATACAAAGAAACAGCCAAGTTTTAAACAAACTTCCACCGAGTACATAGGTCTTATATTTCGCAAGGAAATGTGTGTCCTTTAGTAAAAAAAAATGTTCATTTAAATAAACATACAGGGCATATCACCTAGACCTTATAGAAAGAAGCTATGCTGTGTTAAAAATGTTTTTCTATTTTGATGTATGAGTGAGATATCGATGTTTATCGGAATCAGATCTTTCTCCAAAACATGGGTTCCAGTGAACATCGAATGAACTACCTATTGTTATTATTACTATCCTAGTAGGATAGCTTACCTATCCGAGTTCCATAGTGTTTGTCGGGTTCTCTGTGCTTGTTGCTTGTGTACGTCACCAGCTGGTGGCCAAAACTTCAAGCAATAATTTTTTTTCTATAGACATTTTGTACACAGAGTTTCCGATCTTTAAGGATATAGGTTTTTGTTACAGCGTGTATATTGTACATTTTTACATTAATAAACGTTTAAAATTTATTTTGATATTCTGAATTAATAAAATTTTTGCAAGCATATTAAGAAATCATTTTAGCATTTATTAAAGAGATCTTTTTTTGCTTAAGTTCAATTATTTATATTAAACGAACATGTTGTATTCAACCATTGAGTAATGTTATTGATCAAATCCTTGCCTCTGAATTTCCCTGGAACTTACTGATAAATTAGATAACAGATTAATGTTTTACGAAACTATTTACTTATTTAAATAAATAATATATCTCCGATTCTAATTAAATTAAAAAAAAAATCATATTAGTATTTAATACTATTCTTGTGGTAAAATATATTGTAGTTTTAGGTTAAAAAAAAAATGCATTTCGTCAAACTCTTAATAATTTATCAGTAAGTTTTAGCAGCTGTATTCAGTAGCTATAGTAATAATTATATTTTTTAGTTGAATATAGTTATTAGTAAGTATTATTTATATGCTAAAATTAAGCATTATATGCTTAAATTAAGTTATTTGTCTTTAATGCAGTAAGTAACTTAAGATCTATTGTCGACTTTAAATGATATTAATCTTTATGTTATATCATTTACTTAAGTTAAATATAGAACCTTTGAGTACAGACTTATATACTTAGCTAGGGATTTGGTGCTTTAATTGACTGGTTGTTAATTTAAGATCATATTAATTCCAATAATCATTTGTCAGTGTAGATCGTATAAACCCATCATTAGCAACGTCTAATTTTGTCCTTAATTCACAACGTTACGTATTCAAAATGCAGCGTGAGGTGTTGTATAGTATGAAATTCAAAAACTTAACAAAGATATCTATCTACTCTAAATTAAAAATAATAAAATTAAATAATAGAAGATATTCACATAGTTGTTAGGCCAAAATGTTGTTTTAACCCGGTAGTTGTGATTATCCACACCGAGTCTTGAGGCCGCGCGTTTGTGAGAGTTCGTCTCAGTATTATTACTTGTTACTCTAGCAAAACTTTTCGCTTGCTAAAACAATCTCACCAAAAATATCACCTTATATTTTCAGGATTGCAGTATGCAATGAATCACCCTGTAAATTGGGTGATTGTTTCACATGATGTCTGATTATTTCATATCCTAGTTTTATACTCTTGTGATTGAAGTTATAATAGGAAATACATAGGAAAATGTACAATTTCTCTTATTTCTATTTGACGCTGTTAGTGTAATGACAATACCTAACATAAGTACCTACATTAAATCGTGTAAATAAATTAATGAAGAATCTAACGATTGGTAATTGGAGTAAATGAAGTATTTGCTATAAAATGTAATTCATGGTTGCTATTTGTATCAATACAATTAACATATAACTGCAATATTACTATATATTATCTCTAGTACTTATAGGTTTCACTGTAAATTGTACACGTTTCGAATTCTTCAGGCCGAACTAAGTTTCTCCATATCATTATCCTTATATATCATTAGTGATTGGTTACATGTGTTGCCCAATCACAAACGCCCAGTTTGGAAATTGACCCGAATTGATACACGAATGTCATCCCTTTCTTCCCTGGCTGGAAGCTAACTACCAATCTGCCCTCTGAGACCCCACTGTAATAGTTTGGTTAGATCGGCTTTCAGTTTAAGGTGGATGTTCCAGGGTAGCCCGCGAAATTCAAAAATTCTTACGTTTTTTGCAATTTGCAGGGCAGTGCTAGGTTGTATGTTGATTAAAATGTTATTCGCGGCTGTAAGACGTATGTATTTATATAATTATAATCATAAAAATCATCAATACAACCCTCGAAGCTCATAAAGGTGCAAGAAAAACTTTTTCAACGTCAAAGTCATTCTTGCACCTTTATGAGCTTGGAGGGTTGTATTGATGAGTTTGATGATTATAACTCTATAACTACATACGTCTTCCAGCCGCGAATCAAATTTTCATCATCATACAACCTAGCACTGCCCTGAAAATTGCAAAAAACGTAAGAATTTTTGAATTTCGCGGGCTACCCTGGAACATCCACCTTAAGAACTTACATAATTTTCACCTTAGAAACGTTATGCTGGCATTTCACATGACTATTCGTATTCGTTTTCGTTATTCGAGTTCGCTACGTATGGTATGCCTTAACTTGACTTCACTTCACGTCACTTCTTGCCAAGTTACAAAAACAACTCAACACTAATGTCACGTTGTACAGGTAAATGCAAAAACTTTGTACGCCTTTTTACGAACATTGGGGGGGAGGGGGGTTATAGAATTTCCCACATTTATAGTTCACTAGCTGTCCCGGCAAACGTTGTTTTGCCAAATAATTAACCATCCCTAGGTCTTATGGTTCCAGAGATATCGTGAACATCTCTTATCGCAAACGTTGTTTTGCCATGTAATTAAATAGGGGTTAATCGTAGAGGGGTGAAAATTTAGGGTTGTTTGTATTTTTTTATGCTGAATCTTAAAAAAATAAAAATTTTCTCTAAAAAATTAACAATTTTTTTTTGTTCCCCCCTTAAAATTTAGGGGGATGACAAATAGATGTTGTCCTATTCTCATACCTACCCAATATGCTCACAAAATTTCATCAAAATAGGTCAAGCCGTTTCGGAGGAGTTTGACATCTAAAACTGTGACACGAGAATTTTATATATTAGAGATTAGATACAGAGAAGTAGTGCAGAATGCTATTATTATTTTAAAATTATACATAATAAATGCATTAAATCAATAACACACGCATATAATAGAGTATATATATCTATTGTTTATTGTTACAGTCATTTTGTTAAAGTTAGTTTTTTGTTTTTTTGGTCAAGTTGAGAATAGAAATATAATTTAAATTAATTATGGTCTTGAATTTCGACCACTGGGCGAACACTAGTCTAAGTTTTTTTGTTTTTTTGGTCAAGTTGAGAATAGAAATATAATTTAAATTAATTATGGTCTTGAATTTCGACCACTGGGCGAACACTAGTCTAAATAATTTTGCCTTTTACTGGTTTGACCTATGACGTATGCCTTGACCAATGTTTCATCCAAACATGGCGATTAACGTCAGTAATGACTAATGACAGATACGCTGCCATTATATTAATAGATGAACATCTATGCACTTAATAATCCATTTTCTTTTTTGTTGGAAATCCTCCGTTGGGGACTAGCTTGCGTATGGGACTCCGGGGCCCAAAAAGATAGCCATTAACCCGACCTAGCCATTAAAAACAACAACTACGGAATATCAAAAGAAATGGAATGACGTATGTTTTCATAATAATCATTACTTTCAAATAAAAATTAGACATGTACTAGTTTTTATTTATACTGTTTATTCCATTTGTGTGTTGTGATTTTGTTTTTTTTAGTGGTTTTGTTTTGTGATCGTACTAGTTTAGTTCTCTAGTCCCGTAGCCTTATTTATAAGTTATAATTTAAGACTGACTACTTTTTTGAAAGATCATGTTTTCTGTCTCTGTAACAACAATTATTTTATCACCTAACTTTACATTCATCCAGATTTAAATTAACAAGAAACTGCACATATATATTACGTCGGAAATAGAGATGTTAAAAAAATCTTTGGTTTTATTTTTTATATTTCGACAGTTTTAGTATTTTTCTAATCTCATTTTGAGTTTAGAGCACTAACGAACACATCTCAACTCTACTAATAGAGGGAAATTATTAATATGCTAAAAGACTTTGGGGAATGGCTTTGCCCAGCAGTGGACTAGAGTGGGCTGATGATGACGACGCTATAAAAACTAATTACTAATTCAAATTTTCGTTTCTTGGCAATTTTCTTTAATGGCATCTTTACTCTGTTGTTATTATTATCTACCCTCGTAATAATTTAAAGGGGACATACTACTACTACTATTCAGTCCATAAATGACCCACTGCTGAGTCGGGCCTCCTCGAATCACATGGAGGGTTATTAGTCTACTGCCACGCTGGCCGGACGTGGTAGCATAAAGCCAGATATACGTTGGGCTAGCATTGCCGAGTGAACGCCAATACCAACGTATAGACGGTATATTTGCATTGTCTGGCCATCGCTCGGTGTCGCTCGCCTTGCCTTGTATTAATTTGCCTACGCTCGCGTTGGCCTAAGCTCGGCCAACGTGTATTGCTGGCATAAGGTTTCTTATCAAGTTTTCCTTTCCTTGCGGCTAGGTTTTCGGCGTTGACATTTCTTTTGTCGCCTCTTACGACACCTTCAGGGTGGTATGGGGTGGTGACACTATGTATTCTTAATTCGTCACCGTACGGACTAACGTAATCCCATAAGATCAGGAGAAATAACGAAACTGATTTTTTTTAAAACTTAGTTTCTTTACTGTCCAAGACCCAAACGGAACTCTTTTATAACGTACTAGTGGCCCACCCCGGCTTCGCCCGTGCAAAGCAGGTGTGGGTTATACATATAAACATTCCTCTTGAATCACTCTATCTATTAAAAAAAACCGTATCAAAATCCGTTGCGTAGTTTTAAAGATTTAAGCATACATAGGGACGGACAGAAACGGCGACTTTGTTTTATACTATGTAAAGAAGAAGATAAAGATAAACGTCGGAAATAAAATAAAATATAGCTTGAGTACATTTTTTTATTGTGGAAACTGGCACACATACCATGTTGCTTCTGGGAAATCAATCGCACAGTCGAGATATTGAAAATGATATGCCTACGTAACTGATAATGTCCTTGCTGTGTTAATAGTCGATAATATTGAAACTTATCGCAAAGTGCGGTGGCAATGCTAGCCACGCTGTTGACCGCAGCTCGGACAGGTTCACTTGACCGCTGTATTAAATTACCGTAATAGGATTATTAGGAAAATCTTACAAAGCTCAATATTTCAATACTAATTTAACAATGTACAAATGCTCGGCGCACCATCGTTAATGTGTAGGTCCCATAATCGTCCATGAGGATTTCCCACGCAATTGTGTTATCACAAAATTAACTTAAATTTATTTAAATTGAATAAATATTTTTATTTCTTAGTTTAGTTTAATTATATTTCTTAGTTTAATTTTATTTCTTAGTTTAATTTTATTTCTTAGTTTAGTTTAATTTTAAACATACATATTTCGTTCATAACATTTTTTTTTTAAATTCGAATGAAACCCCCTGCAGCGGAAAAAGTTAAGAGCCCTCTCACATTTCGGCGTTACGCAAATTTAGGTATTTTACGCACCGACCGCGGCAAACTACGCCAGCGATTCTTTCTTTCATGCTTCTCGCTCGCACTATGATACTGTGAATACGGCGACTAAACGATCTTGATCTTCCTTAGCTGAAGTTTGTTTAGGAGAGAGTATAGTGGGTGGAAATTTTTTGACGGGTCATTTCAATTGTATTATGAATTTATTTTGTTATATTTTTCATTATTTATGAACTTTACTGTTGAAATATGTTCACAAATATTTTAATTGTTATGCACTAATCGATTATTATATGTACAGTCGATAGCATAGTTGTATAAATTGTATTATAAATACGTAGGTGGTCTGAAAAGTTTCCGACCTCAACGTGAAGATGTCAGCAATCTCTATATATAAAAATGAATTGCTGTCCGTTATTGTGGCCGTCCTGTTTCACCAAGACAACGCCCCGTCTCACACCTCAACAGTTGCCATGGCGAAAATCCATGAATTACGGTTTGAACTGCTTGACCATCCACCTTATTCACTAGATTTAGCCCCAAGCGACTTCTTTCTGTTCCTTCAACTAAAAGCTGCGCTCGGAGGACAAAGATTTTTGTCAAATGAGGAGGTAATCACCTTCGTGAACAATTATTTAGCAGAGAAGAACGCTGAGTACTATTTGGAAGGATTAAAGAGATAGGAGCATCGCTGGGAGAAGTGTATAGAGTCACAAGGAGACTGTGTAGAAAAAAAAACAAAATAAAAAAAACTGGTAGCTATGTTAGGTCGGAAACTTTTCAGACCACCCTCGACCGTCAGCCATTGGACCAGCATGCACCAGCATGACACATTTTAATGAATACAATGAGCTTAACAATCTGTGTCACACGCTTTAGGTATTGCCAATAAATAAGGTTGAAATTCCTCTGTTAGTTTGTTATGCAGTGTACGGTTGGACTTAGCTACATGAGCGATGTATGTAGTAGTATGGTTGCAACTTATTCTATTAAATAAAATAATCAAATGTAATAAGTATTTTTTAATTATTTGGTACAGTAAAACACCATATTTTTACATTAGAAAAATATTTTCCGCAAAGGCATTGATCGAGCTTTTCTTGAGTCGATAACTTCTGGCAGTACACATTTTTCATAAAAAGCTTGTAATTTGGGTAACATGTTTAACGACAAAAAGTCGTCGTCTTTGTAGATTTTTAAAATTTTTAGAGGAATATCTGGTCCAGTACATATGGCAAGTATGCAGACATTTTTTCCTTCCTTCCTTCCTCTATATCAACCTATCCATAAACTAAAACTTAAAACTTCTATAACTCTTCGACTTTAACTTTAACTTATCGATATTAGATCATTCATGAAAAGTTTCATCCGAAAAGTGGTTATTTCTTGGATTAAAAACTGAAGTTTAGCTATTTTCAGTTTGAAAAGATGTGATCGGATCGAGTGTCGTAAAGACTTATTCTCTCCATCAGTATAAATAAAATGGCACACATTAGTCTCTTACCATTTCCATCGCTTCGACTAGATTACTTGATGTTGAAGCAACAACATTATCAGGATTACCTCGTTTTTTCAATCTAAAATGATTATAAAGCATTAATACCAACTTATTTTTCTGTACACACACATAGGCACAGATTACATGATAAACCACTCAATACAAAATTACACTATACGAATATACTGTCATAAGCGTCTAGAGACTCGAAGGTGTAGGCTACACCTTCGAGTCTCTAGACGCTGAGAATGAAAATGTACTTAACCTTACAATCTTAAAGTGTGTTTTGCTTTAAAGCTGACGCCGCCGTGTAATTTGCTAAACATAACTTTCAAATGACAGTTGATAATGAAGAACATTGACCATTCCATTCTTATCTCGGACGATTAATCACGTATCTTAAAATACAATACACGGTTTGACCGTACTAGAAAGTATAGGATTAAGACTATGAGGTGTATAAAATAGGAACTTACCTTGCTTCTCTTGCTTTCTGCAGAGAAACAATATTTCTTCTTTTACGTATCGCTCGCGCGATACTAATCGCAGACGGCCGGCGCAGTGAAATATATAGTATTTTTATTTATTTAATTAGAAAATAATAGTAGCGATTTAAAAAATGAAAATAATACCATATATTAAGCAAATGTTGATGATTATTTTTGTATAAATTTTACGCCTAAATAATGGTGGGCTTTGGAGATATTGCCGCTTGTTTCGAAGCCTTTTCGGTCGATAATTGAAATACGTAGATATTTTTTTTTCTTAGCATAATAGGCATATAACCAAAATGTATTCTATTATTATTGAGGTAAAGGATATTTGAGAGCCAATTATATTTTTTTTTTTTATGGGAGATATTCAGTAGAATCTCCAAATTAGAGCTCCGAAATCATGTCTCCGTGGGTTTTTGCCTAAACATGCAACGGGAGAAAGCTTATTACTATTTAATGAAATAAGTTATCTAAAATCGGTTCTGAGGTTATTGTAGTAGAGAAAACGAACTATTTTTACCAAGTAATTGATATTTAATACAACGAACGTAAAATATACAATTTCAACGTCGAAAACTTGCAATTTCGTGTTTTTTTTGTGAAAGGGCTCTTAAATACGATGAATCATTAATACGTAACGCGGTATACGAGGTCGTAAATGCGCGTTATATGGGAATACCCCTTTAAAGCGGAACCAATCTAACGCGTTATATAGAGAGCGGATGATTGAATAGTAAGTGTCACTGCCTATTCCATACTGAGGATTTCGTAATGGCCATTATAGGGACACATGAAGGACGGAAGAGAATTAACACTTGAAACAAAACACTGTGCCTGCCCGTCTAGCCAACGGGGCACAGTAGGCTAATTACTCTCCAAGTAACGGTAGAGGCCTATCTCAGCAGTGGGTCATTTATTGACTCAGTAGTGGTTGTAGTAGGTAACTGTTATTTCCCCCTCGACTGTGCTGCCACCTTGCTGTGGTGAGGGGGCTTGAGTGCCTCAATGATCCGTGGGGCCATACCGGCCAGGGCCTCCCATGCCGGGCGGGCCCACGGGGAGAGGTGAGACGAAGAGCGGCACCCAGCGTCGTGGCGGGTTGCGGCTCCAGGGACTCCTCTGTTCTCAGAGCTGCCTTGCGAGTCGTAAACCGCTGCGGCGCATCATGAGGTCCTCGGGTTGGCGCTCAACTTGGTTGGCCGTCAAACCGAGTCCTCACTAAACGTCCTCGGGTTGGCGCCGGCCGAGGGCTGACGGGCCTCCTCTGCGAGGCCGTATGTCGCAGAAGGGGGCTCCGGGACGGATCGCTGGTGCGCTGCGGTAGATTGGGGCTGCGGGGACTTGGGTGGATGGGGACCCTGTCCCCAGTGTCTCGCTGCGAGCCCTGGACGGGGGCTCCGGGGACCTGGGTTGACGGTGGACCCTGTCCTAAGGGTTTCCCTGCGGGCCCTGGACGGCTGCGGTGCGCCGGTGTCCTTTGGTTGGCGCCGGCCCGAGGGCTGACGGGCCTCCTTCTGCGGGGCCGATGTCGCAGAAGGGGGCAGCGGGGCGGGTCGCAAGGGAGGGAGCTCCGGGTGACCCGCGCCGCGGACTAGGAGGCCGGTGGTGGTTCGGGGGAGCCACTACCGACGAAAGCCTCGATGACTGAGGGCGTCCCAGTATACCGGGGCGCCCTCTCTGATAGTCGCTTGCCCGCGTTGCGGGCACCACGCCGGGGCGTCACAGTAGAATGCGTTTACGCGAACTTGTGGCGCCCCAAGCGCGTCGTGTGAGGGTATGCCGCTGGGGTTTTAGTGGGTAAACGACTCTTGGGTAGACGACCCTTGTCGGAGTCCCACATAATCACCGACCTTTCCCCCGGGGTGCGGTGGTATGCATAAAGCATTTCCCCAGCGAAACCAAAAAAAAAAAAAACAAAAAAAAAAAAAACAAAAAAAAAAAAAAAAAAAAAAAAGGTAACTGTTATTTAAAACAGTTTTCGTAAAATAAAAAGCCGTATAATTAATTGTATGTATTTTATTTTGCTTTATACTTATCTATATTTATCTGTGCGAATATAGGAATATTTGAAATTAAACACTAAAGAAAATAGTAATATCATAATTTATTAATAATATAAATTATAGAGATAAAACTTTCATAATATTTTGTTTAGCTTAACTTTCAATCAAAACAAATACATATTTAATATTCATTCAGTTCCTTTAGGCAGGAATAATTTCTGAACACTTTCAGTTGATTTATATTAAACTTACATAGGTACGTAGCAAATCAATTTGTACAGAATGGTTATGTTTAAGAAATTGATTATAGCAAGGGTTCATACTGTATAGCTGTGTTTCAAACTGTAGGTATATTAATTTAGTAAAATAATGAAATAAGAATTTAAATTTAAATGTAGGTATTACAATGAGGGATTTAAAAAGTGAGATTTACTATTTGTTAACTATATGTTTCTATTGTAACAAAGTTCATTTTCGTACATCGAAATTTCGATTATCAAATAGTATATATTACGAATCTAATAAACTTTAAAGTTATTTTAAAATATTAGAAAGTTATGATGGGGCAGACAAAATGCCATTAAAATGTAACTTACATGGTGTCTTAATTGATAAGGTATAAATAAAGTGTAATTATAGCCTATTTACATTTATAACTTAGAAGTAATTCCATTGAAAGCTGATTCTGAATACTCCTTGTTTACTCAACAGAGTAAAGGGAGTGAAAATTAACAATATCCTGATAGATTCACCAATGAAAGCACAAATTTTAATCAATGTTTACAGGTGTATAAACGAGCAATATTTTAACTTAATTAAGAAACTGCAACACAATTGCTGGCAACCTTTCTAGCAATCGTAGAAATTTATATCAAAATGTAACTGATGAGCAACTAAATTTTTAATAGTTTGTAGCAGCAGCATCTATTTGTAATTATTCAAGAAACACAATTTAAAGTCAACGAACGTAACAGCCAGTCAAAATGTATAAAATATAAGGTTTTTTTTTCCGATGGCCGCAAATATATAGTCTCATATTGCAGTAAAATATTGCCTCAATAATAGTTCAATGTGTTGTGCTTTCATTCCAGATCTTTTTGTAGGTATAAAAATATCGAATAGTACATCAAAAATATTGTAAAGGTGAATTGTCACGTTAAAGCTGAATATGTAGAGTTTCACGTGGTCAATGGGAATAGACTATGAGATTGGATTGACCCCCTGCATAACTGGTTCAGGCCATGTCGTCGGTTTTGCCGTCCAGCCTCGTCAGCTAAACAAATAAAACAACTTTTAGTCTTATAAATAAGTATTATTGATGATAGTATACATACAGGCTACCAAATAAATCCTAATTACATAAATAATTCATGTCGTATTGTTTCTTTATTGTTTTATTTTGGTTGCAGTCATGACCTTTAAAGTCATATTTGTGTGGCGCGACTGTAAATGTAGTAGTGTTATATGGAAATCTGATGCCTTATTCAAAAGTGTGCTAACAAATTAGGGCAATGGATTGAATCGCCATGGGTTGATTGAGTGGTCGTAGTTTCTGCTCTTCACCGTAAGGTATTCCACTCAATCCCCTGGAGTGATTAGCTTTTTTATTAGTCGATTCATTATGCGCAGTCTTACTAAGTTATTAAGTCTTATTAGTTTGATTTCATCCCAACATAAAAATGTAAGTAGTGAAACAACTACAAAAACAACATCATTATCATCACAGTCATCTATGGGTTGAGAAGTAGTAGTTAGGTACACATGAAGAATTACTATGAGAATATCATTTGTACACCGGTGGCTGAAGAATAACATGAGAAGGTAGGTGATGGGGCGATTTATACGGATCCTATAATTTACCGGCATTTACGCTGCCACCAGAGGTCGCTTTAGTTGCTCCGCGAACATTACACGCGCTGGAAAGTATTTAGTTTTTAAAAACATTCATCATCATCACAGCCACTGTTGAGTCAGGCCTCCTCCAATTACAAGGTGGGAAATTAACGTACAGTGCCACGTTGGCCAGACGGGTTGGCACAGGTTTTCGTATAAGGTTTTCTTTCTCTTGTGACTAGGCCTTGATATTTCCTTTAGTCGGCCTTTACTACACCCCGCAAAGGGGACCGAGGTAGTAACACAATGTATTCTTAATCCGTTACCACACGGTGAAAGTATATTAGCTGTTATTAAGGCCATTCATTTATGGCCAATTTCGATGACCACTCCTAAAAATACAAACATAAAAAACAAATCGCATTGCCTACTACATAACTAACAGTCAGGAAATTGATATTTTAATACTTCTATAGCAGACAAGTGATTGATATTAGTTGCCAGGATGTTATGAAATTGTTTTAAACATTTTTGTCTGTTGTTCGAGATCCTTCGACATTCCATAGTGATTCCTTTTTACATTTACATATGCTTAGTACATATGCCCCGCAAATTGGTTGCGGTTGGCTGCAATTTTGGTGACTCAAAAATAGTTAAAAAAAAAATACGCTTTTATAGAAAATCAAACTAAAAAATAGAAAATAAATTTTAATTAAAAATAGTGTCAGAAAAAATGATTTTATTGTAAAAGCGTGGGGTGCATGGTATCAATAGTTCTAAATATTTTATGAACAGATATGACTAGAAGGGTTATTATTCACGCTTTTTACAATAAAATCATTTTTTCTGACACTATTTTTAATACAAATTTATTAAAAAAAAAAATATTTTTTAGTTCGATTTTCTATACACGCGTATTTGTTTAGTTTTTTTTAAACTATTATTTATTTTTTAGTTGGAATATCATAAAGCTATTACTAAATAATCACAAAAAATATAGCAATAGCTTTATGATACTTACATCTATAATAGCTATTGCATCGAAGAGCCGTGTTCCACTTTGATCACCGCTAGTATTATCATTCTATTAATGATAACGGGTCAAAATAATTTAAATATTGAATTGTTACCGGGCCATAATAAGTATGCCAAATTTCGTGTTAATCCGACGTTTTTAACTAAGTCAAAATCATGTTCAAAGATTCCGTTACATACATAGATACATACATACAGACGTCTAAAGCTAATAAAAGCGTATCAAAAAGCAATACTCAATAATTATCTATAAGCTTAGATTTCCACCTAGATCAAGATCACGATATCTCTGGAACCATAAGACTTAACATATGGTAAGTATAGGTACATAAGTATATCTTTCGTCTATTTATCTAAGAATTTAAAATTTTACAAATCGCGTAATTTTATTTATATGGCAACTAAAAAATAATTTCTTTAAAAAAAAACTGAAATTAAATTGTCAACTCTCAGGACTCAGGTTCATTGCAATCGAACTTCTAGAGTTTGATATTTTTTATTTGCAGGTGACGTCACGTAGATATAATTTAACAAGCTAAAGTAGATATAATTTCTACATTAGCAATTTGCGGGGCATATACAATTTGTAATTTTTAAAAGGTGGTTTTTATTTTAGTTTTTATCTTTTTTATTGTATAGTTTGTCTCTTTAGTTTACTGTAGTTATTTAGTATGTATACTAAATTTTTATTAACTGGCAACTAATATCCATTGGTTATATCTTTACGGCGAGGGCGCTTTTTTGAAACCCAACCGTAGCGAGGGATTCAATGCATGTCGCCCCAGCTAAAACATATTTTTCGTCCGAGTGATACACTCTACTTTTCATCACCCTCTATGAGAAAATAAGAGGCGCCTTAAATTTTATTGTAATTTATAAAACATATAGTAACAACTAAATTAAAATAATAATAAAACCACTAACAGCTTATACATATTAACATTTGAAACGCTGAACACTAAGATTTTACAAAATCAAAAAGTGCGCGGCTAAGTAAATTGCGGCGCACTTACGAGCTTAAAGAGGATTAAAAACTCATTAATGCCCGCTAAAAACTCTAGACGAGAAAAGAGCTACTTTTCTCTCAATTAAAGAGGAACAAAACGACACTTTTGGAATAGATGGGAGAAACAATATCTTGCGGGTTGTAACTCCCCATTGGTTACCCATACCTGCTAATTCAATAGGGGCAAAATGAACAATCACCGTTTAGGTAACCGTTTAGTCAGTGTGGTGACGGATTTAGAATACATAGTGTCACCATCCCATTCCTTCCGGTGGGTGTAGTAAGAGCCGATAAAAGGAAATGAAAAGGCCGTTAATCTAGCTGCAAGAGAAGAAAAACCTGATGCGAACCCGTCCGGCCAGCGAGGCACAGGCTAATTTAAATACCCTCCATGTAACTGGCTCCTCCAGTTACAGCAGCACGACTCAGTAGTGGGTCATCTATGGGCTGAGTTCGGGATGTATACAAAATTTGAAAGAATTTGGAAGAAACAACAAATTAGGAACCGTTGTTTAACAAAATTTTAGCTACTTGCCACTAGATGGCACTAATTGTATTTTATACAACTTTTCACGATTGCCCATGTCATGTATAATTGTTTTTTGTTTCTCGTGGGGGAAGCCTTTGAGCAGTGCCTAGCCAGTGGGACATGGACTGGGGTATGTGGGACTCCAGGGGCGCGGAAAGCTGGGAGCTGCGCCCTGATAATACGTGTCGGCCGTGGACAACTCTTGACTTTCTTTCTTAGTTTTGGTTTCATTCGTAAGCCCGAAATTTCTTTCTGACCATTATTTAACAATTTCATCTTTCTAGCATTACGTGCAACATTTTTAACGAGTTAGTAATTAAGTTAGAAAAGGAAGGAAGGTTAGAGAAGGAAAACTTGAAACGAAAACCTGCGCCAATCCGTCTGGCGAGTGTGGCACAGTATGCTAATTTCCCGCCTGTAATTGGAGGAGGCCCTACTCAGCGGTGGGACATGTTTAGTCTGAGTACTAAATAAAATAAATAAATATGCTTGGACATTTCACACAACGCCATCTCGTCCCAAGTTAAGCAACTTAATGCTTGTGATATGGTAACGAGATGGATGATAAACTACTTATATATATTTTTTTTTGTAAACCCAGACCCGTAAAAAATACTTGTAGGTCGTATAAATATTTCTTCCGTGCGGGTATCGAACCCGCGATATGCTGCGCAGCAGTCGATCGCTCAACCACTGCGCAAACTAGTAATAAGATTTGAAGTTGTATTACTACTCAGTCCATAAATGATCCCCTGCTCAAACTCAAACTCAAAAGGACCTCTAATGACGTAGGTTTTATCACAAAACTCTTTTAAATCCTCATATCGGGCCTCTTCCAACTACACGCTAGGTAGGTAATTAGCTGCGACAATGACCAGACTGGTTGGCACGAGGTTTCGTATCAAGTTTTCCTTCTCTTGCGGCTACGTTTTCGGCCTTGTCATGTCCGTTTGTCGGTTCTTACGACACCCTCGGTTTGAAATGGGATGGTGACACTTTGTATTCTAAATCCGTCACCATGCGGCGGTTGTATTAATTGGCCTCAGTCCGGTTATCAATGAAACCGGAAACACGGACAAGTTACGCTTTGTATCGATTATTCTAATACAGCCCGCGGTAGACTATTTCGCGAATAAAATACAGTGTTTCAACACGCAAACTTCCTTTGTTGTTCTTCTAAACCATTCCCAAAGAAAATAGGTAAAAGTTGCGATATGAGTATGTTGTATGTATGTTCATATGACCATTAAAATCTGTTTCACTTATAGTCAATTTATTTCGTGGAATATTATCTTTAGTTTATTTCGTGGAATATTTCGAAGTGTTTGTTTATACTGATAATGTAAACAAATTGTTCTAAACCAAAAATTTTCCTTCTCTTGTGGCTATGTTATCGACCTTGTCATTTCCGTCTGTCGCCTCTTACGACGCCCTTAGGCTGGAATGGGGCAGGGTTAATCTGTTTTACATTAACACTTAACTTCAATTTATTTCGTGGAATATTTCGAAGCGATAACATTGTTTTATTTTGAATATGTACAAAATGCAGGATGCATTTTGTACCGATAATGTAAAAAAATCCTTAGCTCTAAAAGGTGTTTTATGTTGATACTAGCGGCCCGCCGGCTTCGCATGGGTATTTAACAAAAAATACAAAAATCGGTTATACGAATAGTTAGGCTATAATTGAATAAGATATATCTATGAGTTATTCTGATGTATAAGCTTTATTATTGTACTAGCGACCCGTCCCGGCTTCGCACGGGTGCAATGATGAACCTCTGAGCTTATCAGTGTTTCTCTACAATATTATGGATGTGTTATACATATAAAACCTCCTCTTGAGTCACTTTATCTATTAAAAAAATCCGCTTCAAAATCTGTTGCGTAGTTTTAAATATTTAAGCATACATAGGGACGGACAGACGACAGCGACTTTGTTTTAAACTATGTAGTGATGATACTTTCATCTTCATCAGAACTCCATTTAGTAGTTATTGCGTGAAAGAGTAACAAACATACATTCTTAGAAACTTTCACTTTTATTATTTTATTAGTAGGACATCCTGCAGCTTGTACTGATAATGTAACAATTTTGTTCCAAGCTAAAAAGGATAAATAGTTCTATGTTAGTCTTTGCCTTTCCTATCTAAATCAATCTACGGTTTTCCATACCCGATAGTATTTTAGTAAGAAGTGTGATATGTTCTAAAATCACTCTTAATCCATTGTAATAAAGTGTAGCTACGTACATGACACGCTGTTTGATCAGTCAATTTATTTTTTATATATATTTCGTCGTAACAATTTGTTACTGATAATGTCATTTTTAAGCTGAGTCACGAAAGACCTTCTCAATGTCATATCGTTTATAGTTTACTTAGAGTTGTGCTAAGTTTGTATCCGGATACAGTCTTTATTAAGTGAGTTAGTTTTGGTTATTTACCAATAGCACCTATCAACAAATTTGCCTCAGTTCAAATGACTTGAGCTTAACTCACAGGTAATTAAAAAATAATACTCTTGCACTTTAAAAAAAAAATTATCCTTGGACATTTCACACAACGCCATCTCGTCCCAAGCTAAGCAACTTAATGCTTGTGTTATGGTAACGAGATGGATGATAAACTACTTATATACATTTTTTTTTGTAAATACATACATATTATAGATAGAAATGACACCCAGACTCCGAGCCAGTGCCTCTGGTTTAGACAAAGACACTTGCCCGACCCCGGAATCGAACCCGGGACCCGTTGATCCAAAGGCGGCACATCTAATCACTAGACCAACGAGGCAGTCACGACTTTATCCCTACGCAATGCATGCTGGCCCAAAACTAAATTATTTACATAAT